>OX381704.1:55071402-56520339 GCA_947462335.1 Harmothoe impar
ATGAAACTTGAAAGACCACAGGAATATTGTGAGCGATAATAGGGGGATTTTCCATCTCAAAAGGACAAACGCGTGTGAACTACATGTCCCATGCTTGACTCCATTGTGAATGTATGGATTAAGTTGGTTGATTCTTACCTGTCGCAAACAGCCTGTTTTACATCTTGAATTGTTTATAAAACAGAAAGTTCACTTGACACCGTTGCTCCAATAAGTTGTTGTTATGTAAACTGATTCTTACATGTGCCACCAGAGGGTAGCAGTATTACAGCAGTGCCACCGTATGCCACATGGGGGCAGGACTGAGCTGGCGGGCACGCCCGGGGCACGCCGGCCGCAGCGGTTCCCGCCTTGAATTATCAAAGATGCCCCTTTCCCTCCATATCAAGCAGGGATTTTTGAAGGATGGTAACTAGGCCTATCAGAATGAAAGGGAGGAGTGGACAAGGGGTACCTAAAATCTCGCGTAGGCTGAACTCGTCTATGAGCCGCCCCGTCTGTGTGACGATCCTATAACTTAAAAAAACGCAAAGCCAGGCCACCTGTTTGTGGTCTTACAATGAAAGACAGATAAACACATAAGGTAAACTATTGTTGAATCTCTTTATTGCTCCGTCAGTTTGTTATGCACAGGTTACAAATTTATCTCATTATGAAGTCATATGCTGCTTTAACATTTCTCTGAGCCATATCAATACATGAAAATAATGTTCTCTAAACATCAGCAGGGGCATTTAATAGGGGAGTAATACATGTATACATACATTATATTTGAGAGGATATTTGAAGTTATCAGGTGCTTTAACGACCATATATCTGTTATACTGGTAAATGTCCTAAACCACTAGAGAATTCATAACATTGCACTGCCCTCTCAGATCATTTACGTTTAAACTTGGCTTAAACATACTAACCATTAATTTGCTATTTTATACAATTCTCAATATATGATTATTGAAATTCACTATTTCAAAACTACTACATGTATATCACAAATTTGTGTTTGGTATTAACCACGAGTTCAAACACTGAATACCACGGAATTTTCATTTTTCTCATATCTATCGGAAGCCCCATTAAATAGAATAACTGTCTTTAAAAGGACAATACCCTGCATGATGCTTCTGGCATATTGTGCGTGGCGATGGAATCGAGTGTATAGTTGGAAATCCGAGTTTTCACAACATTTAATAATGCCACATAGGTTCCACAACAGTCACGACACGTGGTGGCGTAATAAAACAAGACATACTCTATGCATTTATTGTAGAATGGTATCTAAATTCGGCATTGAATAGCAACTTATATAGGTACTTTATCCACGATAAATGCTATTTTGTTCGAAACACAGTAAACGTTGTATCTACTAGAATGCAAAGAAGACATTCACTTCAAAATCCACATCCTTCTCAAATCAATAGTAAGTTGACCAACACGTTGTTAAATACCTGTGTAATAATAACCAAGCGTATTTATATTTAGGAAGCCTTGGTAGTTTGGGCATCTGATTAAAACCCACAAGAGAACAGTAATAAATGATTACTTTCCTTATCTATACGGTATATACAAATGTGGTCCTTCAACCGTGGATACTCTAACAGGGGGCTACTACATAACGAGTATTGTATGATACATGTAACTGATATACATTTCTTATGAACTGATAGAAGAAACAAGATAAAACTTAAAAGTAAAGTTGTTCTAATGCAAATATTTACGATTACGATCTGCGTAGCATCACTTTTGGAAACAAATAGGATGTTAAACATTTATATTTCATATTAGCATACTAGTCCTGTGATAAAGTCCAACAAAACTATCAATATGAATAAATCCTATTGAACACTCATTTTTAGATTTTACAAATATGTGTCGAGTGAAGAAAACAAAAGTGATACTACATGTAATACATTGGTTTCTTTCCATTCTACGCCATTCAAATTGTCATATAGTATATTTACACCATTGTGACGGCACAGAGAGGTTACAAGACTTTGTTTGGCACACAGTTAATGGCAAATGTTAGATTGTGGTCAGTGGGACAGAGTGGTGTGCATTCACAATGTGCTTACCTACTCTCGCCCAATTGTTGTTAGATGCTGAAACCACCCCAGGGTGTTCAATGACGCTTTATTTGTGTGATCCACCACTTTAAAAATTATTCATGTTTTTCTGGATACTGCCGCTAAAGCAATCTTATCAGCAAACCCCAAGTCTAGAAGGAGCAACATCATTTATATATGGCTGCACTCAAGCTACGGTATATATCAGTGTTACTAGTGAAATACATGTCCTCATGACACATTTAGAAATATATCAATATAAATATGGATCTGGCTGAATTTCCATCACCCATAAACTCTATCTATGAAGATTTCCACAAGCTTATCACTACTCATGTGATTTCTTTTCTGGAGCTAACAGATAAAGATCGAGCTTCCTTTAGTAAAGTTCAATGGACTTGTGACATAAGGTAGTCTAGGGTGCCAGCATCGTTGGCTGTGACACATGTTCGTTCAATATCACTTGTCATATCAAAGCATTTCATATTCAACCTTACTA
Source organism: Harmothoe impar (assembly GCA_947462335.1). Taxonomy (NCBI): domain Eukaryota; kingdom Metazoa; phylum Annelida; class Polychaeta; order Phyllodocida; family Polynoidae; genus Harmothoe; species Harmothoe impar. The sequence goes on from OX381704.1 coordinate 55,073,965, forward strand.
TACTTGCTTCTTAAATGTTATGTTTGCTATGAAACTAGAGGTTCTTGTATTCTCTTACCAGCATTCACATGAGTACATTACAAATCAGGTCCAATAATATGGATGCAAAATATATTAGGGAAAGTATCCATTAAGCGATAACAAAATGCCATAACAATATGAATAGCATACTATAGTACTAATAGTTACATACATTCTAACTGATATTCGCTGAACCGAGTGTACACATCAGCAGCAGAATAACCGATAACACATTAGATGAAGCACATACAGTTTAACTGGTTCTACAGTAGATAACAGAGTGGCATGATGCGGGAATACAGACCAGTTTACAATAAGTCTATGGGAAGAAGTCGTGATCAACATGGTGAAATACACCTTTAACGAATAATGCCTTCTGAAACAGAATCAAATCTAAATATGCTACACTCTATCGAGAATCATGGATCAACACCTGGCCAGGCAAGGAATATATAGTTTTGTTTCTGTTTATCTTCAAGCTAAACTTTAATCTACCATAATCTCATCCAGTACCAACCCCTATCATTCACTTCACATGTGAGGCCAGACTTACAGCCTGCTTTAGGTGCGACCCTTGGAGCATCCCTTTATCAACAGCTGACAGCCGGTAGGATGACTCATGTGCACTCCAACCCTTGGCAGCTAGTCTCAACACAGACGCCTCACGACAAAACCAGTTCGGATGACCTAAACTTACATAGCACCGCTCATCCCCAAGTCTTTTCACTTCTACACTATGCGTCTAGACCCATACCCAATGGGTCCGCCATTTATAATGCCGCTGGTTGGGGTTTAACGCACTGATAAGAGATGCCACGGTACATCTCCCTGGGTGACCTACGCATCAGTGACCAGGTGTATACCCATCTGCTGTTATCAGTGCTTACTGCCGCAACCAGTGAAGGTCCCGCCGAACTCCTCATAACGATTGTATTCATCTGCCACCCCTCCCCGCATTCATAATTCAAATCTCATACACTTACAATGAAGTCATTCGACATTCATTTCTATGACATAGTATGATTGGGAAAAGAAATTATATTGTAACATAGACATTAGGAAAATAGTATGGCTTTAATACTCATGGTTTAGCGTTAAATACCACCTCTATGTCCAAAACCATAGAAAACATTGAGTTGCCTTAAGACATGTTATTGTTATAAATCTTATTACATGATTATATTGATATAATATCATAACCAAAGTCAGTACAAAATAACGATATACTCTCCGGTTATGTTAATTGAAATGCGTTGATTACTCATATAATATGGTGAATATAAAATACAGAGCATCAGCTAGGTTAGATACCCACCCGATCCTCGAATTGCATCAGGTCTTAACCACTATGGCGTTATCCTCTCTGTGGTGACGTGGAAGTCCTTTCCCATTTACATTCCTCATCTTTGCCCTTAGGACCTTTTTACGTCACTGTTACTATCACATGTAGTGACGTCATAGCTCAAGGACTACTGGTCTTACTGGCGTATATCAGCTTCATAGCCTGAAATGAGAATGTACAGGTATATGGGTTACACCTTGAGGTTCACATCGCAGGCCAACATTTAAGCAGAACATGTGCATTTTAGATGTACATTGCACATGTGTGTAGTACATTATGTACAGACCAATGTAGCAAGAAAGGATGATTTTTTCAGAGAAGTTGATCATACAGCTTTTTATACTTTTCAGTGTTTTGACTTACAAGAACACAAAGCCAACAGTGAAATCCTTCAATCTGATACACACAATTCAAATGAGTCTACCGAGATTACAGACTATGCTATGAGCACTCTGCTTGCTTCCATGGAAAGCCACCCTTTCTTGTCGCATGGGTCTATAGGAAATACAGTTTTGGGGATAGCCGAGAATAGGAAGGGGCCGTCCATTAATTACGTACGCATCAAGAGGGGGTGGGGGGGTCAGGCCAAATGCGTACAGATGGGTACAGGGGGGCTGGGGGGGTCTAGACCAATTTTGGCATACGCATTGTGTACCCCTAAAGGCAGATTTTTTGGTTATTTTGGGCTAAAAATGGTGCTTTTTAGGGGCAAATATCCAAACAAACTTGGAAATTGTTCTCACAACTGTAATATAAACTTTGAAAGGTTTGAGTCAACTGTTACTAGCTAGGGGGGGGAGGGTTTTTTCCCAACATGACATATATCTGTCTGACCCCCCCCCCCTCCCACCACCTATTAGCCCAGAGTAAACGAGACTCCCACCCCCCCCCCCTAAAAAAAAAAAAAAAAAAAAATCTAAAAATCTAAAATATTGCATCATTTTGTACGCTGGTGGAATGGTGCATGATCGTGAGTACTGTTATACAGTGAACTCCCTCTTCATAGTCACCCCTCTAATGCAGCCAACTTCTTTAATGCAGGCACTTTTCATAGTCCCTAACATACTACAACCTATAGAAAATGACTCCCTCCAATGCAGCCACCCAACTAATGCGTCCATTTTATCAGTGCCAGCGGGGCCTGCATTAGAGAGAGTTGACTGTAGATGAACCATATTTGGTGTTGACTCCCCCATCATGGCATCTTATCTTTTTCACAAATCAAGAGGCATGCTATTTTTATGTTGGAATTAATCCTACCCAATACTACTATTATTTTTTTCTCTGATTCATCAAAAGGGATATTTTTGTGAGAATTTGTCGCTCTACATAGGTTGTTCTATGCGCACAGAATTTTAACATGTGAATACTCTTTTGCGGGGGGGGGGGGGGGGATATTTCAATATCATGGGGGGGGGGGGGTCTAGGTTACTTTAAACTTGTTGGGGGTGGGGGCGAGCAGAAAAAAGGTGCTGTACTTGAAACATGATCCTCCAAGACCCCCATCCACCTAGATACCTCCCCCCACTTATGTGCAGCGTTTTGACCCTAAAGGTTCCACTGTCAATTTCGTGAATTTCCCATTAGGTGGGGGGGGGGGGGGTCAAAGTCAAATGAGTATGTACGCATGGGGGTGGGGGGGGGGTAGCTCAAATGCGTACATGGTGCAACAGGGGGGGTGGGGGGGTCCATTTTGGGCAAAAATGTGCGTATGTAATTAATGGATGGCCCCGAAGTGCCCAGTAATTACATGTGATCAAATTGACCTCAACTTACACGGATTTGGGCGGAAAGGCTACTGCGAAGTTACCACAGAATACGATTCCAAATTCACAGAAATAAATGCATACAATTTTAAGCAATATGTGTTTATAAAAATATCGTTGTAGTTACCTTCTGCATAGCGGCCACCCAGAGCATCCCCTGCCGCTTGGCGATGCCCTCTACGGCGATCATCCGTCTCTCCAGGACTTCCTCTGTCCCATCCTTATGACGAATGGCTACCCCTGTGGCAACAGCATTCCCTGATAGTAGTATATGTGGTAGAACATTAGTTATTATTGCATGGTGGGTACATGTAATTTTTTGATAGCCCTTTTTCCCTCTACTAATAGTTGATTCATTTTTTACCATACTACCTATTAATATCAGTATTAGCGCTGTCTTTAGTTGAGACGAAGTTGTGGGAAAATTATTGTAATTGTATTTCGTATTGGAATCAGTATATTGGGTGGGGGGGGGAGGGGGAGAAAGAAAATAGATAGTCATAGTATTGATATATCAACGATAGTATATCTCATCAGATCAATAGAGAAATCGTCTAAAATACAGTATCACATATAAGAAACGTAGAAAAAACTGACAGCATAATAAAGTACTGGTGCATATTTATAGTTTTGCATGTAGTAAAGTTAAAGGGGACAGGTACACTTACTGGAAATAACAACATACTACTAAAGTGGACTGCATAGAGTATAAAGAGTGATATCACCCAAAATAGTGATTAACTACACAACATATCATAGTCTTTTTTCCTCGGGATCTATCCAATCTCTTAATGGTATCACGGTGTATGAATATATAGACTTGTCAAGGACACTTAATGCCACTATGCACGAGAACCATGTATTTCAGTAGGGAATTTTAATCGGGTGAGTTTTGGATACGTATGTATAAATTTACTAATATAATGAGAAGACTATTGTTTTCATTAAAGGACCCAAATGATAGCCTTTGCCACGATTTTGTTAAAGTGACACTCGTTGTCTATACTAGCAACGTTAATAGAATACTTTATGTTAACAAAGCAATTATACCCCGAAAACATATTTGAAGAAATACTACATGTATATCCCTAAAAGTGGTGATACGTATTGGGTGTATCGTGTGTGGAGGTAGCAGTCTCTGTGGGAAATAGCACATTGACTAGCAGTAGGTATTTGATGTGTCTAATTCGACTGTTGAGATGTCAAAAGAGTTAACATAAGAAGGCTTACTCTAGACTATAGAAAATGACAACACTATAAACCAGAGGGATGCTATCTTCATTTCTCTTCACTTGCACTCACCTTCTTCAACTGGTGAGGAGACCAATATGTAAGCATTACGATAACATTCGCAACATCAGTCATACAGACTAGCCAAATAGTTCTTATATCGATAAAAATGTCTCAAATTCAAGGGTTGGCTGCAATGTTTTACTATCAGATCTCACCAGTTACACATGTATGTATTTCCACTATTTTACGCTTCACCATTAGGACAGTGATTATATCAGCTGTAACACATTTGGTGAATAAGTACTCATGTTATACTGTTAATGCTTGAGCCAGTTGAATTAACTGCTAGAGTAAGTTTTGCATTTCAATCAATAAGGAGATGCATTCTCAGCTTACCCATTGAGTCGGTGCCAGATGTGAGGATCTTCACTGACAAAACCTGTCGAAGTTCCACTTCTTCTAGGTCAGTCTCCTCGTCGCCTCCATCAAACTTAATGAATCTTTAAAACAACATTGATTTTATCATAATTAGATTTGTTTTGTTTTTCTCAGTGTATAGCTGCCAATTTAAAGGGAAAAATGCAGTTGCTATGCACCGTATCAAGCAAATGTCATACTTCATAGTTACGTTCTATATGTATCTATTCATCTTTAAATGGTCATGCATTCCATTCGTTTTAACCATTGTAGATATTCAGAACATATATATGTCGATGAATTATTCACCTGTGATCCGACGATAACTTGCAAAGGTAAATAGGTGCATTTTCGATCACGCCATCTGAGCTGGAAATATGGAAGTCCGCCCCTGGGGAGAGCATTGATTCAATGTAACGGTTACACAGACACCCACTATATATATGTGGTACATGTAATACGATGTACCGGTATATATCCTGCTTATCGATGTTTCAAAACGTGTCCATCTTTAGTTTAAAAATCAAATTTTCTTCACTGAAAGGTAGTAGCCTGAAACAGTCCCCTTTAATAATATATAACGGTTCAATTAATGAGAGGGGGTACCCTCAGGCGTCCTCGTCCCGCTGATGTCAAGAATCAAACAGAACCTACATCAATCCATTGAAAAAACTCACCAGAGACTAGTGTTTTCAAGTGTCTTTCAAAGAAATCATTTTCCTTTTTGGTGACGGTAGCACACTCTACACATTGACGTACTGGGTCTATGAAGCACATCCTGGGTAGAGCCAGCTTGTTGTTACAGCAGTTGCCGCACAACACCTGGCCACATCGCCGACAGTGGTGCTGAAATAGTGACTTGCCTTTATCGTCTCTGTTAGAACTGACATTATAGGGACATGTAGGTACCTTTAATAAAGATTGATTTTCTGATGTGCACCACAATTACCAAGGGCAAGACAGTTTTAACAATCTAATTATATAAAATATAGTGACTGACCAACACATGGACAACATTTAGGTGGGCTTCTGGGTGGGCTACTTTTGGATTGGCTACATTTTGGTGGGCTACTTTGGGCTATTTTTCGGTGGGCTCCTTTGGGGCGAGCTACTTTGGGGTGGGATACTATGAGGTGGGCTACTTTGGGTGAGCTATGGAATCCCAGTATCAGAATACAGCATCAATTTATTTCATTTTGAGGAAATAACTGGAAAAAAGGCATCTATATGGACAGGAAAAATGTCAAAATGTGTGGGACATAGGTACCCTGGGTCAACAATACCCAATATATCTATATAATAAATACATAGACAAATGCCAACGCCCATTGATACCGTCACTGTTGTATTTCACGAGTGGGGGCTGGGGCCATATCCCACAAAGCCGCAGGCTGAGTGGGATATGCCCCAGCCCCCACGAGTGAAATACATCAGAGATGGTATCAATGTAGTTGGCATTTGTGTTTATTTTTTATTTGAAGCCATTTAAGGAAGGAAAGACACATTTTCTTAGCCCATTGAATACAGGCACATTGTATTCAATGGGGGGCATTGAATACGGCCCTTCAGTGCTAAAGCAAAGGAAGTCTTGTATTTCAAAAAAATAAATACTGTATCCAGCAGTTCATCAATATTACATTTCTCTACCCATACATGTATCTGCCTTTGTCATCATTTCCCCCATTCCTTCGTGCCCTCAGCTCAATTACATGCTATGTAAACCAATGGATTACTTACACGTCTTTTCATGAAATCAAACTTTCCCTGGCACTTGAGGCACTCTCGGCACTGAAAAGGTGAAATTATCATATATTATACCAGTAATTTGATAAATGATGATACCCTAGTGTTATAATCGCTTCCCAGATAAAATGCGATGGAATCGGCGAAGTCAGGTGACTTAGCAATTCAATTTGAATTGAATCCTGAAGAAGACTAAAAAATGTTGTCGAAACGTTGATATCATTCAACATTTTCTCAACATTATCTATTATGGTACTACCCTGTACATATCTCAGCAATAAAATTCCACATAAATGTAATTGACGGTAGCGTATTGAATTTGAAATTATATAATAGTCTGAAATAAAGAATTGAATTGAATTCAAGTTGGCTCTACCAGAAAAGTAGTACTATGCAGAGTATTTTCTTCTGTATATCTGATACTGTTGTACAATATTCTCAGTATCGTAGGCCTATATAATATGCATGTACATATGATCATATTTTAATACACTGGGTATCTCAAATACACAAGTATCAAAAGGTGGGCGTGCCCCTGTGCAAGGATACTGTCTGTACCTCCAGTGCCCTAGTGACCTATCAGCATTGGCCTGGTCTGTAGAGTACACCTACACTGTGTCAGTGGTGGTGTGGTTTCATATGTCAATCATTCATGATAGGTCAACTATATGTTATGTGGGATACACAGCGGGGCTGGGGGGGGGGGGGGGCAGTGGTCCTGGGTTCGATCCTAGATGCATCATTCATCTAATAGTTATAGTAATATGCCTATGACAAGATCCCACACCTACTTGGAGTTGGATTTTGGGTCGCCTTTTGCATATACAATAATCATAATATATTCAGATACTGGCCTATCATCTGTCCATCATCATCTAAGACTATGTCCAATTATGACCATCAACTGTTTAGGCCACTCAAAAAAAAAAGCTGGTTTCTCATCACCGCGCGCATCATGAAAATCACGATTTGGGGAAAACTTTTTATTTTATTTTGTATATTTTTAATGAAAAAATGTGTTAAATATTGAGAAATATTGTCATACTTGGTATCAAATTAAAGCTTATACTGTAAGTAATGCAGTGGCCTAGGAATATCTTACATTTTCCAACTTCTGTATATTAATAAACGCTTAAATTATTAAGTGTGAAATTTGTTTGCGGAAAGTCTACATTTTACTATACATTTTTGGCCCCTCAGTAAAAAAAAAAAAAATTAAATAAAAAACGCCCTCATCATATTTTTCAGTGCTTGGTGATGAGAAACCAGATTTTTTTTTTGAGTGGCCTTAGCAGTATATTACATTCGAATTCCCATATTTTCAGTGTAGTTATTCTGGCTATACCATCAATCGATGGTCACTAGTGCCAGAAAATGACATGGATTATTGGATGTAACTATCCTTAATTATGTGCTTGTCATGAGGGCATGTGGCTGTGCCTACAGTGTAGTACTATATTAAAGTCACTGTTGTGACACTATTATATTATAAAGACTGTTACTGTGCACCTGTAGACAAACTTCACAAAGTCAAAGCCTCAATTTAAGGCTCAAAGCCAAAGGTGCACGAGTTTTGGTCTTTTGACTTGGTATTTCACGAGTTCGACTTCCTTTAAACCAATGGCACTGCCATGTTCCGTAGAAAATGTGTTAATTAGATTTTTACTGTCTCAGTGTTTAGGCTGGTTCTGCAGGCTGCAGTGGGGCTGCAGTGCAGTGCCAGTAGTGGCCCAGTGGGTGTACTGTACAGTCTGTCTGAGTGTCTCAGTGTCTGTCAAACTCTAAGCACTGGCAGTGCCAGTGGCAGTGAGCAGCAGCGGGGTCCCTGTCTAGTTGCATGATTTGGCACTGACATAACACAGCAAACGTATATTTTAGTTGTGTTACCTCATTATCAGGGATCCACGGAGGCTCTGATAACATCAAAGGACTTGTTGCATCTTCATTTATCGTCACGATTCGTAGACCGCTTTTGGACCGAACTAACTTCTTGTCGTTCGCCGCCATTTTGAATGTTTACTTCTGCAGGGTTGCAGGGAAAATACAGACTAAACTAGATTCAAGCGAAATGATATTAATCATGATGTATTAAATGACATATCCATATATTTTCCACTGTATTGTTTAAAACGGATAAAATGTTGTATATTTGAATTTTAGATATTCAGAAAACGTGTAATACTCATATGAATGATCGAGAACCCTGTGTACTTATTTCGTTTCCTTCTTACATGGGGTGGACTTTTGTGTTCAACCACGACATCGGTACTTCCGGCGATCTGTCAAAATCGTACACAGCATCTGCAAATGTCAACAGAAACATGCGTCGTTCACATCAGCTGGGGTTATTATTGTAGAACCCAAAGGTACCCGTGTATTCCTTTACAATGTGCAAGCTACTGACATAACCCCGGTGCTAAATATCCACCATAGGGATGATAAACAGCGAAGTTTTCTGCCACTACCTCCCGACCCTCGGACAGCGACAGGGGGCGGGGTCGTCCGTACGTAGCCGCGATCGTTGGGCATCGTCGTTTGCAATCCATGTGTACTTGATTTGATACTGTTTGGTCGGATGGCAGCCGGATATCTCCGACCCAGTATCATTTTGGGTGACATTTTCCCCTGTGTTGAAAGAAGATGGATCGTTTATCCGGAGGTGTGGGATGGATCCTCGTCATCCTGTCGCTGGCCGTCTTGCCGGGGTCCGGTGCTGAGGACACCCGGCGAGGCGATTTGTCATCGGCCGGAGGGAGTGCTTCAACCTCCGCTGCCTCTCCAGGCTCACTAAGTAAGTAGGGTTCATACATTAGATAGAGTTTCCAGTTATTAAAACAAATGCCTTACGGTCGTGTATAAGCGCTTATTTATTTGCGTGTATGATTACCCCCGGCGCTCATTAAAGATCAGTTTTTACTGATTATTATTATTGAATATAATATTATAGGCCTATATATATGTGAAGACTACCGGGTACCCTCCTTATACAAAACCGGCACTTATTCAATGAAACGCGATTGTATGGTGTAAGTAGATTATCATCCTTATAATGCCCTTCTTCCCTTGAACTATAGATCTAGTATATGCCAACGATAACTATAAGGGAGTGGTAAATCTTGTTAATAACAACAGGTTACAGGGATGGAGGTGGCGAAAGAAATCATGTATAGGGTATGATTGTTAACACTATAACTGGGCACGTCAGTCTCATAAAATATGTAGGCCTATTACGAGGTTACTAAGACTACATATCAACACCCAAAGACATTCCATTGCATAGATGGATATATCTAAATTATTCACAATAATTCATAATACATACATATTACAATACGGCTGGTAATGGGACCAACTGTCCAACAATAGTCAGATATTCACTGTCGTTATAATGATACAGCACACCACAAGGTCGATGCTGCTGAATCTAACATTGGCATAAACCGTGCGCAAAGATCTTATCTGCCATAGAAAGCATCAAACACAGACCTATTGACCAATTATACTATATTGTGTAACTACGATGCAACTGGTACTGTGATCAATTGTACAATAGATGAGTTAGTTGGATGCCTATTGCGTTAGAATATAACCAAAAATCATATTTATACTGGCATGTTGCTGGGATGAGGATGCATTGTACAAGGCTGTTGTTTGATGATGATAATACAAAGAATGGAATCTTATATATATTAATTGAGCTTTCAACCTCGGCGTCCGCCGGGGGTATCAGCTGCCTTGCCACACAGCTATATATATATATGAGCTAGAATAAATGTGGGTGGAATTCATACAATTATGAGGTCTTGGTTTACTTTAACATTAATAATTCAGATTAGAAATACCGATAGTATTTTTATGAACACCCGGATTTCCCAGTAATACTTCTGTGTGTATTAAGACACAATGTTAATGCATTTCTCCCGTAGCAGGAACTAGCGGTATTCACTTTACTATAATGTTGTTGCAGAGTGGGCGTGGCTTCATGGGGAGACAGTGGGAAACCAGCACACCAACGAGGCCGAGATCCTGTTCAGTAATGAACAACCTGCACGCCAGGCCTCCAAGAAGCACGGCTTCTTCTACCCCGGGTCACGGGCCGGCACCACGTCGTGGCAGGTGGCGGATGGCACCTTCTGGATGTTTGGTGGCCAGGGCTTCGACGATAAGCCCACCAATGAACCTCGCCTGTTGAATGACCTCTGGGAGTTTGACACGACCAAGCAGACATGGAGCTTACTTGACGATGTTGATCCAGCCAACCCAAGAGAGGACACTAACAATGAACAGCCTATCCCAAGGGCTAGAAAGCTTGCAGCCTCCTGTGGTGTCCCAGGTTTGGTCTTTGTCATCTTCGGTGGGGAGGATGAGGCCGGTAATGTGCTCAACGACACATGGGTCTACGATAATCTGGCCTCTGAGTGGCTTATTCTGGAGTTCTCTAGCAATGTGCCAGTACCATCTGGCCGCAAGGACATGGCCTATTGGTGTACACGCGACAAGCTTATACTGTTTGGTGGTATTGACAATACTGGTCAAACTGTAGGGGATATGTGGGGGTTCTCCCTGAAGGTCCTGCGCTGGCAGCAGATAGAGTTACAACAAGAGGAGCCGTTACCTGCAGGTCGGGCTGGAGGCCTCACCTGGATGGTGCCTAGAGGACCTCTCTATATGTATGGGGGCTTCACAATGGACCAGTCTGAAGCCCTGACAGGGTTAGTAGACCTCTGGCAGTTTGACCAGTATAATAGGACTTGGAATTTGGTAGACGTGTGTTCAAGAGGTACCAATACCACTGGTACATCCAACAACACCGTGACACCTGTGGTTAACAAAGAGCCCCATAATGGCAGTAGGAGTAGTGGAGCAGCCAGGGACTGCCCAGGGGCACGCCGCCATGGAGCAGCATGGACAGAGATTAATGGTAACCTATGGCTCTTTGGTGGGGAGATCCTACCGGCACAGAAAGTCTTAGCATGGGGGCCATCAACAACAGTCTCTGATGTCTACAGCTCACTGTGGTTTATGGCAGACCTCTGGAGGTTTGACATCAAACAAGGCAAGTGGGCATGGATGGGTATGGCAGAGACGCCAGGTATAGCGGCCAGGTATGGCACCAACTATGAACCCTCAGCGGCCAGCCATCCCGGCGCTCGCTGTCAGATGGTCACATGGACACGCAAGGGTCAAATGTTCCTTTATGGTGGGCTGGGAATGGATGCCCGGAACAAAACAGCATTTCTCAATGATGTATGGTTAATGACCCACTCCAATGCCTCTTACTCATTAAAAGTTGAAAGAGACTGGTTCAGAAGCATTCCGCCGTATACAGTCTTCTTTGTCACTCTTGGTAGTTTTGGGGGAGTCGTCTTAGCCTTTGGTGTAGGGTTCTATCTGAAGAAGATGCTCGAGTCCCCCAACCACAACCCAAGTGAGTTTAGGGTGAAGTACTCGAGAGTAAGACAAGACAACTTCTATGATTACTGAGTGTGTACAATTAGGATTGGACTAGCGTGACAGTAACGAGCATTGTGATCTCAATGTAAATGTGATAAAATGTTTTGTGTTCAGTGAGGTTTTTTACTTTTCACATTCTGTATTATGAAAACAATTTGATGTTGTCTTTGACTTGTCATATATGCTTTATTATGTCTCCAGTTGGCCATATTGATTACAAGTAATATTGGATGATGTACTTCTAAATGTAAAATATATTGGTCAGAGTAATAGTTACTTTACTGGTTTATACTTCATTCAGTTTATAAACACAGAGGTTTGATATTTGGAGTGCATCGAGCGTGAAGGGACAAACTGAACCAGTTACTTGGACATTTGCATACCTTGCATATTCATAAACTACATACCGTGCGTATTCTTAAACTTAAATGGTATGTAGTAAGACGTTAGAATGTTGTTCAGTTGGTAATATCAATGTATGGCCCCGACCCCCCTTTCCCTTTTTTTCCCCTTTTTAAAACTGATAACCGGCCCATTCACATTTCAGAATATACAAGGTATGTAGTTCAAGAATTCGCAAGGTATGCACATATCCAGGCAACTGGTTCAGTTCGTCGCTTCTGCGTGCATCGGTGTACTTCTACCACCCATGTTTGATGTGAGCATTTATCAAAGTTATTTTAGATAAATATTGTCGTATGATGATTTATCTCAGTTAATTGTTACATACACAATATATTAGAACTATTAAGGTTAGTACAGCCGGAATTGTTATCTATAGAATTATAGGCAAATGTGTTCTCAGATAAGGGGTGCCATCATACATGTATTTCAGTTACAGTTGATTTCCAATGGGTGAAATAAGATCGTGCATTCTAAGATTTGCAATTTTCTGGATAATAAGATCACATAATTAGCTAAAATAAGCTAAATCACAAGCAAGGAAAGTGCATGGGATATGTATCAATGGTACAATGACTGTAGTATATGGTACATTTGTACATTGATATCATCCTGGCCTAGCACTATTCCCAATCTAATTAGAGCGTCACCCCAATAATCCCTCATTTCAGGACGTTATTTACACTGCCGGTAGATATACAACTATAAGTTGTAACAGTTTGGCAGGTAGATAATCTTTTTAATTTCGTATGAAATAAACAATGGGCGCTAATAACCGAATGTGGCAATGACAGAAGTCTGAGCAATTCCCTATTTAATTATTGTAAAGTTTTATTCCTCTGTAAATCATTTTTAGACATATGGAATCTTTATATACATAGGAAAACGTTAAATGCTGAATAAATCTGCTGTTTTTACAATATTGAAGCAATATCAGGGTAAATAACCTCGACAATGTTTCCCTTTTTATAAATTCACAATCTAAAAACATGCCAAAAGTATCCAGAAATACTTCCAATCTATTACTTGCCTGAACAAAAGCTTTTTCTTTTTACCAATTTCTACAGATTGTCATTACCTTACATGTGATACTCCTGAATAAATATCTACAGTATCTAAATAAATGAAACACATGTTGATATTATCACGTATTTATAAGCCAGTTCTTTGAAGAATATCAGTGGTGCTCAGTTTAAAAAAAACTATAACAATTGAGTCAGTAAAGGTACATTGTATGTAGACATTCATGTTTATGCAATATAATTGAACCAACATATTTTGGGTACATAAACAGTCTGGCGTTTTTGACGTCCAATTCTGGGGTCCTTATCCAACAGTAATGAATTTGCTGATACTCTCCTCAAAACGTATAATTATGTCACGGTAGAGAGAACAGTGTAATTGAATCAGCCTTCACTTATTACTACTTAGAAGACAAATGTTACAGAGAGGGTAAAAGTAGGATCGAGAAATAAATCATTATACCATAGAACAGTTAACAGTGGTCTCAACAGACAGATAATTAAAAGGGTCCTATCCAAACTTTCAACATGAGGTGTTACTCCTATGCAGTCAATTACTCTCTCCATGTTTTTTTTCCTGGAAACCAATTATGATATTAAATTTATATAGATAAGTGTAATAGAAGAAGGGTCTGGATGAAAATTGTATCTTGTACCATCCAAGGATGTAAACATATTTGAGGCATGTACATCACGTATAATGTAAAGGGCCTTCTGCCCTATCATAGACTTATAAACGATTCTTTGTAGGACGAAAGCTAAAAGCGTCTGTCTTCACCGCGATGCTAAAAAAAAGAAAAAATAGACTTATAAACGAGTACATATATGCGCCTTTTATTATGGGTTCATTTCCCGATAGTACATGTAGTAATAAGAACTTCTGTAGATAGGCAGATACATTGCAGTGTCTGTTCCTAGATATTGACGTACTACGAAGAGATCTTACACACATCTCTTCTGGCAGATAGTTTGATATGTGATAGCTTGTACATCTAGACAATCAGAGACACTCCAGTAGGTGTATGTCAGACATATTTTGTTGCTTGCACCGCAGTTTTTGCCTTAAGTGATTATCTACATGTCAAATGAGGGGTTAAGTCACACAATTTGTATATGTATCATTTAATTCACATTGACATCGAGGGAACGGAGCGAAAATCTTAACAATACGGTCATTTGTAAAATTGTACACTTTATTTGTTTGCTTCCCATGCAGCTTGTCCAATCATTTTAAAGTCGGATGGACCAAACTGCAAACGGGACCTTTAGAAGCACTGCTGGTGCACTGCTGCACATCTGTGTTGTAATAAAAATGCCTTTATACAACTAGTTGTCACTTACTTTCATGCTTAGAAATACAAAGAACATTTTAAAAGCTGGTAGAGCAGGGGTCCATGGGGAGCGCGGGGGTCAATGTGGAGATTGGGGCCAGTGGGGAGAGCGGGGCTAGTGGGGAGAGCAGGGATCAGTGGGGTGAGTGGGGAGAGAAGGTCAGTGGGGAGAGAGGGGGATCAGTGGGGAGAACGGGGGTCAGTAGAAAGAGCAGGTCAGTGGGGAGAGCGGGGATCAGTAGGGAGAGCAGGTCAGTGGGAGAATGGGAGTTAGTGGGGAGAGCAGGTCATTGGGGAGAGTGGGGATTGAGGATGAAGTTTGATTTCTTTTTTATTGAAAAACATGTCCTATTAGGGAGTATTAATTGTCTTACAATTTCGATAAGTACACAACTATATATATGCAATTAACATATATATGCAGAATGATCAAGAAGTCTATAGCAGTTCTTTTGTTTTCTAAAAGTAATGCGGCCTGTCCGGGTGGCTCGTCGGGACACACGTGGGAGTGTCAACAAGAAAATCTGTCCAATCCTAAATGACGTTACAATCTTAAAGTCTAGTGACAATCTTAAAGTTAGCATTTATTTAAGATTATTGGTTCTGGCCACAAGATGGCACCAGTAATAATAGGTGCCACTGTAAGTTGGTAACATTATCATATATATAGCCCCATTTCTTTCTCTATTTGTTTTCTTCTTTTTTTTTGAAACTGTGAAACAGTTTTTGAAAAAGAACTATACCTGAACCCATACCTCTAAAGGATGGCACGATTAAGACTAAAGGAAAGGACATTCAGACTTGCAGACTTACAGTGACACCATCTAGAGAAGAGGGGGGAATCATTAAAGTTGCAAGTTTTCCCTTGTTGCTGGGGGATAATCTTAAATCAATGTTATAATCTTAAATTGAAGATTGTAATCTTTTTAAGGTTGGCCACTTTAAGATTGGACAGATTTTCTTGTTGACGCTCCCATGTGAGCATATCAACTCGTGCGTCTGGGTGGCTTCACCCAGGATGAGAAACCTGGGGCTATTTTCGCAAGCACGGGATAGCTCTCCCAGGTGAGAGGACAAACATTTAGATCGTTATCTTAATCAGACTATTAAGATGATCTTATTTGCCTTAACTTTAATGGGGGGCTCTGCCCCCCAACCCCCACTTTTTCCTTGTTTTTCTTCTATTTCAATCCTATCTTAAACTATCTTAATTCTTTTTCTTCTATTTCAATCCTATCTTAAACTATCTTAATCCCATCTTAAGATTTATCTTAGACTATCTTAAATGTATTTTTGTATGGCTTTTCTTGTAAGCCGAGAGAATATACTGATAGTGTCTCAATACAAAACACCGCTGCCCCAAAATAAGACACTGAATTGAGATATTAAGATTTAAGATTAAGATAACGCTCTAAACGTTTGTCCTCTCACCTGGGAGAGCTATCCCGTATTTGCGCTATTTTCCATGTATTGGAAACATTTTTCTAGATACAATCTAAAAAACTATGTTTTGTTGTTTAACAGTGGTAGAGCAGATGCGATAAACAAGCAATGGCATATAGGCCTCTCCCAGACTTGTACACATAGCAGAGCATAGATGAGAGCTTCCCTCCAGGGAGTAGGTCCATTTTATGAGGATTCAGCTCTTTTGGATTACTCAACATGCTTCTGAACATCTTTTCAATCCTGGTCGATTTCCGTCACAAATCCTTGAAACTCCGCAGCGTTGGTTTATGTTGTTGAATATCACTCAGTTCATCCCACAATGCTTTCCCCCTATACACTGGGCTTTTCTGATATTATATCTGTTTTGGGATTTGGAATTTTCAGTTTGACCTTGTTGTGGTTTCTAAGCCTACTTGGGTCAGGAACGACTATTTCTGGTTTCTTGGACCTTTTGTATATCAAAGTCAACAGACAATTATCTCTGCTATCTTGCATACAAGATGAGGCACACAAGGTGAGCAACTCTTTCACTCTAATTTTACGTGCGTCCCAGATTTCCCACATTATGCAAAGTCCATAGTTATGCAGACTCTGCATTTTGCCAGGTACCCATGCTGGACCACCGCCGAGTATAATTAAGTCTGAGTAGTCCATAATTGGTAAGACCATAGTGTTATATATTTCTAATGCTAGATCACAGTTCAGTGTTGGTCTAATTTGTTTCAACTGAGCGAGTCTAATTTTCATTAGATTTACAATTTTTGCAGCTCAACTCAGTATGCACGATAACTCCCAGGAAGTTGTAGAATTTAACTGTCTTTAGCGCTTTAACATTCAGTACTATCTTGTATAGTTCCAAATCTGGAGGATTCCTGTTTGAGTGATGCCACATTAGTACAGTTTTGTCAGTATTGACAGTTAATATCTGATTGTAACAACCGCAATATGGAGACTGGTTCTTTTCCAGTTGCTGTGAGAGCCAGGTCATCTGCGTACATGAACACATGTGAATTTTCTACGACCTTGAAAATTTCATCAATATATACTGTGAGAGCTCAATAATCGACCACCTCTGTTTTAGGAAAAACACGGCCGGATCTTGAGACTGCCGGATTATTGAAGCACATTTACATGGCTATGTGTATGAATGTTCTGGACAAAGCAGCCGGATAATCGAGGGTGCTGGATTATTGAAGGCCATATTATCGAGGTCTCATTGTATGATGAAGAGCAGGGGTCCGATCACCGACGCAACAAGGGACGAACATGCGTAGTCACTAGACGCCGCCCATTCAATGGGTAATCTGAAATCGCCACTTCTGGCGTAAAAAAAAGAGAGAAAGAAGAAGGGGGTGTATATATACAGCAATGTTACAAACAGCAATATATACAGCAATGTTACAAACTTACAGTGGTACCATCTAAAGGATAGGTATCACCTGGAAACTGATTAAGATTACGCCAGATATGGCGAAAACTGATTAACTGATTAAAAGTACGCCAGAAGTGGCGATTTTAAGATTATGCACAGAATGGGCGGCGTCTAGTGACTACGCAAGTTCGTCCCCACGTGCATCACAGACCCCTGTGGAACACCAAAAGGGACTTGTCCTTCACTAGTGTCCCATTAACCAGACTACGTTGTGTCCTTTCCCCCAGGAAACAGCCCTTTTGCTTAGTCCTAGAACAATTAATTTTGTAAGAAGGATGTCATGTGATACCGAGTGCAGTTGCTGCTAGTTTGTGTTCATTCTTAGCCTCATATAAGACAGTTGCTAGGGACAGTATAATCAGTATTTATTATCATCAGCCATTGATCTCTCAGGTAAGAAACCAAATTGATTTTCTGATATCAGTTAATTTTCGATGATGGATTAAATTAATTGACCATGCATTATTCTCTCACTCAGTTTTGAGGAAACTTTCAAAAGCCTAACAGGCATCCAGTTCCCCATCTGCTGTTCATCTCCTCCCTTCAGCAATGGCACGACTGCTCGAGGTTTCATGGACCTATTCACCATTATGTTGTAACAATCCGACCGTTGTACTGAGAAAGTCCTTGACCACACAAGTCCTGATGTTTTCTATTCAAGAAGTTTTCTGTCATTCTTGACCGTCATATATAATTTCATTCTCATTTATAATTGTGCAGTCAATGGGGAGAGACGTGGTCAGTGTTGAGACCGGGGCCAGTTGGGAGAGCGGAGGTCAGTGGGGATAGCAGGGGTCAGTGGGGAGAGCGGGGGTCAGTGGGGAGAGCGGTGGTCAGTGGGAGAGCGGGGATCAGTGGGAAGAGCATTTTAAAGCCATTACAGGCTCAGATTATCAACCTCAGCCAATAGGCTATCAGCCCAGAACATATATACAGGGGTTCGTCAGAAGCTTCAGTTGGTCATAGAACAGTTTCATTGTGGTATATAAATGTCACGTTTGCGGTCGTCACATACATTTGCTGTTGACACATACGTTTGTGATGGTCATACAGGCAGTCATCATAATACAAAACTCATTCCCATCGTTCAACAATATGCTATTTTATTAGTAAAATATGAATCAATCAATATATTCTTAAGCACGCTGGCCCTGAACCAATTGTGATTATAAATCGTGGTTCAATGTTTCAATATTTAGATCTGTTTTAAGATATTAAAATTACTCATGCCCTGCGTCACCTGTGATTTAAATCACATGATCTATTTTTAGGGGTAGTCACAGGCCCGTATCCAGACCTCCGGATGGGGGGGGGGGGGTAACCTTGGCTCCAAAAGTGGACATTTTACCAGCTAAGGTGTGGGATTATCATCTTCCATACTGATTGAGGAAACTGTAAAGAGTTAAATAATTTTAGTACTCCAGGATGCTTTCTTGAGTCCCCTATAGGAGTGGGTTGAGCCAGAAGGGGTGTAGATCATATCTGGGTCGCAGGAGGACAGTATATAGGTAGACAGTTAGGAGAGGTATAGGTCATAACTGTTTGACTTGGGGGGTAGTTAGGGAGTGTAGACCGTAGCTAGGTTGGAGGAGTGGGAAGGGAGTTAGATGGGATTTTATGTCCCACATCATTCCTAGAAATTACCCACTAATGTTACCCCTTAGCCATTATCTCTCCTCCTTACCCACCGCGTTCACTCCATGGGTCCCAACACTTCACTCCCTTCGATTTAGAGTTCTACCCAAAGAATGTTTCCCTAACAAGTACATAGGGCAGATTCACCATTTCCTACCGGTCTGAGTCATGTTTTTGTATGAGGTACCTTTAGAGAGAAAAACAATTGATTGGATATGGAATAATCAAGACAAAGTCAGTACTGTATCTTAGAAGAATACAACTGCGTCATGAGCTATCAATACACAGATTTATTACTTGTATGAGCGGCGAGGACTTGATTTTATATCATAGACATGCAGTATGGAGGATGAGTAGAGAGTTCTACTGATTGTGTTTAGGGCTCTGCCCCATCACACCCCCCCCCCCCCCCCCCCGTCTTTTTGCTTTTCACCCTTGCCCTCTATACACTACACAGTTAAGTCTGTTATCCTTAACCCTGTAGTAAACGGGGGGGAATTCAGGGGGAAGGAGGATTCACAAGGGAAGGGGGAGAGTTCTAAGGCAAGAATTTTGGGTGAGAGAATTCGGGGGGGGGGGGGGGATTCCAGAGGATAGAATGCCATGGCTGACTTAAGGTATGAGGTGGCTGACTTAGGGTGAAGTTGTGGCTGACTTAAGGTGAAATGGGTACCCCTTATGAAATCAGTCCTAAATGTAATTTAGGAAATCAATTTTCCCCAAGTAAGTCAGGATTTATGTAATAAAGACATAGATCCAGATCACGAGCCCAATCAACATTATCTATCACAAGGACGAATAGTTCTAATTAACTACAAAAGATCATAAAGGGTGGAGAAATTTTCATTCTTTGTTCGTCAAAACAGGTCAAACAGGGGTACTTCTGGCTAATTTTACAGTATGAAAATGGGGGATAATATGAATGCAATGTGCAGTATATGCTTCTAAAACAATTCAATTTTTGATTTAGTGGGAGCTTATTGTTACCGGATTCATAGTAAACCAGTAATTTCATGTCAAAAGTGGTTCACTCAAGGTATGAGCAGATACCAGAGTTTGACTCAGGGTGAACCTACCCTAGATCTACCTGTGTCTGCTATGGGAAAGGCATTGGTAAGATCGATTACATTTGATGAATAGCTTTAGGACAATCTAAGATTATTTTGTATTGTTACATGATTCGTTACATGTATGTTGTTTTTGCTAAATACTACATTTGTGTACTACTATTAGGTGGTCTGCTAACCATGTAGCCTTGGCATGGATTCGAGGTTAGGAATTACCTAGGCCAGTGGCACAGCCACTCCCTTAATCCAGACAGGTGATTTACAAAGTATTTAACTACCACTTATTGAAAATATTATGACCCCTCAAACTCACCAAACCTAGGAGCTTTTGGCCGAAAATGTCCAAACAAGGGTAAAGTTTTGGGGTTAAATTCGCCCTAAAAAGAATAAGGGATGACAGAGGTCCAGTCGCATAGCTGTGTCAAAAGAAATCAAGTGCCCACAGGGTCTCTTATACAGGGGCAAATCAAGGTTTTTCAGTAAGGTAGAGGCTACCTTCATCATAAATCCATTCTCCTCCTCCTATACTGATTTTATCTCCCTCAAGGTATTTCTCTTCTCCATGCCTCCCCCCATCCTCACCTTCCCATCTCACATCTACAGCCTCCCTCACAAATTCCCTCAAGTTTCCTTCCCCTGTCACTTGTTCCATTTTCTCTGTTTTCCCATTCCCCTCACTGAAAACATATACACAGAAACCTATGAAGTCCCCAAGGTCGTCTCATTTAGTCCCCAGGCTGCATATTGTATGCTAGAGATTGAGCCCCTACAAGCAAAATAATAAACTACTTCTAGACAGATTTAGGGCTAGCAGCCCAAAATTATTCAACTTGAAGATGCTGTGCCTGGTTTGCAGGGTTTATACTTTACCTGTATGTAGTGGGTCACTACATTAAACGTTCAAAAGTCAGAAAGTCACTAAAATTAATGTGCCAGGTACCCTGGAAAACAGCCCAGGTCACCAGGTCACTATTACCCCTCTGGAGCCACACTTTTCCACCGGATCTTAAGTCCAGGGGACCATCAAATCAAAAGACCCATTGACCCCCTCCCAAAAGATTCTGTCCCCAACTCCACCCAGGTCCACCCAGGTCCCCCCCCCCCCCACCCAGGTCTAATATATTGGTGTACTAGCCCCTGGAGACCCACTGTCCCGCCCCCTAAAGTTTCTGTCTGCCCAGGCCCCCCCCCCAGGTCCAACCAATTAAGTGTTGCTTTATATGTATGGGTGCCTTCTGAAAATACCTATTGACCAAAAGATTTCCCCCCTGTATTTTCCTCAATAGAAACCTTGATAATTGTCTGATTGAAAAACCGTAAAAAGCTTCAGATAGCCAGTGTTTAGGGCTCCGTGATGTGGACCTTTTCTTGTCTGTAGGCCCGTCCCCCCCCCATTGGCTATGGGCCTGGAGAAAGAAGACAGGTAAATGTATGGGTATGTGCAAAGCTAACGCATACGATGAGGTATGAGAGTAAGAGTAGGACTTGGAGAAAGGTTGAACAGGCGGAGGACGAGGGAGAGAAGGTCGGACACATATATAAGAGATAATTAGACTTGGAGAGAGCGAAACAATGGTAGGGATTGAGGGAAGAAGACTATACGCATTATGCTATAGTTCTCATTTGGGTCAGAGTTCCTAAAACTTCCTATATTGGTGATATCAAGGAAAATTAATGAGGCACACATACATATGCCTCCTTCTACCAATGTTGCAACGACAACAAAACAGACCTGCTTGCTATAAACTTTGTTTAGTTTTTTATTGTACACGTGACATTTAAGCAAACCTTCACAATCATAGAATAAATACAGATAAACTCAAAGTCGCTGACGCGAGAAATATGCAACAGAAAAAAATATAAAGCAATATTGGCGCATTTTTTCCTATACACAAAATTATAGAGACAAAAAGATATATTTCAGTCGCAATTCAATATTAATGCCGAATACGCTTCACACGTAAAATATCTGGAAAAAAACAATTATAAGGCTAAAACAATGTACTTTAGTTCCATGGAACAATAACTGTATAGCTTTGAGCGACGGTCATAGACTGTGAGTTATGATATATGTAGAGGCTGCGCATTTGAAATATAACATCGGAAATTATATTTTATAATCCATATATATATCCTGAATAATTATGTGCCTGAACATGGAGCATTGCGCAATATTCATAACCTATTTCAGTTATATATAACAAGTGGTTACCTTAATGTGTTCATAATTATTCAATTCAATTTGTGAACAGCACCGGGGCTGCCATATAGCAATCCTTGGGAGTTATGCTTAATAGCGTTTACTTACATCCTTTTTCTGTTCATAAATAAATCAGAAATACTTTGTTGATTTCAACCTACCTAGCAATATCATCTCTTTATAATATACATTATTGTGAATATGTAAATGTTCATGCCTTTCTTTACACCGTAGCCTATGGGACATCTTCGTAACAGAGTATCATACACCAATTTGAGCATGTCTATTCTCAATAATACAGAAGTCTATTTGAGTGCAATTCAGAAAGGCACATAGCCTAAAAGCATTGCAGGATTCTTTAAGCAACATTTAGCAACACCATGTAAAGACATATATGGAAAATGACTGTACAGGAATACATTGATTATCTGATATTGATAGCACAGTTTGACTTTGTTCTAATGTAGCAGGGATAGACTTATCGACTTTGGCACACATCCCCTCCTTCTTACGCTTCAACAGTCTGGTGTCTCAGAATAAAAGCATAGTTCAAGTCAATACCCCCTCCAATAGCAGAGTCCGTAGTTGCGTATGGGAGAGTTTTCTCTTCTTTAACTGCAATTCCCCTCATTTATCATTAAAGGACCTGATCACAGACATTTATAAGTACACCCCATGGGGATACAAACTCCATAGTTCCATAGTACGATCCTCTAACTCGTGTGCTCAGGGTCGCGGCCCGAGGGTTCTACACTCTTACTCGAGTCGGTGACGTTACCCTCTATAAGGCCACCAGAAGTAGTTCATGGGTCCTTGGTGATATATCCAAAATGCCCACCAGAGGGACGCCCAGTCGTTATTGCACATCATGGCAGAGATCGTAGTTTTAAGCGTTACCATAGCAACGGTCCATGGAGAGAAAGCTAGGTCCCCCAAAGAGGAGGGCTTCAGTTGTGGACTAGCTTCTTAGGTATTTGCTGAATGGGTTAGGACCTCGGCGTTTGGGGTTCACTGGTAAGTTCCTCTGCTGCTCTGCAATGGAACCATCTGTTAAATCAATAGAAAATAGAGCTCCATAAGCAAAAGTTAAGTGCACATATCACACAGTGGTTATTCATCATATTTCAACGATCTATTTTAATCAGTGACATAAGTGTCAGATAATCAGACATAAGTCTGCCACTGAGAAACTCCAAAATATCCTGTAAGAGAATAATATGCTCGGTCTCTCAGACCGTGATGATACCATTCTTATCAAATGTTATAAGCCATAAACATGAAGTGCGGGAAAACATTAAGCCATACGCAGATGAAAAAATAGAACATGCCTTGTATGAGGAATTTTATAATGTGGCGTTTTAATATGCTAGACACCAGTGTCAAAGGTAAGGGAACGTTGACAAATAACTTCACCAGCTAGGGGGAGGGGAGGGGTAATTGGATTCAGTGAAAAAATGTAACCCGGGTCATACATTTCTACACACTAATTTGGCCAGAAAAGTGACAAGGGGTGGGAGTATAAAAATGGCCCCAAAATAGGTGACGTCATTTGTGAACGTTCCCTACCAGTTACACAAGGTTCTCCGAGCAGCTCAATACCAAATATGCAATGTATTATGTTAATTAGAAGCGTGCCCACTCCGGTAATTACGTGTATAGCCATACATGTGACTCACCGTTCAGTCCCATACACTCCACCCATTCGTCCATGGTGATACTCTTGTCGTTGTCACTGTCACAATACTTGATAAAGTTACGACTGCATTTCCGCAGGGTCCTGTGTTTCCGGATCTCACGCTTAAAGCTCTTTAGTTCCCGTCGTTCAAGGGCCTTAAAATGAAGAAAAATAAGGTCATTACCAATAACAAATTTTGAATCCACTCCTAAACCCCTTACTAGTGTATTACGACCCAAACTGTTTAATTGTTATAAAAACCTGAAGTACATTTATTATGGTTGAAACTGTAGTATATCGACAATAAATGTTGTATGCTGTCATCCTTGAAACATTTTTGTTGTTGCTGGTTGTGTTTATTGATAAATATATTCGGAGAATATACTTATCTTTCTCATAGTACATGTATTTGATAAATGCCAAACGTATTTCACATCAGGGCTTTCTTCATGGGGTCGGTCTAGTAACCTGGAACACATTATTTGGCGTCAAGACATACCCCATTCCTGTTTCTGTCGAGGCGTCGTAGCTTCCACCGTACTGCTCTCTCCTCCAGGGAGTGGTCGGGGTCTGGTTCAGGCACCAGTCTGCAAAATGATGAATCGGGTTTAATGGTTGTACCTTTACCCATCAGCATAGCATATAACAGAATAAATAAACTATGATGTTCGTTGATATAATTTAATGCTACCGATTCCACAGACGACATTCATTTTCTCTGCTTAATTTAACCATGGAAGACTTGCTTTCACATATTGCCTGAGATTGAACACATTATCTAACACAAAATATATTATGATATTAAAATGTATACATACCCTTCTTCGGAAGAGTTGGTTGCATATTCTCCGATCTCATCCGTCAATTGGTCTATTAGGTCCATCAGAAAGCGTTTCTTCTGTGGATAGGGGCAACCTGGAATATCAAGTACTCTGGCTGTCAGAGGCCCTGAGCCAGGTTATACCGCACATTACTCCCCTGGAGGCAATAGTCGTCAATTAGCATGATGACAGCTATAACAAGGCGACATCTAGCGGTAGTTTATTGTAGAGATAACACATCCTTTTTGCATTTACTTTTCATTCTCTAATTGCAATGGACTAAGGGAATTGCTACATTACTAATTGCTAATATTAGATTAATTGCTTCAGGTTGCCAATCGTCTTGTCCCACTTCCATTCTTTTTCGCCCTTTGTAATCACTAATGATTTCTTTTGACTATGTACATCCATCTCTAATAATTTCTCTATTAATTCTGATAGCTAAAATTGATACATGTATGAACTATGTTGTTACAATTTAGGGTGCAAATTATGGTGTACTTTCAGGAAATCCCAGTAAACAAAAAACGTTTTACAACATTTTATAACGTTATACAACGTTCAATAACGTTTCTCTGAGGCTCCTTATTTTTGCATAACGTTAAATGAAATTTTATAGCGTTATTTTAACGTAATATAACGTTTTTTTTGTTAGTTGGGATGGGGCTAGACAGTTCTTAGGGGGACACACAGCATGCAAATACCTATGTTCAAACGTGGAAATTGATTGCCAATACATGTATTGAATATAACCGTGGCCTACACAAGCAGTAAACTATCAATAATGTAAACAAAGTGTGTGTGGTTTTTTTTCAATTTAGAGAGGGTTCATCTTTTAACAGAAATTCGAAACTGCTAAGGGGGCGACAGAATATATCGGTCCTGATTTTGTTTTACAAAGAATGTACACACACCCATTTAAGATTACTTGTCTTGTACCACTAGGGAGAGTAGCCCTAGCTTATGTTAGTATTGCATTGTTAGTGTCAGCCTTCAGAAGACAAACAAAGGAGTTTGGGGTAAAACGTTTATTATGTACACACACAGCACGTAATAACTACACTACAATCATTACACTACACCAAGAGTATTAAAGTCATTAGCTTCAGATCTATTCTACGTCACACCATGTTTTATGTCACAACACCTTTCGGGACGGCGTCACATCATGAGGGATACTACCAGAGGAAACTCCGGGCGTCATATCACAGAGAGAGGAATTAGCTGGTATTAATGTATCACTAACTATAACTACGATGGCGTTATTACTAAAGAAACGGCATAAGTACTACGAACTGTCAGTTAATTGAGCAGCATTAAGTAGGGCTATACTACACACACACACAAAAGACCAGTTCAGGTGGTCAGTGCAGCCAATGGAAGAACTGACCCTTGAATTCCCTGGCCTGTGCACTGGTGCAGTCAGGCATGACGTTGTGGGTGGAGGTGCCAGGGATGGGTTTGCCCGTCGTCTCATCCACGCACCAGCAGTAGCCTGTGGACGTGTGGCATTGCTCCTGTTTGAACTTGGACTCTGCAGTGCACACTGGGATGAAGATACGGCCAGCAGGATCCATCCTGTCCATGGTAAGCGCTGCGGCCCGCTCCTCGGGGCAGTTACGTCCTGTAGTAGGCACTGCAAGGCGTGAGATAAAGGGGAATCGTCAGAACAGTAATATAGAGGCAGTGGGAGGAAGTGATCGGAGCAAGATCAAGGCAGCGTTGGAGGCAATAGGGTCCTGTGGTAGAACTCATGGCAATGGTAGAGGCAATGGGAGCGCATGATCGGAGCAAGGTCATGGCAATGTAAAAGGCGATGGGGCGGGGTGATGGGATCCTACCCAGGTCCATTGCCTCTGGTATCACACTCGTATTGCTAAGCAACGTCATGACTACGAATGGGAGTGCATGGGAGTAGCGATGAAATGACAATGGAAGAGCCTATGTTCATTACATCTATCCATCCCTATTTTTTGTAAAAGCTTGAATACATTCGGGATACTGTTGGGTAAATAGGGTTTCGTCTCTAGGTGTGCTCTATGTTTTGGTTGGTAGTGCTGAAGACTGTAGTATCTTACTGTTCAACAAAGGTGCACATAGGATAGCATACAGTGCCCTCATAGTTATACCACATGCAGAATGACTTTCCCAGTTGTCACTCAAAATGCACTTGGTAGACAGCTGTTCCCTGGATGAAATTCTCTTAATCGCCTTCACAGGTGTAAAGTGCTGAAAAGCCATATCCCACATTGCTTTCACAGATACCTGTATAATTCCCCCCTATGGGGTATGTGCTAACACCACCACTTATCAATACAATATGTAAATACGCACTCCAGACGGAAACCTCTCCATCAGAGCAATAGGTAACGGGGTGCACGTACCATGGGAACTTCCGCAGAGATGCAGACGCTTTATCTATCAACTATACAATGCTAAAAGCAAAAGCAGCAACACTAACTCTCACTCTGCGTTTCCTGCGTCTCGGCGGGTCCCTCAGATAGACGAGAACCTCCTCCACTCAACAGTGCCGTCGTCTGCTTATTCCACAGGCTGGGCTTGTGGTCCTCATCTGTGAAATGTGGAAAATAGAGACAGTTAGGCAGGAATGACCTTGTGCCTCATACTGGAGATATCCATTTGAAGGTTGGACAAAGCTCAGAGAATCATATTTAGGCTAGTATGAAATATTACATAATGTATGCACAGACCAAGTGGTTATATTTCACAGTTCCGCCACCTTTACTACATTTATAGCACAGTTAGAAGAGTTGCATATTTAATGATTTATGGATCATAACTGTACGTCTGGCGTTCTAGGCATAGCATGTTTTCTGTTATTATAAGCGTAGGATAAACTAAATGATTCGCTTTTGTAGAAAGAGGATTTTCACCAAACCGACGTCTCTTGTACTTTAATCTTTAATCCTATTAAATACCCATAATTTATCTCCTTTCTATTTACTGTGATGAATGTACCAGGCTAGGTCTGTAGCATAATGTCTATTAATAAGTGATCTCGTGAACTTTTGGTCATACGGTTCCAAAACCGAAAGGTCCAATTAATTGACCTACGTGTAAGCCTACCTGGTACATGTGTGTTGATTAAGTCATGGAATTTAATCAGGGGAATAGTGCTATAAAGCGCTATGGTTAAGGGGTTGTGAAAGGCTGAATAATGGTTTGGTGTGTCTTCACTTTGACATTACACTCAAGCTTTAATGTCTACTGTATTCTGGCTAAAGATGTATTTTAGCAAGGATAAGCGTCTATATAGCGGTGGTAAAAATCGAATCTTACTTACTCACTTGTTGAACCTTTGAATTGGGTCTTTACTTTTGGGTCGTCGGTAGACAAGCAGAGAGTTTCTATACATAAACATGATTATTAAGGATACACCTAATTCAGGTGTGGCGTCTCTAGACGGATCATAGAATCCATGGTACAGATAGGGGATGTCCAATTTTCTATTGCATTAGACTTTGTAAAATGATATGTGCATCCTTAATTTCATGTAGGATATATTATATTATTCAAGTCTATCAGGGCATAGTTCTCTCTGCTTGTCCACGGAATCTCCATCAGCTTAAACACATAAAGAGAATGCAAATGGTCATAACCTACTGATTCCGCGGGAGAGCGGAGTAAAAAGGGCGCCGACGGTATGACGTCAACCGACGTCACGTCATGAACGGGGGTGACGTCATGAGAATGCAAGGGAATACCTCCTTCTGCAACCTGTGAGCGTGATGGCGTTGGCGTTGTCTGTTGTTCTTCTGAGTTCAAGGACAAAAATAATCGAAAAGAAACTAAATTACAACCAGTATGGAGATCGGTTCATTGAAACCCTTTTTGTATTGCACTTGCCCCGGCGGCTTGGTTGGATTGTTGTGTTAATTGTGTTGATTAATACTCGTGAGGACTAATCTAACACAGATCTGGTTTTGAATTTCCTAATGAAGCAAATGTCTATAGAGACACTAGAGAATTTTAGAACAATAGGCCGTAATGAGGTAGGTGGGTAATTCTGAGAGGTTGGAAGAACCCAATCACCAAAACGCAGTGGGAAAATCTCAATGATTCTGAAAATACCCAAAGCTGCAGAGGGTTACAAGCGCGCATATACAAAAGCAGTTCTCAATGACTTTTAAGTGAAACATGTTAATATACACATCCTGTTAAAGGACACGTCTGATTGTACATGATAGTTAAATAGCTGAATTGAGAGATTCTAGTCACGGAAGCATGTCGAGAAAACACATAAAGCCTGTGTTTTGATGGAATCTAAGTTATATGGTTGGGATATATGCTCAGTATGCCTACGTTTGACAGAGGTTTATATTATAACAAACGTATCGAGGTGCATTTAAGGACAGGAAGAGAGATTGAAAAGGAGTGGCCATTCGGTTCAAGAAGAGGTGTCATTCAGCCATACCTTTGCCTCATAAACGTGAAGACTGATTCAACTATTATAAAATGTATTGGACTTTCTATTCTTCTTTGGTAATTAGTACCACTTTGTAAATCGTTTACAGCCCTATCTTACACGTTTTTCGAATACAAGTATCGGATCCACTGTCCCCTTGAATCTGGGAAATGGTCGCTCCCTTCTAGACAAAGCCTGCAGAATGTCTGCAATGCAAATTGGTATGTTTTTTTGGTGGTATAGCGTTGCTTGAGTTGCCTATATACGTGTCACTACTTGTTATACGTTGCATGTTCAGAGGACAACACTAGATGTAAGGAAAGCGCAATCCGTTATGGACCAGAATGACAATGAGTTAGGTCGTCAAGGAGACGGGAAATGTGAGAAATCACTTTGTCTCCTCTAGTCGTAGCACGCACACATATATTCCAGAATCACTGCCCTTTCTGGCGCCACACATATACGCCTTGCTGGAAGTCAGCGAGAATACACCAATAACTCCCTCATGGGTTCTCTTCGTTGAAGTATTTGTTTCAGGTGATATAGCCCAAGGGAACCCAGAGGGAGCAGGGTGGTGGGATTCTGGCGACAGATCCTTCAGACACGCTCCTAGCAGACGACATTTAATCACATACACTCTCTCAGTCAACCACTAAACGTTGCATTGCACTTCTTAAATGCCATAACGACAATGAATGAATATACATGAACAATGACATGTTCATGTATACTTGTAGATTTTTCACATTATAAATTTGAATTTTAATAGTTCTTGAACTCATGGACCGACGCTCAACAGATGTTAATCTGAAATAAATGAAAGCTGAAAGAACAACAGACAGTGAAGTGTATGAAACATGGGATTCTTAACATCTGAGATCATTTACTCACTATTGATATCTACACCGAGGCAGACGGACCATTCGCTGCGAGCAATACGTCCATCTTGGTCGAGGTCGCAGTATTGGTCGAAGTTCCGTGCGCATGCTTTGGGACGCACGTTCTTCTTGACGAGACGCCGTAGGGCATTGATCTCCTTCCGGCGTAGTATATTGTCCTTGTTGGTGTCCAGCTCAGAGAACTTCCACTCAATGACTCTCTTCTCAGGCGTGTCCAGTATGGAGTCGGACTCTGACTGGATTGGCAAGTCTGTTACCAAAGCAATTTGATATAGGCGGTTAGATATCCATATCATATAATAAAGCCCTTGGGACCTTTTTCTGTTTTATTGATTTGTATAATCACACCATGAAACGTGGTCAAATTATGGACAATTTTTTACAGTATATGATCATGTGCAGAAACCGAGAGGTCAAGCAATACACTGTTTTAATCAACATTAGCACAAAGTTGAAGTATGCATCAAATACCTAGTGGCCTACCTTTTGGTGCCCCGGGATACGTGGGTGGGGTTGGCTTTGGAACGCGTTCAAACTCCTCAGAAAATAGCGATATGAGATTCAAGTTGAAGGTCGAGCGTTCTGTAGGGTTGCAACCTGCCAAATCACAAATCAAAATATATCAAAGTATTATTCATTGTCGACTGAATCCTATGTGTAGGGACGAAATATTGTCATCCAAATATGAACCTATTGATAATCGACATAAACAGCAATGAAAACAGTTACACTTTGAGCACTACTCATTGATACACAGGTGCAATGTAATAGTTTATATGTCGGCTATGTTGCATGGTATCTAAGGTGAAATACGATATTTTCTTATACATATATGTATTTACAACGACGACAAATACCTATAGCATCTATCAGGTGACAGAGTGTTTGTTGGTGTGGTATGTTAGGGTTCTGTGGGGTATATATTATTGTAGGCCAGTGTACTAGCATGCTATAGATGGTGCAAATGCTCTAATTAAGTCTGTTGTCAAGGGGTGTAGACAGTGTGTGTGCTGTTAGAAATGTCATAGTATATGGAAGGTATTAGACATATAGCAATACATTTAGCATACTTCAAAAGCTGAAACAACTTTTGGTCTGAAATTCCTGCAATAGTCTACAATGCATTGGGTCCATTAAAGAGTATTATGCATGCATCATTCTGAACAGTGGTGATGATATTATCTAAAGACGTTATTGGACTATGTGCTAGGTGCATTGTAGTCATCCATTAAGGTGCACAATCAGTCAGATGCATCTTCGTCAACGTGTTACAGGGAACCAATTCCTATTTTAGTTCTATTTAGTTATTGTCAACTCCATGCAGTACTGTTGAATGATATTGACTTACCTTTAGGGGATTTCGCCCTTTTCCTTGGTCGTTTGTTCTTTTTGCCTAACAAGCAAAGCGAAGTAAGCGAGCATTCAATTATAGGTAATTGTTCCATAAAAAACATAGCATAGCATATATATAGAAGCATACTGTATTCTCATCACAAATAAAGCAGTATAACAAAGTGAAATGATTTTTTGCGATTCTTCAAAATTGAAACAACTATGTTTGAAATGTATATATCAGGCATGCTTGTGAAGGGAATATTTTCGCACAAAGCAAAGTATTGTAAAGCTGTTAGATATGCAAAATCAAAATATCAAATTGTGGAAAACCCAATGTTGGAAATATCTGGCAACTATCATCTGTATGCCGCCATTTAAAGGAAGCTGAACCGTGAAGCCAGTCGCTCACAATGAAGCAGTTGTCAAAGGTAGATGTATAAACGTGTAACATGTGTCATAATATATGTGGTCGTGTTTGTTATTGGGGAGACAAATATATCACATCACATCAACGTCTTCAGTTTCAAAAAGGTCTTAAAGCCCAGCTCATCAAAATGGATGAATAATGGCCCCAATTTAGGACCGGACACACCTGCGAGCAAAGGATACAATGGGTGTTAGCTAAAGGGGGCCATTATGTGTGTCGGGCAAAGACTGATGGCAAAGGTGGAGTGAAGAACAGAGGATGGCTGTACGTTGGATTATATGGGTGGTGGAGTTTGTGTGTTCAGGTGTTTAGGGGTGGGAGGCCATGCAGGGTATGCCCCCACAGGTGGTGATATGTCTCCCCTCCCCACCCTACACCCACTCCTCCCACTCACGCAGCTTAGCCCATGGGAACTTATCATAACCTCAGGCCAGACTCAAGATTTACTAGTCCCCCAGAGTAAGTTTCCTGGGGCTGCATTGCTACACCTGCTTAGTAACTAATTGAATAATGAATCACCTTGAAGACAAGCCCACCATGGAGATATAACCATGAAGAGACACCATGTTGAGACTAGGTTACGTTGGTTGAAGAAGGTCGTGGTGAATAGACACACCATAGATCACCAGGTAATAACCTCTGACAGTCAGACTTTACAAAACGGGCTATGGGTATGATGATTTATAGATTTTTGACACGCCAATAGTCATTTCGAAAAGGAATTAAAAAGCTTTGTTGTCGACTCAACATATGTGGGGGACAACCTTGTAGTTTTGAATATATCTGTATTCCGTGTTTAGTCTTGAGGAAAGTAGTAAAACCCGTGTGCTTCTCTACTGATATGTAAATAAAATTTATATTTTGGTGGAGCTATCTATTTGATAAATTTGTAATGAGTAATTCTCATGTTAGCTGTATACACTGTACTGCTAATACATCGGGATGCATGTACTACGTACATGTGATCATCATGAGTTCAGAAAGGTCTGCTATTATTTCACCTATTCTGTAAGCCGCATAATATGGCCCATCTGCAGAAATGGTAGACAATAGGTGCAAGATGTGAGCAGATAACTGCTGATCAAAGACGTTGGCATTCTTTTCATCACTCTTCCGTTCAACAACTTTGAAGGTGACTCTGGGAGCCGCCCTCACTTACTAAATCACACCCTAATTGGGAGAACATAATCAAGGGAAAAGAGTAACATCACAGCTAAGTCAGTACAAATCAAATGAAAGCCAACAGGCGTGTGACTTGTATACATGTGGATCGTTTCTCTATCTCTGTTTGTGTACAGGTGCATGCATGTATTCAAAGACTACATAACTAATGTTGGGACCTGTTCTCATGACCCCTAGCTTATCGCGGGTGACGTCATTAATGAACTTTCCTTAGCGCATTATTGTATTTCAATTGAACACTTTCAAAGTAGGCAATGAGGATCTTACCCTTGGTTCCTTTGCAGTTGATCTTGTTGCCGCGCACGGAGGATCCAGGGATGGGCTTGCCATCACCGGTCGCACACCAGCAATAGCCGGTTGCCTGATGGCACTGTACCTTGGCATAGGAGCCATCTTCCCTGCATTTTGGGATGTAAACTCCAGATGCTGGCCTGGCTGTAGCTTGGGCATCACGACGTTCTCCAAGACATCGAGACCGAGATCTGGCGCTGGACCCCACTGAGGGGGAGCGGCGAGGTACCTGGGGCAGGGACGACGAGCTGGACGGACGAAGGGCGCTCCTTGCACTGGCTGCCAGGCCAGAAGCTGTGTCAATGAACAAACATACATGTATATATAAATAATGTGTTTATTGTGATATTGATAATGATTATCAATGTCTAAGTATACATTTAATAGCAACGCTACAGACGACGATTACATCTAATTGTACACACTCAATGTATAGAATCATATGGCGTTGTATCACAAAGGCACTATTTCATGCTTAATGTGTTATATCATTTTAGGGTGGTGGATCCTTGTACTGAGCTTTTGCTGTGGCGGGAACAAGGGTCTAGTATGACATGTGAAGCGCCACCAAACACGTGCAACAAGAGCACCACGTGCAGACTTGAGCAGTATCAACACCTGTGTCTACCTGGGCACTAAACTACATGTAATGGGCCTTAATTAGAGTACACCCTGCAGGTGGGCCACACAGTTCCCTATAGTTATTGGTCTGTGACCCTCCGGCTCTCCTCCACCCATCTTGGGTACATATTATATTGCAGTCTATATTTCTGTCACTTAACCATTTAAAGGGGTATTCTCACTACTCGCACTTAACCACATAGTGGACTAGAACAGTACTAGAATTGTGAGTGTGATACGCTCGGAGATTATGCCACTTTAAGGGCATGATGCATCAATGCTACATCTTCATGTTTCGTCATGATGCACCAACGCAGCTCCAACAAGACACTCACCAGCGGAGCAGCGATGTATCATGCTGACCCCTCGGACGTGTTTAAACCTGTAAGGTCGACATGGTGCATGGATGCAGCACTGGTGAGTTAGTCGACATGGTGCATGAATGCACCCCTTGTCAGTTACTCGCCATGGTTGCATTCATGCAGCATGACGACATAGGGGCACTGTACATTAAAACACCACTTGTCATTAAAGGGTTAACCACGCGCACTTATTGTAGCTGTGTGTCTGTAGCATCAAGAACAGTGCACACATGGAGAGAACTGATTTTTCTTGTATGGTGGGACATCAGATTATACCGACCACAACCCTGCATCGTTAACCCTACCTTAATGGCGTGAGAAGATTGTGAAAGGTTAGAGGCAGTTTGTCCTTTGCTTCAGGTATAATTGGTAAATTGTCTGTGGCGGTCTGTGGTGGTGGGTGGTGCAGGTGTGCCTGCTTAAGTGCTCCAGTGTGTACCTGGTGAGGTGCCTGGGTACCAGGGTATGGGTGAGGAGGTGTGAAGGGGACATGCCACTGGAGGCTACAGCACGCATATCCCTCTACACTACCTTGACAATTGATGAGCAGAGCTCCACCCGAGGTCTTGACACCCAGCATAATGTACCCATCACCTCAATACTGGTACTAAGGGGTGCAGACCTTCTGTTGGCATGTATACACGAGGTACATAACGTATCATCACTTACTGACATTGCCTATGCATTCGTGATATGGCGCGTTCTAATCAATTTAGATTGGGGTGGGGTGGATCAGGCGTATTTGTCCAAATGTAATCTCTGAGCCGAAGCAAGGAAAATCGTTCAAGAGAGTTATAGATCAATCGCATGGTAAGATATAATGCTGAAGCTCCCTGGTCATATTGGAGGTGCAATAAGGATGCAATATGGTAACTAGCCACACTAGTGCACCCACATGAAGACAGATAGTGAGTACATACTTTTATTCAGGAGTGCAATACTTTTTAAAAATCATCACCAGCAATCATACATACTTGCTCACCAGCCAAGCTTGCAGCTTGGATGGTGGGCACTGGCTATATGGTAACTGGTATTGCAGATACCTATGATATATGAAAACGATTTCCTGGAAGTCGATGGGCCGCCCCTCAACTTAGATGGGAGTGCATGGATGTTTGTGGGTGGGTAGAGCACGCTAAAGTTGGGTGTGGGTTCGTCATGAAATCAGAATCTGCAGCAAATAAGCTCTCGCAAAGTCACACAGATGCTCTCATGTGATTCTGTGGCTACTGGGTATATAGAGAAAGAGGAGTGTGCAGACCAGACAACACCCGGGAGACAACACCACTCCCCCAGCCTCACCAGCAGCGACTCCAGCTAAAAAGGGGTGTCTTACCAAGGGCACCCCCCATAGTTGATACAGGAGATCGGGGCAGACAGACAACCCGGCCACTTGAGCTGTTGCCATTGGGCCCACACAATGCGTCCAAAGCCGCGCTTTGTGTCCCTCCTCAAATATTTTCTAGCATGCATGACAACAGTTGGAGTGGAGGTGATTGCCCAAGGTGTCGGTCAATATTGGGTCCGACTGGCTGGGGCCATGGGGACTGCAAGGTTGGGGATGGAGAGGGGATACCCCCCACACAGGCACCCCCTTCCCCAATACCATATACACCAGCATTTTAGCCACATACATCATTCTTATGTAAAGAATTCACTATTTTTCAAGACGATTCTCTCACTATCATCCTCGCGCCCCTAATATGCAATAAGGTGATAATATTATGAATTTCTCTTTTGGATGAGCATCCCTGTTATGTCTAGTGGGTTGTACATTTAAAGGGGATTTAGTTTCCATACATCCTTGTTTGCAGTGGTTTGGGTGTGTGCATTCAATGGATTCAAAATCAGATGTAAGGACGTCTTAGCCTTATTTTAGTTTTTTCATCCTAAAAACTGAGCATATTCTCCATTTCAAAGAGGATGACTGTGTGAATTAAGTTTACTTTCTAACCCAGCCTGCAGATTGAATTCGGAGGTCAACACACATACACCCACATATAACACAGTTTGTTGTATATTCATTTCAGAGGTAGGTGGGGATTCTGTTCCGTGAAAAAGGTCTTGCCAAACTTGGTCCTCCATGTAAATGAATGTACGTCGCCGCCTTGTCCCAGGACGTAGGTGTAGGACGTAATCAGAGCTTGTCCCGTCAATACAAGAATCAGGTTTTTACCTCTTTTGTATGGCTGGCATTATTTGTCTTTAAGTTAGTTCAATACGTGACAGCATCAACAGCTTAGGTGATGAAATCTCACAGGGGAAGATAAATCACGCTGGAGTGGCCATTTGTAAAGTTAGAAACAACCACCCTGGTAATTCATTGTCATTGTGTGTAGGCCCTACGACATCTAAATCAATTACAGAAAGATCAACAACATATGAAATACAATCTATATACCAGCGATCTAAAGATAGATCGGTTCACTGGACATAATACATATGAATGACAAGGCCGACATTAATAAAGACATGTGAAGTAAAGATGACCTACCTCTACAGGCGCCCTTATGTGCCACCCTGACCGTCACCTTTTCACATACCCTGAGCCGTTTCAGTTCGCAGCTATATGGGTAGGTTTTACCGTCTGTACCACACACTTGACGGGGACGTGCCCTCGTACAGTTAACACGGCATGGCGTAATGTCCCGTACGTTACGGTTTGTTGTCACTGCCGAGAACTGCCTCTGAAATGGGAAAAGAAAAATTTTGGTTATTATTCAGTATACACAAGCATCGTATGTACATGTATATGTGTGTGCATGGCATCCTTGAAAAAAAGGGTGTTTTAAAGCCAACCGGCTCATATAGGCCGACTGGGGAAATTGTACTGCCTCTTGAGACATTTAAATGAATTTCAATGTGATGTCTTGCTGTTCATGGATGACCTGCATCCGGTGTAAGAGACCCCAGTGGGTGAATCCTGCACTGATATCCAATACAGTCATCCAGCATGGTTTACATCAACTGGGCACAACATGCATGCAACTGGTGCACGAGTGGCAATGCATTCAGGAAGGGTCTATGCAAATAGAATAAAATAAAATAAATGTTATGCAGCTTTTTAAAATAAAATTATAATCAAGTTGACATGATGCATTTTTGCAGAGTCAATGAGGTCGACCATATGAACATGTTCCGTCGTCCAGCCAGTAAATTTATAATTAAGAAGAATTGCAACAACAACACCGATACTTTATACGATTATGTCCAGCCATTTAACATGTGCATGATTAATTCAATATACGTCTTCAGGGATTCAATTGTTATAAATCATTATTTTTAAATACCACTGAACGAGGGAAAACGTAGGTATATATCGCCACATTATAGCCTCCACATGGCTGAGTGAAATGGGTAATTCACTTTATCCTATTTTACTTCTTTCCCTTTTTGTGAAGCATGATCTTGCAAGTTTTAAGAAGGCTCTCATGCAGCCTGCTGACTTGCCCTGGTGTATCATATTCAACTTAATCTCCCATCCCTCTTTACAGGATCCAGTTCAAAGGTTGTGAAGCTGCCACCTTCTGATCAAAACCGTGTGTGGTGTAAACCTCTCCTGTTTAAACATTAACCGGGCCCACGTGGGCAGATAGGGCCAGGGCAAATGGGGTGGGAACATGTATTTATATGACGAATGGTACACATGTAGCGTTAGGGCGCAGATCTCCTGTCCAGTGGTGGGGATCTCATGAACAGGCAACACATCGTTACGTCTTTTGTATCACTTTACCGTCGGTGATAGCTACACCCTCAGAAAAGTGAGTCATTGTCGCTAAAAAATGTTCTCCTAGTAGATGCACTCTGACTACATATTTTGGAGATAAAATTGTAAAATGTGTTTTTTCCACCACACAAATAATGAAGTTCATTTAAAAAAAGTACAACTGCAACAGTATACGTTATTACCGTTTCCGAATGGATCTGAATGGAAACGCGTTCTCTACTTTTTTTAATTGGTAAATGGGCATACGGCTAGCTATTACAAATTAAGATGCTAACATTCTAGCTGTGTACCATTCAATCCCTATGGTTTCAAAGAACACATTATAGACATCGTTAATTCTGCATGGCTATGGGCATAACTGTTGTAGCCACGTTGAATTGAAAAGCACATTGCCATGCTACTCTTCCAGGCAGTGAGTACAAACGTACGTCTGGGCTGGTTCCCATGGCAGAAATGGGGACAGGCATGAAAAGGTGATATGTGTACTGTCATGCAATACCTTCGCAGAAGGATCAATAAAATTAAGATGTTATCATATTCACAGCAAGCAGCCACTGTGCCCTACACAGAGCAATGTTGAGGTGCCTAGTTAACGGTATGGACAGGTATATATTTACCCAGCGGGTGGTCCCAGGGGGCGACGGATCCCACCCGGCCCAGACACTGCTGGCCTCGGTGGGGCCGTCTAGGGGAGGCGGGCGCCCAACAGTGTCTGGGGCTGAATAGAGTCTATGTGATCCAGCTTAGATTAATGACGGCCGTCAATGGGTCAAGATCACCATGTGATCCAATAGAGAAAGTTAGCAGTTCAGAAAAAAAGCCCACAATGCAAATGGTGGCGCCATTGCTGCACACATGGGTGCATGGCCCCCTTTAAGTCCACGGTTGGGATTAGATCGTATTACAGTGGCTGAGTGAGAAGTATCTTTACACTTTTGACGTCTTGACTTAGTACAGACATATTACAACAGCATTGAATCATCATGATAAGGCACGACCTCCATTTGCTGTTTTTGCGCCAATAATTACCCTCATTACTATAGTGTATCTATAGAAAAAGCAGAATGTCTAATGGGGGTTGCACTACATCGATATGTAATTTATCAGACCGACATTCAATTCTGGAAAATATTGCCTAGATGAAAATGCGATCTACCATCCTCATGTTCACGTAGCACGTTACTGGAAATAGTCTATTTATTTGGCCTTATAACCGCTGTAATAATTTTGTTCCATCACTTTGATGAGCTCTCGGGAAAGCATAAAGCATCCCATTAGCACTGTGATTTTATGTAGAGCTAGCTTGAGAAAATGGAGGATCCAACAAGAACAATGATTGATAGACATTTGCTATCTCTATCAGCAATCGAGAAGGAACATGTCTTTTTCGGTACAGACCTTTTAGTTTAAGTTTGGTTTATAACTTAGTGTTTAGAGTATATTGCCTATATCTGAGGCTCCTCCGCACCATATCATCCTATGAATACAAACAAAACAGTAGGCCCTAGGTACTACAACTTACAAGTATAAGGATACAGCAGCTCGTGTATTAGACAGCTTCACATTTACAGAAGAATAAAGGCGGCGAAAGGCTGTCGATGTTCCGATAAAACAGTCACAGTATATCTCAATCATCGAGATTCTTTTTCTGACTCAGGTGCTCCTTACAGAGCATAACTATGACCAAACATATATCCCGACATATATATATATATATATATATATATATATATATATATATATATATATATATATATATGTATATATATATATATATATATATATATATATATATATATATATATATATATATATATATATATATATATATATATATATATGTATATATATATATATACACTTGCCAAGAGTCAATGATTATTAAGTAGCCAATGGTACCAAGTAGATGCCCTCACTGAGTTTCATAGAGCTCTCAGCTTTCGAGACGACAGAAAAACAGGAAAGACTTGAATCTCAAAGTATGCGTTCAGTCCACGTGGCGCCGGATCTGCCTGCACCTTCCGGTAATTGGCATGGCGGGAAAGGTAGATCTTCACTCACAGGACGCTCGTCCCATGATTCAACGGCTGATGAGAGCTTCCGGGAAAATCAGCTAAAACCACATTAAGTGGACTGATGTACGA
Organism: Harmothoe impar; assembly: GCA_947462335.1. Taxonomy (NCBI): domain Eukaryota; kingdom Metazoa; phylum Annelida; class Polychaeta; order Phyllodocida; family Polynoidae; genus Harmothoe; species Harmothoe impar. The sequence goes on from OX381704.1 coordinate 55,114,386, forward strand.
GACAACTTGACTTCAATGGATAGGAAGGTTATTTCTTTGTCATCACATACTTGCAATAGTTGAGGCTTTTGCGTATTTGGCTCTAAACACACACATCGGCATGTTTTCTTGGGGATACTGAGTCCAGAGCACAGGGGGCCATCACATTTCATTGCTGATCAAATCTATCGAGTGGGTATACTAAGAATAGGCCGTGACTTCAAACTCATTTTATAGTCAACTTGAGTTCAGTGAGTAATCTTAAAATAAAAAAGACACGTTTCCCAATTTGGTCTTCTATATACCGAACCAGGCAGTTAAGAAATACATGAGGTCCCGGCTCAGAGAGTGCAACTCTGTCTGCTCAAATAAAACCCCGGTTTAATATCAGATGGATAGAAAGGGCTTTTAATGTAGAGAATAAAAGGACATGTCCATATCTTGTGCCGCGTTGATTTATAGTTGTTATCACCATGGCTCTTTTTCGCTGTGGTCCATGCCAGGGCCCATGACAAGCACAGCTGCATGAGCGCAGATGGTCTATAATATAGACTATAGTATACGCAATAGCCATATGTAGATGAGAGGCAATGTTAAACTCTAGTTTAGGTACATGGAATGTGAGGCAATATGGGGCTGTGGCTGGTGGGAGAGTTACCTGATTCCTGTTGTGTGGCCTGTTGCCGACAGGTGGGGACAGCAGCAGTCTGTCACTGCCCACAACCAACTCACCACCGTCATAAAGCACCCAACACTAAGGTCACTCCAAGGTCACACCTTCCGTCATCAGCACCAGGCCAAGGTCAAGGTGATCAGAGGAGAGGGATGCCACAACATCAGGTCTTAATTACCTCCTGCTTCTTATCGCCAACGCAACATTCTTGTGGGCCCTCTGGTTCTAGACTTGCACCTCTCCGATTTGTTACTTTCTTTATATATTATAAGGGTGGGGATTCCTAGAAATAGAGTGAACATACCATTGATCGTTTGACCCAAATATATACTCGATGACGGATATAGTTGAATCGGTTCTATTTTTTACAATATAGTTTATTAACAAGGAGCTTCTTCCTAATTTCAACTGGTGTAACCATGTACCCTGACACTACCACATAATAGAGAATAGATACCAATTGACCTGTGATGCCAAATGAACCACAAGTGTGTTTATAGACATATATGTATTATGTTCATTACGCTTTACATGTATGGAGACTTTATGAATAGCTTCTCCAAATATAAATTCCTTCTCAGAAGCTCCTCAGAAGTTGTGAATAAGTCAGTTCCTATACATGCCTTCAGATGCCACGAGCCATGTCTAGAAATGGGGAAATGGTTAGGATACTAATCACATGTTTCCTTTCAGAATTGAGTTCCAACGATTTGTCAATAGACATGGGGACAGCCCCAACCGCTGATGCCACCCCCACTTAGACTAGGCAGAGACAAGGCCTGTTGTGGTAGGTCAGTGTGTCGCTGTAGTTCCCCTAGATTATGACCTTTAACTCGGGCCATGAGCAGCTCTATAGGAAGGGCAGTGAGGGGAATTACGCAGTACTCACCTGACCAGCACCTCCTAGATGGGAGGGGGGTGATAAGGATTGGGAGATATGTACCTACGGCGAGGATCCGCATTCCTACTTCAACATCCAAACTCCTCTATGTGAACCATTGCACATGTAGGAATAGTCTTCCGATTAGGGGGGCATATCCATAGCTATGAGTACTAAGCACAGTGTGAGGACGAACACATCTTGGAATAACTTTAACTTAGAGAATAAAAGGCTTGCACACATTGTTATCGGCTACCTGAAGAGGAGTGTGGTCATTTCTCCCTCTTTTCAACTTGGTTTTCACCCTATCCTGTCCGTCCTCATTCTAAAGTGTTTCTAAGCGGGTATAAATGTAGTTAACATTCCCCTTTTAAAAAGGAAATTAATATGGCTGAACCATATTGATTTTGTCTAAGATACACTATCCTATCATACAACTACTCTATCTAGATCACAATACATGCCCCTGCTAATCTAAGATCTAGATTATCATAACCGGAATGCGCCTGGATTCATGAAGCACCGTGTCTAGCTTATATAAAACAGATTAGACTGGGTTCCATATAGATTAGCCATGCATGCACCTGCTTCTGTAAGTGAAACATATTGTGGCTGAACCCAGTGTAAACAGTGTCATAACGCCACGTGTTCCCCCTGAGCGGCATAAGGAGAACATGTGTGTGCAGCTACATTCCCACTCCTTCCCACATGCTGCCTGCTGCCTCTACCTCCCAGTAATTCCTATACATGTTGCTGCTTCTACCTCCACCTCCCAGTACTTCCTACATGATGCTGACTCCACCTCTACCACTCGGTACTTCCTATATCCTGCTGCTTCTACCTCCCAGTACTTTGCCTCACAATATGTTCTGCCTCACAATATGTTCTACTTATTGCTCCCTCTACCTCACAGTACTCGTATACTGTTGCCTATATCTCCTAGCACTTCCTACATACTCATGATACTGCTGCATCTAGGTTCACAGTACTTCCTACATGCTTCTGTCTCCACCTCTCAGCACTAACTATATTGGACTATATTATGATGTTACACATGCATGCTTGGTTTCCATTCATAACAAAATCCTTGTGTGTGTATCTGGATACTTGTTCATTATGGTGCTGGTTTCATCATGGTAAACCTTAGCTACCGTCTGCTTAATAGACACTACAATGTTGGTATATAAATCATATTGAACGTTTCTTTACTACCTGTTCGAATGCTGATTTAATCGTCTATTAGTGCTATTAAATAGTTAGTATTGCTATCAAACTTGATATGTGTTGTCATATGTTCGAGATACTTATCACACGCCTTGTCAACCGTGTCCACAGTCCATTGGCTAGAGGGATAGATTCTATGTGACTTCCCTTATAATACCATCTGACCTATACCTCGTTGTGAGACTAAGCTTGAGATGATGGGCCATGTCGATGAAAGGCTGAATACAATCCCCTTAACATAGCAAATGGGACATATTTAGACCTTAAATAGATATCACAGTTAATCCCCACTTTGACGTTTGTAATGCCCACCTCCTCCCCCACACCCCAGCAAACACGCCTTTACCGGTCCTGTACTGGCCCTAACCTGGCAACGGTACTGGGCCAGTACAGGCAATCTGTACTGGGCCAGTACTGGGGTGCAAATGGCACCAGTACCGGGCCAGTACAGTTTGCCTGTACTGGCATGGTACAGGGCCAGCATCGGACCAGTACTCGACCAATGCTGGCATTTCGGTACTGGGCCGGTACCAGACCTGTTACTGAGCACTGTATAAAGTATAGGCCTAACGTAGAATCAAAAGCATAAGTGATCTGTTGCAAAATTAACATCATATTGTACCTATTGTCCTTCAAGGCCTGAAGACTTAGGCAATCAATCATCATGGTGCAACAACCAGCTACAGTTTAAAGCCAGCTAGTATAGCATAACCGTTTTTGACAGAGATAACACACCTTGCAGGTCTTATGGTTGTGTAATAACCAAGCAAAAGGTGTTTGCAAAGACATGCCCTTTGTTCTCCAGTTGTTTATAACATTTAATGTAAAAGTTTGTATTCCATAAGATTTCACAGGAAATCTGTTTCAGCCTAAACTATCTAAAACTATTTTGAAGACTCTGAGGGTCATAATCATAGAGATATCATATGCAACTAAACCCTCAATATCATAAAACATGCACCGGTGACATCTGGTGGTTTCTTTGGAAACTACTGTGCCGGTACCGGCATGTTGGTAGCGGCATGCCGGTACTGGGCCAGTACCGGCATACCCTTGTATATGTGTCGATACTATGCCGGCACAGTGCCAGTACAACCAAGCTTAAATGGCATTATAATGGCTCTGTTCTGGCAGTACTGACCCGGTAGTGCCGGTACTTGCCAGTACAATGACAGTACTGGCCCGGTACAGGTGTGTTTACTGGGACACAGCATCTCAATGTAATATCAATCCATTTCGCTAGCTCTCTCCATGATTCATTCGAGATGCGATGAGCACAGAGGGGCGTGGCGATTAGCCGAAGTTAGGTTCGGGCCCTTGTCCATGTGGCGTATCAGTGGGTATCTTACTTCTTAGCACCTTTATGAATACCCTTCAGTTGTTTAAACCTCAAGTCTTCACAGGTAGGCCTAACTACGACGAGGGAGATCCTGCAGTCTGCAGGTCACGGGTCGGTGGATGTGTAGGGGAATCCCGTGTACTGTAACTGTAAATGCATATCACCCGCTCCATCAGACCCCGTACAAATGGGGCTTGTAAACCTTTCACTGGGCGTTTTGCTCCTCGACATTTTTCTCATGCCAGCAGAAGTCACACCTCGCGCTGATGGGGAGACTAAAACGTGGCGCGATAAATCAAATAGCACTTTGTGGACTATTTTGTTTATTTACTTTTTCCTTTCTTTATTGTAGTGAAGCCATGTGTGATGAAACGTCTTTGAGAAGGGGGACGAAGTCAACACAGGCAATGACAATGAATCAATTTACAAAAGGACAAGGATTAAAAAAATGCCGATGATAAATGGGTATCAGTATAGGACCATATGTGGCAACAAGGATGACCTCAGGCAGGGGGTGGTAGCCTGTTAGCATATCGCCGCACAACATCCCTATACCAGTCACTGTTAGCATATCACAGCACAACATCACTATACCAGTCACTGTTAGCATATCACAGCACAACATCACTATACCAGTCAATGTTAGCATATACAAATGTTCCAGTATCATGTTACGATACCAGTCACTGTTGGCACACCACAGCACCATGTTAGTATACCAGTCACTGTTAGCATATCACAGCACAACATCACTCACTATACCCGTCACTTTAACACATCACAACACCAAAGAACGATATGTCACTCCCATATCATACCACCCCATCACGATATCAGCCACTGTTAGCATTTCGCACCACCACAGCACTGTTAGCATATCAGTGTGTTTGTGTGGGGCGGGGTCTATAATAGTTAATGGCCATTTTAGTTTAGGGGCGTTAGATTTGTGGTCTCATAATATATTATGCTTATGCAGGCTGTATTCTTAAGCATGTATTTTCTCCCACTTTAATTGTGTATTTTAGTTAGAAAACCGCTTAGTCTGACAGAAGAGGTGGAAGCGTGCGCCCGCATACCGCTACTGATATTATCACAGGTGTTAGCACAGCTGTGGCAGGGTGTCAGCAATGCCAATGGCCAATAAAAACGTATGGTTATCGTCGTCGTCTCCCAAAACATAGCACCCACTTTACCGCCGATGTGCCCTGAATTTATCATTTCTTTGACATCTGCATTCAAGATGACATGCGCCTGAACCATGTGAGGAATGTTGGGTGTTTAGGAGCAGCTCTGAAGTTCTCTGATCTGTTCGGAGCAGTTCCAGGGAGCGCTCATCAGATAGGCAGGGGTAAATGCTGACGTTAGGCTGTATGTGAGCTGCTCAAGGACCTGTATGTATACACGTTGGGGTGTGACCATCTGTGACCCCTCAGGTAGTACCTGTACGTGAGCCCTCAGGTAGGTGTGGGGTGATGGTCAGGTGGGTGCGGTCGGCAAAGGTGAGTCCAGGTATTCAGTGGGAAAACGCTGCCTGTGCACAATCCTGCACTGAGGATGGTGCAGGACAAGGGTCACGGTGCTTACCCGTTAACGTGGGAGAAATTTGGGTCGGGGGATCTGCTTCCCACTCCAAATGCATGTCTCTTTTGTAATTTGCTCTTTCAACGTTCATGCAGTGTAAGTCAGCATCTACAGTCAGTCGATACTCAAAATTACCCATGCACACCTCAGTTATTCCACACCTCCCCCTTTTATTCGTGGTCAAACAAGAAAGAAAATTACCTCATCACGTCCATATGTCAGAGGTTAGAAGATCCTAACGGAATGAAAAGTAATGCATATTCCTATCAAACCTGCTTATAATTGATGACAAAGCAAACCGAAGGGCGTTTCTTGTTTGGACAAGGTGGGAAATCTTGGCAATAAAACTGCAAAATGGAACAATTTTTAAGCTATAACCATGTCCTGCTTATATATATTATGTTGCGATTACAATGTACCCTCTGGCTAAAGGCCCCACCCATCTAAGAGGGATGGCCAGAGTATATAGTATTATAGTATGCGCGCAACTCGCAAGAGCGTTAGGGATAAACAGAGGTATCCTATAGGGGTCTGGATGGAGGGGCGCTGGCCGGGCGCTGGTTACGGCGACAAGAACTAATAAGAGCTGATAGGACAGTTACAAGCATGTCCCCTATTTGTATCCACGTGTACCAAAAACTGAGTTCACCTAGATGACAACATACTCAAATACGCCTTGGCACAGCCAACAATGGCGTTGTGTGCCTGTCCCTGCAGTAGGGGCTTCAAAATGAATCAATCATCAATCACTCAAATACGAGGCTTCCATGCTGGATATGACCAGTGATGACCTGCACTGGTGCACTTAAATACAAATAAAACGAAGAAGAAGAATATATGAAGGGATTCATTGCGAAGGTAAAGAGGGGCGTATATCCGGAGCAGCCCAAGCCCTGGAAGAAGATTCAGAGAGGTAACCTGGAGATTAGGGAACTGAGAAGGGTGTGATCGGGTTATCAGGCATCAGCCTGGGGCCGAGGCCAAGGAGGATCCAGCCCCGGGTTTGCTAATCTAATAAACGTGTGATGGCTGGTCATGTAGGGCAGTACATGACGGCACCGACATACCGCCTTGTCACCAGCCACCATTGCCACTGTAAACTACCTGCTTTTCACCCCCACCCCAGCCCCTGTGTATCCATGGCCTACCTGGGTCCTATTATGTTCAGATGGTGCGGCATGTATAACACTATTCGCTCACTGACAATACTTCATATACATCAGCTAGCTGCATGTACACAGTAGATGGGACCCTTGTGAAACAATCTTGAGTTCACAAAATGTTCAGGGAGTAATGATAGATGGGATTATAATAATTAGTTTTAGGCAATAATGTATTAGAAAGGACATAACCTGGTGTGACACTACGCGAAAGGGATACTGCCTATGATAAGAAGCCAATGTAGCAAACTGTTTTAGACTACCGTACATACTATACTTTTATAAGAAGAAAGGGAACTGAGCACTTTCTTTCACCGTGTCCGCACCGTTCGCACCCTGCAACCTATACCCGACAGACTGTGTAAAACAACATGAGTACTTCTCCTTACAATCGGCAGCCATCGTTGATTAAGAGATCTCGTGTGGTCTCGTGCATCCCATGAGGTGCGTGAGTACAGGTAGACAAGGGCCGAGACAGAGTCAACCCGATAGGATCGGGAAGGTGAAGGGGACTCAGTGTTCCAGGGACTCCTCCAGGGTGAGGGGTCTAAGCAGGGTGTATACCCGGGTGTATATCCAGTGGGAGAGTGCCTAGGCTGGACGCACTAAAAAAAAAGTCCAGTGTCAACGCCCAGCAACAGGACAACATGATATGACTGAGTACAATCAGTTTGGATTTATAAACACACCTCCAAATATGACACCCTTTTCGAGATTACATCCAAGCTATATTTTCCATAGACACATTATTGCGATTCAATGGCATAGGCAACATATTTAGCTATACAACGACAAAACTGAAACTGTTGCAATCCGTCCACTGTTGTCAGAGTGTATCAATTTTGCACCAAATATGAAACCACCTTTACCTTATAAGCTATATGTTGCTCATGAAACCGTGTACATTGACATGTCAGTGGAAGAGAGTTGGACAGCATATAGTTTCCCTGTTTGACTTATGCAGATATATTGGTCCCACATGACCATCTACATTGACCTTCCTGATTGTTGTGCAATGCTATAAATGAGCCATCAAAGCAGATTCTGTAGTTCTCCCCGATATCAATGGATACTGTAGAGGCGCAATATGTGTGAGCGGCTCGGGGCATCCCAGATTGGTGAACCGAGCAGGTCTGTAGCGGGCGGTGCAGCTGGATTCAGTTATGGTGGGTTTAACAGACCAATCAGCCTGGGTCCTTCTCTTAAGACTAGCCCATTGGATGCACATACCACAACCTAATAGTCCTTATTTACTGTCAATATTTTTACAGGCTTGTAGGTGTATTATTAACACGCTGTCGCCCATGGCCTACACTTCACCGCCCATTGACCCTTCCTCTTCTGAGGTGTTCCCTCGGGCCACATCCTGATCGGGTGGGAGTGAGTGTGCCTGGAGGGGGGGGGGGCATGAGATGAGGCTACATCTGTTAGCTATAAAATTGATATCATGTTCTATCTAATGTATAGAAACCCATGGGTGCATTTTTTCTTCTCATTGTATATGAACTAATGATCTTTAACGTGAAAGCATTGTCCTCCCCTACAGGAGTAGGATAGATAACGGTGACATCTTCATCGACTGGTCTGCCACTGTTTCCATTGATTAATGTTTATAAGTGACACACGTGTATACGAAATGAGATCGTGTATGCCCGATATAAGTAAATAAAACATACTACATCATTTAAGCCAATTGCCAGAAATGACATTTCAACCATGAATAGATATTAGAGGTTGGCAACATCCTGCACCCAATACATGTACCAGGGTAATATAATTATGAAACTCACAATAAGATAAGAAGCTCAAATTAATTGTCTAGAACTGCAGGCGTAAAACATGGATAACCGTTTCCTGGGCAATGGAGGAGTGATGTATATAATTATACGCATGTATAGGGATATAGATTCCCAACATAATATTCTTGATAATAGTCCAATGGCAATCTTAGAGGGGAGCGTTTGAGTGAAACTCTAGTTTTAAAAGTAGTAGAATAATGAGTGTTATTAGTGGTGGGAATGAAGCTTTAAAACCTGACTTAAAAGTTTGTGAGGATATTCTCCCAGTATCATAGCTTCGCAACAGTCGTGCCCCAACAATAAAAAAGAAAGGTGCCTCCCATGTTATTATGTATGCACCTGCTACTAGGTAACATCATCTGTAGAAAGGAGATCTAATGCAGAAGATGTTTCTGTTTCTGTGTTTTCTTTAGAGGTGAGGTCACTGGGGACGTATAAGAGTTAGGTTGCCCGTACCCCCTCTGACTCCCACGATGGTCTCCTAATAGCAGTAATCACGCGAGCAGTAGGGCCTGCAGTGTAATAATAATAGTCTGCAGGATCTCTGCAGGACAAGTTTATGTTTTGGTCGTTCCCCATGCGGGCTCATGAACAATAATAAAGAGTGGAAACCGCTACGACCACGCACGAAGACAAGTCGCATACACGAGACGACCGGACCCCTCTGTGCGCGGTACTTTACCATTCCCCGACACCCAGGAAGGTGTTTATAGATATCGGAGTACCCCCACTCCTATTGTGCTACTGTTGCTGGCTTTTGTTTTGCTCTGTAGACTGTATCTCAGATCTTGCAGTAGTTATGAGTTTTTTCCCTTTTACCTCTTTCAGTTACTGTTGTGTTTCTCTATATCCGCCTGTCCTTCACTGCAGGGTGGCCTGCTCCGTTCGCGTGCACCCTATCACCTTTTAATTGTGTCCCCTCTGCCTCATAGACCTGATCTATGGTCATAAAACCCCGTTGTGATCCCAATGCTCTGTAGTTCTCTGAGCTGATTGGCGTCTGACCTCGTCGAGTGTAGTAGCACAATACTATGTGAGTTTCCAATCTTCCTCATTCTCACACTACACTTTAATAATACCATATTTTATGCAGATATCATTCTCGTGACGTCATTATTCCATACATCGTGAACACCTACTGGATGTACAAGAAGGGAGACAGTTTATCCCATTATACCTTGCTTTATTACATGTATGTACATTCAGACATGGTGTTATTGTGGATCTTATCTGCTGGATAACAACTCACGTAAACATAGACTGAAATAGGTGATCATCCTCTTCCCAGACCCAAGAATAACAAGGTACTGACCAACCATGTAAGAGGTATCAGAGCAGCGTGCCCCCTCTGACTGTAAATGAGAGGAATGGAAGTGGGAAGATTGCAAGCCTCTCAGGTCGTTAACAGTGTTAGTATTTGCTAGTGGGAGTTGCGGAACGGTATTTGAGAGGGTGCACTGTAAACAATATTCTGTAAAAAAAACGAGAATCACTGGCATCAATGGGAGCTTGGGGGATTCCATTTAGATATTAGAAACCGTACATTTTTACGGGATTTCACTGTTTTATCAGACAATAGCCCGGAACAATTAGATATACAGTCAATTTGAGGCTGCATTATTAACCGTTTATTTTGATTTATCGTAAATACAAGAGATTTTCTTGACAGTGTGGTCCAATGCCTGGGTTGAATGCTGGGCAGAAGTGACTCTAGACCTAGGTCGAGGTAGACATACACATATAAAACTAGGGCAAAATATTACTGGAAACTGAATATTGGAAATGTCCTATCACTATCAGGCTATCTGTAGATTATCGTAGTGCTTATCTGGAACGCCTCCGTGTTAACTCCAATCTATTATCATTGTGGTAATATACGTTTATTTCTTGTTAGATAGGTTATCGAAGGCCAGGAATGATAGTCTTCTCAATCGATGAAATCATTGATTGATGGCAAACCCGAGGGAATGGGCTTTACAAAAGTATCTGTTTTTACAGCATGGATGCGGCTTATAGGCAAAACGCTTGCTGCAGTAATTAACAGTCCGAGCTGAGCGAGGACTGACACTCTGGCTTAAAGCAGTTGGGGATTTAAGTCATCACGTATACATGTATATCTATGAATATCGCCTGAAAGGAATATGATATCGCCACAGCAGGGATAGGTAATCGATCGGGTATCTCGCAGTGCTGCATGGTGGATATCGCAGTACTGCATATATATATATGCCCCACTCTGTCAGTACGAATGTCGTCTGCGTGGCTGTTTGCGTGCCGTCTGCTCCGTGTCTATCTGGGAGTAGTGCAGGTGGGGATGGGGAGGGGTGGGGAGGGGTGGGTGCTGCCAGTCACCCAAGGTGTGAAGTGGAGGTGTGAAGGGGCCTCTGCGGGCCTTGACATGCTGCCAAGACATGGCCTCATCATGCTTCACATGCTAGCTGATGAACGACATGTCAACACATCAAAAGGCCAGTGGTGATGTAGCCAATGACATTAGCCACGATAAAGAATACAGCAGCCTCGTAACAAATAATCACCACAACGCATTCCTACAGTATTTACTTGAATAAATCCTGAATAAGGACAGATTTAGGTTATCTTGAACTCATTATTTTGTCTCTCCAAGCATACTCCCTCCATCTTATCATTACAGACTATTTCATGCTACTTTTATCTCCCTCAATAAACACATTTTATTTTGATTCCTCCGCTCTCATATCCTTTTTTCACTGGCTGATATGCCCCCTGTTTTGCTTAGCGTCGGCGAGGTGGGCGGGGTTATCGGTTTAGTAGGCCGAAGGGTGTGAAATGGCGGCGGGTGTGTGAGGAGAGTATCTGACGGTAAGGGCCCTGGTCGGCGGCCGGCGGTAGCATGGTGGCGGGCGCTGGTTGGGGTCCCAGCCAGCCTAGCTAATGCCTTGTGGCATCTGCCTCGTCCAATGTCTGCTTCCACCGTCCTAGACAAGCCAGCCTCTGCCCGCCTCTACTATGGAATCCCCATCTCCTGCCCCAGGGCATTTTCCCCGTTTAATGACCTGACCTGCTGCGTGGAAGGGCCCAGATTCGCAGTCATATAGCCTTCTGCTCATTATGAGGTACTCATATAATATAAAACAGATGTTGCCTAGGCCTACACGCAAGAAGATATTATAATCCTCATCATCATAATATTGATGTGTTGCCATATTGATGGAAGCATGTGCGATAACATGTAAGTGGATTTTGACAAGAATGGGAGATAATATTTCAAGGTTATGTACATATATATTGACAATATTATCTCACAGCAACTTACCATATAGCTAACGCTTGGCAAGACTACACTATTGCAAACACCCACTCCTGCTACGGCTAGGCATCAAACGCAGACTCCACAAATGCCACACCTCATTCACACACGCTTATTTTGTATCCAAACACCAGCACATATACACATTTACTCCGATCCTCACCCCGATCACCAGTATAGTAGATACTGCCTTGAAATCCAAGCGTGGCTATAAACTGTGGTGAGGGATCGCATACACGACCACTGGTAATGGTTCGGTTACAAATCAAAGAAAAAGTACTTCAATGCTAACCTGGTGATGTACTCATTATTAACTGCCCAACTAAGGACAGGTCGGCGCCAGTGGAGGTGGAAAAATGAGAGTGAATATTTCATGCATTTACAAGAATGGAGGGTGGACGTGGAAACACTTGTACACCGATGAATTATTAGCCCAAAGGGTCCCTGGGGCGAGGACGTGGTTAAGTGGGCCCGGCGGGGGCGGGGTGTTGCCGGGACATGCCACTAGGGAGCGCCGTGTGACACCCCCACTACCATAAAGAAAGTTGGGGTATCAATACTATGTCTACATACATATCAAAGCCTATATAGATGTATAGTGGAATGATCTGTTGTATAATTGAACCATGATGCCGCTGGAAAATGTAAAATGTAATGGACGGAGACGTGCAAATATACAACACGTTATTTCTCATTCCCCTTCCACCAATATGAACATGTATAAGCTGATGTTCGGCCATGGAGGAAGCTGCAGGACTTACCTGTAGAAGGTCTGGTCTGGATCTGGCCGCAGTGGCCGTCCACAGGAGGATGAGGGTCAGAGGTAGAAGTATCCCTGGTGACCGGTGACCTCGCTGACAGCATACACAGGACGATGGTAACAACTCCATGGTTTCCAATGTTAGTATTAATCCTCCAGGCTATATTCCTCCAGGAGAGATCACAAGTAGACTATAAAGGCACAGGGATCCAGGCCGGAGCCAAACGCATCCACGGCCGTAAGGAGCCCCTAACACTAGTGTAACCGGCCCCCAACTGGAGGCTTCTCCACTCTCAAGATGTTGTCTATCTCTGTACTTCCTCTACCCTACCGGAATCACTCTTCTCTTCACTCACCACTAAGGTGAGAGGACGCTGGGGTAACTGGTAGGCATTACCAAGAGTTAATACTCTTCTCACAAATCTTAAACTGCTCCTGCTGTTTCCTCCAGGTGGTATAAAATAGTTTCCTGTTTAAAGCTCCTCCAGCACCACAATAATGATGTGTGCCGGGAGGCTGTGTTACTTCGCTGCTGTAAGTTGGGGCACTAACAAGCCCTCCTCTGGCTGCTGTGCAGTGCTGGCAGCCCCTGCTTGTGGAAGCTCTATCAGCTGACTGGGGTCCCTGCAGAACGCACAGCCCTCTTATGCCGAGCGATGCCCCACCTGTGTCTGGGCACTCCAGGGCTGGCACACCTTGTCAGTGACGTCACACACTGAGTTGACGTCCACGTGCTGGTCAGCTTCCTCCAGGGGGTGTGAATAGATGATTCAGGTGAAATATTGTTCTCTGTGGTCACCTGAAGTATCTGCGATATTATTGTGCTTTGATGATTTGGGCTTCTCCTGTGGGTGCAGTTGAAGGAGATCCTTAGAGGTATACCTTTAAGGACGGATCTGATAGTTGTGGGTGAAGTCACTATTGGTGATGTGAGACTAAGCACCGTATGGCAGTGATGGGGGTGGTGGCAGACTCTTGTATGAATCGTCTGTACCGCTGCCCGCCGCTTTGTAGCCTTTGCGGCCCGCCGGTGACGTCGGGGGTCGCTGGTGTCGACGGCACGAGCAGAGCATGCCAAGTCAGCCGCTACTGGGAACAAGTGTCACCTCGCACCCCGAACTGCCCCGTCACCCCCTGCCCCACCCACTGACACCCACCCACACTTCACACGTCCCGCCGCGGCTGATGGCATCGTTGTCTCCCACGCCCCTCCCCAGGTGGGCAGGAGAAGTGTGTTCAGGTGTGCCACTCACCTCTCACCCCTTGACACCTCGGGGGAGCTGTGCTAGCTGCAGCAGTGGTACCCTGTACCACTCCTAGATACCTGCCGCTTTAACACTAGCCGTGTGGACCAACGTCTAAAGTGCCTCTAGCTGGGGATGAGTAGAGATCTAAAAGGGGACGGGCTCTTCGATCTCACCACAGCCTGGTATCATGTAACCATATCCGACACCACCAGTTGGAAATGAGGGCAGCACACCGCTTCCTTCATTGTTTGTAAATAAAACACTAGTATTTTGATTTATCAGGATAGCGAACCAAATAAGCTCCTATCAAAAAGAACTAATCTGGCACGTGGTCCATGCCCTTTGTACACCGAGGTATTATGCACACATGAAATTGGACATGTTAAAAAGCATACAGTGTAAACGTATACGTATATTCAATAGGTTCATACTGATCTAATTTCTATCTAAAAAAGATGTTTGAGATCAAATTGTATATTACAAATTATTTGTATCTAGAATGGTAGAGGACTGTACATAAGACTGTATAGGCGACGGCTGAGATCTAGCTCTATAGAGCTTGGTTAAAGTACATACTGTAGGTGTCTCTATGCTTTCCCAAACCCATCATAGTAAGAAGCTGGCCCCAATTACCCTTAAGATTAGAGCTGAATCCACCCCATTATAACGACTACTATTACGCGCGACATGTTCCTTTTGGTGCTTCCCGGTGGAGCATATTTGAGTTAGCTTTATCAAATACGTGATGTATCTTCACAAAGGGGCCTGCTCTAACAAGAGGGCCCTCGACTTGTTGGGGCCTGATTGAAACCACCACCTGTATAAATACCACCCCGAGCCTGTCATGCCAACCTGGGGATCTGAGGATGAGGGAGTGACATAAGATATCACAGCTCACAATATCATATATACCTATAACATAGGGGCCGTCCATTAATTACATACGCATGAAGGGGGGGGGGGGGTGGGGGGGTCAGGCCAAATGCGTACAGATGCGTACAGGGGGGGGTGGGGGGGTCAAGGCCCATTTTGGCATACGCATTGTGTACGCATAAGGCCGATTTTCTGGTCATTTTAGACTTAAATTGGTACCTTTTTAGGTGGAAATGTGCAACCAAAATTTGAAGTTTTTTCTTAATCCTGTAACATAAACTTCATAAGGTTTAGCAATTGTTACTAGCTGGGGGGGGGGGGGTCTTTATGGATCTTTCCCCATTTTCTCATTTGCGTCACATTTGCACCCTTCCCCCCCCCCCCATTAACCCCATTGAGTATTATTTTCAGAAATCAAGAGGCATGCATATTTATGTTGGAATTTATCCTACCCTGTACTTATTTTTCTGATTTATAGAGTAGTAGTACATAGGTTGGTCTATGCACATGGAATTATATCCTACAAATACTTTTTTGTGCGGGGATGGTGGGGGGGTATCTCTCAATATAATGGGGGGGGGGGTCTAGGTTGCTTTGCCCGGGGGGGGGGCACTTCATATATTTTGTATACACAGGTGTGCGGCTGGGAAGGCCACTTTTTGAGCAAAATCCCCCTCACCAAGGGTCTGCTTTTCACCAAAATCCCCGTCACCAAGGATCAATTTTCACCAAAATGCCCCTCACCAAGGGTCACTTTTCGGAGAATTCAACAAATTTTGCCAAAATTCTTTGCAGCAAGGGTCACTTTTGACCAAAATTCTTACACCAAGGCCAACTCCTCGGGAAAAATTGCTAAAACCTAGGCACTTTTGTCCAAAATCCCCCTCAGCAAGGGTCACTTTTGACCAAAATCCCCCTTACCAAGGGTCACTTCTGACCAAAATCCCCCTCACCAAGGGTAAGGGTTGTCAAAGGGCCAGCCGCACACCCGTGTCAAAAATAATTTGAGTACCCCCTCGGGTTGCTTTGAGCTTGTTGGTGGTGGGTGGGGGGGGGGGGGTCAGAAGAAAAAAGCTGTACTAAAGAAAATCCTCCAAGCCTCACCCTTCTCACCTAAAAAGATTCCCCTACTTATGTGCGGCTTGTAACCCTAGATGTTCCACTGTGAATCTCATGAATCCCAGGTGGGGGGGGGGGGGGGGGTCAAAGTCAATTAAGTATGTACGCATGGGGGGGGGGGGGGTAGTCCAAATGCGTACATGGTGCAACAGGGGGGGGTGGGGGGGTCTATTTTGGGCAAAAATGTGCGTATGTAATTAATGGATGGCCCCAATTACCAAACGACATAATGGGGGAAAACGCACAATAAAACATGTATGAGTTCCAGTTACTAGGAGTTTGATTTACTAGAAGTACATTGGTGATTCTTTATAATTCTAATCATAGAATTTATGGATTCCATGACCACGCCGACACGTGTATTCCATACCGGCACTTATTCGCAGATATACGATCATTCAGTTGCCCCCTGCTGATATTACAATGTTGCGGTAGCAGTATAATAGACATACTTGTTCTCTGGACCCCGTGCTTCTCAAACCCGATATTTGTACACAATGCGAAAATGTAAAGTGATGTTATCTATTCAAAATCATATTGAATCGGAGTAAGCCAGTCGGAATATGACACCACATTTGACCTAAATTGATAATATACGATGAGTTGATACGCACAGTATATTATACAAAATGCATTGATCCTGAAAACAAATACATTGTACTTTGTGGCGACAGGTCTGCTGTGTGCGATACTGGTTATGAATGCACAAAATAGACCACCGATATCTATAGTAAAACACTTGCTATTGCTTGAACACTGCCCTTTGAACATGCCTAAATGTTACAGATATGGGGGGGGGGTGTCCCTTTAACTTAAGTATGCATTCACAATAATCCTTGCATATTTAGGTGTGATGCTTGATCATCTATTGCTCCAGCATTCAGTCATCCATGACGGTGACGGACGACGTCCGTCATGATGTGTTGTTAACACATGACATGACACATCTAGCAAACGGAGGCTATCATACCTACCTAGATAGTGTAATATTAAAGATTGAGCGTGTGAGTGGCCTCACAGATGACTCAGGGTAAGCTGAATCTGTAGCTTATCATGTACTGAGATAAAGTACTCCCTTATAATCATTCATTGGTCCATTCTGGCATCAGAAATGAATTGCTTGTTAAAAAGTACCCTAAAGTCATGTGTCATACATGTATGTTATTCCATTTCAGGCCAGCAGGTGGGTGTGGGTGAGCAGGTGGGTGTGGGAGAGCAGGTGGGTGTGGGTGTGCAGGTGGGTGTGGGCGACGGTTGCAGGCTGCGGGCATGTACCGCCTTCTGTCCCTATCAAAAAGCCAGTCGATCGGACGATAAACGGCGATGATATGGGTGGTACAGTTTTGAACTGCTCTGGACGCTCCTTTTATCCTGACGCTGTTGCTGCCAACTCTTGTGTTGTATCATGGAGTGTACAAGAAGTAGGGGTGGCGCCACCCTTTGCTGTACGGTCAGTATAGGAACTAAAATATTTTTTGGTGATGCTCTGTGTTGGAAACTTTTATTTAAATTCAATCTAAACGTTTAAGATGGTTTTTATTGTGTGTTTGAGGGTATTTTCACTGGAGAAGATGGCATTTCTGCGTGTGAAGAGAGAAATATGGGAGACTTTGGCAAAAGTAGTGATTTCTATCTTTGCTTCAACACTGAAGCCTATGTGGCTTTCATTTAGAGGGTAGCAATTTAAGAATACTTAAGAGTTTAAGGAAAAGAGAGAAATCACTACCTAAAGATCGCAGGCCAATTACAGCAAGAAGGAAAGACATTTCAAATTTCTTTTCGAAGGAAACATTTGTCCCCCGATCTTGCCTGTCTCTCCATGGTCTTATTTAATGGCTGTGGGCCATGGACATTAAATGAGAGCACTTCTCCCATGTAACAAAAACGTCTTAAACCTTGGTTGGGTCGTTTAGTATTACTCAGTTACCCTGAGTCAATAAGTGTGTATGCCTCCCTGTCTGTAACTCATTTACTAACTCATTAGGAGAACTATGCCACCATAGAGACGTGTTGCAGTTCAGATCATTGTATGCACTTCATGCCTCGACACATATTCAACTACATATTCAACTACTTATAGCAGATTCGCCGGGGATGGATCTCTACGTTTCAATCAGTACTGAATCCCTGTTACATGTATTTAAAAAATAGAAAAGAAAAAGAACATGAGAACCTTGCACTTCAACCGAAAATGGTGCGTAATACGTCTGAGTCCCCCATCTTACCTGAAATTTAATCATTTTTCTTGAATTTTCATATCAAATCGTCTGATTTATCTAAACGTCTCAAAGTTGGATATCCGCATAGTTAATATGATACTTAGAGAGAATAAATATGCATGCTTTTAATGGGGGGAGGGGGTGGAAGGATTGGCTAGGGCGGATACAAGGGGAGGTAGTCTAGTATACCGAGGTTGCAGGTTCCTTAGTAGGGGGCACCAGCTACCAGATCAAGCAATGTTGCCCCCTACTAAGGAACCTGCAACCTCGGCTATAGGCGTGTAGCTGGATGAATTATCAACCAATGAGATAATTTCCTGGGCTTCAGTGCGGAATTCTTAGGGGGCATTATGTAACAGCCTGCACCCATTGTGATTGCTGTATCAGTGCTTATCTCGCTGGTTACCAGATCAAGCAATGGTGCCCCCTACTAAGGAACCTGCAACCTCAGTATACAGTCTAAACCACTTGTATAAACCTTACTATAGAAGTGTTTAGAATAACGGACACAAAAGGTGTTTAGATAAGTGTTTAGGATCTAAACACTTTTTTCACAGTGTAACTATAAGTTGAGCAGGTCAGACCTATCATATATCTGTGAATATACTGCAGGTACAACATGCAACAGAGGGATGTATATGTATATCTTCAAAGTAACAGGCTACAGGAGGGATCTATGTTTGTATAAGTAAGAGGTTAAAGGAGGGAGGACTGTTTGTAAGAGCTACAGGTTACAAGAGGGAGGGATGTTTGTACTGGTGACAGGCTACAGGAGGGATGTGTGTTTGCACTGGTAACAGGCTACAGGAGGGATGTGTATTTGTACTGGTGACAGGATACAGGAGGGATGTGTGTTTGTACTGGTGACAGGCTACAGGAGGGATGTGTGTTTGTACTGGTAACAGGCTACAGGAGGGATGTGTGTTTGTACTGGTAACAGGCTACAGAAGGGATGTGTGTTTGTACTGGTGACAGGCTACAGGAGGGATGTGTGTTTGAACTGGTGATAGGCTACAGGAGGGATGTGTGTTTGTACTGGTGACAGGCTACAGGAGGGATGTGTGTTTGTACTGGTGACAGGCTACAGGAGGGATGTGTGTTTGTACTGGTAACAGGCTACAGGAGGGATGTGTGTTTGTACTGGTGACAGGATACAGGAGGGATGTGTGTTTGCACTGGTAACAGGCTACAGAAGGGATGTGTGTTTGTACTGGTGACAGGCTACAGGAGGGATGTGTGTTTGCACTGGTAACAGCCAAAGGAGGGATGTGTGTTTGCACTGGTGACAGGCTACAGGAGGGATGTGTGTTTGTACTGGTGACAGGCTACAGGAGGGATGTGTGTTTGAACTGGTGATAGGCTACAGGAGGGATGTGTGTTTGTACTGGTGACAGGCTACAGGAGGGATGTGTGTTTGTACTGGTGACAGGCTACAGGAGGGATGTGTGTTTGTACTGGTGACAGGCTACAGGAGGGATGTGTGTTTGTACTGGTGACAGGCTACAGATGTGATGTGTGTTTGTACTGGTGACAGGCTACATGAGGGATGTGTGTTTGTACTGGTGACAGGCTACAGGAGGGATGTGTGTTTGTAC
Source organism: Harmothoe impar (assembly GCA_947462335.1). NCBI lineage: Eukaryota > Metazoa > Annelida > Polychaeta > Phyllodocida > Polynoidae > Harmothoe > Harmothoe impar. The sequence continues at coordinate 55,134,123 of OX381704.1, forward strand.
TGGTGACAGGCTACAGGAGGGATGTGTGTTTGTACTGGTGACAGGCTACAGGAGGGATGTGTGTTTGTACTGGTGACAAGCTACAGGAGGGATGTGTGTTTGTACTGGTAACAGGCTACAGGAGGGATGTGTGTTTGTACTGGTGACAGGCTACAAGAGTGATGTGTGTTTGTACTGGTGACAGGCTACATGAGGGATGTGTGTTTGTACTGGTGACAGGCTACAGGAGGGATGTGTGTTTGTACTGGTGACAGGCTACAGGAGGGATGTGTGTTTGTACTGGTGACAGGCTACAGGAGGGATGTGTGTTTGTACTGGTAACAGGCTACAGGAGGGATGTGTGTTTGTACTGGTGACAGGCTACAGGAGGGATGTGTGTTTGTACTGGTGACAGGCTACAGGAGTAATGTGTGTTTGTACTGGTGACAGGCTACAGGAGGGATGTGTGTTTGTACTGGTGACAGGCTACAGGAGGGATGTGTGTTTGTACTGGTAACAGGCTACAGGAGGGATGTGTGTTTGTACTGGTGACAGGCTACAGGAGGGATGTGTGTTTGTACTGGTGACAGGCTACAGGAGGGATGTGTGTTTGTACTGGTAACAGAGGTTGAAGGTGTCATACTCCAGCTCCACACCTGTGCTTGTCGTCCCTACGACATTAGGCCAGACGAGGCACCTATGACCGCTATCTTTGAACTTAGAGGTTAGAAGAGAGCTGCTAAGATGCTTCCTTCAGGGTATAGACCGGCCTAGTTCAGCTAACGTTAGCGCCCCCTGTATTTACCCGCGGTCAGCTGCGGCTACTGTGACGCGGCTTCAGTTGCTGAAATAGCAGCCAGGTGGAAATGAAAACAGCACAGACGGTCGCCTGGCTGGGCCCAATGGTCGCCGCGTGTTTCCCTTACCCCGCCCTGAGGGCTCTGCCCGCCCCCGCACCATGTTTTCTCAGGCCCTGTCTGTAAACGGACTGGCCTTCACCTGATAGCCTTGCCCCATCTCCTGCTGTCCACTGACCACTGCCTGCAGACGACATCCGTCACCCCATAGTGCACTGGGAAAGTAGGCGACATAGCCGGTCGGTTGATGGTATACTTGTATACGTGCATGTCTTATTATAAATACTTAAAGGCCTGGGTACGATTATCGATTTATTGAAACGAATTTCTAAAACGAAAGTAAAGACGAGATGTGCTTTGTATATAGTTTAGAAGACCTCCTGACGCGGTCTTCTGATAGGGCCAGTGTACACTGAAAACTTTATGAGTGAAAAAGACGTCAAGAGTGATGACTCTTCGTTATCCATATTTCGTAATCACAGGATTAATTGTGCTCTGTGTGAGTGCACTGATATTCCTTATGCTACAAGCCCTAGTCAGTACTGACCAACTTCCTTGGACATTCTTTGGCTCCCTATATGTCCAAAGAGTCTATCAGACGTCTCCAGGCGATTCAAAATAGGATACTCAGATGTTGCCTCCTTGTTAATTTACTTCATGAGTCGACTGATGCCCTCCATTATCTGTGTGAGACCCCCAAGCAAGAGGTTGTGAGAAAGGAAATCTTAATACCAACAATGTGCTCTAAATCCAAAAAGCTTCAACTCTTATGATAGCTCAATAAAAAAAAGAATAAAAAAACGAACAATGTGACTCTGAAAGCGAAAACGGGACTTCTTTGTAACCACAACGTCTGGAGATAATAATGCAGGGGTGTCGGAACAGGGGGGGCAGGGGGCCATGCCCCCCCCCCCCCATCCTAGACATGGGGCGGCCAGAGTATCTTTTGGCCCCCCCACAATTTTGGAATGGTAATGAATTACTGTATAGTTATATAAAGAAATATCCACAAATTGACCTTAAAATGTCATTCTTTTCAAAATTCTCCTTGGGGACCATGCCCCCAGACCCCCAATAAATTGTCCAGTGTGTCGCTTGTAATGCTCGGAATTGCGCATCCTTCTGAACTTCGTTAGGTTTGGCCGCGGGCCCTCCCAAAGTCAAGTTGCTTCCGACACCCCTGTAATGTATGAGCATGACGTTATAATGGCGGGAAAATGCATGTGTGATGCATAACCAGAAATAGTATGGGGACATTTCAGAACATTGGGAATTTGCAGAACATTGGGATTTTCCTCTAATAAAAGCTATTACGGTAGTATTTACTTTATAATTTTCATGGAATTAATTGATAACCTTTTATATGCAAATGAACTTCACAAGTAGACATCTTTTACAAAAATGATGTTTCTACATAGAAATGGTACTCATATGCAAAGTTGCATGCTTGCTGCCAGATGTGCCAATGTTGGTCAATATCATGCCTCTATCTATTGCACCAAAAAGGGTAATTATATTATTATGATAGCAACAATTGTATTCATCCTTGTCCTGGCACAGTTCCCTTAACATGGTCCGATTTACACATAACAAAAATCAAAATATAGTTAATTGTCCTGAGAATCCAGCTGGATATTCGGTGCGGCTACACTAGACCTTTTGGCAGACCTGTGACATTTTTGCCAGACATTTTCACATGTCCGGCAGGATTTAAAAAAGACACTGTGTCTATTGGAAAATAAGGGGCATGTTTCTAGGAATGATCGATAGACAGCTCTGAAGAGAGCTTGACGTATAATCAGGTTTGATCACAAGATAACTGCACAGCAATGATAGAATATATTCAAGAATATGTGGCTGGGAAAATCCCTTCCACATCAATGTAGGGCGTAAAGATGAGAGATGAGACGTCAGTTGCAGTAGTTGGTATCTTTTATTAATAATGATATTAATAACAGAGTACCAGTCACTAGGGCTCGGTGTGGATGTTACTGATTTCCCTCCAGCTGACCGGGGCTTAAGTACAGGTGCCCGGCAGGTGGAGGGGGAGCCCACGTGACCGGAAATACATATAACAGTGGTTTTCATTGGATAATCTACATTTGACATTTGATTGGATAATTATATATTCATAGCTTTAACATGCGATGCGCTGGATAGCAGGTGGGGGAAATAGATTACATAATAGGTAGCATGTACACCTGGGGCTTTGTCGCCTGCCTCCTGGTAGCACCCAGCCGTCTCAGGTGGGCCGAGGTGGTATACTGGATGGTGGTGTACGGATTATGTCATTGTTTGTGTGTTGACCGTTAATCCTTGGGTCAACATATTGTTCAATGTTTGTGGTTTGGAGTGTCCGGTCGGCGCCTCGGCGTCTGGGGGGCCGACCGTTACCTTTGTATAGGTAGATAGGGGTCTGCTTGTGATATATGGATTAATTATGTATGGGGGGAAAGCTTGGCTTGGCTAAATGAGAAACAGGTATGTCTGACATCCAGGTGTACTTTGATAGACATATGGATTGAAAATATGTATTGTGCATATTATAAATAATAATAAATATGAATACATGTATTAATAATCATAAATCATAACTCTGACGTAATATGACGTAACATTACGCAATACATTGGATGAAGGTAAAATAAGGGGTTTTGTGGCGTGACAAATATGCCACCATCATTGATTGACCCAGGGCGTGGGTCTTATACGATGGAATCGACGACTTTTTCAGTCTCTAAACTTTTTTTCAGATGCCATAAACAAACATGTGTAGTGTGTGTCAAAGGCTATGGTGTATATGAGGACATAGGGCCATTCAATGCCTGTCCAATGGTGAAAAAATTGAATCTGTACTCCCAAAATTTATTGGTGATATTCCCGTTTTAGAAAGGGTCACCCAGGAAAAAAACAGCATCTGAGAATACTATTTGAATAAAGAGGGCAGTGGCCTTGATATAAGATGTGCCCTCCCATTGACTTCCATAGTGAAGACCTTTGTGAGACGTTTTTTGTGAGACACCTGGGGGATGGTCCACCATCATCATGGTCCACTGCCATCATGGTCCACTGCCATCATGGTCTACCATCATCATGTCCACCATCATCATGGTCCACCATCACCATGGTCATCATGGGCCACTGTCATCATGGTCCACTGCCATCATGGTCTACCATCATCATGGTCCACCGTCATCATGGTCCACCACTGCCAGCATGGTCCACTGTCATAATGGTCCATGGTCACCATAGTCCATGGTCATCATGGTCCATGGTCATCATGGTCCATGGTCATCATGGTCCACGGTCATCATCATGGAGTATGGTCCATGGTCAACCATCACTATGGTCCACTGCCATCATGATCAACTCATCATGGTCCACCATCATCACAGTCCACTGTCAGCATGGTCCATGGTCATCATGGTTCACCATCATCATGTTCCACCATCATCATGGTTCACCGTCATCATGGTCCATGGTCATCACGGTCCAATGCATCATGGTCCACTGTCATCATGGTCCATTGAAATCATGGTCCACTTCCATCATGGTCCACCGCCATCATGGTCTACTGCCATGGTCCATATGTCCATATGCCCCATTTGTCGATGTTCCACATGTTCCATTTGTTCCAAATGTTCCATATGATATTATTAAAACTGCCCGGGGTCACCTGTGATTTAAATCACACAATCAATCTTTATCATGAGTTCACTGTACAAGTGACGACACATCTCATTGGTGATAGGTAAAAGGCTTTGTGGTTAAACCTGACCATGTGTCTTTGAGTACAACTAAATAGTCGAGTTTATTTTGCATCGTATGACACCCGACTTGGCCTGGAGGAGAAGGGGCAACTGAAGATGTATATGTCCCTGGGGACTCAAGTCGTCTAGACAGCACGGTACAAGAAGGCACTATTGGATCCTTTCCAGTAAGGTAAAGGATGTTTGCCTGAGACATCAGATTTCGTCATTGACAGTATTTTCTTCAATGTTTTTTTGTAAGTGTTCTTGAAGGATTGCAGGGTGTCAATGTCTACTAATGAGATACTTAAGTCACTGTTGATTCGATTATCATGTAGAAAGGAAATCACAATCCAAGAATGTTTCTGTTTGTGAGTGATTGGTAATATTTTTTTTCCCTGATTTTTAGGAGTTGAGGATAAACCACCCAATGGCGTATAATTTATAATAAAAAATGGTCGGATTATTTCCTGTAACGTGTCTAGGATTTAATGCCACTATTTGTGTGGTGTCCCGTATTACCTCAACCTAATTGTATATGACATTATACGGGCAACGGCACTAGGCCTACCTGTGGCAATTTGTATACCGTATATGTTTTCTACAACAATGTTAAGAAAGTTCATGATCAATTTTTACACCAAGGACAATTTACGATTTTTCTCCTTCTAGTGACTATCTCAACATATATGGCCACAAAATAGATTGAATTAAATCAATATACATGGGAGCCCATCTGGTAGATCAGGTTTTAGTATTTCATGACAACCTGGTTATCATAGGAAGGTTGTAAACACTCCATTTTTGCAAAATGTGGCTAACTGAGGTTTAAAAAAAGTAGGCCTATTTATATGATGTTTTGGGGTAGTCTAAAGGTGCCTCAAATGCTTCTTATTCAAAGAATACAAATTACCATTCATGCTTGAAAAATAGTTGGCTCCTTAATTTAACTGAAGATTCCTTCGCTATTCTTTCCCACTCCCCAATGGCGCTCGAATTACCCCACTGTGGTGCAATAAGGGGCACAAAATCCTTGACATTATCAACCATAACCATTGTACCTTAAGGGGTTTGAAGATTTTCTTTTCTTCCACACAATGATATAGAAAAGAGTAATGCACAACAATGGGATAAAGAAAAGAGTGTGTATGGTCACCGGGTATTGAGAGTGGTACGTGAATTCAACTACTTCTGTGTGAATGTTGACTATGGCTTGAGTTTTACCCGTCATGGTTAAACACATAAAAGGCATGGTACACGGTACTAGGTAAATTGGCTCAATTGAAACATATCAGAAAGTCTGCAGACAGAAGCTGAAGTTTACTGGTTTACAAACAAATTTATGATACATTCATTGATCGAATGTAGCAAATTTTGTGATTCACGGTAATGAGACATTTAAGTATATCTCTACTAATACAAGACCCATTTCTCTCTAATGGGTCCCCATATATATATCCAAAACTGTCCAAAGTACTAAACATCATGAAGTGTCAAATGGATTCGAGTGTCACATGCTCAAAGATTCTCTTGAATGTTTCATCAATAAAAATACACTTTAACCAGTGAAGCAGAAATTGCAGAGGCCCGTAGGCCTATATTGCCCCATCTTCCCCCGTAGGCCTATAGGCCTATAATATAAAATATAACTTTATCATGCTGTGCCTTTATCTTGGTAGATAATTAAGCCATAAATGGATAAGCCTATTTAACTTTTGGATAAGGGAGTGGTCAATTGCTAGCAAGGGGTAGCAAGTAGGCCTAATCACCTGTTTCCGAAAAAAAAAGAAAAAAAGCGTCGCTTCTCGAGTCGAGCTGATCAAAATATCATTGGAAAATCTTTAAAATCCTAAAGTGCGTCCCCTTCCCAGCCGCGTCTAGATGAAGAAATCATATATGTAGGTAGCACAACACAATTTTAGAAAATGCTCGGAATGTATCCTATGACATCTCAAAATGAAGGGGGGATCAAGTGGAATCCAGATATGTAACCATTATTGATGTGCTATTGATACTTTATTTTCTATGATTTTTTTAAATAGAAAAGTTGGCATCATGCACCTGTCAGCTTCTACCCCTGTGTTACTCCTTGGATTGATCCCAGGCTCTCCCCTTGGCTATGTACTGAAGATACTGCCAAAGCTCTCCCAAGTTTAAGGGGCTCTCTAGCATTAACTTGTATAGTTATCATTATTCTGCTTTTGATATTGGATTGGTAACAATCTTTTCTGTTAGATCCACTAGATAAATATGATGTGAGGTGCTTGAATAATATTGTATGAGACATTTTCCTGAAAGTGGCAATTCTAGAGTAATTACTCCATTCTAGGAAAAGCCCTGTCGCCAATTTTCGCCAGCATATTTCTATGCCAAACTAAAAGAAAATTGCTCACAGACCTATATTTTACCTAATAGTGGGGGTTTTGGGGGGGTTGTAGGAGGTACTTGACTATAAAAATCACCTGCAAAAGTGATCTACCTAAATCACGAATGGTTTATATAGTAATTGTTGTGACAGAAATTAAAATAAGATACCTACAAGATCTGCTCTTCAAGGAGAGACCATATGTATGGGACCCCACAAACACAAATGACATTTTATATGATTAACCCCCTTTTCTGTTAAGGTGGCGCCCAGTGCTTATCCTAGAAAAAACGTTCCATTCTACTTATTGACAATGCAATTGTATTTGTTTTATCAATTAATTTCTCATTATTTGTAAATGGGAAATCTAAAAATAATTCAGGAGGTGAAAGACAAACTCTTTCCCTTACTCTTATATGTCATTTTGGTATGGTACTATATTATGTAACAGAATAAACAACCAATATATTTAGGGATTTTAGCACTGTGACACATACATGCCCTGGATCCCGGGCTGTGATTGCCCTCCCTAATATATGTTTGCCTAGCAAGAGCAAAGGAAGAGGAAAAGTGGGCGCGAAAATAATGATCGGCACGACGGCGTCCCCTAGTGGGAGAAATCGGAAATAGCTGGCCGTCGTTCATTAAAACTCTAGGTGGCGTCCAAACATTATTTAGGTTTTGCAGGTTGTTCGCACATGGGGAGGTAGTTATTTGCGGTTCTTCTTTCTTCTAGACCAAAAGGTATTTTGATTTCACAATGACGAATTTGTACATGTCCGTCTGTTTGTACTGGACCATAAATGACAGTCAACTATTTTTGTATAGGCCGCAGCAAGTGTTACAACACATGTTGTGAGCGATAATATAGGATCTTTCCAATACCTAATGCATGGGATGCATACGGCTTGCACGTCGCAGGAGCATAAAGTGTAGGCCTATGGATGGGGGCGAGTAACCGTACATATGACTAAGACGGTATGACTACGAGTTAATATAGAACTACCCTTCGCCACAGAGCAAGGGGGCGAGGTGCTGCGGGCAAGGTGTGCCAAGCCTAAGGGAGTGATCATTCAACAACAGGGGGGGGGGGGGTTCCGACCCCTTTTTATTAAATAGTTTATTAAATACTATTAAATATTAATAATAAATAGAGGGTGCAGAAGGGTCCACCCCCCTCAGGTCGGAAAGTCGCCGAAATTAAGGGCTCCAGGTCGCAAAGTCGCTTTTTTTTAGACCATTTTTAATATGCACAAGTTTTCCAAAAGTCGCCAGGTCTTTTAAATTATTGTACCAGGTCGCCCGGACCCGGTCGCCTGGAAAACAGCCCAGGTCGCCAGGTCGCCTTTGACCCATTTGGACCCACCTTTAGGCTTTACGGGGGGGGGCGGGGTTGAACCAAAACCTCATGCCCTAACCCTCCCTCTTTGGCAGTGCAAACTAGGCAACTAGCCATGTCATGTGCATGGCTAGCCTAATCCTAATGAAGTTGTAATGTGTTTATATGTTATTGCTTACAGAAAACGCTATGTCAGACAGTGAATCAGGGCCGGATGAAATACCCATGAACAAGAAAGGACGTAAGAAGAACCAACAGTTAACAACCAATGCTAAGGCTAAATCGTCTCCCACTAAACCTAAGAATATACAGAAGAAAAATAAGAATGCACATAAGTTAGAATTACAATTACGAATGGAGAAGAGAGCAAAACGGCCGATCTCTTGTTCAGACGATGAATCTGACAGTGAGCAGGAGTCTGAAAAACAAGTTAGGAATAAAGCCCGAGTACAGGCACATCCAACCAAAAAAGCTCGGTTGGTGACCAATGACTTAGAAACGGACAGTGATGAGGAGTCTGACTCTTCGTCGGAATCACCAATTGTTCGCCAAGCACTGCAAAAAATTGGAAATAGGGAAACAGTTGAATCAAGTGAAGAGGACAGTGAAAGTCAAGACCAAGAAGGGGAAGAAGCAATAGGCAGTGGAAGTGATGACGAAGATGCAGTGGGTAAAAGTGAGGACGAAGATGATAGCAAAGACAACGAAATAGAAGAGGAAGATAACTCAAGCAATGGTGAAGAAGAGAGCGAGAACGAGGTTGATAATGCGGAGGGAAAAGAAGAAACTGCAGAAGACATTGACGAAGGATATGTGAGTATAGGTGTAAAAGAACAAGGGTATGATGATACATAGAACATATTAAAAAGGCTATTTGTCCCATGCCTAGTTTTAACGCATATTCAGTACCTTTGTATGCCTAAAATAAAGGTAATAGTCTGATGCAGATGGTGTTTCATTATCCATTAAGACTTCTATAATTGTTATTGCCTGTTATAACAAACTTTTTTGTTGTATTTTCAGGCTACATTACGAAAAGGTAAGAATACAGCTTTGATTTGACCACCCTCTGTGTCTGATACCAAATGGAGCTAATTCCTGTACCAAAACCTTTATTGTAATTTTACTCACGTTGGTGAAAATTTATATTTCTAATGGATATACGCAACTCTTATGGATATATGGAATTGAAATTTCAGAACTGTCGAACATGCCTTTTGATGAGCTACAGCAGTTGAAAGAAAAAATAGGAATTAAATTGTAAGTATGATTTACTGTCGCATTGGTCATCCTCAGACCACAATAACATGAAAATGTTGGTGTATGGATTTCGCTTTTCACAAAAAGGGTGGGAGTGAGAGAAGTTTTTATATTTTTGTTTTATCATTAAGAAAAAAAGTTGAAGATAAAGATTACCGTATTCGACGTAATAAGCGCCCTCCCCCTAATAAGCGCCCCCCCCCCCCTTTGGGGCATTTTTAGACTAGAACAAAGGGTCAAATTTGGCGATTTTGGAGTCATTTAAACTCTTAAAGCTGCTATACTACTTGGCACACTCAAACCTATATTATCTTCATTTGTATCTCATATGATTGTATAACCCTTTCCCTATCATAATCTGTCATTTATTTTGACAAGAGATTCTTAATATGTGCAAAACAAGACTCTAATTCCAGCTACTATTTATATTCTGGTGGGCTTTGATAAGTTAGTGTTAAAAAATGACATCAGGTGGCAGCACTGTGTGGACTGCTGCCTACAAGTCTTGAATCACTGATCTTACCAACAGAGTCTACTATTTCCTAGTGTAACACTACAGATGGCGCCAACTTGTTGATATAATTAAGTGCTGAATAGAATGCTGGAAGCATTCTATTTTTTCTGATCTTTAGCTTTGAATTTAGCACAGTTAAAAGCCACAAATTTGATTGGGATCTTACCAGTACACTTCACTAAGGAGACCCTTTATAAATATGCAGAAAGTGAACGTTCTATATATCTGAGGTAGTATGGCAGCTTTAAGTACTAAAAACGTCATAAAAATAAATTTATAAGCGCCCTGGGCGCCTATTACGTCGAATACGGTAATCATACATATACGCGATTGTACAAGTCTTGTTGACGGTTGTATCTACCTTTCTATCTTTGGTCTAAAGGGTAAATGAGACTTTCGGGTATGCGTCATATAGCGTATTACTTGACCCCCATGTACAATGTTTATTCATATAGCAGCGCAGTGAGGTATTTTTGTATTTTATTGAGCGCTGCAACTTCAGTACTGAAGTAATCTTAAATTGATTTTTCTTAATTTGTTCTTTGCAGGTATAACCAAGTTATGTTTAGTCAAGGAAGTTCAAGCAGAACAGAGAAGGCTGGGAAGAGAAGATTCAAAAGGGAAAACAAAAACAGGTATTAAATGCTGATTATCCATCTTTCTCACTATTACCTCTCAGTGGCCGTGTATGATCTATGTTACTATCAACTAGTGCTATGTCCATATTAGGTGAAACTATTTCTAGGTGGAAATACTGGGAAGTACCATATATACATAGTCTATGTATCTAAAGTAGGCCATACTTTGCCAGTGAAGTTCAGAACACCAACTATATACATGTACATCCATTGTAGGCCTATGGAGATATCATCGAAACGAAGACCAGGCAGAATGAGATACGTGATTCCAGTGAAGAAGCAAGTGAGTATAATATGATGCAGCCATACAGCGATAAATGACCTATGCTATTGACTACTGTAAACACTTACAAATGTCTGTTTCTATTAAATGTATGAGGCCATTTTAATTTCACCCCTCCACCCCTGGTCACTTTTATTTCATACACCAAAATATTGTGGAAGTCAATCTGTTCTGAATAAATTGATTGAATTAGTAAACACTCCCATGAAACCCTAGAAAGTACATGTACAAAAGTGTATATGGACTACATTCATATTGTTGCCTTACATGTCAGATGGTGCGTGACCCGCGGTTTGATGACCTGTCTGGGGAATACAAGGAGGACATCTTCAAGAACACCTACTCCTTCTTAGGGGACGTGAAGAAGAATGAGAAACAGGTAGACTTCATACAAGATACATAACATGCTCCCTGTTACTTCCACAATGACTCTCTGAGGTCTTTTTACTAATTAGGGGTAGCATTCTCTGAAGTGGTAACCAAGAAACGCAGCTACGAATCAGCAAGTTGTTTGTTTGTTGTAAAATATGGCCATGCAGCTTGTGTTGTTGGCTATAACTGGTAAGAAGAACTCCAGTTTTACCGGTACCAATTTTAATTTAGTAAAACATGCATTTTTATCAGATACTTATCCGTATGTATTCTTTGTAGAAACTACTGAAGCAACTCAACAAAGAAAAGGATGATGATAAAAAGGAGCAACTTGAATACCTGGTCCGGAGAATGGTAAGTGTACATCTTCAACATACCGGATCAGGTACAAAGACTGCGCTCCCCCCCCCCCCCCCCCCCACCCATTGCTCTCAATGCAGCCCTGCGACTGAACGATACATCTAGGTCTGATAACCACTAGCGAATTCTTCTAGGGGAAGCCATCAGATCCCTAACTGCTAAAGGAGGGAAGCCCGAGTACCGTATTAAATGACCTCAGTGTAGCCAATAGCAGCCATGCACACATAGAGGGTCAACTGACCCCATTACCGAATGAAGGCAGAGAAAGACTACCCTCCCCCCATTACATCTCTATGACTCTGCTGCATTATTGTAATATGGATATCAAATATATCTACCTCCGGGTACAAGTGGATAAAGAATGTACTCGCTACGACCAATAAAAACATGTACAACCCTTTTTTTCTAGACTGCCCAGGAGAAAGCAGAACGGAGTAAAGAGCAACAGAAGGAGCGAGACCGACAACGGAAGAAGCAAGAGAAAGTTCTGGTGACAGAGGGAAAACAACCATTCTATCTCAAAAAGTGTAAGTTGTTTATCTCTATTGGTGGTGGTATAGTTTCTATGCGTCGTATCTGATCCTACCTGGATTAATTTCTAACCTATTTTTTTTTGGTGTGGCCTTACGGGGCAAGGTTCGCCTGGTCAATATTGGTCGTGTTTGACTGTTTCTTTTTAAAATCTTTTACTGGCAACAAACGCCTTGTTTGTAAAGTAGATTGTTCTCATATAGCAAAATATGATGCTGCTATTTATAAGCAATATTCCAGAAATAAATACCGGTAGTTATTGTATGGCATATACATGGGACGAACAATGCCCTGCCTTGGTGATACAGTGTTCATTGACCAAAGTGCAGACCTAACCCTACCCCAGATGTACACGGTTTCTCCATTGTATGGCAGTCGGTTATCAATAGTACCACCTAAACATTTGAAAATAACTCCCGGTAGGACCGTTTTGTGAACTACATGAGTAATTACTCGTAAATGGGTACATAGTCTCTTGTTTTGAATCACCAAATTTATATTTCGTCGAAATTGTGTAAAACTGTTCTTTCACTTTGTGTTGATCGCCTAAATACAAACTTCCAACCTATTGATTTTCAGCGGATAAAAAGAAGCTGGAGCTAGCCGAAAAGTATCGAGAACTTCAGAAGTCAGGCAAGGTAGACACATATCTCAGCAAGAAGAGGAAAAAGAATGCACAGAAAGAGCGTCGTAACCTTCCAGCACAGCAATGACCCAGCAGTTTATATCATGATTCATATGTACGATCATAACTTTGAATACAATGTAAATATATCACCCTCATATGAATTGACTGCGTTACTTCATTTCATAGACATATTTCACAGCTGACACTTATATTACGCACAAAATTTTAAAATGCAAGCTTCAATATCTAAATTAAAAAGAGATAAGAACGAGAGGAATGTATCTTTTAAATACATGTACATGTTTTTTAATGTGTATATCCTATGTACAAAATTACTCAACAGATACCATCATATAAAATTCTAGCGTCAGGTGGTATATAATCCTGTGTTGTATCGCATCCTCCCCAGGTTAATTCTGCATTCAGTCTCTACATTTAGGAGGTCATTTACATCGCATATATCCATTCAGTCAATTTATTGTTCCTGTCATACATTCAGCCCTATGCAACTCTCATCAACTTGGCCTGTCGCGCCTCTAGTAACTCGTCCTCCTGCTCCTGAACTGTTATACGGCGCTCCTCCAGAAAGGCACCATATTCGGTCGGATCCAACTCACGAACTACTTCAATACCACAATGATGTGCAGAGGCAATGACAGCTTTGCATACTTTCTGGAGTGGGATATTCTCCCATACTGGGTCAGAACTTTTGATCTTGGCGATCTCGTAGACATGTTTCAGTGTTATTTTCCCGGCCACTTCATGTGCTGTATATAAAAAGAGAATAACGTACTACAGTTTGTACATTGTATTCGACAGGAAGGGTATATAATGTACGTGTTATAGGTGTAAACCATAATCATTACTTCATGGATGGACTATAATTCATTGTGAGTGGAGGGATGTTTCAAAACGTATAAGCATCAGGATTCCCATTTAAAAACTACAAAATTGGTAATTTTTTATAGCAGGAGTCCAAATTCGTATTAAGACGATACATGTACGAAAATGTACATGAAGAGCACTTACAGCATTTCATGGCACCCTTCTTGATTCCGGCAGCATGTAGAAGGAAGTAGGACATTGGCGGTTGGTGAATTACTATCTTGTATGTGCGGTCAGGCTGAAAAAATATGGAAATCACTCTAAATGATGGTCATTACAAATGTGAAAACTCTTTGCGTTATTGGTCACCTGCCTTAGTATGAGGCTTTTCAACTTCCAATAGAATTAATTGTTAAGAACCCGGATGAATTAAATTGAATCCATCAATCTACCTTGGGTCAACAAGAATACCGTAAAACTCCACCCATAAGCCAACTTTTCCCCCATCAAATTTCAGGCCCTTAGATATATCGGGGTGTGCATATTGGATGGAGGACACCTCAGTGACCTGGGAGTAATTTGTGGAGAAAATAAAAGTAATAAATAAAATATCTTTTACAAAAAATGGTAAATAGTTAATACGGACGTCCAAATTTTGAATGTGGAGCTCCGCATTGTACAGAATTTGACGAGCAGAAACATTTCATGCCAAATTCGTATTGTACGGACGCCCATAATTTGTGGAGAAACAGCAACCCGGAAAAACGGTTTCGCAAATGGTCAAATATATCAGGAAATCGAATTTACCCACCCCTGTCAGTCTGAACTCACTTGCGGCTTTAATATATGGGAGGGTTTACGGTACTTAACATTTATCAAAAGAGTTCAGATGAAGTCCTGTGAAGGAAGAAACGTTGACTCTTTCGCCACTTCTGTTATTACTCGAGGAGGGTTTTGGGAATATCTTATCTACAAAATATTTATCATATTCCAATTTCAGCCAACAGCGGTAGATTTTGATCGATTAAGACATTCTTTTACAAGCTAAAACTTACTTACATTCACAGTAATCCGGGTCGGAAGAGGCACGCCTTCTTTGATGTCCTTTGTCTTTTCATTGAAGTCCTTGCAAAACTGACCGATTTGGACGTTTCTCTGTGGGAAAAAGAAGCTTATTTTAGTGTTGGTGGGGGAGGGGGCGGGGGCCAGGGGTTCGTGTATATAGTGGGGGTGGGGGCATATTGAAAAAAAAAAACCTCGGTCGGGCAGGCGCAAAATATTGGGAGGGATCATTTTTGAACTACAGGGGGAGTGGTTTGTGGGTTTACGAGTGGAGAGGGCAAATTATTTTTACACCCCCCCCCCCCTGTCAAAGGGGTCGATATTTTTTACCCCCCCCCCCTATTGGTGGCGAAAATCAGCGTGCGCACGAGCACTCTGAAGCATAGTAAAGCACTAGCTTTATCACCCCCCCCCCCCCAAGAGGGGTCGGAATTCTTTCCATCCCCCCACCCGTCAAGGGTTTTGGCCCCACCCCCTGTTGTTAAAAAGTGGTCACTCCCTAAGACAAGGCCTCATACTTCCAAAAGCAGAACTTTAGGGCTGAGTCATTTGAGTCTGGGGGGGGGGGGGTGGGGGTTCTCCTTGGGCTTGGTTACTGATCGAGACATCTAATTAAGGGAGTGGTCATTTTTTAACAATAGGCGGTGGGAGGGGGGATGGGGTGACATTTTGCGCGTGGCACGGGCTTTGTCGCTCAATACAGGTGCAATTAAATTCCCCAATCCCCCCTCCCCCAAAAAGGGGTCTAAATTGTTTACCCCTGCCCTGGTGAAGCCTTCAAGGGCCAAAGGGGTCCGAATTTTTGCCCCCCCCCCCAACCCACCACTAAGCACTCACTATAAATAGTTCTAAGGGATTTAATTATGTTATTAGGCCTACTTTTAATAAACCTTGCATGACCTTCACTTAGGGAGTGACCACTTTTTATCAACAGGGGGGGGGGGGGTCAAAAAAAATTGGACCCCTTGACCGGAGGGGGCGGGTGTAAAAAATTTGGACCCTTCTTGGGGGGGGGGGAGGGGTTAAAATTTTTTAACCTGTTTTGAGGCAAAAAGCCTGCGCGATACTATGCTTCGAAAGGCCCACGCACGCGGCGATTTTCGACCCATGGGGGGGGGGGGGGGGGGAAATGTTGACCCGTTGACCAGGGGGGGGGGGGGTGAATTTTTTTTCGCACCCTCCGCATGGAAAACCACTCCGCCCCCTGTTGTTAAAAAATGATCACTCCCTAAGGCCATTAGAATGAAAGTAAGAGTTTACCGTCCACCGCCCGCATGCCTTCAAAGGGGCTGCATGAAAAGTTCATTATTAATGTACATTTTCATTTCTTCAAATATCTGAACAATATTTTCCAATTTTCAAAAAAGTTACCCCCCAGAAAACTCCGAAAATTGAGCTTTTTAGGGAAATCCCTAATAATGAAAAATGAATAATGAAAAAAGGCCGCATCTGTTTTCCAAAAGTCCTGGACGGTAAACTCTTACTTTCATTCCCATGGCCTAATACACAAAACAGGGGGGGGGGGAGAAACTTTGAGTGGAGGGGTCAGGGGAAGTTCACAGCCAAAGCCAATGAAGTTCAAAATGGTGGGCGATTCTGAGGCTGAGCATCAAAAAAATTATACAGTGTCTGAGTGAGAAATTTGTTGGGGGGTTGAGGAAATTTTCCAGTGTCACTAGTTCATCTAATCTGAACTCGTCGCTGCGGGCTGCGATCTAATGGTACACACGTAGTTTGTTGAGTTGGATGCTGCACAACTAAGTGTCACTGGATTCTGGTGGAATCATGCGAAGCCGGTAGGCTAGCAGCTTGAATCATTGGCACGATTGGCATTGCCCTGTCAAAATTACGAACCGACTAACCTGACCAAGTTGTGGACCAAGCGGTGGGGCCGCAACTGCCTGACCTGCACGAATGTTAGTTTTAAGAAACGGGGGGTGTTTAACTTTCTCCACAATTTTTTTCATGCCCTTGGCCGCCCGTGCTGCCATTTTCACGTGTGTTGACAGTAATGCATGAGAACCAGCGAAAACTATCAAAGATCTGCGACGTACACGCCGAGGAACAGCGCATCGTCTTTTTTTTGGTGCCGGAAGTAGAAATCTTCATGGAGGATAGCGTGAATCCCGACGCAGTTAAAACGCCTCGGAAAACAGCACAACTTTAGGTTGTTCTCCACTAATTTGGGGTGAGTATTACTATTATGTTTTTTAGGAATGTTCTTTTACATATGTAGATACTATCTAACCGATTTATTAGGATAGACAAGCTATAAAAACACGAAGCATCGATGCTTAATACCGGCGTCAGCCGGCCCGCACAAGGAATCCACAATCCACATATCTACACCGCCACGCGTTGTTGTTTGCATCAAATAATCATACTCCTCTTATGTAAATCAAATGGCTCTCTACACAACAAACCATTCGAGGGGCTTACAAAAGGTGCTTCAAACAGTTGTTAAAAGTACACTATGAACAACTAGTAATGCCCCGTCAACTTTTGTAGGTGCCTCCAATTGTTGAATACATTGGGCGATAATGAGTGAAACAAGTCCAGTTTTGATCAGTCAGTCTTTGGTCACAATTGGTGGGCTCAGTTGAATTTCTGATACGAGATATCTCAGCCTATTATATACGAATACGCTCTCGATGAGTGCAATGCTTCTGTCCATTTGAAGCCAACTTGCCCTACCTTCAAAGTGATCCAATTAGGTTGGACCAATCAGATTTTACATCAGATCAACAGTAGAATTGTATTATGTATTATTGTTGAATAATTGCTAATCACACAAAACCAGACGAGTTGACTTGATTTTTTGATTTTTATTGGGGTAGAAGTAACATCGAGATCTGGGGGATGAGTTGTAGATGCAACGTTTCGTGAACTTTTAGAACACTTCTTCAGGCAGGTATGGTATCTCATATAAATGTCAGACTAAGGTACCCTTTTGGGATCGACTTGTGTCGCCCTGTTGCTATGATACGATTGTTCACATGCGGTATTGGCGTTATATTGGGTATTTAGTTTGGTATTTGTCCAATTGTTGGAATTGAGCGTATTTTTTGAATTAATAAATTGAATTATGTTTAACAAATTACTCTGGACAACTTTTTACATTCATTTGTGGCAATTTGTGCAAAGTTGTGACTATAAACATGTACCGGTAGAATATATAATTGATTGTTTGAGCCTTTAATTGGACTCTATGAGATCATTTTTCATTTCAAAAAATAAATAACATGCAAGCATGAAAGTGTTCAGACGTTATGGCTGTATTGGTAGCTTCTTAATAGGGTAAAATATTGCTCCGCTATTCTTACATCTAGTTTCATGAGCATATGATAAATGTTGGTTAACATTGCTTTGCGTAAATCATTTCCATCTGATATGCCCCTGTGGTAGTGGGTCAGGTTGTAGGGCGTAGGTGTGCGATGTGACGTCGGGCGGTTTGACCTAGGATGGACTTCCATCCTAGGGCGTTCTGTACGGCGTTCTCTCTGTGGTGGACTGGGATCTCTTTCCCGGTACTGGTGGTGATCACGTCGGTGGTGATTGTCGTGACTGTCGTGATTGTGTTCGCGGATAGTGTCCCGGTTTTTAGGTCGGGGCACATAGGGTTCACGATAATTGGGCTGAGATTTGATTTTGTTGATTGTCTCTTTGGTGCTTGCTCTGACGATCTTGGTGGGGATATAGTCCGCTGTGCTGGAGGTACTGGCTCTGGGTGAGGTTGATCTTGATCTTGATTTGGATCTTGATTTTGATCTTCTCTTGGTGGCAGATCTAGTGGCTTTGTCTTCTTCGCTGGTGATTTCTCCATCACTGGAGGAGTCACTGTCTGAGTTGTATGATGTTTCTAGGTCCTGTCGTAGTTGGGCTTCTACGTCGGCATCAATGATTGGTGGGGAGTTTTCCCTGCTGTTGGTCTTAGAACTTGACTTCATTGCCCGTTTTTCTTTCTGGGTGAATTTGATGTCAATCACTGGGGCTGCAATTTTACTTCCGGGGCTGAGTGGTGATATGGGCCTAGGGGCTGCATTTTTGATGAACTTGAGACGTTTTGGGTTTGAAACTGGCTGTGGGCAGGTTCTCTTCCTTGAGGAAGGGTCGTTGATGGGCTCTATAAGCTGGGCTGTTTTGGTTTGTAGTTTGATCTGCTCACTTGATTTCCTGAACTTGGCAATTGAGTCGGCTTCCCTTTGTTGGTTGTTGTTGTTGCTGGCGTTTGATGTAGTTGCCCCATTCTGCGTTGTGTTTTCGCGCTGCGTGGTTTTTGTTGCCCCTTCCGTGGCGGCCTTAGTCCGGCCTGAAACGAAAGGTTTTCCTCTGTACACAATACGAAATTTTGGATTCATGCAGAATTTCACGGGGGTGGGTTTTATCGGGGTCAGCGGGGTGAACTTTAAAGTTATGTATTATTGTATACGCTGCCGTCAATACATAATACACAAACACAAATGTCTCACGAGTCATATTCATATTATGAAAAGGTTAGGAAATACTCCCAAAATCCTCTTCCTGTGTAGGCCTAGTGACAAGTTTTGATATAAATAAGTTCAAAGCAAAAACAGAGTTAAAGGGACCGACATATTCATATTTATGATACATTTCACCAGAGACTACCCCCTTATTTTACAGTAACCTCTTTTATAACTTAACTGAAGGCCCTAGTCACAGTGACTCAACCAGACAAATTGCTATATATAGACACGGGCAGGCCAGTTTGCTACTGACTAGACTAGAGAGTCGGGTCTCTCCCTGAGTCCCTGTCTCGGTGTCATAGTAGGCATGGCAAGGTTCACGAGACGGCCGGCCGCTCGCACGGCCATTTCTGCCCGAGTTTTTTTTGGTAGTCTTAACTTTGCCACCCTGCTAAAAGAGAGCCATTAAATATATTTATAAAATTCCAAGTGCTAATGCCTTCTAAAACACCTCTAGTTTTGGTATCAGGTTAGATTGATAATGGTTGCTGGTCTGGGGAGACTAGAGAACAGAAACAAAGCTAAGGATAGTAGAAAATCCTCGGGCAGATTCAGGGCAAAACTCTGATTCTGACAGCAACACAAAATGATCGATCAGGCTATGAAAAACATGTCTGATTCTAACAAAAACACATTTCTTACAATACTACCACCCTATAGAATCCATTCATGAACTTTTAATTTTATTCTAAAATTTATTTTTCAAAACCCTGCCGTGCCTAGTCATAGGGACAGCCTGTCTACTACTGACTAGTCAAATAGAGTGCTCTTTTCTTAACAACTTGCCCTACCGGTATTTCATTTTCGATCTAGCGATGCTACGGAATGTTATGGTTTTATTCTGATTCTACACAAACTGTGACAAAGCTTCCCCAAGGCCAAGGCTTTAATCCCCACTCAGAGCAGCAGAGGATGTCACTCAGGTCTGATAACTGTAGCAGAGCATTCAAAAATTACTGTTCAACTTTGATCAAGGCCCAAACTGATCCATTTGTCTCTTTTGTTTTAGATCTGTCAGGCTGAAGCAGCCATGGACAACCCAAACCTGTCTGACCCCGGCCTCACCGAGGATGACCGGATGCGTCTGGGTGCACAGCAAGCTGCCATGATCCATCTTCAGGTAAATTGAGACATCTTAAATGATATATAACTTCTGTATTGACAAATATCACCTTCTGTCACCATGGGCATCTGTCCTAAGCTAGTGTCCTATTGTCATATAAAACCTAGATGGACTAAATCATGAGCAAAACAAACATTTTAAGGTGAGAAGGTGATAAATAGTAGTGCACAGAAACGATTGGTTCTGTGATTATTCAAGTAAATATTTCATAGCTAGGTAAAAACATAGAAATATAAATCATTTGCCTGGATTTTGCAACAAAAATGATATTTTCTCACGTTGATGTGCTTTCAGGAGGTGGAAGATGTGCGGAGACACCAGGAGAGCGTCATGCACCCTCCCCCTCATCCCTCCATGTTGGGCCCAGATTCTGACCAAAGCCTTGTAAGTTATCAGAAAGAGAGTGCAGCACAACTGTAGATTACAGTTGATATCACTGAGAGCTTTTGTCAGTAATAACGCGGTTTCATGACATATATAAAGTACAGTCAATTCTATAAGATCTGAGTAGAATCATGGCTCTAATTAGTGTCTGTTCTTTTTATTATAGCTCCGATCCAGAGAGGAAACAGCGGCTGCAATTGAAGACTTTACGGTAATGATCATGTATTCTTTTCTTAGTGAAAGTTTAAAGTTGGAACATTTCCAGTATACCTGTACCTACCGGTAATTGCTATAAGACGTATACATATTGACAGCCCACGACAGTGGGGTACATTAGCTTCTTAAACATCTTGGACCATATGGTGTGAACGTATGAGTAATAGAGAGTAGTTAAACTAGCATCAATGATATTAAAATGTATTGATTATTTTTACGACAATCTCTATGCTAATCACGCTTGTGTTCACTCCTATCAATAATGCATGTGTATATTTCATAAAATAGATGCAAATGCAGGCAGCGGCAATGGCAGAAAAGGAAAAGGAGGATATGCAGCGACAGCAGATGGCGATGATGATGGGTGGACCCCCTCCACCAGCCTCCCACGGTCAGCCGCCACCTCCTCCACATGCCCATCAGCCCCCTCCCCATCAAGTCCCATCTCACCAGCCCCCTCCCCACCAAGCCCCACCTCACCACCAGGGTCCACCCCACCAGCCACCTCCCCATCAGATGCCGCCTTTCCAGGCCCCATCTCTCCAGCCTCCATCACACCAAGCCCCGCCACGTAAGTAGAATCTATTATGATTATGCGATTTTGACAATAGTTGAATTTTGGGGTAGAGATAACAAGTCTAAGAAAGGATGATGATCAGATATTTAGTAATTTAGTTTAAAAAATAAAAATAAAAATGATAAAAAAAGATGACCGGCATCTAGTATTTGGACCTGTCCCCCCATGTTGGGTTACACATACTATTTGTGCAGAAGGTTATAAGGAACGAATGATTAGGAAGAACATGATAAAAAAAATATTGGTCTTACTTGTTGTTTTATTTGCACAGCTCCCATGTCAGCGCCGCCTGCACCTCCAGGCCTGTCGATCGCGGGGATACCACCGTCTTCAGGTTCAGCGGTACCGAGCATGCCTCCACCTACCCCGCCGCCACCACCCCCACACATGATGGGGCAGCTGCCCATGAGTACTGGTAGCCTCCACATGCCGCCTCCCCCACCAGGTATGTCATCACAGCACATGGGCCCACCACCACCCTCCTCTCAACCCATGAATCTGCCGCCGCCACCACGTCCACCCCCACCATCCCAGCCGCCGTCACAGCAGCCACCAACTCACCACAGTATGGGCCCACCTCCCAACATGTCACAGCCACCTCCTCCAGGGCCGCCTGGTCCTCCTGGTACACAATCCATGCCGCCCCCTTCTCAGCAGTACAGGCAGCCACCCCCAGGTCCACCCCCGAGCCAGCCCCCAGCCAGCGGTCAGATGCAGCCGCCTCCCATGCAGCCTCCCCCCGGCAGGATGCTGCCCATGCGGCCACCATCCCAGGCAGGTCAGCCAGGCCCACCAGGCATGTCAGATCAGCCCGGTCCACCAGGCTACCAGTCGGAGCAGAGCAGTAGTCAACGTATGGCCCCACCATCGCGGCCCAACATGTCTGGTCCGCCGCCTGGTTTCCAGTCCAGGCCACCGCCATCAGGGGCAAATGTGCAGGAGCCATCAAGAACACAACAGGGTCCGCCTCCAACCTCTCAGGCTATGGAAACACAAGAGGCACAGGATCATGGCGACCCAGAGAAGCCTCGTGAGTTGAAGCTACCCCAAGCCCTGGAGAAGGTCCTGGCGTTTAAAGGGATCCGCGCCTCTCAAGTGGGAGTTGCACCGGAGGACATTGAGAAGGTTGAAAAAGGTGAGAATTGTCTGTGGTACCCATGTACTCTTTAACTATATGTATTGTATCGCATATATACTTAACCCGCAAGTTAATGTGATATAGGTCGGAAAAATAAAGCTGCTAATACCATAAAGGCGGCATGAAGGTAGTAGGAGAGGGATTTTGCTATTTTGCGATAAACGTACAGGAACATCTGTAACTAGGGCTATGCAATTATGGTATGTTTAATTTAGGCTTGGATCTCTTTATAACTGATTTAACTCTTGTGTTGCTAGGCGAGGTGACCCTGGATGACGAAGGTCCACTACGGTCGGGTAAGCTGGAGGTTCCACCCATCACTGATGAGTATGGGGATGACGATGAGGACGAAGAAGTGGAGATAAAGCCTGAAGCGTCTAAAAAGGAGGTGAGTGTTTATGTCTGGATATCTATTTAGAATCTAGTACATGTAACGTTATCAACATACACCGGAGTAGTAAGCTTTTTGTTGAGTTACCAATTCTCGAAAACATAAGATATTTTTTCAAGAGCGATGATTTTGTCTTACTTTCATTTTCTTGTCTTAGCCTTATCTTATTTGTACATCACTGTTGCCTTCTTTCAAGCCGCAGTTAAACGATGATTTTCATTGTTTGATGCTTGGCAAAAATCCAAATTTCAATTCTCGTTATTTTTTTCTGTAGTCCAAGAACAAGAAGCGCAAAAAGAAGAAGAAAAAGGCGAGGCAGAGAAAGCTGGCTCCGATGAACGTTATAGAGGTGAAGGAAGATACGAGGCCGGAGGACGATGTCGAGATTGAGTAAGTTTTCACATAATACCATTCGCTCTGTTTTACACAAGAGTTGCACATTGAGCCATACACTGTATGAGGAACATGCTGACTTCAACGATTCCCTCATATACCATCCTCTGCAAACCAAAAATCACTGATCATTGTTGCCAACAGACTATATTGGAACTCCATCCATAAAACATAAACTTTTAAAAAGTTTGTATTAAACTAGTGTGTGTTGTTACATTACAGGTATATTCAAGAGGCTCCTGGATTTGACGTGACCGACCCGATGTACCACCAATTTAACAAGATCTTTGAGAAATTCAGGGTATGTCTACTGTAATCTTATATGGGGATGTACATATATTAGCTTTTTGCTTTATAGTGTCGTGCATTTGTCATTACATTTAACTGAGAAAATAACAGCGTTCTAATTAGATAATCGCAAAAAAAAAGAATTAAATATTCACTTATAGAGATCGATTGTGATCCGGTGTTAATCGACTGATATCAAATACATGTTTTGTAGTTGTATCATGTGCCAATTATAAACATATCCGCAACATACAACAATGATGTGTGTGTTTTTCCAGATTGAAGAGCCAGAGAAACTAAAAGACAAGGATGAAGCCCCAAAAGAGGAGCCCAAAAAGGAGGTCCCCATCAAGGCTCGTGGTATTCTGGACAGCGACGATGACGACGAGGATGAACAGGTAAGAACCCGAATCACAGTTATTCTGTGAGGATAATATATTTTTTATTATTGAAAATACATTCCTATGAATAGAAGACTAGTATTTGAGACGTGATTATGATACATCTAAAATATTTCAGGAGAGAATGAGAGAAGAAGACGATAAACCCAAAATATCCAAGAAGAAAATGAAGAAGCAAAATAGGCTCAGCGTGGCCGAACTAAAACAGGTAAGTATTTAAGTAGTGTTAATTTACCAAAGTAATGCGAAGAACAGAATCCTGCCGTTTTATTTTTACATTTGTCCACATAAGGGAGCAACCTGCCGTCAAGCATCTAATATGTGAAGCGAATAAGTCTTTAATGACAAACGTCCGAATCATAAACCTAATTTTCCATCGTTACGTACGTATCCCAAGCTACCAAGGAATACGTAGGGTAAACTGACTTCCATTGGTAAAAACTAGAATGTAAAGCCGTGGAAAGTTGACCTACAAAGTGACCCTTCTGTGATAATCCTATGCTGTGAGTCGATGTTGAAGCCTGTCTTTTATGTTTTTAGTTAGTCACTCGGCCGGACGTGGTGGAGATGCATGATGTAACAGCACGCGATCCCAAGCTACTGGTTCTACTCAAGGTATGTACAAAAATGTACATGTGCAGTTCAGGTTCCTCTTATTTTGTGTTACTGTATGACTAACAATGAATGTCATATGATGGATTCAGGGTTCTGTGAGAAACCGATATTCATTTTCCATTTCTACTTGGCAGGCTACAAGGAATACAGTAACCGTGCCACGGCATTGGTGCTTCAAACGTAAGTACCTGCAGGGTAAGCGTGGTATAGAGAAACCACCCTTCGAGCTGCCCGAGTACATCAAACAGACCGGAATCATGGAGATGCGGGCCGCGCTAGCAGAGAAAGAAGATCAAAAGTCCATGAAACAGAAGATGCGAGAAAGAGTTCGACCTAAGATGGGAAAGATTGACATCGATTACCAAAAGCTGCATGACGCCTTCTTTAAGTGGCAAACCAAGCCAAAGATGACAATTCATGGTGATTTGTATTATGAGGTATGCATTATTTTATAAAACCCTACTCTAGCTTAAAGGCCCAATAATTATTGACTCAGGGTAACTGAGTAATACTAAACGACCCAACCAAGGTTTAAGACGTTTTTGTTACATAGGAGAATGTCTATCATTCAGCCTGTGTTATAGATAGACATCAAATGACAAAAAAGATAGATGGGCAAGGTCGGGGGACAAATGTTTCCTTCGAAAAGAATTGTGAAATGTCTTTTATTCTGCATGATATTGACCTGCGATATTCACGTACTGATTTCTCTCTTTTCCATAAACTCTTAAGTGTTCTTAAATTGCTACCCTCTAAATGAAAGGCACATAGGGTTCAGTGTTAAAGCAAAGATAGAAATCACTACTTTTGCCAAAATCACCCATATTTCTCTCTTCACACACAGAAATGCCATCTTGTACAGTGGAAATACCCTCAATTACACAATAAATAACCATCTAACACGTTTAAATCAAATTTAAATCAAAGTTACCAGTACAGAGCAACACAAGAAAAATATTTTAGTTCCTCTTGCGACCGTCCTTCAAAGGGTGGCGCCACTGCATCCTGGTATTTCAGGTAGTCGGGGGCTGAACTCCTATCTCCTTATCAGGTTAACCCCCTCCCCTCACACCTAGAACAAAGGTGCTGATAAGAAATTCACCCATGATGCACTGCTCTGGAGTCTGGGGCCTAACCACAATGCATTGCTCTGAACCAATATGGTGGCCTCCATAGCCTAATGCGCTAGTGCCGTATAATTCCTGTTCCAGCCGTGATCCACACGGTGTCGCCACTGGTACTTCTTGTACTGCGCTAGATCTTAATGTGTGCAGAGCGAAACTGTACCACCCAAATCTTCGCCGTTCATAGTGCGATCGACTGGCTTTTTGATAGGGACAGAAGGTGGTACACGCCCGCAGCCTGCAACTGTGGCCCACATCCACCTTCACCCCCGCACCCACCTGCTCTCCCACACCCACCTGCTCACCCACACCCACCTGCTGGCCTGATATGGAATAACATACATGTATGACACATGACTTGAGGGTACTTTTTAACAAGGAATTCATTTCTGATACCAGAATTGACCAATGAATGATTATAAGGGAACATTATATCTAAGTACATGATAAGCTACAAATCCAGCTTACCCTGAGTCATCTGTGAGGTCACTCACACGCTCAATCTTTATACGTTGCAAAGTAAAATATCAGGAATGTGTTTGATATTGTCGAGACAATTTAAGGTTCTAGTGTTTCTGTCACGTTAACGGGGTGCTTTACATATTTGTTTGTATTACTTTCAGGGAAAGGAATTTGAAACTAGATTAAAAGAGAAGAAACCTGGAAATTTATCAGATGATTTGCGGACAGCATTAGGAATGCCTGTTGGAGCGGTAAGTACTTTGATCACGTAACGAAATAATTGTTCAAATTCAATGACACTAATGCAACCATGTATTACAGGTAGTTTGTGGATTATATCTTCGATTTTAGATTCGAATAAGGTTTTTGAAATGCAAAGTATAATTTTCTTTTATTGGAGCTTGCCATGATAAATATTGAACTATTTCTCCTACAGAATGCAGACAAAGTGCCCCCACCATGGCTGATTGCGATGCAGCGTTATGGTCCTCCACCATCTTACCCTAACTTAAAAATACCAGGCTTGAACGCACCGATCCCAGAGGTAAGTTTAAATAGATTGATTGATATGAATTCAGCCGTAGATGCAGAAAATATATATGATGATTAACGGTTTATATGAGGTATTTTTGTAATACTAAAATAGTGCTATGATAGATGCTGACAGTATAGAACTTTCTGTATTAAAATTCACCGTTTATTGTTAACACATATGGTAAAACTAGCAGAGTGTGAAGAATTATTTCTGCTTGTGTTACAGTCATGTTCATTTGGATACCATGCTGGAGGATGGGGAAAACCACCCGTGGACGAGAACGGGAAGCCCCTGTATGGAGATGTGTTCGGGGTACAAGGAGCTGAAGTCGTGGTAAGTATCGAAATCGTTATTATGTGTATAATTGCCTCCACCTTTAAGGCAGACTGTGTTGGGTGCCTATTGTACCATTGTATTGTCTCCAATATATGATAACAAGAGAATCGTGCTAAAACATGATACATGTAAAAGAATATCGTAATAAAGGTTACAGGGAATCCCATTGTAGTTTAGATAGAGTACATTTATGTTTATACTATTCCTATTTTAGGCGCCAGTTGCTGAAGAAGAGATAGACAAAAGCCACTGGGGAGAACTGGAATCGGAATCTGAGTCTGAAGAGGAGTCGGACGAGGAGTCAGACGAGGAGGGCATGGAGGCTGACATGACAGGATTAGTGACGCCAGGAGAAACGTAAGTAATCACTAAGATGTGAAACCAGCATTTGTAGACTATGGGAAAGTTCCCTTTGCAGTGCGGCAATAGGTAGACAGTATGTACATGAAAATGGAATTACAGCATTCAGTCCCACACGTTTCATATATTTCGTTTTGTCGATCCTATACATATTACAAGTGGTTAAAATGATCCACATCTTTTGCAGTGGATTGGTAACACCCAGTGGAGTGACGTCGGTGCCCATTGGTGTGGAGACCCCAGATATGATCGAGCTGAGGAAACAGCGTATTGAAGACGCTATCGACCAAGGTGGTGATACACCAGCCCTGTACACGATCCTGCCCGAGAAGAAGGCCGCTGTCGGTGGTGCTATGATGGGCTCCTCCCATGTCTACGACATCAGTGCAGTGGTCAGTTACTATTCCTTAGCATGCCTTATAACTCCTGAAGGGCCGGTGGTGCTGTAATGTGCTATTCCCTTTATCGGCAGGACGCATTCATACAGTTCCTGTCGAGTATTTGACGAGGCTGCATTCATGCATCGTCCCGACCCTTCGCTAGTATATCAACTTCATAGGGTTAACATAATGCATGAAGCAGCACTGGCTAACCTTACTATTGCTTTTCAATTTGATAGAACCATCAAGGAGGTGACTGCTTAGTGCCAATGAAATTCATGAATATAACAGAGCTGTTAAGCTATTTCGGTTTGACAAAACTTAGCAGTACTTGTAATTCCTGTGTATATAGATATTTAATGTATAACTCCCCTGATGTTGTCACAGGTGGCAGGTGGTGCGCGTGGCCGGCCGGGGATGCCGGGTGCTGTTCAGGTGGAGGGTGTAGACGTAGCGCTCAACCCGGAGGAGTTGGACCTGGACACGGCTGCCATGCAGGCCAAGTATGAACAGACCATGCGCGAACAACAACAGAGCCAGCTCGAAAAAGAAGACCTCTCGGACATGGTAGCAGAACACGCCGCCAAACAACACAAGGTAAGGGCTCAGTCTAAATGGTCTTTTTTACCTCTGAAACTGAGCAAGCACCAGTAGATCTCAGCAGCATTGCCTGAATATATTTTATAGTGTTTATGTGGATAACTTGACATCTACTGTAATTCGTTGTACACTGTATTTGGTACAAGAACTCAAATTAACATAGCATAACTTGTACATCAGAAAATTTATTTGCGATTCCCTTCTTTGATTCAGAAACGGAAGAAGCAACAACAAGACAGTGGTAAAGCAGCGAAGAAATACAAGGATTTCAAGTTCTAATTGATAATATTCACATACATTTTAATCACAAATTAATAAGAAACAAAGACATTGCAAAAGCAGACAATTTCACTTACAGTATCCACACTTCTTTACTCTCGCTTACCTAGGTAAAGAGATTTCCCGTTTGTGTAATGTATCAACACAAAACACCCTGCAATCCTTTTCTGTGCATACTTGATGTTCAAGTAACTTGTAATATATAAACTATTCATGATGGCAATGTTTTACTCAACATATTAGGCTCAAAATAGTGTGTGTGAGACTGAACGTGGGCAAGTGATAGGAACAGACAAAGCAAAATTGCTGAAAGTTAAGTGAAGTCATGAAAATAATTTTATGATTAAATAAATGATTACCCCGGAGAGTGGGGAACAGATAATGAGCTTCTGATTCATGTGAGAATGGGTATATTTGATAAATGTATTGTCACATTTGTAAACATGAATAAAGATATTCCATCGAATATAATCCCTTGATTTCCTGTTTGTTTTACCTTAACAGCTTTATATCAAAGAAAATTAAACTTCAAATTACTCATGTAATATGCATATGGCCGTTTTCACGAAACTGCTTTTTTTCATGCACAAAGGGGGTCAAATAGAATGTGGGAGTATGCTTAAAACCTTTGGTGTCCATGTACCTTAGGGGGTGGCCATACATCAAAAATATTGGTTCATGTTAAATATATACAGTAAATGAATGGCAGAGGGGCAAAGTTGTATAGTCATATTGCGTGGCTTCACGCCTAACACCCTTTTCCCCTCAAGGAGGAGACACTCTTGTCATGTATAAGGGCATTTCTTTCATTAATATTATGTTTTGATATTGAAGAAACCAACCTGGGGTAGGAATCCATTTATAGCTACTTTATAGGTCATTTTGATGTTTTTTTGGTCCCGTAAACATGATAGTATGTCTTGAAAACTCCTAAAATCTCTACATTACTCATTGTCAAAGAAAATAATTCTAAGATAACAAGTAAATGGTCTATTTGTCCAGAATGCATTATAGAAAATCCATATCTACAGCCTGGTATACAGTTATATCGGTCACAGGTGATTACATTATGTTTTAAAGCTTTCTGAAAAGACGTAAGGCGTGAAGCCACGACGCTGACCGAGAGCCCCAGAGAGGGTTACTATAGGATATACCTGCCGAAGTTCATTGTAGCATGTCGGATTGGGTTATTCATTGTTTTTGATACATAGCTATACAACCCCCCCCCCCTTATTCTAGTCCTTAAAGCATACATAAGGCCCAAAATATTTCTAATATTTTGGGTTCTTGTAAGAAATTGTTGACTGTTTGGCTGAGAAAAGTATTTTAAAACATGAATAAAACATATTATTTACTATATTTAACCTTAAATATCCCATAGGAAGACGCTTGGCACATGGTAGTACCCTCCCACATCGACTCAGGGTGGTTGGATATCCTTTGTACTGTACAGAGAGCTATTGGTGAGGGCGTCAGGCGTGATGCCATGACGCTGACCGAGAGGATTAATGTAGGATATTCCCCCTACTGTATTCTATCCAATCTCACGGGTTCTTAAGTGCTACATATATGTTCCAGCACACACCCTCCCTTATTCTAGTCCATATGAGCATACATAAGGCTCAAAACATTCCATATAGTGTGATGACTGAGCTTTATTCTAAAAAGATAAAAATGATAATTGTTGAACCTCGGCCGGGCTCCTAAAGTCAAAAGATAAAAATAACAGGGTTGAGCCTCGGTGGGGCGCTCATAGTTCCTAAAGTGAAAAGAGTGATACATGGTGGACATTCTAGTTCTTGAAGCATCTTTAGTTCCTACTTGTTGGCAGATCTTGTAGATCTCCTGCTTGGTGGAGCCTTCTTTGGAGCCTTGACTGAGGTCTTGCTTGGTGCCTTGGCTGAGGTCTTGCTTGGTGCCTTGGCTGAGGTTTTGCTTGGTGCCTTGGCTGAGGTCTTGGTCTTTGTCTTCATCAAGACCAGCTCCAGGAGTGGGACGTCATCGTCTACCTCTTCATCCTTGTCTGATGAAAGCGGGAATTGTGCCAGGTCATCTTCATCCTCATCCGAGGATCTTGGTAGCTCTGCCAGTGGCATGTCGTCAGAGGTGTTGTAGCCTGACTCTTCCTCCTCATCGAACTCATCCTCCTCATCTACCACCTCATCCTCCTCTTCCTGGCTCACAACCTTTGACTTGTACCATTCTGGGCAGCCAGGGATGAGTTTTCCATCTACTAGACAGCATGGCCGGTAGCAGCGGTAGCAGGCCACACATGCAGCCTGGTGCATGGCCATCAGGCCATTCAGGGCCGGGCTAATCCACCCTTCCACCTCCTCTTCAGCGTCATCCACCTCTGCCTGCCTGACATGGATTAAGTTCATCTTCTTTGTTTCTGGGCCCACCTTGGCTACAAAGTCATCCGCATTCTGAGTAATCTTATTTGTATCTACGACACAATCTGCAAGGGTCTTAATGCTGCCCCCAACCCAGTCACAGGCCCCCTTCCCGTGGCCACTCTCCAGCCAGTTCCAGATCGCTATGAGCAAAGGTGGTCGGGGAACTGTGGCAGGTTACGTTGGTGACCCCTACCACTGTGACATTCAGTAACTCCCCCTCTGGGGTCTGGACCTTGACCACCATCAGGTGGAGGGTCAATTGGTCCTTCGAGTAGTACAGTCAACTTCCTCTGATGTGGCCACCCTTGGGACTATGAAAAAGTGGCCGCATTGGTGGGGTGACTGCATTGGAGGGAGTCATTTTCTAGACATTGTAGTATGTTTGGGACTATGAAAAGTGTCTGTATTAGAGGGATTGGCTGCACTGGAGGGGTGGCCGTTAAGAGGGACTTGACTGTATGCACTCGTCACCTCTTTGACTGGACTACGCAGTGGCCGGCAGGGAGGTTCTCCACCAGTTCCTTCCTCTGAAGGAACTGCTCCTCCACCTGAGCACAGTGGGCTCAGAAGTAAGGCAGCATTTTTTTTAGCAGTTCAGCAAAGGCCTCCTTGGTGATGGTGTCAGTCACCAGCTTAGTGTAGGACACCTTGACGATGCGATCTTTTGTGGCCTTCCTGCCCTTCTACCTGTTGACTCCCTTTTTGGCTTTCTTTCCCTTCTTTTTGTATTCCTTGAGCACTTTGTCTCACTTGTCATAGGTAATCTCTTGGGAGCTCACCTTGCCCACCTCTTCTAAGACCTGCTAATCAGTGTAGTTGGTTAGGAGAGCTGATGTCGACTTTGGTAGGCTTGGCACACAGTCTAACATTAGACTTAAGTTTGCATGTATCTTACATAAACACACCAACTTTTTCAGGAACTTATTTAACCTGATGTACTTGGGTTTGGCCTGATAGAATGTGGAGACAGAAAAGGTTTTCTCAGGGCTTCTTAGCACAGAACTTCTTACAAAAATTGTCGATTGTATCCCCCAGCGCCTAAACCCCAGTACTCCGATCTATTTGCCTGTTGGAAACGGGGTTTCCAATATTGCTGTGCAGTCAACTCCCTCTAATGCGACCACCCTTGGGACTATCCAAAAGTGGTCGCAATGGCGAGGTGGTCACACTGGGGGGAGTCAAGCTTATATCATATGGTCGGGTTGAAGAGGGGCAGAGACGCCTATACAGTACGTGGTCAGGTGGGGGGGGGGGGGGGCACTGGTTTTGCAGAATAGCAGGAACACTCAAGACTTCCGAGGGACTGAATACCGAAGAGCATTACATGTCTTACAATATTTCGGGGGTAGTGCATTCTCTATGGGAGAGTCAACATGGCAACAGCTCCATTGAAATAACAAAGCAACATTTTTCAAGGCACCGTGAAGAACAGGAAACATGTCATGAGCACCTTGACACAGTTGCTCAGAATTTAACAAAATTAGATATATGATGTATAAATGCCCGAAAATTCCATTGCAGACAGTTCATGCGATCAAATATCAGTGGTTAGTTGGAAATTATTGCGCAGAGGCAGTTAGACTGCGGCATCAGTATATTACATGAGTATGAACACCGATCTAGTGCTGCCACCTGCTAGGTATACATGCGTTTTCAGCTGAACGAATAAGGCCAAACAAAAAAAAAGTTTTGTTTCAGGTAACATGGGATGAAACTCTAGGGTCGGTAGGTCGGACTTTTTTTTTTTTTTTACTTTTTTTTTTTTACATTACCCTAAAATTGACCCAAAAATGTAAGAAAATGGGAAGATTTTTTTCAAAACTTTTGAAAAACTAAAATTTACCCCCCAAAAGTGTAAAAATATAAAAATGTCTTCAAAATTGCATAAAAAAACGTAGGGTCGGCCCTGTTTACATAGGGTCGGTCGGGTGACCTGAAACAAACCTTTTTTTTTTTTTGGCCTAATGGAGGCAGGGAAATCCAAGCGCTTCGGCATCTCTGAGCACATTTTATCATTTGATCATTTAGAGGGGGCATTTACCCTACATATTATTTTCAATGTGATGTGCTCCCTGAGTTTAATGTAATACTTTAATAACAGTACACATCCTCTAGTATAATGTGAAATAGTCCCCAGGCTGGATATGCACTAGGCCATGTAGGCCAATACCGGCTCACAATGGGAACTACTTATTGTAGGCGCTTATTACCTACCAATAACCAAGACTGCTAATGATTAATGTTATGCCACTTAGGCTATGCAAGCTTGAATAAAGTTATCCTATAGACTACTCAGGGATAGTCAAGAATAACGGTAACTTAGAGATTGTTTACTAACTTTATTGACTCTGGTTCATACCCTGAGGTATATAAATCACCCAGCTTTTTTTGTGACATTGGAGAATGTTAATATGTCAGTCTCTATGTCATATAGATTTAAGACAATAAAAGAAAAGGATAGGCAAGATTGGGGGACAAATGTTTCCTTCAAAAAATCGTGAATATCTCTTTCCTTTTACATGCAATTCAACTGCAATCTTTGCACATTTATTCTCTCATTTTTTTCAAATGCTTAAGTACTGTTAAATGACTACCCTCTAAATGAACTCTGCATAGGGTTCAAGGTTAATCTGCTCATCTGACCAGACAGGTATCATATTTCTATCTTTCTGACATGAATCTACCATCTCACATGTTAACATGCCATTCAACCAAGCTAAACTGCCCTCCATATTATTCAAATTATTTAAATGAACTTCTTACAATACCCTAAACATACCATGAACAAGGATTTGCTTTAGTTCTCATACCACACGTCACGTACATGGTGGTGCCACAAGCATTTCTCATACTCCGCGAGGCCTCAAGGAGACAGCACGAGGGTCCCACAGCGGCAGCATAAAAGGAGTGCAGAGCAAAACTGTAACACCCATATCTTCGCCATTTATTGTCCGATCGACTCACTTTTTGATAGGGACAGAAGGCGGTACATGCCCGCAGCCTGCAACTGTCGCCCACAGCCACCTGCACACCCACACCCACCTGCTCTCCCATACCCACCTGCTGGCCTGAAATGGAATAACTTACATGTATGACACATGACTTGAGGGTACTTTTTAACAAGGAATTCATTTCTGATGCCAGAATGGACCAATTAATGATTATAAGGGAGTGTTATATCTAAGTACATGATAAGCTACAGATTCAGCTTCCCTGAGTCATCTGTGAGGCCACTCACATGCTCAATATTATATATATATATATATATATATGGTCAATTCCCACGAAAATGGATCACTTGGTCCAAATAGCTCGTAATTAGATATATTCTTAAGGTATGTATAGAGACCTTTAATTCAGGTATATTTGCATAGATCCCTACATTACCTGCCCATGGGTACACACTTTTGCCTACTTACCTGTATTCTTTTAAGTGGATATGGGTGAAAACGTGTCATTTTTTCATGTTTTCTTACACATTTCAGAAAGGAAAATTTGAAATATTGATAATGAAATATAATTTTTCAGGGAAATATCTCTTAAGAAGGTAATGTTTATATGCATGCATGCCCACAAGGCTAGAGTCAATAATTCAGGCTAATTATGGTGGCCTGTGTTATTTTCATGTTAGAAATTTCTCAGATATACAAAATGAATAAAGTGGTGTAGTTTTATGCATCACCGTGCGTAGGTACATGATGATGGAGATTTACTCAAGAAAAAATATAATATTGATACAGGTAAATGCCTCAATTTGTAGGGCCCATTAGGGGGTTTCTAATAGGAGTCAAAGAAATTCTGGACACCGATCTGTAATTCTACCATTACACTAAACACAATGTGGGGTAGGTTGGGCATCACCGTGCGTAGGTCCACAATAAATTAAATTACAGACATACCCCAAATAGTTAGTGAAAAATATTTGAATATTAGATTACCCATACCTTAAGGATGCTGGTTAGAAAAGATTATGGAGGTTGGACTAATATACATGAATCTGTGAGCTATTTCAATCAAATAGTGACCGTGCGTAGGTGCATCACCGTGCGTAGGTACATCATAAAGTTGCATTGAAAAACAGCTGAATAATAGCCAATATTACCAATATCTTTCAATATTTACTTCGAGAAATGGTGGACCAATACTTAGGAACATAAACATATGGTGGAAAACTCTCAGTAATAAATGAAAGCACTATGTATAGGTCCTATCACCGTGCGTAGGTCCCATCACCGTGCGTAGGTCCGTCACCATGCGTAGGTCCACAATTTAAAAAAAAATTTTATGCCAAAAAACATATTTGTGTTTGTAAATCCGATGAATATCTATAGTTTAATCATAGATCTGTTAAATAAACTGAGACACATGCATCATTATAGCTATTTATTTATCTTAATGGGTCCACTGCTCCCATCACCGTGCGTAGGTCCCATCACCGTGCGTAGGTCCCATTTTGAATGGACATTTAATATGGTATTTATTAGAATTAATATTCCCAACTTTATTACTGTACTCCCCTGTATGTTATTGATAAGCTATCAGAAAAGCTAAGCAATACCTGCAAGCCTGGGATTTTGCCCTCTCTCAACCTTGTGATCCATTTTCGTGGGAATCGACCATATATATATATATATATATATATATATATATATATATATATATATATATATATATATATATTGTATAACTGAGTTAGAGAATGAGTGGCCACTCTGGTGGCTGGTTCTGGAGTAAACCTCCTTATAAGTCAGGGGGGGGGGGGGCGGCTAGCCTGGCAACCCTATGATGTAGCAGGGGGTATTTTTTCCTGTGGAAGACTGAATTCCATAGCAACATGATCAATATTGATACATAAACTTGTGTTTTGGGGTAGGTTTAGTCACCTTATTACAAGAGATTTAAATCCATCCATTTATAGTCATATAGGCTTAGGAGGATTGTAAGGGAATCATTGATTATTGACCGGCACTATGTGTCCTTGACCGGCACTATGTGTCCGGTCAGGAATTAAGGTAGACAAAGCCCCGTAAGCTCAGACAGCCGAGCAGCGCGCCCATTGAAATAGCATTGCGGGATCGGACTGACCACCCTATGTACATAGCCTCTATACTCTGTAGCATTAGTACCGAGCACCCCTCAGCCCTGCCCTCTGCCAGCGTGGTCGTCACACCAACCTGGCAGCAGCGCCCACCCCTCAGCCCTGGCCAGGTCTCAATCCGTTCCTTTTAAGACCTTACCTGCAGTTAACCTATATGTTGTTCACACGTCTCCCACCCAGAATGCACTGCTCATTCCGGTCTGCTGAGTTTTCAATAGGTACATAGCTTTAATATTATGTTGTTCACACCCCACTCCACATACTAGCAGTGCAGACTGCGGCAGGCGAGCTGCGTGTCTCATGTGTACTATGGTCTTGTAAGGCGACATGGCAAGCTAACCCTCAGACTGTGTATATATATACATATACATATACATATATATATATATATATATATATATATATATATATATATATATATATATATATAATTGACGTTGAAGCCTTTGGCTTGCAACGTCTTTGTATGTTAAGTTGGCCCCAGTGCATTTGTGGCCAAAAATAAACAACCCATAAGAGTCTACAGCCTAGATTTTTTTCCTTGCCAATTCCAGTACGAAAAATAGCGCGTTGGCTTCGCTTAGGGTCCATATGGGACCCTAGGGGCCATACTGGGGACTTCCCTACGGATCTTAATAGAGAAATCCCTGGTCTACTTCCTTGTTTAAGGCCCTGTCCCTGAAGCAATGGTGCGCAACCTAGACCGTGATGGCCTTACTCCAAGGCCTAAGCTTGAAAATTTGTTGAATAATTTCCAATAAACACATAGCCCTAGATACTGATTTAACCCCTTGCATATTTATGTATCATTGGAATGATGGACAAGGCAAGTCTAATGGCATTTGAAAACTCACTGGAGCCCGCCCAAGGTTATCACACCTCCCATAGAAGCTCCCCAGTACCACCGCGGTGGCTTAATCTGTACATTGCGGCCCTTAAAGGGAAGTGGCAACATGTTTGTGACACCTGGATAATAACCCTTTAAGGCCTTCTATATACACCCATCCCCAACATACTGTACACCTTGAAATACGAATATAGTAATGGGTAATGTTGGCCTCAAAGGGTTAACTATATGGTGAATGTCGTCTGCTATTTCCCATATAGCTCTCTGCTACTGAACAGGCCATAACAAGCCTCACACATACCGCTTTTGTCATTAGAAAGTCGAATGAATTATCTAATTTGAGTACAGTACGTTATTTCTCATTTCTGACAGCAGAATCGTAATCGCCAGAAGAAGCTACCCTAATTTCATATATTGGAAGTCATATATAATCGAATTCCAGGTGGTGGCTATAGGTGAGCAGGTGGCTGTGGGAAAGCAGGTGGCTGGGGGCGAGCAGGTGGCTGTGGGCGTCAGCGCCCGGCAGCGCGTAACCGCTGTTTTACGTCTCGGCTGAAAAAGCGAGTCGATCGGAGCGTCAGCAGCGACACCATCTTCGTTGCAGCTTCCTTTTTGGTTCGACGTGTCGGGTTGGCCGGGGGGCGGCATGAGCTGCAGATGATTTTTGCCTCCAAAACCGATTTTGCCCCCAAAACCGATTTTGAGCCCCTAAACGATTTTGACCCAAAAACGATTTTGAAGTTCTCCTACCCTTCCGAAAATCGGGCCGATCGGAGCGTACACAGCGAAGATATTTGCGATTTTCGTTTTGTCGGATTATATTGGTACCTATGTGTTCTCCGTTTATCCCGTTCTCCGTTTATCCCGTTCTCCGTTTATCCCGTTCTCCGTTTATCCCGTTCTCCCTTTCTTCCGTTCTCCGTTTATCCCATTTTCCATTTATCCCGTTTTCCGTTTATCCCGTTCTCCGTTTATCCAGTTCTCCGTTTATCCCGCTCTCACTTTATCCTGTTCTCCGTTTATCCCGTTCTCCCTTTCTCCCGTTCTCTGTTTC
The DNA here is from genome assembly GCA_947462335.1 of Harmothoe impar. Lineage (NCBI taxonomy): Eukaryota > Metazoa > Annelida > Polychaeta > Phyllodocida > Polynoidae > Harmothoe > Harmothoe impar. Next base: position 55,172,366 of record OX381704.1, read on the forward strand.
TCCCGTTCTCTGTTTCTCCCATTCTCCGTTTAGCCCGTTCTCCGTTTAGCCCGTTCTTCATTTATCCCGTTCTCCGTTTATCCCGCTCTCCGTTTATCCCGCTCTCCCTTTATCCCGCTCTCCCTTTATCCTGTTCTCTGTTTATCCCCTTCTCCCTTTCTCCCGTTCTCCGTTTATTCCGTTTTCCGTTTAGCCCGTTTTCCGTTTATCCCATTCTCCGTTTATCCCGCTCTCCAATTAGCCCGTTCTCCGTTTATCCCGCTCTCCGTTTATCCCTTTCTTCCCTTCTCCCTTTCTCCCTTTCTCTCGCTCTCCCTTTCTCCGTTTCTCCCTTTCTCCCTTTCTCCCGTTCTCTGTTTCTCCCTTTCTCCGTTTAGCCCATTCTGCGTTTAGCCCGTTCTCCGTTTAGCCCGTTCTCCGTTTAGGCCGTTCTCTGTTTATCCCGTTCTCCGTTTAGCCCGTTCTCTGCTTAGCCCGTTCTCCGTTTATCCCGTTCTCCGTTTATCCTGTTCTCCGTTTATCCCGTTCTCCGTTTATCCCGCTCTCCGTTTATCCCATTCTCCGTTTATCCCGCTCTCCCTTTATTCCGCTCTCCCTTTATCCCGCTCTCCATTTATCCTGTTCTCCGTTTATCCCGTTCTCCCTTTCTCCCGGTTTCCCGTTCTCCCGTTCTCCGTTTATCCCGTTTTCCGTTTATCCCATTCTCCGTTTATCCCATTCTCTGTTTATCCCGCTCTCCGTTTATCCCATTCTCCGTTTATCCCGCTCTCCCTTTATCCTGCTCTCCCTTTATCCCACTCTCCATTTATCCTGTTCTCCCTTCTCCCTTTCTCCCGGTTTCCCGTTCTCCCTTTCTCCCGTTCTCCCTTTCTCCCGTTCTCCCTTTCTCCCGTTCTCCGTTTATCCCCTTTTTCCGTTTATCCCATTCTCCGTTTTTCCCGTTCTCCGTTTATCCCATTCTCCGTTTATCCCGTTCTCTGTTTATCCCGTTCTCCGTTTATCCCGCTCTCCGTTTATCCCGTTCTCCGTTTATCCCGCTCTCCGTGTATCCCGCTCCCCCTTTATCCTGCTCTCCCTTTATCCCGCTCTCCCTTCATCCCGCTCTCCGTTTATCCTGTTCTCCGTTTATCCCGTTCTCCCGTTCTCCCGGTTTCCCGTTCTCCCTTTCTCCCGTTCTCCGTTTATCCCGTTTTCCGTTTATCCCGTTCTCCGTTTATCCCGTTCTCCGTTTATCCCGTTCTCCGTTTATCCCGTTCTCCGTTTATCCCGTCCCGTTTATCTTAGACAATAACCTTTTAATCCTAATTTGGTTGCCGGTCACCACACCTACGGTGTGCAAATCCTAGAGCAGAACCTTTGCATCCTAGTGTTATATTGTTTAAATACCATGTTCATGCTAAATGAACTAAACTCAATGAACTTTGTGCCTAGGGCTAAAGGTTGTCCTCATACAGTAAGAATGATACTCGATATGCGTTTTGAAGCATGCAATTGCTACCTTTCTGAAAAGCAATTTCTTTTTCTTTTGAATATATAAACTCAACAACGTGTTCATAAAGTAGTAGTTTATTGGAGTATAAACTCAGTAAACACTATAAGTAAAGCATACCGCTCTGGTATACAGTAAAATATTGTATTGACTTTAGAACCGCCTCTTGTAAAACATACTGAACTGTACTGAAACGAATGAGTGTCCATTATTATCATATAGTATATCGGTTATTAAATCGTTGAATGTTATTAGCGGATCATATTATAATGCTGATGATTGATAAAAAGTTCCAACATGATAAATCATTTCACATACTATTTTTGTATGGGTTGGTCAGCCCAAATTTGCGAGTAGGTAGACCGTGAAAATGAAAAAGCAAATAAAACTTCAAAACTCAAAAACTCAAACTCAGAAAATTTGACAAAGCTACTGCACTGATACCCCTTGGCCCTTGTACAGCTTGACTCAAATGCAGTTGACTCTTCCCACAGACGAGTCATTGGTAGTATTAAAAAATGTATTGACTCTGATATTAGTTGTATATGAAACCACCTGATGGGGCAACGAACACTAGTTGGTTACCACAAGCCAGAGCCACTATCAATACTTCAGACATTTACTACATGCCTGACAATTCTGAGTCTTTACAGAAATGTCCACTATCTCTAAATAGTGTGGTTAATAATGTATTAAGTCTGATGATAATCTATACAATACATTCCAAGAAAATCAACAGTATAGAAGTTTATAGTCACAATATTTGTGGGAACAGGAAATAAACATAAGGCTGGGCACTTAATGTCTGAGATATGACGTATGGCACTGCTTACTACTACATACAGACCTTGGCATGTAATTTGATGAATGTGGCCAATGGTCTGCAGAGTGTAATTTGAGGCAGATATAACTTCACACACGGAGAAGTGGTGGACATGAAAACATGTCTTGTTTTTGACCTCTCTTAGCCAATAACTTCACCTAGGCCTACTCACTTCTCTCACAGCCCTCACCTGGCCATTCCACTAATCATGATACACCTCTTGCCTCCACTCTACCCTGGCATAAGTAGGCAATTCACCTTACCTGCATACTATTTCTGCATGCCACTTATATTTTCAAGTATCAATTTTGATTCCCTCTCTTTCGATGAGTCAACTGCTGTTGACTCTTCAGGAATAGAGAGTCAAACTCATTTGACTCTCCTCTATAGGTGTCACGTGGGAGACAAAATGCGACTCAGACTCGTGGCGACTCCTTTACTTTTCTCTGTGCAAGTAATACGGATGCATTTCAGCGAACAAATATCAAACCAAACTGTGGTTCGGCATCACAGACAGAGCCCCTGAAGTGCAAACTGTCTGCAAATGCTAGTGGCAGAATAGAGCTCAGATAAACAGGGTTTCTCAACAAATACATGACCGGAAGGGAGATCGAAAGCACCACTTAGTTTGGAAGCATGACCTGCACCTGAAATAAAATGGAGCAAACATACATGGCTTCAATTGAGCCACTTCTGACCCTATTGTGTGACTACAAGAACACGTACCTACTAGACAATCATCAAATACCTGAGTATATCAGGCATATTGCCCACGCTATTTGTGGAGAAAAGGGGAACCCTCTCTGCACAGCCGCCCATTGTGCTACCTAGAGACAAAGGTTCAATTTAATATCTTCTGCCTGTACCAAACCGACAGCTCCATCACCATATACTACTACCCCCGCCGAGAGCACAGTTGCCTGACGCAGGCGACTGACTTTGTACACTACTTCATAAGGTGGTCCACCAGGTATAAATGGAGCGCAGTTAGGGTTAACACTATGTTTATGTAGATCTTACCCCATAACATCATTCATCCTCCTGTCAAGGATGGAACCACTAGGAACAAATTCAATGCATATAGGATTCAGACGAGATTAAGACGTTCAGAGACTGCATTATCTTGGTCTTAGCCTTGACATGTTTAACATTGAAAATCTTAATACCCCTCACATTCCATTTCTCTAGTTTAGAACAACTGCACGACATGGCACCATGAAGCAACATGCAGGATTCCAGACATGAGTGTCCTATAGACGTGATTCTTCAGAAGAAAAGAAATTATCCAAATAATTTAACCACTATCAGTTAAGTACCCTGAACCTGAACCATTTGTGATCCAATGTTCAATCTTCCCCACCGGGGTATTCTAGGCTGTCACTCTGTTGACATTCAATTTATACAGACACGTTGTGACTCTGCGCAAAATTGGCCATCCACAATGGCTTTAAAATGGCCAAGAACAAGTGAAAATCTAAATGCATAAACTGCCGGGTTTGTGTATTTATGTGTTCATGCAGAACATGCCCTCTGGTTAAAATACCCTTTCTCCCGGTCGCAAGTAGCGTGACCTCACAGGACGTCTTGAGACTATCAGTCTCTTTGTTTTTTTACCAGTCTCAGACGGATTCTCAGTGTTCTATTTTGGAGGGATTCAAGCAATTTGATCCAGTACATTGTGGGGAAATCTACGAGGAAGGTGTAGTACTCAAAACGAGTATTGAAAGTGTAACGTATCTTTCTGAATGGGAAACAGTTGACTGTGCCGTATTAGGTTTATGTATAATGTGAATAAAGATTAGACCTTTGTGTTTTCATTACAGCTCATGTTTACAAAATTGTGTAATCATTCTTATAGTAATGGTGCACTAATATTCGATTGTATGATTGATAACAATACGTTTTGCTTCCAGGGCTGGAAAAAGCCACAGATTAGCCTAGCGACCGCGCCACACAAGACGCCATTCAGCGGATTTGGCAACCCTGCTGGGGAATTCCATTAGTCCTAGCTACGTTCATTCATTACATGTACATTCGTTCAACCCATTAGAACGTCCTGTACCTTTCATGCGCCGTTACCGTTGGATGTATTTCATCATTGTCTTTGATGGTGGTGATATTAATGAATAACGCCTGCATCTCTGTATCGATTTCTAGATTTGATAGCTAAGTGATCTCTGTGACCATCATCCACGATAGGCCTAGATGATATCCACTGAAGTGAAAAGTGATATACACATCAAGTTTCACCAAAATCAACATAGTAGGATTCCAACTGGGTAAAAGAATATCGATTCCTGTGTATACCCAGTGAACTCTGAATATCACGTACGTACAGCTAGTGGCCTACTCCAGTCAGAGAGACTGCTTAAACTTTCACTTAATGGTGATGGTGGTATAATACCTAAGGCCACTCAAAAAAGGTTGTTTTTCATCACAAAGGTCTGAAAAATGTGACGAGGGAGGCATTTTAATTTATTTTTTTTGTACTCGCGGGCTAAAATGTATGGGATACTATGGGATGATATAATACGTTTTTCATGACCAAAATTCACATTTTAGTAGTTAAGAATTTATGGATCTTTAAAAGTGAGGAAATATAATTCATTTCTATTCCACTGCATTATTGACAGTATTAGCTTTAACCAACTATCCCAATATTTATCCATTTTTATCATATTTTTCTTTAAAAAAATGCAAAACATTTTTTTCCCTCAAATGCTGATCTTTATTATGCGCGCGGTGATGAGAAACCATTTCATTTTTTGAGTGGCCTAAGAGCACTTCCTAGTTAGTAATTACATTACCATGCATTACGGTCGGGTAACCAAAGTGAATAGTGCATACAGTGAGTACTCTATGGAAAGAAGGTACTCAAATAGCCCCGATAGGAACACATGTACAAATAGTAGCCTATACACAATTGAGGAACAGGCAGGGGAGCACACCTCCCAATGGTAACGTGAATAACGCACACATGGGGGCAAACAAGAGCAACATTTATATAACCGCAATATTGACAAATAGATGGAATGGCAACCCTAATGTACAGCTGGCGTGATTAAAAGAGACAAGATTACCTTTAGGCAGGACGCTTTCACCCTAAAAGCCATTTACGAATACCCGTTTAAAGGGCATTGTGAAAGTTCAGAGGCTATATATATATGGGACTCTATTAGGAGTGGGTAGGCTAAATGCATTCCGCTAGTCGCAGCAATTATACTTCCATTTGGATATTTTACATCAACATTCCGGCCATTTGGCGCAATAGGGTAACTAAGGGAGTGTTCATTTATTAGTTACTGGGGGGGGGGGGTGTAAACATTTTCGACCCCTCCTGAGCGGGGGGCATAAAAAGATTCAGACCCCTCTTGAGGGGGGCATAAAGAATTCAGCCCCTTTTAAGCAAAAAAGCCTACGCGTTACTGTAGTTCAAAGGTGGGGGGGGGGGCTAACATTTGTTGCCGCCTTCTGCGAGGGGGGCGTGAAACGTTCTACACGCTCTCTAAGGGTGGAGGGCGTAAAAAGATTTCATGTCTCCGCGCAAAATCTCACCACCCCCCTGTAATTAATAAATGAACATTTCCTACAACACGCCTAGCCAGAGTTACAAAATCTGTGGAGAACGTTGCTGTATAATATAATCAGATTTGCAAGTAAGATATGTTGCCAAAGCTTATTGGGACAGTAGGACCTAATTCTACATAGAGCTACTTAAGGCCAAATAAAAAAGTGTTTCACGCAACCCGACCCTAGATTCTGTTGTAAATTCTTGTTTTTCTTTATTTTAGCAATAACAAGCTCACACTGACCTCAGTCAGTAATGGGGCTGTATTCACCATGGAATAAAGTCAACTTCTCAATAAGTTTAAGTGGCACATGGATAGAAGTATGTGTGTATATATATATATATATATATATATATATATATATATATATATATATATATATATATATATATATATATATATATATATATATATATATATTAACATTATGGAAATGACGGATATCGCATAGTATGATATATAGGAAGAGCTTACAACTATGGCTTGGCTAATGGAATAAAGGAGCCCTGTCAGAACACAGGACATTTGTACAATGCATGTCTCGCCCGAGACCCCTACATCCTCCAATATGTCCCTCTGGTAATACATGCATGTAACCTGAGTGCGTGTCAGCCAGGAGTCCGTGCTGACATGCAGACCCTCAAGCAGGTAATGGGACACGTCACTACACCACTGAAGACTACAAAGGCATCATTGGAGATTATTCTATTCCAGTGGCCACCTCACTCATGTTCTTGATACAGTTGACAATATGATGGAACATTTCGAGATCGGCTAGTCATTCACCTGTACATTCAGTTCTTTATAGGGACTTTATTTCTCAAAATTCAACGTATGTGGATTGGGACCATGCATATGTCTACATGTGAAGAACGGGAGAAATAGGTTCATGCAATGGTATAACTTCAGTTGTTTACAAAGACTATATGTTCAATCAATGCATTTATTAACGTGGTGTTCCGTTCTCACTTTCTTCCGCTGCCATTCCTTGCTACAAAACTATGGGAGGTTTTAGGACAAACTCCCATTTTTGGAGTATCAACATCACGTATTATGTGCCAGCTCAAATTTGAGACATTTAGCATAACGCGCTTCTCAAACGAGATTCCCAAGGGACCAACTCTTAAATCAGGACAGCACAGGTACAATTCTATCCAATTTGATGTAGCTCTGTGTGAGTCACGATCGCCACAAGCACGTTGAGGGTTTAAAAAGAAATATGAAAGGCGGGATTTTAAAATACCATGTGAGGATATCCTCACTTGGGAGGAAATGTCACTGTCAATGAATCCTCTGAGGGCTCAACGACTACGTATTATGTAAAGCGATCTCTGTGTGTTGAATGGCCCTGCTGAGGATCAATCTAGAATCTCATTTTACATTTCCTTATAATCCTACTTAGGAGCCAAAGCAAGAACCAAATTCATGACTTCTTTCTTTATATCGCGGTTAAATGCTATATTTCAGTACATGTATATACATGACATTGTATTGCTATATAGTTAAACTCGGTCAGCCAACTTTGGAAACAGTAGCTGATATGGGGGTCACAGTTGGTGGCATGGAAAGTGTGTTCATAAAAGTGTCATATAATTATCAATAGGGGGGTTAAGGATTGGAAGTTTGCCCATGTGAATGGTTTATTTCCTAGGCACATGTGAAGGTATCATTTTGAGGAAGGGTGTAAAGTTGTGTTGTATGTTACCTAGTACCCTGCAAGTATCACGTGACGCCCCGCCCTGTATTACGTTTGGTACAAAGAAGCAATGTTCGATTATCATAGTGGTACACATATTTTGTACCTATATTTATTTTTCCTCTTCCTCCACCAAAAGCAGTCACAACAGAAATACCATTGGTTAGACATAACATTAGTTCAGATTACCCAGCACAATATCACAAAAATAATTTCTCATAATGTTGTGCTTTATAGAGCAAAAATAGGATCAACAATCCATGTATGAATAACGTACAGGCACCAATAACATTATGCAAGAAATAGCAGTTTATACACAGGATTGGTGCTTAAAAAAATACAGGAACTCTTGGAATTATAATACAATAAGGCTTATAGAAAAAGATGGCGTGAAGGAACCTATACATATTCCAGTTTATATAAACATGCTGTGGTTGAAACGGGTATAATCATAGCAAAGCATAGAGATGGGCGTATCATACGAAATCAATATTCGGGATGATTTCTATGCAAGTATAGACACCATTCCACCAACATTATCATAGACTAGACACTCTCATTCCAAAGCAAAACCAATACGTTAGTGATATGTACCACACCGCGTATAGCCATGGAGCGTAGCTATAGTGTATGTACCAGTATACTGTAAAAAGATGGTTGCCATTTTTGTAGGTGTAGAGTAGATTCTACGGTAGGTGTATACATTTGCTTGTAGTACAGTAGATTCTACTATAAATCAATTCCACAGTAGATTCTACTAAAAGCCTACAGTAGATTCTACTGCGTACATACACTTACTATTTACAGTGTATATTCCAAATGCCATAGGTTTGGTTAGTAATACATCTAGCTTATTACTAGACCACCTATGTGTACATGTCTGATAGACTTCTCGCAGGTTATCATAACGCAACCCTGATTATTATATCTACAATCTATGCCTACAGAGACAGGTCTGCACTACTTCCCAATGATAGCCGCAATGCCTCAGGTAACCCACAATCAGCTCCAACACAATGTTACCCAGAAATAAATAAAGGGAGGAGGACAAAATTGCTATATATTCAATTAAAACCACAGAGACCCCACTGTTTGGCACACATGGATACACATTATGAATGAATGGATATGCCAGTGATAAAGGCAACTATGGAATCGTGTCGACTAGGCTTATGCTTGACACTACACAGGAGGGAGAGTGAGCATCAGCCTGACGATGCAATCATCTCTATACACCAATATTTCCAAGAATGCTTGACGCTCATCATGGAGGCGAGCACTCCCAGACGGAGAAAACAAACAGCGTCAAAAGGGAGTCCGGGTTTCCTCCAGAATGACTGGACTCCCCTTTCTAGGGGAGTCCATGTCCCTGTGTGACTCTCTTATGTGAGCTAGTTGTTGTTGTTGTTGTTGTTGTTAATTCGTTTATTTTACTTGCAATAAAGTAGAGCCAGGTCATGTTTGCGTTTCACTCTCCTAGGTGACTCCGTTATGTCAGTCAGGGAGTCTTCTAGACTCACTGAGGCGGCCTGGGCTCCCCTGAAGGGGGAGTCATTCTGGAGGCGACTTGGACTCCATTTTTTGTCGCTGTTTATTCTCCCTGTGCAAATAGCAAGAGGGTCTTCCCAGAGTCTTAGTAGCAACTGGACTCTAAGAGCCTTGAAAGAAAGACTCCAATATTCCAGCATTGCCAGACTCCAGCATTGCCATACTCTTCGTCAGACTATATCCAGCGTCAAGCTGATGCTCACTTCTTTTCTCTGTGGTTGTATTGTATAATATAAAATGTAGCAGTGTACACATCGGGCTATTAGCCCGATGTGTATACGCCCTGTAACATTAAATGTTACAGGGCGTATGTATGACATAATCTATTATTTGGTGCATGTCCAGTGTCTGTATACATAATATGTACATTATACTTAGGAAACGACTGCCGAACAAAGGAGAGCCCTCTGGCAAGACGGGAGTAATGTGACATACTGTACAATCCGTATAACATATGCATCACATGAGTGCCCACTGGACCATATGATATCATTCTGTTCGTAGAGGACATTCACATTCATATCTATTGAGAAGGTACTTCGTTGCGCTTAGCCTTTAAATGCAGAAATAATTTACTTTCTATACAGGCATGAAACTAAAAGGATTTCCTCGTATAAATATGCCTATATATCATGTATAAGTATATGAACCCCTGATATAGTGCGGGGTATATACAGTGCAGAGGCGTAGGAAGCCAATCTCTATTGGGTGGAGGGGGGCAGGGGAGCCCACCCTAACCAGCTTTAAGCATCGGCTTATATTGATGCGCATATATATGCTTATAAAAGAGTTGGATAGAAAAGTACTGTTTGCCCCCCCCCCTATCTAGTTCTGAATGGGGGCCAACCATATTCACCCCCCCCCCCCTCTGTGATTAGGGGGTAGGACCCCCTGCCCTATCCTTCTCCTACGCCACTGCCTTGTAGCCTATTTCTAATACTTATGCTTACATATATATCTAGCCATTCAGTGTCATTTCACATTGAATGGGGAGTATGTTTCAGATTGAAAATATAAACTGTGCAGTTACAGTACTGACAAGGGAGTATTTTGTGTTGATATGCCTTTGTTGTGGTTATTATCTGCACATCACAGCTTCTGGCCCAATTCACAATAATTCTTATAAGTCATAGACATCGATATCGTTTTACATACATTTATACGTGTCTCCATTTCACAGCCCTGGTCACAACCTTAATATGATTTGCATTGCCTAACTTTTCACCCATTGGAGTTATATTTACACACAATCCAACCTTCAACCAACTATGCAGAATATAGTATCCTCTGGCTCTGCAATATTTACTAACCTACACACGTCCTGAATCGACCTTTTAATCGACGACAAGTAATCAGAGCAATAATATTATCCTGTTTGACGTTACTAAATTAGCACGCTCCCATTGTGCTCTTGCATTGAAAGCTTATCAAACTCATAAATGATAGTGTTCTAAATGCCATCAGTTCATTTAATCAGATGAAGTGACTTGCCAAAGATGTAGTGTTTGCGAGCTACAGGAACTTTAAGGGACATGCAGAATACAGTGAGATCCCACTATATATATATATATATATATATATATATATATATATATATATATATATATATATATATATAAATATATATATATATAAATATATATATATATATATATATATATATATATATATATATATATATATTCATATATATATATATATATATATATATATATATATATATATATATATATATAATCTTTGCTAATATTATCATATGTTGTAGAACGTGTTTATCTAGCGGGCAGACCCTCAGTCAATTTGCAGGTATTAAAGGCTATACATTTGTATTCCATTGCTCTCCCGCACACAAAAGCGTACAAGCTTCCAGAATGCTTCCCTCTTTGCATCGGAGCATGTCCTCTGTCCCGAGGGGTTCTCAGGGATGGGCGCTAAAGATGAATGACACACACGTAGAGTGGTCGATGCTGCTGTGCGGCCAGTCATAGCAGTGTTAGAGGTGCCTGGGAGCCCCTGGAGGGAGCGGCTGGTGCTGCACCGGGCCTGGTGCAGTTAGATCAGGGACCAGGTGGAGCTCATGTGCATTGTGTGCTGCTTCCAGGGTAGGGTCCATCCGGCACCTATATTGCATTACCTAAACCTAGGTCTGCAGCCACCAGGGCTGTCACATTCTGTGTGAGGATAACGCAGAATCTTATTACGGCTCGTAAGTGCCATGAGATAAAAACACCATTGCTCCAATCTCATCGATTAATCAAATCCTCTTTGCAAGTATTATCTGTAGCATTTCGCTAATCAATTGAGGCATGTGGGTTTCTATTAGTGTCTGTGGTAATTACAGGACTAATCCCAAAAGAGATTTTTACTGTGTAATTAAAAAAGATGTTTAGTCCAACTAAGACAACTATACGATTATGCTCCGCCAATCAGGTGACATGCACTGGGAAAAGGGACCTTAGTGTACCCCGTAGGCCTACTAAGTGCCTTTTTCGCAGATCGTGTCACCATGATAATCTATAGATGGAGAGATTAGTGAATGACTCTGAACCGCCCAATAGGTACAATACACATTATAGCCGATCCTAAGCTCTTATCCCGTTAGTTCCCAAAGTGTGCGTTCCTCTTTAAATCGATTCCCAGGCACTCAAGTGTCTGCTATGATCACAGGGCGGGAAGCAACGTTCTCAGTAATTTAACTGGTTACGACAAGGTCCCTCGCCAACTAGAGAGGGGTACAGAAACCCTTTCAGTACTCTCAATCCTGCAAGGCACCCATTGTACTGTACTACACCACTGCATAATATGGATTTAATCATATGTTGACGCAGCTAGGCACATACATGATAATTCCATGTGAATCTAGAAGGTGGTCTACATGCCTCTTAATATAAAAGCATTGATTCCGTGCTCTAAAGTCGTTAATTCACGATTGCATGATATGGCCGAATGGGACAATGCCTTGGAGCAAGGCAATGTCCATTTGGCGATGGGGTGCGTATGCAACGGTGCCTGTGAGGGAGCAGGCAAAAGGACCTAACAATTCTCTCTCCGCCAGAGATGCTGCAGGAACCTTTCTTGCGATCACTGCGAGTGCGTCAAGGGAGACCCACACTAGCTGACTGAGAGTGCCCTGTAATTTGAGACGGGACCAGACAAGAAGCACTACAGCTCTTACGACAGAATCGTCCCCTTTAATGATTAAGATAGATTACATAGGGAGTATAGGGTGTTGGTAAGGCAAGGGAGAAGCCATCGTTCGCAGATAGTGAGGCTGGTTCCAGCAGGGAGCGTTGGCTACACTATGCTGATTGCCACTCCCTGCTGATAGCGTATCCGTACTCTGATCACGCCCCGCATCTACATTTATCGGCGAAGGAGAGAGCCCGCGGAGACAGACAGACAGCTGTGTGGGCGGCAGGGGGGGGGGTGATGAGGGGTGAAAGGATGATCGAGTCCACACATTGGTGGTCTATCAGCACTCAGAGTGGTCCATACCCGGCCGATGTGGCTTCCAATGTGGCTTCTACCTTAACATCACAGTTAATAGGGTTAATGTAACTGTGTCCATTTCCCGCTATTCCCACCTACGCTGTACACATTATACCCATGTTGTTATTAATAAATGCATTGAGGAAACTTAACTTTGCACCAGCTACTAGAATTTGGTGTAAACATCCCTCTGAATGAATACCTCACCACAATACCGCCTTCTAGACATACCAGCTTAAATATTGAAGAGTGACATTGTAATTGTGATGGATGTACTCCAAGGGGAGCCCCTCTAAGCACACCGCCCTCTGATCTATTCAATCCTACCTGTCAGTCTCCTCCCCGAGTTAAAGGAGATGCCCACCACGGGCTGCACCGAGCAGCTGAGTGGGCGTTGTTCTGTCTGCTACCTGCATAGACTGAGCTGCTCACAGAGCATATCAGATGGCAGACCGTCTATTAGTGCAGCTTGAGGGAACCAACACAACTTCCACATTAGGCGTCAGCCACTCCCTCGGTGCACCCCCCCCCCCCCCCCACGCCCCAACGACACCTGAAGGTCAGAGGGTCAACTGAATGTGAAGGTCGAGGCTGACGGCGCCCAAGTAACTGAGCGCCAGGAAGTGTGTTTCCGTTTTTTATTGTCAGTGTCGAGCAAGGCTGTGTAATACAATATTCATTGTTTTGACGCAAGCAGACCAGGCTGAAGATTGAACTATTAGCCTATTACTGAAAGCGTCTCTTGGCCGCTGCAATCACTGCTGGTATTCTCCCAGCGTATGCGTTAATAATGAATTGTGCGTTGTGAACGTGTCTATTTAAATATCTAAAATATAACGATATGTAGAATAAATGATACAAAATAGTGTTCGTTTTCTTATAGGTAAATGGTACAATGTACGGTACATGAAGGAGAACTAGGTGGGTATAGAATAACTAATATAATAGATATGTATATTTCCCGATACCTCATTCCAACCTGATTCCAGAAAGGGTATCTAAATGTGAACAACATAGAATGTACCCTATTCTATATAGTTTGAATTCTCGCTGAACTACCTAACTATAGGTATTACAATTTAAGAGAGATGGGTGACATCTCCAACACGACGCATCTGAGGCTATGTAATCAATGCTCAGGGTTGTGTCTCTGTTTAGTTGCAGCTACTCGTTGTGACACAGAACAGGCCTACACACGTGGGATGGGGTAGGGGGATGTACGACTGACAGACTGTACATAATCGGGTGTGGGAAATCGAAGGGATAGAAGTGACTGAGTGCAACATGTCGGAGGTTGGTGGATGCTAGAGGGATGCTGGAATGAGGGATGTGTGAGGTATCGACTAGTATAATAGAGATGCCTGGTGTAGGAGAGGAGAGGCGTGTGGCCAGTGTGGAAATCAAGCCAATTGATACGGATCATATAGTACCTAGTTCCAGTGTACATAATGGTTATACATTTGTCATTATCTTTGCAAATGAGACGGGTAGTACTATAGTTATGGATTCACCAATGCTAATTCCAAGGAGATGTGGACAAGAGGCACTTCAATCAATCAGCCGGCCATATTGATATTATGCTCCGCTGCTCGGAGATGTAGATTGGCTCATGACGTGTGTGTAAAGTAGATGCCAAGTATATATGTGTGTCCCCAAGGAGTGGGCTGTAGAAGGGGGTTTGTATGGTACCTAGCTATAATTGGTGTCCTGGCTCGAGTGAGGGGATAACCAGGCGCCTTATGGCCTCTGTGAGTGTGGCAAGGTAGGTGCAGTGGGTTCGGTCCAGCTGAGACTGGATTCCTCATCGTCCATGTACAGTAGCACTGGGGAGAGCACACCGAGGTAACCACGGGTAGACCCCTGCGTTCCCACATCGTCTTCCGACCACTTAGAGGTAGGCGGCGACTCAAAAAATACCTCATCGTCTAGGTCTAAATCCTCCTCCGGGGAAGCCAAGGAGGGCGGGCTCTCATGGCCCCGCGACCCCCTCAGAGGCCCTCCAGACATGCCCCCACCCCCACTTAGTGCTCCAGGATCTAGTCCCATGTAGCCAGGTGCTACTGGGGTTAAGGGTAATGTTTCACTGCCAAGGTCTAGGTCGTCCTCTAGCTGTCCCTCCAGTAGGTATTCCTCCAGGAACTGACCATCTTCTTCCTCATCGTCAGGATCCTTTAAACTTTGCTGTTCTAGAAACTGCTGTGGGTTTCCCTGCTCGTCCACCTCCAACCCACGGTCCTCCTGGTTTTGTGGTCCATCTACCTGGTCATCCTCCGCTCCATCGTTGTTCTCTTCTGGGATGTACCCAGAGGGTCCGGGACTGCCACTGCCCCTGGACCATGTGGTGGGACTCTTACGTGCCGTCTGTTGGCTACCTGCGCCATTGTCAACCCCACCTTCCTCTATGGTCACCATGGGAGGGGGTAGGTTGTTCCAAATAATGGACTCCCGACTAGGTCGCCGATCTACAATGGGTACGACAGGTGCGACCAGTGCCATGGGTGCTAGAGCCATGTAGACGGTCTCCCGCGTGACGGCCGTGCACACCGACCCCCTTTTAGGCTGGTGGATGGCGATGATGGCGCGCGTCATCAACTTCTTTGCTCTCTGCTTCTCCTGCTTCTCCATCATATGGTCCATCTTGACCCAGCTGCGCTGGAAGTTCTTTACTTCATCCTCGTCCCAGTCCTTTCGCAGACTGAAGGCTACGAGCACCCCTATGGAGAGCCCATACAGGGACACCACCGAGACGGCAAAGTACATGGCCCCCCGCTCGTCATACGGCACCTTTCTATCGGTCCCCTTCTTCCCATGACGGTACCGTTTGTTCTTGGGGTGCTTGCCCAGCTCCTGTGAGCTGCTCTCCTCCACGCGATTGAGTCGGACTATTCCAGACAGGTTCTCCGACTTGAACTCCAGGATGAGGTCACCTCCCAGGCCCCCGTCCTCGTTGTCCTCAACTTCATTGTACTCCACCATGCGGAGGTCCAGGTTGTGCAGTTGGGGCTGGGAGACGGGGAGCAGCTCGACGGGTACCGCCTGAAGGGCGAGCAGCTCACACAGGACAAGAATGGTGCCCAGGTAGCTGCAGGCGTGCCCCACCTGTGAACCCAGCAGTGGGTGATGCTGATACTGACTAGGGCCCATCCTTGTCTATCGTGTATGTCTAGACTCAGACAGGTGGGGCAACATGAAACATGTTAGACATGGAGGTGTAGATCCGCTAATCTCGCGGTTCTTTCCGCACATTGTCGGGTGTTACCGTTATCACATAGCCCGTGTACAGCATGCAGAGGTTGTAGAGGTTCTTCTCTGCTCTACGGTGTGTAGTAGGGGTGCACCCACAGGCATACTCCGTGGGAGATAACTGAAGGAAACAACATGCCGCATTTTGCTGCTCTTCCTCTGTCGTCTGCCAGGTATGCTGTGTCTGATTAGTATACTGGGCGCCAGGCGCGTGCTTTAGACGACACAACACATGCCTCTAGTGACGCACACACCCGGGCCGTGCGTCACATGCGTGTGTAGGGCGCGTGCCGCCGCACAGTCCTGTTCACCTGGGGGTAGGTCCTCCAGTGCGTGCCAGACCTCCTCCTGTTCCCCTCTCACTGCCAGCGTGTGTGCTGTCTATTTTGGCCGAACCCCCAAGTCGGTGCAGATCGATAAGACAGGCACCTCCTCTCCTGCCGTGTTTCTGGATATCGTGTGCACTCAGCCTCTAGTCCACAGCACACTGTACACACACACCCCTCTCTGACCCCTCCTCCTTGTACCCACACCTGCAGGCGCCCTCAGCAGACACCACCACTGTGACCACCTCTCCACATCACCTGGAGCTGAGCCTGGAGTGTGCACAGGGTGGCTGGATCGAACAGGATCACCTGTCACCTGACAGTGGTAGCTGAGAGTTGAAGGTCACATACACTGGAGGCAGCAGCCTCTGGGCGTACAGGGGTGCTGCTGCTGCTATGTACTAGGGTAGGGCGACGGGGAAGGCGCCCATGAAGTAGCCCCAGGTAGGGTGGGGCCGGGACCCTGGGTGATGACTGATCGGCAGGTAGGTGGGCTGGGCCCGTCAGTTGTTGTGCCACCCGCCGCGCTACCCCTACTCCATGCCCGGTGCTCTACGGTGTCCGTGTACCTAATGCCCACGGCGGTTGGCATCGGCAGTGGCCGCCCCTTGCCTCTCCTGCTGCTGCTACTGCTGCTGCTGCTGCCTCTGCTGACTGTGCACCATTTAAGGCTGTACCCATGCCACATCCGCTCTGCAGACACACCATAGTTCTTGTCACTGCCGCCTCTGCCAGACGACCGCAGTATCGTGTCTAATCTAGGATGACCTAAACCAATTTACGGTGCTTATCATACCGGGGTAGAAAATGTCGACACAAACACATTGGGAGTCTCAAATTGGGAGGTGTCCTTGACAACAACTATAGGACCCTTCAGTGATTGATCCCCACGACTGAGGTGCACACATGTTAACCATATCCCTGTCCCCACCCTGCTCTCTCCTGACGCCGCACCAATCATCAATCATCACTCGCCCCTCTCCTCGTCCGTTTAAATGGTTTATTGACTGAAATCAGACACATAATCACATTGTGGTGGATCAATAACGTATTAACATTGCATGTCTCTTCCCGCCCTCTTGAATAGTACTCGATTCATCTGTTGTTATAGGCTAAAAAAAGAGGTGTTTTTCAGGTCACATAGTCTGAAAATCTAGGTAGGATAGGTCGGATTTCTTTTGATTTTTAACTTTTTAACTTTTTACTTTGGCCTGAAAAGCAGCCAAAAATTGACTTGCAAATTTCAGCACCGACTCACAGATAACAGCATTGACTTATGGACTATCAAATCGACTCTGAAATAGCCCAAAGATTACCTGAAATATGAATATTTTTTCAAACAGTTTCTAAAGTCGGCCCTCTCTTGCTAGGTAGGGTAAAAAATTGACTCACAAACTTCAGCGCCGACTCGCCGACAACAGCGCCGACTTGTGAGCTATCAATTCCATTCTGAAATAGCCCAAATTTCACTCTGAAATAGGTGAAAATTGGATGAAAATTTCTATGGTCGGCCCTGTTTTGCTAGGTAGGGTCGGGTAACCTAAAACACACCTTTTTGTTGGCCTTATGTATAGAAGAAACTTTAGAAGGAAAAATTGATGCAAACACTGTTTGGTGAATAGCCAAATCGATTTAATATGACGAAATTCAAACGGTGCGTCAATATGATAGAATGGTAGTCTAGAGAAGCAATATACTTATGTGTTTAAAAAAATTGTTTCTGTAAAAGATCTAACATTTACAATTTATATAATGATTTCCCATACATTTCGTTTCTCTCTTGCTATTCTAGATGGCAATACTTAAGAACAGTATGAGATTATGAGAATTACAACAACCATGATAACATAATAGACATTCCACTTAATTTAGCTCATCTCATACATTGTCACCTCATTCCAGCAGTATACATTGGCATAGCTATTTGTCATTACCACAAAATAGTGCTGAATACATTCCCCTGCATACATGCATTAGTTGGGTCTGGCGAGCCGGATTGCTACCAGACGTGTCCTCCATTGATGGGATGGTAGGCAGGGAGGACTAGACTGGGAAATGTGTTGGGACAGAGGGGGTGAGGGGGTGAGGGGATGAGGGGGTAGGATTACTTGCACCGTCATTGCTCAGAGTGTGACAGATCTGAATGCTCTAGACTGTCCCTTTCAGCGTCACACCGGAAGCACCTGCAGCCTGTTCAAGCATCCGGACTTCTGCTTAAAGGCCTACTGTATATGAATATATATATATATATATATATATATATATATATATATATACATATATATATAATACTGAGTAAGGAAGGGTCCATTACGAGCCCAACATGGGCATGACTGTAAGAACTAGTTATGCTCATTCTATCCCTGTAGGAATACCACCATTGAATTGACGATGTCACAAGTATACAACTATACTGACAATGGTGCAGTGACTAAATGCACGGCTGCAGCAGTTTAAAACACTTTAGACTCCCAGAGGACCATTACCTACTTGATGCGCTGACAGCGGAAGTATTCATAACTACAAATGTGACGATGTACTGGTATAAGCATTTTAGGCTGTCTTTGTGCATGTGCATTAGCACACCTAATACCATGAGAAGCTCATGTTATTATTTCATGGTGACTATATGATGATAGCATTTGATATTTTGCAGACGATGGATTAGAATTTCCTTCCTAACAGTATGAATATCCTAAATGTCCTACCCTCATTTCGTATGAATTCCACTATGCATCCTGTAGCTTAGACAGATTTAGTTGACAAGAGCCAAATATACGGCCTGCATGGGTCGTTATTACACCATACTAATCACAGTCTAGAGACCACAGATGATATTTACAGCTTGCCGCCCACGGATACTGCTGACTACAGCAGAACCTGTTGGCTACATTACAAAGTGTTTTGACTGCAGGGTGTTCTGACTGCAGGGTGTTCTGACTACAGGGGCTTCTGACTGCACCCGCAGAAAAGTGAGTGTCTCTGTCGCCGAAAGCACTCTCACCTGAAAACCAGGCAGTGCCTGACTTTCAGGGGAGTGCTTTTGGCGACAGTGACGCTCATTTTTCTGAGGGTGTGTAGGGTGTTCTGACTGTATATGTGTTCTGACTGTAAGATATGTTCCTATACTGCAATGTGTTTTGACTGTAAGGTAAATATATTGTGACTGTAATGTGTTCTGACTGTAAGGTGTTCTGACTATAAGGTGCTTTGACTGTAAAGTGTTCTGATTGTAAGGTGTTCTGACTGCAGGGTATACTGACTGCAGGGTATGTTGGCTATTGAACAGAGAGCATGCATGCTTACAGCAGATGGTTGAACACACGCCACGTTGAACACAAAGCATGTCGATAAGCCTGCCTACCCATACTTGTCTGCTGATCACAGACCAATCTATTGGTCATCGCTAAGGTATGTCCTAAAGTTCAGACCATCAATTGCAGAGGCCGCGTGAATAACATTCCTTGTCACATTCCAGGTGAGCCAGGTGATGAGCGTCCCCTGGTCACATCCCACCGACTAATTCAACCTATCGATTAGACAATCACCCCTATCCATCCTTTCACACCCCTCGGGCCTTTTTACAGCCGCAAGCCACATTTAAATATCCAGAGCTGTCAGCAGCGCATATACTCGTCTCCACACGTCAACTTCAACTACCCACTTCTCCATAACCCAGACCTGCTCATGTATAGCCTGGAGCAGCTCAGTGGGGCGGCTGTAGATGGCGCAGCAGGCTCCAATCTATCGGTTGATTTACACTCATGCATTATTAAGATAAGGCTGCTTCCTGCTGGGTGCGTGGTGCGCTGCTAGGTGGGGTGCAGGAGGCGGGGAGCGGCTCCACCCCCGACCCAGCACGCAACACCGGGGCAGCGGGAACTGTGAGTAGTATATGGACATAGCGCTATGATGCAGGTAACGTAATGTACATGGACTTCGGTATACGGAAGTCCTAACTCGGATAAGATTAATGTCTTCCCACATGCGTAGTGTAAGGCCTAGTAACACACGCGCAGGGCCATAAGGAAGTGCTATTTGATAAGAAAGTGCATAAAGTGACATGACCCCAATCAGGAAGTATAATGTAGTCAGAATGCTCTTTATCTTGGACATCCTATAAATATTGCATTCTACTATACTCTTTACACATTCGGCGCATACCCACTAACATATGGGTATGTCTATATAACTTCATACTTCATAAAGTTATACCCATCACATTGACGGGAGAAACCTGTTTCATTATAACAGACCCCAGACCTATGGGAATAGTGCGACGTGGTGGGGGAAAGGGTCAGGAAACACAACCATGACAACTGTAAATAGCATAAATAACTTTTCGAAGAGTGTATGTAAACTGGAGAAAGAGGCAAATCTGTTTCTATGGAAGTAGTATAAGGAAATGTGAGTAGTATACAGAAATTGGGGAAGGGGCCAGATCACATATCAGTTACTGTGTCAGTAGTATATGGGAATTGGGGAAGGGGGCAGGTCACATATCAATCAGTCACTATGTAAGTAGTATGCGGAAACTGGGGAAGGGGGCAGGTCACATATCAGCTACTGTGTGAGTAGTATATGGAAATTGGGGAAGGGGGCAGGTCACATATCAATCAAGTCACTATGTGAGTAGTGTACAGAAATTGGGGAAGAGAGCAGGTCACATATCAGTTACTGTGTGAGTAGTATACAGAAATTGGGGAAGGGGGCAGATCACATATCAATCAGTCACTATGTGAGTAGTGTACGGAAATTGGCGAAGGTGGTAGGTCACATATCAGTTACTGTGTGAGTAGTATACGGAAATTGGGGAAGGGAGCAGGTCACATATCAATCAGTCACTATGTGAGTAGTATAGGCCTACGGAAATTGGAGAAGCAAGCATTGACATGTATGAGCTACAATGTGAGTAGTATAAAATTGGAGAAGAGGACAGGTGACATATCAGTCACAATGTGAGTGATATACCCGAATCGGGGAAGGGGGGCATCAGGCTGTTACACCAGAAAAGACGAAAATGAGTGGCCCCCGCGATTTGCGTTTAGGGTGCCCATACATCATTGGGGTGCTTCCACAAATTGTTGATTTGACATTTGAGGGGAAAGAGGCTCCAGGTGTAATAAGCCCTCTTCCCCTAATAAGTTGCCCCCCCCTCCTTTTCAGATTTTCACCAGATTATTTTAATGCGTTCCTCCGATTTTGTTAATGTTTTTTACACCTTTGTGTTACATGAAGCACTTAACACCTGTGTATTGGTATGGGTGTTAAGGCCAAGCAAAGTGTGAAGGTATACAAGTGAGTATAAGCATTGTAGAGGCCAATGAGGTAGACCAGTAGTCTGTATGAGAGAACCATGGGGGGGCGCTTATTAAAATGAATATTTGCGGCCGATATTTCCACTTAAAAAGATATTTTAAGCGCCCAGGGTGCGAATACAGTACAGGGGGGGGGGAGGGATAAAACATAAGTAACTATGTGAGAACCCTATGGAAATTGAGGAATAGGGAAAGTCAAATGTTAGTCACTCTGTGATTATTATACTAAAATAGGGGAAAGAGGCAGGTGACATATCAGTCACCATTTGACTAGTCTACACGTAAACGGGAGTATTTATAGGGAAAATGGCAGTTGTAAATAGGATATTCTATGAGACTGAATTCTGAGTACATGCATACTATCAAGTGTCTTCAATCATATATGAATAACACACCTAAAGCCCTCTGTAACTGGTGTTACTTAGTAACAGCCACACCTCTTCCCCGATAATGTGCATGCATATGGATTCATAACCAAGGCCAGCTCTGTCATCTCTGCACAATCATTCTCCCTCCCAATTAGTGCCAAATGTCAACCGGTCTGTCTGAGAAATAGAATGGTAGCGTGCCTGGGCAAAGCACCATCAATCTAGTGTCGTAACGTATTACACTATTTGGGGCACTGTTATTGGGAGAACAGGGAAAACCTTTTTTGCTGACATCAATATTAAACCAGCCTGCTACCTGTGTGACTGATACCCCTGTGGATCGGTGGGGCGGGACAATCCGTGCACATGCAATAGGCCACCAAAACAACTGCTATGTGTGCATGTTTGATATGGGTAGGACATGCAAGGTTCTTCAGGGGATTCATGTACGTTCTACATGTATTACTCTTGTTGTTGCCAAGCCTCTATATATTATACATAGGGCCTTACAGACTACATGTACAACAACATGAAGAACACAGGTGCACGGCTATGGCTGTATGGTATATATCTAAAGGCTTGCCACATCACCGCACCTATGTTATATCAATCATGTATTAGATAGATTACATGATGAGCGGACCCTGTCGGTACTATATGTAACTACCAGGTACTATGAAAGAAATTTCGCAAGATAAAATCACAACTCATCCAAGTGGAATCTACAAACTAATTCCATACGTTCTGCCCCCTCCTCCTTGATCAAAGCGCATATATCCACGTTTTTTATACATTGTCCCATATATATTCTGATTCGTAATATCTACCTGCGACGGTTGAAAAATCATTTTATTTGATTTAATCCTATCTCATGTGTGCTGAATAGACTAAAAAGACTAAACACAAATAAAAAGCTTGGTGGCAGATCTA
Organism: Harmothoe impar; assembly: GCA_947462335.1. Classification (NCBI taxonomy): domain Eukaryota; kingdom Metazoa; phylum Annelida; class Polychaeta; order Phyllodocida; family Polynoidae; genus Harmothoe; species Harmothoe impar. The sequence goes on from OX381704.1 coordinate 55,195,165, forward strand.
TAGGACCTATGAAGCCTATTTATCCAGCGTCTATAAGTAAAAGCTAACATTGTTAAAGCTGGAGGAGCAGGTCACGTTTCCCATCGTCATGAATGATATATCATGCTAGTACCTCCCCATTTTTAAGTAGGCTAATCCATGTCATCTAACTTAATGGCCTCATGTTCTATAATCCTGGGTTGATGGGAGGTATACACATCACCATTCAGTCTGACATTGACAAGATATACGTTACCTCCGTTATAATTTCCCTTATAATCAATCCTTTCGGTCAGTACTGATATTAGATATGCAGCGCGTCACTAATAAAGTCGAGATCCATAACTTTAATTGCTAATATATTTGTTATTACATGGCCTTGTTAATCATTGAGATAACCACTACGTTACGACGGCCGATAAGTCATGTTTGCTTTATCTAGCATAGACAGAACGTAGTTTCGACGGATGATGGGGGAGTCTTATGGCTATCGGGGCCACCATCTTGACTGACCCTCCACTCTGTAGCATTGGATTGTGGGTAATATGTTATCAGCCCCCTTCCCACAGCTCAAACTCCAGAAGAATATTCACTGATAAGGCTAATATGTTCCCATCGTCTCAGGTGTGGGGTGGTGGCATTAACCTGATAGGGAGAGAATGCCTTGGTTGCTTGCAGTCAAGATCAGTTTACATGTAGCCCCCAACAGAAGTTTCATTTGACAATTTCTGTCATGTTAAAAGTATCTAATTTCTTAAAAACACGTCTAGATCTACTTAAGTTGATGCTATGGAGAAAACAAAGAGCTAGTTTATATAAAGATATCCTAAGAGCCAAATGGGGCTCTAGGCAGTCTATTCCGGATTCTTGGGAGCAGCACCTACGTCACACAAACAAGTGTACCCTAGCTTCATCTGACTGATCTCACACCTGATAAGGGCACTGGAAGGGGGTTAATTTAAACAGGCAATTTATGGGGAAAGGTTTTAAAATCTTTATTCGAAAGAGATCTAGTTAACCTACATAAAAATGCATTGCAAAATCTGAAATAATCTAAAGAGAAAATAGCAAAAGGCTAACTTTTCCTAGTACATTGCTTACATATCTAGACCCTTTGTGAGTTCCTTAGTTACCAAGCAACTGCTCCCGAGAATATACCAGCGCCGTATAGTGGTCAAACTGCCAACCCTCCTACGAGCTGCAGTTAAGTGGTGCAGAAACGAGAATTATCTGCATATATAAACCAACTGGCGTATATAGATAAGCACTTGTCCCAGGAGCTAGATCATACAGTAGATAGCTACAGCGAATAGCTCCTACTATTACTTTCAGGGATGCCACTAAACAATGATATTGAAAAATACCTTTTGCAAATAGGGTCAAACCGATCTACACGACTATGATGTAATCAATATGAGACAGGGCTATACATTTCGCGGGAATAGATTTTGAAAAGCAAACGTATGATTTTTGTAAACATTTATTTCTGATTTTCTACATTACAATTAAGATCCCGTTTACTCGAAATGTTTCTGTATAAACACTAAGCAAACACGCCAATAATTTAATATCTCCCATCAATCATCAAGGAACACTTTACAAATATGTTGATCTACATATATGTACATGTGTGTTTCACATATTCTGCACAATCATTCATTTGATAAAGTTAGTTAAGAATTCGCATTGTCTCACTGTTTAGGCGATTTACCAATTCCACCCCTTATTGGATATTAAGCCCGTGTAGGCATACCCTCATTTGTCGTCTACCTTGTCATCCCACACATAGTTGAGGCAGGGGCCTGTGGGTGACTCTGTCACGTAGGTCAGAACATCTGACAGACGCAGGGTTTGTTGGAAGAACTTTGGGTTGATTGGGAGAGGTGTCAGTAATGTCTGCTTAACGCCATCCACCACTTCGTAGAACTGAAACAGGAACGGTACTCCTTTTATGATTATACTGCATGAGTATTGTCAATGAACGGTCCATTATATCCACATATAGATACATGTTACAAAATGTGTGGTACTATTAGTCTTCATCTATACATGTATATGCTTTAAAGTCAAGCAGAAAATGATAATATTAAATGATATTGTAATGCATTAAAATCATGTGTAAAGCCCTATGTAAAATACCTGTGTATAACTATTAGTTAAACATATGGTTGATTACCTGTGTTATATGGGGACCGAGGCTGAACTTGTAGGCGTGGTCCACCTGGCGGACATGACCACACAGACAGAAATGTGCACCAGGACGCTGCAAGTAGATACACCATGAGGGAAACCACATCAAGGTGAACAGTCTATACAATATACAGGCGTTACCAAGTATAACCTCCCAATGCCTTACGTGTATACATGCTTATATAAATGTACGTATATATGTTTTCTATTTTCAGTCTTTAGCTATTTAAGGGCCGCATAATGCTCTAATGTACTATGCCTTTTGTCGTAACGATTCACGAATGCGGCCCTGCATGGTTGGTCTGCACACCAGGGCCGCATTCATGCATCATGCCGATCGTTCGGAAGCATCAATCCTGTAAGATCGGTAAGATGCGTGAATGCATCACGACAACAAAGGACATTGTACATCAAAGCATTATGCGACCCTAAAATGATTAAGGCAGCTGTATGCATCACAGTTAGGTACTCCATGTGCTAACTACATTAACTCACCCTGAGGTGGATGTCTGGGTGGATGTAAGTGAGGAAGACCCGCACTCCTCCCAGGGTGATGCGTTCTATGTAGGCTCTCTGTTCAGCGCTCAAACCCCGGAGGAAGTCTGTCAATATAGTTGGCGTACCCAGTGGGCACAAATTTCAGTTCAACATTGAATCAACATTGAATCAACATTGTCAACCAGTTTTCAATGTTGATTCAATGTTCTGTGCCCACTTGGTAATGGTATAATGGAACAATTAACAGATTATGACCCAGTTAGATATATTTCTCTTTTTATATGATATAAAGGGGAGAAATACCGTACCTGTATAAATTGACTATAAATGAATAAACAATATGTATATTACACTCCAACATACCACGAGTAGCCATGAATCATGATGTATGTATACCTGAGTCGACGTGGACTTCCTTAAGGGTAGTTCCTGTGGCCGTACCCTGCGGTGTGGAGTTATCCACCTGGTCCGCATTAGCTACACTACTCTCTGTTTTCTCTGGGGTCTGTTTGATTTTATGGTCAGACCGCCGAAGCTCCTCCATTACTGTCTGGCCCCAACTCTTTTTCTCCAGGGCAAGTGCCTGTTATGTGACAGAAGGTGTGGTAGTGGTGAGATATACAGATGATGTAGGATTCTACCAAACTAACATGGATGTCTACTCAAAATGAGGAAAATATAGATTTAATTGAACAAACAATTCCTATATATATATGTATTTGTGTCTTTCAGGGTGTAGGTGTATAGATCCATAGATACAAGCGTAGATATGGCTATGATAGAAGCAATTTGGAGATATTTGATCATTTTCAATTATTCCGAGGTGGTGCAAACAATAAAATGGAATTCATACACCTTGAGTATACTGAATATGGGAAAGTTAGATTTATGTTGATACCATCCCAGCTAACAAAAAACGTTATTTTACGTCAAAATAACGTTTTAAACTTTACACGAAGTTATGCCATTCTAAAGAGCCTTAGAAAAACGTTGATATATAACGTTTTATAACGTTATAAAATAGTGTATAACGGTATTTGTTTACTGGGATAGCATTATAATACCTGAAGAGCTTTTTTCTGCATCCTGAAGCGTTCTATGGCTGCTTCCCTATCCCGCTTACTGCGGATGGCGGCGGGAGGCAGAGTGTCTGCTGCCCCCTGGTGTTGGCGGGGGGAACATCTGAGGCACTGTGATTGTAATAACAGGTTTATATCATATATATTATATGTGTATTTAGATCAAAAATAGAAAAAAGATTGTTCCCGGGGGTATAATCACATTTGTGACTCAAAATACAAGGAATAGGCTTACATATTGATAAGATATAAAGGGATGGATGTGTATTTGACTTACAGCATCTTCCTCTTTCTCAAATGTAACAATTTTCTCGGGAGAAGGGTAGGGTGTGGAACCCACGGATGTGTTCTGCTCACAGCTTTTGACCTACAGACATAAGATGAAAAACAAATACACATTGCCGAATATAGGATAGGCCGGGTTATATGAGTTATAACAGATGACAACACCTCTTAGTCTGTGACATTGCTGGCCAATTACTATTAGTCCATATAGACATTAATCACTCGGACAATCATTCATAATATATTCTCTGAATACAGTACATTGATCAATACATAGATTTAACAATGTGCTGGATAAAACCCTACCTGTTGATATGCACTTTTTATGCGCCTTTCAACACACATTGCCAGTGCCGCATGTAATGGCAGAAGTATCAAGTAGAAGAAGAAAAACACATTTAATGCCATCTCTCGCTGGAGGCTCATCTGCCTCTCTGACTCGTCTCTAATAGGAAAAGAAGAAAAGTCTTTCTAAATTCAATAAATTGACAACACTGCCATCTCCCACGAAAAGAGATATTATCTATGAAATGTCCTCAGTAACTAAATTATCACTCAGTACCAGGATAAGGTTAATTCACCTACCTATATCTGGGATCTCTCAGAAGAGCCAAGCCAAACTGTCCAACATAGACAGATGCGTATGCACCAAGCAGGGCTTTGATTAGACCTGGGAAATAGTTAGTGAATCATTTAATTCGGAATTTTAAAAAGATTGAATAACTACGCTTGTTATCAATTATTACGGTCAGGCTCTCTGCAAGCCAGCACTGACTGCGTGACAGTAATTGCTTGTTACTTGAGCTAACACAATGGATACTGTGGCATCTTTTCCCACTTAATCAACTTGACGGAATCATTGGCAATCCAATATCTTCTTCCATATATGTTTATGTGGTTGTAAAATATATCACAAGTAATATACAGATCTGTGGGTAAGATTACATGTAGGTATTTAATATTTTGGTTAGGGTCTTACCTAGAAGCAGAAGAACGAGAACGATAAACACTATGACCTCCAGAAAGTGGTAAGCATTCAGACTTATGTGTGGCGGGGTGCGCGATGAGGGCACCAGACCGGGTAGTCCCTCGTTCCTGTACTCCGTCTGTGACAGGGGCTGGCAGAGCTGGTGCCGATCATGGCCACACTAAACACAAAGAGAATCCTATCTCAAGTAGCAGCAAAATATGTTGTTCATCAACTTTGCTTAATACATGTAGTATCCATGGAAAAAACTGGGACAATAGATATTCTGTTGGTTTATACATGCTTGGTGTTTTATCAAAATGGATAGAAACTGATATACCTTGATATATTGGAATCAGATATCCCTCCTGTTGCTTACTTACATTGTTGCTTACTAATAATACTTGTATCGCTTACCTCTCCACATTATAATGCACACAAGACACTTACTCGGCAGACACAGTATCCCACACAGTAGCAGTTGTCTAGATAACGGACTGTCACCAGTTTTTTTGCAACCACCTTTCCTGTGTGACTGGCTAACTGTACTGGAGAACAGAAGAGGGAAGGGGGATATAATCAACTCCAGAGAAATTCATTAGTTTATTCAGACATTGATCTTAGGATATCGTACTTTAATTAATTGCATCCTGCACCAGAGGTTTCACGAATTACTACTCATTTTACTGGGATTTATACTGCTTTCTTTATTTTCATAAAATACACGAATTTATGGCCAACTTGATGTATGACAGTTTATTGATTAAAATAAATATTGATGTCTATTAGTCTGATTAAATGCCAATGTCAAAATACATTCGTCTGATTAACTTACGTGAACATGCCCCCTTGGAGCCTGCTGTCCAGTTGAGAGGTGGGAAGGTGAGAGTAACCCGGGTGGAGCGGTGTGGAGGTAATGACACCCGGCGTACTGCACTTTCCTCCAGGCTGAACGGGGTGCACCCAGACACCGTCAGCTGGTACACACCGCCCACCCGGGAAGGGTTAAACACCTGGGCGGTAATGGTGGTGGCCCGGTCAGAGCTGTGACTTGTGGATGTTATCACAGCTCCTTCAACTCTACAATGGTAATAGGGGCACAGGAAATAAAAAGATCTGAAGATCAGATACCGAATTAGATTTTACCGCCCTCTACTGTTACTTACACACTGGTCAGTAGATACAAAAAATCAGTTTTACAGCCTTTAATGTCAATTTCCTTCAGACGCTAATTTCGATATACTACTTACAGAGTGGGCAGTAGATACAAAAAGGCAGTTCCCCCCTTTACAAACTCCCTAACTTCAGGGTGCTGACCGCCCCCCGCCCCCCGCCTCCCTGGTCCCAACTTTTCTAATTATTCCTCTTCACCATTTCACTGTACATACATGTATATCATATCCCCGTTAACAGTCTGTCCTTTTGCAGCCAAATAGGCCTGCTCACTATAAACTTCCTCGTGATTCGTTGTAATCAAATTTCCATGTTCAAATTTAATCTAGGTGTTTTCATCAAATACTGTCTTTTTTTACTCCTCACGTGATACATAGAAAAAAAAGAGAATGTCTAACCACCTACGTATGCCACTTTTCATATACGACTTACACTTACAGACTAGTCAGTAGATACTGGATGAGGTTTTATCAATATCTAATGTCATTACACTGGCCAGTAGACCCCAAATGGTAGTTTTATCACCTCCGTTTTTGCAATGAGTAAACACGAACAGAATGTTCCAGCAGAACATCTACTGCTACGACTGCCTACTATAACGTTTCTGCGAGAAACTAGCAACTGTTGTCGCAGACATCTAAAAGTTTTGATTTTTGCAGTGTATTTGAAAGGGTTTTCAGTACGACAACATATATATATATATATGCACTACTCACTGATTATAGAATATATGCCTATTCCCAGTTTGACCACCTTAATGTCAATTTCCATACTCTACTTACCGCCTGGCCAGTAGAGACCAAATGGCAGTTTTACCACCTTCTAATGACAATTTCCATATACTACTTACCGCCTGGCCGTAAAGACCAAATGGCAGTTTTACCATCTTCCCGTGTCAATTTCCACATACTACTTACAGCCAGGCCAGTATAGAGACCAAATGGCAGTTTCCCACCTTCAAATGTCAATTTCCATATACTACTTACACACTGGCCAGTAGAGACCAAATGGCAGTTTCACCACCTTCTAATGCCAATTTCCATATACTACTTACAGACTGGTCAGTAGATACTAAATGAAATTTTACATAGATGTATTGTTATTACCTGAGGTATGGGACGTAGTGGAATACTGAAAGGGATTTTAGGTTCTAACGAAGCTTGGTAACTTCTACGTCCTGACTGAAGGTGTGTTAGGGTACAGTATTTTAAATTGACCACACAGGACGCTAGATTTGCGGGAGTCTATAATGGGCCGTGGGGTAATAAAAACGCAATTAACACTCCATGTTCTATTAAAGTCGGATAGATACCATTACCCCATCTCGTTATCTACAGGGTATAAGCCACCGCTTAGGTTGGGCCCCATGTTCCCTGCACATACCTGGGATCTATCCCTTTATACATAGAAGGTACTTACTCCTGTCGCAGCAGAGTGACCAATGTAGCGTCCATAGAGAGGCTGACCCTACTGGAGAAGGGGCCTGAGTAGATGAGCTGTAGACGCCGCGGGCTGCTACTTGTCTGCACCACTGGGTGGGGTGCCAGAGCCGCCCGCCCATCCAACCAATACCGCCGGGGGGCTGACGGGTTTGCCCTCTGTGTCTCCTGTAACAAGGTTAATGGGCATAAAACAACCAGACCACATAACATCTTGAAAGGCGATGTTATACCACCTAATAGATGTAAAATGTCTAAGACTATACAAAGGATAATTCATAATTACCTTGTCTATTAACCAGTAGTTGTGTGGTTGATTGGCAAAACAGCTGCTGAAAGATGAAAATACAATACTTTTATAACTTTTGTGCTCGTACGTTTTTTTCCGATTCTATCAATACCGCTGCTTGACTTCATTAATACCACACGAGCAGACTACTAGCAACTATAATGCGTTTTTATAAGGGGTTTTGATGCCACATCAAGTTGACCACACCTGATTCCAGAGTGGCTTTAGTAGTGTAGTGGAATGTGATAAGGTATGTGTACCTACCTCTGTGCAGGCAGCATACACCTGTTTTGCTGCTGCAGGAAGGCCGGGTAGGACACGCCCGCCTTGTTACACGTGGTGCCTGTCTGGTCCACTGCCGACGTGGACAGCACCAGGTACTCAGCGGGCCCACCCTAAAGCAGGGACAACAACAGCTTAGTTCATAAACTTACATATCATGAGAAGCTCATATAGTCCTAGGATACCATTCTGAAACAGGTGGCATACGGCAGTCACACAGTAGAGAATTTGGAGAGAGAAGCAGCCCCCCTCCCCCCATCCAATGGTTTAATCTAAACAGATCTTTACCTGTATCAATGAATGGTATATGTGATTGATATCACATGTGAACCAGGTCATTTTTTTTGTGTGATCTAGTTGTTTTCATTTAGTTTTCATGTTTTCAAAGCTTTTGATATGTATTCGTAAAAAATTGAGTGTGTGATCCTAATCACAAAAGACTCAGGTATTTGTTTTTCCATTGGATAAACTTACCCGAAGTCCCCCCCCCCCCAATGTGTGAGTGTAATATGTGTGAGTGTAATATGTGTGAGTGTAACATGTGTGAGTGTAACATGCGTGAGTGTAACATGTGTGAGTGTAACATGTGTGAGTGTAATATGTGTGAGTTTTGATGTTGAATCGCCGAGATTGAGTGCTTACAACCCCCCCCCCCATACACACACAGTGCCGATTCCCAATGATCAGGTACCTAATTTTAGTACAATACGTTATTTCTGACAGCAGAATCATAATCTCCAGGAAACGCTGACCCACTTTGATAGGTCACATGCCTTATTTAATCAAATTCCAGGCGAGCAGGTGGGTGTGGGCAAGGAGATCTGGGCAAGCAGGTGGGTGTGGGCAAGCTGGTGGGTGTAGGCAAGCAGGTGGCTGTGGGCGTCAGCGCCCTGCAGCACGTAACTGCGGTTTTACATCTCGGTCGAAAAGCGAGTCGATGGGAACATCAGCAGCGACACCATCTCCATTTCTGTTTCACCATGTCGGGCGGGCGCAGGCAGGGGCGGATCCAGAGGGGGGGTTCTGTGGGTCAGGACCCCCCCACCTTTTGGACAAAAATTTTAATTTTATAAAGATAATTTGATCCGCCACGAGTCGCGGCGCATCACTTTTCGGTACTTTGGTGTTTGGTGGACCCCCCCCTTTTCAAATTCCTGGGTCCGCCCCTGGCAGGGCAGCGTGTGCTACAGATGATCTTGACCCCAAACCTGGCATGAATGCAGTCCTGACAATTCTCACACCATGTTTCAGCTTTTGTCAACAGGCCGCCCTGATGATTTTTTGTCTTTTTTCGTTGTTTTCTGTGTAAACTACTGCCTTACCTTCATTTTCATGAAGGTTACCGAAGGTGCATGCAATATTCCGCCCACAGAGCGTCTCAAAAAGTGTCTCACCCAGTTTTTACATAAGACCAAAGAGGAGTCTGTGCTTTACTTGAAACCCCACCCTTTAGCATTGCGCCAAAAAAGTTGGTTTTGTGCTATTTTAGTAACTCTTTTTCTATATCAATTTTCTGTATCAAATATTGCTTTTTTGGTTTCAATCTTTGATGGCATGGATTGGCATTGATCAAAACTTGTTTGTGGCAGCATTTAAATATTTTATTTCCAAATGTTTCACAGGAAAAAAAGGGACAGAAAGCAAGGCACTTTTTTGACAAAAAGTCCAAAAATACCTGTCTCTAAAGAACCTGGTACTACTGTGCCCTGGTTCAATTACACTCTGTAGACGGGACTTACTTTGATCTGCTCGGTGAGTTCATGGGTGTCAGTACTGGTGGAGAGGGGCTCAGGGACAGAAAGCAAGGCACTTTTTTGACAAAAAGTCCAAAAATACCTGTCTCTAAAGAACCTGGTACTACTGTGCCCTGGTTCAATTACACTCTGTAGACGGGACTTACTTTGATCTGCTCGGTGAGTTCATGGGTGTCAGTACTGGTGGAGAGGGGCTCAGGGATCAGTAGCACCTCATTGTGTTGGTCTAACGGCGGGAGCACATCACTGTTGGGTACTCTGGTGTAGTTTGCTGTAATCTATAGTACATACGAAATGGCGATTCAAAACATAATACATCAAAATCGGAATGAACTCGTACACATTGTATTACCATACGGTATTACTAACACAGAAAGAAGAAAAAATGATTTGGAATTAGAGGACCTACAATATGGAAGTATATAGGGGGTTTACAGCGTTTACACAGTGCACTAACCTTTTTATCAGGTGTGGAGACAGAAAGTACGTCTGTACCGACATGTAGAGGTGTGGCACCTGTTAACGACACCCAACCTGTGTCAGTCTCAGAGGACACGCCGATATCCAGACGTTCAGACAGATTCCAATTCCCAAGTTTGTTCACGGAATACCTAATAAAGAAGAAGTTGTAGAGGGATTACACGACTAAACCACCAAAGGGTCATTAGGTAATTGTGCGGCTGCTGCAGCACTTAAAAGACAATAATGGTATAAACACTCACCAGAGTGAGTCAAACCGGAGGCAGTGTGAGCTTGTGTGTGCACGGCTGTCGTCACAATCTTGAGCAGCTCGACTGGTATTCTTCTGACCAACGCCGTAACACGAGCAGCAAAAGCCCTGTAGTGAAGTATGTTAAGCTAGTATAAGTAAAAGACTTGATTCCCAGAGTGAAGTAGTATATTGAAACGTGAGTACAGTAGTCTATTGAAACACACTTTAAAACCCTAATCTATAAACTACACTGTGTCATGACCACGCATGAGTGATATCACCATTAACTTCACTAATCCTTAATCTTTACACATGTTTCTGGTGAGTGATATCTAAACGTTATATGAATAGTCAGACCATACAGACCGCCTTTGGTTCATGGCGATTCTCTTTGTTGGTATGGTCCTGTTCTCTCTTGCAGCCTGTTAAAGTGTTGCCGTCCAGCCCACAAGACATGTTGTTATGAATGATAACTTCGAATGGCATGTTGTTCACAGACTGAAATCACATGTGTATTAAAATATATCACATTTTATACTACAGCAAGGAATATATGATTTGAGATTCCTTAGATTCTTAACATAATGTGATGCAGCAGTATATACGATTGTACTTAACCAATATTCGGTCCATTATTATTACAAGACTTTGCCAATTCCAAAAATGATAGATTTAAGATTAAATAGTTGATATGACTTACAAAGGAATGTGAAAATGGGTAGCTTATAAGCAGTGGTTCCTTATTAACGCTCACGACAAGAGGTGAATATAGTTTGACCTCAGTCCTTGTATGTTCGTCATAGACACTCTGCAGCATGAACTGCTCTAGTATCTCCTGTGCAAATATAAAATATCGCATATAAAATCAAAAGCATTGGCCAATGGGGTGGTGACTACCCCCTTCCCAGCCAAGGAAGAGATATTTCATACGGGCGCACCATAATAATTGATGTAGATTAGAAAGGGGCCTTCCTTAAAGTATGTACGCAAATTTTCTCGAGAAATTGACCCCCCACCCCCCTAAAGTTCTTGTACGCATTAAAACAAAGGGTTTATGTACGCAAAGTTTTCCAGAAAATAGACCCCCCACCCCCCCCCCCCCCACCCCCCTTGGTGCCTACGTACTTTATGGAAGGCCCCAAATACAAAGGTTTTTTTTTCTGAAAACAGTTTTCATGGCTATACATTTGTGTTGTCTTGTTCATAGGGAAGGTGAAGGTGCCTAGTTAACAGCTGCTCAACCACTGTTATGTAACATTTTTCAAAAACTAAATTAGAATGGGTGTTCCATTCCTTTAAACTGTAGTTTAAATAATGTTAGCTTTTTGTCATTTTTTGCCTACCCCCCCCCCCCCCAACCAAGAGCCAGTAGGCCTAGCAGTACTGGCAGTAGGCAGTACTAGTGGCAGTATGGTGTTATTACAGTTAGGCCACTCAAAAAAAAAAATTGTTTCTCATCACCAAGGAATGAAAAATGTGACGAGGGCGTTTTTTATTTTTTATTTTTTATTTTTTAACTTGAGGCCTAAATATACAGGAAAATGTAGACTTTTCGCGATCAATTTTTAGTATTCTGATGTTTATTGATCTGCAAAATGTGTTTTGATACAAGTTTTTCCTAGGTGACTGCATTACAGACATCATAAGCTTTAATTTGATACCAAATTTGCCAATGTTTTTTCCAATTTTAATATATTTTTCATCAAAAGTGAAAAAAAAAAAATAATAAAAATCCCTAAATCACGATTTTTATGATGAGCGCGGTTATGAGAAACAACTTTTTTTTTTAAGTGGCCTTAGAGTACAGGCTGGTATTTTCGGCCAGGGGCTATTTTCGGCCACTTTGGCTTTATTTTTGTCCTACCCAATTATATTTTTGAAATAAACATTATGTAATTATTTCAGTAGACAGCTGAAAGCATTGTTTTTGTTTCCTGGATGTGAAATGGACCCCAGGTCATCTGAAACAAGTATAAATTTCCTCATTTAAAGAGAGACCACTAAATTTGTTGGCCATAACCTTGTAGCCTTAACATGTCAGTTTATACATCTTTATAGAATCACCAGTTGCCTAGGGGTACTCATATTGTGAAATTTCATTAAAATTCAGATTGTGCTAAGTATATTATAGCTCTATTTTATACTTTAGGTGAAATTTTCTAATTTTATATTATCCGTCCCTAGTTTAGGGGGGGGTGGCCAGAAATAGGTGCCATAATTCAGCTGTGGGGGGTATTTTCGGCCACCAGCCAGTATTTATGCTGTAAAAAATCACCCATAACACTTGCAAGAGCTTTTCTCAGCTCGCAAACACATTTAATGTGCATATTTAACCTCATAATTATTTATGGAGCAGTTTGCATAGAAAATATATACTTTCCTGTTTGGTAGGCCCCCGGGGTAGGCCCCCCACCTATATTAGTTTTGAATAGATTTTCAGACCTAGCTCTCCATTTTTGGGTGAGCTAAGACACATAGACCTACCACCATCATCCATGGCACATTTAAGGCAGACCCTGAAAGTCTGGGTTCACTGAAAACCCAGAGGCCGGAGCCTAGTCATTATGACGACCTAGGGTGTCATGATGAATAATGGCATGTGCTCTGTGAAATGGCATATGAATATAGTCTCTAACTAGTTCACCTCTTAATGAGAGGCATCTCTTTCACATATTTGGTGTACTCTTGATTGAACTAAGTAGCATTACTTGTTATAAATAAGTTGGCAATGGATGAGAATGATGGCCCTAAAGGTATAGAGACCACTCTGCTCCCTGTCACCAGTTTATAGCTTGTGATTAAAATAGTTATGCACTGCCACCCAGTGTTAACACATATGTTAACACAGGGTGGCAGTTCTGTGCCACTGCACATCCTGTGTACAATGGCATGGGGGAGCATGGGGTAGTCATTGGAACAATTTAACCTAGGACTTGAGAGTTGTCAATACTGATGACTTTAGGTCTTCAAGTTGACAATACCTAAATCAACAACCTCGAGGTAGTCATTCTGACTACCCAATTAATGTGACTACGTAAGGTCGTCATTATGACAACTTTGTCTTGAATGGATCAGATGTGACTACCTTAGGTCGTCAAAATGATGACCAAAGGTCGTCACCTTGACTATCCAAAGTTGTCAATTTAGGGAGTGTTCATTTATTATTTACAGGGGGGGGGGGTGGTGGGTTTGGGGGGGGGGCGTAAAAAATTTCCGACCCCTTCTGAGGGGGGGGCGTAAAAAATTCTGACCCCTCTTGAGGGGGGGGCGTAAAAATTTAAGCCCCTTTTTAGCCAAAAAGCCCGCGCGTTACTATAGTTCAAAGGGGGGGGGGGCGAAAAATTTTCGCCGCCTTCGGCGAGGGGGGCGCGAAACGTTACACGCGCTCTCAAGGGGGGGGCGTAAAATTTTTTCGCCCCTCCGCGCGAAATCTCACCACCCCCCCCTGTAATTAATAAATGAACACTCCCTTAGGTATTGTCAAAATGACGACCCTCAGGTTTTCAGGGTTGGAGCCTTTTCACACATTTTTTATGAGAGATCAGAATAAAAATCTGATCGTGGGAGCCAAATTTAATAAATGTACCCATTTTGCATCTACCTCCACTTTTAATTGGCACATATGTGTACAGGCAAGGGAAAAGGGATATCCAACGAAAATGTCAACTTTAAAATTGATATCATAAGCTTTCCAGTGATATATCACACAAGAAGATATCATTTCTAGTTTTTGAGAAATGGATATATGAAAATGGGTGGTCATTGCCCTATCCAAAACCGGAATAAGCTCTAAATGTCATACTTTCCTAGATATCTCTATCTAATTAGCATAATTAGAATAATTAGAAAATGATCACACATTTTTATCCTGTAGGCCATAGATTTTGATCCAGAAATGATAATTGTATTCTGTCTTGACCATACTAATCCTAGTGAATCATTCTATTAATGGGCTACTTCATTTTCTTTATTTGGAATGAAAATCACGTTTCCATGGCAACACATATCAACAAAGACACCCATTTAGGCTATAAAACGTTCTTTTTACATTCCAAATAAGGAAGCTTTTCCCCAAAAATAGAATGTTTTGTATAGAATTATTGAATTCTCCAGAAAAAAGTACAAAAAAGGAAATCTTAGCCTGTTTCTTCCATTTTAGGCCATGGTGGAGCCCCCTGGTGGCTGAAAATGGTACTACTCCCGCGGGGATACCCCTTTCTGCTTGCCTGCTCACATATATGCAAAGTGGCCGAAAATACCACCCCCTGGCCAAAAATACCCCCCCCCTCCCAAAACTGAAAATTTAACAATTGGCCCTACTTGTACCAGTAAAACTGGTATTGTGGAGCTACCTGTCCAAATATGTTGAAAATACCCTCCCTTACTTCATCTATCAATAAAATTGCTTTAGATGAATTTTTCCATGTGTGGTAGCAAATTAAGGGAGTGATCATTTATTATCAACAGGGGGGGGGGTGGTGGGTTTGGGGGGGGGGGCAAAAAAATTTGGACCCCTTGACCGGGGGGGGGGGGCAAACAAATTTGGACCCCTCTTGGGGGGGGGGGCAAAAAAATTTAACCTGTTTTGAGCCAAAAAGCCCGCGCGTTACTATGCTTCAAAGGGCCCGCGCGCGAGCCGATTTTCGACCCTAAGGGGGGGGGGGTAAAAAATTTTGACCCCTTGACCGGGGGGGGGGGTAAAAAATTTCGCGCGCTCCGCGCGGAAACCCACCACCCCCCCCCTGTTGTTAAAAAATGATCACTCCCTAAAGCCTAAGTGGCCGAAAATACCCCCCAGAACTCTATAATGGATGGTATGGAAACTCACCTTTTTGTTGTGGGTTACAATAAGTTCAATATTCAATTTCGGTTTACAGTCATTCGTCTTCTGAGTATCTGATTGATTTCCAAGTTGATACTCCCGTTGGTTTTGGCAATAGACTATTCTTCCTTTGATATTTTGAGTGGTCGGCCTACTGGTAGGCTGAGACTGAGAGTTGGATGGAACGGATGTTTGGCGGTACACTCCTGTCTGAGATTTGGATGGAACGGATGTTTGGTTGTATACTCCTCGCTGAGATTTGGATGGAATGGATGTTTGGTTGTACACTCCTGAATCATTAGCCAGCTCTGACTGCTCCACTTCGTTCGACGATCTCAGGAGAGTCGTTACCAGACTGTCGGTGTCCAGAGTAACTGAACCATGTGAATGGTGTAGTTTTGTCATGTTGCCATTGTTTGATGCTGCACATGGCTGATATAATGAAGTCAGCCACATTGCGAAAAGAAAGAACAATGCAAACGGCTTCATGATTTTTATATCCACGTTAACAGCAACATATATAGGAGTCTATATAGCGTAGGTCTCCTCCGTCCGTGTTCTGACCAGGTGAAACTCTCATTTTCTCATCGTGAGACGTGACATTTTGCGTCAAGACAGACGTATCCTCGTTACCGCACGTTTCTAATTAATTGGACGCTTTTCCTGCGAACTCATAGAAACCTACCCGGTCTACGTACTTTTTGAGAAGGCCGCTTCTATCATTAAAAATAAATTATTTAAAAAAATTATTTTTTCGAACTTTTTCGGCTTTAGTAGTTATACGGCGTAAGGGCAGTATCCTTAGGGTTGTTGTTTTTGTAGTTATATAGATCTTGAAGGATGTTATCTTGGTTTTAACCGTTTTTATAGTTACTTATTCTCATGATTATAAGGGGCCCTCACGACTGATGTACGTAGAATGGGTTGGTTTGTAGGCTCTCCCTTTTCCTGTGCGTGGTATGAAATAATTATGGCAACACAATCATAGAAATGCAACACAACAGCATAAAGCGAGTTTTCTGGATTAGTTAGACATGTAGATACATTTCTTTTTGCAGCATTCATGGTTGAAAAGAGGAGAAGTAAAAATGCAGACGAACCGTACGCGATCCGGTGTCGCGCACTGTCCTCCGCGTCTCGAGCGCCATCTGGTGCGTTGGCGATGAACCACAACTCTCGCTGCATCTCGTAGCAGCCGACAGGAAATTAGCATTTCTTATTTGGTGTATAAGAAGAAAATACAGACATCGTATGCTCAGCACAACACTATAATGCTCTAAGTAATAATTTCTGAATACATAAAGTACACAACATTGCTTTATGATATCGATTCACAGGCCATTTATCTGTTGAAATGAATGATCTGGGGAACTTTCTCGTTTTGGGTCACGCTGGTAATCTGATCCAAAGCGAGGCTTGATATTTTCGTCAGTGACTACATTTTATACCTGGGAGGATCCACTGAAAAACAGCAATTTAGAAGAGAAACCCAAAAAAATAACCCATTTCCTTTCGTTTTCTTGAAGTTCGATATCTGAAGAAAGGTAGGACCGTTACTCAACCAGGATATTCGAGGTCTATCGCGCAATAGACGAGTTCTCTTTGTGTCAAAACAGCTGACTGACTCACTCCCTCATGTTGTTGTGAAGGTTGTGAAACATGGAGGATCCTACTCCAGTAACCGAGGCCTCAGACGTTGCGTAAATACTCGACTCGGAGGGTATTGTGTCGATATATACAATGTATGAATAATAAGTTAAAACCTACACTCACCGAAGCTGAATAATTGAAGTTTGTGAGTCCGACCAAAGGACCACAATCACGATCTAAAGATGGCGGAAGTCGATCCCGAAACGCTGCTGGAATGGCTACAAATGGGCCAAGGTGACGAGAGGGACATGCAATTAATTGCGTTGGAACAACTGTGCATGTTGCTACTTATGTCAGACAACGTCGACAGATGCTTCGAAAGGTGTGTATCAAATCCATTTCTATGAATTGAAAGATGTATATTCTGTGACTATGTATAAAGGCTATCATAAATGTACATATACCTATATATCACTCAGTATGTTATTATGATTATGCCAGGGGGTGGTTTACAAATTTAACCCTTCTCATGTCATGGCCTTTGCCTTTGGGGGGGGGGGGGGGGGTCAAAAATTAAAATGTTGACCCCCCCCCCCCCCAAGCCGTGTTTCACCTGTTTTCAGCGAACGGTGCGATGGTTTACTAGAAACATCTAGATCTAGTCATTCTAGACTAGACTCTAGTTTGCACAGACAGACACAGGCTTGAATATCTATATGATATATATAACATTTTTATTACTGGACATCGATTCTCTGTCTCTTTGTAGCTCTATAGTGATCGATGCCCAGTTTTATACTTCAGACCAGTGGCTCATTTTGGCTGTTTTTCGCCTCACAGATTGCTCCTAGCGCAAAATCCTGACTAGGTGTCAATATATTCTCTATGCCAATGTGTAATATGAGGGTAGAAAACAGTGGAACCTCAGTTAGAAAAAATCCTACTGAACAGTTTTTGAGAAAATTAGGGTTTTGTTGCCCTTTTTTGCTGTTTTCAGTACATTTCCTACATAACCCGTGAACGTCAGCATTTCTCAATTTTCAGGTATTTAGAATTAGAATTTGACATTTTTTTATTCGCAGTAGGATTCCTGAATACCGAGCCATTCTAGAAAAGCTATTCTTTGGAAAAAATACTTAGTATTTCTTGATGATTTTTGTTGCACAAATTTAGGTTGTAATATAAAAACTGCATTGTCATCCAATCAAAGTGTTTATGCACTGTTGATGGTCACCCCCTCCCACCCTCTTCACTGTGCATTGAAGGAGAACAGGCAGGGGAGGTACACGTGTCTGTATATAGCTGTTGACCTGGGTGCTGGGTGCATTTTTAATTTATGGGGTGCCAACTGTTCATGAAAGAAAATTCAAATAGATTTTTTTTTTTTTTAGTATCAGATTAATGCAACTACAAGTCGTGATAGCACTTAAAGCATTCTATTTGCATTAATATGAATGGTGGCCACCTTATGGGGTGCCAAATATTCATGAAAGAAAAATTGATAAGAATTTGTTTTTTATTAGCATTAAATTGATGCAACTACAATTCTAGATTGCATTTCAAGCATCGGGGCATTCAATGAATGGTAGTCATCTTAAATATATGGGGTGCCAACTGTTCATAAATATAAAAAAGAATAGAATTTTTTTTTTTATTAGTATCAGATTAATGCAACTACAATTTGTGATTGCACTTAAAGCATTGTGGCATGCAATGACTGGTAGTCACCTTGAATGTATGGGGTGCCAACTGTTCATGAAAGAAAAAAAAGATGATTATGCCAGGGGGTGGTTTACAAATTTAACCCTTCTCATGTCATGGCCTTTGCCTTTGGGGGGGGGGGGGGGGTCAAAAATTAAAATGTTGACCCCCCCCCCCCCAAGCCGTGTTTCACCTGTTTTCAGCGAACGGTGCGATGGTTTACTAGAAACATCTAGATCTAGTCATTCTAGACTAGACTCTAGTTTGCACAGACAGACACAGGCTTGAATATCTATATGATATATATAACATTTTTATTACTGGACATCGATTCTCTGTCTCTTTGTAGCTCTATAGTGATCGATGCCCAGTTTTATACTTCAGACCAGTGGCTCATTTTGGCTGTTTTTCGCCTCACAGATTGCTCCTAGCGCAAAATCCTGACTAGGTGTCAATATATTCTCTATGCCAATGTGTAATATGAGGGTAGAAAACAGTGGAACCTCAGTTAGAAAAAATCCTACTGAACAGTTTTTGAGAAAATTAGGGTTTTGTTGCCCTTTTTTGCTGTTTTCAGTACATTTCCTACATAACCCGTGAACGTCAGCATTTCTCAATTTTCAGGTATTTAGAATTAGAATTTGACATTTTTTTATTCGCAGTAGGATTCCTGAATACCGAGCCATTCTAGAAAAGCTATTCTTTGGAAAAAATACTTAGTATTTCTTGATGATTTTTGTTGCACAAATTTAGGTTGTAATATAAAAACTGCATTGTCATCCAATCAAAGTGTTTATGCACTGTTGATGGTCACCCCCTCCCACCCTCTTCACTGTGCATTGAAGGAGAACAGGCAGGGGAGGTACACGTGTCTGTATATAGCTGTTGACCTGGGTGCTGGGTGCATTTTTAATTTATGGGGTGCCAACTGTTCATGAAAGAAAATTCAAATAGATTTTTTTTTTTTTTAGTATCAGATTAATGCAACTACAAGTCGTGATAGCACTTAAAGCATTCTATTTGCATTAATATGAATGGTGGCCACCTTATGGGGTGCCAAATATTCATGAAAGAAAAATTGATAAGAATTTGTTTTTTATTAGCATTAAATTGATGCAACTACAATTCTAGATTGCATTTCAAGCATCGGGGCATTCAATGAATGGTAGTCATCTTAAATATATGGGGTGCCAACTGTTCATAAATATAAAAAAGAATAGAATTTTTTTTTTTATTAGTATCAGATTAATGCAACTACAATTTGTGATTGCACTTAAAGCATTGTGGCATGCAATGACTGGTAGTCACCTTGAATGTATGGGGTGCCAACTGTTCATGAAAGAAAAAAAAGAAAGTTTTTTTTTTAAGAATCAAATTAATGCAACAGCAACTCAAGATTGCATTTAAGCATTATGGCATTCAATGATTGGTGGCCATCTTGAACCTATGGGGTGCCAACTCTTCATGAAAAAAACAACTAAATTGGATGTTTTTAACAGTTTAAAATTAATGCAACTACATTTCAAGATTGCATTTAAAGCATTGTGGCATTCAATGAATGGTGGCCATCCTAAACCTATGGGGTGCCAACTGTGTTTGAAAAAGGTATCAAATAGAAATGTTCTTATATAGATATCAAATTAATGCAACTACAATTCTTCATTGCACTGAAAGCATTGTGGCATTTAGTAAATGGTAGCCATCTTGAATGGGTTGAATGAAGGAAAAATCAAATAGGATTTGTTTTTTTGATAGTATCAAATTAATGCAACTACAAGTCAAGATTGCATTTCAAGCATCGGGACATTCAATAAGTGATAGCCATCTTGAATCTATGGGATGCCAACTGTTCATGAAAGAAAAATAGAATAGATTTTTTTTTATTAGTATCAAACTACTGCAACTGCAATTTGAGATTACATTGAAAGCATGGTGGCATTCAATCAATGGTTGCAATCTTGAATTTCGAAATGAACATACACACAGACATATAGGCATGAACATGGTGTTCTCCTTCATATAGATATTCATGGATTTCTACTTCTAATAAATATAGCTTTCTGTTACATGGATGTCGATGTCCAGTTTTAGATATATATCCATATAGTGCATTGGAGTGCTATAATGTTGGACTGCTGTATATTAAAAAAAGATGGGGCTAGTAACATGCTAGCTTTTTCACCCCCCCCCCCCCCACCCGTTCTGAAAAGAGCACTCCCCAATATTAATTTAATTATTAAAAGGTTAATTCATAACTTGCTGCGGGGGGGGGGGATCTCTACCATAAACGGCTATACTATATTCTATAACCTATAGACTGAGTCTAGGGATAACACCCCAGCGCCCATTTCCGCGGGGCCGTATCTGTCACCATAGTAAATGCAATAATTCGATTTGCTATTCTCGGACACTTTCCCCTTGTCAATATTAACCATACTTAGTCATCTTATGTAGAATTGTCCAAGGATTCAGAATCTGTGTGTTATTTTACTGTAAACCTAGCAGTTGAGGACATAGAGTGTCATTTCCGAAGGGGTATTGAAGCGCATCCAGACACATTTTTGTAATTACATCAAAATATGATATGTTAATATCATGCTTAATAATTGTCAATTTTAAAGTTTGACCCCTCTATTTGAAGCTTGAAACTTGACTGTTTACTGTGGATGATGACAAATTTGATTTTATGCACAGATTATATAAGAATTTGAAGGGTTTTTACTTAGGACCTTTTATTTTCTAACTTAATACTTCTCGCACTTTCTCACACGTTTACAGAACATCTCTTGATATGTTAACTTTAAAATTCTATCATTATTTTACTTGTAAATGCTAGCACAACTTGGCACAAACCAATATAAGAGAGCTCTATTTTGGCCAAAAGTGCATGAAAATGAGCTATCCAGAATATGGAGCAATCACAAAACTTTGACTTTCCACTGTGATAAAAATTACACACCTGGTCGAATTTATTCAAAAACATATCACATTAAACCCTAAACTATTCTCTGTTCAGTGGTGTCATTGGATTTTTTCTATTCTTATCTGGGCCTAAACTAGATCCACCTATGTGAAGTAAAGTACAAAACCGGCCCTCACCCCCTGCAGCCTGCACAGCAGTGTGTACACAGAGATAAGGCCTACGACCTAGATACTCACTGACAGAAAAAAAACAGAAAATCTCCCAAACCCTTTTTCTTTAAAATGCGATAGCTTGGCTTCTATTGGGTCTTTTGATATGATGTAAAGTGCATTGTCTTTCTCATGATCTGTACTTTTAGATGTGTAAAAATCGTTATGATATTTCGAAAATTTGATTTTAGTGTGTTATCCCTACTCACTGAGTCTCAGTATAGTATAGCCTTGGATTTGGCTATGCTTGATATTTATAAATAAATCAACAACATACATCCATTTTTTATATCAATGACGATTATTGTTGTCGGTACAGCAATGCATTGCTATCGGGGGTCTGAATGGGGGGTCCCCATGTCAATTGTCGATCTTAAAAAATGGCCATGTCACATGTCAATGTCGCTCAATAATGTCCCATGTCGATTTTAAGAATTGCTCATGTCTCCTGTCATTATGTTTTTCAAGCCCCATGTCGCATGTCACTTATGTCTCGTGTCCAGAAACCTCACCTCTGCCCTATGGCCATTATGTCACAGAAGAAGTCAGAGTTTCTACAATCTATAGTTGACATGATACCGTGAACTCCCAGTCTTAAATGCTTCTATGTAGGAGTCTGGCCCGAGCCTGCCCAAAGGAATAACTAGTAAACTCAGCCTGACTGTGAGACTTGGAGTTAGCATAGAATGTGTTTCATCAACAACTGAGGTTGGAATGTCGCTTGGGAGCCACAAACAAAATTTGTCATCATATTTCAGATGACTTAACATGCCATCAGTCTATTGTATTTTTCACACTTAATCCGGCACCAGTTTGGTAGGAGAGTGGGGTATCTTTGGAAATTGTGGTAAAAGGAAACAAAAAATACTAGTATTTTCTGATCAATATTGTCCCTCTTACTGGATACCCCAACAGCAGTGAAAACCCCATCTCTGAGGATACACTGGAAGCTGTCACATACAGTTACATGTACTTTTATTGTACATGTATTTTTGAGTTATTCAAATTTCCTTTGAATCACCAAATACATATCAATTATCAAAGCAGCCCATGATTTATAAACGCAGTACTATATACACGTCGGTGTCCACGGAACAAAGAAATGGGAAGACGAGAGGGAATCAAAATGTAGGTCAGACAGTTACATGCACTTCACTCTGTTTGGCAGACTGAATCATTTGTTTGACCCAGTTTAATATGTATGTTACAGGTGCTTGGTTAATAGGTGATTTCATGATTTCCTGTATAGACCACAGTGACGTACAACATTAGATTCTATTCGTTTCACAACATATTTAGAAATGACAGTCTCCACGTTTCCCTCGGATTTCAAGTAATCCTGTGGAGATCTGAAGTAACCTATGGCTATGGAATACCTCTGTTGAACTTGAAGGACCTCCATTTGAACATTTCAAGTTTCATGCTTGGAGATAACTGTCCAAGGACATATAGATTTATACATAACTATAATGGATAAATTTTCACGTCCTATAAGCCTAACCCTTCTATAAGCCGCCATCTGAGATAGAGTAAATCGTATACGCCTAATCTGGGGTCTAATTTGGTTTCTTTAATACTGAACTACTAGTATACTAGCCAAACCCTCGTATACAATCCTATAAGCCGGTCTGGGGTTTTGACTCACTGTACAAGCCGCGGCTTCTAAAGGTGAGAACTTGGGCTAGTCCGAGTGGATATTAGTAAGCAGTGACCAACATAGGGTTTAGTGTCATCATGTGTTCGATAGTCATACAGCGGAATTCATCCATGCTAGTTGTCTATTAAAGCTGAACCTCTAAAGAGGAACTCATGACTGGCATGACAATTTTGGAGAGAAAAGGGGATTCTTTTGAAATATGACCAGGCCATCTTTGCCACTTGTCCCTCAAAGCATAACTTGAATAAGTCACATAATTGTTTCAATGTCGCCAAAAGATAAAGTTATGACAGTTTCAGACAGTTTTGAGCTTCGTCAATTGTGAGGTATGGGGGCGGGGCGGGGGGCAAAACTTGTGGGCGGCTTTTTGTGGTTAGTAACTGGGGTGCGACTCGTGTAGATATAGATAAGATAATGAGCCTTCCATCTGATGCAAACATAACAAAGCCAACATGGTGACTGGATGGATCTATAAGAACAAACACCGCAGTTCACTATCATGTAGTTCATTATCTTGAATCTTTATCTTTATCCGTACCATCAGTAAAATACATAGCTTTACTGCACCAATTATACCCAGGCAAACTGTCTTCTAATTAGACGTCTAGTTTCTATACCGATATGTTACCAAAACCTTGATATTCAGAAGCTACACCGTTTGCATTACATACTTGACTGATTATTACGACGTGGCTGTGCCGACAGATGGCAGACATGTCACAGGTGTAGAGCTTCTAAACACCATATTCCATTGTTCACATGCCATGTTCAGTTGGCAGGAACAGACATGCCCCTTATGTGTACACTAGGCTGTTTGTGTATTCAGAACCTGGACGTTATGGCCATTTATGTCCTTTAACTTAGATAAGTCATATTCTAACCACATTGTATGTCTATAGAAACAGGTTGATGTTGTAGGAATCTAAATATGATTAATAGCAAGAGATTTCCCCCCGTTAGTCATTAAGTGTATTGTCCAACCTGTACAGATTCGCTGTGGATCTCTTGAGAGACCTTTTTATTGTGCCACTTTTTCCTACTTTTGCAGGATTTCCTGCTTTTTTACTGGAATTTCTGAATTAAATAATTTAGATTTCCCTCAGAAAGTTGACTAAAATTACTAAATTTCCTGCATTTTGTTGACCATAATATAATATGTGTGTGTGGCTTTACCATCTCTTCTCCGCTCTTGTTCACCGTCATACTCGCTGTATTTCAGCATGTATTTTGCTCTGATCTTATTTGCACAAATATCCATTTTGTAAAACAAAAAATGGTACAAGGTGATATGTACATGGATCATAGCAATCTTCTTTTGCATTCAGGTTGACAATTGTAACTGCTTCGACACAAACATGTAAATTGTAAATGGAGGAGTTTTCTGAGCGCATGACATTGATCCAAAACACAAAAAAACAACAAGTGCGGGTTATAGGGAAAACACAGGTTGGGGGTGGGGGTTATACATATTATTTTTAAGCAGTGTACTACAATACCAAAGTCATAATCTAGTGCAGGTTACATCAATCATTTTCTAAGGGCAGGTTATACACATGGATTTAGGGTGAATAATTCGCAACTCTGTTAAGAGTGTATAGAAGATAACGCTACCAATGACGACAACATTCTTTGATCACATGAACTAATAACTGAATAATTTTTCATACATTTATTTCAGTTGTCCCCCTCGAACCTTCCTGCCCGCATTATGCCGCATATTCCTGGACGAGTGTGCCCCAGACAATGTGTTGGAGGTGACTGCCCGGGCCATCACCTACTACCTGGATGTGTCGGCCGAGTGCACACGCCGCATTGTCGCTGTCGAGGGTGCCATCAAGGCCATCTGCAACCGCCTTGTCTGTGTGGAAATGAGCTCCCGTACGAGCAGGGATCTTGCAGAACAATGCATTAAGGTTAGTGGATGTATCCTCTACTAGGACCACGGAGAAGTTGCCCCCAGTTTTTTTTTCAATTTCTTTTTACTTTTTCTATTTGAGCAATTCGTTTGTCACTGGTTCTCTATGAAAGTTCAAAGTCCTGTTCGTTTGTATGAAATAAGGCAGAACTCCCCATTTTAGGCATTTATTAGTAGCACAACCCTTTTTACATTTATAATTCACACGCTGACCAAGGGTTTTCAATCGTAGGCTGTAGTCCGGGACAAGTAGTAAACCCTGCATATTTCTGTGGTGCAGGTAGGCACAGTTCATGAATAAATGATAGGTCATTGATTGATCAGAATCCCCCTTATGACTCACTGCAGGTTCTTGAGTTCATCTGTACACGCGAGTCTGGTGCTGTGTTCGAGTCCAGTGGTTTGAATTGTGTGCTGACGTTCATCCGTGAACATGGATCTCAAGTGCACAAGGACACGCTGCACTCAGCTATGGCCGTCGTGTCTCGGCTCTGTGGCAAGATTGAGCCCCAAGACCCCACCCTTGAACCTTGTGTCGAGTCACTCTCCACTCTACTCAAACATGAAGATCAATTTGTAAGTATTCCATTTCTCATTACTTTTCAGATATATATTTTTTAAACCGAGATTTCAACAGATAGCTGAGTATTCGAATTATTATTTCTGTGATGCAGGAAATAAAGTATAGAAAATGGCATGCTTGCTTCTGCGCTGTTTGTGTACTGAAGGAATTAATTTGTAAGTAGTTATCATGATGGTAACGTTCTGTACAAAAACGTATTTAGGTGCTCTCTTTCCAAATTAAACTCCTTATATCAGTAAAACTGTAACAGAAATAGTCATGAGAAAAAATTTAAGAACTTAACACATGTCTCTGGTCTTGGCCATCCCACAGGTCGCTGATGGTGCACTCCGCTGCTTCGCCTCCCTTGCTGACCGTTTTACCCGCCGTGGCATGGATCCAGCCCCTCTAGCCCGCCATGGCCTAGTAACCGACCTCCTGCAGCGACTGTCCACTGCAGGCATCCCTGCCCCAGGCAGTTCACTCTCCTCCACCCCCGGCTCACTCTCTGCCACACCAGAGACGAAGAGCAGCCCAAGCATCTCCACCGTCATCAGCCTATTGTCCACACTCTGCCGCGGGTCACCAGGAATCACGCATGACCTGCTGCGCTCCGACCTCCCAGATGCCATAGAGAATGCCCTACAAGGGGATGAGAGGTGAGTTTAACTTGTCACACTTTGTGTAGGAGGACTGTTTCTAAATCTAAATTAGATAAAATGGATATCGAGATAGGTCTTGAAAAATAATAACCTCAACTAAATTAGCGGTAGCATTTACTAGCAGAGGTGAACCAAGGGTTGTGTATCAACTTAGTAGTTGTCAAACTGTAGTGATTTCCCATTACAATTCAAAGTATTGATCTGTGATGTTTTTGTGTTACAGGTGTGTATTGGACACCATGCGTTTAGTAGACTTGCTATTGGTGCTCCTCTTTGAGGGACGCAAGGCTTTACCTAAGTCAGGCATCGCTAACTCGGCTAGCCGCATCCCGGGCCTGCGCCGTATGGACAGTGCTGGTGAACGTTCACACAGACAGCTGATCGACTGTATCCGTAGCAAAGACACAGATGCGCTCATTGATGCAGTTGATACAGGTAAGAACAACTTTTCACATTTTAAAACCATTCATGATTAAGTTACCACATATTATAATCTAGGAACTCAACAGGAACAGTTTTGTTGTTAGCAATTATTTTTCGAAGACAATATATACATTTTCAAATGTGTGCATTTTGCAGGGTTTGAAGTGAACTTCATGGATGATGTTGGGCAAACGCTTCTAAACTGGGCTTCAGCATTCGGTACACAAGAAATGGTAAGTAAACGTAAATGTAGACATTGACATCAAAGGTCAGATAAAAGTTTTATGAGCTTGACTGTTTTGTGTGCAGGATATTGTCTTTTGTCCGTGCATTCTAAAGAACACAAGTTTCATAATGTATTTACGCCTACCTGAAATTTTGTACGATGTAGTTTGAAATGCCACGCTGTTTCGATTGATATGGTCAAAGGCAGTTGATTCACACCATAAGGTCAGAAATAACGTAGCATTTTACTGTTTTTACACAGGTTGAATTCTTGTGTGAGCGTGGCGCAGATGTCAACCGAGGCCTCCGCTCGTCTTCACTGCACTATGCAGCCTGTTTTGGTCGTCCACAGATTGTCAAGGTAAATTTACTTTCATTCCTTACCATCACCCTTTTACCAGAGTGGAAGACATGTTGTTTTGAATTTATACTGTTATATATTCTCGTGAACATTCTCTCATAATACAATTCTGTTGATATTGTAGACCTTGCTACGGTATGGGGCAAACCCAGATCTCAGAGATGAAGATGGAAAGACCCCATTAGACAAGGCTCGTGAACGAGGAGACGAAGGTCACCGGGAGGTCATTCAAATTCTACAGTCACCTGGTAAGCAAACCAAGATAGCCAGTGTGATAATAATTGATAAGAAATATAACATTGTTTCACTCTTACTAATATAACACTTACGATAAATCTCATGAGGTTCTGCAAATGCAGAGATTCAAAAGGTGAAATTTGCATAGCATTAAACAATAAGCCAATAACCAACTTGCACCTTTTCCAGGGGAATGGATGGTGCCTGTGAACCGTGAGGCGGTGCGGGCTGTAGAGCCTGAAGGTGAGAAGGAGGAGAAGAAGGAGGAGGGCCCAGCGGCCGAGGAGAAACCCGACCCAGCCGAGCCCAAGGGGGACCCTGACATGGCGCCTATCTATCTGCGGAGTCTGCTGCCTGTTTTCACCTACGTCTACCAGGGAACCATGCTCCCGTCCGTCAGGTAATGTCATATTGCTCACCTTCCACTTTTTCCGTGTTTGGTGAGCTGTCACCTTAGTGCTCTGATAATGTTTGTATGATAATTAGGGAGTACAGTACTGCAGTACTTCCCTATGCCCTATGAGAATATAGCCACTCGAGAGCCACTTTGAAGTTGTTTCCGAATAATTCAACCATCACTTCGATGTGATTTAGGTGAAAACAGTGTATAAAAAAAGAAATGATGCATACAAAAGTAACTTCCTGGTATTAAGGGCACATAGTAACCTTTACTTTAACCTTGATCCATGATATTTTGGAACTTTGATGAAACTATCTAGCATGTTATGATTAAAAACTGCAAAAAAAAAGAAGATTTGATACAGAGGTATTGCAAGGGTATTTAATCGCCTGTGTTAATACTGCTGTGTGTGAATATACCTAGCCATGAAGTCATCTTATATAATTATTTGACCTTTTTAGGAAAGCGAGCTTGGCCTTGATCCGTAAGATGGTGCACTACATGCCTACCACATTGTTGGCTGAGATGTCGAGTCCCGAGTATCTCTGTACCAACTTTGGGTCACAGCTTGTAGAAGTCCTCGCCCTTGTTCTAGATAACGAGGTTAGTTTTATGTTTTTACATGAAAATCATATGCATTTCCACATAATTTGAAGAAAACATGCATATAATTAATGTAGTCGTTTGGAAATAAGACTTTTTCGTGCTAACAAAATGCATTTTATCTGAAGAAAATTGCAAATAAAATGATTACAGACAACAATGATACTCTTCTACACAATAATATGTCAATATCAGTCTACTGTAAGTAAAATAATTTCAATCAATCAAAACTTGTCCGTTTTATGATAATTATCAGGAAGACGAAGACGGTCAGCACACAGTTCTGCAGATCATTGAGGACCTGATGGAACATAGTCCTGATGTTTACCTAGACCACTTCGCTCGGCTTGGAGTATTCAACAAAGTGCTTGCCATCGCAGGCCCAGCCACAGAGGAGAAGGAAGGAGCAACAGGAAAAGATGATAAGGTACAGTAATGATAAACACATAAATTGTATGCTAACCATTTGTAATACATTGTAGTGTAATGCTTGCTTTATTATAGACAACTATGTATATGCAACTTTACTCAGAATTGATATTTATTTCCGACCAGGAGGAGGAGAGTCCGCTAGAAGACGCCAAAGACATAGTCCAGGGGAAGCCATACCACTGGCGGGACTGGTGTGTGGCACGTGGCAGAGACTGTCTCTACATCTGGAGTGACGCGGCGGCCCTCGAGCTGTCCAACGGGAGTAACGGCTGGTTCCGCTTCATCCTGGATGGCAAGCTGGCCACCATGTACTCCTCGGGCAGCCCTGAGGGCGGCTCTGACAGCTCAGGTAAGCCTTAATAGTTGTAGTGGTTTGTAATTATGTACCTTTATGGTCATGGTGAGCTGCAATATATATGGATTAGGCGAGTATTCAGGGCCGAGAAATATTAAGTCGCTGATATCCTGTATTGTCTGAAAGTGCCTTTTAGTTTGGCAAATTAGCCGACATTTTGATTCATTTCCCTTTAAAACGTGAGTATGTCATTGGTAGCACTCTTTATTACTGGACATCGATTCTCTCTCTTTGTAGCTCTATAGTGATCGATGCCCAGTTTTATACTTCAGACCAGTGGCTCATTTTGGCTGTTTTTTGCCTCACAGATTGCTTCTAGGGCAAAATCCTGACTAGGTGCCAATATATTCTCTATGCCAATGTGTAATATGAGGGTAGAAAACACTGGAACCTCAGTTAGAAAAAATCCTACTGAACAGTTTTTGAGAAAATTAGGGTTTTGTTGCATATTTTTGGTGTTTTTAGTACATTTCCTACATAAACCGTGAACGCCAGCATTTCTCACTTTTCAGGTGTTTAGAATCAGAATTTGACTTTTTTTTATTCGCAGTAGGATTTCTGAGTATTGAGCCATTCTAGAAAAGCTATTCTTTGGAAAAAATACTTAGTATTTCTTGATGATTTTCGTTGCACAAATTTAGGGTTGTAATATAAAAACTGCATTGTCATCCAATCAAAGTGTTTATGCACTGCTGATGGTCACCCCCTCCCACCCACTTCACTCTGCATTGAAGGAGAACAGGCAGGGGAGGTTCATGTGTCCGTATGTAGCTGTTGACCTGGGTGCTGGGTGCATTTTTAATTTATGGGGTGCCAACTGTTCATGAAAGAAAAATCAAATAGAATATTTTATTTTTTTAGTATCAGATCAATGCAACTACAATTCGTAATTTAGCACTTAAAGCATTGTATTTGCATTAATATGAATAGTAGCCACCTTATGGGGTGCCAACTATTCATGAAAGAAAAATCTATAAGAATTTGTTTTTTATTAGCATTAAATTGATCCAACTACAATTCGAGATTACATTTTAAACATCTTAAATCAATGGTAGTCATCTTAAATATATGGGGTGCCAACTGTTCATGAATTTAAAAAAAAGAATAGAATTAGTTTTTTTATTAGTATCAGATTAATGCAACTACAATTTGTGATTGCACTTAAAGCATTGTGGCATGCAATGACTGGTAGCCACCTTGAATGTATGGGGTGCCAACTGTTCATGAAAGAAAGAAAAGAAAGTATTTTTTTTAAGAATCAATTTAATGCAACTGCAATTCAAGATTGCATTTAAGCATTATGGCATTCAATGACTGGTGGCCATCTTGAACCTATGGGGTGCCAACTCTTCATGAAAAGAACAACTAAATTGGATTTTTTTAACAGTATAAAATTTATGCAACTACATTTCAAGATTGCATTTAAAGCATTGTGGCATTCAATGAATGGTGGCCATCCTAAACCTATGGGGTGCCAACTGTGTTTGAAAAAGGTATCAAATAGAAACTTTCTTATATGAATTATACAAATTAATGCAACTATAATTCTTCATTGCACTGAAAGCATTGTGGCATTTAGTAAATGGTAGCCATCTTGAATGGGTTGAATGAAGGAAAAATCAAATAGGATTTGTTTTTTTGATAGTATCAAATTAATGCAACTACAAGTCAAGATTGCATTTCAAGCATCGGGACATTCAATGAGTGATAGCCATCTTGAATCTATGGGATGCCAACTGTTCATGAAAGAAAAATGGAATAGATTTTTTTTTATTAGTATCAAATTACTGCAACTGCAATTCGAGATTACATTGAAAGCATGGTGGCATTCAATGAATGGTTGCAATCTTGAATCTTTAAATGAACATACACACAGACATATTCATAGGCATGAACATGGTGTTCTCCTTCATATAGATATTCATGGATTTCTACTTCTACTAAAATATAGATTTCTGTTGGAAGGATTCTGTTACATGGATGTCGATGTCCAGTTTTAGATATATATCCATATAGTGCATTGGAGTGCTATAATGTTGGACTGCTGTATATTCTCTTGTTTTGATTTATACTCAATTGCTCACTGTTCTCCAAATCAGAAAACCGTGGAGAGTTTTTGGAGAAATTGCAGCGTGCAAGAAGTCAGGTGAAGGCAGGTACCCTGAGTCAGCCGATCCTGTCCGCCATGTCGACAACACGCATCATGGTCGGCAACTGGTCTCTGTCCTGTAAGAAGGATGGGGAGTTGCTCATCCACAACTCTGACGGTCAGCAGGTGAGCAGCTCAGCTTTAGATATTCTAGTAATCTCCTCACGTGTAGACCGAATGGTACTACTCCACACAACTGCGCCTAGCCATTAGCTTTGCCTGTTGTAATCTGTGTCATGCGCTCAGTGGATGGCTTATAAAAATCATACATTTATTACGATAAATTAACGTTGAAATTAAGAAGCTGGCGAATGGCACTGATCAATATATGTTGTGTAAATTTCATTTGATAACATCAGTCCAATCATATAATTTCCTCATTTTCCTTTCACATTGCAGCAATGCACGATCCTCCGTGAGGAATTGCCTGGATTTATCTTTGAGTCTAACCGCGGCACCAAACACTCCTTTACTGCGGAAACCTCATTAGGCCCTGAGTTCTCAGCGGGCTGGACTGGTCGCAGGAGCAAGAAGTTCAGGTCCAAAATGGAAGCTGTTAAACAAAGGGTAGGTTCAGTTATACAGCCCAAAATTGATGAACTTTTCCCTCTTGTATTGTGGGGACCTTCAGAATGGGGGCATGGAGGAGTAGAATAGCTTATTTGGGGACCCTTCCATGATACTCGTGGGCATAACGGAATTGTAAGAGGCGACAGAACTTCAGTCTTGTGGCTGGGTGCTATGTTGGCAACAGACGTCCATATGCGGGCCTAGGCCTTTACACTGGTGGCCTGACGTGATCTTTTCTCAGTGGTCCACTTCTGAAATATCAGAGGCGATGGTTTGTCTGACCCTGTCGGCTCTGTTGCTATTCGGTATTTCTAGGACCAGGCAAATAAAAGAACACTTTGCTATCCTTTGAAAAGAGTAAGAGACACGTCTTAGTAGCAGTTTTCTCCCTTATCCTATACATTCGACAGGCCATTTAATCATTTGAATACAAAAGCGATATCATGGGCATTAATTTCATTTCAGAAACTGCTGTGAGCGTCCAGATCACACTTTCAACATTAACTTTGGAAGTAAAATGAATCATTTTTGTTACTGACAGGTAAAAACATTAGCGAGAGAGGTATACGACAAACATTTCCGAGCAGCATGTGCTACACCACGGGGTGTTGTCGCCAAGCTGTGTAATATTGTGACGCAAATGGAGGATGCCTGCCACAAACACTCTGCCCAGTATGAAAAGGTGAGTTGGTTGTCTTTGTCCGAGAAATATTCACCAAGATTATGCTAGATGTAAATGGGGACACATAATAAATCGAGCGCTCCCTTCCCTTTGATTACTCTACATATCTTAGCTCTCGGTACTCACAAAGTGCCCCTAGACCCAAATTTACACCAGATTGTGTGATAGTAAGTCTAGTTATGACGAGAAAAGAGTTAGCCGACCTGTAATATAATGAGCATGATGTCTATAAACCATCGCCATACCTTGAGTAACCAGCACCCCAGCTGGTGTAAAGTTGGTCTTGGGTCTTTATGGATTATTTCCCCATTTACCATACGTCACTTAAGTCAATACTATATTTGTGTTTCCACCTAGCTCTGGGAAGA
This sequence comes from Harmothoe impar, assembly GCA_947462335.1. Classification (NCBI taxonomy): domain Eukaryota; kingdom Metazoa; phylum Annelida; class Polychaeta; order Phyllodocida; family Polynoidae; genus Harmothoe; species Harmothoe impar. The sequence continues at coordinate 55,228,658 of OX381704.1, forward strand.
CGAGAGTGACTGGCGCCAGGAAATGGAATCGGCCTTCTCTGAGCTCTTGTTGCTACTGCGGGACGACAACACAATGTCCGCTTATGAACTGCACTCCTCGGGCCTTGTGCAGGCCCTTTTCAACTGCCTTAATGTAAGTGTGTACCCTACTCCACCATGCAATATCATCATCGTTATGGAATCTGCCACGACATTTGAGTTTCATAATGATAATACAAACTGTTTAAACCTCTTTTTTTTGTCTCAATGTAGTTCTTTTTTATGTTCAGCCAAGATGAATGGATGATCGAGTTAGATATGTCTATGTCTGATGGTCTGATGGAGTTAATGTTGCCTCTAATGAGAGCTTTTATCTTTCAATAGAACAATGATGAACCGTCCTCAAAACTCAGCAGAAAACATGCCGTGGAAAGAATTAACCTGTTCAAATCTGTCTTCCAAGATCGTGAGGATGGGTGAGTTTCACATATTTCATATTCTGTGATATATTTATGTTTAAAGCTATATTAAACTAATCAATTTTAGACTTTGTTTGAAGTCTGCAGAAAATAACTGGATTTCTTGATATCATACTCAATGCATCTGCTAGTCCACTAGCTTTTGAAAAGTGGAATAAATACCCGGTATTAATATCTCTTGTTTTTCTGCTACAGGTCTGTCCCCCCTGCCGTGTCGTTGGTTGGGAAACTGGTAGCTGTTCTCGAATCAATTGAGAAACTCCCTGTATATTCATATGACTCCACCAGTTCAGGCTATGGCCTACAGGTCAGTTGATTCCATGTCTATTTCTCTGTAATACAATATGTGTAGCATTAAAAGACAAAGTGACATAATCTAGACGGTTTTAGATAAATGAAACAGTTTTAACAGCAAAGAAATTGTGGCCAAAATTGTGTCTTTTAACATGTAATGATAAATGATATGATGCTTCTTGCAGATTCTTACCAGAAGATTACGTTTCCGTCTGGAGCGAGCAACAGGAGAAAGTTCGCTGATTGACCGTTCTGGGCGTAACCTCAAGATGGAACCGCTTACCACCCTTGGTGCTCTTGAACGATACTTACTTAAAATGGTTAGTTCCAATCACTTTCAAGTAAATTTGATATCATCTCAACATCAAATCTGACTTTAATAATTCGCTTGAAATAAATATTAAAGATATTGAAATAGCCATCGAAAACCTCAATTTTGCCCGTTTAACAAAAAAGACATAGAAACATAAATACCGGTATATGTTGTAGATATTGAAGGCAATCATTAAATTGTCCTTTTCTCTTTTCAGGTTGCAAAACAGTGGTATGACTACGATCGGTCAACCTTCACATTTGTCAAGAAATTGAAAGAGACTGGATTCAAAGTCGGCTTCACTCATCAGAGAGACTTTGACGAGAACGGCCTTTTGTACTGGCTAGGCACAAATGCAAAGTAAGTCAGAAACGGCACTACGCATACCAGTTCGGACTAGCACAAAGGAAGGCCAGTCTTTGGTACCTATACATGTACTACCAGTCCCGGTAGTAAAGTATAATAAATCAGTTTCATATAAAAAGTCAGCAGATGAAGCACAAGGTGTGGACAGTAAAGGACATTTTTTAATAAACCTTGATAGTTTCTGAGTGCAGAGGCATATAACGCAAGAGTGCTAACCAGGTGGATTGATACTATGATCACCAATAGATGCTGATGTATGGTTCTTGTTTTTATTGATCCTCAGGACAGCCTATGAATGGGTAAACCCTGCCCAATACGCATTGGTGGTGGTTACGTCCTCAGAGGGTAAAAATCTTCCTTACGGAAAACTGGAGGACATCCTCAGTCGTGATCCTTCGGCATTGAATTGTCATACCAACGATGACAAGTGAGTATTGATGGATAAGTCTAATATGATAAGTGTAGGAGACAAAATATATTTTTAAAAGAATGGCCAAGTTCTTACATTATCTGTACCTTCCAGCCATCCAGAAATAACATTATAAGTAAATTGATATTCTAATGTCTTAAGCTGATAATGAAAATGTGAAATGTAGATTACGTACATTCATTTGAGTATAAAAAAGGAATTGCATTAAATGTGTTCCATTGTTGTCAGAAATGCATGGTTTGCTATCGACCTGGGCGTGTGGCTGATCCCAACGAGCTACACCCTGCGACATGCTCGGGGCTATGGGCGGTCAGCGCTGCGCAGTTGGCAGTTCCAGGTGTCCAAAGATGGACAGACATGGACCACCCTTTACAATCACCTGGATGACTGCTCACTGAGTGAGCCAGGATCAACCGCCTCCTGGCCACTAGAGGCATCTCAGGATGAAAAACAGGGCTGGAGACATATACGTATCCAACAAATGGGCAAAAATGCCTCTGGTCAGACACACTACCTATCATTGTCTGGGTTTGAGATCTATGGCACAGTGACAGGAGTCTGTGACGACCTAGGTATGTTTAATTTCGCTTCTTGGTTATAAATACTACCCCTTCTCGACAATGTACAGGAAAATGCTTGCTATATCTTGATTTTACATTCACTGCCGATAATAATGTACCTTTCTAAACCTTGTTCTCTCTTCAGCTGTAGTTTAAGCTCCTTCAGCTTTTCAGTGTATAATGTATTAGCAAAAAAAACGTTCTTAGTCTGTCACTTCTAGCAAATTCATTTATCTTCTGTTAAGAGTATTCTATCACAGGTCTTACCTTTACCCAGCGGCTTTAGCATTGAAACTATATTATATCACTACAGGTAAGGCAGCTAAGGAAGCCGAGGCCAACCTGCGTCGGCAACGACGACTGATGCGTACACATGTTGTCAAACAAATGGTACCCGGTGCACGGGTGGTGCGCGGTATGGACTGGAAGTGGAGAGACCAGGATGGTAACCCACCCGCCGAGGGCACGGTCACTGGTGAACTGCATAATGGTATATATCAGATACACTCCTCTTATTCTTATTAAAAAAGTCTAAAACCGCATCACAGAAAATGACAGTAAATAGCCATAAATTTAGATGCTGCAATTAATATTCAAAACAAAATTGAGGGAAAAGAAACAATTCAGAAAGGCAAAGTAAAATAAAAATATCTATATCATTTCTTACTCGATGTTTTGCTATCCTTTAAAGGTTGGGTAGACGTGACGTGGGACGCTGGTGGTTCCAATTCTTACCGCATGGGAGCGGAGGGAAAGTTTGACCTGTGCCTGGCCGCCTCGCACGACCCTGACAAGCTACAGAAGAACCTGGCTGCCGTCAAGGGAGCCATAGGTGCTGTGGGAGGTTCATCTAAACCCAAGGAATCCAAGTCTAAGGTAGCCCTGCTTAGATATCTTGTTTATTTATTAAGTTAGTAAGAAGAGACTTATTTAATCATCAAATATTAGTGCCACATTGTTGTTCAAATATTGGCACGTATTTTATGTGTCAAGACATTTATTTCACAGTTTTAACTGTACTGTTGATGTGATATTCATTTTGCTTAATGTATAATTTCTGCCTGCAGGTCAGTTTAACGAGCCGGAAAAGTAGTTCGACTCCAAGTTTAAGTGAGGTGTCGGAATCAAAGTCTTCAGTGGCGAGCACAGAACAAGCTGCATCGGCTGAGAACCTTAGCTCAGGAGGCATGAACCTCACCCATGCCATCAAATCAGTAAGTGTCTATGCTGAATATGTATTGTATGTAGACTTAGGCATGTGTTTTAGCAAGAAGCTAGGAAGTTGTATGTACTTTTGTGATACATTTTATACGGCTCTGGTGTCTTAATGGTAAAATGATGAAATATGCGATGCGATAGATACTGTTGAATCCACCGGCCTGTTTATAAGAGAAGTATGTGGTTAACAAAACGTGCCTCCTCCCTCTCCACAGACGGCCGAGAGTGTAGCAGAGCGCATGATGAACCTGGCCAGCTCCGACTCAGTTGTCATGGTGACGGTTGACCCTGTAGACGATGCTACAATCACACCCATGTCCTCCTCCTCTTCCTCCATGCTGACCGACTCTATGTTGCCTGAGCCCAACTTGAGTGACATGATTGGGCTTGGTACCATCTCTGGCAGCCCACCCTCGCTCAGCTCCATGTCGGATGGCTCGTCAGGTCTGGGCAACGTGAGTGAGCTGGGCGGCCTGGGTGCGCCGCTCACGCCCCCTGGTGAGCACGATGGTATGAGTGACAGCGGCTCAGTCCTCGCCGACCTCATGGAAGGTGTGCTGGGTGCAGAGGGAGGAATGAGTTTCAGTAGTGGGCATTCGAGCAAGGACAATAGTGGTGGCAACTCGAGAGGAGCTTCACGACATTCCAGTAAACCGGATAGTCGCAAGTCCTCTGAGGCGGCCGCTAGGACTACGCCAACTAACCCAATGAGTGTCAGTGTACCTAATTTGACCAGCAACATGGAGCAGACCGTCAGCCTGCTCGAGTCCTTTGCCGCTGTGGCACGTCGCAACTTGGGTAACAACAGCAGTAACATCGGTAGGAGCAGCAACACCAGCAGTCTAGTCAGACTAGCTTTGTCATCAAACCCCAATGGTGAGTCTATGCACTCGTCCTGTTTAAAATGGCATATGCATATAAATTAATTGGGATTAAGATTATGATCATATTCGCGCCGTGATGAAGTTTCCTATTGTCTTATCAAGTGCTCAGGAGTACAAAATAAGAATTGAGAACAATTGCTCTATTGCATTTGACTGCTTTACCATGACTTAAATATACACTTTTGTATACTTTACAGTTTCAGGTAACTTGTTGAGCCAGGCGCAGAGTTTCCCCAACCTGACCACCAGCACCAGTGCCAGCACGTCAACCACGATGACTGCAGCGCAGACCATGTCCAACGTCACATCACTCAGCCAGGCCCTAACCATGTCCCTCACTTCCACCTCCTCTGAAAGTGACAACGATTTCCTCGAGACTTGTCGTGCCACAACTTTATTGGCGGAGCTGGAGGACGACGACGAACTGCCAGAACCAGATGACGAAGACGATGAGAACGAGGATGAGAACGAAGAGGAGGATGAATATGACGATGTCATGGTCCGTCAACGCTTACTCAATGCAATCTTTAAAGTCCATCTAACTGATCTGGTGAATGCAGTCATTTCTTGTCGGGACTGGGTAAAATAGACATACAGCATCTAAGCTAGTCGTAAGCATAAGTCCCTCAGACGCAAAATAATACGCAAAATCTCTTTTCAACAACATCCAAAGATTTGTATTAACGTGTTTTTCTTGGACAAATTGTTGCATGCTTCAAACCCTATTTAATAAGTTTCTTTTGGTTTTACTCATTTATTTTGCCTGATTGCATGCTTATTATTACTAGAGATACGCTTTTAAGTACCTGTGTTCTCCCTCCCTCCAAACCCTGGGTAATACAAAGAAGTTTTACAGTGTAATTGTTGTCCCAGTGCATCAATCCATATACCTAACCCCATTCGGAAAAGAGCATTGGTTACACTTTAGATAATTGTACCCTTTAGGACATTAACATGATTTTTTATGTTTTTTTAAAGATTGCTAATCCACACAAAACCAGATGAGTTGACGGTTATGTGATTTTATTGGGGTAATGGTTCACATTAAGAAGAGGCAGGCAGTTGATATCTGTTTGCAACATTTTCGCCTGTGTTTCGCAGGCTTCTTCAGGCAGAATATTATTTATATATGTCCTGAAGTGGCATTTTTCAGACAAGTCAGATTTGTAAATTATGCCCAATCATGACGATTCACTCAATTTCCCCATCCCGACATTTTCATTTGAAAGATCTTTCCACCGGACCCTATCTCTCCCCAAATTTAATACCAAAGGTGGTTGGTTCATGGAATCTGTCCGTTAGTTGACCCACCTTTTTGTGATATTTGGAGCAGAGAGAGACGACTTACTGTGGCTTAGCATGTGTCATTGAGTGTGTAGCATGTGGAGTACTGGAGCTTGACGTGTGTGTGTTGTTCTGCAGGAGGAGGATGACTATGACCCGCGCGGTTCTCGGCGCCGCACCTGGGACGACGAGTATGTGCTCAAGCGGCAGTTCTCAGCCCTCATCCCAGCCTTCGACCCACGGCCAGGCCGCACCAATGTCAACCAGACGCAGGACTTTGAAATACCTACCCCAGGTGTGTACAGCTTAATATTATGTACTGAAACTCCTCATGGAAATGAATGTACAGCCTTGTTGGCACAATGTAGAAATCCAGTGTCAACGGCATACGATCTTACCTGCTTCTTACTATCTTCGTTACTCGTTTACTATTAACAATGTCCATAAGGCAGAACAACAGGACACGGGTATGATGATCCAAGGGTAACGGAATATATCCTTAGACCCCGTTTGGGTTGCAAACATAATATGTCAAAGCACGAAATGATGACAATGAATGATGTTATTGCTAACAGTTGGCACCTTTTATATCTGATAGGTGCTCCTGAAGTGACACCAGTTGAGGAGAGAGACACCACACCGCAGCCTCGTCTAGCTCTATACCTCAAAGGACCAGGCCTTCCCGGGGTAAGTAATTAGTGTATTCATATTCGCCATCACATATACAACATACTCAACCCTGCAAATTTAAAAAACATGTTAATGTATTACGTCTGTTGAAATAATTATGAATCGTAAGATAATACAATATAGAATAACGTCTCGCAAAGGTATTTTGTCAATGGACCATATTCTGCACCACTCGTGGTGCCCTCGGCAAAATTATAATCAAATTTCGCCTTACCCTGGTAAGTCTCATTTAATTTCACAATAAATCGTGTTTGAACTTCACAGATGACTGACCATGAGATTCCGCTGGAAGACCAGAACGCGTCCATCTTTAAGTACGTCCAGATGCTGCTTAGTCTTAGTTCAGGAGCGGGCAAGACGGAAAAGCTGAAGCGCATCTGGGAACCCACATACACGTATGTATAACATATGTAAAGATCTTTGCAGGCCTAATTCATTTCCAGCGCTGGTCCCAAGGAAGATCAACCAGAGGGCTGGTCCTAATGTATGTGAAAATCGTAATAATCTGCGAAGATGGAAACGTTAATATCAGGGCAGCAGGGCTATGTTCAGAAGAACTAGGCCGATGAAGAGCGTGGGGATTTCTGGCTGAGCGCTCTATATTTCGCAAAAATAACATGTATGAGATATTATTTTACGCGTGAGCTTATCATGGATTGTCATGTCGTTCTTACAAAGACCAAGTACAATAGTGTGTTGTAATGCCTTACAGCTGAGCTTGTGTTTGTAGGATCGTCTACAAAGAGATGAAGATGGACGATAGTCAGATGGACCATAACGACTCAGGGGTAAGTAGACAACGCTTGTGTCATGACTAGCCGTCATCTGGGGTAATGATACCCTACTGACGCATGTCAACTAGTTTCTTGGTAATTGCAGAGAACATTTTGGAGAAAAAAAAAAGTTAAAACATTATGATTCTGTCAATATGAAGCAAAAACAGCAACTTTATTACAGATGTGGTGTGAGTTGGTTGTTTGGTATAAAGAAGGCCAAGAATAAAGGAAGCTAAACTGAATGATTCAAAGTGAAATGTCTGCTTCCGAGGCAGTTCGGTCATGGTTTTGTTTCTGCGTGTGAGGTAGATGCTGTCATGGTCGGTGTGGTGTGAAAAACGCGGGCTATGACTGTTGCTTGTCACTATTACTTAGTTGGCGCATGAGGTGAGGCACTGCTATGCTAGCACCAGGTCTATTCCGTTGGCTTTCCGTCAATGAAGCACGTGCACGAACACATATACACTCGGTGTGCGAGCTCTATCGCAGGGATCTAGTTGAGGTTGTCTATACGTACTGACTAAGTGCTACTTACGCATTTCTCAATAAGAGTAGCAAACTGCTGGAATGGAAGTTGTGAATGACGCATGATACATTCAAATTGTGTCGAAACCCTTTCTCTCTTCTTTTGTCTTCTCTTTTGTCATATTGGACAAGGACTTTATTCTACCTATACTATTCTTTGACTGAGTTTCTTTCCACAGAACACCCCATGGCCTTTAGTATAAGGTACATCGTTTATACCCTTCGTACAGATCCTAGTCACCAGCAACAAGAAATAAGAGATTGTACCCCTGACTTACCAAACAAATGTACATGGTGAATATTGAGGTAGAAATAAAATACAGCAATTCTATATGCCAATATGTGGTGGGGATGAATGCAACACTTTGGAGAATTAAAGAACTCATAAGATTAATAGATAGAACAAGTGCTGTAGGATAGATGGAAGTCAAATATAGAATTCTTCGCCCACTGCATTCGCCACCCCTACCTCACCCCCAACACTCCCACCACTCCGCCTTGACCTCCCCCCACCCCTCCCCAACGTCCCAGTTTGGCAGGTATGGCATGCCCAATTTAAGTCCCAACATGTTCAGATCGTTACCATGAAACATGCGAATCATTCCAAACGTGGCTCAATCACGTTATGTTAACCTACTTTTATTATCGGGAACAAGCAACACGAAGCACCCACTCCCCATTCCAAGGCAAAGAGTGCATTACATCAGTAAGGAACCATTTCTGTTGGTTCACTCTTTGTTAATTTTCTTAAATTACTTGCCGCTTTTCGTGACTGTACTTTCCTACGGTTCTATTGCATGCAGAGCATATCCATCCATATTATGCTTCGTTAGCTTGGAGATAAACAGTGATAATAACATTTATGTAATCCATTTTTTTACGGAAATCATATAATTATAATTATTCAAAATAGTCATCAATTTCCAACAAAGTATAATTCTGGAGAAAAAGAAGGTAGGCAATTGATATGAGATTCAATTAAAGATGAATACCATAAGAAAATTACGTCCCAAAAAATTCCTGAAAAATAGGTATTTTGATTTCTTTAAACTCGTTTTAACCTGGCAAGTCATGATTCAAATTATTTCCGCACATGTTAGGCGCTCCATATTTTAAAACCTACTTAGCTCATTAGGCATTTGTTGCAACTGGATTGCTTCTTGCTCTTTGATTTGAGCCATAAGGGTATTAGTTGACATGGAACTTTCAGTGGGACATGGGTTACACAACCCTTCCTACACCATCCTATCGCTGCAACGTGTATTAGCCAAATCAGGTGTGTGCATGGTGTGCGTGGCTGCAAACATGGGTACAGTATATATGGGCAACATCCACCCCTGCTCCCCTCCTCTTATCCGTCTATGGACCACTTGGTTAAGTAGTGCCAGAGGCCCTAGGTCGAGTTGTCATAGCCATCCCCATCGGCTGTCGTTGCAGGGCCGCTGGGGCGTGGCGTATGTGGCTCGCCACCTCGGTACCGACTTGATGCCCAAGTCTCAGCTCATAGGCTTTCTGACTGAGTACGCCGACAGCACGTTCCTGCGGCGCTGGAAACTGACCGGCACCAGTAAAAGCATTAGAAAGAGTAGGAATTGTCACCAGCTGGTGGCAGCCTACAAGGTCAGCCCAATTGCTTCTCTCCTTTTTCCTCGTCTCTTTAACCACTTCTTCCTTCACTACTACCTCCACAACTGCTACCACTACTACTCCCTTGCTACTACTATTCAGCTAATTGTAGTCATGGAATGGTCTCACTGATGCACACTGCTGTGAGTCTCAGGGCGGTGTAACTAGATTGAGTTTATGAGAGGGGGAATCAGCTTAATCGATACAGGTATCTTAGCTTGAAACCTATACTTATGAAGCATGGTTATATTTACGGCAATTTTATCAAAACAGAAAAATTACCTTGTGTGCATCTCGGAAAAACCCTAGTTTAGCACAGCATCGCCATAGTCTGGTTGTAATACGCAGTATTGGAGCAGTATGCCTCAGTGAGACAGCCAACTAGCACTAGCACTTATGCTGCTTACTGCTGCTGTCCCTTCTCTATACTAGACACGCCCAGTAACCCCTTTACTTAACATGGTCTAACCAACACACACAGTACAGTTCGGTGTAGTGTATACTCTACTAAAATAACAAGTAAATCATTGCTTCTACAATGGGAACATAGCACCTTTGCAGCAGCGGTCGGTGGCTAGCCACCCTAGACTTTTTTTCTGTGACAAGAAGCAGTACTACCCCATGCGGTAACAAGATAATGGCCAAGCAAACAAAATAAATATGGTGTATATCAAACATGATGTAACCTAAATGTATTCACCTTGATGAATTGTGTAAGAGTACTCACCCGTTACTAGTTGCCTTCAAGTTTTGAGTCCATGTCTTTTCTCGCAATATAAAAATATGGTGTTGAACATCACTGCTGTTCGAGCATGTATTTAGGTTCTCTGGAAATGTGTCTAAATGTATTAGGTTCTCTAGCATCACAATTTTACTATCGTGAGGTTTGACAAAATTAATTTTTGATTCAGTTTTCAAAAACAACACTACATTTCTGATATTGATAATTCCCTGCCCCATAGGACTTCTGTCGTCTGTATGGCATCCGGTCAGTGTCCCGGGAGTCTGAGCCCCTTGCGGTAGCACGTCGTCAACGGCTGCTGAGTGAGAACGATAACTGGCTCGGTGACACCACGGCCTGCTCCGTGGAGGACGTGTTACGGCTTCTACAACTACTCTATGCTATATCTAGAGACAGCAGCATCCAGAACAACATCATGAGTAAGCATACTGACCTTCAAACTAGACTTCATGCATCTCTTCTCACTATGACAACTAGAAATATTGATGTGCTATAGAAAGAAAGCAAATATTTGAGTTCAGAGTAGCCAAGTAGCCATGTGTTATGGACGCTAAAACATCAAGAAATAAGATGGTACTTAGGAAAGTACAAGTACTTAAATATGCCCAACAAAGTTTCACAATACCATATGTAAGGAATGCGTGAGAATCAAAATGAACAGATATAGTATCTTAATAGTTGCCACCTGATACATCAGGTTCACGTATCTCTCATCTTCCAGGTAGCGAAAGTGCACAACTAAATATCCAGTCGGAAGAATTCTACAGCAAGAAACTTACAAACAAAATAGTTCAACAAACTCAAGTAAGGATATACCAGTTATTTTGGCGACGTGTACGCTGGATAAAGTCAAACCCACTCAGCATATTATATTTGTTATTCTTTGTCCCTTGTATAAAGTAGCTATAGCAGTACGCTAAAGAAATAGAACAGTAAAAAAAAATCATACAACTAAACACTTAAAATTCAATATGTTATTCTTTGTTCCTTGTATAAAGTAGCTATAGCAGTACGCTAAAGAAATAGAACAGTAAAAAAAAATAAGCCTACAACTAAACACTTAAAATTCAATAATGATATTTTGTCTATATTGGTGATAACTCCTACACACTTGTTGGCAGGATCCGTTGGTGCTGGCGAGTAACGCGACGCCCGACTGGTGTGAGCAGCTCACCATGTGGTGTCCCATGCTCTTCCCGTTCGAGACCAGGCAGCTCTACTTCACATGCACAGCCTTTGGCGCATCCAGGTAACTAAGACACCAGTTTATTTGTCTAATAGTGGGGTCTTTATACGAGGCCTTATGTACAGAATACTTGGTAATAGGTATCAATATCGAATTAACAAGGCAAACGTGGAATGACTAGACTTCTGACACTTGCAATTGTAGTTCCTCTTTTAGGCTGCACAATAAAAAAGATTGTCAATAATTTTTTTGACTCATTATTTTCTCCAGGGCTATTGTGTGGCTGCAAAACAAACGTGATGCCAGCTTAGAGCGTTCACGAGGGCCATCTCCAAGGCGTGAGGATACACATGAATACCGCGTTGGCCGACTAAAACATGAGCGAGTGCGGGTACCTCGCGGAATGGACCTGCTGGAATGGGCCATGCAGGTCATGAAGCATCATGCTGACCGCAAGTCTGTATTAGAGGTCAGTACTGTGGTCTTTAACCAGTTATATAGAACTTTTCAAGCAATTTAAAGTACCAAACTCAATATCCTCTCGTCAACACTTAGAATCTCCTAGAGATGATACATCATGTACATATGACTTGTACCAGAAGCTTGGTAAGAGCTGTTCTTGGCTTGCTTTCAGATGGAATTCCTTGACGAGGAGGGCACTGGTCTAGGCCCGACCCTTGAGTTCTATGCCCTGGTAGCTGCAGAGCTGCAGCAGAAGAGTCTGGGTGTGTGGTTGTGTGACGACGATGTGCCCGACGACCAGGCCAGAGATGTAAGTTAAAAATTATCTAAAAAATGATATTATTTGTAAGCTAAGCCGCTCTTTAGTTATATTTCATTCCTACTGGTAAAATACACAATTCATGCTACTAAATTTCTCCGAATGATTGATTGCAGTTTAAGAATTATTGATTTATATAAAAAGATAATGTACAGATGTTTCATATTTGACCGAATGTATGTATTTTATAACCCTCTCAGGTTGACTTGGGTCATGGTGTGAAGCCTGCAGGCCACTACGTACAACGCAGCTGTGGTCTGTTCCCAGCACCACTGCCTCAGGAGGGTGAAACTATAGAGCGTATAGAAAAGATGTTCCTCTTTATGGGCATATTCTTTGCCAAGTGCATTCAGGACAATCGCTTAGTTGACATTCCATTGTCAAGGCCCTTCCTCAAACTTATGTGCATGGGCGATGTGGTGGACAATGTCTCGCAGAACTATCGCGAGTTACTCACACGGCGTCCATCAGAGGACCTGGACTCACCCCGGTCTGACGAGTCGACGCCCACAGAGGACATGGACAAAGAGCTGATCCTCGACCCACCCAAGCCGCGCTACCGGTCACAGGTATCATGCACATCTACAACATCCACATCAGCCATAGTGACCCCCTGGTATACCGGCCTGCTGACACATGAGGACTTTGAGTTAGTAGACCCACATCGAGCCCGCTTCATGCGCCTGCTGCGTGATCTCAGTACACGTAAGGCTGCTATCTTGTCTAACGGGGACCTCAGTGAGACTGAGAAACACGCTCGCCTTGAGCAGCTCACCCTCGACAACCCACCTGTCCGCCTCGAGGACCTCAGGTAGGAAGCTACTCCCATTCAGTTAACTAACAGTGTCTCTAAAATCTAGAAATGTTAACTGTTTTGAAATATATTACATCAGTATTGTAGTGTTTGATGATAACTCTAACTATCACATTGCCTCACATTTTTGGTCAGTGGTGAGCGACAGGTTTTTAATCAATTTCCCATTATTTTCAGCTTGAATTTCACTTTCAACCCTTCATCCAAAGTGTACGGCTATGCATCAGTTGACCTTAAACCGAACGGAGATGAAGAGGTAAGATATTTCATTATTATTGTACCACGGTCAACTTCTCCTCACTGAGCCCCTCCCCCTCCCACTGACCTGCGTGACCTAAATAGGCTCTCTCTCGAGTCTATGGTCACCCTGCTCTGTCCTGATGTAGCTTAACACTGTGTGGAGTAACTGGCAGGGCCCCAGTGTAGTAGGACAATCCAACATGGCACCCTCCATGGAGGCTGCCGCTGCCCGAAAAGGCCCATCCGTAATAGTAGTGTCTGTAAACAATCCCATAAACACAGATGGCAGTTCTGTGCTTTCATACAGAATGTGTACACCCGTGGGTTGTTCTATAAGGTAACCGCAAACAGTGTATACATCCTTAACGCTGTGCATGATGAGTATTCCCTAGATCACACATGGGCATTGCAGAGACTGCAGGTCTTCTTAACCATCGCCCCATTGTTAATGAATTTTTCAAGTTGATTAATGTCATGGCAAACACTTTGTCGATTCAACAAGTGTATAAACAAACGGTATTCGTGAATTCCACCAGGGGCGGATTCTGCTTACCGACCAGAGTCAAATTGGCTGTTTTATATAAGTTTAACAAGTGTTTATTTGCACCCCCAGGAGGTGTCGCTGGACAATGTGGAGGAGTACATCGAGTTGGTCACTGACTTCTGCCTTAACTCGGGTATTCGCCGCCAGATGGAGGCCTTCAGAAGTAAGTCCAAATACAGCTTTACACCGCAAGCTTCATGACTCAGTTCATAAGGGTATAATGGAAACTAGAGGAATATTAAAACTATTGTTTATATAAAAATAAAATATCAAATAAATGTTTAATGTGATAAATGTGTACATCCGTAATAAGATTTAAAATGGATGCTTGTTTTGCCTTGTAGGTGGTTACAACATGGCCTTCCCCATAGAGAAGTTGTATCCCTTCAGCCCTGACGAGCTGCAGCTCATTCTGTGCGGTGACCAGGTACCACAGTGGACACGCGAAGACATACTTAACTACACAGAGCCCAAGCTCGGCTACACACGCGAAAGGTAAGCACAGCTTGACACATGGAGGAGTGAAGAGGGGGGGGGGGGGGGATTGTGCATCCTACAATAAGGCCCCTTTTCTTGGATCGTGCTACGCACACACTCATTTGGTCGTTATTTATAACTCTGTGTGCTCTTAATTTCAACTCCCTCTTTGATTGTATGTATGTCCATGCATATCCATTTTCCACAGTGTGGCGCGATCCTTACCTAAATATCACTTGAAAGTCTTTGGATTTGCAAACTCTTCACTTTTGAAGCCACTTCAGTTCAAATTTCAAATGTTTAAATATCACTTTTGTCTATTCCACAGTCCTGGCTTCCAGCGGTTCGTAAATGTGATGACGGGTATGACTGGTGATGAGCGCAAGCTCTTCCTCCAGTTTACCACCGGGTGTTCCTCACTGCCTCCGGGCGGCCTGGCCAACCTACAGCCGCGCCTCACGGTGGTACGCAAAGTGGACGGCAACGATAACAGCTACCCCTCCGTCAACACGTGTGTGCACTACCTCAAAATGCCAGAGTATTCCTCAGAAGTTATTCTCAGAGAGCGACTCATTGCGGCGACCAAAGAAAAGGGTTTCCATCTGAATTAACAGCATGCTAGAATTAAAATATTGTATGTATATGAAGTAAATATTAACAAGCCAACCTGTACGTGTGCGGTGATAGGGTGATAATGATGATAAAAGACAGTGGCACATGTGGTTAATGTCATTTCTACCACAATCATGGTCAAGAATGGTCAAGAAGGATTTGGCAGTTGCTGTGTGATGCAGATGAGTTGATATATAGATGTTATATGACATTAACATGTATGACTCCCCTTCTCTATAAATAGCAATGTTCGGGGCAGTAAGAGAGGGACTAACGGTAGATGTGTAAGGGGCTTGGATGGCGCTGGAGTGGATGGCGTGAAGTGTATGCTGTATATATACATACTAACCATTACAGCCATGTGTGATACTCAGTGCCCTCTGTCGGTAGGCGTGGCACACGCTGCTGCCGGGGTCTCAGCCTCTCCTCGGCTAAAACTGCTTAGCTAGATCGCTCCAGCCAAAACTCCCCTGACTTGATGCTGACTGGGGAATACAACCCAGCTCTGAAGCAGCTTTATCACAAGCATTCACCTTAATCTGAGACCACATGGTAGTTAGTCATTTAACAAGAAGACTGATAAATGGGAGGGGGGATGGAGACTGAAGGACTGCAGCCAGTCGCAGGTTCATAGGGCTCATAGTCTGATAAAACAAAAATCATGGATGTTTCAAGTTATTTATAAAAGGTTTGTCAACGAAGATGAGGTATGTCATTGAGAGAATGGAGGGTGTGGTGAGAGCGTGAATGATGCATGCCTGTTGGGGACACGTGCTGACTGACCATGTTGATAGAACCCAAGTGGTGGCTGAATGGAGGAATGAATGACAAGTATGGACGTGCTGGGTGACTGGGTGAGAGGGATAGGTGTCGGGTTGCCCACTTTCACCATAATAATGTGTACATGAGGTTGTCGGAGCTGGGGTGCGGCAGTACAGTCGTAGTGTGTAGGGGCCGCGCGCTCCGGCCGACCCGTCCTGGGTGCTACCGTCACATTCATTATTGCTGTTCCAATTGTTTACGTTAATTCCTTTACCCAGCTTAATTACGTACTGTTCATGGGAATGTGAAGCGGGAACTAATTGCTTGCGTTTTTGGGTATGGCCATTACCCTGTTACTGTTAGTGATGGGGGGAGGGAGGGGGTAACTAAGTAACTAGGCCTGTATCTGGCTCTTAACCCTTTCCCCCTCAAAACGGCCAGAAATGGCTAGTTTAAAGGGAATTCAAGGGGGAAAGGGTTAATATACAAGGCGGGACCTGGGATACTTGAAACAATAACTGTAGAATACGAACTCTCAAGTCTTTATCTAGATAGAGTCAGCTGAAAGACTGGAGAGAAAACGCGCAAAGATTAGCAAACCTATTGAAACCCTGTAGTAAATGACAATTAGGTAAATAAGGGCCAGGTGCCTGTAAGGTGCAGATGTGTACCCCTTGGTGGGAAGTGTATGTGGAGGGGCAATGCCGTTGTGATAAATATCGGACAATTGTTAGTAGAATTTGCGGCAATGCTCGTCTAAATAGAGAAAAAAAGATGTGAGAACGGCACTATCAAAGACTTTGTTACGAAACCATATCATGTCTGTAGTAATATTGATAGATCCAAAGGAAGTGATTATGATGTGATTTTGTTGAAGCTTGGTTTAGATTCACTTGAATTGGTGGAATCGTTAAACTGAATTGAAGCAGTGTGAGTGTGTATCGTAAAACTGAGTGTGGGTATGAGTGTGACCAAATAGACTACACAAGTAGAGTGCATAGTTCTGAGTTTTCCGTTAAAGCAACTTAAATATTTGTAGTCAATACAAAGTGACGAATGTGGTCAATTCTTTTTTTAAATGGGTGAACTTTAAAGGAACGCAATACTAAAGACACCCGTGTTTATCCCAGACATTTTAATACAAGCACAACTCCGTAAATGTGTTATTAAGTGATAGGGGTATGCAGGAATCAACCGGCTAAACCATAATACGGATATTCTCGGCTACCTTTGTTTTGAAGAATTAAACTTGTTTTCGCTGTGTACTTGAATACGTAGCGGGATGGTACCTCTTTAACCTTTGGTACTCATCCCCCCATTTACCCTCATATGTATATGCTCGTGCAGTGTATATAAACGTAGAAAAGGGTCAGTGTAGCCGGTAGAAATGTTTATCCTGAGTGATGTTGAACTCGAAAGTTGTATGCACTGCATTCCTCTAGAACAATGGACTTTTCATTTTAGTTGAAGAGAGTATACCAGTGAAACTAAGGCCTCAACCATCATCCTTTACAAACATGTATCAACTCGTTCATTTTAATTCGATTGTTTTCATTGGCAAATAGCGGTCATTTGTTCTCATTTTACACATAATGGCCTAGTGTAACATGGCTTCTCTGGACTGAAATAAAAATAAAAGTGATATAATAATCAATGGATCGTCTTGTTTTGGCGTCTACAGTTATTAAACTGGAAAGAATTATCCTAAAAGAGTAAAAAACTAATTAAACGGAAACTAAATTTACATGGATTTTACTCATGGCTGTGTCTCACGACCTTGGGCCAATGTTTTTGTCTCTGACTGGGTGCCAGATGTAGATAGAATTTGGCTGAAAAGGTAAATGGATGTTATAACTCTTGAAACTAGTCATTAGTTGCCCATTTTTATCATCATCTGCCCTAAATAACCCGTTTTTATTCAGGCCGGTCAGAGCTGGCACCCGGTCAGAGACAAAAACATTGGCCCAAGGTCGTGAGACACAGCCTCATACTGGTAAGACTAAATGTGTTACTTACGTGCCAGCGTCCCTATAATCTGTGCAGTTAAGTAACCGGTACAGAGGGGTACATAGATGTCCAATGCCTCTAAAACAGATTTTGTACATGCAAAGAGTCGAAATTTATTCTTTAAAGAAACATTTAATGGCCACTTTGAATCGATTATCAGCTTTGCGGATAGCGCCCTCACCTGCTTAAAAGGGCCGCATCAACCTTTTTTAGTCTTTCCAATAAAAAAACAGCCAAAACGGCCGCTCCTACCTCAATAAAAAAGAAGAAAAATGTCAAATTTCCGCTCTAAACTGAGAACAGAAATGCCAAGCTTATTCACCCCAAAATCGTATTTTTGGACCCAAAAAATCGCAATATTTCCTTAAAATGTTAACAATTGAATACCAATTTAGTATACAGTACAGTTACATGTATAACTGATGGAAAATATTCTGTAGAGTTTTCAAGCATCATGACAACAAAGGGCATGACATATTACGTTACTTGCCCTTGATTTTGCAAATTCCCCCCAAAAAAGAAAAAAAAGACGTCCCTCGTCACCTTAACTGAAAAAAAAGCAACCTACCTTGCGGTCTCGAAAAAAGTATTCAAAAAAAGCTGATAATCAATTTTAAGTGGCGTTAAACTAACGCCACAAAGACACATAAATCACCTCTCTCCCACCACTTTGTCTACGCACGTACGCACATAGCATACTCATAAATTCGAGAAAGGCCCCCAGGGTGTGAGACCGAATAAAAGTTACTTCCGGATTACGAGCAAACAGCATCAGTGGAGTTTCTTTAATTAGCATGGAATTTGCTATCACATTACTGTTTTGAAGTCACAGTTATTCCATTGTCGACAGGAGTTGGATGTTTGAACAACCTGGGGATGTTGAGGCATCGAGATTTTGCATTTTGAAGCCTGTTTGTGTGGTGAAGTGGGCCGGCGTACCCTCACTGTAAGAGTATCGGTAAGTGCACAACGTCTCGACCAGACACGTATCATATGGCCAATGGACTGAGTGATTTATCGGTGATGGGTCAATGAGCAGAAATACCCTGGAACTGGATTTAGCCCTGATCAACAACAAATGTGAAATGGGCCATGGGTCATCACGGGCAGTCACTGGTCAGGTGGCTGATATTTTGATAATGATGAGCCCACCAAACCTTATGTACAAATTTAGATCATCACTCACCCCATCGATGTTCTTCCCTTGTTAAAAAAAAGAGAAGAGGACAAAACACCAACATTTGAAGACTACATAGTTCTAATACTTTGTAGCGCAGACTATCCCAAAGTATACCATGCTAGCGGGATTACGCGGGCAGCCAGTGCCTGATCCAGTACTGGCGAAATAACAGCCATCACAATAGATACCAGTTGTCACATAATGTACCCTAAGAATTCTGCAGGGAATGTCTCGGGACTTATCTCATTGGTTGACAATTCATTCCGCTACACACCTATACCATAAATAGGGGAGGGAGAAGGACAAGGCACGTGTTGGAGACATGACAAGTGCTGGAGAAGTCTGAAATTTATGAAGGTATTTTCAAATTTGTGAAATTGGTCATGGTATTTTCAATATCACATTGTAATTTTTACAGTGTAGTATGTCTATGGCGGGAGAATGAGGGTGACAGAGGGATATGATAGATAATTATTGTGATCATAGAATGACAAGGAACAACATATATAAGATACTAAAAGAATACCAGAAATGACCCACCCTTGTGTTTAATTACCCTGTCTTACTGATTAAATATGTAAGTCTGCAGACGTATTGCTAAAGCAGCAAATGCAGCATGTCAGGAGTGTGTCAGTGCATGCACCACAAACCCCTAGATGCACCAAGAAAGGATAAGAAAAGCGACGATCATTATCTCCGTCTTTGTCTCACAAGATAATCATACTGGAATCATTAGTACTCGGCTTCACCACAAGTGCAAAGAGATTTGCCAGCATTCCTGTATGGATTGAATCCTGACAAACCTTTTGCAGCCATAATATTACAGGCATTTAATTCCACTAATGTTCATATCGCCGAGTAATTACAGTAATATATGTACAATAATTATGCTTATGATGTTTGTGATAGATAATGGTTATCTTTTTGATAAAGTCATATTCTAACCCTACCCGTAGGGGGAAAACAGCAATCAGTGCAGGCGATATGTTGTTCAGTACAGTGCAAAGGACCAGGTTTTCCATAAAGGTTAATTAAGCACCGCCTTCTTGGCGGAACTCCAGCCTTTGAAGTGTTTTGAAGTTTACATTTGACCTTAATGTGGCCTGATGAATGCCTTTTTCACAGGGAACTGAGACGATAAGACATAAATCACAGAGATCATCATTCACCTATCCATAACAGTTATGTTAGTACCCTGTCATCTCCATGACTAGCAAACCGTAACGTCGCCCCCTGCTGGGACGCCTGCCAACACGCATCAAAGGAAGCATAACAGCGCCACCTATACCCTTCATGCAGGGCAGGCATGTGCATGGGGGTATGATGATACTATGACATAGGCACGATGTGATATAGGCCCTAAAGGTATTGCTTTTACAAACTCCATTCATGATTACAGTCATCAGCTTAAGGTGCGCCCTGGAGGACCCGCCATTCAGCTAGAGAACTTACAAGGGATGGACAGTCCATTTAACTGGCAACGCACTATTTCTAGGAATAATGACTGAATCTCCATCATTCCATTGAAAAGGCCCACTCGTAAAGCATGACGTTAGTGGACTTATTTGCATCTGTAAGAATGGATTGTTACGTCGTCTATGTATTTCTCGCTCTGACTGTTTTCACGTCTGGCCAAGGTAAGGTTTGTCCTATAGTGATGCAACAAGGGACGAACTGCCCAAGTCACTAGCCGCCGCCCATTTTACCTGTAATTTTAATATCCAATTTTTCCTGTAATCTTGATGAATCCCCGAACTGTATGCTTCTAAGACTACAGGATTTATATATTAATATTTCCAGTAATCTAAATACAGGTTCATACCATTATTTCCCTTGATCTTAAAAATTACACATTCCCTCTAATTTTGACCAGAAAAGGAAAGGAAAAAGGGGTTCCCCGTTATATACAATAATATTATCAACTATAATATTAAAACCGAGCTGAAATGCATCTATCATTGCTCTTTCCCATAACATAGTCTATCGAATGAAAGGAATACTAAATGCTATAATATACTCCATACCTTAGATTAATACTCCAACCGCTCTATGCCGTATAACTAGGCCGCAGTCTTATCTCTGATCATGACGATGAGTGCAGTAATAGGTATATTTATATACTCTGAGTAATACGCCTTTGTGGAATTTACAAGTAGCGGTCCTTGTCTACATAGGCATAGGTTGGTCTACCAGCACAATCCCCGAAAATTTCGGAAAAAAGAGCCAACATGCACAGATACAATTGGAGAGGGGAGTCCTATTCATTGTTGAGAGAAACAACAGAGAGGCCCCTGTTTCTCTCATCTTTTATGACACCACATGTCACATAAACTTTCTCCGAATATGTGGTTATGGTTTATAGGAGACCAATAACTATAATCAAAGATAAATGGATCCATGACTTACGATTGTGCGTGAGTGTTAAAATTGACCGTAATTCACGCGACTACAGAGAGACGCATGTATATGGCAAGCGATATCTTCACCATCATAGTTCATATTTTGATTTAAAAATAATAAAATTGATATTCGCATCGCAAACTATCATCGCATATCAAAACTTCAACATCAAAGTTTCAAACTTGAACAAAAGTCCTAATATTGAGGGCGAATATTTGGCTTGCCAAACATAATAGCACATTGCAGAAAATGCATGTTAGATCTTCTGATTTTTATAGGGTGGTATAGTAGGCAAGAGCAGCTCCATCATATTGGCACGCATGGTGTAGTAGAAATATATTAAACCTGTACATATCATAAATTATTTTGACCGTATATAATACCTCTCTATCAAATTCCTTCGATTATTTGGCATTTTAAAGCTGTGAATTGTGAATAGAACAAAAACATTCCTTTTAGCGTCTTTTCATTTGATGAGAATTATAATATGGATATCAAGTATAATTCTTAGGTATGATAATTGGAATGGGAATCTGGTGTTAATATCGAAGGCATGTTCCTTTCTTTAATGAATTCCAAAATATCAAGGTCATATAGGGCTGTCCAAAATTTGTATAGTTACCAAGAAATGGTGATTTTAGATGGCTTTCTGGTAAGTTTGCAACTTTGAACATTTCTGTATACCTCCAAAATTGAAATATCACGAAAAGAAATAGAGCTGGCTCAAAGAAATAAAAGGAAATCTACTCATTAGACCTGGGAATTGTGTTTTATTTGCAGCTGGGCCGATGTTCAGCTTTATGTTCACCCCAAATACACTCCGCCATCTCATTACATGTAGTAGTCCACCTCAGGTGAACCACTGTGTACCTGGGGTACAGTAGCTGACCACTGTGTACCTGAGGTACAGTAGCTAGGATGCCCACTGTGTACCTGGGGTACACTAGGTGACCACTGTGTACCTGAGGTACAGAATGGATACTTGAGTTGTGGTCTCTGTAACTTAGTGTAATTAGTCAATTAGGCCCACTAGTAGTCTACTCTACCTCAGGTACACAGTGATCATCCTATATGTTTACCTGAGGTACACTTTCACATCCTACTGCACCTTAGGTACACATGCCTACTGTGCCCCAGGTACACATCCACACCACTAGGGCTCATACTACACATCTGTTTTCTCTTCTAGAAATGTAATTGCAAGGAATGCTCTAGTATGACATGCTGTATACCTGGGGTACAGAAGGATGTGTACCTGGGGTACAGAAGCCTACTGCAGCAGCAGCAGCCCCGCCTGCCCATAAGCTGGCGGCTGTGATTGGTTGATTCCTTGTGTACCCGAGGTGGAGTACTAATGAGCAGGGCAGAGTGTACCTGGGGTGAACATAAAGCTGAACACCGGCCCAGCTGCATTTTATTTCTGTCCCATAATGCTGTTCAAAGAAAAATATCCCTTTTTGTTCCATTTACACAGGGGGCTTCCATAAAGTATGTACGTACATTTTCTCTACAAATTGACCCCCCACCCCCTAAAGTTTTGTACGCATTACAAAAAGGGTTTATGTACGCAAAAGCTTTCAGAAAATACACCCCCCACCCCCTCTATTTTTGCGTACGTACTTTATGGAAGCCCCCACACCACGTCGCTTAAAATTCCAGATGATGGCGGAATGTGATTAATGGATGATAGGGTTCACCAGATATGAAGCTTGACAAATCTTACATAGGGTGCTTCCATAAAGTATGTACGCACATTTTTTCCAGAAATTGACCCCGCCCCCCTAAAATTCTGGTTTAAAAAAAAAGGTTTATGCACACAAAGATTTTCAGAAAATATACCCCCCCTTCTTGTGTACATACTTTATGGAAGGCCTAATAATATTATGCTGAAGCATTTCTTGATACTGCTATTGCGACAGCTTAAATTGTTATCAAGATAGTATCTTACTATAACTACTAGGACTATATATACTTAATCCAGGTGCAAGGTAGATCAGACCATAGACACGGCGGTGAATCACAAGTAGCATCAACTCCTTTGTACCATGATAATTATGACAGCATGCACGTCATCACCATGTGCAATTACTGTCATACTACATTGTATGTCCCTATAACGTGTAGCGCCTTGAGCACTAGTTTATGGACCTGATAACCCCCGGCCCACCACAGTCATTAGGGTATAACAGGATGCGGTCTGAATAGTGTAATGATCTAAAGCTGATAGACAAGTTATTGCACCTGGTTGGCCTCGTATGGCCTTATCTCAATCACAATCTCCATCTAAAAGTTGAAGTTCATGGTTATCAATATATTTACTTCAAAATAGCGTTTTTAACGTTGTATAACGTTTTTGCCACAATAGGGAGCCATAGAGAAACGTTGTATAGCGCTGCATAACGTTTTTTGTTTACTGGGTAGCCCAGCTAACAAAAAAACGTTATTTTACGTCAAAATAACGTTTTAAAACTTTATATAACGTTATGCCATAATAAGGAGCCTAAGAGAAACGTTATATAACGTTGTAAAATGTTATACAACGTTTTTTGTTTACTGGGAGTGCATTAAAACACTGTTCGGCCATTTGACCATTCAAGGGCTAAAACGTTACTCTTGCCACTGACATGTCACCCATTATTTAACTAGCCAGAGTAAGAGCACAAACATAGTCACACCACTTGGTGAGTATTATTAAGATTTAGAATTTAGATGAGACATGCTCAAAACGTTTGTCCGTGCACTCTGGTGAGCCAGGTCGTAATTGTACCACTTGATTCTTTCTTTCACATTGCCATTACATCCTTCTCTACTACTAAGCTTCAAAATAAGTTATCCATGCATGTGTAGGGGCTAGGGTTATACAGGGTTTTATATGACGGGTTCTGTTGGATGCTGTGTTGCGAACTCCGTCCGAACCCTTCAGTCCGACGGCAGGTGGCAGCACCTGCTTCGGGCTTGGGGTATGGACAGAGGTCGCTATAGGCGTCCGGTCTGCGTGTGCGCGCGCAGGCTGGCTGCCTATATATACCCAGCATCCGATGGGACTCGTCGGTTACTCTTGAGCCACGCTGGTGAAGAGACCCAGAGATCACTGCGGCTATATCAGCCTACTGACCCGTTCCGAACTCTATAGGGAGTTCGCACCATTAGAGCTTTGCCTGTCTAGGTTCCTGAATAAACCTAGTGATTCGCAACCTGTGACACTTGATCCGAACTGTGTGGACTTTGTTCTTTTACTTGATACTATAACAATATCATAGAGGAGCAAAGTATCGTTTATTACACATGTAATACGCTGCTAATGACTGGGTAATGTGAGATATTGCTTGCAAATCCTGATGTTATGAACATTTATAACCTTCTTACAGAACCGTGTAACCAGCCCCCGGACCCCCAGCTTTACTTCAGTTTTGACACAGGTGTGAGTGGTACAACAGTGGCCGGCTTTCCAGTGGATGGGACCGCCTCAACCAACCCACCCACCTCCGTGCCAGGTGAGCCAAATCCAACGATGCCACAGACAATATTATCTATATCCTATTCTTGCGAACATTTGGCACAGCCTACAAGTTGCGTTTTGTGCCTGTCCCTCCAGTAGGGGCTTTAGACATTTTTTTTAAAGTATATAAAACATATGTGATGCCACCTCTGGTTCAAGCAATGGCCCAGTAAATGGCCCATGCTTGCAACTGTTGCTATTGATCTTATGGTGTCTGTCCAGTGTTGAAACAATGTTGGGCCATCATTTAATACATTTCTGATGTTGGACCAACATTGGCACAATGTTAGCCCAATGATGATGGTTATGCAATCTCCACAAGAGGGAAATATGTTGTATGAAGAGGTGCTTACAGGAATGCTTCTGCTTTTGCCATAATGACGAGTGATACAAAATTACAGGCCTTCTGCAGGAAAGGGCTAAGGATATTGAAATATAATCAGGGACAACACCTATTATCCTATATGCATATTTTCTAATTTCACAGGCGTGCGTTCTCAGGCCCTTAACCTTAATCCGGGAGCTGCTAATGACCAATACGTGGGCCTGGGGAACCAGAGGGCCAATTGTTTTGGAAACCTGAACCTCTGCTCCAGTGGCTTCTCAGTGGCTTTCTGGGTGAACGTGCATGCCTACTTTGGGTCAGCCAACTTGATCCTGGATTCTGGTGGGTCCTCCTCAGGGGGTGTAACAGTAGGGTTCCGGATGACCAACAGCGGCTTCCTCACCGCCACCTTTATCACCGATACCATGGCATGGAATCTGGAACACCCTGGTCCTCAACTCACAAGTATGTGTTTCCCTTTGTAAACCTCCCAATTGTTTTGTACCTCCATGCACCTCCCACTTGTTTTAGAGGGAAACCATAGCATGGATACATTTCATTCTTTGGTTTGTCTAACCCAGTGGGCACAAAACCTTGATTCAACGTTGACAACTGGGTGATAAAGGGTTACAGGGTAGAGCAACCTGTTTTCAACATTGATGCAATGTTGCAATTTCAATGTTGTCAACCAACACCTGTTTCAACATTGATGCAATGTTTGGATATCAACCTTGAATCAACCATGGGTTTTCCTACCTTCCCCACTAGGTGCCTCCACAACCTTCTCCTTAGCATTTCTATCTCCATGCTACATCAATTTTCCCTAATTGTAAGCTCTTATTTTCTCATCAATGTATACAATTGAT
Organism: Harmothoe impar; assembly: GCA_947462335.1. NCBI lineage: Eukaryota > Metazoa > Annelida > Polychaeta > Phyllodocida > Polynoidae > Harmothoe > Harmothoe impar. Next base: position 55,254,517 of record OX381704.1, read on the forward strand.
CAAAATGTCATTCATTTTCATTGACAGCTATGGTGTGTGCATTTCGTTGACATTTAGAATTAAATGACAAGAATACATGCATGGTTTCAGTAAGACACCCTTTATGTTGCTAAGAATAAAAGATAAAGCCTCAGTCATGACCAGGTCAGTTTGAAAAGGATGTGAACGCCTCTTAGTGTAATCATCAGAGGTCATTCATGTACTCCTACCCTGGATGGTGCTAGAATTAGCATTTAATCTTGGGGAAATGGTGGGGGGATGTTGTAATGAAAATATATAAATTGAAAGAATAAGTCTTCATGAGAATACTGTATAGATATACTGAATCTCAAATTATGCATCAGCAGTCAATGTAAATCATTTTATTATGTTTATTTGTTGTTGATTCACAATGGCCATATCAATGTTGAATCACTGATGAATGATCAATGTTGATGACCTCATCAATATCAACAAAATGACAACCCTGTATCAACTGTTGATATCATGTCGCTATACACATTGAATCAACATTGAATCAACTGAAGTTTGCCCACTGGGAAGCCCTTGTTATCCAACAGGTATTATTGATATAACACCTAGGCATACTGACATATCTCTATCATGTAGCTTCATGAAACATTAGTATAAACTCGATTTAATGTGTACTATTGGTTTTCGGTTTCTCTGTGTACTCATCTCTCTCCTTCCCCAGTTGGAGTGTGGTACCACGTGCTATATACATGGACATCAGGAGCAGGACCTGTGCTGTACCTTAATGGTACTGAAGTCCCCACAACCACCCCACCCATCACCTTCCCCTCCCCACTGCCAGACCCCTTCACTGACTTCTACATAGGTAAGTGCTTAATATTATGGTATACAACAGCTATTATGATATTATCTCCCCTCAGACCCTGACATTCACCTCCCTACCCCAGACACCTTCAATGAATTCTACCTATCTTTCAGAATAGTTAAAACATAATAGACATAATTTAACATCCACAGATTCATTGATTCTCTGGTACCTGAACCCCTGTGAATATAATAATATGTACACGTAACATGTATAGGCATCTATCGATTTAGTATGCAATATCAAGACATCAAGGCCTAACCAGTTCAAGACAATGAACGCACGTCGATGACGGTCTTAACGTTAGCCTTGCTCTTACTGTTTACAGGGAGGTCTAATGAAGTTGATAACTTTTATGGGAAGGTTATCTTAGATGAATTATACATATGGGAAAGTGTAATCGCTGATCCAGCTGAACTGTTTCAATATGCAGACAATGGTAAGTAACTGTTATTTTAATGTACACTGTAAAAATATTCCGTTGAATATACAAAGAATCAATGTAAAATTTTACGGTGGATCATCGTAAATGTGATTACGGTGGGGCAGTGTCAATCAATTTTACTTGAATATCTGTAATTCAGTACAGTAAAATACAGGTTATTTTACAGTGAAACACAGTTTATTTTACGGTGAAGCTACATTTAATTGATGCTCAGTTTTATCACACCAGGTAGCAGTTTGGTTTATAGAAGATTTTCATGGATGCTATGAACACCATTTTTCTGGTGATCAGAGATATATACATAAATACAGCTGTAAGGTTTGCTCTATAGCCATCCTAGAGTGACTTCTACTCATTGACTGGCATTACAAAGTGTCATGAAGCATTCTATAAGGCTCTCATGGACTAATTCCTCGTGATTAGTCCTGAAGTCTTGACACTAAGATGATATTTCTGATTGGGCATGGTACCAAATTGGGCATGCAACCATATTGAACATGGAGTTAGGTATAGGGGGATAAATGAACTGAAAAATACTGGGATAAATGAATTGAATTACACAAAATACCATTATAATTATTGTTTAGGCACTGAATTAAAATAACAGTGATGTTCCGTATTCCAAATAATGGTGATTCACTGGCACCACTGGGAGTAGTATTGTATGTATCGGAACGGGACTATAGTTAACTACTGTTTATTACTCAATCGACCTGCAGCCAATCAGAGGCCTCCATTTGGTCACGTGACCCCCTCATTTGCATAATTACGTAATAGGCCACGCCCCCTCATTTGCATAATTACGTAATAGGCCACGCCCCCTTGATCACCAGCCAATCAGGGGCCGCCATTTGGTCACGTGACCCCCTCATTTGCATAATAGGCTACGCCCCCTTGATCACGTGACCCCCTCATTTTCATAGTAGACTACGCCCCTTTGATCACCAGCCAATCAGAGGCTTCCATTTGGTCACGTGACTCCCTCATTTGCATAATAATGGATCACGTGACTCCCTCATTTGCATAATAGGACCACACCCCCTTGGTCACGTGACCGGAAGCGCTCTTTATTTGGAAAATAGGCCACACCCCCTTGGTCACGTGACCTGACCCCCTCCCTCATTTGCATAATATAGACAATAGACAGACCACGCCCCCCTTTTGGTCACATGACTTGGACTAGCCAATGGGAGGCTTCTATGGGGGGGGGAGGGGAGGGGGGGAGGGGGGCACTTTAAGATGCATGGGGAGGGGAGGGGGGGAGGGGGGCACTATTTATGGGGTGGGCGGGCACTTGGGGGGGGAGGGGGGGCCTTTGGGGTCTGCTCAGGAGAAAAAAAAAATTATCTGATCTCTAGGGATTCGCTTCCTCTCTACCCCCCTTTAGGGGGGTAGGGAGGAGGCGAGTCGGAGGTGACTGTAGAGGAGTTTTTCGGTGACTTGATGACTTTCAAACGACCGTGCTGATAGTTGATAAATTTGACTTTTTGACTTGAATATTTCTTGCGACTTTGCGAAAGCGACTTTGCGGCCCGTAGCCCCTTAAATAAAGAGGTGACTTTGTAACCTCAGGGGGGAGATCCTTCTACACCACCACAGAAAAAGATCTCGGTTGATTGACTGAACGCGGCGGGTATGAGTCATCATGGGGCCCTTGACGGGTGGGTCCTCCCCATGCAGCCGTATGTCGAATTTAAGAAATGCCCGTGTCACACGTCACTAAGGGAGAAAACGTTTTTTGAAAATATTTAGAACCCGAATTTGAGCATTCTGGTACATTTTTAAGGACCCAGACACCGCAAAGCCGGGTACCATCCAAGAAAAAAAAAAAAAAAAAATTTGGCGAAATGCTTAGGTTTGAAATGGTACTTTTTCTGATGCACTCTTCGAACATTTTTTTTTCCTCATGTCACTATGGTCCATGTCACATGTCGGACTCAAGAAATGCCCCATGGCCCATGTCACTTAGATGTCCGTGTCCGTGTCGTCGTATCGATTTTTAAGAAAATGACCATGTCACCATATCGAATTTAGGGGTCTAGTGACATCAGCATGTCCGGCTATCCTCCACAAATTTAGCTCTAAAATGTTTACTTTTTTTTGGGCCGATTTTTCATCATTTTAAAAAAACAATAGGCTGTTTGAAATGTTTGCTGTTGTAAATAGAAACAAAAACAAAACAAAAGCGCATGGTAAGATTATGTCACATTGTAGTCGCGGGTCCGCTCGTTGCTTATCCAGCCTCTTCGCGGATCCGCGACTGCCAATGTGATCATATACTAATCACCGGCGTTTACGGTATTATATACTAAGGTATGAGACGGGTCTTACAGAAAAGGTGTCTAAAAAGCCCTGTGACCTGATTGAAATGACGTCAGCGGTGTCTGCTCGTCAGTGCCCGGCTGTAGCCCGTAGGACATGTCATTCTGCTTTTCTGGATGTTTTGAAATATTTTGATTCAACTGATAATACCTGATAACAAGCCTCTGAAGCAGTTTTTGATCGAGTACGTCTTCTCTACGTTTCCATCGATTAGCTGCTTCAGCAAAAAAAATCGCGCGCGCGCGGTCTAGATGACGGAGTCGCTAAAGCTCTGTTTAGAGAGTGGAACTTGACCTTGACTATAGACTCAGTACTAACTGAACGCCCCGCTATGTCACTCCTCACGTGGGTATATGTACAAGCTCGGGTTCTTCACTTTACGGCTTGACTAAAACTGAGACGCGTCCATGATAAACTCTAGCCTTTTTTTCCTTTTCTAGGATCCAGAGAGAGATTTTAAATGGGGCGGTTATCTAAATAGCGTGGAACTAAAATCAGGCTGCGGCAGATAGTATCTCTGCGCACCTCAAGACTCAACGTAACTTTCACTCTCCAGCAGAAGTTTAGTTGTCACTAATTATGGGCGGCGACCGTCGTGCACCGGCGGATATTGGAGAGTGTTGGAGAGCTGAACCTTACAGACATATAAATCAATCGCTCTGGTGGAAATATCTCGCCATAGATTGGAACCAAATACTTATCTAATGGAATCGTTATCAGTTTTCAGTTTTCTTGCCGTACAAAATTTATTTCCAACTCTTCACGTGGTGATAGCTGAAGGTCGCTCGTCGTAGGTACGTGTGACCGGAACACCCTTTTTGGTTTTGGCGCGGGTTGACATCAGATTTGTACCGTACTGTCGCGATTAAGGGCTCTGAGGGAGCGCTTTTCAATTCGGTGAAGTTCTTACTCAGGAGCTATATACAAGCCAGGCGCTGGCGCTTATTCAAAGTCGCGATTTTAGTGCTTGAGAAAAAACATTTGGAGGCTCTTATACTCCGGCGCTTATACAAGACCGGCGCGCTTTCAACACTAGTTGCTATATCGCGACCGTACGGTATGACTTCGGTGTCACAAGGTCCCAAACTCCAAATAAGGAAGTGAAACGACGTCGCCTGTCTACCTCGTGCGCGTCATAGCGTCGTCGAAAATAGTGTGACGTCAGCATCTCTCAGGCGGCTAGGAAGTCAGTTCGACAAAATGGCTCACCGAGTTAACTTCGTGGCCGTTTCTCGATCTATGATCGATGCGGCCGTGGAGAAGGAATTTGTAGCCGCGCTACAGAGAGAGGAGGCGGAGAGACAGAACTTCGTGGCCGTTTCTCGATCTATGATCGATGCGGCCGTGGAGAAGGAGTTCGTAGCCGCGCTACAGAGAGAGGAGAGACAGCGGACTGCTGCTGAAGCAGAGGGTGTGGTGGATGAGCTGATCGCGAACGTCACTGATCAACTCATCCGCCAGTGCGTGGAGCAAGTCAAGCAGCAAGTCTGCATGGAGGAAGGTCTACCGCCCGCCGTGCTGGGGGAGCTGCTGCAGGACTACCACGCGTTATGACCACGCCCTCCGCTTCAGCAGCAAGGTCCCTGCGACCCTCTCTACCAAACGGTCCTTTTAAGGACCAACCACTTATCACAAAAGTTGAAAATCAATCTCAATATAATATACGCATCAGAAAAACCCCTAATAGGCTCTACACTGAAACCCTGTTGAGTAGGTAGATCGGGTTGGGTTTTATTTTTTTTTTTTATTTTTTTTTTTAGGAAGGGCAATCAGGTCATCGTGTGGAGGTCATCAGGTGTCCTGTGTGCTGTCTGTCTGTCTGTCTGTCTGTCTGTGTGTGTGTGTGTGTGTGTGTGTGTGTGTGTGTGGGTGGGTGTGTGGGTGTGTGTGTGTGTGTGGGTGGGTGGGTGTGTGTGTGTGTGTGTGTGTGTGTGTGAATTTTATACAAATACAATTATTCATTCCTTTCAGCAAGAAAATTAGCTCAATGTAATCATATGATTTTAACTGCCCTACTTATCAGGGCCTTGACGACATCTGACCGCCCCCCTTTTCAGGATCTAAATGGAAATTCACCGCCACCGCTTTTCAGAGTCGTGCTGCAGTGGTTATCCAATACATGGCGGAGTGCCATTACCTAATTCTTTTGTATGTGAAAAAAAAAACAGCACTGATAAGGGGTTTAATTAGACAGATATTGGTTCTACACTATCAAAAAATAACCCCTCAGCGCTTTAATGCTAAAGGTAGCATAGTGCTTTAATGCGCTACGCCCTTTGTCGATATGTCAGTGTATGCATGCATGCAGCCCTGGTGAGGAACTCTGAGTGCTGCATTCATGGCTTATGACGACAACGGGCACTGCACATTAAAGCGCTATGCGACTATTAAAGGGTTAGATCCAGTCTTGCTCCAGTCATCCCGAATGCTATACCCAGAGTTGGTGGTCTGGTCCAGACTGCTGTACACAGATTGTGGACGGGATGGCGGGTTGCTGCCAGACTATCCCCCTGGTACGATATGCGGCTGGCGCGGCCGAGACTGTCTTATATGATGCTGAGTCGAATTATGTATTAGATACCCTACGAGTAACTGAGAGTATGTCAAAATAATCACGGCAAACTGACTGGCGACTTCATAGGATCATAGGGCGGTTATTATTACATAAGTCAGTAACCTTTGGTTATGTGTTAGATAGAGTACACTTGGACACGGTTATTCCATATACCCACTGCCCCACAGGGTCAAGACGAGGTGATTTAAATAATAAGACCCAGACGGGTAAAATAGCCAAAGTCAACAATGACCTGTTTTTTAGCCAATATGGACAAAGAGACACGGGGTGCTGTACACAGCTTGTGGACGGGCTGGCGGGTCGCTGCCAGACTATCTCCCTGGTCCGATATGCAGCCGGCGTGGCCGAGACTGTCTTATATGATGCTGAGTCTAATTATGTATTAGATTCCCTACGAGTAACTGAGAGTGTGTCAAAATAATCACGGCAAACTGACTGGCGACCTCATAGGTCAGTTATTATTACATAACTCAGTAACCTTCGGTTATGTGTTGTGTTAGATAGAGTACACTTGGACACGGTTATTCCATATACCCGCTGCCCCACAGGGTCAAGACGAGGTGATTAAATAATAAGACCCAGACGGGTAAAATAGCCAAGTCAACAATGCCCTGTTTTTTAGCCAATATGGACAAAGAGAAACGGGGTGCTGTACACAGCTTGTGGACGGGGTGGCGGGTCGCTGCCAGACTATCCCCCTGGTCCGATATGCAGCCGGCGTGGCCGAGACTGTCTTATATGATGCTGAGTCTAATTATGTATTAGATGTCCTACGAGTAACTGAGAGTGTGTCAAAATAATCACGGCAAACTGACTGGCGGCCTCATAGGTCAGTTATTATTACATAACTCAGTAACCTTCGGTTATGTGTCAGATAGAGTACACCTGGACACGGTTATTCCATATACCCACTGCCCCACAGGGTCAAGACGAGGTGATTAAGTAATAAGATCCCCAGACGGGGGGTAAAATAGCCAAGGCAACAATGTCCTGTTTTTAGCCAATATGGACAAAGAGACACAGGGGGTGCTGGGAGTTGGCGACAAGGGGCAAGACGGGCAAGACTACTTCTCAAAATAGACAATGACAATGGCCAAGACCTAGTTCTTAAATTCGACAAGGTCCATTGGTATCTCTTATATTCGACAAGTGACACATGTGCCCCGTCTGTGGTCCTAATATAGATTTTCTAAAAAAAAGTAAATTTTCTGCACCGTGTGACAACGACCGATCAGCTACATAGCAGAGATTTCCCCAACCTATTTTGGTTATTTTTCTATTCAGTTTTTGATCAGCGCACTATATTATCGTGGTTTTTTTTTTTTTTAATTTTTTAATCATAAATAATATGTAGACTTGGAAAAAAAAAAGAAAAAAAAGAGAGCTGACACGCAAACTCCTACTCACATGTCGCTGTTTTGTCACTAAACCCAAAGACCCACCCACCCCGTAGGAAGGGGAGACGCTTGTGAACGTTCCCTTAGGCCTCTATTCTTTATTTATTGTGTGGCCCCTAAAGAGGGGCCAACCAACTGACACTGTCAGTTGGTTAGATGCTGCACAACATGGGCGTAATTAATTACGCCTAGTGTTAAGCAGCATGGATCACTGTGGTTTGACAGACTGACCTCAAAGGGCCCCCGTTGGATGGGGGCTCTTGTGGCACAACGAGTCAAAACGAGTTGATCCGTTTTTCAGATTACTGACTCGGCGAGAGTTTCTGACTATGTATCTTTTATAAAGCCTTAGATATGGTGTGGTATTTTTCATCTCGCTATAGTTTAGTTGGTATTCAAAGAAACTGCCTCATTTCTATCAGAAATACACAATATTGAATTGTTTTTTATATTTTAATATATTCAGAAGCGCACTTAGTTGCCTATATAGCTCATTATGCGTTGAAATGTTCGCGAGCATCGTAGGAATGTACAAAACCCCTATTGTGGCGCCATCTGACGAAAGAGCGCGGAACTATACGTGACCTGAACCCCGCCCTCAGCGCGTTCGTTATTCGCATCTTTGACAGCGACTAAGAGACGCTCAAACTGTCTCTTATTTAGTTTGAACTTATCACAAATTTGTCTTTGATAGGTCGTAGATTGACTTCTGAATTTTTTTTCTTTTTTAGTTAGAATAAAAAACAAGTGACGCCGACACAGACCTGCGCATTAACGCGCTCCACCGTCTTCAGAGGGTTGAGTCTATAGTACAGTAGATTCTACTGTGTACTTACACTAACAGTGCTACATATACATACCTGAGTCATAAGTGGGGGGTTTTTGTTGTTTTTTTTAGGGGAAAAAAAGTGATCTACTCACCCAAACCGCTATTAGTAGGTAACCTGTATGACCCATACCGCAAACATCTGCCTCGTGACTGATAGTGTACCGGTGGTGAAGTGCTGTTGCAAGAACAATTGAGGCTCTTTATATAGCTGAGAGAGCGAATGGTCTAATCCTGTTTTCACCTTGAGCCCCACCCTATTCCAGAGAGGGTATCAAAAATCACATGTACACGTATACGGGCTTATAGCTGGTGAATAGATAAGGCGGGGCAACTGTGTATACTAAGACTACAGGGGGCGTTTTAACGACAGGTGTGACGCGCCAGCCCGTGGAGGGAGCTTTTGTTTTCACCTAGAGAGGGGATCGAGAGTGTATACAAAGCCTACAGGGGGTGATTAACGACAGGTGTGACGCGCCAGCCGGTGGCCGGATCACCGCATCTTCTAAGCTTTGTTTTCACCTAGAGAGGGGATCGAGAGTGTATACCAAAAAAAACCTACAGGGGGTGTTTAACGCGGCCGGCTGCCTACATGCTATGGTCTAAGCCTGTTTTCAGCTAGAGAGGGACCTAAATCACCTAAGCCTTTTCCACCCTTAAATCGATCTGATAATTACCATAAAGAGGAGTAATGCGCGTTACATGTATATGGGCTTATAGCTGGGTAAGAGATTAAGATGCTAGTCAACTGTGTATGCAAAAAAAAAACAAAAAAAAAAACTACAGGGGGTGTTTTAAGTCGATTGTCATGCGCCAGCGGGCGGACGGAAGTCTGCCACTCTAGCTGTGACTACAAGCGCGTGCGTGTGGTAGACAGCTTAAATCAAACACAAGTTAAGCTCCTTATAGCTTCCTACCGACTGCGGATTCGAGTGCTTGAAAGATGGTCTTTTGTTTTTTTCATCTATTTCCTCGGGGGGTCGAACAGGATTAAAGATGTAACGAACCCGCACCTACACAGGTAGACAGCTGGTCGCCTTCCTAGTGAGAGTTTTCCTCTTGAGTTAAGAAGCTTATCTCGGAGCCTAGTACATAAGCGAGAGTGAAACATGGGTCCCACACACTTCTTCTACCACCTTCAGCATGGCGTCATCAGGAATCACTCTACGTTCTACCGAATGTGAGCAATCCCAACACTACTACAGAGCCGCGACAACACCACACGAGGAGACGTCCATGTTTACTGATGAGTTAACAAGTAGCAAGGTGGAGGTTGGTTTTTATCAAGATTCGTACGGGTGGCTGGAAAGTGTGAGGGCTACTTCTGCAGCTATTGCTGCTGCTCGTGCAAAACGTGAAGCTTGTATCGCTGTTCGTGCTACACATGCTGCATACGAAGTTGCCAATGCTGCTAACAACGCTGCTGTTACTCTCGCCGCTGCTGCTCGTGCTGCTAATGTTCTTGCTACTGTTGCCGCTCTTGCTACCGATGCTGCTGCTACTGATGCTGCAACGTCTGCTAAAAGTGTCGCTGTTGCGGCTGCTGCTAGGGCTAATGCTATTAATGCTTGTACAGCTGCTAAAAAAATAGCCTGTTTTGCTTATGCTAGTCGCAGTGTCGCTGTTACGGCTATGGCTGATGCACATGATGCTAAGTTACGGGCTGTTGCTTTTGCTGAAGATGCTGTTGATGCTGAAGATGTTGCTGCTGCTGCTGCTACTGCTGCTGAAGATGCTACTGCTGCTGCCGCTGCTGCTGCTGAAGATGCTGCTGCTGCTGCGGCTGCTGCTCTAGACACCTATGACGCTGCTGCTACTGCGGCTGCTGCTCTAGACACCTATGACGCTGCTGCTGCTGAAGATGCTGCTGCCGCTGCTGCTACTGCTGCTGCTGAAGATGCTGCTGCCGCTGCTCTAGACACCTATGACGCAGCTGCTGCTGCTTTTGCTGAAGATGCTGTTGATGCTGCTACTGCTGCTGAAGATGCTACTGCTGCTGCCGCTGCTGCTGCTGAAGATGCTACTGCTGCTACTGCTGCTGCCGCTGCTGCTACTGCTGCTGCTGAAGATGCTGCTGCCGCTGCTCTAGACACCTATGACGCTGCTGCTACTGCGGCTGCTGCTCTAGACACCTATGACGCTGCTGCTGCTGCTGAAGATGCTGCTGCTGCTGCTGCACTAGTCATCTATGACGTGGCTGCTGCTCTAGACACCTATGACGCGGCTGCTGCTGCTGCTGCTGCTGAAGATGCTACTGCTGCTGCTGCTCTAGACACCTATGACTAAAACTTAGTAGGTGTTATTTACAAACACTACTGCTACCTATGACTAAACTTAGTAGGTGTTATTTACAAACAAGAGAGCCACGTGGTGTTGTTTACAAACAAAGAGAGCCACGTGGTGTTGTTTACAAACAAAGATAGCCACGTGATGTTGTTGTGGCCTATCATGCCAATGAAGGGGTCACGTGATCAAGGGGGCGCGGCCTATTATGCAAATGAGGGGGTCACGTGACCAAATGGCGACCTCTGATTGGCTGGTGATCAAGAGGGTGTGGCTTATTATGCAAATGAGAGGGTCACGTGATCAAGAGGGCGTGGCCTATTATGCAAATGAGGGGTCACGTGACCAAATGGTAGCCTCTGATTGGCTGGTGATCAAGGGGGCGCGGCCTATTACATAATTATGCAAATGAGGGGGCGTGGCCTATTACGTAATTATGCAAATGAGGGGGTCACGTGACCAAATGGAGGCCTCTGATTGGCTGCAGGTCGATTGAGTAATAAACAGTACTTAACTATAGTCCCGTTCCGATACATACAATACTACTACTGGGTGCCGGACGTGGTGCCGGACTTTCACCATTAAAACTACGGTGAACTTGAAACAACAGTGACCGTTATTTTTACGGTGAAAGTCCGGCACCCAGTGGTGCCAGTGAATCTCCGTTTTTTTGACAGAATCTTTTTTTACAGTGTACCAAAATTACCAATATGGTCCTATTATGATGAAGTTCAAAATAGGTTCGGTAACTATAATCCCTATCTAACTGTAGACCATACACCCCCTATGATAGTTTGCTGAAGTTAGTATGCATGAGTTGTTCCTGACCTAAAACCCTACAGGCCATATGTCCTTCTATAATTCCAGTGCTTGACTGTAGTTGTCACGTTGGCCTTGTTGCTGGTGAGAGCGGATGTACTGGTACGAATTCTATTCTCATCTTAAAAAGGGAAATGGGCAAATATTTTGACGTCTTTACGTCTTTTTATATGCAGACATATTTCTATTGCCTCTTACTCCAGGGGTACCCATACACTGTAATCAGTTTGTTGCCATTTTTGTAGGTGTACAGTAGATTACTGTGTACCTACACGTACTATTTACAGTGTTTGTGATGCTTCCCGTGTATATCTAGATGTGGATGAGTGTGCCGACCCTGCTCTACACACCTGTGGGACACCTGACCTGTGTGACAACACCCCTGGCTCCTTCACCTGCAGGTGTCTGTCCGGCTTCACACCAGTAGGAGATAACACGTGCATAGGTGGGTATATTTCATAACCCTGTAGGCACATCATCATGTAACTGTTATAACAGAACAATGAGATATACAGTTGAAATACATTCAAAACGTGTTTGTCTTTCTGTAAAGCCTCATACATATACATCATTTTACAGATATAAATGAGTGCACCCAGTCTAATGGCGGCTGTGAGCTGCTCTGTGATAATACTAGTGGCTCATTCACCTGCGGATGTCCTGTCGGCCTCCTCCTGTCAGAGAATGGGTTCAGCTGTGTTGGTGAGACATATATGTACATGTTACTGCGTTTAACATCACTTTGACTCCCATACGATGTGGGCTACTTGTAAATTCAGCTGAATTTGACTCCGACGTTGTCTGTATAATCATCTGCAACTAATTATGTCGTCTTGTCAGGTGTTGTAAGACCTACACCCAATATATTGATCTCTATTTGTCTGTTTAATAAGCAATGCATATGCTATTTGTCTTATCATTGACTATAGAGTGAGAATTCAGCATCACAAAATGTATGAATAACAATGATTATCCTTACCTCCATTTGTACAGATGATGATGAATGTACCAGTGGTTCTCATAACTGTGAGACTGTGGACCTCTGCACAAACACATTTGGCTCATTTAGCTGCTCTTGTCAGGAAGGATACCAATATGTTGATGATGCATGTGAAGGTAGATATACACGTAATACAAGCATTAAGGTACATATCAGGCTATTAGGAATATGATGTAGTTAACGAAGCTGTATTTCATTTGGGATGCAATTGTTTTATCTATTACAAAGAATAAATCATTAGCCTAAATGAGACTTAACGTTGCTCTATTCATAATGCAACCATCATACTTGTTTATGTATTTCTCTATTGCTCCGTATGTCAACATAAATAATGGATTCTTACCATACAGATATAAATGAGTGTGCTAATATGAATGGAGGTTGTGAAGTAACCTGTGTCAATGATGATGGATCATTCTCCTGTTCATGTCCCATGGGCTACATTCTGTCACCCAATGAAGTCACGTGCCTGGGTAAGGATACATTATAGTGGTTCTAACTCCTCATTTATGAACCATATTTGATAAACTAAAATGTATGATTATGATCGTGTTAGCCACCTCCTATCACCAAAGGTCAGAAGTTGTGCATGATACTGCCTTAACATAATGTTCATGTGACTAAGGAGAGACAGGGGATTATAGGCTTCTTGTAATGCTTTGAAGTAGGTACATGCAATCTGTTCAAAACATTTAAAAGCTTATTGTATTTGAGTTCTACGAAAACATCTAGGGAGGTTTAGAGTGTAGACATAGGTCTACACATTGCATTTGAGCTGTTTCTCTCCTGTGGGAGTCAAAACATATATGATTCCAAAGGGTGAGTTAAACCATAAACTATACTCCTATAACAGGACAAGGCAACTTTGACTCCCATACAATGTGGGCTATTTGGGTATCAAGCATTTTCTCTGTGAAATCACATGCATCAGATTAAGGAATGTTGGACTAATCAGGTGTTATACAGCCTACACACAATACATGTATTGTTTTTCGATGATGACATAATTATAACATTCATTTGTACAGATGATGATGAATGTACCAGTGGTTCTCATAACTGTGAGACTGTGGACCTCTGCACAAACACATTTGGCTCATTTAGCTGCTCTTGTCAGGAAGGATACCAATATGTTGATGATGCATGTGAAGGTAGATATATCAGAAATCATTAGCCTAAAATTGATGAGACATAACGTTGCTCTATTCTGTAATTCATACTGCAACCATCATAAAGTGTTAATGTATTTCTCTATTGCTCAGTATGTCAACATGAATAATGGATTCTTACCATACAGATATAAATGAGTGTGCTAATATGAATGGAGGTTGTGAAGTAACCTGTGTCAATGACGATGGATCATTCTCCTGTTCATGTCCCATGGGCTACATTCTGTCACCCAATGAAGTCACTTGCCTGGGTAAGGATGCATTATCATGGTTCTAACTCCTCATTTATGAACCATAATTGAGTAGAATTGTATCATTATGAGGAATAAGTTCATAATTTATGTCAGTAATTCTCACAAAAGTAAAATGTATAGGCCTGACTGTTTTTTAACATTTGTGGAGATTCTACTGGTTTAGCCAAGTAGGTCTACAATGTAGTTTCAATTATAATGACAAGTCTGTTTCTTATTCTACAGATTTGGATGAATGTAGCAGCAATAGTCACACATGTGAGAGCACAGACCTGTGTACCAATACTCCAGGGTCATTTACCTGTGGCTGTCCTCCTGGTTATGAGCTGCTCAATGATGCATGTACAGGTAAATATGTGTACATGAAGTCTGAATGCACACTATACAGTTTCTTTTTGGATAATGGAAAATACATTGGTAGTTTAATGAACACTGAATAGAAACCAACTATGACTACACATCATGTGGCCATGCCCATCACTAAAATATGTCACTGCATACTGGAACCAGCAATTAGTAAACTGAATGGGATCCGCTGCTCTGTTTATTCCTATTTTTCCACGGACAAGATTAACTATAGTGATTTTTTACCATGCAGATATAAATGAGTGTGTCAGCATGAACGGAGGTTGTGAAGTAACCTGTATCAATGATGATGGATCATTCTCATGTGCATGTCTTGATGGATACATTCTGTCAACCAATCAAGTCAACTGCATCGGTAAGGATTCTGAAACATGACACTCATTATTAGAACACACCCAATAGCCCATTAGTTGGTAATATCTTGATAATTACTGTACAACAGACAACTGCTGCAACAAGACTATTCTTTATTCTACAGATGTGGATGAATGTAGCATCAATAGTCACACATGTGACAGCACAGATCTGTGTACCAATACTCCAGGGTCGTTTACTTGTAGCTGCCTCTCTGGTTATGAGCTGCTCAATGGTGAATGTATAGGTAAATAATCATACCTGAAGTTTTAATTTAACACACATTGTACAGTAATGTCCTTGGAAATCATTAGAGACAAATTTGTAATTTTATGAAAATGATAATTATAGAATGCACTAATGCATGAATACACACTATCTTGCCTTGCTCATAATCAAAATGTGTCACTGCATACCGGAATCAACAATCGTTAAAATGAATGGGATCAGTTGCACTCTTCATTTATTCTTCAACAAACAAGAATAACTGAAATGAAAATTTACCTTACAGATATAAATGAGTGTACTAATAGGAATGGAGGTTGTGAAGTAGCCTGTGTCAATGATGATGGATCATTCTCCTGTTCATGTCCCATGGGCTACATTCTGTCACCTAATGAAGTCACTTGCCTGGGTAAGGATGCATTCTAACTCCTCATTAATCATATTTAATTAACTAGAGTATAAATATGAGGATTGAGTTATTGATTTAGCCCAGTAATACCTTCTAAAGTAAATATATAGGCCTGAATCTGTTCTCTAGCATTTGTGAAGATTGCAGTTGTTTAGCCAAGTAGCTAGGCCTACAATGTTCTGAGCTTCAATTATGATGACACACCTGTTTCTTATTCTACAGACCTAGATGAATGTAGCATCAGCAGTCACACATGTGAGAGCACAGACCTGTGTACCAATACTCCAGGGTCATTTACCTGTGGCTGTCCTCCTGGTTATGAGCTGCTCAATCATGAATGCACAGGTAAATACTTGGACATGAAGTCTGAATGCACATTATACAGTTTCCCTTGGAATCATGGAAGACACATTGGTAGTTTTATGAACTGTAAATAGGAACCGACAATGAGTACCCATCATTTGGTCATGCCCATTACCAAAATATGTCACTCCATACTGGAACCAACAATTGTTAAACAAAATCGGATCCGCTGCTCTGTTTATACATTCTTCCACAGAAAATAATAGCTATCATGAGTTTTTACCATGCAGATATAAATGAATGTCTTCATGTGAATGGAGGTTGTGAAGTAACCTGTCTCAATGACGATGGATCATTTTCCTGTGCATGTCTTGACGGATACATGCTGTCAACCGATGAAGTCAGCTGTATCGGTAAGGACATTTTCTTTCAATTATGCCTACCATCGGTTAACTATATTTGAATATAATTAGAATACCACAAACTGATATCATTAGTGGATTTTTAAATGTTAGTAATGTTCTTATAAGACCACATCTTCACTATGGTAGCTTTGAAGAATCTAATTGATTTAGAATAAGTGAGTGTAATATGTTTCACATTTATTTTGCAGATTTGGATGAATGTAGCATTAGTAGTCACACATGTGACAGTACGGACCTTTGTACGAATACCCCAGGTTCATTTAACTGTGACTGTCCTCCTGGGTATGAGCTACTCAATAGTGAATGCACAGGTAAATATAACAGCAATACCTTTGAGAATCGTAGGAGACAAGTTGATAGGTATATTCTCAGACAGCTGGATTCATTATAAGTACGCTGTATTTGTCAATGGGCAAACGAGCGTTTTTATGTGACGTGTAATAGAATTATAGAAGCCTATGTTAATGGTAACTGAGCAGTGTTTTACACCATGCCATGGTTACTTCAGATATAAATGAGTGCAGTACAGCCAATGGTGGCTGTGGTCAGAGCTGCACCAACACAGAGGGATCCTATAGATGTGGGTGTCAGCAGGGTTATTCTCTCTCCAGTAACCTGCTGACGTGTAATGGTAGGTATATTGTAATGTCTAAGATTGTATCTTTTGAATGATGTTACATTTTTACATGTTGGTACCTGATGGCATGATTATTGACTCAGGGTAACTGAGTAATATACATCGACTAAATCATGGTTTAAGACGTTTTTGTTACATGGGGGAAACTCTGCCATGGGTACTTTGGATGGGCAAGATTGGGGGACGAAAGAAATCAAATATCTCCTTTTTTCAATATGATATTGAACTGCAATCTTTCGACATGAATTTCTCTCTTTCGCATAAACTCTTAAATACTGTTAAATTGCTACCCTCTAAATGAACTCTAGATTGACCACAATGTTAAACGAAAGATAGAAATGAGGTTTTACCCTAAACTGGCTGGTATTTCTCTCTTTTCATTCAGAAGTGCCATCTACTACAGTAAAAATACCCTCATAAACACAGAAAAAAACATCTAGCTTTTTAAAATTAAATTTACATGTAACTTGAGTAGACTAGACCCCTTTAGTTTTGCTTGGGTCCTCTGACCCCATTTTATGTGGGAGAGGTATACCGTCTTGTAATTAAATGTATTATATCATAGGACTGGCAAATTTGGTGGGAGCAAACATATTCAGGCCTCCATCCCCTGTGGTTTGGGGGGGGGGGATAAATATATGGCCTTTTCCTACGCCACTGCTTTTCGCGTCGACTGGGCACCAGATAGTAAAGGCGTGAGGAATCTTTATAGAACCGTTTTATTATTTTCTGTCAGTTTGAGTATAATCATGTCTAGACCAACAAATGATATGTCATCGTGCAATGTTACACCATAGCGAACAACAGGAAACGTCTTTCAAGATACAACAAAGGGACTACTGTTTATAACTATAATATCATAGGCGTACTTCTATTACAGACGTGGATGAGTGTAGCAGTAACCACACGTGCAGTGCGTCTTATCTCTGTACAAACACACCTGGGTCTTTCACCTGTAGGTGTGAAGACGGCTATCAACTTGTCAATGAAGCATGCACAGGTAGACATGGTATTAGACGTCATTCAGAGATAACATTACATAAATACTCTCTTTTGAATTCAATGATTTATTCCCAATTACATTAGAATACTATCCTTATTATATCATATGCTGACCAGATTTTAATAGTGAATAATAATTATGTAGAACAATTCCCCCAGTTAGCTCTCTTTCTCCATGTCTCTCAACTTTGGGATGCCAGCTATTGTACTTAGCAGGGGCCGCTATGACCTTTTTCTATCCGATCATTATAATGTCCTTCTTTATCGTTTATCATTTAGATGTAGATGAGTGTGGCACCAATAATGGCGGATGTGAGATAACATGCCTTAACACTGATGGGTCCTACCAATGTGATTGTCCACAAGGCTACAGCCTTTCGGCAAACAAGGTCAGCTGTATAGGTGAGAACAGCAGGGACATCCCCATAGCCACTCTAAATATTCGTGAGACTGTTTCAAGAAAAAAAAATTCTACACATAAGTTCATTGAAGAACTGGTGTGTTAAAATTGTATATTGTAGATAGTTATCATAGACTATTGCATGTACATATTGTATATCATTTTCCGTATGACACAATTCATCTTAAATTTTAAGGAATGTTCAGCGATATAAATGACACCGTGGATGTTGTGATGCCAGTTTGCAAATGTCCAGAGAGCTGCGAATGTCCAGAGCGTCGTCCGTGTCATAGAAAACAAGGTAGGTACAAATGTACCACTTTATGTGTTTGTGATAGTCTTTCTTATTTGTGGAGGAAAAGAGGCAGATTAAATATATCACTGTATACTTATTGTAAGTTGACTTAACATCTCCTAGTTATTATTTATCAGAACTGTATTCTTTAATAAACCTACCTGTGCCAGCTGCAATATAGTGTTATGATTGTGTTTTCAGATCTGGACCACCTCCATCTTTTGTTGCAGATAGACTTGGACTGGAGCCCTCAGTGGCTTGTGTTAAATGCAGAGCCCAGCCTTAGCCTTAGCCGCACTATACAGTCAACGGTAATGTCTATCCGTCTTCTATCATGGTCGTTTACCATTTATATTGAGATTCGTCACTAAACTTAGGAAAAGTGGCATTGAATAGCTATTCTAGACACATATACAATACACTTTAGACGCAGAAGAAACACACACACGGAAGTGCTCCCTCTGGTTTACCATTTCTATATGAATGATTTGTTGGACAGGTTGTGGACCCTTTATCTATCTGGAACCAGCTTCCACTTAGGAATTCCACGGTCACCTACAGGTACATATAGAGCTGCATGTACTTGTTTTACATTTCACATTTCACATTTCTCAATATTTAATAACATAATATTATGTATAAGTCATATAATGTCATACCGAAATGTCTACATATATATATATATATATATATATATATATATATATATATATATATATATATATATATATATATATAATTGTAAACGGATATTCATCTCATGGTATACAGCTGACTAGCTACTGCTTCTGGTGAGAGGGATATCAGCTGAACGATTTGCAGAACCAATGTCTATATATGTTGCACCTTAAACCAACAGACAGGGTAACTGGGGTCAGGTAGAGGCCATCCTGTTACTTCACTTCAGCGTCCCTCACAATGTCGCGCGTCTCAACCAGGTGGCGCGCACAGTGTCTGCCCGCTTGGAGGAGACCGACTTCCGGTTGATGACTTCCGGTGACACCATTACCGCTGTGCGGCCTCTGGGTGTAGTCGACCTCCCCTACACATGCAACAACACCACAGGCAGGTTCGACAACAAGCTCTTTCCACAAGCAGCAACCGTGTCAAGAGCACAGTTGGTCATGGTGTAGGCAGATGTGTGCTGGTTATATGTACTATTGCATCAGTACATGATTCATTACAAGTTAAATGTAAAACGCCCCTGACATTTCCGTCCAGTCCCGATGCACTCCTCCATTGCTGTTAAACTGTGAACTACTGTTTATAGTATGTAAGTAGGCATGTCAATATACAGTGTATTAATAGACCTGAGGTATACTTTTAGATTTCAGACTGTTTTATCATATAGGCCTTAATAGTTCTCTGATAGATCTATATTTGATTAACATGGCTATGATTTTGAGCCAGTCGTCATAACGCAATATGCTTATTTTCTTATGTAGATGTGGACGCTGAGTGCTTCCTCTTCAACTCACTAAACTACTGCCTGGGGTGGCAGTGCAGAGAGGAAACAGACCATGTGGGACCTTACTTCCCACGCTGTGTGTAAGTCCTATAGCAAAGACTACCATTAAATCATTGGCAGCTGATTGGCTATGTGTCTTTATAGATATGATAATGACCTATAAGGAATACGAGCCTTGTCAGAGTTCTTGAGATGGAGGCTCTCGTGTCCATATGAGAAATACCCTGTGCCAATTTACCGTTTCCCAATACTACTTACACAGGCGTGCCACATTTACCTATACTACTTACATGGTGCGAGTTGTTTAATCAGGGTAATAGCCGGCGTCTATGATCTGCCACAAGTCGGTCATAACCCTGATTTAATTAACAAAGCAGAACTGCACACCATATACATAAGCTAACATTATCATTGCTCCAATAATTATCATTTCTCCTACATCTGCTATGAAGGTGATTAAATAACCGTTTCTTTCTATTAGGTTGGAGTCAACCCAGAATCACACCACAAGCAGGAATACAACCCCAACTGCAAGAGCAGACATTGTCTCAGCTGATGTGCAGTTTTTGGCTATTATTTCCATCATTCTAAATGTCGTCTGCTTCCTGCTTTTGCTGGTTCTCAGTAGCTACACTTTTGTTCTCAGTGTAAAGCTAAGCAACCAGCAACTTGTTGTGTATCCAAGAGTTCCTCATCCGGGGTTTCATCCGCACCGATGGCCGAGAGGTGGCATTAGAAACAACAGATTCCATTATGGAAACGTTATGAATAGGCCTATAAGACCTCCCATGCCACCATAGGATATGCAATAGCCTTAGACTATATAATTAGTGAGCCCATTCTGTGTGTGGATTTGTTGTTTTGTACTAACCTATCTTATTGGATGTCTATTATACTCCGGACGGTTTATGACAAATTGCATAAAATAAACTCTGCCCAAATACAATATTTAACAATCTGGCTTTTATTTTGAACGGCGAAATTATTGAGTACAGTCTTGACGATGGTTTTATAATACAGAAATATACATTGACAATACATTTAATAGTGTTGACAAACTCGCTTTATTTATTCGAAGTGCAGGACATCATCATGTCGAATGAGAGAAGTTGTTGGCCTGACGCAATGTAATATTACTATTTCTTTAAACTTAAAGCAACATGTCTAAGCACGGGTAGTTATTGTTCAATTCTATAGAGGTTTTAGAATTACAGATAAATCGATGTGATGTATAAGCCTATATATATATGTGTTTGCCCAGTTTAAAGGCTTGCTAGGAATGCGCCAACCAGCGGTACCTGTCAAGAGAGGTATTTATGATCAGTAAAAATGATTAGTGAAATTCTCAATAGGAAATATAATAAATGTCTACACATGGACTCCTTTTTTTGGTCTGTGAAGCTATATTTACTAATGCAAAGAAAGCCTGTCAGTTACACATATGCCTAATTGGACTCGCTTTGAGGGCTAGAAGTGGTATTGAAACCTTTTCATTCAGAGAAATAAGTGATATATAATTAATCATAGATGATTTGAAAAAAGTAATCACTGTCATCACTTATGATTAGCCAAGTGATTACCAAGTAATCACAGGTGTCACAATCACCGTGATGACACCATTGATCACAGTGCATATAGCAGCTAGTGTCGTTACAGTGCATGGATATCCCATGAACCGTTGTTCATGGTTATTTCAGCAGGATGAGACTATAAATACATACCATGGTGAGTATGACGACGGTGGCAGATTGCGTACCAGCCCCTGACGGTGACGGCGAACCTGACAGGGCAAGAGGCACTTAAATTATATATCCCCCAGTATTCATGTCAGTTCCCCATTATGAGAGCCCCCCTCCCCCCCCCCCCCCACCCCTTAGAATAGCAAACAGCTGTAAAATGTTCAACATAGCCTGACAGTAATTCTATATATTGGGTTGCGAAAAGTTTGTAATCATGCATATAGGCCTACAATGTAGTTATATGATTATATAGTCTTCCACTTCAATTTCAATTGCAAATATATATCATGAAATAGTTTAGTGATCAATATTACCTTCACAAGTAGCCGTGACAGGGAGTGAACCCAGCGTACCATTGAAGTTCTTCACAAGGCGGCACTTAGTCCGATGACAAACCTTACCCTTGAATAAAAAGAAACCATTAATGACTGAGAACAGGTGATCTTTATACTACATAAAGATTATTGTTAATATGTGACTACTACTTTTATCTTATGTATTATTAGCCAACCTTATCATTGATAGATCGCTGCTATATGGACTAGTTGCAATTGAATATATCAAGTATCTAATGGCCTAATCGTTGTCAGTTAGGTCTTCATTCGTTCAATGTCCTCTGCTGGGACAGGTCCTATTGTTGTTAGCATAGTTGATATGTATATCCTACCTTGCACGGGTCTGTAAATAAAGAAGAAGATCATATTTGAAAACGATAATTACTGCGTTTTAAGCAGAGTCTACTCAAGGCTATGTATATCAAGTCAGTTCATGCAAACTGAGTTAGCTATCTATGCTCATTATCCCATGTTGTTATCAACGTCTACCACTAAAATGTTACGGTTATGTATTTTGGTAATATAGACTCATAGCTGCCATGATTCTCAATGCATGTTTGATATAAGTTAACGAATAGCAGCAGAGAAACGACCTTGTATTATGGCATCTATACTCACGTGTAAAACAGGTGGGAATTGCAGGACATGGAGCTTTGATACAATGGACCTCTTTCATATAACACAACTCATCACGTCCACAGAGCTTACCCTGAATAATGAACAATGTGAATACACTGAGGGAGTGAGTAACACGGATAACATTCGTTCAATGGAATCGGATTTTAAAAAGTGTCAATCATTTAAGTACTCAGATTTGGTTTTGGAGGGGCTGAAAGCGGGCTCGGATCGGGTTTTGGATGGGCTGCCCACTTTGGGCTCAGATTGGGGTTTGTACGAGCTGGGCAATTTGGTGCCATGGCACCACCTGATAATTATGGGTTTTCAGAATGTATTCAATCTTTCCCCAATATTTTCTAGATTGTATTTGTTGAATAAGATATCCTAGATCCTGCTAATCAATCCTAAGGCATGATAATACTCTTCCTATCCAGTTATGGAACTATCAAGCAGTTTTAAGCCATATGCAGCATAGGCAGGTGTCTATGGTGTACATTGGCCTTCATACCTACATATGAGTCTGGTGTTAAGCAAATCGTAATGCCACAAAAATGATGTCTACAATTGATAGCTGCTTAGAGAACCTCCTTTTCATCATTCAAATATATAGTCTATCTTTTTCCCAAACTGTGAGACCATCTATTCATTGTTTCTTGTTCTACATCACTTTAACATTTTCTTGTATTATTGTATAATGTCAATTTCATCTGGTTTTGTTGGAAAACTCTATATTATATTGTATAGTAGTGACATCTGGTGCAAATCATCAGAGCCACTAGACCAGTTGCCCTCTCCAAACCCAACCTCAGCCCACATCGAGCAGCCCGCTTTGAAACTGATTTGAGCCCAAAAAGGGGAGCCCAATCGGGGCCACACTTCAGCCCAGCCATCTGCCCAGTATGAACCCAAAACAGGCAGCCTGCTTTGAAACCGATCTGAGCCCAAATCAGGCAGCCCACTTTGAAACTGATCTGAGCCCAAATCGGGCAGCCTGGTCAGGGCCACAGTTCAGCCCAGCCATCTGCCCAACATGAAAACCGGCTCAGTTTTGCCCAACTTCAAACAGTCAATCCGAGCTAAAAACCAAATCGGCCCATGCGGGCTTGCTACTGGGGGTGTATTAATATCCAAAGGTATGCTATATGAATTAAGTATTCAAATAACAACATAATTATAAGTGTAGAGCAAAAGTACGTTCTTCGGTTATCAGAAAAAAAGACATTCGATCTACATGATAGGATGCAGGTCTAATATACTCACTCTACAACCGGTGAGGGTATCTAGAAGAAAAGAAAGGACATGGTAAATATAGGGCAACAAACTCAGAGTCACAAACAACATAGCTATACAATAATGTATAACTGTAATGAATGGCCACTATCATTTATCTGTGGCTTATGCACGGTAAACTGCATGCCCTCCCATTGGGAATGCCAACTCCCTAAATGTACCTTCAGTATATATGTATAAATGATGACAATGTGATATCTGTGGTCTGATTACTCACGGTTACGGCAGCAGGACCCTTGCTGTTTGAGGTGGCCCTGTTGGCAGTAGAAGCCGCCCGGACATGGCCGACTACTTGAACATGTCACGGGTCCGTCAGTGGTGTTCAGTGCCTCACCCACCGGACACGTGCGTGGTACTGGTAAACATGAACACATGAAGGGGATGAGCACATGGTGACATGTTTAACACCACAGTCATATATAGACTATGTATACATGATATCGAAACTACGATAATGACATAATGCTTTCCAGTGCTTGGGATATATTGTACAAATATAGCCATAGTGTTGAAGTGAGATCAGCTAGATATTGCTTGGTCAGTTAAGTATAAAAATGGATAACGTATTTTTGACATTTCAATGCAGGCATACAGGCGACACAACCTTCTTGGTTGGTGATTCAGTGCGCTTTACTTAAAATACATATGCATATACATGTACATGTATTATCAATTCTCATCATACTATAGGTCAAGGGATATCGACCTGCTTATTAAATGGTCAAGGCTGACCTCAACCTGCTGCTGTAAATAAAATGTACATGTAAACCTATAGCGGAGTAATACCCTAGCTAACAAAACCAAGTAATTTAAATTTTAAAAATAACGTTTTATACAACGTTTGGTAATAATAAAGAGCCACAGAGAAACGTTCTGAAACGTTTACAATAACGTTTTTTTTGTTTACTGAGTCATAGCGTGTGTAGTCTTACCGACAGGTCGGCAGGTGTCACCGTGACACCCGTTAGAGCAGCACCTCTCCCCGGGGACCTGGCATGTCGTATCGTTCTTACAGCCATCGACTAATTTTTCTTGACATGTTGACAGACGCGGATCAGGACATAGATAGTCTGTAATGACAAGAAAAAGGCTATGTTCGGGGAAAAAACAATTTTATCACATAATACCAAATAAGGCTGTGATATTATACCCTTGGGAGGTATTAATCTTCAAAGTAATTCGGATAATGCAAATTAAACATGTAAAAATAACATGTATAGCACTTTAGCAAAATTTCGATTATACGTAACAGTGAAATCTCGTTATGAGGAGGACTGATAAGGAACTTCCTGTTATAAGAGACACGTTTCCATTGTGAAAATGTCCTATTCTCTCTATATTTAGTATTGGTTATAAGGAACATTACTTATACGGAGTAAATCTGCTCCTTTCAACGAGATTTCACTGTGGCAATTCAAATTTACCTTGAGAGAACACCACAGACGGGACAAGGAAGACGGTTGTTAACCACAGGCAATACATGTTGCTGAAAGGATACATACCACATTACTTCCAGTAGATTTAATGCAGCTCCTAAATATATTGGGACAATTCTTACTTTTTCTGGAGGACACTGCTTGTTGCCTAACCTTTTTGAACTGGGTTCCTAGTGGACAGAGCAGGCTACATTGGACCAACATACGATAACATGGAAGTGCGCAGAAGTAATTCCATTGTCATTTACGTGGTACAAGTACAACGTAAGTAGCGTTGACTGTTGTGAGTACCTCATTCATTTGAGTATAAGGGGCAAATATAGATATATCAAGACAGTAAGAGACGATCCTACAACGTATACGGCCCTGGAAATTACGATCATTACTATTGATATTCAGTTTATTTGCTGATGCTTTGCTAGCTCAAGGCTCAAAGTATGAATGTACTTACCGGTTCTGGGTAGGATCGGTAGCTCTGTGGTGATAAGTAACTCGTTGATGGGTGAGCTGCTCAGTGTGTGAGGAGCTTCTCATGAAGCACCCTATTTATATCATGGGCCACATCATTTAACTCATCCTAAATTCTTAAAAACGTGATCTGACATCAGGGCTGACCGTCCCTTACCATGCGTGCCAATGCATCCTGCTGACTACATCCATGACATGGACAGAGTGGCTAATGGGGATGTCACCATTAGGCTAAAAAATAAGGAGTGTCTCAGGTTACATAGTCTGAAAATCTAGGTAGGGTAGGTCGGATTTTCTTCTCTTTTTTTTTAGAATATTCTTTTTCTTTTACTTCGGCCCTGTTTTGCCAGGTAGGGTCGGGTAACCTGAAACACACCTTTTCTTTTGGCCTTATTTCCATGTAAGTTTGTATGTGTGGATCCTGACTTATATATAGTCTGCACCACCAAATGACTTAATCTGTTGTGAAAAATAAATCATTGTGGTGATCTGGCTATTGGCTAACCATTGGATATAAATCTATATTTATATATGCACTGAAGTCATCCGCAAGGTATTTAGTCGTATATATCCTGAACAAAGTAGATTAATATTTGACCAAAACGTTGATCATCCCCAAATAATCCAATCTATGGATTTCGCCCTACTATCGCTGTCTATGATACCAAAAGGAAAGTATAGGAATTAATAGGAGATGGTGGAAAACACAGGGCTAATACAAATATTCTCATCGAAGACCCAGATTTATGCCACTCATAAAGACCAACTGCGTGGTTTCCCATCATCTCACAATATGGCACTGTTTGTATCAAATCAAAGCTTATTATGCACAGATGAGCAGTGAGCTAGACGTTGGGGCTAGAGGTAGACACTTAACTACTGAAGAGTGATTTTATTTGCAGTGTCCCATGGTGTACATGTACAAATTATTAGATCCCAGAGTAGGGCAAGACATTCCTGCTAGGTTTGGACCATCATCATATCTATGGGTTCTAATTTGCAGAGTATATCATTTTGTCTATGGATGCATTTTTGTTGTGTACACATCATTCTCCACTGCACATCCAAAGCAGAAGTAAAAGCATTAGTAAAGAAGTAAACCCTCCTGCATCATCGTCAGGTAATTAGGGCGTTGGATGCTGGATGTAAAGTATGGAGATGTAATAAATGTTGTATTAGCAGGCCTCTTAGAATGAACACCATATTGTCTTTGCTATACGTCACAACGACAATCCTATGAAGTAACATAGCAAGATATTTGTACTCTCAATTGCAATTGTATGCAAGCAACGCAACGATCCTAAATGCTCTCTACTCGTTGAGACAAGATACAATATATGCGTTGTAAAATAAAGCACAAGCGGTATATCGTGGAGGCATCTATAAAATGCCTTTCTTCCTAAATAGCGTTCATTTATAAAATGCCTTAATTTCCTCCTAAGTAAGTGAGTGAAAGTCTATCCCATCCCATCCTGGTTTCACCAGGAGTACTGTTGACCAGCCTGGATGGGTGACCGTTCCTTTCTGGCCGGCTTCCTGCGCGGTTGGGCGCTGGATTGCGGAGGTTCAGACACGGCGGGCGTCTCGTCGGATGGCGCCAAAGAGCTGTCATCTTCCATGACGTCAGACAACCCGTCAAACGTGGCGGATGTGGCAGCAGACGCCGTCTCAGCCTGCAGGTCGTTAGCAGCATCCATAATGTCACTGAAAAGTGAATTTAGAAGGTGAATTTTTACTAAGCTACAACTCTAAAAGGTGTGGTCTACACCTAGTGGAATATCAGCCATGGATGGAGGTGTTTGTTTCCAAAATCTGCTATTGATATCTAAATTGATAATACATATTCCCACATGAATTGTATTGACTTAATTTAAGAAAATCAATTTGATAAAAATCCAAACACGGTTTCTGTGCCATGCAAGACCAATGTCTTTCCTTTTTTGAAATATTTTCTTCATGCCAAAAACTCACCCTAGATTAACGAGGCCAGAGTCTTCGTCTATCAGACCATTTGCTAGTTGTGTAAGTTGGGAATGGGACAGAGGCACACCTGCATTCTGAAATGAGACAATATAGGTCACATTTAATTCTTGTTACGTGGTAGGCCTATATATATATATAGTGTTCTTATGTTGTTGTTTTTTGTTTCTCTTCTTAATTTTTTTTCGAAATGTTAGCAAATGTTTGGCAAGGAAGAGCAATGCCCTAGTGACTTCAGTGGCCTAAACAATAGTCTGACCTCAGAAATTACTTTAAACAGGTATATCCAACAATTCCGCGAAATTCCTATTAGTGGAGGAATCAGTGAGTTATCCTAATGACTCGCAAGTCGATGCGGTAATTCCCGACTCATTACTGGCAATTTCAACCATGTTGCCTGAAACACACCATGTAAATACTAACAGTACACTGTACCTTGAGCTGCTTGATAAACTGGCTCTTTTCTGTGTACATTGGGGGCATGTCTTCACCGACGGCTATCACATTGAAGGTGTTGAACACGTCCATGCCCTTGTCCATGATGTGTGATACAAGGACGTCCATGGGGTTGAGGATGTGTGCCCTCAGGGAGAATGCACTGTACAGCACCTCCACATGGCGCTCCGTCTGGATATCTGTCAGCAGCCCTAGGAAGTCATCCTGCACAGACACGTCCTGCACACACCAAGGGGCAAGGCATTATAATGGTGGGTCATGTACAGCAGGGTAGGGAACAACAGGGGATATGAGCACATTCTACGCAGTAAACCCTTCCCACCAATAGGCCCAGTGATTATATTCTGTCACTTCAAGTACCCCTAGTATTGTCGCATATAGGTGCCGGGTTTTGAATAGGTGCCTGTTTTGAATAGGAGCCGAGGGTAAAAGGTCTTTGAAATTAATAGGTGCCGGGTCTTGAATAGGTGCCTGGGGTCTCCATCAATGACTACAAATGGGCTGTTTTAATGTGTTATTTAGTGCATTAATGTATATCCTGTAGTAATGGCCTGGGGTAGGGGGTGTGAAGCTCTAGAATTCACCATCTTTGATCAATTAGTATGCCTGAGCTATACAAGTTCACAGATGTAAGCCTTTGTGAATAATGACTATGAATGCAAGTTGGTTATACTATTAAATGCACTATGAGCTCTCTTTTTCCCCTGGGTAGGAGGGGGGGTTAGGCCCCTTACATGACTCTTAAACAATAACTGCCGGGCCTTGAATACTTGCCTGATTTGATTAGGAGCCGGGGGTACAAGGGTACCCAAATAATTAGCTGCCCGGGCACCTTTATGCGACGATACGGTATATATAGTATAATCCCATGCTAGAAACAGGTCATTTTGACCTTTTCACTTTTGGATCCGACCCCTTTGGCCCCTATTGACCCTTTACTCCTTGAACCACTTACGCTTTGGGTCCATTATATTTTGGGCCTGTTCTGACCTATCTATTCAATCCCAATAATATATAATTATGGACCACTGACTATATATGTCGACCTCTTACTATTTGGAGCGAAATTGAAGTGTAAAAAATCAAATCAGCGTCAAGATCGTGGTGGCGGTGTTCTTATAACTTCCATGGTGTAAATATTGCAATGACCTCAGTTATATACATAGACGAATATGTATTAACGTATGGGTAAATATTCATGTCTATCTTACCCTTATGTCTACGAGCTGCATGGCAGAGTTTTCATTTCCTTTCAGTGCGGTCAATAGTGCGAACGCACCAAGATTTGTAATCGGGTTCTTCATAAGCTAGAACCAGAGAATGATAAAGTGACAATATGATACATTTGCAGATAATTATGTGGGAGCGTACTTGTAGGGTGAGAATAATACATAAATACACCAGTGGCGATTTACTGTCAGGGATGCACGAATGCACTATGATATCAAAAGGGGCATTGTTCAGTAATGTATATGCTGTCTTTATTTTTCAGCAACCTGATAGCAGTTGTGTCCACAAATAGGGATTTATACCGGGGATTATGGTTAATTGGCTAAACTGATTCAACGTTTCATGCGCTATAAGTATAGTGCAGTACTCACCACCAGTTTTTCTAGTCTTTCATTATGTTGTAGACCTTTCACTAATTTTACCAAAGCTTCGTCATTGAGTCTATTTCCTGCAAGATCAAGGTCCACCAGACCCTCATTCTCAGCAAGGCAATTTGAGAGACACTCTGCTGTCTCTTGTCCAAACCCATTCCATGAGATATCAAGACGACGTAAACTGACGTTTTCCTGGAATTAGAGCACATGGGTAAGCCAAGATACGGATTAATCTCACATGAAGGTCTGGTGGGCTCACATGTTTATGATCACTTATGGTATGGCGATGGTAAATTAGATAGAGGGCCTAAGCTGCATATTAAGGGAGTTGTAATTTTTTAACAACAGGGTGAGGGGGGATTGGGGGGGGGGGGGGGTCGGTGGATTTTTGCGCGAGGGGATAGAAATATCTTTGGTCCCCCCCCCCATGGGAGGGGTCGACATGTTTTTGTCCCCCCCCCCCCCCCAAGCAAGTTGAAATTAAGCGTGACCGACCCCTTTGAGCTATAGTAACGCGCGGGCTTTTTCGCTAAAAGGGGGTGCATTTTTTTTGGTTCCCCCCTCAAGAGGGGTCCACATTTTTTTGGTCCCACCCTTCAAGGGGTCCAAATATTTTTGGTCCTCCCCCCCCCCCCCCCCAAATCCACAAACCCCCCTCCCCCATGTTTTTAAAAAGTGACCACTCCCTTAGGATTATGCTGGACAACCGGTCGAGGCTCTCACCAGCGTCCGCATGTATAGCGGATATCTACATGGACACGGGGCTTCAGTATATCACGGTACCCAATCATCGGTTACAGTCAACGATGCTACTATAGAATTGTCTCGGTTATTGAATATGTGCATCTCCTACCCGTAGCCCATTAGTAAGTGCCTCTGCTCCGTCCCTGCGGATGTGGTTCCAGCACAGACGCAGCTCTTCAAGACTGTCATTACTTGCTGTTGGAATATAACCATTTCGACATGTGCAATGTGTCATGAAGATGTGAATAGCTCACTGACTAATTTGACCGTCTCTCTATCATTCAGTGTTACTGTAACGTTAATACTCTCCATGTCGAGCCCTTATAAACGTTGAAGGGCGCCTTGCTGAATATTACTTTGAAACCTTGGAGTTTTAGTTTACACGCGAATCTATGTCATATGGACCTATACGTGCTGATTTTTAGTTAACTTCGAGTTTAAAACAATTTACCTATAGCCTGACCAAGGTGAATGCCTGCCTCTATACCGAGGTTATTATTGCTGAGATCCAGGTACTTTAACGTCCGCGTCTCCTGGAAGAACACAGCATGATCATATGGGCGTGGACATAGATCTATGCATACGAAGTGCAGGGAGCATTACAACATGCCATCATATTATATGCGTCCGTGCGGGGAGAGGCTAATGTTGAACTCGATCTTATAAATACATGTGCGTGGAAAAGATTATAATTGTAGGGGCTACATGTATACTATAAGATGGCTACAAATCAAGTATTTTGGATGGCCGGTCTCATTCATCAGAACGTTGATCATGAATAATGACAGACTACCTTTGACATATACAAACCTCAATAATCTTCTGGAGGAGCTTGGCAGATGCATCCCCGAATTGATTTCCTGCAAAAGATCCCAAGCTTATTGGATATATATCTCCTGATACATTTCACGTATAGCATTGCCTAAATCAAGATACAGTATTAAAGCCTAGCCCAAAAAAAATAATAATTGTTTCAGGTAACATGGGATGGAAATGTAGGGTCGGTAGGTCGGATTTTTTTAGATTTTTTTACCGTCCCTCTTCGATCCCAAAAGTGGAAAAATGGGGGGGAAAAAAATCTTTTTTTTTTGTAAACATAGAATTGACCCAAAAAAGTGGGGAAAAAAAAATAAATTCAAAATTGCATAAAAAAAGTAGGGTCGGCCCTGTTTTGATAGGGTCGGTCGGGTGACCTGAAACAAACCCTTTTTATTTTTAGGCCCTATAACTGTACAAGTAATTTACAAGCTCATAATGTAGTTATTTTAACAATAGTGTGTTCTGCATGCACATACCTGAAATGTCTAAATCTGTAATATTCCTGTTTGTGAGTACGAGCCTGCCGATTTCTCTCAGTCCATCTACTGTCAGATGATTGTCACTGAGTCGCTAAAGATAAAGAAAATCCAGCGGGGCATGAACATATTTTGTAATTTGAATGTCGTTAGTTACTCTTCATTCACAGTGGTATATAACAATTTGACTTAATGAATAAGTATCAACAACATGACGAGTTAGTGGTACATTAATTACGCACACGGCGCATCCCAACCCATCACGGCCATCCCCGGGTGGGGTAGGGACAAGCGACACACGACATTACTGCATGCGTAGTGAGTAGGTTATAAAAAGCGCCATTGTTTTCTGGTAATACATACAGACTTTCGGCCCAAAAGTATATGGAAATCATACTTGGTATCGTTATGAAGTATATAGTATTCACATCCTATTATTATATAACAAGAGCTTTATGAATACGATACCGTCCGATTGGCTAACCTTATATTCTCACCAGAGTAGACGTACTCACCAAATCTCTTAGCGCTACATGGTTGGCGAGACAGTCACACAAAGGACGTATCCCTTCGTCCTCTATTTTGTTACAGCTCATGTCCAACGTGACGATAGACCTGTTATACTGTAGTGAATGGTAGACAGAGTATTAGGATATCTTAGCCAATGGGGTCGCTACTAATTATGCCATTGCTAAATTGCGCCCCGTTCATTGTACAGTTGCCCTCCCATATGACCGAGCATCATCCCCATAATACTGAGTCCCTTCCTTCTGATTATCTGGACATACCTCTCCCCCTGTTTATTTCACTGGGCCATTGGTTATCATATTCCATAATTCATTTACTTATTCCTAGCCTGCTCCACACTTATATATATGTTAATGTAATATGCGAAAACATACATATACATGTATAACCCTTGTACATACCACCAAAGGTACAGCTATGGCTGTTGCCCCCATTGGACCACACTGACGGTTACGTATATTGAGTTCTGTATCTCCAATTTTCCGCATGACGATACTAATGGGGACAATCCCCATCTTCTGACATTTTCGGACGTAGATGTGTCGTGATAACGCGTCTATATCCTTTAGGCTTTCCAATCTGTGTGCTTTATCGCAACAAAACGTGACACAAGGTACAATAAATTAGTTTGGATGTTTTGTAAAGAACCCTATATAGAACAACAGAGTATCATGCATGTATAGACTGTTATATTGGACGCAATATTCACGTTTATCATCCACCTTACATCATTGCTATAGGCCTATAGGGAACGTTCGCAAATGACGTAATCTTACATGCAGCTTGGGGCGGAGAGGCTCACTTTTCACACTGTCTGACTCCCCCTTCTAACAGCCTTGACTCCTTTTCAATTAGATCAAACAGAGTCCATGTCAGCTGAGGTGAGTCAATGGTTACCTGGACTCCCTAAGGGAGTCACAGAGGTGAGCATACAAAACGGAAATAGGAAACCCACTAGGTGACACTACTGTACAATGACTGTAATGCCATCTAGCATATATGTTAAGAAGCCATCTGACTCTGTTTCTAATGAGAGTCAAGGGTCCCTACTCCCTTTTCCCCCAAGGGAGTCAAACAGTTGGTTACAGTTAAGCCTGCTAGGTGGTAGCACTATACCTAAAATGGTAATATTCTGCATGCTCAGATCTCTAGATCCATGTTATTTGTGACATTGATAATTATGCTGATACGTGCATATCATTGTAGCATCAACATGTAATGTCAGAATTACATTTTATGAAATAATTACAGTTAATTTAAAACTGTAGCATAAGCATGATGTATAAAGTATAGACACCCAATTTGTAGCAACATGAGAAAGTTAAATCCCAAAAGCTCATATGTTCCTTTGTATATTAATTAATGTGCTCTGAGGGATCTTTCTGAGATCCCTCCTCCTTGTGAGGCATTGCACCAACATAATGTAGAAACATCAGCTAGGGAGACAGCTATTGAAATGGTATGAAGAGGGTTAGGGGGTAGGAATTACCTATAAATTATGACTCTCTATTCCAAAGGAGCCATCCCGGGGAGCCATCCTGTGCCTAGACTCCCTTTCTAAAGGGAGTTGCAGCATAGACCTGGACTTTGTCTGTAGCGGGGAGTCATAAAAGGGAGTCATTTTGGAGGCAAAACCTGGGCTCTCTTAAGGGAGTCACATAACTCCCTTTTAAGGGAGTCAGGTTCATCAAGAGAGTCAGAAAGAGAGTCAGAAAAGGGAGTCATTCTGGAGGCAAGCCTGGACTCCCTTTTGACTCAGTTTCTTCTCTCTGTGTAGGATTTACAGTAACAAAACGTGAGTCAGCCGTTTAGGACAACCATTCCAAAACCATCTCCAAAATAGTGACAAGAGGCTGTAGGGTGTCATTTACAAAGGGTCCCAAAATATTTTACGTCATTTGCAAACGTTCCCATATTATATAAACTTGGATAGTTACCAAATGTGTCATCACAGCACACATTGATTGCTAGGTACAGCTAGCCTAATCCGACTTTCCCTTTAGCATGCATGATATGATGCATTATTGTAACTACTGTCATATCGTATAGGACCATACCTAGGCTCTCGTCGTCCCCCAGGACCGTGTCCAGGTCGCTGCTGTCTATGTCCACTGTAACGGGGCGGCCGGGTGCTAAGCTGCTCTTGTTGGACTCGGCGACCGTCGAGTCCCTCGTCATACGACGTGCCAGATTTACTTCTGTCACCAGGCCGCTAGGCGTCGCCATGCGAGACTTACTTCCGCCCGCGTCCCCCGACGGCGTCTCTCTGTACACTGCCCTCTTCCGGCCGGATTTGGTGGTAACACCGGAAATGGCAGACATCCTCCCCTCTCCATGACCACTGGGGACAGCATTCTCCTTGGCAATAGTTGTGATGGGCGTGGCCATGCTGGAACCGGAAGTGTCCACAACGGGTGATGCTGGGACCGGAAGTGGAAGCGGCGCGTCGGCTACCAGGGTAGCGTCCATGGCGGTGCGTTGCGTTGAGCTACAGGCCCTAGTGGTATCTATTTCCTACTGACATTTTGCAGAAGGCAGTTCCTGCTGATGGCTATATATCGTCTGCTTCCAGGATTCCGCTATTGTAGGTTGTAGATACTGTTTGGCCCGGTGGACTATTATCTGAAAGAGAAGCCCGGAAGTTATGTAAGGGGATCTATAGCTATGTATTTTTGCAATATGGTTCTCATGCAAAATATAACGGTTTAGACGAACGGTATATTGAACATGGCTGTGTCTGTAAATGCAATTACCTTTACTCATAAATATGCGCCCGCTTTTAGGACATGTGATAGAAGAAGTCTGTATGTGAATTTCATGAAAGGATGTAATATTCTGTACGGCAGTGTTAATCAAGAGATAGAGTGTCCATGGTATGCTTAGAGTGTTGCTTAATATTAGGCATCCCAGTAGGCGGCCCCTGGCCGTGTCCTCGCGTGTAAACTTACCAAAACACCTACTTTTAGAAATGCTCTACTCTTCAAACCATTTGGTGTATCGCCTATCTAAAATATGCCAATGAAAGTTCTAATGTATCCGCATCTCCCTGATGCATTAGATTAGCTGTATCATGATGCATAGTACTGCTGCTGATGCTGTGCAGTTAGGTGACATTTAGAAAACGGGACCTTCTCTCAGTGATAAGCCATGCAGCACTGGTGGACACACTGTCTGTATACCTATTTCGCTCTCACGCCAATAGGTATACAGTCTAGGAAGATGTACCACTGTAAGCAGGACACTCTGGCCTACATTTTGATGTAAAGTACATGGGGGTAGGCATATAAAAAGTATTTTTTTAATAAAAAATCAGTTTTTTGGGGGAATTTTTGGCAGCTTCCGGATATGTTGTACACACATATTTGGGGTCATTTGAAAGGTAATTTTTCCCTCTATAAGATGAATCAACTAGTTAAGAGATATCATCAATGGCGTAAGAGCGAAAGCCTCATGAATGATCTAACCTTAAAAAAACAATGCCTATATACTGCTCTCGCTCCCACAAGCTTAAAGATATAGCCTGAGAAATGACTTCACCATGCGCAGGGTACTCTGGGCGTCATTTTGATGTATTGGAAGTGGGGTTAGACCTTTCAAAACCATATTTTAGATCAAAAATATGGATTTTTGGGTAATTTTTGGCATTTTCTGGCAATTAAAAAATACATCACATGCACATATTTGAGGCCATTTGAAAGCTATGTTCTACCTCTATCAGATGCATCAGCTAGCTAGTTGACATGATTAACAGAATAAGAGGAAGAGCACCATGAACCATCCAACACCATGTACCAGATACCAACTATGAAGGCACATTGCCTCTCATACTGGCTATAAAGAGATAACATAACATGCTCTATCGACACATATACCATCTACACCCTCAGGACAGTTTATACTTGAGATTCCATAAAAAAAGAAATTGATTAGATACTTTCACATACTTATTGAAAGCCCATTTGTGCACAGCATAGAAAACTACAATATCAGGATTTGTCACCATTATGTAATAGGCCAAATAGTTATATAATTGTGTTGTTATGTTCTAGATTTAGTATGAGTATGTTGATATTAAAAGTTGAAATCAGTGGTCAAGAAGAAAGTTCATCCTACAGTGGTATAAAATTGCCCAATATCAGCAATATTTCAGCGAATTCAGAGAATTTCATGATTTTCATCAGATCACTCGATATTAAGTATTAATTTTAATGGGTAAAGATCGATTGGAACTGATGTATACCATACCCTAGTAGCAAACACACTGTGGCCCCGCACGGGGCCAGACTGTGTTTGCAAGTCTGGCCCGGAGTGGGCTAACCGACGGGCTCCCGTCGGTTTAGGGCACTGGGTTTTGGTCTGGCCCCGTGCGGGCTTCCCATGTTGGGCGCAGATCGGGTTTTGGTCGGGAAGCCCACTTTGGGCTCAGATCAGTTTTTGGACGGGCTTCCCACTTTGGGCTCAGATTGGTTTTTGGACGGGCTGAAAGTGGGTTCTGATCGGTTTTAGGACGGGTTGAAAGCGGGCTCAGATCGGTTTTTGGACAGGTTGAAAGCGGGCTAAGATCGGATAATTATGGCTTTTTAGAATCTATTCAATCATTCTCCATTGATTTCTTGTATTTGTTGAACCAGATATCCTAGGTCCTGCTAATCAACCCAAGGCATAATCATACTCTTCCTACCCAATAATGGAAGTATCAAGCAGACCTATTATCATCAGGTTTGAGCCCCATGCAGCATAGACAAGTGTCTATGGTGCACATTGGCCTTCAAAGCCATAGTTCATACCTACATGGGGCACATGAGTCTTGTATTAAGATTGTAATGCCACAGAAATAGTGTTTACACTGGATAGCTGCTTAGAGAACCTCCTTTTTCATCATTCAAATATATATTCTATCTTATTTTTAAACTGTGAGAACATCTATTTATTGTTTCCTATTCTACATCACTTTAACATTTTATTGTATTATCATATAATGTCAATTTCATCTGGCTTTGTTGGAAAACTCTAGATATTGTATAGTAGTGACATCTGGTGTCAATCAACAGAACTATTAGACCAGTTGCCCTGTCCAAACCCAACCTCAGCCCTCATCGGCCCCGAGTGGGCTAACGGACGGGCGCCCGTTGGTTTAGGGCACTGGGTTTTGGTGTGGCCCCAAGTGGGCTGCCCGAATTGGGCTCAGAACGGGTTTTGGACGGGTTTCCTGTCATCTGGCCAACATGAACCCAAAGCGGGTAGCCCTCTTTGAAACTGATCTGAGCCCAAATCGGGCAGCCCGCTTTGAAACTGATCTGAGCCCAAAATGGGCAGCCCGATCGGGGCCACACTTCAGCCCAGCCATCTGCCCAACATGAAACCCAGCTCAGTTTTGCCCGACTTCAAACAGCCAATCCGAGCTAAAACCAAATTGGCCCCGTGCGGGCTTGCTACTAGGGTATTGACCTATGCCTGCAAAAAGAAATAAACTTGATATATGAAACAGCAGCTGCATGCGCTCGGTTTGGAATCTGATCATTTTAACTGTTCAGGGACATTGGAGAAATTAGTGTTTTCATCATTTTTGAATAAGAATTCTGAAGTCAATCTTGGTTATCCAGAACAGGAAAAAAATCAGAACTGACTCCAATACCTGTAGAGATAATTCCCAGATAACCAAGGGGGTATCTGACATATTGGCTAAATCAGCGACTACCAAACCTTTAGTATTTTGCACATCTCTGTGCAAAATCTAAGGCTCACAACTAATATATCCCAATTTCATGGGCCTGTAAAAATGGAACTTGAAGTCTGAATGCATTGACTCTTTATTGTGATAAAGAGATATATGCTGTGATTAGGATACTATCAGTTTACACAATCTATTTATTGTCCCGTATTATACAGAAGGCTTATCATATGCTTCCATAATAAGCTTGAACAGAGGGGCCAAATTTGGCTAAGTCCACACCTCATTATGACACTTTCAAATGACTCCCAAATCAAAACCGCTTGACCGATCTCTACCATGTAAAAATTGTTTTTCTTCTTTTAACATGGTCTATCCATCCAACCAATGTCCATATGTACAACATCAATATCTTCAAACTCCCTGGGATACCTATTAATATATCATGCTATACCTGTGTCTATTCATGTGTAGATCTTAGGCTATGTGAAATCTAACCGACACGGGACTCAATTTATTCTGAGACTTATAGAGGCTGTGTGCAAATGTCGATATGTACACATGCTGCAGCCTAGCTTGTGGACATATTAGAATTACTAGAAAATGTATTTCTAAATGTAAATTATCAGAGTTTACTAATATTACTGTATTTTATGTGTAATCGTTACATACACGCCTAATACAGTGCCATAGTTCTAGCTATGTTAAGAGCCGCGTAGTTTAAAGATGGGTTAGGAGCTAATTTGGGTTGATTTTTATTTTTCAGGCTTTCAAGGTATTTTTGTTCATAATGTCCGTATAAATAAGTTTGTAGCTTTTTAAAGCATTCTTATACTTGTAAATGCATAAAATATAGAGAATAACAGGTCAGGGGACCCCTTTCTGTAATAGAGGCGGGTCCCCTGGCCTGTTCTGACCATGATTTTCTCTACTTTTTATGGATTTATATGTATCAGAATGATTTAAAGAGCTACACACTTATT
Organism: Harmothoe impar; assembly: GCA_947462335.1. NCBI lineage: Eukaryota > Metazoa > Annelida > Polychaeta > Phyllodocida > Polynoidae > Harmothoe > Harmothoe impar. The sequence goes on from OX381704.1 coordinate 55,293,473, forward strand.
TACATGGACATTATGAACACAAATACGTTGAAAAGCTGAAAAAATAAAATTAACCCCGAATTAGCTCCTAACCCATCTTAAACGGCTTAAACAAGAGCGGCGCCTTTTCAAAACCCGCCATTTAAACGCGACCGTACGGTATAATTATCGTATGTGCATAGTGCCATAAATTCAGTACCATAATTATGTTAATTGTTATGTTCTGCATCGCCATATGCCCTGTAACAGATTATCCCAGCATTTTCTGATCCATTAACTAAGCAGCGATTAAATCGACCCTATATCATTGTATTCATTGATTATGAGCTGCTTGTGACTGTTTAACATGGCGTCAATACAAACTGATTTTTTCTCCCTGTTCAAAGCCTTTCTCCTATCTTATTCACCTACGTAAATGGTACATTCATATAGGCCTATAGAACCGTACATAATGTGTGTATACATGTACTATTATCAGACACTCATATATAATCAAAAACTCTACATCAAAATCTACATGATTAACTCGCGATTTTGTCTGTAATGATGTACAGTTTGTAGTATAACCTGATATTGCTGTGAGATCAGATTTCCAATAACACAGGGCCCATATGCAGTATTGAAATTACTTGTAAAAGCATAGGAGGTGTGTTATGCCAGGGACCATTAACAGTGGTAAGCTGTTGTAAAGGTGCCAGCCTACTTTATCATAACTATACCTCCAAGGTAAAGTCGCTCACCCTCCTCCAGTATGCTTGCTCTACTACTGGTATAGTAGACAAAGGTGCACGAGTTTCAGACTGTTGACTGGGTTATTTCACGAGTTGACATTGGGCCGTATTTCACGAGGCCATAGGCCGAGTGAAATGCGGCCCAAGGGTCAACAAGTGAAATAACCCAGTCAACAGCCTTAAATGAGTGTACCTTTGTGTTTATTTTTTATCTTTTTCGATTCAAAATACTGAAATTATGGCAAGGGGGAGCCTAAAAGGGCTAAATTGGCTCCTTTCTACGCAGTTTAAATGTAAACAAACCGCCGTTTTGATGACGTCACAGGGCCGTGAAATACGGCCATGGGTTATTTCACAGGGGGTGTTAAATACGGCACTCCTTGGCTAAATCAATGAAGCTGTCATATTTGATAAAAAATAAATATCATTATCATATACAGGTGACTTTCAGAATTTCTCGCTGTAACTAACACCAGAGTGATCCCAAAACCGTTTATTTTTCGATGCTGATCCGTGTTGGAGACTAAGGAATGGCAACACACTCTTTGGGTTGTGTGATTGCCACTAATAACGTCTGTAATCAGTTCTAATCACTCCCCAAGCACATGCTGCTCCCACTCCAGAGTGTAGGGTTTAACTGAAGGACCTGCTTATGACACTTGGGATTGGAGCCTATGATATATATATATGGCGGACACCTCTTCAGAAAGTTCCTATTTCACCAAGTGCAAACCTCCCTCTTATATACATGTGTATACTGTGCACGATAACGCATATGTCTATATCTATATGCTGCTGCTATTTTCTAAAATTTAGCCTTGTAAACATTCCATGAACAGAACGAAATCAACCAAATGCTGCCATGTGCACTCTTCAGAAAAAAAGGTTCTCCTTGGACATAAGAACGACAGTCCTCCAACAATGAACTCGTCATGGGGATTCATTATAGGAAGTGCATGAACTGAATAGAACCATTGAAATACATGGTGTCTTTTGTGGCATCACCCAAACGAAATGTTGTATGAGTCTGTAAACTCTTTGTCGGGAATCCAGTTGTTTTTAGATAATCCTTTATATGTCAATACAACGTCAAGTGGTTTACATGTTAACTACTAGTATCTCCTTTGTCTTATTGTATGTATAAACACACCTGTATTTCATAGTATGTAAGTGTCATGTTTCACACTCTATTCCTACTTAAGGTCAAATCCCACAACGCGAAAAATGGGTCAGAAAGTGTTGATTATTGACATAATAACAAGGGGCAACTGTTGCCAATATTGTAAATCGCAACACTTGTCCCCCGATTTTAGGCCTCTCCAAATCCCACTGTACCCGATCATGACAGAGAGAGTGTTGCGATTTGGGCCATGTTGGACATGGTATAGGGTTTGAATTCGCAACAGAAGGGACTTTAATATTCAAATCTTAAGGAAAATTGATGCAATTACAATATCTGCAACTACATTCACCAATATATGCATAGCTAGACATTATAAATCATAGAGCGAAATCTCTTATACATGGATCAGGTGGGATTTGGATAATGATTAATCAGTGACACAACCATTGCAATATAGCAAGAAACCTTGACATATTCCAATAAGCAACATTTTCTAGGCCTTCTGGGGGAAAATATCTAACCTTTTTGATCCTTGCAATATCCCAAATCACAAGACATAGGCAACACTTTCTTGCCGATTTGGGTCTGTCTTGGCCAATGTAGGCCCCAAAATCGGTGACATTACCAATTTGCAACATTTTATGGCCCTCTCTCGCGTTGTGGGATTTGACCTTTACCCCATTACTGCACTGATCCAACTGCCGTCACCTAATAGTTTAGTACAATAGAACATGCACACAGCTCGGTAAGCTAAAAGATAATATCTCCGATAAGCATGTGAGCAGGGCAGGGGGAGAAGTTGTAATCTATTGGCATGCAATGACTATTGTAATAAAACCGAAACTTGCCTATCCAGCTATAGGCTCCAATCCAGCGATATATAATGGCAGACAATTCATACGTTATGTCCCATTGATTGAGTTATATGTTGAAACCACCCAATAGTCGCACTGCTGTGTACGTCCAAAAACGGTTAAAGTGGATATCGTCAATGCCGTAGGAGTGAATGACTGCAGGGTAATGGCACTATGAATACTCCGGGTGCAGTGCATGCACTGGCACACAACAGTTAATTCGAGAATTAACTACCTGCCAGTCACCCCTGTAACTCCGTGGGGGAGCTGGCTGTAGACCGCCTCTGTATGTAAGGAGCTGATCAACGCCGAATGACTCCAACAGGAGTCAATGAATGCCTAGTCACCCACAATACTCCACTAGAAGGAAGGGCTTGGTGGTTTATGTTAAAGCACGTAGACACAGTCACACAACAGCTGGTTACATTTGCATCGTTTTTCACGAGTTAGATCTGGGTGATATCACACGAGTATGACGTGCAATGGGTGAGGAATAACCAAGAATGTTCCAAATGTAACCTGCTAAATGGGATCTTTATATCTATTCCATGCCCCTACCGTCTAAAAATGAAGAAAAACAAATACATGTATTTAGATTGATTTCAGTGTCCCAAGAATGACGTCACAGGTCATGGTATATACACGGTTACACTGAATGCCGTAGGGGCATGGAGGGAGTTGACCGACCTGAAATACGCGTACATACGCGTATACATCTGGGAAAGGGTAATGGACATACAATCCATTCTTTAGGTCCGGTAATTATTTCTCATTCAATACCACATGTTGTATTGGCTGTGAATAAAGGGGTCACATGTGACCACTTGTGGCATCGATGGGCGCGTCTGAACTAGCCGTCACCTAAGGCCCACCTTACCGCTATGAACACCAATAAATTAAAAATAATGTTTATGCTAGGGATTGGCAGTAAATGGTTTGGTAAAAGGAGTGCCAGGCCCCTGGAGTCTACATATACTATGGGGACTGGAGGTCTACAATATTATTGAATATAAATCCTATTTATTTAAATTTAGTTCTAAGTGCTAACTGTAGGCCAGTTTATATAAACCACATGTCCACTAGTATAAAAGATATCCCTTCATAATACATGTATGTTGATCACCGTTGAATGCACAGTAAGGGAGTGTTCATTTATTAATTACAGGGGGGGGGGGGGGGAGGGGGTGGTGAGATTTCGCGCGGAAATGTTTTACGCCCTCCCTCCTCGAGAACGCGTAGAATGTCTCATGTCCCCCTCCCTCGACGAAGGGGCCGACATTTATTCGCCCCCCCCCTAATATGACTACATGGGGGGGGGGGGGCAAAATATTCATAGATAGCATGACGCCTTTTTCACAACCCCAGTCTCCATGAAAGCAATTCTAGACATGCTTAAGTTGTAGCTATTCCAGTGAACAAAAAACGTTATACAACATTTTATAACGTTATATAACGTTGTAACGTTTCCCTAAGGCTCCTTATTATGACAAAACGTTGTATGACGTTATTTTGACGTAAAATGGCATTTTTTCGTGAGATGGGATAGTACAGCCACATCCCTATTCGCCGGAGTTTTCTCAAAAAGCGATATTTTGGCATCACCATGCACTGAATCAAGCACGTTTTACTGGTGGCACAGAATAGAGAAAGCACCAAGGGAATCTTAAATCTGGGCTGGTGGGTAGTGGGCGATATAATTAATATGTATTAGTTGGACGCGAGCAATAATCCAGCTTTTTTTTTCTGAAAATGTAGGTTATTTCTAGACATTACCGATTCGAGAAACCTTATCAATTTGACACCTATAGTATTCCCATATTTAGTCGTTTCTATTCTTCCTTTTCCTCAACATATTACACACACAAAAGAGAAGATTACAAAGAATTGGCCTCAGTCAATGAAGCGTCGGCTGACCACAAGTCAAATACTAATGTACTCAACCGTGACTGAGGCCAATTCTAGGCATACAGAGGATATGGCTGTACTATATCGGACTTAAACAACTGTACCACTAAAGTGATCATTTTTGTATGAACATACAGGTCGTTTCTTTTGTTCTTCCAGCAAACTGTGGCATAAATGGAATATGGGCCTTAGGGACTAATATCATAACACGATGGTTGGCATATATTGTGCAAGGCCGCTATAGTCAAGAGTCATGAGCTTTATTCTGAATAGCAAGTTGCCAACTAATAAGTCAGTTATTAGGTCAGTGAATTGGAGGCCATGTTAGCATTGCCAAAATACTAACATAAAGATTGGATAACTTTTAAGTGAGTATTAGCGTACCTATGAGGTTTGGATGGCCGCGGTCTAAAAGGTCAGTGATGAACTATGACAAATTTTTCTCAGACTAGGGCACATGTTTGAATTTCAGATGTACTGTAATGATATTCAAGCTCGAAGTATATACGATGCAGCAATCCGTATATATATATATATATATATTGTAGCGGGCAGGAGGGTGCTGTCGGCCGGGAATGGACACATTCTCGGCCGAGAATGCAGGTCGGCCGAGAATGGACGTCGGCCGAGAATGGACACATTCTCGGCCGAGAATGAGCACATTCTCGGCCGAGAATGGAGACGCTGGGGGGTATATAAGTCGGGGCTGACTCTGTACTCATCAGTTAGATATTGGACTTCATGAATAAAGGATCTCTTGGAATACCCACAAGGCTGGCTGTCATGTCTTCTATGCTATGCTTCTGATATCCTTACATTGGTGACAGCGGTGAACAAAAGGAAAATACGGACCCATGGATATGGATCGAGGGGATGCAGAAGCAGCAGATAGTTATGGATGGATGGCAGGATATAGGATTCCAAGGAGCGAGAGCAAGACGACATTGTGATGGACGGTAGCAGGTTTCACCTGGGCAGAAGGGAGAGGAGCAGTAGAATTCTTGTGCTTGCTTATGTGTTACTACAGTGGACGGCGGTGTGGTGGCAGGCTCAGGACGATGCTGTGAGGTCGGGGATGATATGGGAGGATCTAGGACGAGACTGGGCGCATTATCGGCCGTCGAATGATGCTGTGAGGTCGGGACTGGTACAGGAGGATCTGGGACAAGGATCTCGGCCGTTGGACGATCCAGGCAGGTCAGAGACGTCAGGAGAAGATGTCGGACGATCCTGGCGGTCGTCGGATAATCCAGGCAGGTGGGAGATGTCAGAGGCAGATGTCGGACGATGTTGCCAGACTGCAGATGATCCGGCCGAGCTGGTGTCGGCCGAGGGAGGTGTCGGACGATGTTGCCAGACTGCAGATGATCCGGCCGAGCTGGTGTCGGCCGAGGGAGGTGTCGGACGATGCTGCCAGACCCCAGATGATCCGGCCGAGCTGGTGTCGGCCGAGGGAGGTGTCGGACGATGCTGCCAGACCCCAGATGATCCGGCCGAGCTGGTGTCGGCCGAGGGAGGTGTCGGACGATGCTGCCAGACCCCAGATGATCCGGCCGAGCTGGTGTCGGCCGAGGGAGGTGATGGACGATGCTGGGGGCCGTCGTACAATGCAGGCCGGCCGGGTGTGGAACTGGAGGAAGGCGGACGAGTCTGGCAGCCATCGGACGATGCAGGCCGGCCGGGTGTGGAACTGGAGGAAGGCGGACGAGTCTGGCGGCCGTCGGACGATGCAGACAGGTCGGGAGAGGTACAGGAAGATGTCGGACGATTCTGGTGGCAATCGGAAGATGCTGTGATGTCGGGGATCGTACAGGAGGGTGTTGGACGATCTCGGCCGAGATTGGGGCTACATCTCGGCCGGGTTTGGGGCTACATCTCGGCCGGGATTGGGGCTACATCTCGGCCGAGTTTGGGGCTGCATCTCGGCCGAGATTGGGGCTGCATCTCAGGGATCGTACAGGAGGATCTCAGACAATGCTGGCAGCTGTCGGACGATGCTGGCAGGTCGGGGCACACGCAGGACGATGTAGGACGAGTCTGGCGGCCGTTGGATCCTTGCAGTTCTGGGTTGCTACTGGAAGAAGCAGGACGATGCTGGTGGGCGCGTTCTCGGCCGAGATCGGAGATGCACCAGGACGTGGTGGAGATGCACCGAGAGGGGTCGGAGATGCAGCGGGACGTGGTGGAGATGCACCGAGAGGGGTCGAAGATGCACCGAGAGGGGTCAAAGATAGACCAGGACGTGGTGGAGATGCACCGAGAGGGGTCAGAGATGCACCGAGAGGGGTCTGAGATGCAGTGGGAAGTGATGAGGATGCATCGAGAAGGGCCGGAGATGCACCAGGACGTGATGGAGATGCACCATGAGGGGTCAGAGATGCAGCGGGACGTGGTGGAGATGCACCGTGAGGGGTCAGAGATGCAGCGGGACGTGGTGGAGATGCACCGAGAGGGGTCGGAGATGCACCGAGAGGGGCTAGAGATGTACCGGGACATGTTGAAGATGCACCGAGAGGGGTCGGAGATGCACCGAGAGGGGCCAGAGATGTACCAGGACGTGGTGGAGATGCACCGAGAGGGGTCGAAGATGCACCGAGAGGGGTCGGAGATGGACCAGGACGTGGTGGAGATGCACCAAGAGGGGTCAGAGATGCACCGAGAGGGGCCAGAGATGTACCAGGACGTGGTGGAGATGCACCGAGAGGGGTCGAAGATGCACCGAGAGGGGTCGGAGATGGACCAGGACGTGGTGGAGATGCACCAAGAGGGGTCAGAGATGCACCGAGAGGGGTTGGAGATGCACCGAGAGGGGCCAGAGATGTACCAGGACGTGGTGGAGATGCACCGAGAGGGGTCGAAGATGCACCGAGAGGGGTCGGAGATGGACCAGGACGTGGTGGAGATGCACCAAGAGGGGTCAGAGATGCACCGAGAGGGGTCGGAGATGCACAGAGAAGGGTCAGAGATGCACCGGGACGTGGGGGAGATGCACCGAGAGGGGTCGGAGTTGCAGTGGGACGTTGTGGAGATGCATCGAGAAGGATTGGAGATGCACCAGGATGTGGTGGAGATGCACCAAGAGGGGTCGAAGATGCAGCCGGACGTGGTGGAGATGCACCGAGAGGGGTCGGAGATGCAGCTGGACGTGGTGGAGATGCACCAAGAGAGGTCGGAGATGCATCAAGAGGGGCAAGAAATGTACCGGGACATGGTGGAGATGCACCGAGAGGGGTCGGAGATGCAGCGGGACGAGGTGGAGATGCACCATGAGGGGTCAGAGATGCAGCAGGACGTGGTGGAGATGCACCAAGAGGGGTTGGGGATGCACCAAGAGGGGTCAGAGATGGACCAGGACTTGGTGGAGATGCACCGGGACGTGGTGGAGATGCACCGAAAGGGTTCGGAGATGCAGCGGGACGTGGTGAAGATGCACCGAGAGGGGTCGGAGATGCACCAAGACGTGGTGGAGATGCACCGGGACGTGGTGGAGATGTACCGGGACGTGATGGAGATGCACCGGGACGTGGTAGAGATGCACCAGGACGTGGTGGAGATGCACCAGGGATCACTGGTTGATGGACCAGGGCGCCAAGCGGCGAGAGGAAAACCATTGGAATTACTGGGGGATGGACCAGGGCGCCGGGCGGCGAGAGGAAAACCATTGGACTCACCGGGGGAGGGACCAAGGCGCCTGATGGCAAGAGGAAAACCATCAGAATCACTGGACTGGGACATGGTGGGGATGCACCGAGAGGGGTTGGAGATGCACCAAGAGGGGTCGGCGATGCAACGTGACGTGGTGGAGATGCACCGAGAGGGGTTGGAGATGCAGCGGGACGTGATGGAGATGCATCAAGAAGGGTCGGAGATGCACCAGGACGTGGTGGAGATGCACCGAGAGGGGTCAGAGATGCACCGAGAGGGGTCAAAGATAGACCAGGACGTGGTGGAGATGCACCGAGAGGGGTCAGAGATGCACCGAGAGGGGTCGGAGATGGACTAGGACGTGGTGGAGATGCACCAAGAGGGGTCAGAGATGCACCGAGAGGGGCCAGAGATGTACCAGGACGTGGTGGAGATGCACCGAGAGGGGTCGAAGATGCACCGAGAGGGGTCGGAGATGGACCAGGACGTGGTGGAGATGCACCAAGAGGGGTCAGAGATGCACCGAGAGGGGTCGGAGATGCACCGAGAGGGGCCAGAGATGTACCAGGACGTGGTGGAGATGCACCGAGAGGGGTCGAAGATGCACCGAGAGGGGTCGGAGATGGACCAGGACGTGGTGGAGATGCACCAAGAGGGGTCAGAGATGCACCGAGAGGGGTCGGAGATGCACAGAGAAGGGTCAGAGATGCACCGGGACGTGGGGGAGATGCACCGAGAGGGGTCGGAGTTGCAGTGGGACGTTGTGGAGATGCATCGAGAAGGATTGGAGATGCACCAGGATGTGGTGGAGATGCACCAAGAGGGGTCGAAGATGCAGCTGGACGTGGTGGAGATGCACCAAGAGAGGTCGGAGATGCATCAAGAGGGGCAAGAAATGTACCGGGACATGGTGGAGATGCACCGAGAGGGGTCGGAGATGCAGCGGGACGAGGTGGAGATGCACCATGAGGGGTCAGAGATGCAGCAGGACGTGGTGGAGATGCACCAAGAGGGGTTGGGGATGCACCAAGAGGGGTCAGAGATGGACCAGGACTTGGTGGAGATGCACCGGGACGTGGTGGAGATGCACCGAAAGGGGTCGGAGATGCACCGGGACGTGGTGGAGATGCACCGAGAGGGGTCGGAGATGCACCAATACGTGGTGGAGATGCACCGGGACGTGGTGGAGATGTACCGGGACGTGATGGAGATGCACCGGGATGTGGTAGAGATGCACCGGGACGTGGTGGAGATGCACCGGGACGTGGTGGAGATGCACCGGGACGTGGTGGAGATGCACCGGGACGTGGTGGAGATGCACCAGGGATCACTGGTTGATGGACCAGGGCGCCAAGCGGCGAGAGGAAAACCATTGGAATTACTGGGGGATGGACCAGGGCGCCAAGCGGCGAGAGGAAAACCATTGGAATTACTGGGGGATGGACCAGGGCGCAGGATGGCGAGAGGAAAACCATCAGAATCACTGGACTGGGACATGGTGGGGATGCACCGAGAGGGGTTGGAGATGCACCGGGATGTGGTGGAGAGGCATCGAGAGGGGTCGGAGATGCACCGAGAGGGGTCGGAGATGCACCTCGCAGGAGAGGGGTCGGAGATGGACTGGGACGTGGTGGAGATGCACCGAGAGGGGTTGGAGATGCACCAGGAAGTGGAGATGCGCCGAGAGGGGTCGGGGATGCACCGGGAGATGGTGGAGATGCACCAGGAAGCGGAGGAGGTGCACAGAGAGGGGTCGGGGATGCACCAGGAAGTGGTGAAGATGCACCGGGATGTGGTGGAGATGCACCGGGACGTGGTGGAGATGCACCGGGACGAACCGGAGGCCATATGGAACAAGTACCCTACAGAGCCAGGTAGTGGTTTCAGCCCCTGGCAGTTAGCTTTACCATGTCTCATAGATGAACCAGGGAGTAGTGGACTCAGCCCTCCCTTGGTGCCATGTGATAATAAGATAAAAGTAAAAAATAGGCGACTAATAGAAACTTCCTGTTCAGCCTTCTGGCTTTATTGTGATACTTTAGTCAGGTTGGGCTTAGTTGCTTGTTGTATTAGAGGGGGCTTAGAAATAGGGTGTGGAGAGTGTAGCGGGCAGGAGGGTGCTGTCGGCCGGGAATGGACACATTCTCGGCCGAGAATGCAGGTCGGCCGAGAATGGACGTCGGCCGAGAATGGACACATTCTCGGCCGAGAATGAGCACATTCTCGGCCGAGAATGGAGACGCTGGGGGGTATATAAGTCGGGGCTGACTCTGTACTCATCAGTTAGATATTGGACTTCATGAATAAAGGATCTCTTGGAATACCCACAAGGCTGGCTGTCATGTCTTCTATGCTATGCTTCTGATATCCTTACAATATATATATATATATATATATATATATATATATATATATATATATATATATATTATAGTACTTACATATTATCACATGGGGCTGCCTATGTATTAGTCTGCGTATGAAGCCCCTTCTCTATGTAAATATCGAGGGCCAAAATAGGTATTAACATACACGTTGACATGTATTTATGTACATGTATATATTGGATTCATATATTTTTTAAGTTTTTTTGTTTTTTTTGGGGGGGGGGGGTGTTCTGATTGGGGCTCAGCCCCCCTCCCCTCCCCCCCCCCCCCACACACACACCTTCCCAGCATGCATTGCTTAAAGGCGCAGCTCTCGGTACCCCTCCAGGTGTCACAGTACAAATTCGCCCCCAGAATGTTGTAGTCGTATATAGTGCCAGTAAAAAATGGTACTACTGTGCTTATAATCAGTGGTAGGAGACCTTAAATTTGTCACAGAATCATAATCTATGGCTCAAAATTTTGCCAGAGGCCTTGGTAAAAAAAAGGAAAAAAGTTGGATGTTGCCATGGTAACCTGGGGTGATCCTTGGAGGGGTCAAAGGTCAAGGTCAAAGGTCACTGGGGCACCTGCATATTTCTTCAGTTTGGGTAGGTCTGTTTCCATGGCAACTAGCGCAAAATCGGAACACACTTTCTTAGTAGAGATGTAAATTAAAAAATCAGATATGTGTTAAGCTTTAATTTAAGGGGTCATTCATGGCTGCACACTCAATAGAACTTGTCCTTTTGGCCATTTGAAGGTGAAAAATAGGGTCAGAATCAAACATTCCCCCTCCTATTTGTACTGTGACACCTTAAAAGGGTCATGAGTCTGGGTGAGTAGCAGACAGCAAATCCATCTCTAGGTCTGGCATTTTAATGTTTTATGTAATTTTCTTGATTGACATGATAGAACAACACCCTAATCTTGTATTTTAACACCTTATGATGAGGATTATTCACATGTAGAGGCTATTTATTGTTGATTTGAGTGGTAATTTGAGTTAAAAGTGGCCTCTGATCTTGGTGTTCAAAATAGTACTAAACCCTTTGAGCAAGTGGTAACCTAGGATTCTAACACTTTTTCTTTCATTTTCTAGACTCACACAGTACTAACCCGGTTTAGAGCCATGGATGGCCTTCTAGAAACAATAACACCACAAAAAATTGAAGAGACATTAACCAAAATTAGGAGTAAATGTGGACCAGAACAAGGCCCGTTGGGGTGTATACTCTGGAAACTTGGCACAACTGGTGGCGGATACCCTCAAATGCGCTTGAAAGTCTCGGGCTGGGGCAGCCACCCCGTAGCAGTCCATCGCCTATATTATTCGCTTTATTATAAAGAGGAACTATTAACCAAAGTACATGTTAGCCATAGATGCCATGTTAAAAGGTGCTTAAATATCAGCCATCTGTGTTACGAACCACAGGCCATCAACGAGGCGCGTAAGTTCTGTGCGGGCGAGGGCTGGTGTCGAGGCCACGGAGAGATGCCGGACTGTATCCTTCCTGGTATGTATAGTGAGTGAATCACTGCTACTGACTATGTAATGATTACTTTTGACTATGTAATGATTACTTTTGACTATGTAATGATTACTTTTGACTATGTAATGATTACTTTTATATTTGAAATCTCATAGAATAACTTAATTGTGTTACTTTAAAGTTGTTGTCCAACTATTATCTATGATATCTTGGCCTGAAGAGTGGTGAAGAAAGAACTAACACAGCGGACCCATAATGTTGTTGTCTCACCCAGAACTAACCATTACCTAAATCAACTGAACAGGAAGAAGCCTTCAAAATGTCACAGAATGTTTTTATTTTAATTCCAAGGGGTGAAAAGGTCCACCAACAAGTAGAACATTTTAAAATGTGTAAATAAGCATTCAAAATACAATAGGTTTATGTAGATAGGCCCTTATTCTACAGGTGAGTCAAGCTGCAAAATCAATATGTGTGGTCAGAAACTGCAGGACCGCTGACAACTTGCAGTTTTGAGAACTTCTTCAGAGTAATCTGCTTCCACATAGCCCGTTTCCTTGCTATACGGAACCGCATTGTTCTCTTGTAGTTCTGCAAGTATTCAGTGCGTCTTTCCAGATTTCTGAAAAACAGACGCGTTTTCCAATTCTCATTATGGGACCCCCCAAGCCTCTTGTTCGCTGCCTCAATAGACCCACCAACACCTACAGATGCATTGTGCATGGCAGAGTGGTTTCTGCCATGGAAGTTCTTCTTGTACAATTTGGACTTAGGGATTAACTTAAATGTCCGTAGGTGTGTGGCCTCGACACTATTTGTACTGTACCCATATCGGCAGAGCCAGAGGTACTTTGGACTTAGCATCATGTCCAAGCAGTCCTCTAACTTTGTTATATCAGCCGCAGTTGGAGTGATGAACTTCTGGTGCGGTAAGTAGGAGGGGGCGCTTTCACACTCACCCTTACAAACAAGGGAGCTAGAGAGACATAGACTATGGTCCCCTTGGAAACAGGGGAGTATGCAAGCCCGTGCAGCTCCCATGTGACGTAGGTAAGCTGGAAAATCCCCAGCATACTTGCTTATCGCACGCAGAAGTTCATTTGATGCTCTCTTTACGAGGGCATGTACGAGTGCTGCCCTGGTATAAGTATATGCATTGAAGGATGGCTTCCCAACGAGTTCTTCACTGAGCGACCCGCCGTAAAATTTCCGGCGTAGCGCCCGAGCTCGATGGACAATACATTCCAACTTCTCTGGTGTCAACCCACTCAAACTCCCTATCCCGTTCAGAACTTTGGCTGTTCCATCACAAAGAATATGTGTGATTATCAAATCATTCTCAGTGACTGCAGTGTAGTTCTCAATGGCGGCCATGCCTTCTGTTCTGTCCATGGGTATATGTGGTTCGACATTTCTGGTACACCCGTCGCACCCCCCCTCGCAGTCACGGCTACAGAGTTTGTTGTGGGTAGCACATGCAACTATCAAGCCAGTGTCCATATGAAGCATAGGGGAGTAGCTTTGGGTTCCAGGTTGATAAAAGCTGCGACCCTTTGGGTTATTATTGTAACAGGTGTCTGTCGAGACCACTACTTTCTGTTCACCTGTGATCTCATTCATTAATTTAATGTCCTTACAATTTTCCTTCATTGCTTCTTTGTTAACTTCCACAAAGACCTCACAGGCTTTGTCTTGTAACCGCTGTAATGTCTTTTCAGCTGGAGGCGGACAGTCAATGGCAGCAAACAACAACTGAATATCACGAAAGCTGACTGACATCTTGCAGAGGGCAGTCCCAAGCTTGAGGTTGACGTGAGCTACTGGACGTCCAACCACACCGGTTTTGGTCGTCTGGAACATTGCAACCCTCTGGCTCGACCATTTACATTTGCTGCAGGCAACCTGTGGTGAAGATCACATAAAATTAACCCAAATAACCTATTAGGAGGTAGGTAAAGGTGTCTATTTTAATATAACTGTACTCATATCATGATAACCTGCTCTTTAAAATATCATTGAAAAAAGTAGGTGAGTAATTGATACACCCAGGAAGCTATAGTCACGGTTACTTGAACTACAGAACTTTGTTTTTCTGACATTTACAAGCCGAAACACTCACTAAATATGCTTAAATTGCTGTAATATGTATCTTTTTCATCAAATTATATGCCCTAATTTCCCTTTATTGTTGCAAAAAATCAAAACTATAACTGTGTATAGTGACCCTACAGGGAATGGGTACATGTGAGTGAGATTTGATTGAAAAAAAAGTTGAAAAAATGAAAAAAAATGAAAAAAAACACAAAAAAACACAAAAAAAAATCTTTTAAATTGATAATTTTAATTCTTTTACCTTCAGAGAGACCCCCAAACCCTGCTGCAGCTCATCTTGGAACGATATCTCGGGCTTCTCACACCCCTTCGGATGCTGAACAATCACCATCTCAAGCAATTTACCGACTTGGCTCAGGTGTAACAGGCGGTTCCCCTCTGATGGGCCTTTGGGAAGGTCTTCCTGGATGATCGGGGATGATGTTGGCAGTGTCCGTAGAGTTCCACTGATTTTAGGAGCTCTTTTCTTCATTTTCTCAGGTAATCTTTTATATATTTTGGCTGCCGGTGGTGAATAATCTTCATTATTTTCACTTTCCTCAGGAAATTTCCTTTTTAAAGCCTCTAAATTGCCTACTTTGAACTTGTTTCGCTTGCTCCTGCCTTTCCCTGGCTTCGTCATGGCTGTCTCTGGACTGAAAGTGAGGCTGCTGCTGCTGTTGCTAAGCGGTTGCTACACACCCAGGTCATGTGACTTAACAATGGGGCGGCCATCTTGGATGCCACCTGGTGGGCAGTTTTGGAACTACTGGGAGCTGGCTGGGATGGGGGTCCTGGGCTGGATTCTGAGGCTCTGGACATGTTTGTTAATCCACATATGCTACTTATCTGTTTGAGTGTGGCAATAAATGAGATGTTCCATGTAAAAGAGGTTGGATATAGCTTTAATAAAATATATATGTGACATAACGAAGTGTGTTTAGATTTTTTGCAATTTGATGCTAAATATAAGCAAAAAATGTGGTATTCTTTTTTTGAGATTTTCACACATTTTGCTTTAATTTTCCTCAGAAAACGGCTTTTTGGTGCTAAAACTAAGTGGATTTTAGTTTAAATAGGGTAGGATATGGGAAACATGACCAGAAATGATTATTATGGCCAAATATTTAGGTGATCGGTAGGAAATATCTTTTCTATTAAGGTGTCACAGTACAAATTCGCCCCCAGAATGTTGTAGTCGTATATAGTGCCAGTAAAAAATGGTACTACTGTGCTTATAATCAGTGGTAGGAGACCTTAAATTTGTCACAGAATCATAATCTATGGCTCAAAATTTTGCCAGAGGCCTTGGTAAAAAAAAGGAAAAAAGTTGGATGTTGCCATGGTAACCTGGGGTGATCCTTGGAGGGGTCAAAGGTCAAGGTCAAAGGTCACTGGGGCACCTGCATATTTCTTCAGTTTGGGTAGGTCTGTTTCCATGGCAACTAGCGCAAAATCGGAACACACTTTCTTAGTAGAGATGTAAATTAAAAAATCAGATATGTGTTAAGCTTTAATTTAAGGGGTCATTCATGGCTGCACACTCAATAGAACTTGTCCTTTTGGCCATTTGAAGGTGAAAAATAGGGTCAGAATCAAACATTCCCCCTCCTATTTGTACTGTGACACCTCCAGCGGTAGTCGGAGTGGAGCCGGGACAGATACTCAGCCCTATATATAGGGGCGCTGGGACTTTAATGGAGCCAATATGTTTTTTTTCCGATGGGCTGTCATATGAGCTTACACTGGTAATTGGTCCTTATTGTCGAGGGCTACCATACCAATGAGAGCCCATACAGGTCTGCCCAGATTTTAAGTGCTCAGCAGTTCCATCCACCTATTAATATTACGTTATTCTACGTCACATAACTTTTTCACGTTTTTTAACGTTTTGCCACCGCAAGGAGCCATAGAGAAACGTTGTCCGCTCTAGATTACACTGCCCTGCCTTGTTCTGCCTTGTTCTGCCCTGCTCTACTCTACATTACACTGCGCTGCCTTACTCTGTATTGATCTACTTTGCTTTACTTCACATTGCTCTGCTCTACCCTACTTTGCCCTGATTTACTCTACTCTACTGTACATAGCACTGTTCTGGCTTACTCTGCATTGATCTACTTTGCCCTGCTTTATTTTAAATTGCTCTGCTCTGCCCTACTCTGCCCTGTTCTACTCTACTCTACATTGCACTGTTCTAGCTTACTCTGCACTAATCCTCTTTGCCCTGCTTAACTCTACATTGCTCTGCTCTCCCCTACCCTGCCCTGCTCTACTTTACAATACTCTACTCCCCCTTGCTCTGCTGCACATTACTACCAGTAAGCTCTGCCTAACCCTGTCATACTCTGCCTTTCTCTACTCTACACTACTTTGCTCTGCCTCATTCTGCCTTGGCCTGTCCTGCTCTACTGTATAGGGCTGCATTATTTTGCTCTGCCTTGCTCTGCCCTGCTAAACCTTGACCTGCCTTCAGTACTTAAATTCCCCTTATTGTTCTGCCTTCATTGTTCTGCCTAGTCATGATTGGCTATATCTATTAGTCACAGTAACTAACCTGGTCTGGAAATCCACAGCTACATGATCAGAATTTGATCAAAACCACCTTATATTTCAATCAACCTTGAAATTTCATGTCATCTATGATGTCTTAAGTTAGCATGCTCAACATTAACATGAGATTTAACACACAAGGAAGTGTGTATAGAATGATTTAGATTATTAAGATGTGCCTACCTGAAGTTAGCTGAGCATTCAATTTTGGATCCCAACTGTTTTCTGTGCACACATTCCTGTAACATATTAAAAAAAATTGTGTGTCCTATGCAAAGTCATAGTGACTATCTTTTTGACTAATATGTGACTAATGTATGTAGTCATGTAGCTATGGGTGTCAAAATAATGGTGGTATAGTCACTACTGGCTATGGGTTTTATTATCAGTGTAGTAAAGTTGATGATGAATCTTAAAAAAAAAGAAAAGATCTTAATGAATTGAAGCTCAGTGTTTTGACCGATTATTACAATTCGTATACATTGGTTTACGGATTGATGCACAAATATGAGTAGAAATTAATGACATTGACTGATATGCTGATCAGCGTTTATGCCGGTACTCAAGGGTACATATCTTCTCAAGTTTCATCTTCATTGTAGATATCATCTTTATACTCAGTATTAATTTCATGTAAAACTGGCCAAAAATATTATTACTAGTATGACATTTATATTCCGTGTTTCTGCATACAATAATATGAATCCCTATGTTTGGGGTTGTATTGCTGATGATCTGTGTCTCTCGACTTTAATCCTTGAAACAATGTAATTAACTAAAAGTTGATAAATATAGGTATGTTATGAATCAAAATGTCAAATAATGCTCATGCCCAGTAGCCAAAAAAAGTTATACAAAGTTATATAACATTAAGAACTTCTTAGTGTGGCAAAACACTATATAACTTTAAGAATGTTATTTTGACGTAAAATCTTTAAAAGATCGGAAATGAAGTCAGCTTTTGTTTAAGACGTCATTTATGCACGCCATCAAATTTTGAACCACATTTGGAGCCACTTGATAGTGAAAAAGAGGAAAATATTAGAACATCACTGTGCCAATTAGTACCGTGACACCTTAAATGATTATTTGACACTCAAAAGGCCTACTTTAACCGAACTGCCTGCCTGCTACATGCTTGTGGCGAACTCTCCAACGTCAACAATTGGAGACCCATATGTTTATTGAACATTATAAACAAAATTGCTGAAAAGGTCATCCACAGCCAGCTAATGAATCACCTGTTACAGGAGCGCGTAATCAGTGAGCAACAATCTCGCTTTACGTCGTAGTTATAGGTCGTGTACCAATCTGTACGCGAAATACAGTGAAGAAGCCTTATAGGCTAATAATGCTTCCCCTACCTATTAGAGGGCACCACAATACAGTATACTCCTCGTTGGGGCCTCGAGCCAAATGCCAGCTGTATAGATGAAAATTCGTTTCCAATTTTGAAGCGATGTCCCAATGGTTTAAGTTTAAATAATATACCTCCATCCCATAACATCAAAAATGGCATTGTTGTTCACCTTTAGGTGTTATGAGATTGATACAATCAACATAAGTATTTTTTATAAAACTTTTATTCACACTTTTGATACCTTTGGAGCAGATGGGTCTCATTGATCTATACGTGTCCGAGGACCAACAGCTGCATGCACCACACATCGACGACTGACCTTTATTGAGACTCTATATCTATATGTCTATACATGGTATAGACAACAGCTGTATGTGTGGCATTGTCCATCGGTGTATGTCCACCAGGTGGTGGTGTGCGCGACAGCGCACCCTACCCCCTCCACGTCACAACCCCTGCCACAGTCAGGCTATCAGCAAATACTGTTGGATTTTGGAGAAGACGGAGCCATTGGATGGCACTTGTTGGAGCAGGATAAATAGGCATATATATCATCCGCATTTATTTGTCTAACTATATATAATACAATTCAAAGGATTAGATGTTTGGATACGTCGTTTTACTCTGCATGCAAACGGATTCAGGAACCATTTAAATCGGAGTTATATCTCTTAATTCAACGTACCAGGAAAAACGGTGCTAACCTCAACGAGCTCTAATAGTTGCTCAGATATAAAACTATAGACATGGATGTAACGAGACCGAATGTCGTCTGCTTGGCAATCTTGGTGATATTAGCCAGCGTGTCTACAGCTCACGGCGAACTCCATCAGGAGCTGACGTTTGAACTACCAGACAACGAAAACTTTTGTTTTTATGAAAATTTTGAGGATGCTACACGCCATGTCTTTGAGTTCAGTGTCCTATCTGGAGGTGCCAATGATGTGGACGCGACTGTGACGTCACCGAACGGCAAGGTGCTCTACAAGGAGATCAAGACGAAGGACGGCGTCTTCATCTTTGAGTCGTCCCGAGGTGTGTACTCATTCTGCTTCAGTAACGAGTTCTCCACCTTCACACACAAGACCGTCTACTTCTCGCTCGAACCGGAAGTACGCAAGACGCTGGCGGAAGAGGGAGGTGACGAGAAGCCCACGGTGAACACTCAGTTTGAGGAGTCCCTGGAGGCCATCCACGAGGCGGCCATCCACGTGAGCGGCAAGCAGAACGTGTACAGGCTGAATGAGGCCAGGGGGCGCTACATGGGGGAGCTGCTCAACAGCAGGGTACAGTGGTGGTCGGCGCTAGAGGCGTGCGTCATTCTGCTCACAGGGATCTCTCAGGTCATCGTCCTCAGGGCCTTCTTTACCACCACGCGGACGGCATCAAGAGAAGCGCCCTCCAGTGGAACACTCAGCAACACTGCCCTTTAATAAGCTGACAAAGCCCATGTATGCATTACAAGGCCAATATGACTTTTTTTAAACCACTATAATCGATAAGTGTGTGTGCTAATAACATTTAGTCTGGTCGGTATGTCGACGCGTATTAATTAGAGTTGTTTCTAGTTAAATCCCATAAAATGTAGCATAATCTACATGTATATAATGTTATGCTTATTGGCTGAGAACTCGATCGTGATTTCATTCTATGACCGAATGATCAAACTTAGGGACCAAGAGGCATGCATATTCCTAAAACAGGGATAAAACACAATTTGAATACAAATGTACATCTCTGCCGACCGTATGAATGTAGTCGCCTATATATATATGTACACACTGGTTGAACTTCTAAAGTCAAGTACAGCATACTTACTATGAATGCAGTATGTTGAGGATATTGTAGCCATTATTTATCCATAAGGAACTCGACTATAAGATATCGATATAATGTAAACATGCTTCTTTCCCATTACGTTACCCATATGTGTACCAGATATGTACATGATATACATGCAGGGGTTTATTAGAGGTATGTATGTATCTATTAAAGAAGCAATAATCAAATGAATTATCAGTAACTCTTATATAAGTCATTGGTATCTGGATTGATTCATGTTTATTGTGATAATCATGTATTAAAGTGTCAATAGAAAGCTGAGATATTGTCAAAGTCTTGATTACAACTGTGAATGTGTGTGGCATTCCCATAATACGTTTAGTAATACTATTAAGCATCGCTTACGGATTAAAACATTACAGTTCATATCAGACCTTAATTGTGTACAGTCATTCTAATATCCAAAGGGGAAAACATCATGATTTATTCAAGTCTAATCACTCATTAAATACTGATCGATTGCTGAGAGCAGAGAACACAATGCGCCCAATAATACAGCAGTTGTAGAATATATCACAATGGCACTAGAATCAATACTGTACTAATAATACAGATCTACCTTCAAACGTTATGGTATCACGTGGATTGTCTCTTAAAGTATAGGCTTGTCATAATTGATGAAATGTTACTCATGTCTGTGCGAAACACACATTGATTTAATCATACTACTTAAACCTATTGACTAAAACAACATGTCGTAACAGAGAAAAATGTTTCGGGACATTTTATATTACAGGTTTGCAATGGAATAACAAATTTATTAGGGTAATGGAAAACAATGCAGTAGAAGTCTTGTTAAAAATGTCAATATAATATGCCAATGCATAACCATATCATAGCAACCATTTTCATAGCTTTTACTTGCGAAAAGCCATCAACTGAGTGATGTTGGATCCATTGTGTAAAAGGATTTAGCAGATATTCATACTGATAGGTGTAATACTGAATTATAATGCACATCAACAAGAGGTAAACCTCTCATGTCCTAAGTGTTTAAATTATTACCATGAGCACTGCGATTAGAGGTCAATAAACCCCATGGTCGCGTCAACAATGTCCGCTGTGGTGAGTGGAGATTCAGTAAAGCCGGAAAAGGCGGTTGGTTGTGTGCATATCGTCAACATATCTGCAAGGTAAAAGGGAACATATCAATTATCTGTGGGTCTTTATCTTTAAAACTGTATATGGAAATTGACAACTTCAAGATAAATAGGTTAAACTATCCAATTATCCAAAAGGATATTTTTTCTTTCTTCTATCTAAAGAGGGTATTTATTTCTCACTTTGACGGGTCGGGGAATACTGACCTGGTCATTGGACTGTTGATGTGTGGGAAGCGGCGTTGGAGGGAGGAGACACACTCTGGAGGCTGGGAGTATCCTGTACCCCAGTTTGGTGGCCGGGTGCGGATGGGGCGGCCCATAGACGGGAGGATCTGACGAAGAGTTGACCAGTCTTCGGACCGAGTGCTAGGCTGGCTCCGGTAAGGCTCGCGCTCCTCGTGATCCCTGGAGATGCCATGCAGCTGAGGGTCCCGTGGAGGCACCCAGTGGCTAGCAGGGGCTGGTAAGTCCTTGGCGCTAGGTGCTACAGGCTTGTGTCGTGGGACAGGTGCTGTAACACGCAGGTCGGTGGGGATGTAGCGTTTGGTGACCCAGACGGTGGGAGTCTGAGGGTCATGTCGACTCCACATATACTGGTAGGTACCCAGAGCTCCGATACAGTTGGCCGCCATGGCAAATGGTCCCTTTTAGTCTATGCGCCGTAAGTAGGTGATATAATTATCTGGAAGAAATGAAAACAAAATAGTCTGTTTGATATTTGGCAATGAGAATGATCCAATGTCGACTTAAGTATCTATTGAAGAAGAAAATCAGTAATAACAGAAAACAGCTTTAAACATCCGCTTTTTGGCTTGATGCCGCATATACAGGCTTGGGGATCTTGATGGGGGGTCCCCATGTCGCATGTCGATTTTAAGAAATGACCATGTCGCATGTCTATGTCACTTAGGCCTTAATGCTCATGTCCCATGTTGATTTTAAGAACTGTCCATGTCGCATGTCACTATCTTTTTAAGTCTCATGTCGCATGTCACTAGGCCTCATGTTGCATGTCGATTTTAAGAAATGCCTATGTCGCCATATCGAATTT
Source organism: Harmothoe impar (assembly GCA_947462335.1). NCBI lineage: Eukaryota > Metazoa > Annelida > Polychaeta > Phyllodocida > Polynoidae > Harmothoe > Harmothoe impar. Next base: position 55,315,566 of record OX381704.1, read on the forward strand.
AGGGGTCTTTACATTGGAATTGTAAATAAAACTATTGCTTGAGCCTCTTTTTAGTTCTGATTGAGTTCCCATATAACCCGCTGCCTGGCCTCTGCCCCCGTTTTTCCAATGTGGGTAGAGCCCCCCCCCCCGCCTTTTTTTTCCCTACGTCACTGGTTCGTAGATATATTCAGTCTCCCGCTGCCCCCCCCCCCCTACTCTCCCTCTTACAATTGTTTAGTACCACGGATAAAACAATTGCAAGGGTTATGGGGGAGGGGAGGGGAGAATGATTGAGGGGGATGGGTAAATGGCAGAAGCGTAGGAAGCAAATCTTGATGGGGGGGGGGGCCCAGGGGGGGCCCAACCCAACCGGCCTTAAATATCGGTTTCCAATCATGAAAGTGCATGTACACGCTCAAATAGGAATTGTATAGAAAAGTAGTATTTGAGCCACCTTTAGTTATGATTGGGTGCCTGGCCCCAATGTCCCCACTTTTCCCTATGTGGGAAAGGAACGTTTTGGAAAGTTTGTGTATTTCATTATAGGGTCTTGGTAAATTTGGGGGGGGCCCAAAGATATTCAGCCCCCCCCCCCCTGCTCTGTGATTGGGGGGGGGGCAGGGCCCCCCTGCCCCCCCCCCCCTTTTCCTACGCCACTGAATGGGGACTGGGATTATATGGCCGGGAAATATCCCCATTACATTGCTGCACACAACTTAGAACAGACACTATTGCCATCTGACGGAGTACATTGATGCTATAATGGCACATGTATTGGGCCAAGAATGCGATGATACAGGGCCAATGGTTCATCGCCTAAATGTAACAGGTAACAGAGACCAAGCAATCTGCAAATAACCCATACAACAGACCCATTCAACTAAGATCATATTCATTGATCACAAAGGGGCAAAGGTTCTCCCAAAATACATTCATTTGGATGTGATCATATATTTTGCCATCAAACAACCATTTCAAATATCTGCGGTCAAGAACCCGCAGTAGTAATTCGGTAAAAGTCTTGGACACACATACACGAGTTGCTAGATTGAATGTGTCAGTAAACTATACATGCCAACCACGTTCAGTTAAAGGTGACAAACGTCTATTTCCATATACTCAAATATATAACTTGACCATTAGCGCATATTCGAGGATGGACAATATTTCCATAGGGGGACCATGTGAGAGCTTTCTGAACACAAATTTTGGCCTTGTATCTGGTAGTTTACTCACCTCCAGCACTTCTGGGTGTAACAACCCAGTATCAACCGTCCAAGTCAATCAGTATTCAAGAGCAGTGTGTATGTATGTGACTGGTATAATATTTGAACAGGCAGGGGAGGGTTTACAGATTAGTGCAACGCACTGGAGGAAATCCTATTAATCCGGCAATATAACAGGGCCTATAGACTGAGGAGTAGAAACATATGGGTCATATATACATATAATAGTGATCTTGGTATTAGTGTGTGCCAACTAGACTACAAAGGATTAATATTGCTGCTCAGCCCCATAACTATACAGCTCGATACCATTTGTGTTCACAACCAATGCACCACAGCATGGCTTTCTGCCTCTCACAAACGATGAGAACAATGCTCGTCTTAACTACTGCCTTTGTTTATTCGCTTCAACTTGAAGCTAATTTAAATGGTTGTGCACACACTAGGTGACCGCCTAACTAACTGAGACAAGAATTGCCATTGGCACCCACAGGTTAAAGCTTCCATTCTCCCTCATATATATAGATAGTTTCCTGTATGCATGTTTATCAACAACATCAACAATGTAGAACCATCTGTATAGTAGACACCAGCTAATAGTAGACTCTGTTGGTAAGATCAGCAATGGAACTTTTTCAGGTAGGAGCATACTCTGTGCTGCCACCTGGTGTCCTTTATCAACACTAAATTATGAAATCCCACCAGAATATAAATAATACCGGGGTAGTTAGAATTGGAGTCTTGTATTGCACATATTGAGAATCTCTTGCCAAAATAGATGGCAGATCATAATAGGGGAAAAGGTTATACAATAATCTAACATACACACGAAGAAAACATAGCCATAGTTTGGGTGTGCCAGCGTGTATGGCAGCTTTAACTCTCCTGGACAATTTAACTCATCTATTTACTGTTTGTTTCCCCTATATTTAAAACGGCATTATTTGGCCGCTGGTACCCACCCCATTGAATCAGACTTGAGGTGCTTGACATGGAGGATAAAACAAAAGAGACTGCCTGAAAATATGTACTTTTTCCAAAGTTAACTCAATTTTTCTCCCTAAACTTAACTTGATTAATATCAACATGGCCGGGCATGTGATACTACTTTTCTCTATCATAATAGTATTTGGAAGATATCCGCGTAGATATCCGCGTTTCCTTTCTACCCGGCCATACTCGATAGGTCTTGGTTTTGTGTGTTGTGTCTGCATTGGTCGGTAGTACCGCCACTACCTGTCCACACATTAATATGATATAACATGATTAAAGATAGTCGAAGAGAAAAATCCAAAACGATCTCACAAAAAAAAATCTCACCTGGTATTACAAGATAGCTCCCATTGACTTTGCATTGGAAATATATGGGCTGTATTTTATAAAGGTAGATAAACCTGCATACTAGTAATCACCAAGCGTACTGTTCTAGTCTACTAGGCCTATGTGGTTGGGTGTGAGCGGTGACATTGCCCTTTTATCAAAGGTTTTTTTTCCAGATCCATATTTTCCTGATTTATAGTGTTTAAAAAAAATTGAATATTTGGATGGGTTGGGAGTAGATATTTTTTGGTCAATCATGTAGGTGAATCAATTTTTCAATACCATCTGCCTATATGTTGATAGTAAAGATGAAGATTTCATTTCAAAGTTGAACATTGACTATCTTGAAATGACCCTTTCCAACCGTAGGCTACTACCCTATAGTGCCAGTATAAGGCTGTGTTTCACGAGATCGGGCCAATGTGAAACTGGGTGCCATCTAGGCATCTTTGACTGGGTGCTATCTTTCACTAGCTTGATAGAAAGCGGTTCATTTAGGGCAGATGAAGATACATCATATAATATTACCTCAGGACTTACGTAGGATGTATATTCCGTTAACGACATGCCATAGGCTGGTGTACGGTGGTCAGATGTATAACACTTTAAATCAGTAATTAGTAGCCCATTTATATCTTCATCTGCCCTAAATAAACCGTTTTCTATGAAGCTGGTCAAAGATGGCACCCGGTCAAAGATGGCACCCAGCCAATATCTTTCACATAGCCCCGATCTAATGAGACACAGCTATACTGTCATACATCCTCAGCTCAGTCAGGGTTAGCTAGGCTGATTGTATTTATAGGGCCTACAACTTACAAGGCTACAATCATTGTAGCCTTGTAAGTTGTAGGCCCTATAAATTGTAACAATGATACACCCTGAGTCAATAATTATGAGACAATGAATGGTATATGTGATATATATCACATGTGAACCAGGGCTTTCTTTTGCAATACTGTATTTATCTATAATGTTTAAAATGAAAATGAAATGTAAGCAAAGATTGAATATGTGAGTAACATCGCAAACGACTCAGGGTCAGGTTGATAAAGGGATTGAATTGATGGACTAAATGACTGAATCCCAGTGTTGCCGAAATAACGCCGGTACGCCAGCTTTTGCCGGCGTAGAATCTTAATGGCCGGCGTAGGGCCTTAGAACACAATGGTCTGCCATGATCTTAGCTTCCTAATGGTGAAAGAATTTTTCAAATCGGCCAATTAGAAGTGAAGATAGGGCCATATTTGTAAAATTGAATATTTTTTCAATGTCTTTTAAGTTTTTGCATAATATTACAAGGAAGGAAATGGCCTGCGTAAGATGCCCCGACGCAGGCCAAATTGGCCTGCGTTGAGAAAAAGTTTTCGGCAACACTGGAATCCATAAATTTTATTATAGGAACAATGAATTATTTGTCAATTCTGAGAGCAGGAATGTATTCCTGGGTCAAAACTACCCTCAAATCATGTGTCACACTAGTATGTTATCATATTTCAACTGAGCAGGTGGGTGTGGGCGAGCCAGAGGGTGTGGGCAAGCTGGTGGTTGTGGGCAAGCCGGTGGGTGTGGACGAGCTGGTGGGCGTGGGCGACAGTTGCAGGCTGCAGGCATGTACCGCCTTTTGTCCCTATCAAATATGCGAGTTGATCGTACGATAAACGGCGGAGATACAGTGTCGCTGTCACTGTTGGACTGTCGTAATGTTTCGTTGACTTCTTGTGGAGTACGAGAACTGCGAGTGGAGCCACCATATCTTTTACAGGTGGAGAGAGAACTAAAAAGCTATAGCCTTACCTTCATTTTCATGAAGGTTACTGAAGGTAGAGGCAATATTGTGGCCTCAGAGCGTCTCAAAAAGTGTCTCACCCCGCTTTTACATTAGAACAAAGAGGATTTCATGTAAAGGGACACTTCATGAAGGTCTGTAGTTAACTTGAAACCCTATCCTTTAGCATTGCGCCGAAAAAGTTGGTTTTGTGCTGTTTAGGTGACTTTTTTTCAATATCAATTTTGTGTATGAAATATTGCTTTTTTAGTTTTAATCTTTGATGGCATGGATTGGCATTGATCAAAACTTGTTTGTAGCAGCATTTAAATATTTTATTTCTAAATGTTTCACAGGAAAAAAAGGGACAGAAAGCAAGGGACCTTTTTGACAAAAAGTCCAAAAATAACTGTCTCTAAAGAACCTGGCACTACTGTGCCCTGGTTCAATGATAATATTAATCTAAACTCTAGATGAGCTTCAGTCCAACTCGCAAACACTCTGCGGGACAGGAGTTTGAGGAGTAGTGCATAATTTGGTTTCAGCCCAGGGACTCATTGACATCAGTTTGAGTCCTTGATTGTAGCAAGGCTTGTAGACTAGAGTACCTGGTAGTAGAGTAGGGATAACACCTCAGCGCCCATTTCCGCGGGGCCGTATCTGTCACCATAGTAAACACAATAATTCTATTTGCTATTCTCGGACACTTTCCCTTTGTCAATTTTAACCATACTTAGTCATCTTATGTAGAAATGTCCAAGGATTCAGAATCTGTGAGTTATTTTACTGTAGACCTTGCAGTTGAGGACATAGAGTGTCATTTCCAAAGGGGTATTGAAGAGCATCCAGACACATTTTAGTAATTACATCAAAATATGATATGTTAATATAATGCTTAATACTTGGTCGATTTTAAAGTTTGACCCCTCAAATTAAAGCTTGAAACTTGACTGTTTACTGTGGATGAAGAAAAAAATAAAATTCATGTACAGATTATATATAAATTTGAGGGTTTTTACTTTGAACCTTTCATTTTTTAACTTAATGTTTCTCACACTTTTTCACACGTTTACAGAACATCCCTTGATATATTTAAACAACAACAGGGAAATCGGGAGCGTACCCAAGAATGCATTTCGTCTGCTCACTCTCCACCCTACTCTCTGTATTGAACTGTAGAAAACAAGAGACCAAAGATCTGCTAGGAGAATGATTTCTCACGACACTACAGAGCCTATTTGTGATATGCTAAGGCATTCCCGCCATGCAGTATAGTAGGTCAGACGAACGCTGTCTCTACTATTTTCCCGCGCCAATATCTCCGGCAGCGGAGCTGCTGGTTACTTTAAAATTCTATCATTATTTTACTTGTAAATGCTAGCACAACTTGGCACAAGCCATAATAAGAGAGGTCTATTTTGGCCAAAAGTGCATGAAAATGAGCCAAGCAGAAAATCTATCAATCACAAAACTTTGACTTTCCACTGTGATAAAAATTACACACCTGGTCGATTTTATTCAAAAACATATCACATTAAACCCTAAACTATTCTCTGTTTAGTGGTGTCATTGGATTTTCTCTATTCTTATCTGAGCCTAAACTAGACCCACCTATGTAAAGTGAAGTACAAAACCGGCCCTCAACCCCTGCAGCCTGCACAGCAGTGTGTGCACAGAGATAAGGCCCACGACCTAGATACTCACTGACAGAAAAAAACAGAGAATCTCCCAAACTTTTTTTCTTTAAAATTCAATAGCTTGGCTTCTATTGGGCCTTTTGATATCATGTAAAGGGCATTATCTTTCTCATGATCTGTACTTTCAGATGTGTAAAAATCGTTATGTTATTCCGAAAATTTAATTTTGGTGTGTTATCCCTAAGTAGAGTGTGCACTACAGACTACAATAGTCAATACACTAGTTACAGTCAACTACTGTTACTACACTACACTCTACAGACGGTACCGTACAGTACGGACAGAATCGCCACCAAACATTATCAAATATTGCTCTCTATATTACATGTCAATATTGCATTGGAACATTTATGATGACTTCATATCACCATTGAACGTTTTACCAAGAAATTACTCTTGGAAAATAAGTAAATACTTAATTCTTCAACAAAACAACGCCACAAATCTTGTGTTTACATACCTGTCACCTTTGCTGCCATGGAGCCATTGCTGCGACCTTGACCTCTGACCCCAACTTCGCTCAGCCTCGGTTTCAAAACCTGCCATTTTGAGCTTGTTGTGCCGGACCAGAGGAATGGAGTAACTGTGATAATTTTCTCACGTTTGGTACAATATTATTACATCAGTGATTGAGAAAACAATGGCGGATTCTAATAGCCAGTCGGCCCGCTGCCCTTGTGGCTTCTGGGGGTAGGTATTCTTCATTCCTTTACAGGTCATTTGAACAAAAAGTCAACGTACCCTTCTCCGTTTCTTTGATCTCAGTTCAGTGTCGTCACCGAAATCTTCCTCGGGAGGGCGGACGTTGTTCTGTATTTCTGTTCACGGCCAATATTTATATTGGATACTTAGCCTTGGATAAGTCTAAAAGCAATAGTTTAACATACTGTAGTGGCTATAGTTTATTCAGATGAGGGGCTGTTTTATTTCTTTGCAAAACGATCCATCCGTGTTGGCCGGGTTCGTTGGCCGTTCGGGCTGAGATCAGCGGAAGTGGCAACGTACGTGTTGAAATGAAAATGACATGGATCTTTCTCTTCTGTTCTTTCCAACAACAAGGCCCAAATAAGTTATGGTTTACAGTAGGTTATTAGTCTAGATGTATCGAAATTGAGCTAGCCCAACATAACTTAGTTGGCTATGCCTATGGATTGAGTACCACGTGGTGAAACGTTTACAACTATGCATCAGCATTTTAATTAGAACGTCAGGTTTACTTCTAGAACTTTATTAATAAGTTCTAGTAGAAAAGAGACGATTAAGATTTGATACAGCAACAATATTTAAAATAACGGGGATTGAATGGGTCGGCAGCGACGTGGGATCAATGACTAGTTGGTCTAGGCCTAGGTCCTAGCCTAGGTCGTTGCCACTGCATTGGAATTTGGATTTGTAGCTGTAGGGTGGGGCAATTAGGCCTACAATTTCAAAGAATTTAAGAAAACAATTTCCGAAAAATCAAAGATATCCAATTTTGGAGAATGCACAACCATGCTCTAACTACTAGGCCCCCTAGCGAAGACATGCAGATACATAATTACTCTGCTGCTAATGCTAACCAACTGTAACACTGACTGTATTACTGTGTTAGTGTGTACAAAAGCCCCCCCCCCACACCCCCTGCCAAAAAGATTCGGTATTGCCCTGTTTGGTCACCCAAACCGTAGCTCATTTTAAGCCAGGGCTTCCCTAGACACTCATCCTCTACTACATGTATGTGACGATATGAGAGCACCTGTCAGAATCTAGCTACCATGATTATGTGACAGTGTTGGGCACGTTCAACTATAATCTTAAAAGGGTCTTTATCTGCTCTTTGCTGTCCACTCTGTTCAGTGCTCACAATTAGAAAATTGGTCCTAATGACAGTAATGTAGTTTTCTCGGTATGAATATGACTTACGCTGTCGAAATGGTGCCCATCAAGTGACCAATTAAGCCGGGGAACATTGCTGCGAATGTAGCTGTACGACAGGCACTTGCGAGTTAAACCTCGTGAAAAATCAAAACCTTTAGATTTCTGCGAATTTACTCGCATGCCTCTCGCGACGACGTTGTTGCAGGGAGTCGCAGAAGTAGATCCACTGCTGGAACATTCTGTCCGTGTCTACTCGCACGAGTGTGACTCGCAGCAAATCCGTGGCAGTGGATTCTACACACAAAAGTCAGCACCGGTACTTTGAATTAATTATAGTCAATCAGATAAAATGACCCTTAAGCAGGGCTAAAATATGCAAATTCCTAGTATCCATTTTTGCATTTGATGTAAAACTAACAATAACACTATCTATTTTTCTTTTTAACAGTTCTGCACAAACGTTAGGATTATGCTCTAAATGTTACAGAGGTAAGTAGAAGTACATGTACAATGTCAGACTATATTTCATTATATTATATATATAACATGTGTCAAGGTCGTGTATTATTTTTCTAAGAAAGAATAGCGGGTGTTTAACTTCATTCAAGAACTAAATGGAAAATCTTCAATGTAAAAAGACGGGAAATATTCCCTAGATATACATGTAGATTCGAATAACGAGACACACACAACTGAACACATGTATACCAGCATCATCATATATCCATGATGGGTGCATTTGATTTATTCAGTACACTCTGTAGATAAAAAAGGCCAACTTTTCCTAACTACACTCTCTTTCACGAAAATAATTTGACCGATGTAATAAAACATTTTTATCCTGCTCCCATAGAACGACAACAGGCCGATTCTGGGTCTCAGAATGCTCCATCCTCAGCTGCCGCATCTTCGAATGGAGCATCCATAGCATCGACGATGTTGTCACAGACTATCGCTTCAATTGCTGCAAGTAAGACACAATCTGAATCTGTAAGAGATTCACCTGAGACTATTGGTATCATATATCTGTATTTTCAGTCGATCTTACTGACTCTGCAGTACTAACGACTTGTTTGCAGGGATGAAAGTCTTCAAGTTTTTCCCTGAAATCAAGTTTTTTTTCAATCACAAAAATATAATCAGGATATTTAGCTGTAGGCTGTCTTAGGATAAATTTGATATTTACTCAATATAAACACAATCAAACTTATTTTGTATGTGTCATCCTATAGTAAGACAGCAGAATCATCACTGATTCATCCCCAGTGGTCCTACACATACACAGACAGGCTATACCATACTGATCTCAGTGTCAAGTTTTTCTCAAGTTAACTTGAGAAAGCTTGAAGCCCTCTCTCTCCTCTGTTGTCCTATGCATTTACACTCTTCACATGAGGCTTAGCCACTGAAACTAAGGTACTATGCATGGAGAGTGTATGGGCAGATTTCTCATCCTCCTCAGCAGGAGATAACGTCCATGAGCACATGGACATGACAAATGCTTCTCCTCAGCAGGAGACGACGTCCAGGAGAATACAGGCATGACAAATCCTGATGCACAGCACTAGATATGTGTCTATAGATGCATAAACATTCATAGTGTTCTATAATGTAGTTATGAGGTATGTGATATCTTCAAGTTTTTTTTGACAAAGTCGACTTTCATCCCTGTGTTTGCAATTCTATCAATTTACAACTGTACATTTAAATCGGAAGCTGGTTATATGGGATAGGATGTAAGGTTCTTTTTGAAAACGTATACTGTTGAAAGAATCCAACCATAATCAATCTCATTGTGCGTGATTGATCTTACAGTTGACACCAATACCAACTAGTTCAACTCCTCTTTTTAGCAGGTTCATCAACCAATGGTGAGAATAAACTTGGTGTTGGATTGAGTCCCACCACTGAACGGAAGGAGACAGTCGAGAAGATCGAGGAGAGTGCCCAGAGCACTAGCATGCCGCCACCCAAAGAACCCAGCCCCGGCAGTAAACGGTATGTCAGTGACACACTGTCAGATATATGATAAAGTACTAGAGGTGCCACTTTTCCTACTTTTGTTGGAATTCCTCTTATCACTGATGAGGAAAAAATAAGTTTTGGATCCTAAATTTGCTCTCTAGACAATTTTTTAAGGGAGTTTTAAGGAATAATTTCCTATACAAGATTGATCAAAATCAGGATGTTTCCCACGTTTTTTTCTCTGGTATCCAATTGGCATAAATAAGTCTAAATGACGAAACTGTTGACACATCGACATATTTACAATGCGCTATTGCTTGATTTGAATTTCATGGCAGCTTGAAGACTCTATATGATATCCACGACTTAAACCACTGTTCTTGTCTGACCCTCGTAAAAAAAAAACTTGCACGTAAAATAACGCATTCTCTTTCTGCATGTATTCAAACAGGGATGCCAGTGAAGTTGACCCACCAGATCCTGATGCACCAGTGCAGAAAAATAAGAAACGGTGCTTCAAATGTAATTGTAAACTGGAGTTGGCGATACGTGAGATAGGCCGATGTCGTTGTGGTAAGTCAAAGCTGCAATACATCACACGGTGTCACCCCACATGGAAACACTCGGCCAAAAATAAAATAACAACATAATTTAACATACAATATAGCTTTTTGACCGCACCCTTAAAACAGACATATTAAAATTATTGCCATGTATGCATTATTCTGTGAATTCTATGACACATTACTTGGGTGACCTATTACCCCAGATATGACAAATTTATATGCCTTTCTTTAACAAATACCATACCCTTTCATACCACACCCAGCCAGACATGAATACTTGGAATACAGAAAGATACATATACGCAAATACACTTTGTATTAGTCCATGTGAAAGGATAGTTTGACATCCTCACCATTTGTAGAATTGACATTAAACCAGTTTTAGATAGCACTATACAGAACCCCTGTTTGTACTGTAAAACAGCAATAACTCGATACATTCTACTTACAGACTACATCTTCTGTCAATTGCACCGTCTACCAGAACAACATGACTGTATCTTTGACCACAAGGAGAAGGGTCGTGAGGAGGCGCGCAACAAGATGGTGAGCCCGAAGAAGCATATGGGCACAACTCTCAAAAGGATCGACTCCGACTCATGATCCAAGTCGTGTGACTAGAGTAGCAGTCTTAGCACCAGGCGGCAGCACTACCTCACACAGCAAGGGAATCTGTGGACAGCAACCCAGTGCTAGGTGCCATGCCTTTGAATAGTTGAAGTGGGGAAACTGACACTTTATAATTGCGCGGAACCGCTTCACACCAATAACACCTGGTCCTAGGATGCTCCATACGATTGTTTTTACTACGTGGATTGGAACTTGAGCTATATATTGAATAAAAGTAGAATACGATACGGGAACTTGGGAGAACTGTACAAGGCTTGAACTACACAGACTTGGTAAATCAAGCTCCTGCACAGACGAAAAGCAAAATGGACGTCCTGCCAAGAGGTCATCTTGATTTATATTTTGCACAAAGCTTTTCGTGTGCATCAATTTATCCTGACGCCAAAATGGACGATGCAGATTTTTTTCTTGTATACACATATTTCAGTGGTGGACGGACCTGCGCTTCCCCCAAACCACGGTATCGTGATTGTAAGTGCCAGGACTTCTTCTTGAGAGACAGGAACTCATACTCGTTTGATAAAACTTCTCCCACTTCTAGTGGGAGACAGTGGCGGGTGGCCATTATTTGAAAGGTGCGTGTTGTGATAAACGCCTGAAGAGAGATGGCCACCATGAAGGATAGTGCACTACGACAGACAACGTCCTGTCACCGGTCGATACTGTGATGCAGATCCAATGAGAAGACGGGTCATAGGAACAAGCCCGAATATGGTACTATAAGAGTGAAATAGGACCCAGAGAATTGTTCTAATTTCACTGTGAAAGCGGTCTTTATTTCCCCCACATGTCTTTGTTTTTTAAACTGGTGAAATACTTAGAGGTTAACCATTTTAGTGGATTACTCAGAATGATGTATGGAGTCCACAAGCTACTTGTTATCCCATGTTTTTACCCCCTCAGGAAGATAGCAGAAAGTGCAGCAGTTGACTCCTGCAGCAGATATACAGCATTGGCCAATACAAAATAGTATTTGTCAGGTTCGGATTTGTTTGTTTCCCCGTTGCATTCGGGAATCTGAGGCAATGTTGAAAGCATCAGTTTTTTTTTACCCAAAAAAATACAAATGGCCTGTGGAGTGTTTCACTCTTCTAATGCCATAGAGATTTCAGTAGGAGAATTGTAATAATATTAGTATAATTATTTCATATATGCGTCTTTATTTTGTCAAAATATGCAATTTTAGTCAAGGAGATTTCATTAGGCGTGAAAAAACGCTGGATACACACTGTATGTATACTGTGCATTATGTCATATTTTATGAGGAAATAAGGGATGCGTATATGCGGTGTTAATAAGGGAATAATGCTGACTTATTTTATGTAGAACAAATCTGGATACACCATTGAAGGTTGTGGCGTAGCTCTAGGCGCCACACATTAATGGTTCCCTTTGAGGTGCACGCGAGACAGTCCATCATTAATGCTGTGCCGTGTAAAATGAATTGATAGACTTGTACCATGGTAAATGTCTCGGTTGTTTCTATGATAACGTTGTCCGCCCATGCTTTTCCCCTCAGACTGAAGAACATGTCAGAACCCTCCCTCCCCCCTCCACAAGCATTCTATTCATCCGTTGAGAGTTTTAGTGACAACGACCATATCCTCTTGACTATAGACTACTCACCGTGTGGTGGTACGTAACACACTCTGCTGGATTGATGCAGTATTTTGAGATATAACTGATGAACACAGGCTTACTTTTGGATCCAAAATAACACATCCCCATACACATATCGCCAATTTTTGTAAAGTGAAGCGAGAGAATATGTACTAAAATTGCTACATAGTAGCACATAGAGTGTGTACAAATTGATGTATTTAATAGTGCATTAGTGATATAGATATCCAGGGAATGAAAAGAATGGTACAGGTATTATTGTACTGTATAACCCTCCATATATAAATGGGGGAATGTCATAAAGGTTTCCAAGCCAGCTTAGCACATTGCAATCAACATTTTTAAAAGGCATGATATCCCTTGTGTTTCAGGCGTGACGCATCGTAATATGGTCAGGGTAATACTGTGTATTGATTTGATTTTCCTCAAATTCATTGTCAAATTTAGAGTGTGATTGAAATCCAATTTAAATTATCCTGCATTATGCTCTGGGAGATGTTTACTTACTTAGGTTACTGATTTGGGAATACTGCAGTGTATCCTTAGTTTGGTTTTCTGTCATCCATGGATTCCCGCATTCCACTTTTGTTTATATTGTGATAGAGAATTACCAGTCGTGCACACACACCTTGTGCCGGAGGCCGCCTCAGAGAGTACCCCCTATTCCTTCCGGTTTGGTTTTATATGGGAATGACAGTTTCAGGGTTTTTATCTCGTGCCCTCCAAAATTCTAGAAGCAGCCCCTGTTCCTCTTTGCGTCCCATTTTAAGCACTATGCTCATGGATATGATGATGATCTTGGTGTTTGGTAAACTTTGCCCATTGGTGGGAGTCCTGAGTTCCGGTGCTAGGGAACACCCGACCTGTTAACCTCAATATAACGTTACCATGGTTACAGACTGATTACACAGCAATGTAGTATAGAATTCCATTCTTCTATTTAACAGATTATAACAATAATCCCGTTTGGACTGGAAGATTCACTCTTGTTTACGACCAGTCTTATAGACATTGTTTACTGTGACTGATTTAGCAATTTTAAGCGTCACTGCCACTCACGGAGAAACACTTTTAAACTCATTTGACCATATGAACAGATTTTAAGTGAAGTTTGCATTTGTCGAGCTTTGTAACTGAATATCTCAACCCAAGCTGTATATATTTTAGCTCTTGCTGTAGAAATGCTGTGCTGTACCGGCCTTCTGCTTTAAATACACCATATTGTTTTTGTCTGTAATCCTGAATATATTACCACAAATAATATATTAAACAGAGTTTCCACTACTAATGTCGCTATTTATATACAAAGACTGAATGAGTTATGGAAATTTTGTTATCTACGTCTGTTTAATGCTGAAATAATTATCTGCCTTCTCCTAAATATCAGTGGGTGTAATTATAGAGATATAAATGCACGGTTGCACGAAAACACCTCTCAGTATTGGGTGTAGGCCACGTTATGGTCGGATACTGACAGCGTAATGAAAAGAAACCAGAATTAAAGACATTTATAACAAAACCCCTAATCTTTTATATCGGTCTTTTATTGGTTTAACATAAGGACACTAGTCGGATCACTGATGAGCTTTCCATTTTATGTTTTGCGACTGTCAAACAAAAATTAATAAAGTAGGCTGGATAGGCCAGACGTTTATAAACCCATGGTTTCCGTTTTTATCATTTTATGATACAAGTCGACTGAGGAGAAAATTATGTACGGTATATATTGATATCCGTTGGGGGTTTCACATTGGAGCGAATAGAGTTTACAAGTACAGTAAAACCTTGTCTGTAAGCCTTGCTCGCCTATTAGATGCACCGAGACTTAGGGATATCCAAGAAGCCTCTCACAGGGGGTCTGATTATGGCGATTTTAGTTCTGTAGTATCCTATAAGCAGCACTGGTGATCTGACTTGCATACTAGCATCGGCCTATATGCTATATGTTAAGGTAATTCAATGGATACCTCTATCACTACTGCAGGGATGCCAAGTGTTACTATTTTCCGTAATTTTACGATTTTTAACCCCAATTACGACCAATACGACTTTTACTGGAAAATTACGATTTTTGGGAATTTTTGAAGATATATACAAAAAATCTCCAGGCCTACTTCTGCAAAAACCTTGTCTATACTTTGACCTCACCAATATTATTACGATTTTGGGGTGAAAAAATCGTAGCAAATACGATTTTGGGGGTTGGGTAGCTTGGCATCCCTGCTACTAGAATCACCATATTACAAGTCGCCCAGTGACGACCGTAATTTTCTAGTTTTCAAACTCCGATTTGTGACGTTCTTCACAAGTGAGATCCTGGCACGATGCAAATGGACTTCATACCCGTGGCGCATTGTCTATTATTTCATGTGGAGAAAAAAAGTTACTAGAATGGCCGTCCTCCACACCCCCGTGGAGAAACTGATGCTCATTCTCCATGGGCTGTTTCTCCATGATGATGTCACTAAAAAAGCTATGAAACCAATCTTTAAATGTCTTTTTTAGATATAATTTATTAATAATTACATGAAATAAACACAGAGATCCACTCTAATCAGTCTGAATTCCTGGTTTCTCCACTTGTGGTACCTTGGATCATATCACACGAGCCGGGTGTGATATGATCCAAGGTACCACTCGTGGAGAAACCTGCCATTCAAACAGATCATCGTCGACCTCTGTCTATTACCCCAGGATAATATAAAGTTTGTTGTTGGAGCAAGGATCATAGGTAGTGGGACTCTTAGGGAGTGGTCATTATTTAACAACAGGTGGGGGGGGTTGTTGGAATTTGGCGTGCCCACCCCGCCCTGGAGGGGTCGAATTTACTGCCCACCCCCTTGAGACAGGTCATAATCTTTCCACCCCCCTCCCCCCCCCTCTTTCAACTAAAGTAATGTGCGAGCTTTTCGACAAAAAAAGTACAAATTCGTAGGGGGTGTTATGAATAACATGACAATTAAGTAAGACGAAAAAAAAGAATTTATTCAGACAAAATTGTTACATGATTTCTTGGACGATTAAATTACATAACTTTCATAGAACTCGAAACGTTTTACAATAATGTACTTAAATGGAGAAACATAAATCCATCGCCAAAATAAATTAACGCGATTGTCATAGTACACTGCCAATTGAGCAGACTTGTATAGCAAGTAGCACAAACAGGTTTCGATTCATTAAGCATTACCGGTAGTTCAGATAGGTCCTGTCATACACTAATGCTGCACACTTCCCATTCATCCATTAGATCCACGAACACATACTGACAAGATAGGCACTCAATATATACTAATGACATTATATTTACGATTGTCTTTTCATCTCTAAGTTGATTTGGGTTTGTGGCAGATATTGAGTCCATCAAATTATCATTTTCAGCCTATTGTACTATAATATAACACTGGGAACATGGGGAGAATTACAGATGTACTTAGGCCACATGTAACAGTGTGAGGATGACAGATGTTGATGTCTTGATGTGTTAGATGATATAGTGGAATGTCTTCTCTAGAGCTCCTCCTTGCGATCTATCTTGATGAGCTCCACTTCAAATATGAGGGTGGCGCCGCCTGGAAGAGATGGAGCGTTAGCCAATGAGTGCATTAAAACTGCATTGCATTACCATTATTGTGTTGGGAAATTGGTCATGCGTACCCCCCCCCCCCCCCATCCCCACAAAATATATCCATGCACGTTTTTACATTACAGGAGGATACTTTTCATAAAGTCAACGTTATAATAGAAACAACGCCGAGTTTATTGCAGTTCGGATATATGAGCCAGAGGTGGACCATACAGTTTCCTATAGTCTTGAGGCGCAAGGTAACTTAATCGATGGCCATGGGCAGATTTCAGTCAAATTAATGTCTCCAGTGTTTCTAATTTTTCTATATCATACTTACCGGGGATCTTTGGTGGTGATCCGCGGTCTCCGTAACCTAGATCTGATGGAATGACAAGTTTCCTCTTCTCTCCCTCACACATGCTGCAAGTGACAGGTGGGGGGTTAATTAAATATGCATGTATGTAGATGAGATCATACAGTGTGCTATAATCGTGGTGTGTTTCCCACCAGATCCCACGTCCGTTTCCCTATCTGCTTTGGTGAAGTGTATACCCATGGTATAACTATTATAAGCCTTAATTTATTAAGGTTTAATAAACGTTAAAGTATTGAATACGTAAAAAAAAAAGACAAAATGGTAGATGTCCTACCCAAGAAGTCCTTGGTCCCAGCCTTTGATTACTTGTCCAGCTCCCAGTGTGAAGACGAAGGGGTCTCCCCGAGGGATGCTGCTGTCAAACTGAGTTTTATCCTCAAGGGTACCCTGAAACAGAGAAGGCATCTTTTAATATTCACCTACCAAAACCAACATATCTGTAAGCTATTTCCAAACTAGAACATAACACAAATGACACATTAAAGGTAGCAACTGAGTAGACAATGAACCACCATGTAGGATGCATGTTATATTCCAGTGACCGTATTCCATATTTTAGAACACATAATTTACAACTTCCCTGGTGATGCATATATATCATATGTAGATTCGCATGCAATCCGACCAGCTGATGCAGATATGCATAATCTTTAATGCATGGCGGATAATTTGTCGACACATGGCGTATATCGATTTAAATATGTCTACATATATTTAAACTATAAGCTCACTAGAAATAAGAATACAATTACCGGTACTATATTATTATATTATATACTTAATTCATCTTAAAATATTCTAAATAGACTCAGGTTTTTAGGAAATGTACTCTTTCTCCTAAATTAGATCCCAGCAGACCGTTGATATCTCTCTTTCTCGTTAACTTACTGTATAGTGCATTTGGAGGGTATCCCCCTTCCTGGACTTTATCTTGCATTTTTCTGCTGGGACCCTTTTCTTTACTCCAATCTGAAGTTTCTTCTTTTTCTTCTCCTCTGTAGACCCGTGGACGGTTACGACAGCTAACAGCACAACGGCTGCACACAGTAGAGTTTGCACACGCATGGCTAGAATAAAAGGTGGGGTAACAATTCAAGATATTAAAGCTAATATTATCACTGTAAGACTAACACAACGAAGTTATTAAATATATGCCTGTTTCATTCATTTAAAGTTGTGTGTGGTGTTTGAGCTTTTCTATATTCACGAGGAGTATTGATGTCACACAGGCTTATTATTCTTGATATATTATCTTATCTGCCTCGTTGTAATGTAAGGGAACGTTTGCCGAGCTAGATGTACAAGAGTTGTAGGCTACATGTACCATATGGCTGATTTCAGAGTGACCTATTACACGCTATCAAGTAGAGTACCGGATTGGGCTGATATTGAATATAAAATAGTGATATGTCAGACTGCCATATCAGAAGGGGAGGAAAATTCCATTATAAACGGTCTGCGAGCAGACCCTACCATACATCAATTTCTAAATTTTGCAGTTTTCTCCTTAAGAACAGGATTAGAACAAGGTGCATTATGTTCAATCTGTTATTTCATGTCCAAAGTTTACTTTGAATATCTTTCAGATTTTGCATCGATTTTAATTGTAGGTAGACTGGATCTCTTGCAGTTGCAATGAGGATCTCAACCCCTGTTACCTATTTAACATGACCCTCTTCCAAGTCCCTTTATCAGGTATCAGATAAGCCAGATAAGGGCCGCTGTACGTAGCCTAGGCCTAGTGCTCTGTTTGCCGTTGCTATTGTTCTCAATAAGTAATTATCAATGGTATCAAAGAGACTCATTGAACGTGAGGTTCACGGTAAAATACCTAGGCGAATAAGGTAACCATTGACCAATGTCCCCATGGATGAAAAGGTCATACTCAGACACTGAATATGCTGATTATGAAGTTTTGATGTACAATATACCGTAGAGATCAAAATAAGGGTGCTATTAGTATTAGTATTAAAGGACTTGCTTTACTGTTTACACCTCTATGTCCTGCTCAGCCTCAGGTATGGTGGAAATATTGGCATAATTACACAGTGCCATTGTGGAAAATAACTATGGCCTAAGGGGCCTACCGTTACCAGGTACAATTAATGGATTATGTATATATCTATATGGGGGTGCAGAGGGGTCCCCCCTCAGGTCGGAAAGTCGCCGGAATTAAGGGCCCCAGGTCGCAAAGTCGCTTTTTTGGACAATTTTTACAATAGCTAAATTTGTCCAAAAGTCGCCAGGTCGCTTAAATTTTGATACCAGGTCGCCAGGTCGCCTGGAAAACAGCCCAGGTCGCCAGGTCGCTTTTGACCCCTCTGGAGCCACATCTATATGATACTTGAATGCAGCCCTGGCAAGTTACTCGTCAGAGCTGCATTCATGCATCTGAGGACAGGGGTACTAAAATGGTAGAGAAAGGCTCAAAGCTTCATACGAGCTGATGCCGGGTTGAGTTTTTGGGTGCTTTAGACCGTCAATCTCTTAAACTAAACACTAAAAACTGAGCAGTACTACTTCATTAAGGTTTCTGTACTACAATAAATATAACCTAACATATACATTACCTGCTATTCCTTGGTTCTTTGCAGTCTGAAGTGAGAGCCTCTGCACAGGTGACACGCCACCCCAAGCTTCGCTGGTTGAAGTCGTCCCGGTGTCGCCGCGCGGGGACCAGCACGTGGTGCGACATGCCAATTCTAGGATTTGCTCCTTCCCAATAATTTGCTTCTTGCACAAAATTTGCTTCTCCCTCTAGGGGGCTCATTCAAAATGGGCTTCTTCCCAAAAGGCTGACCACCTCAGGTGGATCAAATGCTTGAACTGGCAAATCTTGTTCAACAGGTAAATCTGGAACAGGCATATTTTGCTCCACAACTGACAAATTGTGTGAAACTTGCAAAATCTTTGGAGCAAATTATTGGGAAGAAGCAGATTTGGAATGAGCATATCTTGTGGGAGGAGCAAATTTTGCCCAACTAGCAAATTATTGGGAAGGAGCAAATTCTATGACAAGCATATTTTGGGGCAAGAAGCTAATTTTGAAGGAACAAATATGTAGAACAAGCACAGTTTTGTGCAGCTATCAAATTATTGAGGAGAAGCAAATTCTAGAACAAGCATATTTTGGGGCAAGAAGCAAATTTTGAAGGAATAAATTTGCAGAACAAGCACATTTTTGTGCAAATAGCAAATTGTTGGGAAGAAACAAATCCTACAATTGGCATGTCGCACCGGCTTTCCGTAATACGGACATACGGCCTTGACATTTTATCTGGGTCAAGAGGTCAGAGCACCTGCGTACTGATACCGTAGCGTTAGCTGTACGATTTTGCCGGTCCGACTGTGATCGTAATTTTTCCAAGGATCCGTCCCCATCGGATTCATCTTCATCCGACATCATGTCGTAAGTTCATTATTATGATCACAGGATAATTGCCGATTGCTTCTTGTGCATTTTGTGTGTATTTACCGTGATCTTCATGGTAGAATATTCAAATAAACAGCGGGATTTCCTAGCCGGCTTTTGAAAAAAGGTTGTACTACGATCTTCGCACTATTTCGGACAAAGTAGGTTCAAAATATATCTAGGTGGGCAATAAATGTGTAGTGGAGCTCGTATTTATTAATTGTTACTATATAAATGTCTTTAAAATACATGAGTCACTGCACTAATCTAGATTTCCTCTTAGACGGAGGCATTGTTTTGCTCAAATCCCCTATTATCGTCCATGAAAACAAAGTGGTGTTTACATTGTCACGGACTCTGTCAGACGGGATAAACATAGCTGGGAATGGAATACCATTTACCATTAGACAGGGAATTACCTCTGTAAAACTTCCAATACATTAATAATATAAATAACTGGAGTTTTCAATTTCCTTCTTTTTTCCCACGCTTTTCATAGGATTTCCCCTCTTTGTAAAGTCTATTTCAAACTCCATTTTCAATATAGTGTCAGTGACATTAATTTGCACTCATTTAGTCATTATGATAAACACTCTCCATTTCTTTCAAATGTGTAAAATAGCTGAGAAAATCGAGTTTGGAATACAGGGTTCTTCCCACACTGCAACGACGCCGGTGGGCCGCCGGCGTACTTTTCATTGCCGCCGGAGTCAAATTACGCCACAATCGCCGCCGGTGTCATTTAAGCTTTCTATGGGTTTTTGAATTTTCAAAATCCATCAATTAGAACAGAAGTTATTGCAATTTTAGGGTTTTAATCTAAAAGAAATGACGTTTATGCATCGATTCAGATGTGGTATCATAAATTAGTTGTATGATGCTCATGCCCAGCTCAATAGGGAAATCCTATAAGCCGCACTTTGGGTCTGACTCGTACAAGCCGCTACTTCTATGCGAGAATTTACGGTGTGATTTTTGAGTCTGTGGAGAACCCTGGAATAGAGTTCTCATGGGAGTGCTCATGTTTTTAACAACAGGTGGGTGGTGAGATTTTGTGTGCGAAATTTTTTCACCCTCCCCCCCTCCCAGCAGGCCGAAAATCGCGCGCGTTTGCGCCCCTTTGAAGCATTCCGCATACCGGCGCGAATTTTTTCCCTCAAAACAGATTGACTTTCCCCCCCCCCCCCCCGAAGAGGGATCCACATTTTTACCCTCCGAGCCTATTTCCGAGGCATTCCTGCCTAGACCATATGAGCGGCCCCTCTCGATATCTGCTGGAGCAAGCCAGATATCGAGAGGGGCCGCTCATATGGTCTACATTCCTGCCATGCAGTATTGTAGGGCAGACGAACGCTCCACGAGTTTCTCGCGCACTATCACTGGCAGCCGAGCTGCTGGTCATTATAATAAAATTCTTTAAAATGGTGGAAATGGGGGGGGGGGGGGGTTATGGCAGGCCACTTTTTCACCCCCAATTAAAGAGGAGCTCTGGACGAACAAAGTCATCCCCGTGCAAAAGTAGGCAGGGTTAGGTCACGGATTCAGTGCTTCTTTCAACACCTTTAGTGTGGGATGTAAAAGAACCATTGCCTCAGTAAAAGTGTAGGGATCAGCTGTGTTGCAAGGCGTCTTAGTACGGCCTAGCTGTGTGAGGACTCGTAGATTATTTGTAGGAATCCACAAGCTTGTCTCTTTCACGTTCTGCCAGGAAGTTAATAATTGACCTAAAATGCTATTCTTGGGTCAGGTAATGCCCTAAGATGTTATGCTGGTACATACTGAAGGATTGTTGTTATCTTGAGCCATTATACATCTTATTTAATCTGTTTTCTAAAGCACTCTTAACTTCTCATCATCGTTTCAATATCGCAGCCATTGAATTCTCTAAATGGAGGGAGAAAAGAAGTATATTACGACTTTGATCGCCGTCATACGGCGACCGGAATTGACTATTTAAAATCGTGGCATTTGCGTTTTCAGCAAGAACCTAGCAAAACCTTAGTTTTGCAAAAGGAAAGTGCTCATTTTGAATAGCATAAACATAGCCAAATGTACTGTATTTATACAAGAGGACTTATCAGGGAGTTAAGATGCCAAAAGAGTTCCTAGTTCCAACGACTTTTTATCGATTCCGATTATCGCGATTTTTTATCTCGGATTTTCCGATTTTTGTCGATGTCTAAATATAGTAGGACAACGCTTTAGATCAGCCTAATAACGTATAATGATCTGCATCTGAATTTGGAGCATAATGTATAATTATCGAGGAGAGATATAATTCCACGATTTCCAGCTCTGAAAGCTACCACAGACTTCATGATCTCGCCGAGATTAATATTTCACACTTTTTCCTAAATGTTATTGTTCTCCATTTTCTTTAATTTTAAGTGAATCACTTAGGTTTTGGTATTATATGATGCAGAAGCCAGTTTCCCAACTTTCCATCTGTACTTGATGCAATAAAATGCTTTGGATTATTGTAAATCATGTAAATACTGTACTTGACCTAAATAAAATGGATCAGCTCACTTTTCTGACAAATGTACAGGTTGTTTCCATCCTTATTTCTACCTACCTATATTAGTATTCTAATAATGTAAAGTGCCATTACTTTCCTCAACACCTGTTTTATCAGTATTGCCCTTTCAATGATACATCACATACGCTTATTTCATCTACTTCATTTTTTTGAACAACACAAATTCATTGAAATTGTTGTTGTTTTGACAATTTTCGGCGTGCCGACGAGTCGATATCTCCGGATCTACTTCGTTTTCAGGGTTGCGACCAGCGCCATTCTCTTTATTTACGAATTCTAGGCCGAAAACATGTACTGGGGGGTGGAATGGTGGCTATTTGGACGCCGAAAATGCCGAAAATTGTCAAAACAACAACAATTTCCGAATCTCATTTTTCGTTTGGCCATTTTGTGATTCGACCAAGCTGGCCCCGGCTCTATTGGTAACTTGTAATCTGTGTCAATCTCTACCGTGCTCACGTGACCAGAGTCCTGCCCTCTGATTGGTGGATGAGAAATTACGCGGCAGGCGACGCCATTTGGGCGGCAGGTTGCATTGTCACACCAGAAAGCCATGACCGGCCATCCTAGCTCATTTTCTATTAATCTGATCGAAATTTCGATAGCACCATCTTTTTCATCATCGAATTCTGCATCAGAAAAGTCTGTTCAAAAGAAACTTTGGAATACCTTTTTTTCAAAGATGAAGACGACAAATCTTGATGCCACTTGAACTTCTCCCGACTTTGCCATTTCGGTCTCGGCCGTAATACGGAAACTGCGGTAGCTCATTTTCTATTAATCTGATCAAAATTTCGATAACACCATCGTTCTCCCCATCGAATTCTGCATCGGAATAGTGTGTTCAAAAGAATCTTTGGAATACTTTTTTTCAATGTTGAAAACGACAAATGTGAAATTTCGCTCACGGCCGTATCAGAAAATCACCTATAACTCAGTTTCTACTGCTCTGATCGTAATTTAGATGACAGCATCATGACCGCGCAAAAATTCTGCTATAGAGAGATTACTTGAAAAGGGATTTTGGAGAAAAAAATAATTTCCCGAAAATTCAGAAATGTGAAATTTCGCTCACGGCCGTATCAGATAATCGCCTATAACTCAGTTTCTACTGCTCTGATCGTAATTTAGATGACAGCATCATGACCGCGCAAAAATTCTGCTATAGAGAGATTACTTGAAAAGGAATTTTAGCTTGAGGGGATAATAAAATCTTCCTATGTAAATTCAATTCCTATTGGGACTAGGCCTACATTTTAGCTTGAGGGGATAATAAAATCTTCCTATATAAATTCAATTCCTATTGGGGCTAGGCCTACTTTTAGCTTGAGGGGATAATAAAATCTTCCTACATAAATTCAATTCCTATTGGGACTAGGCCTACTTTTAGCTTGAGGGGATAATAAAATCTTCCTACATAAATTCAATTCCTATGACTAGGCCTACATTTTAGCTTGAGGGGATAATAAAATCTTCCTACATAAATTCAATTCCTATTGGGACTAGGCCTACTTTTAGCTTGAGGGGATAATAAAATCTTCCTACATAAATTCAATTCCTATTGGGACTAGGCCTACTTTTAGCTTGAGGGGATAATAAAATCTTCCTACATAAATTCAATTCCTATTGGGACTAGGCCTACTTTTAGCTTGAGGGGATAAAAAAATCTTCCTACATAAATTCAAGTCCTATTGGGACTAGGCCTACATTTTAGCTTGAGGGGATAATAAAATCTTCCTATATAAATTCAATTCCTATTGGGACTGTAGACCTACTTTTAGCTTGAGGGGATAATAAAATCTTCCTATATAAATTCAATTCCTATTGGGACTAGGCCTACTTTTAGCTTGAGGGGATAATAAAATCTTCCTATATAAATTCAATTCCTATTGGGACTAGGCCTACATTTTAGCTTGAGGGGATAATAAAATCTTCCTATATAAATTCAATTCCTATTGGGGCTAGGCCTACTTTTAGCTTGAGGGGATAATAAAATCTTCCTACATAAATTCAATTCCTATTGGGACTAGGCCTACTTTTAGCTTGAGGGGATAATAAAATCTTCCTACATAAATTCAATTCCTATGACTAGGCCTACATTTTAGCTTGAGGGGATAATAAAATCTTCCTACATAAATTCAATTCCTATTGGGACTAGGCCTACTTTTAGCTTGAGGGGATAATAAAATCTTCCTACATAAATTCAATTCCTATTGGGACTAGGCCTACTTTTAGCTTGAGGGGATAATAAAATCTTCCTACATAAATTCAATTCCTATTGGGACTAGGCCTACTTTTAGCTTGAGGGGATAAAAAAATCTTCCTACATAAATTCAAGTCCTATTGGGACTAGGCCTACATTTTAGCTTGAGGGGATAATAAAATCTTCCTATATAAATTCAATTCCTATTGGGACTGTAGACCTACTTTTAGCTTGAGGGGATAATAAAATCTTCCTATATAAATTCAATTCCTATTGGGACTAGGCCTACTTTTAGCTTGAGGGGATAATAAAATCTTCCTATATAAATTCAATTCCTATTGGGACTAGGCCTACTTTTAGCTTGAGGGGATAATAAAATCTTCCTATATAAATTCAATTCCTATTTGGACTAGGCCTACTTTTAGCTTGAGGGGATAATAAAATCTTCCCACATAAATTCAATTCCTATTGTGACTAGGCCTACTTTTAGCTTGAGGGGATGATAAAATCTTCCTACATAAATTCAATTCCTATTGGGACTAGGCCTACATTTTAGCTTGAGGGGATAATAAAATCTTCCTACATAAATTCAATTCCTATTGGGACTAGGCCTACTTTTAGCTTGAGGGGATAATAATATCTTCCTATATAAATGCAATTCCTATTGGGACTAGGCCTACTTTTAGCTTGAGGGGATAATAATATCTTCCTATATAAATTCAATTCCTATTGGGACTAGGCCTACTTTTAGCTTGAGGGGATAATAAAATCTTCCTATATAAATTCAATTCCTATTGGGACTAGGCCTACATTTTAGCTTGAGGGGATAATAGAATCTTCCTATATAAATTCAATTCCTATTGGGACTAGGCCTACTTTTTTAGGCCTACTTTTAGCTTGAGGGGATAATAAAAGTCTGAAAAAAGTCGAAAAAAGAGGATCCACTCTCGACGAGATTATTTATGTCCCGCGACATTCGACTAAGAACACTACATTTTAGCCCTCAAGCCCTTCCTTGTTATATATCCACTTCTATCCAAAGTACCACAAGCACAAATGTGATCACGGCTTGATATTTGTTTCTGTGATTAATTGTTGGCATTTTTTAATGAATTCTCAGGCAGTGTTAGGCTTATTATGGGGCTTAGATTTCCCTTTGAATGATACATTTTGTTCTAAATAGAATATTTACAGAATCCCTACAGTTTTCAAAAAATCACCCAGTATTTTAGGGGTCAAAGAATGTATTGATATAGACATTTTTTCGATGCGATAATCGGAATTCCGAAAATGGCGGTATCGATTTGGAGTTTATCGTTGACATCCCTAATTAATCATGCATCTTTTGTCATTGTAGGTCTTTAATGCAAAAACCCAAGAGTGAGATGTCGCCAGAGGAGCTGGCACAGCGTGAACAAGAAGAGTTCAACACAGGCCCGCTGTCCATCCTCACTCAGAGCGTCAAGAACAACACACAGGTCCTCATCAACCTCCGCAACAACAAGAAGCTACTAGCCCGAGTCAAGGCCTTTGACAGGTGTGTACATATCTTATAGCAGTGCAAGTATTTCAAGTTTGCCCCTGATTTCAACTCTCATCCCTGATGTCATGATAGAGTAACATACCTCCTCCTAAATATTTCATGTTCATGTGCTTTGTAGAAGATAGTTAATAATAATTCACACATCTCTAAATCAGCATGCATTCCCATATTTCTGAGTTCATAATTATGTTTACTCGTGTATTACCAGTCCTTTACTCATATGTTGCCTTTTCTCTTTTGTAGGCATTGCAACATGGTCCTAGAAAACGTCAAAGAACTATGGACAGAGGTACCACGCACAGGGAAGGGCAAAAAGAAGTCCAAGCCAGTGAACAAGGATCGCTACATCTCAAAAATGTTCCTCCGCGGAGACTCCGTCATCCTTGTGGTAAAAAACCCACTGGGTCAGGCCGGAAAGTAATGCGGACAAATTTTCAGTATGGATCAAAACAGAAGTGTGTAATCTGAGCGTTGTGAAAGGACACTAAATGTATGAGGGACTGACTGCATTCATGGATGATATGTGGAGTGTATTTTCAGACAGACATTTTGCTGAGCCGAATGTGTCGTTAACATTGTGCGTGAATCTTCTCGACTTGTTTCTTTGGACAAAGAGAAAGTAAGGATGCTTTACAATAACCATGTCACAATTTGTGTGGCCAATGGGACATGTCACGCCCCAAGAATCATGAAACACTGGGGGAGTTTTATTTTGTATCAGCAAATGTTTTATATTATAGGAAGACATTACTTTTCATTGAGGTATGTATGATGAGTGTATGGACTGAATAAAGTCAAATTTCATATGGAAATATATGATTTGTTGTTGTTCATGATTGTCAATTTTGATGAAGAAATTATATAAGTATTCATTCTTGATGGTAATGGAATGAGATGACTTTCGGTCATGAAAAGTCAAGGATAATCGGAGAATTTTCCCTATGCAGAAAAGGTGTCTATATCAATCTAGAAAACGTTACCAAATTGTGAAAAAACATGAAATTAAAAGAGAAACTGAACTTGAGCTACGGAAGTTGGTTTTGGGGTCATAAAGGTATGTGTCTTAGACACTTTTCCCTTGTAGATATGACCATGGCAACTCATGGAGATAAATAATGATTTTGAATTAATATTTAAAGTCAAAATCATCAAAGATATCAAATCACATTATTTTTAGTCAAAATTTGGTGATTTTTTTATGGGTTGAAAAAAATCCTTGTTTCCATGACTGCAATGAAAATAGTGATTTTTGATGATAGGGCCAGACCAAAAAATTGGATTTCGCTCGCCTCATATTTAAAAAAATTGAGTTTTTTTTTAAAAGTCGTTTTCTCTTGATTCCAGTAGATCAACCAATCAAATATTTCTTCCCGTGGATTCAAGTTTTGCCAGAATTGTTTAAAAAGAGAATTTGTCGCTCGCTTCACCTTTTCCATGACCAAAATCCATTGACAAAATAAAATTATTTAAAAAAAAGATTTTTAATTTTTGCTCGCTCACACCATTTTTCCAAAAGTGAAATGTATTGACCAACTTTTTTGTGTGTGGCAGTTGCCATGGCAACAATAGAACATTTTTGCTATAGCCGTCACATACAAAGGTTTATTCGAGGTATATGCATTCATAAAAACAAAATTACTTCAATCATTTCATTTAGCTAAATCTGGAAAATAGCAGTTCAAACTGAGGACGTCAGTACGTCACATTCATGACATCATGTATAGGTCAACAAGTAAAGGATACCTCCGCATTCAGTACCAACCTTGGCCGTCAGGGGGCTCCATATAGCAATTTGCTACAAAGACTGTTCGATAATATAGCAAAAATCGCTGTAGCACAGGGTTAATTGCCAATTCGTTCTCATTGCTACCGTTATTCCACAGGACCGGAGTATTGTCAGTATTTACTGTTTGTTCCTTTGTGTGGCACTAGGCGTAGGGGGAGCTTAGGACAAATAATTCCCGCACCAACTTAGAACATACTATGGATCTGGAGGAACAAGAACGTGACTTTCGTTTTTAATTTTCAGATGCCTAGCCCCCGTATATGCACCCTCTAAAGTTGGAAAATATTTAATCTATTCAATCTTCATTTCAGGAGGGACATAGAAATAAACCACACCAAATTGAGTTATTTTGGAAATTTTGAAATATCCAAGATGGCTGCTGGGTGCCAGATTTTTTAAAACTTTTTTAAACACAGAAGATCATAATTGATCTAAAATCCTTCTTTATGGTTGGGCTTTCTCTTCCTAAGCTCCTACTGAGCCTGAACCAACACTAGAGACAGATAGATACAACATGCTAAGTCTGCGATCCATCTGGTAAAACATTGAAAAATAATTGATTGTGTCTTCTTGTCACTTCTTCAATCTTCTTTTGTGAATTTAAAAAAAGGCTCATAAAAAGCTATTGTCTGAGATATTCAAGCCTTAAGTTCATGCGACAGTAGATACGGTTATATACCGAGGTTGCAGGTTCCTTAGTAGGGGGCACCATTGCTTGATCTGGTAGCTGGTGAGATAAGCAATGATACAGCAATCACAATGGGTACAAGCTGTTACATAATGCCCCCTAAGAATTCCGCATTCAAGGCCAGGGAGTTATCTCATTGGTTGATAATGCATCCAGCTACAGGCCTATAGTATTTTGCCAAGTATCTACTTCAACATTAATGGTTTTGCAAAGAAGCTAAATTTCTTTTTACTTCTCACAGTATACGTGTATATAATTATATAGGCCTTGCTGTTCTAGAAAATGTATTTTGATCATATGGTCCTATGCATATTTTAAGGTTTTTGGGTCATTGAAAAAGAACAGTTAACAAGTAATGGCAATATCCTGAGGCAACTTCATGTATAGGTTTCAAGTGCAAGTACCAGCATAGACAAATTGCTTTATAAAATCTGTATGAACTATTTTGTATAGAATTTATGACTGTGTCTCTCAAAAGTGAGCCTTTGAGACAAACCTTTTCATAATTATGTTACGAATACATTTAGTAAAACTAACGGTTTTTAAGGAAGATGTATTGTGAAACTCATTTATGAAAATAAAAACACGTCAACAGTTAAAAAACAACAACTTTAGACTAATTTTGTTTGTTTTATTTTAACCCGGAGGCTTTAATCACGTTGACCACGTTTAGAAGATGAAGGCAAATGCATAAATGGGGGTCGGATAATATGGAATACTGAACATATAAGTTGACTCTCACAGGATGTTTGGAGACGATACATACATTCCTTATATATGATATAATTAATACTGAATTGTATATCACAGCAATATACATGCATACAATAGATTATATAATGATTAAACCAAATTACAACATAAATGTAAAACAACGCTAGGTGAATTAGAAATAGCTATATACAATGTTCCACTGGACCAGCAATGTGACGAAAATGTGAGGGTTCTGGGTGTTTTCACATAATCATACATCTAATCTATTTTAATGCTCTTCAATATTGCACCATCATATATAATATAATAAAGTTCAAGAAATTATGTTCCATATAGGACGCTGTCTATACACCCAGAGAGAACCTCACTGTACGAAAATCCTCTTGTGTCGATGTTACAATACTGTTATTTTTCATTATAGTCATCTACATAAATATGATGCATCGTTATCAATGTCATCATCATCATGATACTTTCCTTCAGCACATTTTAATTCCTGCTGGGAATATAAAGTCTTGAAAAGGGATGCTATGTAAGAATATGCGGCACCACTTCTAGATTTTTTAGAATAGTTTTATCGACTCAAGCTCATGAAAAGAATCACGCTCCTCCGGCTCAGTCATTAGATAGTATTTCGATCGCTTCTCTTGCTGAATCATTGCCATGGAACTTTTTCCATCGAACCATATCTGTGAACGATATTATAATCATAGGGGCCATGGTCGAGTTCAACATTCTCTTATATTATGTCATACACATTTTACATATGAGTCGCAATACCGTGAAGCAGAATTTATACATTTACCAAAATGAATCTAAATGACGCTAGCTTTTTTCTTTCTTTTGATGGTTGTTTTTCTGACAAGTTAGAATGTCATTGGGAGAGCATCACATATTTTGACAGGAAATGCTGTTCAATATCCGACCCCCATCTTCATCAATCGTCCACCGATCGTCTGTTTAGCTCCTGTGTGAAGATATAAACGGAAACCTTTAGATTTCATATTTTCTATATACATGATTTGACACAGACGTGTGGGGATAAAAATGGGACGAAGGTGCTGCTAAAGAAGCCATCAGTTCGCAACAAGGGACGAACTGAAAAGCGTACCATGACAGATGGCACATCTCTCGTAGTCTCAAAAAGCGTATTCTTAAGGCATATCCCCCGTAGTCTTAGGCATTGCATGTCTCCCATAGTTTAATGCTCTATCCCTCTAGATTGCGACAGTCTCTCCCAATAGACTAATATGAGTAGTCTTAATTAAATATAAATGGGGTTTGGTTATAGTTGTGTTATCAGTTTAATAAAGAAAAAGAGGGAAATGGGGGTTCGGGGGTTATAAAGCAATTACTACCCTGTCTATCGTAGGTAGTTGGACCACGTAAATACCCACGTCTAGCGGGTGTTTATTTTTTTCAGGGAAAAGACGTGGACGTGGGTATTTACATGGTCCACCTAGGATCTACCGGCCCTTGGTGGATATTAAATATTCACCTGTGGAGCACTATTTTACCTGAAAAGTAACACATATCTATAGGGACATAGCAGTAAGACTACGGGTGATATGCTTTTTGAACCTATAAGAGATATGCCCTTTGGCAAGGCACCTTTTTCAGTCTGTCCAGCGTGCACTGCTCAGTCCCTTCAGGTTGGATATTAAATAATACAGTCATTTTAGTTCATTGTTTAATTATTCTATATTTGATGAACTGTACAGGTCCATCAACATTGAATTGAAGACTTAAGTTCCTGTTTCTTTCGGTACAATCATTATGATCAGAATAGAGCTGAAAACAGAACAGGTGACTTAGAATTTTGAAAATGACATCCATATTGATCTAGACCAAATAAAATTGAACTTTGACCTTGAAAAGAATAGACCCGTGTTAACTAGGGGGTAACAGAAAATACAGAATTGATACATTATATCAAATTAATTCTAGTAAGGGAAAAGGTCTCAAGCTAGGTCTATAATCTATTCAATTGTATAGATTTCATCTTTGTTAAATCATGAAATATTCTATATGTTGGTAAGGAAGGTAAATTGTCAAAGGATCAATTTTCAGGCCGGTTATAGTGAAACAAATAGACTGTTAATGAATAACATGTGTTCATTATGGAAACCATTCAGAATAGGTGGGGTATCATGCCAAAGTCAAAGTAATTCTCAACAGTGGTATGCAAGCCATCCCAAGGGGGTACTCAGACTGTCATTGTGAAATGAAATGCAATAACAGTGCTAGGAAATATAGGCAATTAATGAATATCTGAAAGGAAAAGAAAACCAAGACGTATTATGGAGGCCCATATCAAAGCCTGTTGTGTCAATCTTAAAGTTAGCTCTCCCAGTCTGATGCCTTGATATGTTCACTGTTTTATTGGTGGCAGACATACAAAATGCTTAATGCAATATGTTAATCAAATGCAGTTCGTTTGTTTTGTCAATGATATCTAATTTGATATGCAGAATACTGTATAAAGTAAAGCAAACATGATGTTTTGTTGCGCTGTTATGTATGACACGTCTAAGAGAGGGAGAACTATCTTTAAACCAAACCATCAAGCAGAGAAATTCCCAATCTTAACCATGGTGACCTGAGGTGGTACTACACAGCCGCTCAAAATGTAATATATCTAAGTTCACATTTCCCACACATCAATGTCTTGTTCGTGCAGTAGATAATTACGTTGTATCTTGCTGACAATCATTCTATAAACAAGACTTGCCTTCATAAAATTCACATGCTTTCACAACATATATACTTGGTAAAGTTTTACTTTGCATATAGGAGTTGCCAAGAAATTGTGGCGGTTTCTGCTATGATGTGAGCTATATGGTGGAACATAATTATATTTCATTTAGGATTATCAGCCATTGACCTTTCGATAACGTTTAAGTACGGGTCAATACTTGCAGTATAAAAGTGGATTCTCACCCATACTAGGATTCCAACCATATTTAGATGGCCTATTTCTTGGCAACTTCCCCATACCTGTATAAACCCCTCTATCAGATATACCTGGTGCCAATACACAGCCCTTAGACCAGTTCACTGCTGAGTAATGTACTCATAGTTGTTGAACCTGCTGTACAGCATTGGAGGTGGGTATCTGTCACGATGACGGCTGTATGACGGCATATGGAGGCTAGTCGCTATCCAAGTTGAGCATGTACAATAGAACAAGGCCTATGTAAGTATACCCATAAAAACATCATGAATAGATTACAAAAAACACACCTGAATATATAAGATATATGTAATACTAGACCCAAAATAACACTTTTATAGTGATACATTCTCTTTGGAATTGAATGGTTCATATTTCTTTAGTTATGATGATATC
This sequence comes from Harmothoe impar, assembly GCA_947462335.1. Taxonomy (NCBI): domain Eukaryota; kingdom Metazoa; phylum Annelida; class Polychaeta; order Phyllodocida; family Polynoidae; genus Harmothoe; species Harmothoe impar. The sequence goes on from OX381704.1 coordinate 55,348,375, forward strand.
TGCTTATACATTTGTGATATGCTATGGTAGTATGTCCTCCAGCCACCAGGTAAGAGTGAAGTGCACAGAACGCCCCCTAGTGGGCCATATACTCGGTGGTTGTTACCTCTGGACGCTGACTCAGTGGTAAACAGGCAAAGGACCTGAGTCGAATGTGTTGCGGCTAGTACGACTCCAGGGGTGGGGCATGGCGTCTACCCCATACACTGTGGGGACAAATGCGAATAAAGCAGCTCCAAGTTACAAATACAAATTTCCAAAATATTTTCTTTTTGGTGCTCATACAAAATTCTAATTCACTGGTCAAATCTCAGTTTACTGTTCAGTAGCAAAATGTTGCTGCAGCCGAGCATTAATCTATAATCATGGAACATGTTGTACAATTCTATATTTATTTTCAAAGAAAATATGTTTCTTCATTCGTTACCCTTTATCATGTGAAGCAGGTTAGTACAGGAAATGATAATTAGATGCCATGTCCCACTTAATTGAGCAAAGCCAATATAGCACAACCTCAGGTACTGATTATTATCAGTGTGTCTCCTAAGTTATTTTGGCAAGGGTGCCAATAGATTATCACACTATGCTTATGTACAAAATAAATGAAAATTCAGGGGTGCTGTTCATAATGCATGCGCCTCTAATATGGACGTAAGCACCACCTTATCTAATAGGCGATGGGAGCGATGGTACCAGGGCGGTAGGCCATCCGGGGTACGCCTAGCGTGGTGTGCCGTGCTCCAGTAGCGTAACGGGAATAGCCTATGGGGCAGATATAACCACTAGAACCAGTTTACTTATATCTAACCAACACCCTGTCAGAAGGTATAGTTATCAGTAAAAAACACCAGTGAGATATGACATGATCTGTGTTTCAGTCATTAAGTTGACGTCTTATAAGATTAATGTCTACACATTTAGCAAATATCTAAGTTTTCTATATCTTCTACACCAACGTGGGCAATAATTGTACATGTAGTATAATAGATGGCAACTTAATTGGCATGATCTATTGAAACGTATTGCAATTTTATTTTATTGAAAATCATTTGATAGTCTGGTATGTGCAATGTACTTTTGGTATGTGCAGTTAGACAATAGAACATTTTAGAGAGTCTGAAATTATAAACATCTGTTTATAGCATATGTCCATCCCAGGACTATGTTGTGTCGTGAGTGTTATCGAAGTTGTGATAGTGTTGTATGTGATATATTTGCGAGTAAAATATAACATCGGTTTGAACTAACTAACACCTTTGTAACACAGAAACAAAGTACATGTAGAATCAGATGATATATACATGAGGTAATCTATTATACTATTAATTCCACTCTGTATGGAAGTGTCACTAATAAGTCAATCTACCGTAGGGGTAATGATTAGTTAAGAATTTGCTATGCTCTTATACGACAAAATTGACCACATCTAACATAATGGCTCATGAGCTAAATTGTAACGCAACGTCATTTATAAAGCATGCCACTTCCTCGAGAAATGTTACGCACAGACTTGTATTCCAGATGGGTAGCAAAATATTACTGATACAGTCGTTTTCATCCTTATATGTACCCAGGGGAAACATTCCCTGCGTTATTCGCTTCATGCACCTTTCCCATATAATATTAAGAAGAAAATACTAGACAGGTAAAACCCGATTTTCTGGGGAATTACAACATTGCTAATTTGAGTCAATGTCAGAATCTTTTAAGTCATATATCATGATCTAAAAATCGAAATGACATTTTCCCTACCTTTGCAGATCAATGAAATCACCAAAATGAGAATTCTGGTCACGAAAAGGCTATGTTTTCCTTTTTAGTTAAGCCCCTGAGTAAAACGAAAGATGAAAAAGAAAGAAAAGGCTCTGTTGTCATATTTCTCAGTGCTTGGTAATGAGAAACTCTTCTTTTTTGAGTGGCCTAATAAATTTTCTAGGAGATTAGGACCGTATCCTCCATTGGGAATAGTAGGATTTGTTTCATGACAACCATATTATATATAGTGCCACATGTGCAAATTCCCTATAGAAAATGTTCATAACTTCAGAATTTAACTTCAAAATATGGAATATCAGCACCAGTGATGCTAGCATTCTATTTTTATGAAGACTATTGCATTATTCATCAGAAAGTATTGTTTTCGCGTATTCATCGCTCTTTTACCATTTGCAAACCCCCTGGGCCTATATTATAGCCAGTACCAATACTAAAAATCCCCATACAGGCACGTTTTCATACACTTTGTCACACTGATATCCTTCCATCTATTCACAAATCCACCTTCTACATCCATCAATTGTTCCTCACTTCTCCAGACAAGCCAACGTAGTAGTGCCATCCAGATATAGTCAATTTTGTCAGACATAACACTATACCAAAGAAGTCCTAGTAAGAAATCCACAAACACCAACACCATAACACATGTTCACAATACACACCTGGAAGTCCCTTCTTCTCTTCAAACCAGTACTTGAAGCCATTCTTGGCATGGTTGCTGAAGCTGTTGTTGTACCTGGTGGTTCCGGTGGGCATACTACGGGACATGGCGGCCATGGGGGCAGACAGGTGGCGGCTTCCAGCCGAGTGGTCCATGACAGCGGGACGCGGGGAGGAGTAACCATAGGGTGGGTACTGACTCATGTCATTCTCCTTCACCATTCCTGCAATACAATGAAAATTACACACTGAAATATTGTCTCATGGTGAATAATACTTTATACAGCTTTAAACCCGCAGATCTTACTGCACGTCCAGTAACAGTCAGAGTGCAGTCGGGACAGGTACTCAGCTCTATATATAGGGGCACTGGGCCTTTAAGGTTGGACTGAGTAAAATAATGAATATGAAATGGCAGTGTTATTAAAGATAAATCAGATTACAGGCCCTGTGTATGAAAATCCACTCCAAAAGAAAACGTCATAATTTTTCATTTACTCAGAGCCCAAGGAAGTCCAGGCGGCTCTCAGGCAAATATAAAGTAAACCTTCCTGCAGCAGATATAGGGCTCCTAGGTGTTAGGCCATGGGCGCGGCCATGTCTAATCCCCGGTGCCTTCTTAGGTTGTCTCTAGATGGGGCCTAAGTCGGGGTAGTAATTGCTTCAGTCTGTGTTACCCTGAAGACATGTAAATAGCATTGGCCCTCAGTACCTAGGTCTACTCACTGTAGGGCCAAGTCCGGGGAACCACTTCAGACAGAAGCAATGGTTACCTGTCCTGTGATGTCATAACCCCCAGTTACCTACTCCACCTACTGGCCTAGGGCCTGTACTGAAGGTTCTCAACTTAGCACAAGTGGTGCTGTGATCGACGGCCAGGTCTCCCAGTCACCGTTACTTAAAGGGTGTTACTACCTGTTCGATGATATAGATATTCTATTGATTTCTGCATACAGTTGTATAACCCCAGCTAGCACCTTACATAAAAATAACTAGTAATTTCATGATATCATTTTTCGTTCCCAAGATGTCACATACGCAAGAAGTTTTTACGTGCCCTTTTGCATGGGTTCTTGATGTAACAATATTTATGTGTATTTTATATAAACATATTCATATAAAAGAGACATATTTATCAGTGATACCTTTGGACTTAACAATAATGGCATATATATGACTAGCTGTAAAAGATGTATAAAACATGTAAATGTAGACACGTCAAAAAGATGTGATATGGAGATATCTACAAGCACGTTCTAGGGATGACATTTATACCAGTTTTGAGTATACCCCCTCCCCAGTAGTGATTACAAATCAGATAGGATAATCAGGATACCTCTGAGAAAGATTGTAGACATCATATAGTTATGTCCATTTTATGTCAATGTATGACATGTCCATGGGCACTCTGCATAGGAAACAAACACCTGCTCTGTGAAAAACACTTTGCAGGCATTTTCCATTCCTTACAGACGCATTTATCCTAGCCAGGAGGCCCAGATGTGATATCAGCCCAAAACCAGGATTTCTTCGTTTCAGACATGTTTTAGGCCTACAGCTGGTCAATTATATACATCATTATTATTAAGTTTAAACATATTGTTGATATGTATTTTTTTAAATGTAAATATACTTATGTAAAATACCCATGCAAAGGGACACGTAAAAACTTCTTGCGTATGTGACATCTTGGGAACGACAATTGACATCATCCAATGATGTCACGACCAATCAGAAAATGATGTAAAAATGATGTAATTTACATGAGTTTTGCTAGCTGGGACTTAGTATAATATTAGTTCAATACATTAGGAACTAGAAAAAGTAAAGAAAATGCCCTGGTACGGTGCTCAATTCAATGGAAAAGCCACTTGAAAAAGCTATATACACTGAAAACCTCAGGGTCGTCATTTTGACAATGCCAAAACTGACAACTTTAGGTTGTCAAAGTGACACTCACAATGTCTCACTGTTTATCTCCTTATATTACACCCATCTGTCATCTGATATCAGTCCTTTATTGTCCCATCATGTCTCATTGCCTATTGTCATCAGCCCCTTACGGCGCCCATCCTGTCACACTGTCATACTGTATAACGATATGATATCAACCTGTTTATATATTTTCTCACCAACTAACAGTGCTCTTAGCCATCCATGGTAGACGTCCTGCATCTTGACAGAACTTACGTCTCTTTATCTTGCTGATCTCGTTCATGACACCCCCTTCTTCATCCATACTAGGATATTCTACTCTCTGATCTTTGACCTGAATCGTACTGCCTCAGCCAACTCCTCAACTACATTGTCGCTCATCATCACATTGTCTCATGGTTAAGATTGCTCAGGCTATTCTTCATAAGGCTTAAGAATAATGGTAGAATTCTTAGTAATTTCCCATTGGATTAAGGTATAGTAACCACTCACACACGCCATGATATGCCAGGGACAAGCTACGTTCCACGGGCAGAACCAAGTTTTCACAACAGAACTTGTGCCAGCTGATTCCAGGAAACGGTTCTTTCTCGTTTCTTTGAAATGGCCATGTTCTGATGATATTGAAAATGTTTCTGTGGTTCATTGACATTGCCAGGGGGATATGTATCCAAGAACACCCTCCATCCAATGTCGACCACTATTCCACAGGGTTCAGCTATACCTATCCATACTTCCCTTACTTCCTCTAGGATCTCAAATACTTTTGTGTCTCTCACCCCTGATCTCTAGGATATTCTGACATATTTCCAAAAGATCTCTAACCTTGTTCCAGGTCTCTTCATCCATGAAAATAGTCTAAAACCTATCATTCCATGGTGCCAACTCTACCCCAGTGGCCTCCACCATTCCCCAGTGTGAGCTACCCCTTCTTCAGGGTCCTGCATGCTACTCTACCCTCAAAGATCCCACATCCCTACTGGGGAATCTGAACCTCCCCTAACCTCCTCAGGGGTATCACTGAGGTAGTCTAACTCACATTCAAAGACCTTCGTTAGTGTCCTGCGTATCAACCTTCCTCCAGCTTTCCCCAATTCTTCTTCAGTTGTCCAGGGGTTGGATGGTTCCATCCCTCCTCCATTTCCAAACTACCCTTTGTGTCCCAGAAATCATCCTCTAACCTCCTACCACTCCCTTGGTCCATATCCCCTACCCTTCTATTTTCTGAACATTTTTGCGTACATAATCCCTTTATTCTAATGCGTACAAGAACTTTAGGGGGGTGGGGTGTCAATTTCGGGAGAAAATTTGCGTACATACTTTATTGAAGCCCCCTATTCATATACATATGACTCTGTTTTGACATGAAGTAATAAGAAATGTGCAGAGGGTAATTTCGCGGGAACCAGTTGCATACCATTTTATCTCTATGGGAGCAGTAAGCAATATTTGATGTTGCCCAGTTGATTAGCACTAACGCTGTTCTAAATAAGAATACAAGCTATAAGCCCATAAGTATTGTACAAGATACATAAATAATTACAAGCAAACATCGGCTGTCCTTCCTTCTTGATAGTGATGTATATTTCCATATACTTCTTTGTTTAATACCCGGTGATCTTACGCATTTCCATATACAATGTACTACTTGTATACTACCCAGTTATCTTACACAACTCCATATACTACTTGTATAATACCCGGGTATGTTGCGCATTTCCATATACTGCAAACGTAGATATTTTCGCGCTGCACATATTTTCGCGATTTTCGCGATTTTTTAATATCCGCGAAAATATGTACAGAGCGAATATTTATACTGTATTGAATCAAAGAGCCAAATCTCCAAAATCCGCGAATTTTAGTACCAGCAAAAATGTCCTTTTTAGCAAATTCGCGTAAATTAATACACGCGAAAATATCTACATCTACAGTAGGTTTATGATACCCAATGATGATGCGCATTTCCATATACTACAATGTACTTGTACCATCACCCGATGATAATGCGCATTTCCATATACTACTTGTACCATCACCTGGTGATGTTCCGCATTTCCATATACTACTTGTACCATCACCCGATGATGATGCGCATTTCCATGGACTACTTGTATCATCACCCGGAAATGCATTCACATACTAAATGTATAATGTGATGTGCATACCAGCTGGCCAGCATTATATGGGATAAGGTCGTCTACGTGACAGGGCCGATGATGGGCATCAGCAGTGGTCGTTGGCATGCATGGTTGGGGGTCACGGACTGGGGGTAAACATCGGGGGACAACGTGAGCAGTGGACTGCTGCCACAGGGCAGGGGGCTAATGTGTCGTAGTTAATACGGCTGTAACTCTCAGTCATGGCGCCAGGGGCTGTCTGAGAGTTACAGACAAAAATGTCTGTTAGGCTACTCCAAAAAAAGTTGTTTCTCATCACGGAGCAGCGAAAAATATGACGAGGGCGTTTTTCGTATTTAATCATCTTCTTAACTGAAGGCTAAAATATATAGGGAAATTTATACTTTTCCCCAAATCACGATTTTCCTGATGCGCGCGGTGATGAGAAGGGAAATGGACGATTCGCTCTACTGTCAGTTTGCACTGTTGAAGTTGAAGTTGAAGTTATTTATTGCGCGAGTAGTTCCTTAACGGAACTGTTTTCGTCGCACACGTATGGGATTGACATGTATAGTATCCTGGTTCACCATACGGTGCTATCTAACTAAACTCATTGTGCCCAAGTTGAGATGACAACGATGAAAGGTGTATGAGAGTAACATTGACAAAAAATAATTTAGCACACTTGCATTAACCGACCATATTATTCATAAAGATTGGAGTATGTACAATTATACAAGAATAGCAAAAATAATGAAGAGCACTAACCAGCTTTGGTGATTGATTTGATCATATATGAAGTGCTTGGGGGGGGAGTCACTGGGAGAGCCAAATGCAAGGCCTTACTTTTATTGATCAAGCAGTGGCAGCTTGTCTATTGCATGTTTAAAACGCCTTTATGTCGTTAGCTTTTGGATGTTAACGTCAAGGGCATCCCAAAGGGAAACACCTCTATAATAGGGGGATTTTTGGTAGAAGCTAGTCTTAGCTCTCCTTTTAGCAAATCTTATCTTTAGATCTCCTCTCGTTCTTACATTCCTCTGTTCCAGTGCCTCCCCTCCATGTGCCTTTTTCCACATTAAACAAAGTAGTTGTATTTTACGCTTCCTGGAAAGGAATTCTACTTTGCTTTCTTTGTGGAGATCTGTTACACTCTTTCCCCTTATTCGCGTTCTCAAACAAATGCGCAGCGCATGATTTTGCATGCGCTGCAGCTTTGTTAGGTCCGCCGAATGTGCGCTGCCAGTGTAGAATGAGCAGTAATCGATACTGGGAATTATCATTACCTTATAGACTTCAAGGCAGACATCCTTGGACGTGATCTTTCGCAGATGATTGAGTTTGTGTAACTTATTACCAAAACACTTTTTAGTGTTATTCATATGAGGAGTTAAACTCAGCCTGCTATCTAGTTCCACTCCCAGATATGAGTAACTGCTACATGTGGGTAGTGTCACATCATTCAATGTCATTGATGGATGTCCTATGTCTGCCAGCCTAGATTCTGAGCCGAAATACATGCACATACTTTTAGTGGTATTAATTGTCATATAGTTTTGTAAGCACCATGCTCCAACCCTGTCTAGGTCTGACTGTAGCAGCTGGTCGGCTTCCTGTTTATCAGAGTGTGATGCATATAGTATTACATCATCTGCATACATGGTATATTTACAATTTTGAATGCTTTCACCAAGGTCATTTATAAATAGTACAAATAGAAGAGGGCCTAAAATGGAGCCTTGGGGTACCCCAAAGCTGACATTAGATTGGTTGGATCTGATGTTATTAGCTATTGTACAGTGAGACCTGTGGGCCAGGTACTCCATCAGCCACTTTTTGAGCTTCACATGGATGTTAAGCCTGCAGATTTTTAGAATTAGGGTTGGGTGGTGGACGCAATCAAACGCTTTACAGAAATCGATAAAGCAGCAGGAAGTTACCTTACTATCGTCACGTGCCGCATAAAGATCTTTTAGCACATTAAAAACCGCGTCTCCAGTTGAGCGACTGGGACGAAAACCAAACTGAGTTGCGCTCAAAATTGCTGCACGTTCTAGGTGAGCTGACAATGTCTTGTGTATGATCTTTTCAAGTAGCTTTCCTGGTAAGGGAAGCAATGTAATAGGGCGCCAGTTCTTAATGTTAGATAGATTTCCCTTCTTAGGGATCGGCACTAGGGTGCCTCCCGACCATGCTTCCGGAAAGATGCCTTGGTCTATTGAATTACGGAATATAAGCGTGAGCTCCTTGCTGAGGAATAGGAGGGCGTCCTTGAGTACTTTGCTGTTTATGCCCATTATTCCACTAGATTTATCAGTGTTTATTTTCTTTATTAGTGTTAGTACCTCTTCGTGATCAATTAACGCGCTCAGATCTAGGTCATCTTCGTCGTCGTTGATGTCAGGGTCTGGCAAGTCGACGCCGGCAGTTGGCATTTTGCTGAAGAGATCGTTGCCAATATTAGCAAAATAGTCATTTATGAATTCTGCTGTCTTGTCAATGGGGATAGTTTCACCCGTTAATTCATTAACTAGGTGCACTGTTAAGTTTTTAGTTACAGGATTCAATAAGCTGCCAATTGCTTTCCAGAAGCGTTTAGGATCACCTTGCGCGCGTTCTAGCAGATCCAGTGCATATGTGCTTTTGGCATTATGCAGTTGGCGATGAATCCTGTTCTTAATTCTATTAATTACTTTAATTAATGCTTTATTGTTAGTTGCACGTTGTTCCCTTATAATATCCTGCCTATCATTTATCAACTCCAGGGTTTCAGGGGTTACCCATGGGTCATTAACTTTCTTTAATGTAACCGTTCTAATAGGGCAACAAACATCTAAATAACTCGTGATGGCGTTGTGTATGAACAGCCACTGTACATTTGGGTCGGCACTGTTTTTAAACGGTGACCAGTCAAGGTGAGTTAAGTACTCTAGCATGTCGTATTTGTCATATAATTTGTATGACCTACCGGTGAAGGACAAAGGATTGTGCTGTTCCTTTTCCTTCTTCCTACATGCATATACAGCATAATGATCGGCAATCATACAGTTTAATACCCCATTAGAGTTAGCTATATTACAATCGGTTAAAATGTGGTCCAGACATGACCCACCAGTGCCTCTATCATTAGGTCTCGTTATGTCTTCAATTAATCTCTTTAGGCTAGTTTCTCTGCATAAATCAAAGAGTCCCTTAGCCGCATGACAATTACGGTCCCTGGTGTTGGCGTTTAGGTCACCTAGGACCCAAACCTCAAATCTCTCTCGGTCAACCTTGCCCAGTTGTTCACGAAGCTTATCAAAGAAGGTATCATCGTCCCCACTCGGGGGTTTGTACGCATTAAAAATACAAAGATTCTTATAATTAGGCTTTTCTATAAACAACACTTGCAGTTCAATAGAGAGCTCCATCAGTTGGAGGTGTTTTTGTTCCACACAATAAGGACCAAAGTAATCTCCCACATACGTTATAAGCCCGCCACCAGTACGGTCTAACCTATCATGTCTAAAAATAGACTTGCCAGCCCAATGAAGGAAGGCATTGTCTGGGCTAGTAGCCCAACTTTCACAAACACACAAAATGTCACTGTCTAAGCTTAGTTTTATATCATCTAATTTATCAGAGTTCAGGCTCCGAGCATTGCAGCTTATGAAGGTGACTCCCTTAAGGCTACTAATAAACTTTTGCGTAGTTACCAGACTTGCAGTGCGAGCTTGCCTGTCCATAGCTGTCTTGGTGAGCTGGTATTTAGGAACAATTGGGGGGGGGGGTAGTACCCCGGGTTGCAGTACCAGGAGTATTACAGGCAAAGCTTAAGGAGTTGTCTCACCTAAACTGTTGCCCCTAACGTGGGGGTAGTAGGGGGGGTATTAAGTGACTCCAAGAGCGCTATGGAGGGCTCCGCAGACCTCGTGACGCACATGGGAGGCATAGCTTTATAGCTAATTCAGAAATAGACAAAGTATATGTTATGTATGGCAGAATTATGTTTATATCATTTTACATGTTATAAATGGGCACATATGAGTATGATAGACTGACTAGGTGTATGATACATTGATGTGGCATGTCGATTATCCATTTATGTATATGTGTAGGGTTTTCTGGGCTGATTGTCTATAGCCATATAATACTCTGCTTTTATATGGTGTCGCTGTATTATTAGAGTAATCCAGGGGGAGAGTTTGTCACTGTCAGTTCGCCCTACTAGATGATTCGCCCTACTAGATGATTCGCCCTAGATGATTTACTCTACTTTCTGGATGATTCGTTCTAGTGTAAATAATACCTATATTTTCCAAAAAGAAATTCAATCTGGGGTCGTAACAGAGACTGGATAATAGATGAGAAAAGAAGAGAAAGAAAGAAAGAAAGAAAGAAAAATAAAACGGGGGTGGGGGAGTGGTCCCCCTCCCCCCATAACATTCATGTTATCAAGTCTATCCTACAAATTAAAAGATTACAATTTTAGGCGTTTAATAGACTATAAAAGGGGGTTGTACAATTTTCTCAATGGGCTATCCTAGGAGGTGGAGTAGGACCAAGATTCCCTAACTTTATCATGGTAACCCCCCCCCCCCCCCCCCGGAGTAGGCTGTACTGGTAACTCCCAGGAGTAGATGCCCACATTCCGGGGAGTAGTAGGGCGAATCATCCAACTGCATACTCCTGCCATGGGGTAGGGCGAATGGTCCAGGTAGTAGGGCGAATCATCCAGGAGGAGTAGGCCTAGGGCGAATCATCTAGGGCGGACCGACAGTAGAGCGAATCATCCATAATCCGAACGGAGCTAATATCCTTGTTTCTCATCACCAAGCCATGAGAAATTTGACGAGAGCGTTTTTTTCTTTTTTTGTGGTGTTTTTTTTTGTGGAGGGCTAAATGCGCTAAATGAATTCATATTTTAGTAATTAGGAGGGGGGGCTATGAGATCAATGATCTCGGCATGTTGTGAGTATGCCTGTTTTCTCTATTCTATCACAATTGCAGCACTGTAAGCTTTACATTGATATAAATTATGCCCATATTTGTCCATTATTATCATGGTTTTTCCATTAAAATTGCAAAAGAAAATACGATTTTGGTGATGCGCGCGATGATGAGGAACAAGATTATTTTGAGGGGCCCAAGTGTGGCAATAGTAATGTGGATGCCTTACCGTCAATGAAGCAGATGTGGTTGCCTCCGTTGCCTGTGCACTGTCTGACGTGTCTCCATGGGGCACCTAGCCGACCAGCGCGCGCCCTACAAGGGAAATAACACACTAGTAGAACACATGCCTTAATCAATGCTGATTTGTGTATGTGTACAGAGGCCTTGTCAACTCAACGGCACCACGCCCCTGTCCATCTTATATTTAGCCTTAACTCTATGGTGACAGAACAGCAACAGCTCAACTGTTTTAGTTATCAAATCATACTCATAGTGTAAAAGCAATATCTCACAGTGCTAGAGCCTATACAAAATATATGTGCTTCCGGTCACGACTGTATTACAGTACCGGCTCATAATTTTTACACATATTTTCAGGGACTACGTATTTCAATGTATTGTTGGCCAAAAACGTTAATAAACGATAGTTTAAAAGTGTATTAGAGCCTACTTTATCTTTTTTAATATGTTACCGGAAACGCACTTATTTCTTTTTGGCCTGGGGTTAGCATTAAATCTAGATGGCATAGATAAGCTTAACAATACGTATCTAAGATAATAAATATAATATTATGTATGAGCAAACTAAGTGAATAGTCTATCGTTATTGGTCGAACTGAAGAAACATATAAAATAAGGTAACTATGGAAACGTATATATGTGTAAGCGTCGCCAAGAACAAAATATTATTCTAGCTTATTGTTAACACATAAATGCGGAAATGTAACAATGCTATGAAATAAGAATGTAATGATGAGTTGGCCTAATTCGATGAATACACTGCACTTCATGATATGTCATGTTAGATATTCCTCACGTTTCATGCGGTTATTGATACCATGCACAGACTTGCGGGCACTTTGGGTAGCTCATTACATATAATATGATATACATTTTGTACACCTATAAGTGCATGCCCATTTCCTTCTTGATTGCTGAAAACACAACCGGAAACCATCAATCCAATCGCATGTTAATCACGAGCAAAAGAAATCCATCGGACCCAACATTCTGCATCTGTCAATTGGTAGGAAAAATCACAACACAAGTAAATCACAGGCAGGTTAATTTTTCAATAATTAATCTTGGCACATCTCAACACCCAGGCACACCATGGTTTGGGTCGTAAATAGGTAAAAGGGGTGTGGTTGCCATAGCAACAGTGATGCCACACTCACACTGGTTCACCAGGGTCCTCCGTCTGGTTGTCTTCCATGGGGAAGGGGGGCACATTGAAGGCTACTACCCGTTTGGGTAGGGCCTCCTGTTGGACAGACCCCACCCCTCCGGCAGTGCCAGGAGGGGGCCCGGCGTAAGGGTACACATTGGGGCCGACTGCCCTGCTCTGGGCTGTGCCCGGAGGCATCAGACCTGTGCCTGGCCGGGCACTGCTGAAAGACGCAAAATGCATACAAGGAGGTCAGCCCATTCCTTTACTTTATATACGAGACAATGGCAAGGGATGCAAGAGAGAGGGGTGTTTTAGGGTTAGGCCTGCAAACAACGAAACTTCCCACCAAAACGCTGTTTTCATGTTGTCATTACATTTTGTTAGTCCCATATAAGCAAACACACCCCACATATAATACAAATCCACTGGCCATAAGCAACGAAATACCACGCTGAGACACATGCATTTTGGTACACTTGACTCTTTCAAACCAATTATCTTCGTGGCATGGCATCACTATCTTGCCATGTCCCATTCATTCTCTGCTCTCCTCCCCCCGGGCCTCCTCCTCTCTCTCCGGACTCACATACTGATACCCTATTGCTTTCCTCCAATCCCAACTCGACGGGAGATCAGATGCGTAATATGGATCGTACATGCTTTTGTTTTGACCAAATCTTTATTAGCCGTCTCAACGAGTTAATCCCCCTAAACCCTTTCAACTAACCACATGATGTTGTTGTATATGATTGGAGGAGGTGGTGTGGAGGATGTATATGGAGGAGGTATGGCCAGTGGACTGTATTTGGTGGATATATTCTGTTGTTTACAGGCCTTAATTAAGGCTACATAGGGGAAACATATAATAGAGTGTGTCTATATAATTAGCTGTATTGTAAGCTGACTGTAGATATATCACAAAGGCGTCAGTGCATGGTGTTTGGCATTTAATCCTTGTTGTCTAAATTCCTAAAGACCCACTAAATAAACATGTAAGTCCATTGCCAAGTGGGATTTAGTAGACTTTCATAGGGACATTATACGATAGACCTCATAATGTGCAGGAGAGGTTATTTCAACGCCTACAGTTTCTAGTGTAGACCTACATACTAGTATATATAGAGGGGGGGGGGCATTTTGAAGTTTCATCCAAAATGCGAAGTAAGCCAACGACAGCTGCTTACAGTTAGTTTGTGGGAAACGCTCACTTTGCCGTAAAGATGTGGTCATTTACTAACCACAGGGGTATAACCCCCCTACCTTGGTGGTGTCACTCCCCACCCTTGTTGCTAAATAATGAACACTCTCCAGGTCGGAGGCCATACGCCCATGAAGTCAGTAGTTATACTGTTCATTTAAAGTGGCATTCTCACCGAGCGTATCCCACTCACAATTCTAGTACTGTTCTAGTCTGCTATGTGGTTAAGTGCGAGTGGTGAGAATGACCCTTTAAGAAGGGCTTAAATCCCAGACCCATGCCCTGTGTCGCCTACTTATGGGGACTAGCTATACGCCTATCTATCTATTATACATATCCATTGTAAGTGTCTGTGCTATGTTATTGTCTGTTCGTCTTGGCAGGACTATACGCTACTGTCTCATTTTCCCAAATTATAATGCAATCAACAAACAGAGCAACTACTCAACCAACGACAAACACACATATCCCTCACAACAGACGTCATTTTGATATACTACTTACGTTGGGGGTCCCGGGTCCGCAAAACGGTGCGGAGACAGGGACTGTCCGACCATATGGGTTTGTTCCATTTGACCACCACTACCTCCTGATAACAGGCGTTGATAAAAATTATTGTACGCCATATCTGGATCTTCAGCTGACTCTGCCGGAACTTTGGTTTGAACGGGCTGAAACATCAAAGGATAACATAAGTTAGACATGTCACCAAAAGTTATATTATACAGCAACAAGACACATATATGTTTAAAAGTCACAAATCATCACCATAGATATCGCACGAATACACATATTGGTACATTGAACCCATATCCTCCTGCCTTGTGATTTTAAGGGAAACACAGAGGAAACATACCTTTAACTCTAAGACCACGCCGACACCACGGAGAAATGGAATTATAGGTATCCACAACCATGCACGTGCCAACCACGTTATGTCTTAGCATGAAGATAACAGATTGGACTACATGAATTGTGTCCATTACCAGTCCTTTCCTTGAGTTAGTTATTTCTAAATAAATACTGTTTACGCGTTTTATATCAAGCATATAATATAAAATATGCTCCCCACCTACACCCATTATCGCTTCTTGGTAATTCATAAATGTAAACATCAGTAGACTTGGCATCCACTTTATATCTTATAAATTTGTCACACAAACTCCACAATTATAGATCTGCATGGTTAAGAAAGTTGACCAAGGTATATAAGGGGTACACGGGTTCTGTGAGATTTCTTTATTAGTTATACATAAAGCATAACCAGCTGCTGGCTGCCCAGTGTTAATGTTGGGACTGGCATTGCCTCCTGTACAGCCTCTGAGCCTGCAGTGAATTGTGCCAGTGGTCAGGGGCCTGGTGGGTACGGCCGCCTTGATCCCCCTAATCGGCCACATTGGTTTGTTGAACCTGGCACCCTGCTAGCAAACACTAATATTGAGAGGAGGTACTTGGGTTGTTTTACATCCCGTCCGGCCTGATACACAGATTAAGACGTGAGTTGTGGTCCAGATAGAAGACTGTGTAGGAGACTCCTAATTAATGTACATATATTAGCATTGGAACCATAGCCGCTGAGGGTACAAACTCTGACAGGTATAGATCCGCAAACAAGGTATATGGTACCTATGTCATGGTTACTATGAGCATACTGCATTTAACGGACAATCCCTATGCATCTTTAGAAACATAAGAAGAGACCTTAAGGTCAAATCCCACAACACGAAAAATGGGTGAGAAAGTGTTGATTATTGACATAAAACAAGGGGCAACTTTTACCAATATTGTAAATTGCAACACTTGCCCCATGATCTTATGGCTCTCCAAATCACACTGTGGTCAATAATAAGCAAGCAAGTGTTGCCTACAGGACTGGTTAATGGATCTAGTTGAGGGGACTTACTTCATGGTATGATTTGTCTTGATTATTCCCCCTCAACTAGCCTAAAGAACACCCTGTATAAACCAAATCGTTGGCAAATTCTAATAAGCAACATATTGAGCATAATCAGAGCAAAATATCTAAATGTTTTGATATCTTATTTATCATAATCACAACACTTAGACAAGGGTTATAACCAACATTGGGCTTGTTTCAGCCACTATAACCAACCAATATTGGCTAAGTGATCAGGATTTCACAATAAATTGCATTTTTCAGCCCTCATTCACGTTGTGGGATTTGATCTTTATGGACTACCGTAGACCCCATGTACACCCCACCAGTGGTATGGGAGTGGTATTGTCACAAGATATGCTTACGTTTGTACATGATGTAACCACCACTTCCCCTGTAAAATGAATGGCCTAACTGTCCCCGTACAGTAGTGGTGCTATTAAGTACTATAAGTAAGATAATAGTATCTATACAACAATTGAATGTAACTTGTGTGTAGAGATCACAACTGGCCACTCGCTGTGCAGGATAATGCAGGATAATGAAGTAGAAAAACTTCATAACGTTTACACATCCCACAAACGTGTTGTTTACTACCATATGGATCATACTCTGTGTACCAATCATGATATTCAACTAGGGCATGATTCACTCTCATCATCGTAGGGCCGATGTCAAAATTCGACATTGCGACATGCCATGCGGATGCCATTTCATTCGACACGCGACATAATGCCCTCCCCCATCCCCATCCAGATCTCCATTATGGTCCTACCCCCCCTCCCCCATCAAGGAGGCTGTAGAGAGGTCAGCAAACTGTACCATCCAGGTAGCTGCTACAAGGAAGCCCCTAGTTAGCTGAGCACAACGGCTAATCAGACATTGATCCTTACATGCAACACCAATTGGCATTCATCACTTATTCAAATCTCATTCGCCTAACGGGATACCTTGAAACCGGAAGTGGTTCGTCCCACAACCTCACAACCGTGTACAACGGTACATGGTCTGTCCCTCCCGTCCCTCCCCACGGCTAGTGTGCCATGTCAGCCTATCTACGTTTTATCTCTAATATGTGGCACTGGTATCAACGTAACTTACTTAGCTTGCTTATTCGGAATTTCTATAGCAGTCAAATGTAAATGTACAATGCGCCCTTACAATTATTTGTACTAGACAAAGCGTTACCAGCTGTATTAGATGTTACTTTTTGCTTGGAATCTAAGAGGTGGACCCTACAATTTAATAGCTGCAATTTACTGCAAACTGATAGCACAGTTATAATATCGGCCCATATGAGGGGGGGGGAGGTTATCAGGGGAGTATTTAAAGATAGATGTAAAGCCAAAATATATAGGCACATAACGTGTCTGCGATATTATTGTTCGGGTATTACATGTAATCGATTTTCACCATGGGGAATAGATATAAAATCTATATGTAAGATGTCATCTATATATAGCTCAACTCGGATTATTACACATACCCCAGTATATATAAATAAATAAATAGATAAATGAATAAATAGATATATACACCAGACATATCCCCCTTTCCACTCAAGAATATCAACAGTGCTTAGTGTAACGTATGACGCAATTTAATTTGATTTTTAATTTGATCCCCTACAACATAACAATGTCATATTGATTAATACTTTGTCACATAAGCATAACGCTGAAGGCCAGCAACTTCTAACACATAACTTATCAGCGACTTATCAACCGCCTCGTCCTAATAAGCACAGCAATTCTGAGCTGTTTCTTACACACCAAAACACTTCACACACAGAACTTTAGTACACTGAGAGGACCAAAAAGCAACCCTTTGTACTTGTGAGGTTTGGTTCAAACACACATAACATCTACATAATGACCAAATCAATGAAAGTGCACCAACATTTACATTTCCGATTTCTTTTGGTTCACATATTATATAAATCCATTAATTTAAACTTAAAGGCACATGGACTATGTACATGGAACCCCTTTAGTCTTCATGATAAAGGTATGTTTTGAATTTATTCTGATTAACATAACTTTAGCTTTGGTCAATATATTAGTGTATATCGTGAGACGTTTTAAGAAAGTTATAATATCACCGTGGACGCCTGAGCATACAGGCAGCGGGACTAGGTAATATTTTGTCCTCTTGCAAGTGATCAGTGCTGGGATTAAGTTGTTTTTCTATGCCAAGTTAATATGGCCGGGTTGTACAAAGCTAGATACAGTGGCCTCACAATTGTAGGGGCACTAACAATATAGCACGAGCACACACACGCCGTTAGTATGCCCATACAGATGAATAGAACACTCACGAAAACGGCAATACATTAATGCAAAGGCTATTTTGTAAGAACCTATTCCATATCGGGAAATGTGGTTACATAATTCAGCCACATGCAATCATGTGTATGGACTATGAAATAATCTGATATTGAGCATTCGGGCAGATAGATAGACGGAAATATTTGCATTTTATTTGGAGAAGTATGTGCTATATGTTACTGCTCCTAATGCTACCTCATTTATAAATGCTTAGTTCAGTAGTGAATGTAAAAAGCAATTTGGAACTAGGTCTAAATATCATAGTATTAATGTCACTTAAATACTCTGAGCCTCTAATGAGTATCATAAAAGTGAAATGACAACATCCGAGACGTTGATTAAGGATTCTGATTGCCCTGACAGTGATAATATAATATACGAATATGACGGGTTAAAATAAACCAATGCTCTAATTACTATAACTCACCTAGTGTAGAGCAGATACCCACTTTACCTACAGGAGTCCTAGTACCTCTGTGTGTCAGGTATATAACCTGCTCCAGGTGGTGGTGGCCGGCGGCAGTGCTGAGGTCTTAGACGATGTATGTATTATACAGCCGTGTGCACTATGGATGGTGATTGGCACCCGACTAACTCCTGGCTCACAGACCCACACTGGAGGAATCCCACCTTGTATGGCCTCTACCTGTATGCCTACCGACCACAGCGGCTCCCCTCCTGCCCACCTGCCTAGATACCACCCCACCCACCCACTTCCAGTACTGCTCTGGTCATGTGTATTATGGAGTAGTATTCATAAAGCCGCGCTAAGTTAAGTCCTAAGCAGGGGCACTCATAATATCACAGCCTATGGAGTGGTAAATCTACTTTGTAAAATGACCAACTTGGAGATTGAGTTATACACTACAGCACCATTCCTAAAGCATAGAGCGGTTTGGTGAAGGTTATACTGTAATGAGTATGACTGGTACATGGAGATCCCTGCTCTGCTGCTTTAGGGGCAGATCAACATAATAAACGTAGTACTAGTAGTCATGATATTCCTATTTAGCAGAGAAGGCCGATATGCAGGATGTATAAACGTCCGGCTATCATCATTCATTTGGAAGTGAATCAGTTCCATCCTTAAAGGGGCATTCTCACCACTCGCACTTACCAGATAGCAGACTAGAACAGTACTAGAATTGTGAATGGGAAACGCTCGGTGAGAATGCCACTTTAAAATTAATAGGTCTCATGTTCTTTTTATTTTATTTGTAAGCGATGATACCCCTACTCTTACACACACACCAACATAGAAAGCTATAGAGTATTGATATCTGTAGGTTTCATGACCAGGAACCTACACCATAGCTCTATGTGAGGTAACAAATAAGTGTAAGGGCACGCTACAGGTTGCTGATCAATATGTGTTATAGTCACACATCTATAACCTACATAGTTGGTGCCACATTTCCGTATATAATTTCCAGTGTTGTGCCTCTTATTGCCATGCATTATTGAGAAAGTTTACCTAAGGCTTTACCATAACGATGTGGATCGAGGAATATGTATTTAGCTTGGGTGTGTATTAAGTTATGTAATATTCACGATACCATTCTAATGGTCTTCATTCTATAATTTGAAAGATGTATTTAAACTCCCGCGTGCTCTACATAAGGCCAGGATTATCGGTCCTTTCTCCACTCGAACGATTGCTGGAGTGACAGTAAGACTTGGATTGTTGTTGTCGCAGGAGCTACACTTCATTTAGCTCAATTGTTCAATTGTAATGGTTGTTAATTTTTTAACTGCACTAGTCATAGATAGGTACTGCATTAGTCATAGATAAGTCTGATAACCTGCAACTGTTGTTTTCTTTTCATTTCTATACAAGAAGGTTTGCAGTGATACAAATATATGTGTTTAATCAAATTTTTATAAATAGTAGTTTCATGATATTACATTTGAGTTGCACCGTGCTCTACACTGTCAGGGTATGTTCTCCTGCGCCTATAAGCGGTAGAGGTTCAGTGTATATTTGAGTGCCTCACTATAAACCCCAGCGTCGTCATTTTGACAATACCAAAATTGACACCTTAGGTCGTCAAGATGACGACCTTAGGTCATCATTGTGACAACCCAAGGTAGTCATATCTGAATCGTTTATACCAAAGTTGGGTAGTCAGAATGACTACCTTAAGGTTGTTGATTTATTATTGTTGTGACTATTGTCAATTTGAAGACCTAAAGTCATCAGTACCGTAAAGCCTCGCGTATAAGCCGCGGCTAGTATGCGAGTCAGATCGCTGGTGCGGCTTATAGCGTGGGCCCAGAGTCAGGGTGCGGCTTATACGAGAGTTTTTGCTACTATGGTACAGTACTAAAGTCGCCATAATCAGACCCCTTGTGTGGCTTATAGGATGGCCCCAAACTCGGGGTGCGGCTTATACGCGAGTTAGACTTATACGCGAGGTTTAACGGTAATAATAAAAATCTTTTATTGACAACAAAGGAGGTCATTACTTACCTATGTGACAACTCTCATTGGGTAGTCAGTGGGACAACCTACGGCATATCCTGGTGTTTCACATTGGACATGCACTGGCACATGCTGGCACCCAGTGTTAATGAATGAAGTAAATCAGCATACACTGAAAACCTCAGGGTCGTCATTTTGACAATGCCAAAACTGACAACTTTGGGTAGTCAAGGTGACCACCTCAGGTCGTCATTGTGACTACCCATCTGAGCCATTCAGACCAAAGTTGTCATAATGACGACCTTAGGTAGTCACAATAATTGGGTAGTCAGAATGACTACCTCAAGGTTGTTAACTTAGGTATTGTCCATTTGAAGACCTAAAGTCATCAGTTATGACAACTCTCAAGTCCTAGGTTGTCCCAATGACTACCCTATGGTACACAATTCTATTCCTCACTTACTACTTATGGCACACTACTGCCACCTGGTTTTAATATCTGCATAACTATATCTGTCGTGAGATATACACTGGTGACAGGGAGCAGAGTGGTCTCTATACCTTTGGGGCCATCATTCTCACCCATTGGCAACTTATTTATAACAAGTAATGCTACTTAGTTCAATCAAGACTACACCAAATATGTGTAAAGGATGCCTCTCATTAAGAAGTGAACTAATTAGAGACTATATTCATACACCATTCTCCACTCCATCTGCCATTACTCATTATGACTACCTAGGTGGTCATAATGACTAGGCTCCTTGCTCTGGGTTTTCAGTGTAGCTCTTTCTATCATGAGGTATAAACTGGTGACAGGGAGCAGAGTGGTCCTAGGTTGTCCCAATGACTACCCTATGGTACACAATTCTATTCCTCACTTACTACTTATGGCACACTACTGCCACCTGGTTTTAATATCTGCATAACTATATCTGTCGTGAGATATACACTGGTGACAGGGAGCAGAGTGGTCTCTATACCTATGGAGCCATTATTCTCACCCATTGGGAACTTATTTATAACAAGTAATGCTACTTAGTTCAATCAAGAGTACAGCAAGATGTGAAAGGGATGCCTCTCGTTAAGAGATGAACTAATTAGAGACTATATCCATACACCATTCTCCAGAGCCTTTATTCATTATGACAAACTAGGTCGTCATAATGACTAGGCTCCTTCCTCTGGGTTTTCAGTGCTCTTCCCCTCCAGAATAGTGCAAAAGATTTAATAGGCATATTCCCTAGTCCCCTGGAAGGCGAAGTCTAGTTTTGATGATTTTTCTGGAGAGTGTGAGCCCTTAAAGTGGAGTATATATTTTGAAATAATGGTAAATCTTAATTAATCTATACTATTTAACAATTCAAACCTATAAAATGTTTGACAAATAACCTGATCACTTGATGATATTCCAAAAGAAGTAGCTGTATCGACATATACACCTACTTTGTTGTAAAATATTATACATATATCCCCATTTCTGCAAACTCTGCCTTAGAACAAGTCCATTCCTCACTAGAGGGATACCACTGGAGCCACAGTGTGATAGCACTTAGAACTAGCAGTGTGCGGGTGCTGGTTGCTGGGATGTCCTAAATCTTGGGTTTTAGGGGACTCAACCTCTGGGGAGGGGAGAGTGGAGCAATAAGTACACTGGGCCTCTGCATGTGGGTATTATGAGTTGCTCCGACCCATAATCGACAGTATACCTAAGTTCAAATACCCCCAGGTTATGCATGGTGACCATACCATGTACAAGTAAATCTCTTTTATCTATGTTTGAGAAAATAGGTCTGTCCCTTTGGCCTATCTTTTATAGGGAACATGCCTTGAGTTGGAACATGTATTACCTTGGGTTGAGTCCCATTGGTGGCTAAAGGCCCCCATTACAGTGTGTTGTGGGCCTACCCTATTTTAATCTTTATAAACACTTCTTCCCTTTTTCAAAAGCTATATAAACATAAATAAAAGAGATAGTAGATCGTATGGTCGCCACACATAGCCTGGTAGGGATTTGAACTTAGGTACTCTTGATCATGGGTCCTATGTGCTAACCACCACCCTATCCTGGACAGGTAACAAATAGAGTGTATGTATCCTATAGCATGCTGGGAATGCAATAGTCCCACTCTCCAGTATAGAGGATGCATACTGGGACCAGTCAAATATGTACAGTGAACGAGTGAATAATTGCTATACGTAGAATTGCAATGTTGAAATGATTATCGTGAGCAGCCAGGTATGATTATGTCATATATTGTTGTCAATCATCTAGTCCCTATAGACAGGCAATCCTTTCAATTCACCAGTGAACATACATTTTTTACGTATTTATTTGGTGGGAAGGGGGGGGGGGCACCATGTATACATTTGAGGGTGGGGTGGTGGGTTATGTACATAACATAGGGTCTGTGTATATCTCAAGTACAGCCTAAAATACTATGACCACAGGTAGTCGATATTGGTCAACGGAGTGATACGGTTGGCACACATATATGACCATATAATATCATAAGCTATGCATACATTGTCATGTGATGCATACGTAATTCACACATACAAAACAGCTGTATATGTAATGTAGCATTTCTATTATGTCCACCTGGTTGCACGTTATCATGTACACCTACATGTAGCTTCAAAGGGGATGGCTACCCCCTTTTCCCTTTACTATGTTAGTGTGAACATAAAATTGATATACCTCAGCTAACATAGCAAGGAAATTTACCCCAGGCAAATCTTTCCCTTTTAGTAGCAGGAAACACTGACTACGGTACATCAGTATTTCCAGGGTATGGTTGAAACACTATAGCCTAATCTATAGGCCTTGTCATAACGAGTGTGATGTCCCGGGACGAAACCGCAAGAACCGTTAGATATGGGAGCTAGGCTGCAGCCGTCTCACTGGCTTTTTCAGTAGATACGTTGGCAGGCGCGTCGGACTATGGATCCAAAGATCCCAAGTTCAATCCCCATGCAACCAGACTGGCGCAAAAACAGTTTCTTACATCTTTCAAAAAATGCCAAATAACTGCAAAAGGAATTAAGAATCTAACTGCTTAGAAATAATGACCATGATAGAAGCTGCAGCCTCGCTCTCATATTGAAGTGGGGAAGAGAAAGGTAGAGAGGATAAGCAGGGAAGAAAAATGGAGAAGGGATTGAAAGGGAGTTGGAGACAAGTGAGAGGGAAAGGGAAAGAGCATATTGTAGGAGTGAGAGAGGGATTTGAAAGTGGAGAAAGAGTAATTTGTTTTGGCCACTAATTAGTTTGGGATCTCTGACCAAAAGCACAACACACTTTAATTCAACATTGTACTTGTGGCCCAGTCATTTCTCGCACACGTACAATGCCACGGACCGCTTACTTTACAAATGAGTATACCACATGCATGACTATTAGGGTGTGGCATTAAAGAGGTCAATATATTATGACATAATGAATGATTTATGAACCACACTTTGTACTCAAAGTACCATTGTTTATTTATATGAATTATTAAGACACTATATTGAAAGTTTCGGGTGTTCAATTGTGAGGGGTACCTACAGAGAGTATTACAACACATTAAGTGTTCTGTGCTGGCGTGTAGCCAATAAGGGGTACATGCAGAGGAGGAGGAACAGGAAGTAGTGTTAGAGTGAATGGGTACTCCGGGGGTTATCATTACTAAATCATGATGCGCACAGAATGAACTCACGTAAGGCCTTCTAGGACCCCTATCGTACAAACTACCTTCTGTATTATGCATTTCCATATGCAAGCTACGTTTATCCAATGTATATAGATACCAATGTAACGACAAACTATGCTTATATGAAAAAGACGAAAGAGATTTAGATGAAGTAATTATGCTAATTGTATAATTATTATGTTATGTCAATAGACCCTTAGCATCAATCACAGGTATCTTCAGGTTGATTGTCGGGTAGTTTGTAGCACTTGGCCCTGCAGTGGTGAATGTGGTCATTTTAAAAAGATTGCATGTCTGAATGTCCAATAGCTACATCACTAATTGGGTTAGGAGTGCATATAGTTTTACTTCGGGCTTCACAGAGCGTAGGGTTCACCTGTGTTGGAGGTAGGCAAACTGGGTTTAACTTTAAGTTCGGTGTCCATGAGCTTCCATGAGCTTATAGGATTTATTACTTTATAGTCACAGTTTATATACTCCAGGGTATGGCCGACCAGTTGAAACATTGTAGTTTCAACCTCCCAATCCCAATTAACCCATGGCGAATGAGTCTCGTGTCGTGCGGATGTAAGCTACATAGCGCCCAATTAGAATCAACCTGAGTCTGTAGTCATAACTATAAGTGTGCCCCATTCAGATGCACAGCCAATCTCTGACCCATGCATTTGCCAGCCCCTCTGGATCCAAATTCTGTCCGATCTCAACTATCTTAGCTATAACTGGATTGCAGAAGCTACCCAACGCACGTTAGGCCACTGAAAAATAATTGTTTTTGCATCTCCAGACTATAGAAAATATGACCATTTAAAAAAGAATCGTGTTAGGCCACTCAAAAAAAAAGTTTCTCATTACCGCGCCCATCATAAAAATTGTGATTTGGGGAAAACTTGAAATAAGTCTTTTAATACATTTTTGTTGAGAAATATGTTAAAATTGGACAAATATTGGCAAATTTGACATCAAATTGAAGTTAATGCTGTCAGTAATACAGTCAGCTAGAAATAACTTGTATTAAAACAACTACTGGCGATCAATAAACGATGAATTACTAAAAATTGATCGCCAGAAGTCTAAATTTCCCTACGTATATAAGAAAAAGAATAAAAGAAATTTAAATAATATTTTTCACTGCTTAGTGATGAGAAACAACTTTTTTTATTGGCCTTAATGCGATAATGTAATATAGGATATGGAGGGCCATGACCTGTACATGGCGTGAATCAGTGCTATTATACAGGACTGTTTTTGCACTCATGTGTCTTTGAGGCTAGCTTCTACTAACTTATAAGTATAAGTGACCGACCACAGGGACTAGTGCTCAGTCAACTGCTGGCAATACTCCAACCTGGTTACCAGAGGGCGCGACCACAGGTCGTGTGGTCGCCGATTCTGAGACCAGGTTGGCAATACTCGTGCCCTCGTGCCGTCACCCTGTCGCCACCTGGAGATATTTCAAGAAACTAGCAGACCCATGCATGGTTATAACGCAGAGGAGGAAGTAAGCGCCCTGACGGCTGGAGGGAAAACAGTGCATAATTGGTTCTCTGTGCTGTGTGTGACAAAGCACAGGGAACCAAATGAAGCCTTCAGCAGCACACTACTGACCCCTTTTGATAGTCAGAGGAACTAAATTTCTATACAAGTTCTATGGTAACTCAGTAGACCCTAACGGTACTAAGGCATAGACTCGGAGCGAGATTGGCCTTAGTCTCATACAGATATGTTAATTAGTACATGGAGCGAAAGCGGATCCATTTCTGATTGGCTGGCTTTATAGACTAGTAAAGGCAGGGCCAGCTAATACACATTTACTAATTACCACCAATTAAGGGATAAAAATCATGTCCTCAGCCTTGTGTATTCGGAAATACACATCCAACTTCAAAGGGATCTCACAGTCTGACAGATGAATACACATGAACATTTAGTGTATTGCATCCTTATGGTGTCAAGGTCGGAATTATATGATACCTACGCTATATCTGCAAGTAGCGTGGGTGTCCAAGTTAGTTCTATGGGGCAGGGCCAGCAGATACTTCATATGTGTAGTTGGATGTATATATGATTTTCATCTAAATGCAGTGTCTCCTCTGAGTCTCCGGTCTGCTTATTGGACATTACACATCTGCCTATTCATTTTCAGCAACATGTTGAATATACTGCCACTAATAAGTGTATGGGAAATGTTCAAAGTTAGCTAACCTTAGGGTTTCAGAAGAGCAAATGTTATGTGAGATTTCTGCATCTGTTTAAGCTTACACATCTTCAAAACCATACCAAAAAGATGGAAGAGTTGCTAAATAGTGTGACTGTACCAATACAATAACTGCCATATGTAGTACTGCTGCATTATGAGGTAATTATTCATGACCTGTTATGGTTAGGTCCATGGGACCTAGATGCTTTAGTTACCCTTTTCTCCACCCCTTGTCAGGTCGCTTCCCACCTCCTCTGGTTATAACGGTACAGGAAACAGCATCAGTTCCGATACCAGATATCAAGCTATCCCCACTCGACCACCAACTCCTTTATCACAATATCTCAGTCTTTGATGCCACATCTTAAAATACACCCATTCCTCCAGAGGGCACTGAAGTCACTGGGCCACTGAAGTCAGTAGGAGCTTGTTCTTGACCAAGGGGGCCCTTGATGGGGGGGGGGGTCCCCATGTCGCATGTCGGATTTAAGAAATGACCATGTCGCATGTCTATGTCACTTAAAATGCTCATGTCCCATGTCAATTTAAGAAATGTCCATGTCCCCTGTCACTAAGCCTCATGTCGCATGTCACTAGGCCTCATGTCGCATGTCGATTTTAAGAAATGCCCATGTTGCCATATCGAATTTAGGGGTCTAGAGCCATACCAAGGCTTTCATAAATTCTGAAAAATACGGCCTGACCAAATTCTGCTACAACAAAGACTTACCATACAACATGTACTACATGTATATGTGGTATTATCATAAGACACGTGTATTTACATGGTTATCGTCCCCGTCCTCTAGGCCCGGTCCCCACACTCAACAGACAAACCATCCTCAATGTCCCTCCTTTAAACACCCTTTCCATGAATATTTTAGTTTAAAAAGTACCATTTTCATCGAGGCAATTGATTCAGCCCTATTTCTGGTAGAAACCTTTAGACCCCTAAAATGACCATACATGTTGTTTGAACGTCTAACCGCCGAACATGGATGCGCCCATGGCATAACACCTATAGGAGCCCTATTCCCCATTAGCAAGATGTCCTGTGTACAGCGCCATGTTGATTGGTACCAGTGTAACCAGTTTAACCTCCAGCAACCAGCTCAGCCAAATTCCAGGTTCGGTCCGTATGGGCCCTGTGGACCTCCTGACCAGCCTTCGGCTGTGTTGGTTTTAAAACTATATCATAATCACCAGCCAAATCTCAGGTCCGAAATCAGGATACAATCAGGGTGTGAGTATTGTGAGTGGGCTGTACCTGGGCATTCCTTATGTCACCTGTCCCTCATAGAGTAGTGGTTAGCATGGTGGATTCATGATGCAGAGGACCTAAGGCTGTGTCTCACGACCTTGGGCCAATGTTTTTGTCTCTAACCGGGTGCCAGCTCTGACCGGGTGCCAGCTCTGACCGGGTGCCAGCTCTGACCGGCCTGAATAAAATCGGGTTATTTAGGGCAGATGTAGATAGAATTTGTCTGAAAAGGTAAATGGATGTTATAACGCTCTAAACTAGTCATTGGTTGTCCATTTTTATCATCATGCCCTTGGGCGCTGGTCGAGGTTGGATGCTCTGTGGTGCCCTCTGTAGGCCTACGTGGGAATAATTATGTCTGGTGTTGTACGCACTTGTACAGGGAATGTGTGAAACCAAGTAGGAAACAGACTAAAAGTAGCCATCAGGGTTAGTACGATATGAACCACTATAGGATAAAGCGTCTCTTTATTCTCCACATGGCCCCTTATAATACCCATCGGTCACACTGACTGAATGTGCTAACCTCAACATGTATCGCATGCTTAGGGAGGATTCATTATTTATGGCAGGGGTGGGGGTGAGCGTTTGGCAAATCGAATATGTCATAAATAATTGGCCCCCCCTCGGAATAGGTTGAAAAAAAAGCCCCCCCCCCCCTCTGAATAGGTTGAAAAAAAAGACCCCCCCCCCCACCGCGTCGTTTTTAACTTTATTACAAAAACGACATTAGCATATACTAATTGTATGCATGTAATCCTGGGCACTTTTTTACCTACAATTTACTACATACATACGTTTGTAAGGTGTTTTAGTGTAAAAGTCTCGTGATACTTGCTGGTGAGTGATAATAGTCAAACCTCTATACTTCAGACACTCGATCACCGTTTTTCGACTTACACACCGTTGAGTTGGAGGGCCCCAGCGATTATCAATTGGAAGCTCCCATGCCCCCAGTGCTTACATGAGGCCAGCACTTTTTTGAAGACTGGCAAAACGGTGGGCGATTCTGAGTGTCAAAAGTGATGCAGTGAGAAATCTGCTGGGAGTTTGAGGAAATTTTCGAAAATTTTGAAAATATTTGCACAAGGCTGTTACCAAAATTCACGACATTTCACTGTACTAAATTCGCGATATTTTAAGAAATACCCCTAACAAAAAAGCCCCCCCCCCCAAGAATAGGGTAAAAAAAAAGACCCCCCCCCTTTGAATACCCCTAAAAAGATTTGCCTCCCCCCTCAAATGCTCACCCCCACCCCGGCCATAAATAATGAACCCTCCCTTAGTTCGAAATGTCCCAAAGCTGAAATGTCTTGTCCTGTAAATATGCATCCATCAATATTGTCTGAAACCGGCTTGGACGTTCAGACAAGAGGATATATATAATCTGTTTAAGAGTCTTAATCCCAGTCTGGTGTTGAGCATCGCCTGATTGCCTTGGTAGATGCGCCCATCATTATTGTACCAATTACACGAACTTGGTAGTCTAGTAATTAGTGGTCTATCTAGGCCAAATAAAGAAAGTTGTGTTTCCGGTCACCTGACCCTACCTAGCTAAACAGTGCCGACCCTAATTTCTTTTTGACACTCATCTTTTTTTTTTTAAAGAAGAAGAAATCGGACCCTATGACTCTCCGAATTAATTCAAATCGGTTTCAACATTAATACTGACATAATTATCACACTGTCCTGGTGTAAATCACCCTCAGAAAGAAAAGTACATTTTGCACGTTCGGATCCCGTTCTCTGAGGCCCCTGATGACCCCATACATTACAATGATATACATATATGATACATACAACGTTATATCGCGGTATATTAAACAATACAAACCAACTATAACCGTTAACAAGATTATCTGTGACAATCCTCGGCTATTTGTAATAGAAATAAACTTATTATCATTAAGGCACTAACGAAATATACGTGTTTCTCACCACCAGGCCATGAAAATGTGATTTTTGTCTTGTTTTGTTTAATGTGGTTGGTATGTTTGGCAGGGAAATGTGGAATCTCCGTGAAATAGAATTCCCATTTTACTAATTATGAGTCCTATATGTTTAAGTTGCCCATTGCATTCCATTACTGACACTGTTAGTCTTAGTCTGATACCAAAATGACAATATTTGTCATCTTTATTTTGCAAATTCAATAAAGGGCAACTTTTATGACCCGCGCGGTGATGAGGAGCACGTATTTTTGGAGTACACTGTAAAAAATATTCCGTAGAAAAAACGGAGAATTACTGGCATCAATGGGAGCCGGGAAACCCACGTTTTTTTAGGGGGTTCCGTTTTTTAAAGTCACTGTAATTTTTACGGAATTTCATTATACATTGTCCCAGAATAATCAATTAGCTATCATAGTGGATGTAAGACCACCCATTATCAATGTTGTTTTATTTGTGATCTAGGACTAACTATTATTCTACATTCATTATGCATATCAGTGTATATTTCAGTACAATGATCCAGCATATCCTATCTGGTTCAGTAATGACATCTTATGCCAGGACTTCATAATGATTATGAAGTAGCTCAATGAGAGGAGCATATAATACCCCACATCACTGTATCATCACAATCCATGAGAAAGTGTTACCCTAGGATCGCTATGAAACACCAACTGCAGTGTTGAGAATATATATTTTTCTTATTACCAGAAAAAAAGGTGTCTATGGCATTTTATTGACTGCTCAGTGCCACACAAGCCTAAATATATAACTAATTATCAAATATTTCATCAAACTCAAATTACGTTTGCTTGTTTACATTGTAATTGATAAAGATATTAAAATGATATTAGCATATAAACATATTTATATCACTATAGAATTTAGACCCTTCAGAAAAGTGTCCATGGGAACCAGACTGGCACCTAGTGGGATAAGACAGAACTACCCATAATACGGAATTTCACTGTAAAATAGATAACGGGATTTCACCACACTGGTTTACGGAAGTTTACTGTAAAATAGATGAGATTTACATTGATTCACTGTAAATCAAAAAACGGTGATGCACTGCAAATTTTAACTGTGATTCTCCGTAAATTCAAGGGATTTTTTTACAGTGTAGCCTAATTCACAAGAATAGATATATAGATACCGAGACATGTGGCCACTAGCAGAGCAAAGCATGATGTCTTAAGATAACGAAGTAGAGCATGTTAAAAAGAGAAATTCGATTACAGCTCTTAATAATCGGTGTTTGTCTGAACCACTATAGGAACAATGAGGAAGGATGTCAATGTGTAGAGCTCATATTATGGCCACATGTCTAGATATCGTTGTAGTTTTGCGTGTTATATTGTTAAAAACTCACCAGGGTTGGTTTTTCAGCTGGCTCAGGCGTAAAGGTGGGAACTGCAGTGCGAGGATCATTCATGCCACTGCAATAAATATAAATAACATAACATAAATGTAAGTGTCTCTTCCCATACTAAGGTAAAGAACGGGGTAAATGGTCATTGACCCACTTTGGTATGATAAACCATCGCCCAGTTTCCGCCAATTAATTAATAAGTATTATACCCACAAACACAGATATGACTATAGATGTGGTTCAACCCCTCGGTACCTTCGGGGGTGGGGGTGGGGGATTTTTAGTACTGGTTTTGGCCACCAGGGGGCATCAGAATGGCAATATAGTGAAATATATGCCCAAAAATCTTTTAGGGTCATTTTTTTATGGAGAATGTAGTAGTCTTCTGAGAATTATTCCATTTTTGGTGCAAACATTCCATATTTGGAATGTAAATGGAATGTTTTCTATGGGAAATTGGCACATAATCCACTTTCTAGTTGCCATGGACACCATTCCATTATTTCTAAATGGAACATTTTGGTCCTGGTTTCTTGGTCATTCCATCAGTAACTCAAAACTGAAATCAGACATTGAAAATTCCTACTAAAATCAAATCTACATTGAATATTCACAATTTTTTCGGTTATTTTAGAAACAATCTTCATTTGGTTTTAAACCAAAAATACGTCCTTTTATACTGTAAATCTACAGTACAACTCACTGTGCAGCTACACTAACATCTGACAGTGTATACACGTCTCTGTACTATACCAAAAAAGGGCCTTAGACGCGGGTAGCTGTGTCACTTGTCAATCCTAACACAGAGAGAAGAAACCGAGTCAAAAGGGAGTCCAGGCTTGCCTCCAGAATGACTCCCTTTTCTGACTCTCTTTCTGACTCTCTTGATGAACCTGACTCCCTTAAAAGGGAGTTATGTGACTCCCCTAAGAGAGCCCAGGTTTTGCCTCCAAAATGACTCCCTTTTATGACTCTCCGCTACAGACAGAGTCTAGGTCTATGCTGCAACTCCCTTTAGAAAGGGAGTCTAGGCACAGGATGGCTCCTTTGGAATAGAGAGTCGTAATTTATAGGTAATTCCTACCCCCTAACCCTCTATATAACCATTTCAATAGCTGTCTCCCTAGATGATGTTTCTACATTATGTTGGTGCAATGCCTCACAAGGAGGAGGGATCTCAATAAGATCCCTCAGAGCACATTAGTTAATATACAAAGGAACATATGAGCTTTTGGGATTTAACTTTCTCATGTTGCTACAAATTGGGTGTCTATACCTTATACATCATGCTTATGCTACAGTTTTAATTTAACTGTAATTATTTCATAAAATGTAATTCTGACATTACATGTTGATGCTACAATGATATACACGTATCACCATAATTATCAATGTCACAAATAACATGGATCTAGAGATCTGAGCATGCAGAATATTACCATTTTAGGTATAGTGCTACCACCTGGCAGGCTTAACTGTAACCAACTGTTTGACTCCCTTGGGGGAAAAGGGAGTAGGGACCCTTGACTCTGATTAGAAACAGAGTCAGATGGCTTCTTAACATATATGCTAGATGGCATTACAGTCATTGTACAGTAGTGTCACCTAGTGGGTTTCCTATTTCCGTTTTGTATGCTCACCTCTCTGACTCCCTTAGGGAGTCCAGGTAACCATTGACCTCAGCTGACATGAACTCTGTTTGATCTAATCGAAAAGGAGTCAAGGCCGTTAGAAGGGGGAGTCAGACAGTGTGAAAAGTGAGCCAAAGAGACCCTGGCTCTCTTTTTATAGCCTGGACTCCCCTTGTGACTCGGTTTCTTCTCTCTGTGAAGAAATGCCAATGTCCCTTGTCGATCCTAAGAAATGGGTCTTGTCCCTTGTCGATTTAAAGGGGTAGGTTTGTCACTTGTCGCCAACCCCCAGCATTCCCTTGTCCCTTGTCCATAAGGCCTAAAACAAGGGCTTGTCGCCTTGTTGAATTTACCCGTCTGGAGCCCTCAAAAAGGTAGAAATAACATAAGGTGGCCAGCGGGCATACCCTAAAAGTATCTACGATTTTACAAGAGTTCTACCATAATGGCCCTAAGGTTACACAGTTTTCAAAAATATAAAGAAAATGAGGGGGGAGGGGTCCAAACTAGGTTATAAGATATATAACCACAAAGCTTAAGCGTGTTATCAATAATTTTCCATCATGCACACATATATGCTACATTGTACAGTCACTTATCAGCTGTCCCAGTAGCTCAGTTAGCAAGTCGGGATCCAGGCTAATCATACGATGGACTATATAGGCTTACCACTACTAGTGGCGCCATCTTCAATTGGTGAGTAAGACTTTAAAGATTGTCTAATATCATTTACTCAGGATTAAGATTATGCTCGGAACGTTTATCCGCGCACCTAAGAGAGCTATCACGGACGTGCCTGTGGGACTGACTGCGAAACCGAAATGTTTATTTGCCACTATTTTAGCCCCTCCCCCCCATCGCGAGGGGTTGAACTATCTATCTTATGCCCCTCACCCCCTCACCCCCACCCCCACGTTTTAACGTTCTCCAAACGTTAGGAACATGTTTTGCAAACATTTGCAAACCCCTCGAAGTGTACACCGAAGACTGTGAGCAAACTAGTTACGTCGTCCCGAACTGATGTACCTAGACATGGGTCTGTAGCTAGATCTGCATGTGAAGTCTATAGAACAAATTCTATGTTGCTGGATCAATGAGTCAGTGGAAGTAATAATTAATGAATAACTGACTAGAAGAGTAATCCAATCAGGAGCCAGAATAGACATACTATGGAAAAATAAACATATCCGAGTTTAGACAAATAAACACATAATGAATGGCAGTAAAGACATGAGGAAAGGTACCGATAAACCGCAGGACAACGGGACAGCGAGATGCACATTATTTGTCTGGCGTATCCTGGCGAGCCCCCTGACTGTGAGGGCATTAGGACCTTTATTAGTGCTCATATTTACACTTACAGGAGAAGGCCAGCCTCATCTCTTTGGCGGTACCATTGTAGGCCATAAAACTCTGGGACAGGAGGAGTGGTTCCATTAACACTTCAATTAAATACACTGGAGGAAGGAGCTCATGAGCTGAGAAGTCTTGCTTATTTGATGCCTCAGTGTTATCACTGACCACAGCTATAGGACTCCCACAGAGGACTCATTAGCCAGGCCCTTTGTCTACCTCGTCAGGTTCTCCCAGACAAGGTGGTCTTCTCTCTCTCTGTCTCTCTGAGTTATTTATCCCCAGTTGGATGATATAGTTAATACACTCCACTTTAGGTGTTTGCGTTTGCGCATGCAGCTTCACTTGAAATAATAATCGCTTTAATTGAATCCTAGTATAGTTCTATGACAGACATAACAAGGCATGGTTATCACAAACCATACACATAATGTTTGTATGTGTAGGTTTAATAAATAATTCATCATAATGTTTTAAATACACCTGTACACCGTAGAAATGTTTTTTAACTGCAGTACGTGTGCCTTTATGAGCTATTGATCTGATTAAATGCCTTATTGACAAATTCCTCCTGTCATCAAAGCTCATCAAAAATACAAACCTATCATATAATATGATCATCTCTATTCAACTTTCAGAGCAAACGTGTATAATATGGATTTACGAGCTATTGGTCTGATTAAAATGATGGACCACCTTCTCCTGCCATCAAGGCTCTATAAAAAGCAGTGCTTTCAAACCCCAAAATATTATAATCTATTGGTGACCCCTAGAGACTAGGAACCCGCATACTCTGGATAACTGTCTGCAAATAATCATATCAAAATGCAACCATGCATAGTATTGCAAAAAGTGCCATAGAGTAGAGCCTCTTTTTGACGCTTTATATCCATATGATCGATTCTGGAATGAATGGAATGATGCTTATGTTGAAAAGCATGACTGTTATGCATTCAGAAATGATGTTGTCATTTCACATGGTAGCTGGTCATGTCCGAGGCCATATGTATGACGCTAGTACAGTCTAGATTGGTCTTACTGATATGCCCATCGCACGTCATATTTGGTGTATGGCGTGTGATATCCAATCCTGCAATGAATTATCTTATAGTTATCTATAATCAATTTGTCTCTTGCCTGGATGCGTTGGATGCCTCTAGCTGTCTCTTGTAGAATGCATGCCATGGCCCATAGCTGCTTGAGCCCGTGGTCACTTCCTTGACTATAGACGCCATCGTCTGATCCCCAGAGAGTTTAGTGTTCACAATACAAACAAATCTCGTCTGCTTTTAGTTCTCTCCCGCGGTTGGTGTTAACCTGTGGGATAATTGAGCTTCCTCTCTAAAGCCACTCCGGTAATAACTTCAATGGTGCCCTATGTACAACAACTAGTGTCAAAGGCAGCAATTGGTCAATCCGGCGGTGCAGCGATGAAAGGACCTCAAATTAACCAGCACAGGTGAAAGCAGGAGTCATTCCACTACTGAGGCACAGCGCACACAACACTGTAGGCGATCAGCGAACACCGGAACACACTGCACCAACAACTCGCCTCTCCATCCGCCCAGGAGTGCCCGGCTCCATTCATTGAGACGATCAGCAATACAAGCAAACGGCGATGGTGGTGTAATTGGCCGTACGGTGGATAAGTGCGGCGGGCTTGTTTTCTCAGAGGGCAGGTAGCGCGCCCAGGTAACGACATGGGCCCCCCGCCAAAAATCTGCCCGACCCCCCGGCCGCTGCACGGTGCCCGGCCCAGCACATCGGAACTTCTCCACCAAGTGACATAATGATATTGGGTATAATTTCAGAGTCAATTATCAGGTACCTGCGGCGCTGTGTGGTGCCCCCTCCCCTCAGTAATACCTTCCTGCTCAGGTATAACTTGGCCAGGTGGACTACCTTTTGCGCCCATGTATGTAGCTCTGCAGGTAAATCTACCCTGGAGGTAGGTCTGGCGGAATGGTACATATAAAGACAGGTGTCAGGCATACAGGTATCAATATTGTGTAAATCGTCCATGCGTCCCATCACAGACATAAGCTGGCATTAATTAGCGATTGGCTATAGATCATTTCTGGCAGCGGTGGCGGAAACTTCTACAGAACAGGAAAGAGTCATGTAGACGAAAGGGCTTAGATGAAAGGGCTCAAGCACATTGCAGTTGCCCTTGCACTTTTCGTGTTTTTCTATAATGTAATGAGCATGCTACCTATATTGTTAGACATAGTCTAACAATGTAGGTAAGCAATTAAAGTGCTTCCAAATATAAGAGGTCAATACGAGGACATTATATACACATAATATTCACAAATGTACAAGCAGCATGTGTTCTTTAATTGCCTGTATGCATTGACCCTCAGCACTGCTGTAGTATTGAAGGTGGACACCGGTGCCAAATTCTACCAGTACCTGCGGGTAAACCGATCCTTGGTACTCAGAATCTCATAAGGTAATATTATGGCACCATGTACCAAACATGATCAATTACATTTAGAGATTAGCAGTCATGTATGTCAAACAGGCACTTTGCAAAGGCCATAATGTATATACCATTTCATTCTAGTCAAACATAAACGTCAATAGGTCTAACTTCTATGGCCTTTCCTTTGAAGAAGAACGTGAATATTGTAAACACTATAAAAAACATCATCTCCAGAATTGTCCGTGGTCCTCTATCGTTATGTAATACACAACTTACTGTGGTCAAATCCGAATAAATATATTTAATTTAATTTAATTTAAGAAACCCCTTATCAAATCCATGTCGACCTATCTTACTTGTTCTTAGTATAAACACATTGACAAATGCTAATTTATCGACTCATATCGTTGGTTTTTTTCTATGCCAACTCATCAACATTATATATCTGCAGTGATTGAGCAACGTCATGCATGTATTTGTGTTTGTCAGAGGCAATTACAGTGACTATATTTATTGTGCTTATCTTAAAATCTGTTCTGGACATTTGCACAGTGACCCTAATAGCAGTGACCCTTCTATGACTCCTATTATCACCCTAATTTTACATGCCCGGTTGGGATTTAAAGATTATATGGAGATTACACTTCTCTTCTGACAGTTTTATGTATGGCCGTGGCTCTCATATCACTTTTCGCTGAACGCAGCTGCCAACAAAAATCCCAGTGTATACTTTTATCGTTATTCTCTGTATTCTGAATACAATGTCAAGCACATTATTCTCATTTGAAAGAGGAGGCTATTAATAATTATAAGGGGAAACCCTCGTGGGACACCATGGCGCTAACTATTCTAAATTGATTGGAAAAAAGACTTGTGTCCGAAGCGATGGTGCGATTCGTTATACACTCTAGTTTAATATTAACAAGGATTTACACAATATGGCAGTTCCTTTAGGTCATATTACGTTTAGATTCTAACCTAGTTCAGCGCCAATCTCTAGCAAAAATAAGGAAGAAACACGATAGGGCGCCATCTTGTGGATGATTATGTAGGCTGGAACGTATATACAACCACATCCCAGTCAGCACTGCTTACTGTGTCTCATCTGGGCAGCTAATGGGATCTATCATGTTTATAACCTTAGCTGCGTCTACAGATGAGTACGATTTGAAGTATTGTAAGCATTTCTTTTTATTGAATTCGTGGACAGAGGCCAGCATAATAGACAGCAATAACTAAGCCAAATTATGGGCAAGCCATTATGTACTGCCATTTCTCACAGCCACATTTTGGGCTCTGTCACTTATGTAGAGGACCAAATCATCTTAATGGATATATGCATTGGAAACTTAGCATATGTTTATATCTTGCTACCAATAGCATTGATGAAACAAAGAAATAAGGCCCCCAGAATGGGCCCTTGCGAAACACCAACATTGACTGAATTGGAGGCAGATGCCCCTTTTTTATTCGTGACCGTGTGATATATCTTTTGATACCCTCTCTTCCGCGTCATACTTTGTACTTGCAATAGGTCAAGGCGATGGCTATACTTTTGCATAAGTGAATCCGCACTATTCGTCTACATTGTCAAAAGTCTTATGGAAGTAAACAAAGCAATCCATAGGACGAACTCAATACAATGATGTATTTTAGGAAATTGAAGACAACATCACCAGTGCCTCGTTCCTCACTTCAGCACGGTCTGATTGAGGACTAGGTGTCTAAACAATGTCAAGTATGCTAATCAATCATTTTCATGGAGACTCTAAATTTGAAAAAAGGAGACCGTTCTCCTTAGCTTCATCAGGGGGCTTAGGTATTGGGACAAGTCAGGCTTCAGATGAGTTCATGCAAGGTTTTTGTATATAAAACGAATCATTACGGGGGCCAACACTAGCATGCAGACACCCTTGATGCACTACCCTTGACTTGTACAGCGACTTCCGAAATAAGCCTGACCCAAACAAAGAAATAGGTTGTGTCCAGGATACAGCATTGATCAATAATCAAGTATAGAACACGGATAGATAGAAGCCCAGTGGGCACACTAAGGTTGATTTAACAATGATTTAATTTTAGCAGTAACATGATACCAGTGGTTAATATAGGGTTGAACATTTGGTTAATAATGTAATGAATGGCATTACATTGATTTTATGTTAACCAGTAACCATTGAGGCCCAATTTGAGATTCAGTAATATCATTACAACATTCAAACCCCGAAACTGCTAGATTACATGCTAATTCTTGCACTATCCAGGTTTAAGCTTAAGTTCCAAGACGCATTATATATGCCTCCCAAACCTCTGCAATTTGAAGTACTTGCGATTGGGAACCTTGCATTTACTCCAAATTGCAAGGGTTCTATTGCAAGAACTACTCCATCCTACTCCAAATTCCACTATTTTGAGAGAAAAAAATTGTCTACGGACCCCACCCACATCATTTCTTGAATTTGTGGTGGTTCGTAGTTAACTCTAGGTTAAAGAACAACGATCACGGCAGTTTCCAGGTGCGAGAATATATCTGTCTTTATTCACAAGAATAACAACTCTAGTTCCTTTACTAGGGAACGATCAGTGTAGAATTAATACACACAGGTAGATCAGGTTTCTCTATAAATAGAGGAAACGGTCAGTATACAACTCTTAGCATACAACTCTGTCCGCACGGTTGGACATGTGAAGTCTCTCGTCAGTCGGGCCTGCACTGACTGCCGTTCCAGGTAAACACATGGGTCTTATATAACACCGGCTCTCAGATCACGTGGCCAGGTGGGTGGGTCGGCCGCCCACCTGAGAGCGGCACACGGTTACCTGAAGAGGACCTGCGCCCTCTCCCGGGAACTGTGTGCACTAGCTCCAGGTGGAGAAGCCGAGTAAACAGACGTTACCCGGAAATACCGTGTATGAGATTAATATGTAATATCATGCCCCTACACTACCCCCCCTAGACAAAACTAGGTGGTAACGAACATATATACGGTTTTCCTAGTTTATAGAAAACACTTTAGACCAACGATTTTACAGTTATTGTCTATACAGCAACTAGGGGCGTAAACATATTATTACGACATACTACACAAGCGAGATCATCAAACTCAATATAAATATGGCATTACACTGTAATAGCAACCATAATGGATGATTTATGACCTGTGAATATAATATCATACATACAATCGAACGGCTTGACACATTTCGATATGACTTCCTTATGAAGTTTCCTTACTTGGTTATTTAAAAAAATGCGCATGGGGTGTGTATATATATTTAAGTTGAACAGAAAAGTTATTAAAAACCAGTCCTGATAAGGACTCACAACCACCAGCGTCTTACATTGGTTTGTGATTTAATGAAAACATTCACACAATGGATAACAGTAACCACAGCCTTTGTTTTAAGCCGGGTAATCCGATTATATAACCGGAAATATCAATACCTCTCGCAACATACAACAGAGTCAACACACACGACAATACCTTACGGTACAATTAGCATCTACACATAGTCTTAACGACTTCATATAAACATTACGGGTAGCCACGTTTCCTAGTTTATCAGATCATACAATCTTCATATATAGTATATTATGAAACCCGATTCATATGGTAAGTTTGAGAACACCATATTGGAACACCTGAGGTGATATGTATCACATAATAATGACTTGTTTTATATATTAAAACGTTTTAATGAGTAACCTGGCAGTGTACCCGGAAACCCTCACAATTAAATATAGCTTACTGGTGATCTAGTTGTGGACTCTGTGCTCTCCGCTTCTAATAGACGAATGAGTGAGGTGCTCTCCTCTTCTTAATACTGTTTCTTGGATAAATATCACCCGAAGGTAAGTTCATATGTACACAGCTCGCTAAGTATCCCGTCCTCACTCCAGTAAAGTTCATGACATAGAAAACTATAATCCGGCTGGAAACCACGAGTACTGTCCGTTTAACACGTAATCCTAGCTCCAGGAATGTTCATGATATATATAAGTAGAACTGGAACCACGAGCATTGTCTGTTTGACACGTAATCCTTGGACGGGAACAGTTTATAACACAGCATAATAGTATCAGGAACACATCATGGTAACGTATCCCAAAAGTAAGTTTCAGGGACGTTAGTTTGGTAGCTTCCCGGTGGAGTCCTGATTCCCCATCGGGTAGGCTATAGTTGAGAGTTGAGTAGTTAGGTAAGTCCAGAGCTTCCACGGAAGGTTCCCCCCGCGTTGGTCCATATGCATCTAAAAAGATGCCCCTCTTTTTCCCTTGAGAAGGGAAACCCCGTCATAAAAATTTATGACGTCAGATTAACTGAAAGAACAATTAATATATCCGGAAACTATTATAGTCTCCTCCTCTATTTCTAAAAAAATTAGAAATAGACTCTGAACCTTCTGTTAGTATTTTAACCTAACGGTTCATCTCTTGCCCTTATTAAAGCAAGCGCGTGCTCAGCCGTGCCATCCCAAGCATCGAGAGTCACGCCAAACACCCCGTAAAATTTTACGTTCATGTCCTGTAACCAATTGGTTAACTTCTCGTTCTCCTGACGAACGAACCCTGCTGCGGCCTCAGCATTCTTCTGGCCTATAGCAGCTTCTCTTGACTTTTTAGCCAAGTAGTCCGCATTGCCGACAGCGACCAATGTTTTCTCCTCCCTGTGGGCAATCTTTAGACCATGCGTGAACAGGCCTAACATCTTGGTGTTGTATTCCACCGCTAGCTCGCGTTGGGACTCCTGGAATTCTGTAACAATTCTCTGTCCCACCTCGCAGCTCGCCTTCTCTTCCCGAGAGAAGTAGTTAACTATCGGGACGTATTTTAGTTTTACGCCACCGGTAGTTTCAGTGCGGGAGGTACCCGCGACTGGCTGGATGACAACCGGCTCCTGGTTTACAGGAATCACGGGTTTTACATCCGCTCGCGGTGCTTTCGCAGCCGCTGCAGCCTTCGGGACAGTTATGCCCCGAGGAGTTACTACTGAGATCAGTGATTTGGGCTCAGTTTTCACGGTCAAGCTCTGCATATCCCGGGTTGGGGTAGTGGGAGACCGGACGTCCCTGGGGGTTGATTTTGCAATTGCCCCCAGATGGTACGTCAAAGGCAGGGAAGCCTTTGTTCTGGTAGCCGAGCTTTCTTTAGGCCGGGCACCTCCACAGTCTGGTTGACTGTTGGCACTGTCTGAACTGCTCAGACGTCTAGTACGGTACTCCATGTTAGTAGCCGCCGCTGCATGTCCACCGGAATCACGTTTCCGATCTTTCCGGTCTGTGAACAGCGGGTCTGGATACTCGCGATAATAGTCGCGACCTTCCGGGGCATGATAAATCCCATAGTAGGAATTATCGAGTTCCTCCAAAGTGGATCCAGCATGTCTCCGTTTTGGTCCGGGAGAGACCGCAGGAGACCGAGAGCGGTCGCGGGCAGACCGACTCTTTCCCCGGGAACTACCCCGGGTTTCCGGCTGACGGAAATTACCGCCGCCTCTCCGAGAAGTACGGGTAGTGCATAACACCGTATATTCCTCGTCATTCATGGCGAACTTGTTGCGTCCGTCCACTCTGGCAATCCTGGCTTTAAACTTCCCATCCGCGACCTCGCAGAAAAAAGGAGTTGCCGGCCGGATCTTAGCCTTCTGATCTTCCGTGAGTGACTTGTACTGGTCACATACGGCATCATGTAGCGCATTCACGCGATTGCGAGCTACACTGATTCCCATATTATGGCAATCCTTCATGTGGCGCATGAGCTCACCTCTCCGGGGTTCTAGACACCCGTTACACAGTTGTGATTCCCTACCTACTGTAATATCACAGTGGTACACCACGCAGTGGTGCATGTGATTTTCACAGAGGTGTCGCAGAAACCGTTGCTTTGTTACAAACACGGTTCTGTCAGTGCCTATCGTGTTTACACACGTGGCGAATGGGCACCAGTTTCTTTCCCGTTGATTATACCAACGGTTGCTCGCAAAAAGAAGCTTTTCTTTCTGCTCCTTACTGTAGTAAGTATCCGGCAGGATCCTGAGTTGATCTAGCCACTGCTGGTAAAAAGCAGACGGAGGACGGTCCCGGGGGGTATTCCGGATCCAATCCTCGTCGTCACTCTGACCTTTACAGTTGGTCGCGAGTGGACATCCAAAATTGGTAGGACCAATCGGACACTGTTCCCATGAATTGGGAATAAACACGCGGAACTTATTGTTCGCGTTCTGCCAGATTCGCCTCATCACGTCATTAGGCGGGATGGGGTCCTCTGGAGCGTTTCCTGGTTCTTCAGCGTTAGCCGGAACCTCTCCCTCCTCCGCATCCGAATGAGCCGGACTACGGAGAGGGCTGAGACGAGCTGGGTTGATTACCAGCGCAGCCGCCACGGCGGCCGCTGCACCTGCTGCGGCGGTCATATCTGCCACAAGGGCCGGGGTGGGGATGGTGATGCCTGTGCTGGAGGGCGCCGGAGTATTGGCTTCGTTAATGTCCATAGCCTCATCCGTAGCCTCCTCAGCCCGTGGGATGACGGGCTGTCCCCCGGAAGGTTGTTCCGGTAATCCTTCTGCTAACACAGAATCTGGCAAGTTAGCTAACCTTGCCTTCTCGTTCCGGCGAGCCTGACGTCCTCTCTCCTGGACAAACTGGTCCGACTGGTTACTGTCGGCCGAGCTCGACCGGTTTGAGGCCCCCCTCTCACCTTTACTGCCGCGCCCCCTAGGTGTGGCTTTCAGCGCTTTTATACGCGCCTTCTCTTCCGCACTGGAAGATCTGGTTCGTACTGTACGAACCGCCTCATCAACCAAACACGATATGGCAATATCCAGTTTTACGTTGTGAGAATCCATGTAGTCCTCGATAGTGGCTACTTCCAGGATGTACGAAACTACTCCCTGCGTATTAACGGCAGCAATTTCGTACTCCTTCCGAGTTTTCGGTTCACGGAGTTTCCCGATTCGTGCCCGGTACCTGTTGACACCAGTCAACAACATCCCGGCAACTCCACAATTCGGGTCTAGGGACAGGATTGGGAGTGCTGGCATTAGCCGCTTGATGTCTGCGATATGTAAATCGAAGACAGCTCGTCGTAAGCAGTAGCATACGAGTAGTCCTTTCTGGAGTGCCTCCCAGTACACAAACCAGTCCGGGGGCATCTCCTCCTGCTCCTCCACTAATAGGAAGAGCAATATCGCCTG
The DNA here is from genome assembly GCA_947462335.1 of Harmothoe impar. NCBI lineage: Eukaryota > Metazoa > Annelida > Polychaeta > Phyllodocida > Polynoidae > Harmothoe > Harmothoe impar. Next base: position 55,392,111 of record OX381704.1, read on the forward strand.
CCGTGTCAGCGGGTCAATCCGGCGGGGAGCTCCCTCCGCCGTGAGTCGTAGCACGTCTGCGTGCAGATCCACTTCACGTCCATCGTAATTGGACATGAAGCCTCCTAGTGTTGGTACTGCCGGGCGGGGTTTTTCAACGTCCACCGGCGGTTCTCCATGGTACAATGGACCCGGATCCTGATACTCAGCTTCGCTGGTATCAGCCTGACCGTCAGCTGGGCTGATGGCCTCAATGTCTAACCCTTCCAAGTAATTGGCGGCGACATTAGCAGGGCGTAGCGGTGACTGAGAGTCAGCGTCGACGTCCATTATCCCCTCTTGTCCCAGGAAATCCATAGATTCCTGGTCCACGAGGTCAGGTTGATTATCAACCACATTTCCTCCGCTAGCGGAGTCGCCCTCCTGAAGAGGGTCCACCTGTTGGTGGTCTGTCTCGGAAGACATGTTTTTTTTGTCACACTCAAGAAAAGTGTATTGTTGATGGATTATAGGGGATCCACCTCCCCACTGCGAGAATGGTCGTGTCCGAGCCCTCACGTCTGCTCTGGACCTCCTCTCAACCCCAACTGGCGATTCCCGCCGAGCCGCGTGCCTTATATAAGGCGCGCCACCGCGCATGCGCAACCCCGCGCGTCCCGTGACCCAGTTCCCTGGAACCAGGTCACCGCGCGTTCAATTGTAAACAGGTACCCTCATTCCACGTGTTAATCCTTACGCTCTGTCAACTCGTCGAGAGTATCAATGAAATATATATGAATGGCATAATAAAGCACATTCACCGGATTATCCGTCCATCACCCATGGGATCCTTGACAGGGGGACTATCACGATCATTCCGACCGTACTTACTTCCACACATAACTGATTACAACATTTAAATATTTAACAAGATTACAGGACACCACACTCGTTGTGTACCGGCTTAGGTTATACCGTCCCTAGCTAGTAACCGGGGACTGCGTCTTATGTTTTTAGGCATAACATTAGACCTGGTTCTAGGACACGCTTTTTCCAGAGTGGATTTAGCCTTAACCACACTCTTCCGGGTCCTTTTCCCTTCAGCCAGCGAGACTTTATTAGCCGCCTTCTTCCCGGATCTTTTTGGGATGACGGGCTTATGCAGCATTAGTTTCCGGGAAACCTCCTTCCGCGGCCTCCCGCGTTTCCGGGGAGGTTCCTTCACTAATTTCCGCTGTTCACTTTCCTCTATCAAAATATCAACTTCCAACTCATACGAGTCCAGGGACAAATCTCTCCCCTTCCACTCTCTTAGTCGAGCCACATTAGATTTATACATCTTCCCCTGTAATGAACGGATCACTACAGTACTGTCACTTACTATACGGGTAACCACAAAGGGCCCGTCCCAATTACTAGCAAGTTTCAGAGTCGATAACGGCTCATGTAATCTTACTACCTGATCACCAACTTTGAATCGTCGCGGCTTAAGGCCTAGATCATAGCCGGTCTTCTGCCAGGTAGCATTCTTCTGCAGTTCAGTTCTCACCAATTCATAAGCATATTTGAATTGATCTCTTAATGACTCCACAAACATAACATGGCAGGGGGTTTCCGGGTTCATTCCTACCACCCCAAATACCAGGTCAGCGGGCATTATCAAATCCTCCCCGAAAACTAACAGATTCGGGGAACAGGAGGTACTAGAATGGACAGTGCTATTATATGCATGACACACATAATCACACTGCTCATCCCAGTCGTCCATTTTATCATTCACCAGGGATTTCAATACCTGAATCAATGTACAATTGAATCTCTCAACCATTCCATCACTTTGTGGCCGGTAGGGATTTGTTCTCGTCTTACAAATCGCCAATCGGTGACACATTTCCTGCCAAAGGTCAGATTCAAATTCCCGACCTTGGTCACTATGCATCATTAGGGGAACCCCAAGATGCAATACCCAACCTTTAACAAAAGCTTTTGCACAGGTTGCCGCCTTGTGATCCGCTAATGGAAACACTCTCGTATACTTGGTATAATAATCAGTGACAACCATCATACAAGTATTACCCTCAGGGGTAGTTTTAAACCCACTGATAATATCTATGGCGACTCGCGCAAATCTTACTCCAAACAACTCCTGGGACAAAGGCATTTTGCCCATCCCAGGCCCAGGTTTGTTTTTACAACAATCCGGGCAAGTAGCAATCCATCTTAATAGATCACTACTCATCCCTGGCCAGTAATATCTCCTTTTCAGACGTTCCAGGGAACGCTTTTTTCCGATATGTCCACTGGTCAGGTGTCCATGGCAATAATATATAACATCCCTCCTCATACCGGAAGGTATTACCACTTGCCGGACTCTCCTACCGGATGAATTAATCTTCCACCGGTAGATGATGCCGCTCTGGACCTCTAGCTCTGTCCATTGAGCTATTAGTCGTCTCATTTCCCGATTCTCCAGGGAAATCTCAGGCCGCGGGGGCCGTATCTTCCTAGGTAACAATACCAACAACCGGCTAAGGTTAGGATCCTTTTCCTGGAACTTCCGGATGGTTCCCATGGACCACTCCAGAACCCCAGTTCCCTTGATCTCAAAGGGAATCCTTGCTCCGGCTATGACAGCCTCATGCTGACCACAGTCATCACAGTTGGTGTTTTCGCACTTCCTGATAGGACGTCGGGAAAGTGCATCAGCATTTACATGCTTTACCCCAGCTCTATGCTGGATCTGACTTTGTTCCAAACCGAACTCGGAAAGGTGTGCTAGCCAACGTCCAATCATTCCTTCCGCATCTTTGAAATTCAATAACCATCTCAAAGAGGAATGATCTGTTCTTAGCGTAAAATCTGACCCCCAAAGGAAATGTTTGAACTTTTAAGTATAAACTATCACAGCCAACAATTCCCTCTTAGTGGTACAATAATTTCGCTGAGTCTTACTCATAGTATTACTAGCAAAGGCAATGGGAACCTCCACTCCGCCTTGGACTTGACTGAGGGCGGCCCCAATACTCTCATTGCTAGCATCTGTATCCAATATAAAATGACCATCCGGGGTGGGATACTTTAACACCGGGGTCTCTACAAACAACTTTTTTATTGCTAAGAAAGCTGTATCCTGTTCCTTCCCCCAGGGGAACTCTTCCTTCCTATTTCCGGGTGTCCAGTGTGACAAACACTGGATCGGATAGGCTACCTGGGAATATCCCGGCAGGAAATCCCTATAATATGAACAGAATCCTAAAAAGGATCGCACATCTTTAGGACCCCTGGGTACTTCCCATTCAGTCACACTCCTGATCTTTTCTGGATCCGCCTTAACCCCCTCGGTGGAAATAATCTGCCCTAGGTAGTTAATATCCTTCTTAAACAGATTGCATTTCTTTGGTTTCAATTTGAGACCGTTAGACATGATTCGGTTTAAGACTTCCTCTAAATTACTTAAACAATCCGCAAAGGTCTTCCCAAACACAATTACGTCATCCAAGTAAATTAGACATTTCCGCCATAATAAATCACTTAATAGTGTCTCCATCATGGCTTCAAAGGTGGCCGGCGCGTTACATAACCCGAACGGCATTACCTTGTATTCAAACAACCCGATATGGCTGGAAAACGCGGTTTTCTCCATATCTTCAGGCTTCATGCCTACTTGCCAATACCCGGACTGTAAATCCAGGGTACAGAACCATTCATTCCCTCCCAGGGAATCAATCGTCTCATCTATCCTAGGAAGAGGATAGGAGTTCTTTTTGGTCAACCCATTCAGTTTCCGGTAATCAATACAGAACCGTATGCTACCATCCTTCTTGGTTACCATACACACAGGGGAGGACCAAGGACTCATGCTGGGAACAATAACATTATCCTTCAGCATTTTCGCTATTTCTTCCTCGGCTACAATCTTCTTCTTGAGGGGTAACCTCCTATAAGGAATCTTAAAAGCGGGGTTATCCCCGGTTTTAATTTCATGCAATACCTTATTGGTTCTCCCCAGGGGTTCCCCTGGGGCCGCAAAAGCTTGCCTGCACCTCTTCAGCATAGCTTTTAGAGCTTCCTGATCATTCTCATCCGTTATGGACGATCCTGTTAACAACTTAGTTAACTCTTCATGCAATTCCTCTTCCCCTCCTTCTTCTAACCTCAGGTCTTGGTGGCTACCGGTGACTGCCTCCGCAAGTATCACTTTCCCAACTTCAGTGCCTTTCTCAAGATATACTGTGGAGTTTCCGGGGTTGGAAATGGGTGTCACTGTCCATCTGGAATTCCCTACTAGGGTATCCGCAGATTCCAATCCCTTCCGGGATAATACAGCCATATCCGGCTCGATTACCGCTAATCCTCTCTGGATTAGCCTCCCTGAACTGACTAACACGTCACAGGTCATTCCCGGGGGAATCTTCACAGTCTGTGCCACACTAGCGACACTACTTATCACTCTCAACTTACAGAGTATGGTCATATCATACGGGTATTCAATTTTCAACTTCCCACTTTTCGGATTCAAAGTCGCACCGAAAAGCGCCGCAAAATCCAAACCAAGAAAACCATCATCTTCAATCTCAGCTATGGTCGGGGCCCAAACAAATTCTTTCCCGGCCACAGAGATTATCAGAAAAGTCCGTCCAAATGTCCTCATTCTGGTACCATCGGCCGTACATGCGTTTACCCTCATTGTGAGGTTCTCACACATATTCGGCAATAAGCTGATGAATCTCTTAGAGACCATGGAGTGGCTAGCTCCAGTATCCATAAGAAACTCCCCAGTCTTTCCTTGTACAGAACAGGAAACGTACCACCTCTTCCCATCAGTTACTGAGGGATTCCTAGTAAACCGGTGAAGGTCACTATCAGTGCCCAGGTCGAATCCACATCCTTTCAGGTGTTCCAGACAAGGATGACCCGGGGGAAGCCTGGTTCCTCCAACCTTAACCAACTCTTTGGTTATTGACTCCTCTAAACTGGCACTAGGTTTCCCATATGCGCACCCCTGGGCGCCTGTTGTACCAGTCTCCCCAGCCTCATGGTTTCCGGGATGTACGGTCCCATCTCCCTTCTTGCTGGACGCATTCACTGCTAATGAATCTTCACCGCCAACGTCGGTGATAATCTGACATATTTCCTCAGGGGTTACCGTCCTGCCATCCCCGGTAACCCCCTCTAATTTCCCGAAACCTCACTTCTTAAAACAGGTTTCTCCGCATTCAGATGCAAAGTGCCCTTTGACTTGACATCTGTAACACTGGACAGTGTTACGATCGACCCTAGGGCGGCGCCTGGTTTGATTATCAAACACCTCGTTCATGCGTTTAATCATGGACTCCATTAAGGTATTTAATGAGTTTCCTGCATTTGTTTTATCCGGAGTGGTCGTCTCCGGGGTCTGGGTTTTCTGACTGGGTTCAGTCTGAGGCTCCCGAATGTCGGGTTTCCGGGGGGTTTCCGAATAACCTTTGTTACTAGGAAGCTTCCCGGAAGCTGGGGTTGAGCTAGATTTCTGTCGACCCTTGAATTTCAGGGCGTCTACTCTCTCCTCCCCTTCAGATTCTTCCGCGGAAGAATCGTCTCCATCTAAGGAATGTTCAATTCCAGAGACGCGCTGCCCCCTATTAGCGGGTATCATACCAGCCAACAGTATCTTCTTCTTGTCATGTTGATCAATCGCCATGAACAAATCTGCTAGGGAAGACCCAGCTTCCCAAGCTCTACCACAAACTTTAGCATGTTCAGGATCACTCAATCCACTAATAAATCTTACAAATAGGGATTCTATGTAATATTCAGCATCCCTACTCCATTCTGGCCTAGCCTGCCGCAATAATCGCTGCAATTCTAGCCCAAAAATTTTAGCAGATTCCTTAGGTTTCTGCGTTCTTCTCTGAAACAGAGTCCAGTGATCTACTGTCACCATTTTCCCAAAGGTATAACAAGCTAATACTTCCAGCTGGTCGTATGTAGCTTCCGGCCCGTAAGTGTCCCTCCATTCTTCAACCACTATCTTACCCGGGCCGTCACTCAACCATATCACAAAAGCTCCCAAGGATTCCTCCTTGTTCCAGCAATTGTACTTACAATCATCTAAAAGTGATTGATATTCTTCCTTCCAGGGTCGTAAACCCCTGTAAGGCTTAGTCACGCGTGCAGTTCTCTTAGCGGCATAATTAGAATGCACTAATTGACCCGACATGCGTCTACTCCAAGCCAGTAAGTCTGTACCGTCTTGACCTCGGCTGGAGCAATCTAGTCCCAAATTACCTATGGCTGGGTCTCGATTATGTAATCGGTGTTCCGCCGGGGTCATTGTTACCCTTCGGTTCAAAGGAACCTTTATCTTGGGTATATCGTCAGAAGATTTATCTGATTCCGAGTCTGTACCCTCATCAAAGCGTGGGCCTTGATAACCGGACAATCCCTGAGTGTTTTTATGCACTGGATTTGACCTTCCCTTCGTTCTCTGCTGTGACCCCTTATTCAGACTACCCCTCGGCCTATTTTCAGGGTCTTTATTGACTCCCGAATGTGTATCAGTGGTCGGAGGTGGATATGAATAAGTTGCATCCGGGCAATATCTATAATTACCCTTGCTATCATAATCTCCCGGGTTCCCATACTGAGCCGGGTCATCTCCCGAAAAGGGGTTCAATGAGCCATAACTATGGTTCACGACTTCATCTCGGAATTTATTTTTATAATGTCGAGACACTTCCTCCTCTGGAGACATTTCCCTGTTAACCTGACCAATACTGGCATGATTAACTGGTTCCCGTTCAAGAGAGCGCCCGGTGATATTCACTCTCCTTGAATCCTTCCCTCTGTTTTTATACACAGAGTCTTCCACATTCCTCAATCCATTATCATTAATAAATGGATCGAATTGAGGTAATGCATCCACCTTCCTAGCAGCAAGAGTGCTGTCCAGAACAGTTTCCGGCCCGATAGCTGGAACTTGTTCCTCCCCCTGCTGTTCCATTGCCTTCGACAATTCACCCCGCAGGAGAGTTTTCCTGGCTTCCAGGGAACAGACAGCCTCCACCTCAGCTTTCCGTTTCCTTTCTAACTCTTCCGTTTCTTCCAGGATTTGTATCCTGGTGGATTCGTTATCCTTGACCAACTGGTCTCTGCCCTTCTCGAGCTTTTCTGTCCCCTTCTTCAGGGCATACCATTCTCTAGAGTATTTTTTCAACTCCCTCTCATACCTCTCCTTAAGAGATTCGGAGTGTTCATTCTCCTTCTGGTTCTCAGCAATCTTTGCTTGAATCTTTTGGTATTCATGCGATTCCTGAGCAACCTTCTTTTTCATATACCGGTTGTCTTCTATCAACCGTTCTCTCTCTTCTATCAGAGTTCCTTTTACCCTCTGATTCTCAGAGAGGATCTCGTCCCTTTCTTTTACCAGGGATGTCAATTCCTCAGTCAATGCAGCATACTGATCTTCCATTGACTGCTTGTCCAATCGGACATTCTCCCAGTAGAGGTCATCCTCTTCCCGAGCCAAACGCTCGTCATATTCCCTCTGGAATCTCTCATCCCCTACATAGGGTTCCACCCAGGAAAGATCCTGCAATTTCCTCTTCTTCTGTTCTGGCTTCAAGCCCTCCCCAGGGTCCATCCCTGGCACCTCCAGGCGAGTTGATTCCAACTCCCCTTCACTCAGCTCTGGGCCAGAGCCGCCCAGGCTACCACCGGTAGCCATTGTCTGTCCACTAAAGGACTGTCTGTCCACTCAAGGACTTCCTGTTCAGTATAACCCGAACATATTCCCGAACAATTAACTTGTTCTGCTACCTTCACTGCTACTGGTCACGGCACCAGTGTGGTGGTTCGTAGTTAACTCTAGGTTAAAGAACAACGATCACGGCAGTTTCCAGGTGCGAGAATATATCTGTCTTTATTCACAAGAATAACAACTCTAGTTCCTTTACTAGGGAACGATCAGTGTAGAATTAATACACACAGGTAGATCAGGTTTCTCTATAAATAGAGGAAACGGTCAGTATACAACTCTTAGCATACAACTCTGTCCGCACGGTTGGACATGTGAAGTCTCTCGTCAGTCGGGCCTGCACTGACTGCCGTTCCAGGTAAACATATGGGTCTTATATAACACCGGCTCTCAGATCACGTGGCCAGGTGGGTGGGTCGGCCGCCCACCTGAGAGCGGCACACGGTTACCTGAAGAGGACCTGCGCCCTCTCCCGGGAACTGTGTGCACTAGCTCCAGGTGGAGAAGCCGAGTAAACAGACGTTACCCGGAAATACCGTGTATGAGATTAATATGTAATATCATGCCCCTACAAATTCAAAAAAAAAATTATATTTTTTAAAATCAAATTTTGGGAACCAAATCCGTAGACCAACTTTCTTATTTGGTGTGGCCTAAGCAAGGGAAAATAACTATCTAAATATGTTAGTAGAGGGCCAAATGTCAAGATCCTCAGCAGTTACACTGTAAAAGATGTATGTTGCTGGAAAATGAAAAAAGGGTAACACACATGTATATTTAACACAATTTGAATTGTTACGCACAATATCAGCATGAACACATTTCTTTCAACACACTTACACATTTCTTTGTTAAATGTGTGTAGGTATTTAAAAGTGTGCACACCATACACACATTTCTATTGAAATAAGATGGCACCACAGGCGTCTTTGGAGGATTTTAGTCAAACTGCAAGATTTTAATTGCACTCTTGATCATGTTTAATGATTTGATTTAAAACGTTCAACATAACATGAGGTGCAACTTCAATGGATACATGAAGCTAAGAGGTAATAGAGGCACTAAAGGAATTGAATCTGGCGAAACCCTCAGGGATAGAGGACATGAGCTCACAGGTGGTCAGTGATCTGATAAATGGATGCACACATCATTTCATATGCACATCTGTTTAATTTTTCATTGAGGACAGGAATATTCCCCAAAGAATGGCTGAGAGCTACCATTACACCAATACCAAAAGGGAGTAGAGCAGAGGTGTCAGCTTATAGACCATCCTTCCCCTTCCCAGCAAAGTATTGGAGAAGCTAGTGAACATGTATTACCCGGTAGTTGGAAAATGGGGAAAAGAAGGATCGTTCTTGGCAAACCAATATGGCTTTAGAAAAGAGCTAGGAACAGCAGAAGCTATATCACTTTGCAGAAGATCTCTACAGCTCCATGGACAATAAACAGGCAGTCGCAGCAGCAACCATAGATGTTAAAAGGGCGTTAGACTGTGTGAGTCACAACATACTGCTAAACAAATTAAAAGAGGATAATATGGAGAGATACGTGCTCAACTGGCTAGCAGCATATTTGATGGGAAGAAGACACCAGACACTAGCAAATGGAGAGTTATCAGACATAGTTGAGGTGGAGTATGGCGTACTGCCACAAGGGTCCACACTGGGCCCATCCCTCTTCATTTATTGTGCAAATAAAATATCTAACCTAGGAACGGAATCAAAAATAAAGATTTACACCGATGACGTAGTGATTCACACCCCCGGGTTCACACCCCAGATTAGTCCCCCACGGAGGTGCTAAGTGTACTGAAAATAGACATAGCAAAGTTAGACATAGAATGTAATGAGCTGGGTCTTATTATAAACCAAGACAAGTCTAAGTTTATGTGGTTTGCAACACATAAGAAAATTAAGACATCCCCTAATAAGGTGGATGCAAAGATCTCGGGGAGATCAATCAAGAATGTTAAGAAATTCACAATAGGGGACATGATCCCTTTACATGCAGCCATATCACTATATAAACAGGTAGTGCTACCACATTTTGATTATTGTTTGTTCCTGACAGATGGAACAATGGCAGCTATACAGAAACAGATTCAATCAGCTCAGAATAGGATACTACACTGTATTTTGAAAGTTAAAATAGGTCAGGAGTCTACACATAATATTCACCAATTGTGCGAAGCACCAGTTCAAAAGCAGCATAGAAAAGAATTTTGAATGTCACTCATGTAAAAGAAACGTGAAAAAACTCCAGCAAATGTATAGTGGAAAGGAGAACCAGGAGTGAGCATAAAGCAAAACTTCCTAAGGCCGTGCCTGACCCTATCCCCTACCGTATCCAGATGGCTGAGTCAAAAGCATGCATGTGTTCTTGTTGTTTCATTCTAAATGTCGATCAAGTGCATACATACAATAAAAATGAATGTCAGTTGTGGAGGCATCTAGCGGGAAAAGTGGGAAATACATTGTTGATTCAAGATCAACAGTAGGCTACATCACTGTTGAAACAGATGTTGGTTTATAATGTTGAAACGATAAAATAGCATAAATGTTCATAAAGGTTGATCAACCTGAAGCTTATATCAAAAGGTTGTCAAGTATGAATTATGGTTCTGTGCCCACTATCATATACTTGATAACGCTATATCTTTTTGAGAGGCATATTAAAGATGATATTTCATGGTAATGGTATAAGATTAATATCTAGATTGATGTATATGTTGTACCATGTAGGTCATGAATATCAATCACAAAATACCTCATGCTAATTCATAATGATATATACCAGAACCGTGAGAACTGTTACCATTATGTAAAGTTTATAGTCTGCCAGGGCTAGGGCCATTGAATCACCCTATTTCAATGGGTTTCTTATAACAGTGCGTTGGTCAGTATTATATCGCCGCAATAACTGCAGCAATCCAGCAGCTAAAACCAACACCTATTAGTCTGTGGCTACACGTTATCGCCGTTAGGCATGCAGAATGTTGCTGTAATCATGGTGCAAAACATGTCACAGTATGCCATTATATATATGGGACGCATTAATGCACTATTTGTTGTAAACGGTTAACAATATTGAGGTATATCGATACCCACCGTTAACTCCCGTTAGTGTAGACACACACGGGGAGGGATGCTTATAGACTGTAAAAGAGCTGCTTTTAATGGACATGTCAGAGGACAAGGTCAAGGGTTATGTGAAAGTTCATTAAATGTCGAACAATACCCTTTATTCTAAATAATTGTTAAAATGGGGAGGATGGGTAATGGTGATAATCTATGATGAGATGTGGTAATGTACGGTGTAAGAAACCCATTGATTTAGCATTTATCTAGAGCTCAAATCCCAATTCCCATGATGCTTTCTTTTCTTCCCAAAACTCAGCAATTTGAGGTTCTTGCAAATTGGGAGCGTTGCATTTATTCTATTAAAATTGAGGAGTTCTGTTGCAAGGGTGCTTAAGCCTGGGCTCCACTAGGGCGGCACGGTTACTGGCAAAACGTGGCGATCCTTTTAGTGTTTTGTTCTACATGTTTAGCTGTATTTCGCTTTATTTTGCAGCAGTGTCGCCCTATGTAACACCAGTAGAAGGGCTACAACTAGGGCGACACTGCCGTGAAATGAGGCGAAATGAGGCGAAATGAGGCGAAATGAGGCGAAATGAGGCGAAATGATGCAACATGAGGCGAAACTAGGCAAAACTAGGCGAAACTAGGCGAAACTAGGCGAAATGTGCAAAACAAAACATAAGAAACAGATCGCCACGACTCCTTGATTGGTGACATGGACGCGACGCGCCTTTTGCGAAACAACGTTTAGGTTATAAATGACCATATGATTAGGCCTATTACAGTCACAATTGTATAAACTTACCCTTTTGTGTTTCTTTTGCGAATTTTAAAAGGGAGTGAACGATTGTTCCATTTGGCCATCACCTTTGGGAGTTTGACAGGGGTACTTTTCTTCATTTTCTCTCCATTTTGGGGTGGTCTTTTTGGAGGCACGCCCCTCACCCGAGGCAGTATAATTACTTTGTTTTTGGTCTTACTATTGCCGGGGCCATTATTGTTTTGTGAGCTATCAGTGGACGTTTTCTTAGACTTAATAGTCGAAGGAGTTTCTGCTGCGCCTTTCCGGTTTTTGTTTCCTGCTTTGTGGAGGGACGCCAAGATGTTTGGCGGGAAACCCGTGCGGATCTTGATGTTGAAAACGGGGCGATCAAAGTCGTCTGCCGAGGATTGCAACTGGCTGTTCGAGCACGACGTTCCGGTTTCGCTGCCATCGTCTGTTATAGCCCTTATCCCAGTCCACTGTCTAAACATGTCCGACCACGGAATTGTTCTTTAATCCCTAGTGTAATGGCTCTTATAAAAATGCGTCAGTTTCCAAGTATCTCCGTGTTGCGTTATATATAATCCAGCACAGAAGTGGCCCTCTCTGTCATAGATTGGTTCCCGTTTCAATGTTTAGAGGCCATATATGCATGTGTGCTATCATGAAGATATCTCCCCCTTGTGGGTGTATATACTCCTTTCTGTTGGTATACGGTGTCATTATATTTAGAACATATCCCATGGAGCTGCTTTGGCTAATTAGACCATATTCGTTCTAACGCCATGATTGTTCCTCTCATATGAAGTAAGATGGCGCCGCGTGGTGAATTTTAATAAAGGACATCAATAAATCATGATATATGCGAGGTCTAACCCAGCCAAGGTCCATATTGAAGGCATGAAGGTGTGTATATAACTATATATGGTCGATTGAGCCCCAACAATGCCTCTTTGACAAGCTCTATAGAGGAAAATGTTGATTCGTGTCTTGGCATTTTCATGCAGGTCTGTATACAACTATACATTAAGAACGCAGCTCACGTTCAGTGTGCGCAATACGGCTGCGATAACAGGGCAGACAGTGGGTGAAGATGTATATATATAATGGGGGTGGATGGCTGGATTCGACACGGCGACATGGCCATTTCTTAAAATCGACATGCGACATGGAGCTTAGTGACATGAGGAAAAAAATAAGTGACATGACATAAGGTGTTTCTTAAAATCGACATGGGACATGACAGCTTCTTATAGAGTCAACATGGGACATGGGGATTAAAGTGACAGGTGACATGGCCATTTCTTAAAATCGACAAGCGACATCGGGGCCCCCCGTCTACACCCCCTATATATGCCATTTATTCACACAACGATAACTCTCAAGAAAGAAATCATATTAAGGCCAAAAAGAAGGTGTGTTTTTTAGGCAACATGGTCCAAAACAATAGGCGTAGGTAGGTCGTGTTTTTTTTTAAATGTTGAAAGTACCTGCACAGAGAAAAGAAACAGCGCCAAAAGGGAGTCCAGGTTGCCTCCATGCAGAAAGACTCTCCTCTCTAGGGGAGCCCAGGTCGCCTAACGGAGCATAGGTGACTCTCTGGCTTACCTAAGGAAGTCACCTGGGGGAGTCATATAGCTCTCTGGGTCATTATGACTCCTCCAGGTGACTCCTTTATGTCAGACAGAGAGTCACCTAGACCTGGGCTCCTATAGAGAGGAGAGTCATTCTGGAGGCAACTTGGACTCCCTTTTGACGCTGTTTCTTTTCTCTGTGTGGCATGAGTTGTGAATCGCTTTGCATGTCATCAGGATGACTTACTGAGTCTTAGAGTAACTAGGAATAATAAATTGTTGGATATTCTTGTTAAAAAAGCAATTCCCTGATGGTCCTATCCCACAACGCGAGAGAGGACCAGAAAATGTTGTGATTTGGCCCTGTTGGGGATATTGGGCCCTATATTGGCTAAGGCAGGCCAATAATCTACATATAACTCTCAGGTATGTCTTGTGTATTGGCTAATCACAAAGATCAAACTAGTTTGATATTTTCTCCAGATTACACTGTAAAATGTTGCCTATCACAGCCTGGCAGAGTAATGAATGATACAGGGGGGCCACTCCAAATATATATAGGCAAGTTTATAAGAAATAATCAGTAACAATCATACTGTGAAGTAACTCCCCTTGTAAATCGTAGCAGTGCAGCCCAATAGGCAACACCTTGCTGCCCTAAATCAGGCACAGTGGGGTTTGGACAGGCCTAAAATCGCGGGACAAGTGTTGCGATTTACATGATCTGCAACAGTTGCCCCTTGTTTTTATCTCAATAGTCAACACTTCTGGTCCATTTTTCGCGTTGTGGGATTCGACCTTGATGTCATACATGTTATTTCGCGTCGGAGCTTGTTGTTCCAGACCAGACATTTGCTAAGAGCTTGCAAAATATGAATATTTTACAGACACAAATAGTGGGTTAATTACAGGGCAGAAACGTATTGTTACTGGCAATAATGTCAATGAAATCCCATCCCATACGTGTAGGTCTATCAATCTGGACTAGGATATACGATATTTTCCCTTTGTTCTATATGATACATCAAATTTAAGCTGCCCTGTACATGTAGTCACATGAGCATTATCAAGTATAAGGAACGAGACATTTAATGCCAGCTCGGGGGATCTTTAGGACCTAAAAATAAGCAAAAGTCTGTACTTATTGGATGGGCTCTATAACTTATCATTTGGAGCGGAGTAGGTAGAAAGAGAATCAACCGATTCCCAACCCTTTCAAGCATAAATGAGTCGTACATGAACAAACATCATACATAACATATTATATAGACGGTTATTGATTCGGGTGGGTGGGTGGAAAGTGGGTTCACTCTAGTGGGTAGCGGCAGGGGCCCTTATTCCCTGACAAAGCTTGGCTATGGTATCCAACTGTATCTTAGGACGTTAATCAACAACTGCCTACGAAATAGCCCAGTATTTACCCGTGTGTTTGCTGAGTCATATGTAGTAATGGCACGACACCCGCCATGCTACAGCATACAGGTACTGCATACCATGCAGGTTTGGCTGCACCCCCCACCTCCAGCCCCTGTTGAATTTCCGCTTGGGGACCAATGGAAACAATGATAAAAAAAATTACTGCTAAATCAATGGCCTTCACAATGGGGAGTGTAGGGCCTACACATCAGTCTCCACATATAACATGGCTTAATGCTCTCAAGAAGGCCTAATTTCAGGCCCAGGACTGGAATAATATTGTTAGTCGGTAGTATTGAAAGTGTTTCCTGTGACTGACCAGCCGCCTGGAGTACTTTATATATTGACATTTCACGTGTCTGCAAGAAGTGCAAGCTCAAAGTCTCAAAGGGTGGCGGAGAAAGGCCTACACAGCCCTTTCAGGCTGTGTGAGAGGTATGGTCTGGAGTGGTGCTTAGGAATTGGTTGAGGGTGCAAAGGTTTCCATATCAATTAAACTGAGTCAGAGCTTAAGGCGTGATAATTCCAGCAAATGGAGTAAGCAACCAGGGGTGGACAAGAATGTTGAGTGCCTTTCATGGTTTGTTTTAGTGTGTGGAGGTAAATGGATAAAATCAATAAGAAGTGTGTGTCGCTTATATGTGATGATCTAAACTAGACCAAAAAAAATCTTAGCAGTCTATAATCAGCAAATACATCTAGTGTATAAGTAGAGTATAGAGCGACCTCAGGGTGATATCTATATAGAAGACAGAAATGCCTCGCTCTGGTTTTGATTGCATGCTTCGAGGACATCTGCTCTGCATCATGCCAACCATAAATACTTCAAACTGCCATTTGTATAAAATTATCTGGGAAGAAATATTTTTATTGAATCAATTATTATCATCATAAATGATCATTTTGTTGCAAACACGAGATTAATAATGTAGATTGCATTCAGTGTGAAATGCGGTGGTATAAGTTGGTCCATCCATGTACCTACTTTTCTCATCTAATGCATACTTAGTGTCACCCTGATCTGCATACTCCCCACACATTCCATCCTAACTGCCTATCACTACATTGACCCATACTGCATAGTGTAATTATAATAATTTACCTGTGGTTATACTAGCCGTATTGCAATAACCTTACCATTGCTGATGTTTTAAGGTCAAATCCCACAACGCGAGAGAGGGTCAGAAAATGTTGTGAATTGGTGTCATTGCCGATTTTGGGCCCTATTTTGGCTAAGACAGGCCCAAATCTGTGAGAAAGGGTTGCCTTTGTTTTGTGATTTGGGAAATCACAAGGATCAAATGAGTTAGATATTTGCCCCCGGAAGGCCTAGAAAATGTTGCTTATAGGAATATGTCAATGATTTGGCTTATATAGGGGGGGGCACTCCAAATATCTTTAGGCTAATTGAGAGGGAATAGTGAGGACAAATCATACTGTTAAGTAACTCCCCTCAAACAGATCCATTAGCCAGTCCTGCACGCAACACTTTGCTTGCCTATTATTGACCACTGTGGGATTTGGAGAGGCATAAGATCATGGGACAAGTGTTGCGATTTACAATATTGGCAACAGTTGCCCCTTGTTTTTATGTCAATAATCAACACTTTCTGGCCCCTTTTTCGCGTTGTGGGATTTGACCTTTAACCATGTAAAATACCCTATTTATTATTGGGCCTGTGTGTACACGGCAACATAATGTCGATTGTTGGTCCATTTGCCAAAGTCAGCTCCTGCATTTCCTTTAAGGTCAAATCCCACAACGCGAAAATAGGACCTGAAAGTGTTGTGTATTGGGATAATCGCAAGGGGGCCTAGCTACCGATTTTACAATTCGCAACACTTCTCTCACGATTTTGGGCTCTCCAAATCCCACTGTGGCCGATATAGGCAAGCAAAGTGTTGCCTACAGGACTGGTTAATGGATCTGTTTGAGGGGAGTTACTTCACAGTATGATTTGTCTTCACTATTCCCTCTCAATCAGCCTAAAGATATTTGGAGTGTCCCCCCTATATAAACCAAATCGTTGACATATTCCAATAAGCTACATTTTCTAAGCCTTCTGGTGGAAAATATCTAACTCTTTTGATCCTTGTGATTTCTCAAATCACAAGACAAAGGCAACACTTTCTCACCGATTTGGGCCTGTCTTAGCCAATATAGGGCCCAAAATCGGCAATAAGACCAATTCACAACATTTTCTGACCCTCTCTCGCGTTGTGGGATTTGACCTTTACGATGTATATACATGTCATGCAATGCAAACTATGAATTCTATAGGCTAAATGACCTTATCATCGCTGCTTCAAACTAATTTCGCAAAATATCACTAGCAGTGGCGTAGGAAAAGGGGGGGCCAGGGGGGCCCGGGCCCCCCCAATCACAGAGGAGGGGGGGCCTGAATATGCTTGGGCCCCCCCAAATTTGTCAGGACCCTATACTATAATACACATAATTCCCAAATTTTTCCTCTCCCACATAGGAAAAAGGTGGGTACAGGGGCTGGGCCCCTAATCAGAATTAAATAGGGCTCAAATATTACTCTTCTATATAACTCCTATATATTAAGCGTGTATATGCACAAATCATGCATGAAAGCCGATGCTCAAAAACTGCTTGGAGTGGGCCCCCATGGGCCCCCCCAATGAAGATTTGCTTCCTACGCCTCTGACTAGGGTCCATGAGTTATATTAGTCATATTAGGCCTATGTGGTATATAATTTGAATAAATGTGATAGAGTAGTCAATGATTTATGTGAGCAACACATTCTTTTGTATTATTGTTATGATCATTCACTCTAATGATTTCACAGACTCACCGTCTCTTTCTAAAGCGGGTGACCGGTGCTGCACTGTCACATCTCCTCAGCAGCAGCCGACTTGGTCTGTGGGTAACGGTAGCGTTTACAAACATCTTTAGGGCTATATTCCAATTTACACCTATATATCATCCACTTTTGCAGCCCCTCTGACCAGAAGTGCAGAGAGGGAAATTGGTGACCTACGCACTCCAATTATCCTCCTTTCAGTTTGTACACAATGTCAAAAGATCCAGGTGCACACAATGATATTACTGTTGTATGAGTGTTGATATCAGCCACGTTCAAATGCAAATGACTTTCTCCCCCCTTTCAAACGCAGCAGACGACAATTGACTGAGGAAGTCGTCAAGCAGCGTCTCACACCAAACGCTCACTAGCCACTGGTCAGTCCCCCTGTTGTGGAGGAACCCTCTGTGGTGCCCAGCGTTTCTGCCACTCGCCTGGTGCCAATATAAGCAACCCCATACAATGGCACTGTGCCTACAAATGGGGGAACAATATGCCCATGCCCTCTGTGGTCAGCAGGTGGGTGCGTACCATACAGTGCTGTAATGGCGAGGCTTGGGGTGGCGGCAGCAACAGCTGAGGTAACTAATCTCAGCATTGGGCAGTTGTGCAGAGATCAGCAAGGCTCAGGAAAAGATTGTGGCTACAGTAAGAGTAATAATAGGGTAGGGGTGGGATGCAGTAGGACAGAGTGGGGCGGTAAGTCAAGAAAGGTCAAACTATACTAAGTATACAAAGGTATGTGGTGCAACTGAAACTATTACCATAGTTCAGTTGCTACATCTACAATATACTTCAGATTATGTATAGATCTGTTGGTAGTTTTCACGTTGTTAGCAACAGGGATAGACCACAGAGGCCCTATCACAGAGCGCTTAGGAACCCCACCGCATAATCCACCAGTGCAAGGCTAATTGCGTTGAGGTTACGTATTTTTCAAATAAAAGTGGATGCAATACACTATCAAAGGCTTTGCTTCGGTCTATATGTATAGACCGGCAATGGATGAACCCAGAGGGAAAATTCCAAGTAGGCCTATAGGCATAGAATCGTTCACCATTTACAATGCAGGTGTTCCTCTTGTTTTTGTTCAGATAACTTTTCTATAGCTCAAATCTCACGAAGCAATCTTTGGTGAAAAGGGGAGAGATAATCAGTGTCTGGGTATATAGAGTGATGGGCTTGAAGAGGGATATAATTATGTAGATCCTAATGGAGACTTATTAATAAGTCGAAACATTGATATCTACATGTATCTACATTTACTACCAACATTGTTGCTTGTAGCAAAATGGAAAAGAAACGCAAACTGTGAACTTTACTTGACTGTGTCTGATCTTATGTGATCTCAAACTCACAAGGATGTATGTATAGTTTGCAGGGATAGGCAGTCAAAGGGAGGAGTGGTTGGCAATTAAGACATTATGTATATGCAGGGGATTGGAGAGGCAGCAGATGGACAGAGAAAGGGGTGTACAAAGGGGAATGGACACATGGATAGAAATAGGTATAGGATGGGCATAGGAAAGGGATAGATACGAAAGGGAATTCAAGGAGAGGGATAGATGAGGCTTGAGATTATTCCTAAACGTACGCAACTTCCGTTTCTGCGCAGGAACAGTGGCGGGCGATTCAGCAACTGTTGCGCGATTTAAGAACGAGGACCCAATTGTTAAGGAATTGCACAGCATAGCTGTGGTGACCTGCTTTAATTCTAAGGTTGAGGGGCGATGATAAAGGTCAGTTGAGGCAGTCTACCATCCTTAAAGGGTTAGTGTGCAGAAGTCATACTGCATAAATGCATAACTGTTCGGCTGAAGCAGTCTGCAGTCGTCAAAGGGTTAGTGTACAGAAGGCATGATGCATAAATGTATCACTGTTTACTAGTAGTTAAAGCAGTGTGCCGTTCTTAAAGGGTTAGCATTCATAGGTCATGATGCATAATCTAAGTGCTATTCATTTAAATTAGTTTGCTGCCCTTAAAAGGTTAGCATACAGAAGTCACGATGCATAACTGAAGTGATGTTGATGCATTAAGGCATCATGCCGTACCTAAAATGTTAAAGGGTTAGTGTACAGAAGACATGATGCATAACTGAGTTTACAAATGTACTTTCCATCCTGCTGCCAACCAGGTACAAATGGAGTTTACCATAATCTAAATTAACGAATGCACTCAGACCCATGAACATTGTGGCTCTATAATTACTATAAAGATTAGTTGATTACCCCCCCCCCCCCCCCCCCCACCCTGTACACAGTACTGCTTGCCGTGGCCGAGCCATGACGTGTGAAAAACATGTTGAGGCTCTGACAGCTTGTGGGAAGGAGTGGAGCGGGCGCTACAGGCGTCAACTGGTGTGTTATAATCAGTCCCTATGAGGATTCAAGTGCTACTACTAACTAACTCTGTCCAGAAACGCCAGTTGGAGCCTATGGAGGCTATATCAGGGTCCACTGCGTTTCCATACTAAGCTAATGTTCACGGAATCAGTGTTGAAGGATAGGACGCGCTCGTTCCCTCTTTGAGCTTACGGCCAGTCCGTGTCCCATTGTATGACCTGGATGGCTTCGCCAGCAGGTCAATAACTATAGCCATCCAGAAGTTCTTACATCGTGTAACTTCAGATACTGCGCCTAACATGTGTCATCTGAGTCAGGCTTATGAACATGGCACAAAACGTACACACAGATATTCACAACATATACAGTTTATTTCTTCACCATTAATACAAATACAAAGTGAAATGATTTTGCAATGTCACGATAACGTCATGATGATTATCTGTACTCATAGTCAGGAATAAATAGGTATAAAATACAACAGCATGATTGAAGAAATGCTATAATGACTGCATAGGCAATACATGTACACCTTACAATGTGATATTATAACATAATCTGCAAGTTGCACAAAACATCATGCCATGATGTAGTTATGCGATCAGCATGAACATGTCCTACATTAACCCAGATTACATTGAATAATACAAAATTTCGTTGAATATGGCCCAATAGGTGTGTAAAAACTTTGAATCTATTAAACAGTATATGACATTACTTAGTTCAGATGCATAAAATTACAAATATCCTCCGTTCTTGCCGATATTGGTTTTTCAATATTGTATCTGGATAGCAAAACTGTACAAAACTCCAGTGCTCAGTCCTGAGTATAGGCTATAAGTATGAGGATATAGGAATTTCTGCAAAAACCCTTTGAGATAGTCATGTATTCGAAGTGTAAGAAAGGATTCCTGAGTACCTTTTGCACAAACGTTCCTAACCATAGGTAAATACTCCTAATGATCCATCCCAGTCCGATATTTCAATAATGATCTATCATGAAGAAACTGACAGGTTTGATCTTTCTTCAAAAACGTGAAATCGAATACAGTATTGGCATGTATTTGGAAGTGTAATTTGGTTCGGAGAAGCCCCAATGAAATCTAAACAATAGTGACATATCCTACCAGACGATATAATGTATATCAATATCAATAGCACCAGAAGACAAAAGCTCATATGACAATAAGACACCTATATCCCTATAGTTACCCCTCATAATAGCTGTGGCATGTCAGCCACACCGACTAATCTTTGTGTCGGTAGGTTATTTACGTAGTCTGCACACTTATAAGACCCTGAGGTAACACACCCAACCTTAGTGTACAAAATTTGTAAGTCACTAAAGAGAAAACACCTCAAAATTTGATAAAAGTCCATGAAACATAATTTTATGCATTACCTATATAGATCATACTAAGGCTTCTATATGATATTGAATATGGTTATCATAACATGCAGTTTACAAAACTCTACATTAATACGGTAACAATTGCAATTCCATTAAAGCTGCATGCTTAGAATCATTACAAACTAGCCCCCATGTCCATGGGTCTAGCATATAAAGCCCTTCCAAAACATAGTCATGGCTATATAAAAGTGTACACAATGGTGTTCATAGGCAAAATATATCCGGAAAAATATATGCATATATGGCTCATTGCCTCATCTACACTATAGATATATCGGGGTATGTCAACCATATTAACAGACTATTTCACTATCCAAGAACGCAATCGCTGTGTGATCAATATAAAAATGTATTTCACACAAGAGAGAATAATATTTCAGTGATAAGTGTCACTAATTTGATTCATACCAATGCACCTTAACATCCTTACATAATTATTATGATAAATTACACTTCTTTCCTACTTCATGTCTATCAGTTACTAATGAGCCCTGCCAAATTACCCTATGCTAGCACATTATTCGCTGGTTTTGGTGAGACGATTGCCATAGTATAATGTTTTATAACAACAACTAGTAGCATAAACATAGATGCAGTCAGCACGCACGGCAAGCAAATCAGATCAATATCTTGTTCTAATATCTAGAGATTCACAACGCCCACCAATTACGATAACTTTGGTTATTACTTGGAAAATATGACTTTCCTTTCTGTGTTTTAATAATCTCAATCAAGTTCAACAGGTATATAGATATAGACGTATGTATTGCCGGACCGTCTATCACGGCCTTGGTGAACAATGTTGGTGAGATGAAAAATGTTAGGAGCCTCTCATTTAAGGTGTAACGTGTTATGAGAGATACTGTTGGCTCTTGTGTAATAACACATAATTGATAAATAAGTTTGCAATCTATTTGCCCTATTTTTGGTTCTCCAATTGTCAGTAAATTGGTATTTTGAACTAAATAGTTACAGACTATAAAAGTCGATATATAAAGCCTCAAGATGACATTTTTCTCTCTGTAGCCCAGTATGTGAACCAACATATCCAGGCCGTTGTAAAGGGTGTGTACGTTGAAATTCTGATGTCCCTGGCATCATTATATTGAACAATATTGCAGAAGTCATATATATATATATATATATATATATATATATATATATATATATATATATATATATATATATATATATATATAAACGACAATGGTAATAACAGTTGTGCCATCTTGAATAGCGATAATTTAGTTAACAAGACTCAATTCAATCAAATAAACAATATCAATGTCATTTTAAAATTGTCATAGAGTAAAATATTGTAAATTATTGGTTTAGAACAAGCATGATGCCCTTTCCAAGGAACAGTAAAGAATCACCATTTTGAACATATCGGGCCGTACTCTTTATTGCAAATTGCAATAACGATTAGGCCCTACTAAAACAAAGTCATTTCGGTATTCAACTAGTTGCCTAAAGGTTACATAAAACTACAAAAGCTAAGAACAGGGTCCTTCCTTAACGCCCTATTACCACCATAGGCATTGACACCCCGCCGTACTAGGCCATGGGCATCATTTCCTGTGATTGTCATACGGTCGTCTCATTCCTGTAGTTGGTGCGGTGTGGGGAACGCGGGGAGCGCGGAGAGCGGGGGCTTTTCTGAGGAGTGTGCACCTTGTCGTTGCCGTCTGTCTGGTCACCGTCAAGTCTCGGCACGTGGGAGAAGTCCTGGCCCGGCATGCAGCGAGGCACGAACATGGTCCAGGCATAGATGACGAGGCAGATCCAGCTGGATGACATCTTGACCCATACAGACGGCCAGTTGAGGCCGAACGTGTTAAGGGTGGAGGTCTGAGGTCTGCGTGAAGGAAAGCAAAACATACAGTATTCAAGGCGGTTATAGCAGTGGTTGCAGCTAAGATAACAGTGGTGTGCCCTTCACTAATTATTAATAGAGTGGTTAAACATATTATTGACCCATCGAGGGAAAAGACCCCTTCAGGCGGGATTTTTAGTTCTAATTTTGCAAAATAGTGTTAAATAAGTGATCGAATGTTCTAGAACCATTTTCTATGTAGAATACAATAACCTTCATGAAATTATTCCATTTTGGATGCTAACATTCTATATTTGGAATGCAAAAATAACGTTTTTTTATGAAGAATTAACACATATGACACTTTCTGGTTGCCATGGAAACCATCCCAGATGCTGAAATTGGAGGTAACAATCCCAACTTCTTAAAACATCCCATAAGTTACCCAAAACTGAAAACAGAACGCAAAAATTCCTTCTAGAACCAAATTCAGACTAATAACTCTGATTTTATTTGGTTATTTCTAGATAAAACCAATTTTTCATAATTATCATTATTTACTTTGTGATACAATGCATTTAGAGCTTATTTACCATTTTTACTTAGTGTTTGAAAAGGTATTCCAAAAAAAGTACCAGGAACTTTTTAACTCATGATGTCTCATTTTATAGATTATGACATCAACTTTAATTACTAAGTTCCCTACTGGAGGGGTCTTTTTGCTCACCTGGTCACTGATTATTGATTTATTAAGGTTGAAGACCTCTGTTTTATTAACATATCATTCCACTAAATCTAAGGAGAGTGTCCTTTTGGGGAAGCTTCCCATTGCCCAAGAGATATATTTTACTGGGTACACGGGACACTTGTTTTACCCTGTTATAGAAAGACATATACCACACTCTATCCTTCAATGAAGTAGCTATCTAGGAAGCATACCAAGCACTCTAGATCTATTTCAATGACATACGTACTCTCTACTCAGATTTCCTTCTTATTGAGAGAATATGCACCAAAAGGTGTAGGTTGTCTTACTTGTACCAGGTGGTGAGCTGCATCATGATGTAGAGACTGGCCAGGGTGAAGACAAAGTGGAAGAAGGAGTAGCTGTACACCACCCCCTCATGTTCATCTAGGATGATCTTCTGACCGCCACGATCCCACATAGACAGGTCTGGAAGTGGAGGCCATGTTATGTATTATTTATAGAGGAACTAACAACAAGGTTATATGGTAAGGATAAAAGATTACGCTAAACACACACAAACTTGCCTGTAACCCATGCAGTAGAAATAAAGTGCACAATCCATAGTGTAAAGGGAATGGAGTGAGTACTCCATAGAAAGAGAATGTCACTACCTGTAGTACAATATATGATACACAAGTTGTAAGGTTATCAGAGCTGTGTTCCGTTTACTGTTTATTCGTGTAGGTCTACTTTAGAACATTTCCTCAATTACACACAGCAATGCAGAAAGGACAGTGTTCAACTACATGGATGTTTATCATTGTGGGTAAAGTGATCCAGTTTGTATTAATCAAGGAATTCCATGTGGAATCATGCATATTTTAAACAGCAGCATGTGTAATGCAATCAATACATACAACACGCCTGGTATGATATTATATGAGACATGTGCATCATATAAAATCGTCATCATGCACCAAGCAGTATGTGTTTGTTTTCTAAATTGATACTGATCTAGGAATAGTCATATTATGACTTTCTTTACGAGCCTTAATATTTCATAGAAGGATTTGTGAACAGGTGAACACTATGTACTTGAACTTGACTTTATTATGATATAAGAGTTCTATGTAAATCCATTGAAACAAAGAAAATATTATCATCTACATTGAGTGGTTTTACTACATTGGTTACAACGGTTGGTAATCGAAAGTCTGTGCTTTGGGCCAATCTACTACAATGACTCAGAACATCTCCCAAATCATAACTCTGGGTAATGAATACATTTTCCTGATGAACACCCGCAAGGGAAAGGTCAGTTTTTAACAACTGGTAGTCAAGCTGAATTTGGGATGGGAGAAAAAAAGCTGATCATGCCCTTGACGCTTTTGTGTATACTAACTTAATGTGACTGCCTCTAGAAACTTGATCAAACCAAATCAAATTAAATCCTCGACTGGAATGAATTGAAACCAAGGAATGCAATAGGCCAGTTTCCTGTCGTTGCTATATTTTGGTTTACAAGCATCTGTACTTCTTAAATCTTTCTCATTTAAATCATAAGACTTTTATCAAATAAGATAAAGACATTTTGGGAAAAGGCATTATCTAGTTTTATTCATCGCTTCCACATATTAGATTTATGTTCAAGTCTATATAAAATCTAGTACGTCTGTTTAAACATACATCAGGAAACTGCTCTATTACTTAGAATAGTCTACTAAAACATGCTTTTGCATTCCAGTCAATCCATCTCAAATAGGAGAGGGGAGAGATGTGTTAAGATATAGAAGAGAGTCCAAGTACCCGGGTGACACATCATTGTTGGCGAGGCTTGAGTGGATGGTTGTGTGACTGTTGGTTCTATCCCTGCATCAACATTACACATAGCACAGAGGGTTATAAACCATGGACCATATGCACTAATGCTGACTTATGGGGATACAATGCACGTTGTAATAACAGGAACATGTATACATGAACGTGCCTTATGGGAATATTATACATAATAGTGACCAGGTATTCTATGTATTCTATTCTATGTAGGTGGTGGACACTTCTAAAGGGATTGTTGTCTTAACCATAATAGGTTGTAGAAGTATGTAGGAAGGTAGGATATACTATACACATACTTCGCTCAAAAAGATAAAACCAACCATTAGGGCTTTTACTATGCAGGACACTGAAGGTAGTAGGGATAGCTATCCAGTGGAATCCGTACTATGCCATATCAGAGTGCTCTCACGTTCTACATCCAGAATCTCATGCAGTGTGCTGCCTATATTAGGATACCCCATCCTATGTCCTATGTCATTCATAAACACTTGTCTTTCATGGCTCTAATCCTTAGAGTGAAATATACAGTTGGGATGTCTTACCTCTCCGACAGCAGCAGCAACAGCAGCACACATCGTTCTCTGGTAGGTTTGGGGGTATGCCCAATCGGGCACTTTGACTGGACGTGGTTGACCGAAGGCTGATACAAAGAGGGCAAGCTTTTCTCAGTAATTCTTCTTTATCAATGAATTTAGATTCAAACCCATTGTCAATATATAAGATACAAGGTTATGATAAAGCAATGGTGTAAGGAGAAGATCATCATGATCATCACTGTCTAGAGTGATCATAATCACTGTTTAAAGTGTTATATTGGTTCACCCATAACAAATTGTACGCATATATATGATGGATTGTAAGTATAATTAGACAACTGCCCCCCCCCCCTCTGTACTACTAACCTGCCATACACAGCCATCACAAACATGATGACCACCCCCAGGTAGGCACTCAACATCTTGGAGTCGGTGGAGTAGAAGTCAGGTTGACAGTAGAGTAGTTTCTCATGTGTACTGTGCAGGTAGTTAGGGTTTCCATCCTCACGTTTTGACACTAATGCCTCCTGGGTGGCAGATTGGTCTCCTGTAGGATTAACACAATAAGTAAGCCTATGATTTACAGTATTAGGGAATGGTGCAATGGGGAGTGCAGTATGAGGGAGGCTAATGGATTGATTTACAATAGCCTAAATAGGCTGTATGCCGTTGTGCATATCTGTCTTATACCTAATAGACCTAATAGATGAATAAAAATCTATAAAGTCTTTACATATTGTATTAGTATACTATAGGTGGAAGGGATAGGTTAAACAGATACACACAGAGCATCAATCTCACCTTTAACTGGAGAGGGAGGTTCGCTTGTAACGGCCGTCCAGGTGAGGTACATTACATACACACTGATAACAGCGCTTTGGAGTAGGCTGGAGTTTTTGTTCACTGAAAAAATCCATTATAATGGTTTACAACTTTTCAGGACTGGTACTCGTATAGGCCTCGACATAATAGGGCAATCTAATTGTAAAGGATTCTGTGTGGAGAAAGTTGATGCATAAAATTGAGTCTCCACATCTTAGAGATATAATAATTATGTTAAACTAAATAAGTCTCATTAGTGAAATTATATTGTAGCCTGAAAGGATTATTATGTAAAGGACTACTTACATTTCTTAGTGCATGGGAGCTCCGAGATGAAGCACAGTATAAGGCAAATGCCTGCATTGACACCAATGAATATCTTGTTTTCCTTGCAGCCTTCTGGCTTCGTATAGAATATGTATAAGGCAAATGTTCCCGCGATAGCTACAGCAGCGAAGAACACAGCACACAGATAGAGAGCTGCAAGTAGGACACAATGTGTCAGTTTGTTTAGAAGAAAGATGGATTAGGTGGTGTTATCAATCGCAATTATCAAATAAAGGTGAGGCAGTATGAATGCATTTAATTAAACTTGATATGGAGCAAATACAGATTCATGTGTTAGAAGTAATAGTAAAAAGCTATAGTAAATCTCCAAATTCTCTTACCTACAAGCCAGCATTTGTTTCCATTTTCACACATGGCTCGTCCATACCTGATGAGAACAAGAATTCTATTGGTGCATGTTTTTTTTAAAGTATTATCATTTCCAGATTTGTGACCTTTTGACTAACGTATAATGCAACATGAAAGTTGAAACTTAGATATTAATGTTTCAAGAAATACCATATAAGGAAAACATCATTTAAGAATGGAAATTAAAAGACACAAGGTAGGTGGCCCACATACCATCTGCTGTGCCATGTGTGTACGAAGTCAACCAGCAGAATGAGTTGTAGGATGATGAAGAGAAAGCCAGCCACCATACCGATGTACATGAACACTGCAGCCCAAAGGGTAAAGACACAAGTGAAACATTAGTCATCATATAATATTAGAACATGAGTTAGCATAAATATCACCATATAAGGAATATCCTAGAATAATTAAATGTTTCTGGGGGCTGCGTTATGAGTTAGCATAAATATCACCATAATATAAGGAATATCCTAGAATAATCAAATGTTTTTGGGAGCTGCTTTCGTAGTTAAGTGTAATTAGTCCAGTAGACTCATAATATCAAACTACAGGCTTACCTAGAGATTGGCAGTTAAATAAGGTGGAAACACAATGAAAAGTATCATATGAGTTTCGAAATGATATAAACGTATCTTATTGTATGAAAAGTAAAACTTACCTAAGCTATATTGGTTTTCATTGGGGATGTAGAATGCACCGATACAGAGGGCTATAATGATCATAAATTTGAAGAACCAGTACCTGCAGATAAAGAGATATCCATCATGAACTCACTGTAATGATATTTTTATACTATTTGATCTAATAATTCATTTTTACAGTATCAAATTACTATTTTGCTACATAGCTATACATGATGACCAGTGTAGCGTTGTACAGCATCTAAATATATCCATAATAAAACCAAAAACGTTCATAGTCACAGGTAGATAATATGTTTTATTGTCGTGAGTGGACAACGGGAATTAACCACCCATTGCTGTGCTGGATATGATGTGTCAAGTAGATCAGTGAACCTACCCATTGTGGAAGCCTGCCCGCCATGACCTGCCGGTGGAGACCCCTAGTGTGAAGATGATGAGTAGGAAGTGGAAGGCAGCGGCACTGAAGCACACCCTGTAGACGGCTAGGTATCCCACCAGCCTCTCACAGTTCTCCCCCACCTGCAGGGCCACACACGTCTCATTGAACTGCGGCAACTGGGAGAGTAGGGAAAAGGGAGAATTTAGTATTACACATGATTATGTACCGAGTGTACGTACAGTAAGGCATAAGGACCATTGCCCAATATGCAGTGGTAAATCATATCATGTGATTTAATGCATTAGATCATCCTTGTTACAAACATACACAGATGTAGGAAGATATCATCTGTCAATTCAACTAGATAATTATGTATATCAAAAGTTGATAACCAGTTGCAAAATCTCCCGATACAGCTCCATCACAATAGTATGTTAGATTGTTAGGTATACTATAGAACCGTATTCCCTTGGCACCGCTATGGTTTATAGAAGAGTAGGCTGCAGTCCTGAAATTCCCATCATTTATACCATCCGACAGACACGCTATTTTTGCAAACCCGGGTAGGCAGATTAAGAGGAGGCTATTATTCAATGAATGTCGTATGGAAAGTGAATGGAAGCCGACCAAGCAACTAATATAATATTGTAGTAATATATGGTAACTGAGGATAAATAAAGTGAAATATTGGTGAAACCTACTCCTCCAGGAAACTGTAAGGAAAATCAAGGTATGTTGTAAAATCAGGTGTATACTTTACGAACATAACATACACAGATAAGTGTGCAATAAGCATTATCCTGTAAATGTGTAATATCTCTAAAAGGTAATCTAGTAGACATGTTATTAAAAAAATTTACAACTTTAATCTATATTGATACACAAAATTCAGTGTTTAATACAATGAAACTAACAGGAGGTTTATATGACTTACATTTGCAGCCATCATGTTCTGCAGCTGTGGGGCGTGCATCATGCAGGCTATCAGCACTACCAGAGACAGTACCAGGGTGTACATGAGTCTGGTAGAGTGAGACTCCTTCATGGGCGGCAGGAAGCGGCAGCACAACGAGCATGCTGCCGGCCCGCAGCAGCACATCAACTGAAAGATTACAACAAGGATGTTTGAATGGTGTTGATCGAGAAATGTATCAATGGTAAGGAAATTGTAACAGATGGTGGGAAAGACTATGCCTTCAAGGTGGATTTATAGCATAGGCGAGGGCATCTCAAAATGCCACATGATATCTGTATTAAAGACCATGGGTTCAATTTATGTCTTCACAAAGAGTTACGACGATTTTTCAATGCTAATAAACAGTCTCACAATGGGTAACGTTACAATGGATAGGTTCGATGGTTTCCAAACCTCACAAAATGGTCACAGCATGGTTTCACTGTGACTTCAAAAACAACCACACAGTGGATTGGATGGTGATTCAAACTTTGGGCTAAACAAGAACGCCAAGCCATGGTGGCCTTAACAGTAGGTCAGCCGACAGCTTACTACATGGTCTAAATGGTGGCTTTGATATTGGGTTAAACAATATTCCACTCCATGGCTTAAATGGTGACCTCTACATTTGCTTCACTAGAGTGCAATATGGCTTCTAGAATCGGCTAACCTGAGAGCCAATCCATGGGTTTTACATTTGGTTTAACTAGAGTCCACTCTATAACTTCAGTACTGCCTTCTACATTGGGTTAAACTAAAACCTGCTCTATGGCTTCATTGGTGGCTTCTGTTGTACGCTGGGTTGTACTAGAATCGAGACCATGGCTTCAATACTGGCTTCTAAATTGACTGAAACTCGAGTCAATTTCATTGATACAATGGTTGCTCAAGTGGGATCAACTCTATGGCTTTTAATAGAATTTGATTCTACCTCGGCTTAAACAAGAAGCAATACCATGGCTTCAAATAGTGGCTGGTGCATTGGGTTAAAGTAGAGAACACTCTATGGCTTCAACATTGGCTTCTACATTGGGTTAGTCAAGACTAGAGGCCAGTCCATGGCTGTAATTGTGGCTTCTACACATTAGGCTAGACCAGAACCCACTTGATGGTCTCAATTGTGGATTCTTCATATAAGGTTAAAATGAAAATAGAGAACACTCTATGGCTTCAACATTGGCTTCTACATTGGGTTAGTCAAGACTAGAGGCCAGTCCATGGCTTCAATTGTGGCTTCTACACATTAGGCTAGACCAGAATCCGCTTGGTGTTCCCAATTGTTGATTCTTCATATAAGGTTAAAATGAAGTCCTCTCCGTGACCTCTACATCATATTACTCTAGCGGCCAATCTATGGCTTTAATAATGGGCTGAACTTCAATCAACTGGATTGCTTCAATTGTGGTTTCTACACTGGGTTCAAATACACTGGGTTCTACATTAGGGTAACCTAGAGCTATATGGCTTCAATTGTGGCTTCTACATTGGATTTCTTCATTGCCTAAATGCTGACTTAGGTTAAATTGTATTCCACTACATGGCTTCTTATAGTGGCTTCTACATTGGGTTAAATTGGTGTCCACTTCATGGCTTCAATGTGGCTTCTACATCGGGTTAAACTAGTGGCCATTCCATGACTAGTAGCTTCACCCTTAGATTAGATCTACTCCATGGCTTCTACATAGATTGAACTAGAATCCACTCTATGGCTTCAATAATGGTGTCTATTGTAGGAGGCTTGGTAATTCCCGCAACTGAGAGGTAGGCCGTAGTGGTGGCCTGCTAGGGTAATCACAGCATCCCTCCCTTATCAATCCTGTAATGTGAGACGTGTGTAGGTGGACAGACAGATCCATGGTGTAGCGGTAGTATTCTGGCAATCGGTTAACGTGGCCCAGGTTCGGTTCCCGGTGGATCTGGGTGAAAACCATAGGAAAACCACTTTTCACCTATATGTGACTCCCACACTACATTGGATTTAACTAAAATAATTTTTTTCATGGCCTCATTGGTAAAGTGACAAATGCGCACACAATGCTCTGATAATTTCGTAATATCTTCTCTTAACAATTTCAGATATGGAAAGGTCTACTGGTCATGTGTTTTTTGGGTGGCTACCCAAATGGCTGTCTAAAATAGAGAAGCTCTAATCTAATCAATACCCGTGTATGTCAATGTGTATGGGCATTTATGATATTTGCTGAGAATTGGTCATGAAAGATTCTGTATCTTAAGGAAGACCAAAGAAAAATAATAAACTAAAGAAATGGCGAGGCCAAATGTTTTCAGCATAGACACAATGTAACCCTTAATGTAATGTGTATATTGCCTATACTATAAACGTCCTGATAAAGAAGTCACTTCCTTAGGCATTCGTCCTAACCATCCCACGTATTAAACAATAATCATCAATCTCCATGAACCGTAATGTTATCTGTCGACTCTTGTGCTCTATGTACCATAAATGGACACAACATAACATAGCCAGCTGTTAAACCAACCATCGCCTGATGCGGGGTCTGCTATCAAGTCATAAACACACACCATCCATAAACTGGCAGGGACAATTGGAAAGTTATTAATTAACTTGATGTGTTCAAACTAGATTTCCCATTAGAAATAGAACTGTTGCACTGATTCCTAAACTACAGCGCCCCAGGTCACCAAGCGGAAGTAACTTGAACCACTATGCCTTTTGCCAAGTCCTGACCCTGTATGCAGAGCAGTTCAGTAACCCTATATACCGTAACCAAGGTAACCACAAGTCAGTGGAGAATCTTGATGAAGTGCCAATTCTACTGTTTGTAGTACTTCGTGACATTGCAGAATGGATGCCATGGTTTCCCTGCCACATCAAAGCAATGATACAGAATGCCTGAATACCTATCCACATAGTACAAACAAATGTATGGATAATGGAGAAAACTGAGCTAATCCAGCCCACATTCATCTACATGTAGAATGCGCCAACGGAAGTTACTCAATGAAGAACTACATGTGGACGCTATGACAATACTACAAAAAAAATCCCAAAATACACAGAAAAACGTATAAAATTACATATAGATGATATTGCCCGAGCATGATAAATCGTGTCAGGTCGTGTTCGGTCTCACTAAAATGCCATTCATCATAATATCCACTAGCCACAGACACAGGAAGGTTGCAAGGCGGCTATGGGGAAGTATAGTTACTATGTTATCAATAGGAAATGCACTTCGTTTTTCTACTGCCATTTAATTAGCCCAGACATATCGGTGAGTGTCCAATAAAGGGAGCTGACAGGACGACACAGACAGAAATGAGACATTATTTTGCAAATGCTAATATTTCATATCAAACCCACACTGCAAAAAATAGATGTACTTTTTACAGATTCACTCTGTAAAATTTAACGCTGATTCACCGTTATTTGGAATACAATGAAACATTGTAAATATCAGCCATTTCACAGTGGATCCTTGTTAAATGCTAACCTGGTTTGGATTACAATGATTCAACGTAAATTCATCTTCTAATGTCAAATCCCAGAGGGAGCCACATATAGTGGATCCTGCCATAGATTGGTGGCCTGGTTTGAAAGAAGATTTTTCTGGAGAGTGTGAGCCCTTGAAGTAGAGTATGTATACATGTTGAAATAATGGTAATTTTCAATTAATCTATATGTTTGACAATTTAACAATTCAATCTTGTGATAGGTTTGATAAGATACCATGATCACTTGATAATATCCAGAAGAAAGTAGTTGTATGGATCTATACACCTATTTTGTGGTAACATACTATGCATATATCCCCACCTCTGGAAACTCTGCCTTGTATCAATCCTATAGCGTAAAACCTCTTGTATAGGCCATGGCTAGTATGCAAGTCAGATCGCCAGTGTGGCATATAGGATCAGGGCAAAGTCAAAGTATGGCTTATCTGCAAGTTTTTAGATGTATACTACAGTAACTAAAGTCACCATAATCAGACTCCCTAAGAGGCTTATAGAATATTCACAAAGCCTGTAATAGCACTGGCAATAACGCTGAATCTCTGTATATTAGAATACTCGGAATCTATTAATGGTGATTCTACATAAAATTAACGGTAATTCAACATAAAAATAACGGTGATTCTATGTAAAATGAACAGTGATTCTATGTAAAATTGACGATGACAGTCACCGTCAAAATAATGGTGAAAGTTATGTCCCAAAAGTTGCTGGTGATTCACCGTCATTTTGACGACATTTTTTTACAGTGCATTTGAGTGCAAGCAGAAACATATTTCTGGTATATTTCTAACGGCATAATACACACAACGATAGTGTGGGTATAGGGGGTTATACTAAGGGGGTTGGGGTCTCACTCAATGTGATGCGTATCATTGGTTTGGAAAGGTGGTGTATCATAATATGATACACCACCATATATACATAGTGAAGGGTGGGCAAGTCTATACATGACATAACTTTGGTCAGATGCAGTATACCAGGTGCCGTCTCTGACCGGACATCACTTTGGGAGTTTAGTTACCTTCTACCAACAGCAGGAGGCTAATTATAATTACATAACAACTGCCGTAACATTTTTACAAATCCTTATATATGTGAGTATAGGTTAACAATTAAAAAAACACTTTTCTCTGACACAAGGTCAGAGACAGCACCCGGTCAGAGACGGCACCCAGTCAGAGACGGCACCCGGTCAGAGACAAAAATATTGGCCCAAGGTCGTGAGACACAGCCTTATGATCTCTATGAGGGTACCATACATTGTAGACCTATATTGCTGTCATCAATGCACGCACGGGTTAGCTCTCCGAGGTGAGAGGACAGACGTTTAGAGCGTTATCTTAATAAGACTATTAAGACAGTCTTAATGTCTTAATGTTGGTGTTAATGTTGGGGTGTGGGCCTCTCCTCACCGGGAGGGGGGGGGAGTAAGGCCTTAATATTTCAAATAGTAGGATAGCCTTGTTAGCCCCCGTTCTTTTACTTCTTTTTTTTCTACTCTTCCTACTGCTAACTGCTCCCACTGTTCAAAAGCAAAATATTATGCCAGTAGGCCTATTTTATTTATTAATTCACTAATTATTCTGTATATATACAGTTGTAGATCTATTAGATGTAGTCTATAGTTATTGTGCACAAGTAAAGATATCGGGGGCTCTGCCCCCGAACCCCCTTTTCCCTTTTCTATCCAAAAAAAAGTATCAATTATTTAAAAAAAATAGACCATGTTTAGCTGCGACTGTCACTAGGGCGAATCATCCAGAAAGTAGAGAGAATCATCTAAGGCGAATCATCTAGTAGGGCGAACTGACAATAGGGCGAACTGACAGTAGAGCGAATCGTCCATTTCCCAGTGTCTCAATACATAACACTGCTGCCCAAATGTAAGACACTGAATTAAGACTTTAAGACTTAAGATTAAGATAACGCTCTAAACGTCTGTCCTCTCACCTGGGAGAGCTATCCAGTATTTGCGTCATCAATGGTACTTATATGCGATATCCGCCAATAGACCAGATAATAGCCAAAATTATTTGGGGATATGAGTCCACATATAATAGATATTATGTGCCTTAGTCTTATCAAGAGTTGATTTGATTCATACAAATCCAAATACCATTGCATCTGAATCTCACAGGCGGAAACGTTAGTACACGCCATCTCCTACATGTACATTGTGTTAGTATTATGTGGGGATCAATCAATGAGGAGATCTGAGCAGTAACTCTAGTATTGCAGGTTTTTAGGGTGCGTACATGGTGTGTATATGCAGCCTTGCAGCTTTACAGGTAGATGGCTGTGTAATGATCTACCTGTACCTACATGTCACCTGGAATTACAGGTGCGGTGATAATCACGGGTATACAGGTTTGGTAGGATCACAGGGAGTTGGTACATCTATATATCATTATTTCAGGCTAGACACTCCCTATTATACCTGGTAACTGACCTTAACTACGGTGGTCATGACATGTCACATTAATTATACATTATAACTATACATTGGTGAATATAGAGGGTTGTTACTCTGGCATACCTCAATGAATGCATATATCCATAATGAACGATCAACTGTAAATGTCCACATTATACTATGTTGTAGTTGTTGTAATATTTATTGGCTGAACAATCACAAAAATACAGTAGGTTTTTCATTCAGAACACTATACGATTGGAGTTCGGTGGTGCGAGTAATCAGGTATATGACTTGCCATAGAAAGTGGTTTCAAATCAGGGGGTAACATCGATCTTCAGTGTTGCTGCCTTAATCGCACGCTATGATTAGAAACTGTATTCCATTCCATTACAGTGTGGAAAATCATGTCAAGTGACATGAAGAAATACTGAGTCACTACTACATATTATTATGTATTTTCCTATTTGGTACATGTGTCGTGAGTGCACTATGAACACCATCTGTCTGGTGCTGAGTGGCCACCAAACCCACTGTACACAACTGACTCATATTCAGTAGAGTTGCCATGGCCCCATACCTAAACACACTCCTCTATCAGTCTATGGGTCATCTTGTTCTTATCAAAAATACTCCTGTTATTCTGGTATTAAATCTGAATATAATATACCTTACATGTACCTCCCATTGGTAATAGAGACAAACACATCTGTGCATCTTATCAAACTCAAAGGAAATCATTCGTTGGAGTATAACGAACAATGATATCAATACTGTTTGACAGGCGACTATATTAAATAACTTATGA
Source organism: Harmothoe impar (assembly GCA_947462335.1). Classification (NCBI taxonomy): domain Eukaryota; kingdom Metazoa; phylum Annelida; class Polychaeta; order Phyllodocida; family Polynoidae; genus Harmothoe; species Harmothoe impar. The sequence goes on from OX381704.1 coordinate 55,428,317, forward strand.
AGGAAATGTAAACATTATAATCATATACGTAAAATTATAATCATATACGCTCCATCCATCCGCAAAGAAAATTGAGATGTAAATACACAGGGAGCTGTTTGGTAATATCTCCCGTAATATCTCGAGAAGTCATGTCTGACTGCCATGGTATAGTGGTGGTCTTCTGCTGTCTGGGCTTACCTACCCCTCCCCCACCCATCCCTCGGTACTTGTAAACACCACAGCCTACACGACATGGATATACACATAATATGAGGCCTAAGTCCCTTCCGTTAGCCATGGTAAGGGTTAGAGCCTTGTCTCCTGAATATAGGCGACAATATACCCATATAGCACACTTCAACATGCAATGCTATACTACATGGTTACCACTGACGACTGCCCTCATTTTAACCTCTAGTAAATGTATTATAGACCCGTGCTTTGTGTATAACTTGGGGACACACCCATTTTATGTGTCTATCCATCCAGGTTAAGTAATACATCGATTTGCCCTGGTGGTTGACATAGTGACTGAATTATTATTATTGAAGTTACGTGGGATATTCGTCTCAGTCACCAGGAAAGAGAAAAGAAAGGGTATACACGTATATTATTTGAGACTTTATGTTTCTCATAGCTTGAGGCAGCAAGACGTCCATGCAATCTGATATACACAGATGCAAACTTATGTCAGATGCAAGAGCCTGATTTAAGCTGCTTTCATTTAATAAAACTTTATTTTTTATTTTTGGCGATTGCCTTTATGATAAACGTCTCTTGACGCTTATGTACATTTGTAGTTAGTATATTGGTATTGAAGCTCCTATCCTGATTTAGTTACCCCCTGATGACAGAGGTGATTTTATAGACGCAGTCTTATATGACTAAGGATGACCTGGGGGTAACCCCTCACCTTAGGTGGCTGCTCTCGGCATAATAAGGTCGCTGGGGTCACTATGGCATGTGAGATTGACCCGCATGTTACATCAGGCATTTAATGAGAGACTCCGGACCACATAAATGTGGTAGGTGAAATCGTAGTCACGATGGGCCTTCAGTTCGATATAAAACTTCACATACCGCCCATGCAGCTCACAAGGGAACCTTTAGTATTATAACTAAATATTTACGAATTTGTGAGACATTAAAGCCACTGTTGTTGATGGTATGTAAGATGACACTAAGTCTGTGTTTGGCATTGTAATGAAATATTAAGAACCTTTGCCCAAATACCAAACCGCAAAGAGTTTTCAAATTTAAAGGATGCCCTTTAAAACATAAATATGCACCAGACTTCTGTACGAGCAGTTCAGAGCAACTCCACACGGTGACCTTTGTAGAATGCACAGGTAGACTGTCTACGTCAGCAAAGAAGATCTAGAGCTGTCTTGTTGTCCTGTTCCTATCAGACAGACCAGACTGATAATTAAGAGGCCTTGTTTGTGTTAGGCCAAAAAAAAAAGGTGTGTTTCAGGCAACATGGTCAGAATTTCTAGGGTAGGTAGGTCGGATTTTTTTTTTTTTTTTTTTTTTTTTTTACATAGAGAGAGTACCAGGAATGAGTCGCGAATCGACAAATCAACTCACGACTCACCAAAATGACTCCATAATTCCTCCGTTGACTAGGAATATCAAGAAGTTGTTGGATATACCTCTTAGAAAGCCATTTCCTGAAGTATATCAATTGTTCAGACCTCTGAGGTCACTGGGAGCTTGTTATTCTTGAAAGAATTAGAAAAAAATGAGGAAAAAGTAACAAAAATTAAAAAAAAAAAAAAATGTCCAAAATTGGGGAAAAAAATGCTAGGGTCGGTCCTTTTTGGAATTTAGGGTCGGGTTGCCTGAAACACACCTTTTTTTTTTGGCCTTATGTTTGAGTTGATAGCCTGTGACAATTTAGTTTCTTAAAACAAATGTTCTTATATTTTGTATAGGGTGCGTTATGTACTGCCTTTACTCAGATAGATTCAGTAAGACGTGGAAAAAAGACACATGACGCAAATGTACCAACAAGGTCCCTGTGGGAAATGTAACTCGGCGGAGTCTTTCGCGGAATACCACCAACTTGACAGAAGGGGCATACACACCAGATATTGATTTCAGTCAAAGAGCATTATACAAGTAAAGACCTAAATATAATTTGTATTGTAGGCCTTGTGATTGGCCATGGAGAATTGGCAAATCCCCCCTATTTGTTAAAAAGATAATCAAAAAGGTATGTAAAGGGGCCAATAAGGATAATGCTGCAATTCATTAAATATAATGATCTTAATTAAGATAAGAAAACAGCATACTTCGCTAAACTTCCAGGCATTTTCTACAGCCCATGCATCGTATTTCTATGGAAAGCATGCCTGCTTGTGCCCTATAGCCTACACAGATTGTACTCAATACATTTACTCCACACCATTTGACTGCAATGAGTCATATGTGGGGTACACAGAGGAATTAAGCCAACACAAATATCGCTCCTACCTATAAATCCACATAAATCCTATAAATATACAGCCTCAGGCATCGGTACATTATTCAAACTGAATAAATGCATTCCCATTGACATGCACATACACTCCGGTGCTACTCTGAAGATCTCGAACTATAGATACTATAGAACCCCACCATATAGAAGACTAGTCTTAATATTCCGCTAGATAATTGAAATATTGAACATTTTGGACATATCACCCATATTTAGGGCTGTTTTTCCAAGTACGAACACATGACATACATTAGGTGACCATGATGGGTATTATTCATTGGTACAAATGCTAATTCAATACTTCAAGGATATTTTATGCTCAACATCTCCTATTGAAAGATGGAGTGACAGTACAAAGATTGAGCGTGTGAGTGAACTCACAGATGACTCAGGGTCAGGTAGAGGTGTGAAAGGAAATGTATCATTTAGTGTAGTAAAAAGGAGAATGGTATATTGGGAAAAGGGAAATTCTTTCAAAGTTAGAGTGCAAGAGCGTTTGTTTCAGGAAACCAGCAGGTGAATGTGGGTGAGCAGGTGGGTGTGGGAGAGCAGGTGGGTGTGGGAGAGCTGGTGGGTGTGGGTGTGCAGGTGGGTGTAGGCGACAGTTGCTGGCTCTGGGCATGTAACGCCTTCTGTCCTTGTTAAAAATCTAGCGTGTTATGCTAATCACAAAAGACACAGGTACCGTATCGTCGCGTTTTGGCGCCGGGTTTTGATTAGGCGCCTCCCTTGAATAGGGGCCGGGGGTAGGCTGGTTCTAAAGTTAATAGGCGCCGGGCCTTGAATGGTCAACATCAGTCATTGCTTAAACTACAATTATTTTACATGAAACAATCCAAAGTTTTATAGGATACAGGGGATTAGCGGCTATGTGTGAAAGAAAGCCAGCCAATTAAGCTGTCGGGGGGGGGCAGTTGCTCTAACACCTTAGTGACAGTGTGGCATTCATGTCGGGGCTATATGTGGCCCTGTGGCTATATTTGCCCACTTAACACCCTTTACATCCCAGCTAATACCACATTTTCCCCCTGAAGTACAGCTCTAAAATAAATAGGCGCCGAGTCTTGAATAGCCGCCTCCCTTGAATTGGCGCCGGGTGTAGAGGGCATTGAAAACAATAGGCGCCGGGGCGCCAAAACGCGACGATACGGTATTTGTTTATCCATTGGATAAACCTACCTAAGTGCCCTCCCCAAAGTGTGAGTGTAATATGTGTGAGTGTTATATGTGTGAGTGTAATATGTGTGAGTGTAATATGTGTGTAGTGTAATATGTGTGAGTGTAATAGGTCACATGTGTGTAGTGTAATATGTGTGTAGTGTAATATGTGTGAGTGTAATATGTGTGAGTGTAGTAGGTGTGTAGTGTAATATGTGTGTAGTGTAATATGTGTGAGTGTAATATGTGTGAGTGTAATATGTGTGAGTGTAATATGTGTGAGTTTTGATGTTGAACCACCAAAATTGAGTGCTTACAAACCCCCTCCCCCCCCACATACACACACAGTGTCAATTCCCAATGATCAGATACCTAATTTTAGTACAATACGTTATTTCTCATTTCTGACAGCAGAATCATAACCTCCAGGAAATGCTGACCCACTTTGATAGGTCACATGCCTTATTTAATCAAATTCCAGGCGAGCAGGTGGGTGTGGGCAAGCAGGTGGCTGTGGGCGTCAGTGCCCTGCAGCACGTAACCGTCGTTTTGGGTGAGCAAGTGCATCTAGGCAAGCAGGTGGCTGTAGGCATCAGCGCCCGGCAGTGCCTAACCCCCCTTTTACGTCTCGGCCGAAAAGCGAGTCGATCCGAGCGTCAGCAGCGACACCATCTCCGTTTCTGTTTCGCCGTGTCGGCCGGCCGCGGGGCAGCGTGTGCTACAGATGATTAGCTATATGTGAGTGTAATAGGTGTGAGTGTAATATGTGTGAGTGTAATGTGTGTAATACCCTTATGTCCCAACCACCAACCCCAACCCTCTCACCAAGGCGTGGTATAAGACACTGGTAGCAAAGCTACCTGTATCAAAAATTTGTCGGTCGGACCATATATGTATTAGAGAGCCCTTGTAGTGACGCTCACACTTGCCGTTAGGCTCACGGATACTCTAAAAATAGGGGGAGGGGGCTGTGGGGGGTTGATATTTTCCCTTATAATGTGTTTGGACTGTGTTATTGTAAAATTTGGAAGTGATCTGTGATGGCCTTGTTTGTGCTATCATAGTTATATTGATTCTCTGCATCTCACATTTTGCATGTCTCACTTTTTCTGTTGTGTGTTTTAGAGTGGTGGTAGAATGTGCCCAGTTTTTGCCCAGTTTGGGGGTAGAAAGAGAGAAATACGGGCAAATTCCCTGAAAATGTCATTTTTATGTTCTGTTGAAAACGCTTAAGCCTTGAAGTCTCTGGGTGTCCGAAGCGGGTAATAGATTTGGTTTAGTACATTTCCATAATAGCGAAAGAGAGAAATAAATTCGCAAAGATCGCAGTTCAATATTTTGAAGACAAATTGAGTTTTTTAGAAAAAAATTTGAGGAAAATGCTGTCCCCTGATCTTGCCTATGTCATAGAATTTTCCACATGTCTCTATGTCGAACGATAACCGAAATATAACAATTCTCCTATGTAACAAAATTGTCTTAAAATGCACAATTGGTAGGTGTATAATACTCAGGGTTAATTAAACCCTGAGCCAATTAGGAGATGAGGAGTGAATGAGTGAGGAAGAAGGGAAAATTCATATCATATCTCTAGGGTTTCCTAGGGTGTTTAAGTTCCGGGTAGTTCTTCCAATTCAGAGTTTTCCAATCTATTATTGATGGACTAGCTTGTCGAACTCATCTTTTGTTGCTGCTTTCTGTCTGTTTGCGTCGAGTCCATTACTGTCTCTGTGCAGGTTGATGAGGCTTTCGCCTGATGGCTGTTCTGCTACAAACAGTTCTCAGTTCTCAGCTATCAATTCCATATTTTTGTCAAATTGGCTCATATAATTGATAGAAATAACATGTTTTGTTTTTTTAATTCGATGCTACCTGTGGTATCCCGGATTCCATAACGAAAAAACTGAAATTAGAGAGTTTGATCTAATTTTGCAAAAATCAGTTCATAAGCTTCTGAGAATTAAGAATTAATTTGGGGGAATTTTTATTGAAATGCATGATATTCAACGGTCATAAAAATCAATTAAAATCGAAATAAGATAGATAATGGTCATCCATGACACGAAATAAATACCTAAAGAACTGAGTAATAACATAGCTAAAAGATGGGAGCATGAAAATTATGAAGAAAAAAAAATCAAAATTAAGAAATTTCCAGGGTCCCTTTTGCCCCGCCCCAAAAACCCTTTTGCCCCTGGACTTTTGGTCCATGACCTTTGTAGGTCAGAATATGTTATGCTATCCCACTATGCTATTAATAGAACTAGCACAATATTGATTATGTTCATGGTTGACATACTTCTATGCTTTGTTATGAAAAAATAAATGCTTCAATTCAGGGTTTTACCTCTGAGTTATTTGCCATCTTCCCTTAACCCTTTAGGGGCGAGCATCAACTATAGTTGATGCAATGGGGGGCCGAGCATCGACTATAGTCGATGCCATGGGGGGGCCGAGCATTGACTATAGTCATCTTAACTCTATGGGATTCAGCAAAGGCTCGGCCCTGGTACAGTTCCTGTAAAAATGCCCCGCCCCCAACAGCTGATCTATAAAAATTTGGTCGGCCTTTAATGGGACAACTATTATGGACAGAACTTCAGCAATCTGACACATTGTAGTGTATTTCTTGCATTAGTCTATAGCAACGTATGCAATGAACTCTCATTTGAAAGATAATTTAGTTGTGCACTGTTTACATGGGTTTACAGTGAGAAATGTGGATCCGCCTGGTCATGGGAGTAGGTCTACAATCATTGTTTAAACGAATGGGAAAATGGAAAATTTGGGCAAATTTGGGTAATGTTTCCATGGCAACGCATTTTTGACAACTTTTATTAGAATAGATGTGTAAAAATTCAAAAAGCTTATTGTCATAGCTTGAAATTGATACCAAATTATTTCATGTACCGGTAGCTGTTAAAATAGCAAAATGAAATGAGAAAACATACACACTGAAAACGTTCACCAATCCCTGATTCATTGATTACTAAAATCTAAATTTACATTTCCCTACCTTTTTGCTCCCCAGTTATAATTAAATGGATTTTTTAAAATAAAAAGCGCCCTCGTCACACTGAAAACCCAGAGGAGGGTTCCTAGTCATTATGACGACCTAGGCTGTCATGATGACTAATGGAAAGTGCTCTGGAGAATGGTGTATGAATATAGTCTCTAATTAGCTCACCTCCTAGCAAGAGGCATCCCTTTCACATATTTGGTTTACTTTTGATTAAACTAAATAGCTTTACTTGTTATAAATAAGTTGTGTATGGGTGAGAATGATGGTCTTGAAGGTATAGAGACTACTCTGCTCCCTGTCACCAGTTTATATCTAATGATAGAAATTTACTTCAATCAATTTACCCTGGGTGGCAGCACATGACAGGACATGTTCCATGTCCAACACCCAGATGTATCCTAGGTTGTCCCAATGACTACCCAATGGTGTTGAGAGTTGTCATTACTGATGACTTTAGGTCTTCAAATTTACAATACCTAAAACAACAACCTTAAGGTAGTCATTCTGACTACCCAATCCATGTGACTACCTAAGGTCGTCATTATGACAACTTTGGTCTATATGGACCAGATATGACTACCTTAGGTCATCACAATGATGACCTAAGGTCGTCACCTTGACTACCTAAAGTTGTCAATGTTGGTATTGTCAAAATGACGACCCTGAGGTTTTCAGTGTAGGTAGTAGAGGGGGGGAGAGGGAGAAATCTGTCCAACTCCATAGGCCTACACTCTCCAGACATAGAATCAAAATCAGTGACTATAAGCATCAAGGGTAGAGTGTAACAGACATGATAGTATGCCTTCCAGGAAAATAGACAAAGGCTCATGGCCAGAGGATATTTTGGTATCGTTCCCCCTGAGGTGGGGCTGGGGCAGTATCATGATATCCCACGAAGCCGCAGGCTGAGTGGGATGCTGCCACAGCCCCACCAAGGGGGGAACGATACCAAAAATCCTCTGGCTATGGGCCTTTGCCTTTATTTCATGTTTTTTTTTCTCTTCAAAATATGTTTAATTGCATATAAATGCCCATAATAATTTGAACAAATGATGACGTCACAGGCCATGGGATATGGGAACACCGTATCCCATGGGGGGCATGGGATGCAGGATTTCTAGTACTTAAGCATAGTGGTCATTGTATCCACCATGAAATAAGGCTAGAATTTAGAAACATCACTGTATTAAGTAACTCTTGTCCACCATCGCTCAGTTTAAAAAGAGGGAGACATACTGATTACGTAATATGCCTATGCATATCGCCCTACAAATGTACCTATATCGTGTAGACTATATACCTGGTACTCTATTATTATAAAACTAATAAAATATAGGTCTAGATATGTGGGTTGCCATTGTCAGTGTGATGTACTGAGCCTCCATATAAAATGTCTTAATAAGCGTCCAGGGTAGGCTTGGCATTATAGCTGTTTGGCAGAGGACAATAGATCTTAGGATATGCCTTGCTATGTATCCCGAGATGTGACCATTTCTATTGTCATGCCAATGACAGTAGTCAGTGCTGAAGCTGAACCTACCACCATATGCATAGTACCAGCTACCATCTAGGTCTAGTTGTGATAGTATGAAGTGAATGAAAAATACAATCAACAATGAGTGAGCTATATACACTTGGTGCACAAGAGTGACAAAACTACAGTTACTATATACCTGTACTATGGCCTACTGTTCAATAGCTATTTACCTGAGCATCACAGCACTTGCACATGATGACGGGAATCCTCCAGTATATGAGACCTTCTTCAGAGAAAGAGATTCAGTCTGAGCTCTGTCTGTGCCCTAGTTTCCTTTGCCACCTAAACTAGGCCAGTGGGGGATATGACCCATGTGCATTTATTTACAAAATAGAGGGGATTCCCATGACGTCATTCTAGTGCCTCTCTCACCAGTCACAGGAGGGCAGCGCTGAGCAAGCCCATGCCCTGCCATCTGGTAGTAGACAAATCTGCTCACCAGGTGGCTATAGTAGTTGCAACCTGTAAGAAAAGGTATGACAGGTACATTTGTTATCATGGTACACCGTAATTTTAAAGTGTCATTGTATAGCTACAGCGTAGCGCTACCTAGTACATGTCGGCAATACTTGTAGGCTGTGGGAGGAGGGGCTTGGAGCTACCATAGCCTGTAAGGCAGACAGAATGCGGCCCTGAGCACTGCATACAAACCAACTACACACCTTTCAGTGCAGTGAGACATGACAAAGCTATTTTCTGTTGTGATTACCTGTGCATACCTCCAATATAAATAGAATAATCAGGTATATGTAACTCGACCTATTGGCCTGCCCCTACCTGTAAGTAGGAGTGGACTGAACGGCTCTAGGTCAGGTGCATAGAACAAGTAATGGGGTGGTCATTATTTAACAGTGGCCGGGGTAGGGGTGTTATTGAGAGTAAATGCAGGATGGCAGCATGCTCTATAACAAAGACTAATGTAGAGTAGTTGGAGGACTTAGAGGTGGAGAATATACAAATTTAACACCAAGAGGATCTACTCCCGCTAGTAATCGATAATGCCCAGATGCCCCCCCACCCCCACATTTACTACTGGGCCCTGGGTTACGCCCACGTGACCTGGTATGGTATATATATATATATATATATATATATATATATATATATATATATATATATATATATATTGGTATGTATGTAGCAACTGGACTGGACTAATCTAAAGTGCATTGAGGCGTGCATAGAGGCAAGAAATGCGTACCAGCAAGGGGTAAGGATACTCATGCATTCTGGGGTCATGGCTGAGTGGTGTTAGTAGGTGACAGACCGCACCTCTGCATGTGTCCTTTTGGGAAATGCAGCCAGTGTAGCTCTGAACCAGACGTTCTGTGATATGAGGGAGCTATGGGGTTCTGACTGTTCTTTTGAATAATGCATCTATTTGTGGTTAACTTGCCTTCAACACATGTTTAACACAAGTTACCCTGTGTGCTGACTCATAAATTCACGACATTCTGTGAGTAGTAAATCATGTGTTTGACACATGTTTATTTTGACAAGAACACAAGTTAAATACAGTCAACTCCCTCTAATGTGGCCACCCTTGGGACTATGAAAAAGTGGCCGCTTTGGTGAGGTGGCTGCATTAGAGGGGGTCATTTTCTGTACATTGTAGTATGCCTGGGACTATGCAAAGTGTCTGTATTAGAGGGGTTGGCTGCACTGGAAGGGTGGCCGTTAAGAGGGAGTTGACTGAACATGTGAATCACCAGTATAAAACTGGTGGAAAACTCATGTATGACTTGTGCCATGTAACTTGCATAAAACATGTGTTTACACGTTTTTGGACACCAAATTAAATTGTGTTATTCCTGTGTCTTGTTTCCTGGGATATAAGTTATTATTCAACATCATATGAACTATGAAATAAATGACCACTCAAATATCAGTGTGTATTATCTGTAGTACATATTGAAGGTGCTTCTAAACTGGTGTTATAGCTGATGGTATAGATCTGCTACTGATGAGACAACAGTTATTACAAGGCTGTTTTTCTGTTGTTAGACTACATCCTCTTTATCATCATGCACCCCATACAAGGCCACCTGACCTGGCCTGCCTGATCACTGGTCTGTGCGCCCCTAGAGTCATACATAAGGGAGTGATCATTTTGTTACAACACAGGGGGTGGCGGATTGGGTGGCAGGGTGGGGGGTAGGGTTTTTGCATATTAAAAGTGTCCGCCTTTAGGCTGAGGGGGCAACAAACATTTTGCCTCCTAGAAGAGAAGTGGGGTGGGGGTGAAAAAGTGATTTCTTTATTTTTATATCTACTTCTGTACTTTTGTATCTATTGCAACCTACTGTACCAAATGCTCTTGATGCCTTGACCGCTGGCTAGAGGTCAACCCTGCCCCCCCCCAAATAGAAAAAAAACGCACAAAGAAATAGGCAACATAACCACCCCCCCCCCCCACCTTTGCCAAATCATGACCACTCCCATAACGAATGCTACCTGAGGTGTGGTGGAAGTGGGACACGGAGGTCACTTCAGACCACCTGATCTGGCCCATTTTGCATACAGATTTGTGGGTGGGATCTACCATGGTGTGGGCGGGATTCAGTATGCAAAACAGGGTCAAAGGTTACCTAAAACGGCCAGCAATGGCGGGTGAACCCACGTATACACTGTCCCTTTAAGGAGGTTTTTGTGGTTTTTGATGCTCCCTTCTTCCATTTTATGCTTAGTCCCAATAAATCATTTTTATATGTAAGAACTAATCCTAATACACTGTTTTATGATGAAATAGTGATTTTGGTCAGTGCCATAGCATATTATGAGGAAAATGTCCCTTAAAAAGAAGCTATTTTGGTCGCCTACGCAGCTACTTTATGGACACCCTTGATAGGGTCTCAGGCTATTTGAAAGTGATATTGAGGTTTGCAGACACCATCCCATGGGTTAATCTCACAAGCACGTTTAAAGGCAAAATCTTCACAGAATTCACTGCATAATATGGATTACATTTGGCAGTCCGAACAATTAGAATGCAATATAGCAATTTGATTGCAGTCATGCTTTTTCTTTTTTTTTCATTCATCGATCTTTAAACAATCCATTTCCAGGTAAAATTACCTGTAGAAATTGACTATGCTGAAAATTAAAAGTCAGAGGAATGTCAAGCTTCTTTTTTAGACTCTAGATGCGAATACTCTTCAAATCGTGGGACCAGCCAAAATAGTCCCACATCACTCTGAACTGGCTGAATATGCAAATAATTTTTATTTTGTAATATTGTCCTTCTAAACTCTTTTTGGGTGGTAGCCAAAATAGCCTCTGTTTTATGGTATCTTTTTTTAAAGAGGTTTATTGGCCATAATTTCATGTAAATGTTGAACACGTTCTTCCATAATGGTCAGGAAATATATACAAGTAAATACAATGATATTATAACATAAGAGTTAATAAAAAAAAGTCCTTGCAGATCAATCAAGTGTTCATTTTGGTGTTCATATGCATCATACAATATTACTGTGTACTATATCAGTGAAGATTGCTTTCAGTCAATTTGCAAGATACTAGTTTGTATCGTGTGCCTTCCTTGTAGTTGGATAGTAGAATAAATAGTCTGGGCCACCAAACAGTCAGTTCCAAGCTGTACCACACATTGCATTGTATCATGTCCTTCTCTCAGAATTTTTGAAATGTTAACAACTTGGTAATACTCAGAGAAGAGAGTAGTGACGAGGAGTTATGTTATGAGTAAGGTCTTCCTCATTGGTAAATAGGCATGAGGCCTATATATGAGGACTCAGAGTGAAGCGCAGGAGTTCGATGGTGCAACAGATGGGTCCTGGTGTTTAGGGCCTTTGGGGTAAAAAAAAAAAGAAGAGTATTACAAAAACATGTTATCTCCTGTAAAGTGCATCATACACACTGTTGGATAAAATGCTGATAGCGATGGGTTCATTATAGCTTTGGATATATTAAAGCAATCTATTCACTTTTATAGTCCGACCTCTATAATCTATTGTTTCATAAACAAATAGGTGATGACAAATATCAGAAATGCTTAAAAAAATTAAAAAGTGAACAGAAAATCCACACAATTATCATACAAAGTATAAAGTTCTATAAAAGCTCAATTTTGGTAGAAATTGTCCACTAAGTTATAATCGGTGAAGACAGTCCATATGAGCATACACAAACTAAATATATGGATATTCTGATCGCTATAATTGTTATTCGCAGAAGCATGTGCAGCGGTCCTTTTTTCAATGGTATCTACCAATCTTAACAGATATAGACTTGAATTCCAAAATATGCCAGTCATTGCAAGCAGTTGTAACCTGTCAAGATAATTATCTGGGGAAGTTAAAGTTATCAGTATTTTATCTATATATGATAAGCTATTCCACACCTGAGCAATCCAAGAAATTCCCATGAAATAGGCTAACACTTTATTTAAAAGAGGCTGAGGTGCTTGAAAGTGCCTCTGAGTAATTGACCTGTCAGTATGTACAGCCTTTTAGCTGTGTCAGTGTGTTTGGCTGCAGTGGCCTCGGGCTACAGACTGCCTCATATTGTAGGTGGACGTGATGCAGAGGTGGGAGAGTTCCCATGGCAGGTAAGTATAGCAGTCATGGTTGATTCTGTTAACTTGTTCTTCGTATGTGAGCATATGTATATGGAATGTGTACATGCACTACATTTTGTTCATTTATTTTCATATTGCAAATACGTTGTACCAACAGGCATCCCTCCAACGTTTTGGTCGTCATTCCTGTGGAGCAGTCCTTCTAACTACCAAATGGCTTGTTACAGCAGCTCACTGCATTGGTTCTTGGTAAGTTGTAGTGTGATTAAACTTTACAAGGGTACGAAGGCATAGTAATATCGTTTATCAATCTTAGTAATTTTGGGAAAATCATAAACTAGCACTCGGACCAAAGTGCAGCTTCTTGAAAAAAATCAAACTTCATCAAGATACAAAATTATCTTTCAGACCAAAAACTCGGCTGAATCTAAAAAAGCAATATTCCCCTCTTATTTGTCAGGTATAACATTAGCCCCTTTATATCCACAAATGTCATAATATCATTTATTGAATAACGATGGTAGGAATCCAGAAAGAAAAAAGTGAATATAATTACCATAATTCTAGCGTAAAAGCCGTGACTAGTATGCAAGTCAGATTCCCAGTGTGCATGGCTTATAGGATCGGCCCAAAAATAGACATGCGGCTTAAACGCAGGTTTTCCCTAATTTGATTTCAAAAATGACCAAAAAATAGGTACCAGGGAGGTGGGGGTTCATGTATGTGGTACAAAAGTTTGATATTTGGATGTTTTGTACTTTTTTCTCCAGCATTTTATATCTGAAATCTGTATGCAAAAAAAACTGTAGTGTCTGAGTATGAACAATAATTAAGTTAACACAGTGATCAACAAAAAAACAAGGCTAGCAATCTGCTTGGCAGATGTTTGATGCTAGCCTGTTACCACTCTGAGTCTGACCCTTTCAATCCAGGGAGACTACAGTAATTCTTGGAGCACATGATATCAAAACACGGCTGGAGGGAAACCCTACCGAGTATGACGTAGAGAAAATAATTATAGTAAGTACGTTTTTTTCTCCACAAATAAAAGACTTTTATATAGCTTAAGGGGGATAGTGTTGATTGTGTGATGTAGAGGGAAGACCAGGGGAGCATCAACCCAGATTATCCTAACGACCTACATGTAGGTCACTTACAGTACCCTAATAGGCATAATCCCCTTCTACAGAAAAAATTCAAATACATTATATGTTTCAATTATACTTTAAATTTCAGAAAACTGATGAATTCAAGTTGCCACCAAATTTATGTATGGTTTGGTTGCCACGGAGACATAAGTTCCAGAGATATAGCCACTTGTGTAAAAGTGACCTACATGTAGGTCGTTAGGATAATAGGGGGTCTGGGATCCTTTGTATCTAGGTATATGGACTGCATAGACATGAATTGTATTGTTTTTTCCTCATTTCTTCACAAGGGGTTATCCAAAACTTATCCTATTTTAATATTTAGTCATGCTATATGACCCTCATAATTTGATTTGATATGAGTGACCTTGGTCAAGGTCAAGGTCATTAAGTTTGACCTTGAATGTACAAAACTTACTATAAAATGGTGCCTTTTTAATCCATAGTTTAGGAACACAGCACTTGTTTTCACTTTTATAGTGTCCCAATACATAATGAAAATAATTATATAACCATTACATATGCAATACTGTGTTGCGATGGAAACCATTTCACTAGTAGTTGTTGCTAGGCAAATAAACAAGTTGATTCTGGGTGTTGCTAGATGTTCTTAGGCATCAACCAACACTGCTTCTATTTCTAGATATTCAATATTATTACCATAATGAGTACCCAAGGATTGATTTATCAGGGCTCACTTAAATCAAAATAGGCATTTGAACATGTTTATTGACTGTTGCTAAGCAGATCAACAAACATTACACCTGTTGCAAGGCAAAAATCTAACATGTGATCCTAATCACAAGAGACTCAGGTAGTTGGGGTTATAGTAAAAATTTGGTTTAGTAATTTTATGTCATATAGTTTCAATTTGTGTAATAATATAATATAGTTTGCTATGAGTAAATGTTTAAGTGATATCATATATCAATAAAGAGAAGAAAAACAGGGAAGACATTATTTAATGAATCACTGTTTATTTAAAGATTGAACGTGTGATTAACATCACAAATCACTCAGGGTCAGAGTGATAAAGTGATTGAATTGATGGACTAAACGACTGAATCCATAATATTATTTCAGGAACAATGAATTATTTGTCAATTCGGAAAGCAGGAATGTATTCCTGGGTCAAAACTACCCTCAAATCATGTGTCACACTAGTATGTTATCATATTTCGGCTGAGCAGGTGGGTGTGGGCGAACCGGTGGGTGTGGGCGAGCCGGTGGGTGTGGGCAAGCCGGTGAGTGTGGGCAAGCAAGTGCGTCTGGGCAAGCAGGTGGCTGTGGGCGTCAGCGCCCGGCGGCGCGTAACCCCCGTTTTACGTCTCGGTCGAAAAGCAAGTCGATCGGAGCGTCAGCAGCGACACCATCTCCGTTTCTGTTTCGCCGTGTCGGTCGGCCGCGGGGCGGCGAGTGCTACAGACGTCAGATATGTGTGAGTGTAATAGGTGTGAGTGTATTATGTGTAATACTCATGTCGCAATCCCCAACCCTATACTGAATTTGGGACCTGCTGGCGAGCCCCCTAACTGTGAGGTCATCTGTGCGGCGTACACGTTGCACCAATAGGGCCGTTACTATAGCCCCCCCCCCTTTTCCAACGCACCCATAAACTGAGAAAGCCGTAACCTGACTGGAGTCTTGGTATAGCCTCTATAGTCGCAACGTTCATCACATTAGGTGTACAGCCTAAGAAAGCTGTTAGAGGCTTCATGGGCCACGGGGAGGCAGCAAGGGCCGCCAGGAGGCCAGACAGGGCCACTAGGAGGACTCTGACCTGATGTGTTATTCAGACTTAGGCTACAGTTGGGGGTGCAGCTTAAAAGCGAGTTTTTTCCAGGGACCATTCAGATGGGCTCTGCGGCTTGTAGGATCGGCCCAAAGTCAGGGTGCGGCTTATACGCGAGTTAGGCTTATACGCGAGGTTTTACGGTATTTGTCAACTGTAAGAGCAGAAACATATTCCTGGTTCAAAACTACCCTGAAATCATGTCTGTCATAACATTTCAGGCTAAAAAGTGAGCCTGATAATCAAGCCTGAAAATTGTGCCTGATAGCCTGATAATCGAGCCTGAAAAGTGAGCCTGATAATCGAGCCTGAAAATCGAGCCTGATAATCGAGCCTGAAAATCGAGCCTGATAATCGAGCCTGACCCCCTCCCCACCCCCACCTGCATGCAAAACACTTCTTAGGATACAGACAATAAACGAGGCATGTGAAGATGCCGCTTGCATTATGTAGTAGTTATAGGACAAGTACCATGCTGTATGCAAAATACAGTGAGGGAGCCTTCTCTGTGCCCACTGCCGTATAACGTAGTATATTTGATGTAAAGCAGAAAGAAACCTTCATGTCTTTGAAGGTATCTGAAGGTTTTGGCTAAAATGCTGCGTCTCAAAAAGTGTCTCATCTCAGTTTTATGTAAGAATTATATGTGGACGCGGCTCGGTCCTCGGTTTCACCATGGCAGTAGCGTCTTCTGGAAGTCTGGCACTGAGGGGCATGCGCGGTGCAGTAATTTATGCAGCGCACGTCCTCTTTTGTCTACTTTTGGTTTCCCGCCCTGTGTTTTTCACTTTGTGGTCTTAATAAAAGTGTCTTACAGTCCCCAATATTTTCATTTACATTGAATTAACTACTACTGCAAAAAAAGGACATAAATGGACACAAGTAAGGAATCAGTACATTCATGTTTGTCTACAATCAAAAAATGGACTCTGGTTTTTGGTCAAGTTTTCTTTATTCCATTTTCTAGGCCCCTGGAAGTAGCAATACAGGGAATTTTTTTACATGACAGCATTGGCAAAATGTTCAGCTGTATCATGCATTAAATTATTTTCACTTTATTCTTTTCCTTCACATGTTTATCTATGGATGAAAATTATTTTGCAAAGTGTCTCACCAAGGCGTCGTATAAGACTCTGGTAGCAGAGCTACCTGAGTCAATGATGCTATATAATATAGAGACACACAGGTCATAATTTGAGAATTGGACCTTGGTCCCAGCAAAATCTCTATTATTAGTTGTATTTGGGTTAATTGCTCACAATTTAGTCACAATAGTCCATCCTTTGTGGCACAAGACAACTATCATTTTTCATGATGAAAAAACTTGATTGGAATTGGAGCAACGCTTTAGTTTGGATTAAATGTTGTTTCCAATTACTTTTTTTTACACAATTGATTGATTCTTGCAAAAAATAATCTATCATCATTCTTATATTGACGTGGACTCATTACTTATTACTTTTAATTCTTTTATCTAAAATATCTCAATTTTTTAACTTGTTTTAATTTCTCAAATATATTATTTCAAACTAAATGAATAACTGACATTTATCTGACCAGTGAGAACCAGTGAGCCTTATTTCATGGTGACTGTCCAGACTGGTAAAGTATCAAGGATCAAAATTCACAACATTTATAACTGAAGGAAACTTACTTATTTCATTTAATTTTTTTACATATAGCACACCGGCTGGAACTCTATCTATCTTAATCCAGATGACATCGCCATAGTAAAACTTCAGGAACCTGCTATCATAGACGGAACGTACGTTGACACCATCGGACCCGCTGCTGCAGATGTCGGGGACCTTATTGGAGCCAACTGTACCATTACAGGGTGGGGCAACACACAGATAGGTAAAGCATTAGGATGATGATGTATTACTGCAATAGATTGTATAAAATATTATTGTCTTGGTAATGTTGCTGACAAGTCAGTATTCTGATCGTCCTAGAAATAAGGTCATACAGCAAAAACAAATCAGGAAAAACAAAGGAATGCTTATATGCATGTTATTTATCACATGATGAATATTTGCGTGTCATAATTAAGTTATTATCAAGTTAATATGGGGCATAATGTTATGCTATGTAGGTTGTGAAATAACATCATGCATATAATTTTTTTCCAGGGTCTACTGGATCTCCCAATATCCTCCAAACCGCACCAACCACTCCCATGTCCACGTCAACATGTCAGACTGGACTTGATCCAATCCCCAACTATAACATAACAATAACCGACACTCACATATGTGTGGCAGATCCACGGACACATGCTTGCCATGTGAGTAGGACATACCTCCATGTAAAAAGTTGAAATTGTCCAAAAATATCTGAAAATTCATTTTTTATTACATGTATACCTCATGACTAATACATTAGATTATTTTCTAGGGTGACTCCGGAGGCCCATTGACCTGCATGCTGGAAGACGGTAGCCAGGTGCTGGCTGGTGTGACGTCAGGGGGAGATGATGACTGTATTCCCATATACCCAACGGTCTACACCAGGATATCGTCCTACCGCCAGTGGATGTCTGATAACTCAGACGGAGACATCTCTGTGGACCTGTAGACAACATAAACTTATCTTTATATAGTAGATTGGTCAAATAGTTCTACATGTAGGATGAGAAAATATTTTCATTAATACAGTACATATATGAAGACATTTTGCATTCACTAGTGAATAAAATGACAGCTTTGAGCAGCTGAGGGTGACAGTTCTGTTATGTCTGATCAATGACTGTAGGCCTACTGCACAGAACAGTGGTAGAATCATAAGAATGGATATGCATAAAATTCCTATAAAAATAATGGTTCACATGATGAAAGAGCATACCAGGGGTACCACAAAATATCAACATTTAAAGTATATTTTTGAATTCAATTTCTATAGCCCTTATCATACTACATCAAAAAAAACACGTTTAATACTACCTGGGGCCCAACTGGACCCCAGACTAGAAAAAGTTCCTACACAATGATAGTTAAAGATATAAACTTCATCTTTTGCATGTTCATTCCCCAGGATCTTAAGCATATTTACAAGTGGTAATTATGTTATCATCATCAGTTTTGATATTTCTATTCCCGGTCCCTGCACTCTGATACCTAAACAACACCATCTGTGTTATGGGGTTTGAAATATACCCCCCTTCCACCGACTTTTGGGTGTAAAATACCTCCCTTTAAGGATAAAAACGCAGACTTTTTGGTCCTTAAGAAGAGCCCCTTTTCTCAAAATACTGACCTTTTCAGACTGCTATGCTGACGCAAAGGTTGCCAGAACTTCCCTCGAAATATATGTTAAGACTAAAGAGGCCCTCATACAAACATAGTGGGGTCAGAATTCTGCTCAGTCTTTGCCATTTTTAATGACCTAATAGAACTTTACCCCCCTTTCCTATTTTTCACTGACTTTTGCAGGCCTGTAACCAGGGGGGGTTCGTCGTTTCGAACGAACCACCCCACCTCTCTGAAGGGAGGAAAGTGTTCCACCCTAGCTCACTGTAGAGAGGATATAATTATCTAAATCTCTTTTTTTACGGCTTATCGATCCGACAATTATTAAGGATTCTAGAGAGAAAACCATGAAAAATTGATTAGATACACTAAACTCAGGTTTTTCTCTTTAGATATATCTGAAAAATTCCACCTCATATTAGAAAAGTCCAGTTCCACCATTGAAATAATTGTGTCAATTTCCACCATACCCAAAAACGAACCACCCCGCGAAGTGGGCTAGTTACGGGCCTGTTTTGGCTGAAAAACACCCCCTTTTTCTGAATTTCACAGACATGCTGAGTGGGTTAAAAAGCACCCCTTTCTCGGCGTTTTCGTAACATGGATGGTGTAGTTTCTAACTCCAAGTGCAGGGACCGGGTTTCTATTCAACACTTAATTCCTAGAAGAAAAGAAGATTTTTTTTTATGTTGTCAATCAAAAAGTATAGTGACTGAATATGTTTCTTTCTGTTTTATATGGTAGATAGCCTACCCCGTGTATCTACATGCCTACCAAATTTTATGGAAAAAGCCTGGGTAATTTTTCTATACATCAACAAAACGTGTCATTTTGGGTGGGGTCCATGTGGACCCCAGCACTGTGTTAGACCTTATTCCTGCAGCAGAGAAACCATTTAGATGGCTCTGATGTTGTATTTAGCTTTCAAAAGTTCTAACTTGGCAAGCTGCACTTGAATAAAAGTCTATATGTGAGGGACACATATTTTAATTAATCAGATTTCATACATTTTCGGAAGGTCATAGGCCAGCACTAAACGACAGATGTATATGATCTCATCTAGCCTTTTCTGTTCTGTACAGAATGTTCTTCCTAATCTAATACTATGTGTCTTCCCTACATATTGACACCTCTAGGGTCCCAATCAAAAGAAAATAGAATGGTGCAAGTCCCACCTATTGTGACATAAATGACACTAAATGATTTCCTACAAGTAGGTTGGTGCGGTTGGTGCTGTTCAAAATCATACACAGGTGTAATCAAAATAAAATGCAAAGCAAGGGACCCATTGTCCATGTTCTATTAGAGCCAAGGTATATAGATCTAAGCTTTTATATGAGTTTTGACTGCGGTCCATGTGGACCCCAGAGGATTATTGTTTCCAGCAAAATAATTCGTGGGGATCTGTATATGATATTTAGACATTTTGAATAGAACAATATTTGTAGTTCCGACAAAACCCACTGCGGCTACGCCCCCAGTTAGTAAGATAAGGGCTCGGATAAGGGTTAAGAAAATAGCAAAATAGGGATACTAGTATGTTATTTTAAGATTATGGGTGCACCATGGGGCACAGCATCTCCCCAGGTAGCAAGGGTATATTGGGCCAATGTCGACAATGATCGACTCCATCGCAATCGTTATACCAACCATGGCCCATTGTAGGTAATGCATACATTGGTTCAACATACAAATTACAATGATGGCCCACCCTTGGCAATTCCTATAATGGGCCATTGCTGGGTTGACCGCTGGCCCAGAGCTGGCCCATGCTTGATATTGCTGATATTGACCCAGTGTTGGCCCAGTGTTGGAACATTTCAGGGCCATCATATTATTTCTGATGTTGGACCAACATAAATTCTAACTGCACTTGTCCAATATTGGCTGTGATCTACACCAGGGGGATTCAATGTTGCCTGAAGAATATCTTACAGGATGGCTCCAGCTTTGCCATCATATTGGGTTATAAATGTGATCCCCAGTGTGCTCTACATGGTTAAAGGTCAGAGGAAGTTCATGGATGAAATTTGATATCTAAAAGTGCCATTTACTGCATGACATCAGTGGAAATTTGTCAAAAGGAACTTGAAGACACCTCATGTGTGGGTAATGGAGTTAGATAAGTCCTAAATCATAGTAATACAGTTTGTATGGTGTCTAACCAATTTGGGATAGAGATCAAGATGGATTAAAAAGACAGAAATTGCTTTTTGTAAACTGATGATACTTGACAGTCATGTCTTAAATGTGTTTGTACATTCAAATATACACATAAAAATAGTATTGTTCAATATTAGTGATTGTTGCAGTTGTCCATTATTGAGAATTATATGTTGGAGCCACATATGTATTTCAAGGTTGCCCCGATGTTTAATTTGTAACTTTGGAATAATGTAAAAACATTTTAATGTTGGCCCATCATTGGGCCAATATGAAATCAATATCCCTTTTTCCGAGCATGGGCCATTACTGGGCCAGCGGTCAAACCAGCGGTGGGCCAATATCAAAATGCCAATATTGGCCCATTTTTAAGTGGTATATTGGCCCAATGATGGCCCAATGTACCTATGTTACCTGGGTCATCACCCGGTGAGTCCCTTCTTGCTAATTCAGCGCGGGAGAAGCTATAGTGTTCAGCGTCTCCGCCAGGTTACAGCACCTACAAAACGAAACCAAAAGCAACAGATGTCTCTGGCGTCGCGGGGTCAAGCCGGTGACCCGTGCGCCAAGAAAACATTAGACGATGGCCAAACCGGTGGTGTGAAAACGCGGCCATGTGGTCCTCAGAACCACACAAGGAGCTCCACACGGATGCAGGTCGGTGGACGGTGTATCCTGTTTTGTCTCTACAATGGAAAGGATGTTCTGAGGCCACAGGATAAAGTAATAGCGGCTCTGTTTGGTCGTCGTTTTCCACTGCTCGGCCTCATCATAACGCCGCCCGCATCAGCCATCAGTCGCCGATCGACAGCTGCAGCGCCCCGGCGGCGCTTTTACCAACATCCCCCATCAGTTTATCGCTCCACTTAAGACGCTTACCCCCATGGCCATATGGTCACCAGGACGAGCTCTATTAGGGTAGAAGGATTCAGATAATCTCAAAGTCAAAGAAAGTCCGTGGTCGGATTCTGATCTGACGCCTTGACGGCACGTCGACACCACGGTCCCGCCGGTCGCCCCTCGCCGCTACAGCCGCCGGGCTGACCGCGGCCCCCGGCCCGCGACAACCATGGCCTCCCTGCAGGGCCTTCCCCCACTGCCCAGAAGCCTACATGGGCTTCTCCAGGCAGGATCGGCCCATTGGAAGGAACAAGAGAGGATTTTGCAGATTAGAGCATCCATTCAGCAAGATATCATTGAGACACAGTCAAGACAGTGGGGTAGTGGCAGTAACATGAGTAACGGGGACTCCACAGGGAACAGCCCGGCGGGCAGCCGACGGACCACGGTCGCCAGTCTGCAAGCCACCCTGTCACAACTCAGGCGAGAGATGGTGAGCATAGAGTGTTTTTTTTTTTTTAATAAAGCAAATCGTATGTTATGTTAAACTATTAATCTATAGCATATTTGATATATCATACCTTATTGTCAACCACTATCTAACACTAGAACTACCGGTAGAAGCAGAGTGGGCAAACAACTACGGTTGGCCTACATATCTCAACTTTAATTAGCTAATTGAAAGTGATACAAAAATGTACTAGTATTATAAATATAGACTTATTATTAAGCCATGGAGGCCTTATAATCTTTGGCTCGACTAAAATGTCTCAGCCAATCAACAATTCAAATTGTCAAGAAATAACAGGCCTCTTAAATTATACATTCTGCAATTGTGCCCATACACATTTACTTTGATCAAATTCTGTAGTCTCCCCTGACCCCCACGAAATTGCTTGGAAATTGCTTGGACTCCTCAACCATCCCAAGACCAAGAAGAGGGCCTGTCCCTGGGCCTGGCTTTAGTAAACATGTTTACGCGTATCTAGTACTGTATTATCTACACTATAATGTATATCACAACATGTACTAGGTTACACATGCTATTATTCAACCAAGGATATCTACCGGTACATGGGATCCCCCCCCCCCAACACATATACACCTTGAAGATTGGAACCTTTCGTAATTTGAAATTTCATGTGAGGCTATTTCAACAAGAACGGTACCAAATTGGCAGGGGGTGTGGCAAGTACATGTCGTTTTGGAGTAGTAGAGACAAGGGGGGTTTCTGAGTCCTTCTTTTCTTTTTACCCATTTCTTCTTGGCATTTTCTCCTTTTTATTTGTTTGGGGGGGGGGGGGGTGGCCTAAAGTGTGTATGTTCTAGGAAATGCCACATTTTTGCTATTATCTCTTTAAAAAATGCTATTAAATAGAACATAGTGCATCTCATTTCTAAACCATATTTTGAAAGCATTTTGTTGTAGGTATCAAAACTAGATCTCTTGTGATAAGCATTTTAACCCCATTTCCCAATACATTGCCTGTTTAATCTAAAACCCTTGGCAATTCCCTTATCAGGCCACACTTTTAAAAAAAGTGTTTCCGGTAGAGCGGGCGGGTGACTTTTTTTCCCAATGCCACCCGCTAGCATTTTTTTTTTTTTTTTTTTTTTTGGTCAGGGTGGCCGATTTACTACTTTTTTGCCCGATTTTTTTCTCAGCGGCGGTTTTGTACTCCAAATTATTAGGATAAAACGGCCTAACACTCAGCTTTCATTTGATACCAAATATGCCTATATAGAGATCTGCAATGACCATCTACCGGGTGGGAAAGACATGTTCAACATTTAAAAAAAATAAAAAAAATAATAATAATAATTGCGGCCGACCGGGTGACTCTTTTTTAGGCCACCCGCTCCACCGGAAACAAACTTTTTTTTTTAAGCGTGGCCTCAGGTGTGAGATCAGCCTGATGAGAGGTACACTTGTCTTATGTGACGTAGGTGCTGCTCGCAAGAATATTTGATCCTTCACCCAGTTCTTTTAAGCCATGCCAATACAACCCCGGGAATACAACCCCCTCCCCCGACATTGGCCAACACCCGCCCACTTGTCTGTAGGAACATGTAGCAATACTAGCATGTCACAGCAGTGTGGGTGTACCACAGGGTTGTCTCCCAGAGTCACAAAGGGCGTTACGGAATGCTAACAAGCCCCTGTGACCTGGCCCTGGTCCATGCCATGTAAAGCATGTCGTGAGGTCATGTGAGTGCCATGTCAGCTACTGCTCTGTCATGGTACTGTACTGCTGCCACATGGGGCACCAGGCACCAGGAGGAATGCTGCCCACTTCTCCTGTGTTTGATCTCCTCCTCCTGCTGCTGCTTCCTCAGCCCTGATACATCCCATGTACCATTACCTGACTACAACCTCATACCACTGTGCCAGACCTTACCTCAGAGTATGGTCTTCTCCCACAGAAGCCCACCACACACATTATGTGTTCCAACTCTTCTAGCCATTTCGTATCTTTTAGGTTTTTAAATAGTTTTAGAATGAAATTGGAAGAAAATAACAAAAAACAACTCAGAAATCTTTGTTTTTTGTTACTACCCAAAGCACTCCCTTCTTTCCACTCATGGCTCAAGCATAACACAGATGTTCCTATTAGCTTGAGTTGAGAACACCGTTACCAAAAAATACTCTGCCCAGAACCTCTAACTGAGCTGTCCTCCTACGACTCACGAGTACTAGTACGGTACTGTCGGTTTAATAGTTACATTTGAAGAAGGTTTGTACTAGTCTAAAATAAATATCCTCTCCCAAGATCCCAAGATGTATGTCCCAGTTCTCCCTATCATTGACCATCCCTGTGTGTTGTGCAAAGAGGGTGCATACCATCTTACAACAACCTCTGGGTCTAGGTAGAGGCCCTACTATAGAAGTGTGTAAATTTCCCTACTACTTAGTAATTACTGATTTGAGCTATTACATATAGTTGAGGTTTCCTGCTTTATTGATAAGATTGTATCCCTCCGCATTACAAGTAGGCCTACTTTTTTTTAAATAAAAATAGAAAAGCAACATGTTCTCCTGAATCACTCCAGCCCACCCATACCATAATCTACTTTCACAAATACCCTGTTGGTCAGAGTAAATGCATGTTTCTTCCATATAGTTCTGTTGTACGGGTGCATCGTCATCCATAGTTTTATTTTGTATTTTGTTGTAGTATACTGCATAACATCTGACCTCACATCATATGTTTTTTTTCTATGTGTGGTGTCCATAGAGGCCTGGTTATGTCCCGGTAGTAGGGTACCAGTAATGAGGGGCATAATTTGTGCCAACGCCTGGCGCAATAGGATATAAACATGTATAGTAGATGGGTATTAGTGTCAAAGCAATCTACATGACACACGCTTTGAATGTTTATGTATGACATGATTATACTGACTGAATAATACAAGATAAAATCTGCACGATTGGTCATATCACCAGAGATGTTTCTAGTCATTTTGTAAAACCCAGACTCTCCCATTGTATATTATATGGCCTGCTGCATATTCAGAAATCTATACATCAAAGTGGGAGTTAGTTGGGACGTGTGCCAGTAAGGCCAAAGTACCATTAGGTTGGCAGAGCGGTAGAAGCTCAGTGAGACTCACCGGGGACCATTAGTACATTGTATATTCATTGCACACAGTGAAGACATCATTAAAAAAAAGAAACATGGTTGTTTAAACGGCTAAACTTACCAAACTTGCCCCTATTATTCTCAGAAATCGCGGTTCTGCCAATTATATGTGTATACTAGTACCTATGAATACTCTTAGTGAGTCCATATTATATCTCAGAGGGGTGAGATAGGACGCACTCAGCACACCATTTGGTGTGTTACACAGTAGTGCGTGACCAATCTCCGACAGGATCCCATCTAATCTATAATTATCTTAAGTAGTATGCATACATCAGTGTCATTGTGATATATGTGGAGCTGTTTGCCAACTGCCTGACCTATTATAGGGTTCATCGTCTGAGGCCTACCTAGCTATTTTATCAACCCCAAAGGTGGATCAAAAGTAATAGACTCTGTCATCAATGAATAATTTAATCAAGAACCATCGATTGGTAGACGCTCTCAAACTTTTATTGCATCCCTTAGAAGTGCCTGAACTCCTGGGTTTATTTGTGAGTCTTTTAAACTATATTTATAAATGAATCGTTCAAGTTAAAACTTCCCATACATGTAAAGCTGATAACTTGGTGGGGGTTGTTTAAACAACGGTACACATTTCTTTCTCAATACAATAACCGGTAGAGACCCAAAAAAGACTACCGGTATACATATAAATCAGAAATTGATGGTAGCAAAGTGGAACTGTATAGTCTACTACCCTGACCCTAAGAGCAATGTTTCTTTATTAAAGTGGAGGGTGGGGCAAGATTCGTGACTAAGCCTTCGTCAAATTGGGATAATGAGAGCGTCTGAACTAGATTGGCGGCTTCATCTTTGGCGCTGTCCTTGATCTTATTCTGGTTGTCTGCCCGACTCGCTGGTGTCAGTGGTCGCCTGCAGGTGGCGCGGACTGTGATTGCTTCTGTAGTCTACCTCATGTACCACAATCCAGGGAACAACGTCGCCCATCGTGTAACTAAGATATAAAACAGATACCACCCCTACGTCTAGCCATGTCGACTTACCATACATCATCATACCATAGTCTGTCTCCTGTTCATAGGAAGGGGTGCACCTTCCACCCTTTTGAAATTTCTAAAGAAGAGGAGTGTAATAGTACTGTAAAGGACCGTTGAAAAAAGGTCATTGGTGAAGCATTTTAGGGGAGTGGTTGAGGAATTATGACCCCCCGGCCCCAATATATTTAGTGCCTCTTGGCAGAAGGGAAATAACTGATTTGATATGAACTTTGGTAAAAGTGGGCTGGGCGATGGTATATATTAACTTCATTTGTTGAAAGTACGATTCCTGACATGCCACACATAAATTTGAAGCCCCCCCCCCCCCCCCACACACACACACCACTCAGCCAGAAGTAACCCATGCGGCCGTTTTCCATATTATGGTCGACATACAGCATAACAGTGCCAATCCTTCTCAATGCATGTCCAGTAGCAGATCTAGGATTCTGAAAAAGGGAAGATAGGGAGGGGTGTGCGCCCCCTTCTAAATCAGTCACTGATGCAGGGTACCCACAAACAGGGAAAACAGGGAATAACAGGGAAAATGGAAAAATCGATTCCCTGTCAGGGAAACACATGGAATTTGAAAATGTTTCCAAAACACAGGGAAACACATGGAAAAATATTTTTGTACACAGGGAAAAACATTTTGAAACCATAATGGTAGTGGGGGTATGATCCATTCTCAAAAAGCACGCGAATGCACTACTTGGCCTCCCATGAGATTGATTTCTCCTACTTCAGTAGGATTTTCTACCATTTTTAGTAAAATAAAAGACTGTCATAATTCCCCCACATCAATCGTGATTTTGTTACAGGTGAGGGGGTTGCTCTGTTACAGTTTGTCACAGGATGAGTAGAATCCCAAGTATAAAGAAGGCATCGGAGGGCAGCATTTGGCATCTAGATTTTCAATTTTACCCTAGATTTGTCTTTTTGCCTTTCTTGTGAGACTATGCAGTAGGTCCCAAATTTGAGAGTGTATTAGAACGCAGCATTTGGCTTCTAGATTTGAAAATAAAAATCCCTCACATCCCCACCTATAATGATCGCTGTGCTCTATTTGAGAGAGAGACTTGCCAAATTCAAATTGTCATAGTAACCAGCAGTTCTTAAACCTTGCATTGCAATGCCACATCGTGCTTCTAGATTTTCAAATTTTTCCCCTAGAATTGTCTTTGTGGGTACTTGTGCAACTTGAGATACTAAACTTTACAAACTTATGAGCCTTAACATATTTGTACCAAAATGCACTATTTCATGTCTAGAAATTCAAAATTGTCTCTCACCTTTCCTTCAACAAAGCAAGGTTTCAGTCCCAATTATAGAGGATAATACCATTATGACCTTTGATTTATTTTGTGTCAAAATGCACTAGAATGCACCATTTCAATCCCAGACTTTCCAAATTTTCTGGGGGAGGGGCATGCCCCCGAACTCCCCTGGTTGTACTCTTGCAGCTTACGATTCATCCTGTTTTAGAAATTTCTACCTCTGCCACTGCTTTTCATAGGCAGATCTAGGGCTCAGAATATTTCTCTTCAGACGTTACATGTATGATTTGACATCTAGAGTTTCAAAATTTGAGCACGCGATGGTACATTGCTTTGGTGGGGTCATTTAGTGTCATGATGTTTACCTGGTTCATCATGCGTCACTCACTCCTTCCTGACAGACTACTAATTATGAATATCAATAACAGTTCCAAAGTAAACAGCACAGGGAAATTCTATCGTGGCTCAGGGAAAACACATGGAATTTGAAAATGAAATTTGTGTAGGTACCCTGCTGATGTCTGTGTGGTGTGGTAGGGGACTTGGGAAGGACCTTAACGCACTAGAGCTTGCTCTAAACCTTCGAACTCGTTTAGGTTGAGTTGGTTATGCTTATGACTGCTGTCAAATCACATTGGTGGTAAACCTATGCACCCTCCCAAGATATTTCTGAATAATTTTTCACTGACAATGAGTAAAAGCCTACCCAAAAGTTCAGCCGTGGATAATTCTCATGCAGCAGAAAAGAGAGTTACGAGTTTGTACTGGGTAACCTGACAGCTTATATAAAGGGGCATGGTTGTCAACCTCCCACATACCTGACACTTTACTGCCCTATATGTCAGGTGTTTCACCCCACCCCTTCACTCCACTCGGTAGTATCATGACACAATAGGCTTAAGACAGTTTATATCAACCGACTCCCCCCGAACATAGAGTTTATTGCCGTTTAAGAACATGTTGTTTTGAGCTTAAGTCTTGGCCGACCTTAAAGGCCAATATCTTAATACAGAAGCACCATTTGAATTCCAGATTGCTTTTCATATTACAGCTCTAAAGTTCTCTTGACTGAAGAACTGGAGAGAAATCAGCGCCCGCGCCTTTAATGGAGGTGTAAGGGTGTTGTTGGTGTCTTCAATCTCAGGAATAATGCCTTACATAATAGGCTTTTAGGCACCACCCGCCTCCAGTGCTATGATTGAGCAATTTGAGGCCATGATAGTGATAGTGATGCTTCTGGCAGCATTTTCATGGGGGTGTGAATCAACGAGGCCTTCACCAGGCAAATCGATCACATGGCTGGCCGATAGGGGAGGGATAGGTGGGACTTGATTAGGGCATGCGCATCAAATTTCTTGTCACCCTTAGTAAACAATGACAGTCTTACTGCACGACAAAACTGGTGGGATCCACTATCGATCACCTGACCAAATATGGGTTCCATTTATACTCAAATAAGAAAAGCCCGGTTATGACCTTGGGTCCAGACTTTCAAATGGGGGCTTTGATGGGTGGTGAAGGTAGGGGTAGTAAATGCATTACATTTCTTGAGAATGTCATGCATGGTCTAACTACAATATCTCACCCCATGACAGATAGGTTAGTGAATGTAGGACACGTTTGATTCAGTATACTTCAAGGCACGCTGTGTCTGGTAACTCTATGGCGCACTAATTCCCTCATTATGTTAATTGTACATAGTAATTAATCAAGCTATGACTAGACGCAAACCAGTCCTCACCTATAAACAAGTCTATATAATGTGTTGAGAGTAAAACACACTAGGGTAGCTTCACCTAGAGTCTACCGCTACCTTGAGATGTTCAGCTTGTAGTTATTCATGCACTCTATCTGCTCTTTGTTGGTTACAGCAACACGTAAAATGCTCTGTATTAAATACACTTTATAAAAAGGGATTTCCTTGCATGTATATAACTACAGTTTTAAAGTCCCAAGGTAGTGACCGACTCTATGTGAAGCTACCCTAAGTTTGTCTAGAGTTTACTATACATCTTACAGGAGGTGCCCTGATTTCTTAAATCGATGTGAGGTGTGAGGCAATTTTGAAAACGGTGGGGTGGAAGACTGATGAGAAGATGAACGAGGAACTTCAGGGAGGCATGTGTGTCTGGGGAAATCTGAGGCAAGCGGTTTCCATGACCAAGGGTTACAACCCTGCCAATTAGTCATTTCCTCCTGACAGGTTAGCCTCCAGTATTACATATAACCAGCTCAGAAAATAGCTACATCATGTATAATAGTCTGTATGTATACGTATGTGATGGATTCATAACCTATATATACTACCTACGGTAGGAACTCCCGCCATGAAAAAATAAATGGGGTAGAGCGTTTTTCTGTGTAATCAATAACGCAGACTCCCCTTTTCATTTTAACTGCATAGCAGAGATCCACGTTCACTGGGGAAATCAAACTGCTGAGACCAATATAGGTCTGCGGCCTGGGTGCCTTGTACCAATACTGTGAATGATGTATGATTGAAACTGGGCAATAGTTAAACGCCAATAATTACAATCAGAGTGTAATAGTTTATGGGTCGAGTCTGCTGTGTGATGAGCCATACCATACTGTGGTACCAGACCATGTGTTATACTGTATAGGTTACTGGAGGAGTGGTAGTTCCGCCTCATAATGCCACCATGGTGAGTCACTCTATACCACATGTAGGAGGCTGAAATAACACAGCACTACTGACTTACCTCTGCATCTTGTTACTATTGACTCTATCTTGTCTGGTATGGAAAAATGTAACAGAGACCAGCAATACAGAATCACATTTCATTACTTCAATATGGGGTATAATCTGGTATACGATATAATGCAGTCTTCAATTCTGTATTAACCATCCTGGATAAGTGGAATATAAATATTTATATAACTGGAGCTGTTCAAGTATAATGTAAATATTAGAAATGATTCTGGTGCACCCTGATCAAATATCATATGATCTGATCCCACCCATACTGCAAAGGGCCTTTTCAATACCCTCAATTTGCCGGCTGATCGAGCCATCATACACGGCTGAGTGGCCCCAGTGCAGGGGGTAGGGGTGAGCTGGTAGGTGTAGGAGTGCTTGGTAGGGGTGGGGTGCAATGGTAGTCATGGAAACAGAGTACAGTGCCAGCGACAGTGCACCGAGTTCCTCCCAATTTACCATTGAACTACACAAATCACACAAAGTATTGCTGTATATGTATTACACAAACACAGCAGGAAAAGAATGCAGCCAAACCAGGACACTATAGGTAGGCACTGACATTACTCCCGTGCGCCGCTCTGACTGCCGCGGAGGTGTTAAGTGTGATAATCTTTTTACTGAGTCAATGCTACCTATGGTTTCTTTGCATGCTCATTCCGGAATTGTTTATTGGAGCATCAGGGTGCATAAGGTATCATTTTAAAGGTATTCAGGGTGTGCTTTTAATGCATATTTTATATTTAAGGTTTAAAAAATTGAAATTAAGTAGAATATGACTTTTCCCTAAAATAAATTTAAAACATAACTTTAGCGGCCGTTTCTTATATGAAAATCAAACAGGACACAAAAACAAATGCTTTTGTCGCATTCTTTGGTTAATTCTGGTCTAAAAAAAGTTAAGTTTATTAATTTCTGGCTGCGCGCAGTATGTTTAAAATGATGCCCCAAAATCCTAGGAGAATATAACTGGACAGGCTATGGACCCAGGCAGTTTGTACGGCCTTTGTGGCATCAGAGGCGGCAGGGGAGATGCATTGGACCCTTCTCACCCCCTCCTGGTGTGAAGGTGGTATGCCCAGCCTTTGTGGGCGGAGTGTGCAGCAGTAGGCACGGCCAGGGGGGCCTCCCATTCTCGCACCTACCAGCCTGAACAATGCTGTCGTGATCACACACTCATAAACTGTTAAGTATGGCTAACCCTGGCAGAATTATTGGGCTGATATCAGATCTTTGACCAGCATTAACTGCACTTTAATTTGACATAAGGACATAATTAAAAAAGCAGATTCACTTCTTTTAATGAGATCTATGCATTGAACATACAATAGAGTACACAACGCAATCCCTTAATATATAGGTAAGTGCCTACTATAGGCCCGATAGGTTGAACCTGCCGGCGACATACATGGTTGTACCTTATACATGTATACAGTATACACATAAACCCATTGATCGATTATAGACTTATTATTGAATTATGGTCTGGCATTGATGCGAAATCTACACCACCACATATCATACAATCTGTGATAAAGTCCTTCTGGATAAAATAATGGCATATGCTAGTAGATATAGGAAGGTATATGTGCCTGTGCAGTGACACTAACCCCAATATATATGTGATACAGAAGGGGCGTAGGGCCATGGGAGATGTGGCTATTAGCTCGCCTATTACCCTGACTGTAGCTGTGGACTCCTGTACAGAGAGGGACAGAGCCTCCTGGGCACCAGTCACCCCTTAGTATTGGCACACGGATCTGCTGTACGGACACACACAGACTCATGGCACACAGGTCACACCTTCTACACTTTGTATTGGGAGGGGAATCCACACATTTTAACGCTCAGTGTATTATCAGACTATTTTTCTTTTTTTTTCTGTTAGGGTCTGGAAAGTGAGAGGAAGTCCTCTTTTTCTACTAGAAAATGTTATCATTTCCTGCATGGCGTCCCAGAGGTTTATCTTCATGGCATGGGGTGCACACTCATCGTCTCTCTTTCAGTTACAAGTTACATGTAAAACTTGGATTTCCTGTCTTTTTTTCAGAGTAAGACTACTAGGTGTACCCTTTTGCATCTAGGCAGTATGTTGCCATTGCTTACAGTATGAGGTATATTACGGTTGAGTTGGTTGAGACTGTACTAACTGTGTACCTTTGTCTTTACAGGTGAGTCTGCGGCAGCTGGACATGTCCCTGCTGTGCCAGCTGTGGTCACTTAACGAGAGCATCCAGGAGTACAAGCACCTGGTTGGAGACCGCATCTCTGAGACCAACTCTGAGTGCTCCAACTACAGCCTGGAAAACGGCCTCGACACCATCCCCAGCATAGAGGAGGAGCACGACGCCGAGCTGCTCAATTCTAGTGTCGATGAGAGGTACTCAGCCATCTTTGAGGATTTAGGAACAGCTAGTGTAGAGCAAAACCCTCGTAAGGCACGTTCATCATTGACTCAGAGTATGAAGTCACAGAGGTCGCGAACACCACCCAAACAGCGGCCAAGGGTTCCACCGCCCGCAGCGCCCCGCCCACCTGACTCCCCGACTCCGCCCCCCAGAACACGGACTCCACCCACACAAAGAGGTGCTAAGGTGGGGCCACCTCTGCCGCAGGCTCCACCCCCGACCAACCGGACACCACCCTTACCGAGCGGACCACCGCCTAGTACGCCGCTGAACCGGACGGCATCTATGCCACGTGTCTCTGGGGGGAGCCCATCTAGCCGAACCCCGTCTATGGCACCGCCCAATCCACCGGTGACCAACAGGACACCACCGCCCCGTAACAACTGCAGTACACCGCCCCTACCACAGGCCCCGCCCCCTGTTCATAGGACCCCGCCCACTAAGCGCCTTCCACATGTCCAATCTACACCAGCAGGACCACAGGCCCCGCCCCGTCGGAGCAGGAACACACCTCCACGCAACAGCCAAAGTAGTCCTAGTCTAAGTCAGCGGAGTAGTTTCAGCACGTGTAGTAACAGGAGTAGTAACGCCTATGGTGAGGACTGCTGAGTAGCACTCTATAGCCACGCCCACACCATGCAAACATGTCAATCAATTGTTAAAGAGCGTGGCCTATCATTTGTGTAAGTCATTTACAACTTTTACATAGTGTATGCTATACACTTTTGCATGGTACTGGTGTTACCTTTACTCGGGCGAATGTTAAAATAATTAGGATGTATACAGCTTTGATATAAGCAGTATATCATTATTCTATCCAATGTGGTTATGTAAAATAAAAAGATATTTGTTGATGTAAACGAGTGAAATAAGGTAATTGATACCGAATGCCAGTTGTTTCTCTAGTTGATATTGAAGGCCAATTGTCCTTTAGGTCATACTGAAAAAATAAATGCTAATGTGTCTGGTACTGAACGATTCTACACTACCAATTTTCCTCGTGCTGAAAGTGTTCTACATGAGTCTATAGGCTTAGCCTAGTACTAGTAGGCTAGACAAGTTCAACAACATTATCCAATGAGGTGTAGCCATATTGGTTCCTTCCAATTAGTGCAAATGTGTTCAAATCCAAATTCATTCGTTCACAGGAACGTAAAATATATGAAAACAAAGAGATTTGTGCATCTGTTGGCATATCGTGCCTGTATGCAGAATGGTATTACAGCGTTAATCCTATGTGAGCCCGTACCTGTGGTGGAATAATAATTGATACCGATTAACATATATACATTGTGTCGGTAGTTGATACTAATGTTGATTGGAAATTGTCCTATACATTGTCGTGGAAAATGAATATCGATTGGCCCATAGTTGATACTAAATGCAAATTCTCCTGTAGTTGATATTGAATACATAAAGTTCCATGTTAATTGATTGTGAACGCCAGTTGTCCTAAAGCTTATACCGACGGCCATTATATTGATGATCATAGGATATAAATGATGCTGGTATATCTGTGTTATGTCTGCTTGGGCTGTTCTATAGTTAAGAATTAATGTAAGTTCTCGATATTGTTATAAGTGTACAAGGCATTGTCTCTGTCCAAGAGTCACATTGTGGCATTGTAAACCTGCACACTGTTCCAGATTTCTGCACATGATATGGCATAAAGATGTTGCCCTGGGCATCACCCGACATTGGCTAACGAATATAGAACCACTTCTCTGATAGACTACACGCAACCTGTGATTATCTGGGATGAAAACTATAGAGACTTACAATGTATGTTATAGCAATAGAGTTAAAAACGCCAACGTACCAGGTAGTCGTCCATCTGCTTACTGACTGGAAATTCGTAAATTACCTAAACATGTCCCAATCCCGTCACATCTTTCATATATTTAATGAAAAATAACCATTGTTCGGGATTAGATTTTAGTGCATAGAGCCTTCTTGTAGAGCTGCTCGGGATATGAGTAGTAGATATAATTTATTGTCATGTATAAGTGCCCTGTGAGATTTGAACATTGTTCATGATACCCACATGTGAGTTAAGTGCCGCACCTCTATGTTCACAACAGTTACATTTACAGTCCTCTCTCCCCAGATTACATAGCGTAGAACCTCATTAATATGACACCGAGAATTGTATGGTAAATATGTGGATACATAATGGGTATTGTAGTGGTAACATACCTATATCCAGACTTACAAACTTAGGTATCGTAGTGATATTAAACAAGCATAAATCCGGAATTCTAATCCCGTGTAAATCTGTGTTCAATGGAATTATCCAAAATGGTTCACAGAAGAGGTCGTATTAACCATCTCCCCCATGTGACCCATTTGTAGAAAACTGTAGTGAGGGGATACAATTTCATTCTCGTTCATGTTCAAATGGGGAGGAAAATCACATTATTCTATTTATTAAGTCTGTTAAAACGGGGTGTGTTTCGGATACTGAACTATACAGTATACACGTTTCATTGTTAGCAGGTGCGACCAAAATAACAGGTCCTATTCTTTGGCGTTACCCTTCAATAGATATAATGCCGAACCGGAAGTGACGTAATACAAACTGTAAAAAATACCACATTTCTACAAGCAAATTCAACAACCATTAGCATTTTTTGCTCTTATTGTATTAGATATATGCTTCACATTACGTCATCCCAGCCACATTATTTAATCCCCTACTTGGCAACTTTGATGTCCCCTTGGCACCAGTTTGTACCATGACAGGAGGAGGCCCAGTAGCCTGTACGTATGAGTCAGTGTGAGATGGGCAACGTGGGACTGGGTTATTGTCCATGTTAGTGTGATAGAAAGG
Organism: Harmothoe impar; assembly: GCA_947462335.1. Classification (NCBI taxonomy): domain Eukaryota; kingdom Metazoa; phylum Annelida; class Polychaeta; order Phyllodocida; family Polynoidae; genus Harmothoe; species Harmothoe impar. The sequence continues at coordinate 55,464,096 of OX381704.1, forward strand.
ATTCTTTGTGTGAGTCCAAGTGTTCATTCCTAGATACTAGTCACATTAAGGGCGGGGTGTATAAACTAAGGTATTTAAAGGTACCTTTTGTCTATGTGTTACCATCACAAGGGGTGATAACTCATGATATTTAAGGATATGCTGCATATAGAATAATGATACTATTTCTTGCATGTATAACATGATATGGTGATAAGTTCAATGTTAAGAGATTACAACACATACACTTATATCCTATAGATGATTTGCCACATTGACTAGTGGTATTTCAGTCAACCAGTTGACATTGTTGTACATATATTGATAGTCTATAAGTTATGATTATGAAGGGTTTCCATGTCACATTATGTAAATTCCATGCGGTTCGCATGCTCATGTTTGACTGCCAGTCCCAACTTACTTAGTGGATAAGGCTATTCGTGACAATATAGTCACAATATGTAGTTTAGGTGTCGATAACCAATTGGCTGCAGAATTGTGCATGAACAAATTCCATAGAGGTTAAGAAGGACATTGTATGTTGAAGAAAGTAGATTGTTTGTTAATTAAGAGTAGTTATAGTAGGTTATGGTCTTGAAAGGCTGGAGAGGTTCTTGATACGTATACACATTGGACTGAGTTTTTGGTTGATATTATGTTTAGCCTTTGGCCATATATGTTTCTTGTTCAGTCTTTTCTGATATTGGAGATATTACACCCAATAAACGTCAACGATTATAAAAAGAGTTGAATCTATCTGGATTCCTTTATTTGTGCGATCAAATTAGTCCTTAAGGGAGATGTTAACACTTCACTTTAATCAGGATGTGTCCATAATTTGTTATATAACTGTATGGCTACATGTGCATGGCCACATCGTTATCAAAATATTTGATAATTCATTTCCAATTAGATTATTGCTGGTTAGACTTGAGCATACGTAAGTCTCCATTGTCTTGGATTAAACTAGATCTACACAGCTTAAACACGATAACCAGCTTTATATATAATTGTTTACAGTAGGTTGTGAGGTCAGCTGCCTTAACCCTCTATGGACCACATGTACCTAAAAGATGACATTTGTCGTCATGACGCAGCTTCAGCAAGTACCTCACCGCTACTGTACCATGCATCATGCCAGCCCTTTGTGGGTGTTTCAACCCTGTGGTATCGGCATGATGCTTGAATGCAGAACTGGTGAGTTGCATTCATGCATCATGACGACCAAGGGCATGATGCATTAAGTCGTAACGCCGTCCTTAAAAGGTTAAGGGGTGGTACCTGAATCACCACCCGACAATTCAGACATGTTGGTGTTTAGTACAGAGGTCATAGGTGAGGCAGGGATCCTGGAGCCAGGTGGGTAACGGGTGTAAAGTGTCTGACTCACCTGAGCTATGGGAGCTGATCCCTGCCCTGCTGACTGTCAGACCGTATCACCTGTACCAAGCACACCTGGGTGCAATAAGACTATCACACCACCATGCCATGGTCAGATAGCATGTTGTGGGCTAAATAGCAAATTTATGGGTACTTGTACTTATATGGGGTTGGGGGTAGCAGCATAATAATTATCGGTCAACTAACCACTGGGTATCTCTGAGGTTGCACGACACTATTATTTCGATTCCAGTGCGTCATTAATAGAACGATATCATATTGTAAATTTTGTACATGTAATAACATTCGCTCACGGGAAAAAAGAATATTCCCCATATTGACCCATATAATATCAACACAGTAAATAATGTTATTCTATTAAAATGCCTTAACGTGCATCTCTGGGTGTCACGTGTCACATAAGAGGGTGTTACACAAATATACTAGAAAACACTGAGAGCCTGCATTTCAAAAATACAAGCCACTACAAGGAGGCCTCCAAATATGATGTAGCAAACACCCCCCCCCCCCCCCCCCCCCACGGAATCTAGGGATTACTAGAAGGGGCGGTGGTAATATAAATCCTACCTGCATGAGATGAAAGGTTGGCTAATATGTAAGACAAACAAGGGCCGATGGTTATCAGAGTACCGGGGTATGCATTGGAATGGATAAAACTAAGTCCCCGTAGAGTATGGAGCAGATCCTAACAAAGACATGCATATGATATAAGCCTGGGCAGATAGATTTATGTAGATTATCTCTGCCACCTGGTGAGTTGGCTTAACCTACTACATGTAACAGCTCTAAGGAATACCTAAAGTATAAACCATACATACAGGCGTAAGCCCTGAATGCCTTTTTGGTATCCCTGAGATCTCAACATGGTTCCAGCCAGAATGTACACACCTGCGTTCGCTTTTCTCAAAAACTGCCCCATTTCCAAGGAGCGTCTTTTTTGACAAAACTCTGACATCTTTTCAATGCCTACCTTTTCCATTATTAAGAGAAACAAGTGATGAAGTTAAATTCAAACATCATAAATCCTACGGCGTGAATTTATGCATCCAAGACTTGTTAAAAAACTAGCTCCCGCAGGCAGCGTTTTAATCCTAGAGGTTAGGCAACAAAAATATGTTCAGTCAACATGGTGCACTAAATTAGGGTATTCTTTTATATATATATTATATTATTTTAAATGTTCAGAGTACTAGGAATGGATTGCGAATCGCCACATTGACTTACTGTGACCAGAAAAATGCCTGCAATATAATATATTGAAAAATCAACAAATTATTGGATATTCTTGTTAAAAAGAGATTTCACGAGGTACAACAATTGATCAGGCCACTGAAATTAGTGAGAGCGTGTTCTTCCTCACCAACAAATTGCTAAAAATCTATTTTTTTAAAGTGTATATGCCCTCTTTTTAAGCTAGGGTCGGGTTGCTTGAAACACAACTTTTTCTCATTGTTATTCCGCGTTTTGTGAACGCAGGGGCCGCAGGTTCCAGCCTAATGCAAATATAACAGAAATGATGATATTACATTCTAGCATTAACTGTAAATAGACTTACAGCAGTATGCCTGTGTACTTCGCATTTGTAATTTCAATGGCCAGAGAAATCATATTTTAGGCAGGGCAATTACTTTTACTAACATGTTTTGTTACACCAAATAATGGAGCCAGTCGCAACCCGCGCCCTGTAGTACAATGCATGGTTCCCAGGTCGCTGCCATGTACACCGAGATAGAAAATGCCCTACATTTGTTATTTTTTCTTTATTTAAAAGAATTATATTTTAATTGATAAAACGTTTAAGAGATGCATTTCCGAAAAAAAAACTTCCATTTTAATAGCTGATAGCTATAGGGAGCTGGGTGAATCAGAAACAACCTTTTTACGTCAAAATAATATATAGGCTGATGAAATTACTATACATTCGAGTAGCTGCAAATTCGTCTGTTTGGGGTGTTTAATATTTTGTATAAAGACGAATACCCGATAGAGGTACTAGTAGTAGCAGGCATAGCATGCAGGTACAGGTGGGCATCAGTGGCTCCCACTAGTGGTCGGCAGTAATCCGTGACTAAAGGTAGAACTGCGGGTAGAACCCAGGTAGCAGCACACTCCTGCCATGCCCCCTGAAGTAGTATCCACAAACAAAAGTCTAACTACATAAACTTGAGGCTTATTTTACAGACAGGCACAAATAAACCCTATATGCAACCCCGGAGATGCAATCACCTAATCTATGTATAAATACGTACATGGGGCTACAGTACTGAATGCACATGGGACGAGTGCTATACTCAAACTACTGCTAGGTTTGAGGGGAAACTTGGCTGTCCGGTTCTAAGATAATTTATTATATTATATATATCAAACCAAGTATTCATAGACACACTAGATTCTTTATGTTAAGATAGCGAATCTGGGTTATGCTGAATTATTTTAATAAAAGTGTGTATTCTATTCATTCACCGTATAACATCCCAGCCTGAGCTGCTCACATTTAACTCACCATGTAGGCCTACGCAACAAGAAAATAGGCCATACTTGTGCATTTTGACTGATACTCTGGACTAACCCTAAACCACAACCTTCTAACCCCATACCCACTAACCCTCACTTCCTCTAACCCTTCCCTTTACCGTAATCGTACCACATAGTCACGGTTTTATTACTTCGGATATTATTCTGGCGACGGCCGATATCAGAGTTTCTGGATGGATTGAACATCTTGTTCTTCAAATCGAACATCTAGTTGTTCAAATCGAAAAAAACAGTTGTTTAAATCGAAAAACCTGTATAAACTATCGACTGATAATGAGGATTCTACCCGGGGGTTTCTATGATCTGAAAATGCAATTTTACCCTTTTCAGACTGAAACAGGAGTTTTCTAAAACGTTGATATCGTAGTTTAAAACTTCAATATCGACGTTGCAGGAAACTTCATTTTCAAGGCGAAAAGGGAGTTAATCAGAAATTCCGTTTTCGATTTGAACAACTAGTTGTTCAAATACGGCCTACTAAGACCCTTCTATCTTGGGTGAACCGTATGGCCAGGACCGTATCATAGGCCTATGCCCTTTACTAAGGTGGAAGGACCAGTCTAGATGTTAAGGAGTCAGACTCGTGCGCAAGACTATACAACTCCATACTATCTGACTAATTAGCAACGGTAGTCTTGTACCTTGCACAGCTGGCACACGGCCGAGGCCAATAGACTGAGTAGTATACGAAATCGTCACTTTACATATGGCAATAGTGCTAAACAAGCATTGGCATTCTAGGATAAACGTTCAGATTATGGATGATACCTGCCACTTTTGATGGCAAATATTCAGATAAGCACCCTAGAGTATGGAAAAATTGCTATGGGACTTAATCATGATTTTTTATTAATATGATTGGCTTTCGCCCCTCCCCAGTGACACTGGGGAATTACAAGAAAATGGGCAGGCTTGTGCATGCGGTTAGCTCTGTGTTGCCAATGGGAACCATCATACATAACAAAGCCTCAAACTCATTGATCTATTGAAGATCCTCTCATGATGCAGAGTAGATCTACTGAATCCACAAACATGAACAACAATTGAACGATCGCATGGGGAGGAGGCACCACTCAGACGGTTTGCCTTTGGTCTATTGCGCTCCCATCCAAATCAAAGATTAATCCATTGTTTGTGAAAAGAATCAAGATGAAAGCTTTGGAATTGATTGTAAAATAATCTATTTTTGGAAGCGTCCTATTAATAATGGACCTACACAATAGGTCCATATATATCCCTACGGATACCGGTTTACCTTTGATTTGAGCTGTGTTGATGGGACACATATGCTTCAAGATCCCTGAATCAAACTTTGATCTGGCTACATGTATTTAAGTATTGTGGGAGTCGGGTTCAGAATTAGCTGGGTTTCCCAATGTAGCCTACTGAAAGGGTAGTAATGTATATCTAGCCTACTCCAATAGAAAAGTGGATTAACAGTGCATTGATGGTCAGATCTAATTTCCGGTTTTTGTAGGCAGGGGTGACCAAATGTACCAAGGTATACTCCTTCTGGAGGTCCGAGGTCAAGTTGACCTATGAGGCACGTTACCATGGTCACGGCTGTAAACACGGATGCTGACCTTTCATGGCCAAACGACGTGGATTTCATCAGTGGCGGTGGTAACGTTATAAATAGCCTATACCACTGAATGACCCAGCCACCCCTTCCCTCCCTGCACAATGCCAGGTAAACAATTAATTTTACACGAGGCTGCGTCGGGAGGAGGGGTGCGCCGCGCCCATTGTTTCAACGACTCGTGCATCCAGAAGTGACTCGTGGCCCCTAGTGAGCTGCTCGCCTGGGTGCCGACTCACTACTCAGCACTGCCTGGTGTGAGGGGAGTGCTCCCTCAACGGCTACTGCACAGACACACTAAACCTATAGGGAAAGGCACGCTAGGTCATTGGTAGGAGTTAAATCGTCAGTTATACACTGTAAGTGCATTGTTGGGGATTGCCATATCCGAGCGTGATCTGTGGATACATCTTAAATACACATCGGGCAGTATAAGCAACATAGACTTACAGCGGGTTCGGATATGTATAATTCCACAATCACGGATTATTAGAAATATGTGGACATCTCTAATGCAAAGGACTGCTAGTAGTGACTAGATTTTTAAACAACTATTATCATCTGAAATAGATTCCCTCAGAAGTTAAAACAGTTTAAGATTGAGACGTAGTTAAAAACTGGAGTTGTTACGGTTTTTGTCAGACCTGCCAACGGGCTGATGGCTTCCATGGTTACCTGTTATACCGATCTAATTCTACTCAGCTGGATATGGACCTGACCTAAGGGATGCAACTTTTCAAACCTTGGTGTCTTCTTGTATAGGTACACTACATCCAGCCTCCTATTCCGGTGGAGGTGTTATCTACTGTACACTGTTAAATATCCACCATGTCGGTAATCATCAACTACCAGAAGAGGCGGCCTAAGGGCCCCTCAATCACCTGCTTTGCCGACGTAGAAAAGATAGCCCTCCGGTCAGGGATCACCCTTAACACCCTGCAAATGCTCAAAGACCGCGGCTACGGCTCCATAAAGCAGATTAGGGAGATGTGCGAAGCGGACATGGAGGTGTTGCCTTTATACGTAGGCCAGCAGCTCGCCCTTAACAAGGTGGTGAACCACATTAACGAGGTGCTCGCTGGCTTCATCATCAACGATGTGGCGGAGGAGGAAGGCGCCGTAGATGGCGGCAGGGGGGATGCGGACGACGTGGAGGAAGGGGATGGGTTGACAGCAGAGGAGAGGGCCGAAGTTGAGAGACAGGCCATCATGGAACGGATCAACAAGCAGGGTATCCTGTCTGTAGAGGAGTACAGTGAGGTCTGCTGTGCACCCAGGAGCCTGCCCAGAGCCCATGACTTCCTGGTGGGCAAGGATTCTGGTAAGCACCTCTACATGGAGGAGTTCGTCTATGCTAGCCTCCTCACCCTGGAGTTCTTCATGGAGACCAGCGGGTCCGAAGTGCGGCCATACATGAAACACCTGCGGTTTATAATCCTCAAGTTTCTACACGGCTACCCCTTGAAGCACATCATCTACTATGACTATGGAATCAAGAAAAAGATGGAGACGGAGAATATACTGTTCCCACAAGAACCAGATGAGAAACTACTTGAGCGATATCTGCGTCTTATGAAGAAAGAACAAGTAGTCGCGGAGAATCTGAAGAAGAAAAAGAAAAAGAAGAATACCGCTGCCAAGAAAAAGAAATGATGAGATGGATTGAGTGAATCTATATGGATATGTCTATCTGCATTTATGAGCGTAGAGGGACTAAGTTGTGATAGATGGTTGAAGACAGAGTGGGCCATTGAACGCTGGGTGACTATATGCGTTGTTGACACTGAAGAACATGAGAGAACCATTGAAACCAAAGGGTGACTTCAGAACACTTAGATTCACTCTCCCTTAATACAGAACGTGGACAGCTTAGTAACTGTAGTAACCTCGCCAAATAAAGAGGAATCCCAATAAATAACACGAGTTTTCACTTTGAATAGATTCCCACTGTATAGCTACATGATATGCATTGTACTGGCAGAATACATATCAACAGATTTCTAGATAATAATGTAATGCAGAGGAGATGGTGTTCTCTTTTGGTCCTTTTAGAGAGTATTTATAGGCAATGGTCCGGTAGTCGGTTCAGAGAATTATAGAAATAATGACTTCCGGTTTTAGTTTGAACATAGCAAAACGTGTCAAATACCATGACCATTGTGTCCATGATATCTCCATAAGAAAGATTTTTAGTTGAAAGTGAGCCAACTGAGCAGGAACGTGTATACTTCATAACGTAAAGACTAATGTTAGGAAGTTCATAGGTAAGAGCGTACATGCTTAAGGAGCTTCTTCTAACCATTTATATAGGTTTGCTGCAACATCGAGGAGCAATGCCAATTAGTGTTTGGCTCGCAGCTATACCCCTCATTTGTGGAACAACAGGGAATGACTACAGTACAAATCAGGTATTGTTGACCTCCATTGTGGATAAACTAAGATTTCTAAGGCCAGCCTCAGGGGACTCTTGGTGAAGCTTACTGTGGCCTTTCGACACGCTCGGAGTTGGGCGCCTGTTGGGAGGGGCTTAAATAATGCAAAGCTATTAGTGCAGGCAAGGAGTAGCTCAGAAGCGGCTCACTCACTGTAGGAGGGGGCAGGTATGCATGACTAACGAGGGTCTGAGCTGCACACCAAGGGTGTATCATGGGTACTGAATTAGGCTAACTCTTCTAATTCTCTGCGCTGAAAACAAAAACGTTTACTGATGCCAAATATATGCATCTACACTGGATGTGCATATCAGACTTAAATTGACATTGAAAATGCATTTGTCATGTTTTAAACAATACTCGAACTGAGAGTTGCTGTAATAAGTTTAGTACGCTCTTATGCTCTATATATTGCGATACATATAATGTCAATAGTAGACATGCAATGAATCACAGAATACAAGTTGTTTTCTTTCAGATTTATTCACAATAGTATCCCAAGTTGACAATCTCTCAACACGTGTATCGAAATCAGTCTCATTATACCATTAAAACTGGTTTCAACAATTATTCCAAACCAACAAGATTCAACTTTTATCAATCTCATTAAAACGCTGGGATTTACTTCTGTTCGTCGTCAAGGCACATCATAGTTTGGTGTGTAAAACTACATAAGTTAGACATAAGTATACGATGACAAGCATGAGTTATATGTGAATATTGAACTGCATGGATGTAACATACTGTGAGGAATGAACAGTTGATGGATGACTGGATGATAAACGGTCTTGTCAATTGTAAAGTCAATAACATTAAACATTTGACAACTCAGTGGGAAAAGTCACCATGTATAAATAGGATTAACAGTGAACGTCTACTTTGTTTGAACATATTGAACGTGTGACTCTCCATAGATGAGGGGAATTATACAAAAATACAACTTTGTATATAAATGACATTTTGACACTTAGAGGCAATTCCCAATTCCAACTTACAATGGTGTACTAAGATGTGACAATGGCGTGTTAACCGCAAAATAAACTGAGTAACGTAGAAAATAGTCTGTGGAAGAATAAAACCTTGAATTCTATGTTTGTCATCGCATCATTATAATATATACATGTGAAGTCTAAAGAAGTTTAATAAGATTGACATATGCAAAGTATTATGAGTGATCACAATATTTCAGTTGAAATCGCTGTGCATAAAGCAGACATTGTTCTATAAATTGCTACCATAAATTCTCGCGTAGAAGCTCAGACTCAGCTTTCATTTGAAACGGCTTGTAGGATTTATCAAATTAAGGGGTGCGGATTGTACCTGAGTAACAGTTAGGTTATACGCGATAATTTAATTGCCTGCGGCTGAAAAGTGGAATGAGATGGTAATGGCCATTCACACTTTACCCAGAGCTTCCAACCCAATACTCTCGAAATCTGTAATTCTTGTGCCAGAAAACTTTCTTTATTTCACCCCTTCACAATTTGTAATTGAATTCGTAATGTTAATTAGGACTACATTTCCCTGAAAACCCTTAATTTTAGGTTTTTGTATTACAAGTTCCCCCAGCATACAGAAAATAGGTCTTGTAAAATAGATTTATATGCCAAATTGAAATGTTTTCTAAACACAAGACTTTCCAATATTTAGACTTGTCTCAACCATTTGGAGCTAATTCAAAATGAGGAGCCTCATTTTGGTGTTTTTTTCAGCAGTCAGAGCCACTCGTCAGGGCTGGGCATGTTGTGATAGGCAGTATCATATGTAAATGTATAGCCCTCCCCCAGAATCAGGCCCTAAATAGAGCTCAACTTTGTAATATTACGAGAAATTCGTAATAGTTGGCGGCTCTGATTTATTATATACAATCATAACTTTGTATATCTGTTTAATTTTAAGTACTTAAGCAGAATTAATCAAGATTGTCTTGCCATAGTTGAGTTACGAACAACTCAGGTCTGAATTAAGCTAATCACTTCCAGAAACAGGACATACAAGTAGATCAAATATAATTGGACTCTTCATGTATAGGTGCAATATTATAGATAGGTATAAACAGTGTTGATAAAAATGTCTGCGAAATAGATTAAATGTGCTGATGTTATGGAATGTATTGGGTTCCTAGTTCCCTTCTCCCTGCTAGCGTTTTGTTATACTATAATGGCGCCTGTATGAAAATGAATAAGTACATAAAATAGTGGCTAATTAGGTGATATAGTGCATCTAATGAGTACCAAGTGAAGTCATAAATGACCACGATACTTTTATTCTACATGTAATGCTTTTTCATACATACACTCTCTACAACCATACTCATTTATGCGTAGAGAAAATAGAATTTCAGTTTCGATTTTTTTTTCTGTAATACTATGATTATACGAATAATCTATTTCAAGCATCACGACATTTTGGCATGCCTTCTCAATCTGTATAACTCAGGAAAGAGCTTTGCTTTTGGAGCTTTTGAAAAAAATAGTTATCATAGCGTAGGGGTAGTTAGACTATCCCAATACCAAAATAGCTATATTATCTTTTAGCAAAATATAGTAACATAGAATAACAGTCAGCCCTACTTTCTACCATGTTGGCAGGCTCTCATATTTTACGAGCTGTTTCGCAGTCTGAACTTTTAAGTCATACGCGCCCATTTATTGGTATTACAGAAAGTGGTTCCAGAACCCTTCCCAGACGCTCTGCATATCAGTGGCCAGCTTGAATGCTGAGAGAAGCTCCATACTTAATATGAGGTATTGCCATGTCCCAGTCATGTCACATACTCTAACACACATATATATTATACCAGACAATATATGAATTTTGGCAGTTTCTTTTTCTGTTAATACAATATTAAGGACAATGGACTCTACCTGCTGCCTTTAGACAAGTCTTGGCCTCTTCGCAACGAGTGTGATATGGACATATATATGGCTAATTTCACACCTAGTATTCACAATACTTTGATCGACACCACCTACTCGTCCCTATCGGTGGTGACCATACTCTCATATTATAATTTTCCTCGTGCCTAATGTATCACTATATTGATATAAGAATGATATGTGTTTGGACAAAAGTAGCTCAGAAAGCATTTCTTTGGAATGTAATTCATATTGGTTTCAAACATGCCTGGCCATACCAGATAGCTCATGGAGTCAGGTAGGACATATTTCTACTGAATTTAAAAAAAATTAATCAACACTACATCTTAAAATCAATAGCTATTTCAACACCCATTATTATAATACCATGGAACGACATTCTCCTATCATCAACATTATGAAAACCACCATCTTCATTAAGATATGAGTTTGGCATAAGGACACCGGTACACAAAACGGTAGGGACTATCTGGTCCTACATAAAGGTCACATTGACCTGTGACCTCCTGATCCCTTCTCACTAACTGTAATATGTGTGTAGCTGGCGCTGTCTCAGACCCCCGTCTTGTAACCAGGCACCACGTCACCCAACTTCCGCCAAACAACCTGCAACATAGCCAAAATACAAGCCGTTATCATCCAGTTAGATCTGTGTTCGCCTGAAAGAAATTTGTCAACTGAAAGGGCTTTAAAACCTTTTTTTTTGCTCTGGTATATCCATTTGTATACTATTAACACTTGTCAGAGTGTTGTGCAATACCAACTATTGTATTAAAAATATCCTGATTTAAAGGGGTATTAACAGCCACAATCTGTGGCATACCATTCAATAGCACATGTATGACGATATAGTAATCTGGAATTTCCCTTCCAAAAAAAAGCATATGGTTATGAGACATCAGACAAAACTAAACCACGGTTCATCACGTATTTATCAATTTAATTAAGATCAATCACACAATGCCTTAGACAATATCAAGTATCAGTGTACACCGCCATCAAATTCTATGGTGCCTTTTCGATGACCTAAGGGCCCTTTAGTGTCTTTACAATATCTAAATCCGTGTAACCAATAGTAGTAATGATACCTCTATTAAAGTACAGATACTTACATTACACATCTCCCTTACAAGGGCCTTCTCGTTCTCATCCAGATCTCCGTCGTCGCTGGGGGTGAGCTCGTAGGGCAGCTTCTCGAGCTGCTCGTGTACCTCCAGTACCTTCATAGCATGGACCACCGCCTCGGGCTTGGACGGCGCCACCGACCCCCCGCGTGGGGCTGGCTCCCCCTGGGGGGCTGCAGTGGGGATGGGTGGGGGCATCTGGAGGCAGAGACAGATACGAGTTGTTAATGAAATTAATATGGATGGGTACGCGATCCTTGTCCGAAAAAAAGGAGTAGTATTTGGATTAGCAAATCATAATTATCATAATTTCCCCATTTGTTCATAAGGTACCATAAAACCGTGCGTATAAGTCGCCACTCATGTACACGAATCAGAACCCTAGTGCCGCTTTATAGGAGGTGTCCAAAGTTGGCGTGCGGCTAAGCCCTTATACTTCAGTACTAAAATACTCAAAATCAGACCCCAGGGGGCAAGGTATGTGCACATACCCTAAGCCGACCTTTATACAGTACTAAACCCGGGGCACTGCGTGACTGGACACACGGAACCTACCTTCTACAGAGGTCATCAAATGCTACTCAATGTTACTTAATCTACACTGGAAGAATTGCATGCCAAGCATGCCAAGTCAGGGCTAGCTTCCCCTACCTTCCTAGCAACCACCAGTGGTGGTAGATCATGACAGCTGGATCAATACACCACCGTCTTATACCATGAAAAAGTCTCAAGGGCGTCTTTAGGTTGAACATACGTTACTTCCTGCTCGATCAATCATGATATCTATAAACTGACCACTTATCCGAAAGCTATTATTTAATAAGTCCTTCTACACAACCGGTATGTATTGGTATGTTATCTGGGTTCATAATGTCCACTTTCTGTCCACTCAGGAATGTGGATAGCCATGATAATGCCGTTTTATTCTAATAAATTGGATTACGGATCTGCCAATGGGATTATTGGCATTCAAAATGATTGAGCAAAAAGACTCTTTTTTACCCCTGTCGGCTGGGATTTTTTGAGAATTTTACCAAAAAACAAATTGAAAACATTATATGCTCAGATTAGCAAAGGCTTTTCCATGCCCCCCCCCCCCTGCCCCTGGAAAATTTCAGGAGCCATCTCCCCCTGAAGGGCAGCTTTTTTCCGCCTCTCGCCCCCCACTCCCCCAAAATATTTTCTCCATTGAAGGGCCCGTAATCCAAGTTATCAAAAAAGGTGGCCCTATTGGTAATCAGACATCAAGTTCAGGTTGTCATATACATGCTGACCTGTGCGGCGCTTTTTCATATTCATCAAAGTTATAGCAATAGTGAATCCTCCCTTTACTCCCTCATTGTCTCACTTTTTCCACTACATTAGATCACTCAGGGTGACTCCTCACAACAGTCTACATTTAGCATTAGATCCAATGTCTGGTGAAGTTAGCTTGGTCTGGTGTACCCCCACCCCCTTCCACCCCAAATCTCTGCACCTAGCTCCAAGGATCAAACGACATAGGGCTGGGTCCGCAATCTCAGTTACACCATACTCTGGACGCTACCAATCATCTGCTTCAAAGCGGAATTAGGCCCAGGCATCACCATCAGGCTATATTAAGCCCTTCTACAAGAGGCAACTTCTTAGACAACCTCCAAAGTTTCAACCCTTTTTTCTGTTCTTTCTGAGAAGTTCAACTCTGGGGTGTGATATTTGTTTGAGTCAATCCGCAGTTCGTATTCGGTAAAAGACAAGGACATTATAAATTATTCAGATTAATAAACAGGGTAAACTCATTCCAATGTACCGTGTCGAAGAAGCCAAATGATCATGTAATTATAACCTTGTGTATAAATTCAATTATTTGCGGGGTGTTGGGGGGAGGGGGGGGCATGGATAGCATATATTTGTTCTAGAAACACAGAAGGATCATCTGACACAGTTTGACTAAGGATGGATATAAACTGTTCACGACATTACCCATTACACACCACCTCCTTGTCAAACATATACTTTTTACACCTCTTTTTCCAGAAACAGGTTACACATCTAACTGCTAGCAGCGTACACAACACGGACATGTTATTATGTAGTTTAAGATGCATCAACCGGATACATGTCAAGTGTCTACAAGAAAATAACCTGTGTTCAACAGCTAGAAGGATAGGCTTTAAATGTGAAGATAGACGCCCCAGTATCTATATGCCTATTAAATGAAATAAACACCAGCCCCCCTTACCCGACTACCACATACACAGAAACACATGACATAATCATCATACCAAAATGGCTGGTTGTATAATAGTGTTCTAATCGACTTTTACAATTATATCTCTGTCTCTGACTTTTTGTCAAATACCAGGCAGCTGTAGGGTGCGGGGCTGCCAGGTGTAGGGTGGTGGGACGGGTGGGTGGCGCAGGGGGAGGGGGGATGATCTGTGGGTAGTGAGGGGTTATCTCCAGGAGTGGTCCTGGTTGACTCTTAACTGCCACCACAAGCCCCCATACCGCTCAACTACAAGTAGATCACCTCTGAGTCACTCCTCCATGCACTCTGCGCTTATACTTTTTCATGGTACCGTTAGTGAATTGCTGACAAAAAGAAGGAAAGAACCCATACACAATCATACAACTGAACAACAATTTAAAAAATAATAATACTATAAAGTGACATTGTGGCCGCCCAGCAGGCGTCCTCTTGTTCTGCGGCCCTCTATGCCTACACCCAGACACCCACCCTTTTCACCCACACCTCATGCCTGCCCCGCCCACATTATAGTAGTGCCTGTCTGAACGGCCTGCCTGCCCCCCCCCTGCCCAATCTACACACCTCCCTAGACAGGGGCCAGTTCAACACGGCTACACTACTATTGTGTATGGTTCCACAGCTGCCCACCAGGTGTCAGATAGTCCTTGGTCAGTGGATGGGTCTATCCAGGGCTGCATTTCTCCAACAATCTACATATATTATACTTCAGTGTTGCCGGAAACCTTTCACGAATACAGGCCCTTACATAGGCTATTTAAACCACACTTTTTTCATTGGGAAAGTCCACTTCCGTAGCTACATTTTTTATGATGTGTAAATCGGGCCATTATCAAGTGTTTTTTTAGGTAGTACTAGTAACACGTCAAAGACCAAGTTTATCTTTATTTCTATCTCGTTCTCCGTGCTTGAGTAAATTTGCAAATTATCTCGGTATTTTTCCTTACTAAATATAAATGCGTCTTAACATTACATGAGTGTTTTTAAATGTTTAAATAAAGCACAGAATAGTGCAAAAAATAGCTATATTTATAAACATAACGTATCTTCTAATAGGAAGATCCTAAAAGAACTCTTACACTGTTGAAACTGAGATGTTGGAATTAAGATTCTACACCGCTAAGAGCCGGTGTAATTTCAGGGAAAGTCACTCCAACAGACAGTTTTGTAAGACTCATCCTCATATATGTACAATGTATTACAAATACAGCAGCCAAAGTGCTCGGGAATTCGGAAAAGATGCCTGGGATAAACATGCCTCACTGTAGTGTGAACGAAACGCACATGGTGGCGCCACTTTACACTGCATAGGGAGGACTCGATCAGCTCATAGTAGTGTCAACTTAAAGACGCTGTTTAAAGGGCCATCTTAGTCTTATTTCTTTCATTCAATCCATTAAAGAGGTGTTGCTTGATTAGGCCAGAAGCTAATGAAAATCCACTGGCTAACAAACGATTCTAAAAATATAACACTCATTCACACCCTTTTCGGCACATCCCCTACTCTTTTTGAAAAGGATAGTAAGTGTTCTTTTTTTGCCTGGTCCTACATACCTGGGCTAGTACCATAGTAGACAGGGTCAGACAAACCACTGCCTTTGATATCTCAGATGTGGTGCACTGAGTAGGGCTCCCATACCAGACCACCAGCACAGAGGCCCAGACCCACGCATATGGGCACAACTGCCAAAACAACTAAGTGACTGATCACAGCAGTAAGACATGAGACCCCTCAAGTTTTGTGGCCTTTTACAAATCCGGTATGCCATTCAATGGTATTATGGAAGGCTCCCGATGAAGTTATTCTACTCCTTTATGCCATCATCATGAAGGTCCCCACTGGCACAGGCGGAACCCTTTTTGAGAAAAAAAAACATAGACCCATCATATTTTCTTAGTCTAGATCATACATGTAACATCTGTGATTATATAAAGGTCAGGGTGCCTCACCTCGTTGAGGAGGTCCTCCCTGCTGCCTCTCCGGGACCCTGGAGTGTGAGGCATGGCGAAGTATTTGCCGCGGTACTCAGGTGGTGGTCTGCCGTCTGGGGGTCTGGAATCTGGAGGTCTAGGTTCAGACGGTCTGGAGTCAGGTCGTCGGGGCTCATGGCGTGAATCGACCCCAGTCCAGCGATTTGTGACTTCTGTGGTTTGATCGCTCTGAAAAAATTTACAAACAAATTTTACATTTGGGGTAAAACATCAGGAAATCTGGCGTAGGATTGTTGAATTTTTATTTTTTTTACCTAAAATACACATCTTTATTACCGCAAAGTCTCGCGTTTTGTCCAAACCCGCGTATAAGCCGCACCCCATACTTTGAAAAATGCCATGATCCGCACAGGGGATCTGATTATGGCGACTTTAGTATTGTAGTATACTTCATAGACCCTTCGTATAAGCCACACCCATGCTTGGTGTCAAATTAAAGCTACCGTAGCCGCCCGTTTTAGTGCACCGACGGTTTTGTATTTCATCTCCCCATTTGCCCTGCGTTTACACAGGACATGCGCTTATTTGAGATCCATTTTCAATGGTTGATATAATTTTGAAACACTGAACGCAGATGAATGGGAAATCGAACATCTTGTTTTGTGGAAATTTGAACCAAGTGTCCAAGCTTGTATTATATTAGATTAAGTATTATCTGTATCACTGCAGTCTATCGACCGTGCGTGTTTAGGAACTACATGTATCTGGTCTAGTTCGGGAGAGGATCGGACGAGTAAACAGAGTTGCTTATAGAGGCTAGTATTATATTAAATGTTTCAACTGCACAATTCTAGTTCATCTTTAGATGTTGTATTGAATAGATCTAGGTGTGTGTGGGGGATCTTTTTTCAACTGATAACGCGATGAAATCACTGTATTCGCAAAGGGATAAACACTATGCAGGCTCTACTAATCCACAGCGTCTAATTTGTTACCCTAGCTGTGTCAAACTCTTATCAGTAAGTTCCCTACGTCGTCTAGATACTATCATTAGGCTCCTTGGTAATCTGCAGTGTTGTCAGTTTTATTAGCACCCACTGGGCTGCTGAATTAACACTATGACTACGTAAGTGTCAGGTACACAAGATAAGCAGCTCATAAACCAGGGTATCTAATCTATCTACTATATATACACAACACAAAATGCTGTACCATGTACCGGTATCTAATATACCTGAAATGTTTTACTATTGATGCCTCAGGACTATATATAATATATATTTACATATATTAGGTGAAGGTGCGCGAAATCCTTAGACCAACTTTTTTTTTGGGCCTGACCTTATAGCAAAAGGTGTAACTAGGAAATAATGGCACCATCTATGTCGGTGTCTCTTTTTGTGGTCTTGATTTCTGATCTAGCTAAACTCACTTTCTTTCCTTGTTTTTTTTTGGGTTCAATGAGTCCACATAGAACTCCTTTATTAACAAAAGTTCACGTTCGAGACGCGGTGGGTATTTGTTAACTTATTTCCAAAAAGAAAATTCATACAATCCAGTTTTGATAACACATTGATTATCAGCTTGTTGCCATGCATAGATATAGTTTATTTGATCCAGTCTTTCACTTGATTCAGGAACACCATGGCCCAGTTGGGCCTGGGGTTGAGGGTGACGGGTGTATTGAAATTTGTATTAAGGTTCCACCTGACGTCTTACCTGTATGTGATTGTTTTCCTCCTCCAGCTGATGACATCGCTCCTCCAGTTGCCGGATATACCGCATTGTTTGTTCTGTTTGTAATGACATAAATAGTAGAATTTGTTACACGTAGGTACAAACAGTTAGGGCCCCAGACGGGTCGATTTTAAGAAGTGGTCTTGTCCCTTGTCGCCAACCCCCTGCCCTGCCTTGTCCCTTGTCCATATACTGTAGGCTAAAACAGGGTCTTGTCGCCTTGTCGAATTTACCCGTCTGGGGCCCTATAGTTGTACACGCTTAAATGGGGTGGACATACTTAAAAGGCTTGGACGTTGGATTTGGAGTAGTGCAACAAGCATTAGTCCTAGAAATGCTGTTTAAATATGTTCAGGACTGAACGGTTACCCGACCAACCCTATTTATTTTTTGCTCTACGCTGAAGTCTTGGGGATTTAAAGAAAGGGCTAAAAATCAATATAGTATGGTGAATTATAAATGTACTAAATTTACCAAATAACTAATATTGAGACTACTGTGGAGGGCAGCGATGGGTACTAACGAAATTCCATCCTTCTTTATGGGAACAAAGCCTTCATATTGTACGGGATGGGGATCCACATTCATAGCAATTAGCAAAGCTATATCTATGCCATGGGCACCATATTAAATGTGTACATATTAATCTACCAGGAAGACGAACGAGTATGTGAGATATGCCCACTGTACAGTATTAACTAATCTGATAAGGCTACCATAAACATAGCTGGATCCCCAGTGAGTGTCTGTATTCAGTAATCCTTCTTGACTCCTGACCCAGTCACTGGCTCAGTTGGTGACACTCACTCCACTCCACACCACTCACGGGTGGGCGGCCTACCAATGTACACTAGTAATTGTTAGTCTGCGCGGCCAAGGGTTCACGTGCCATAGCCTTAGGAAGATTAAATACAAGGCGAACAGGTGAACGCTTTTAGAGTGTGTGCTTGCATAAGAGAGTGGTTTCGAAAAACTTGAGGACTATATATATATAAGTTTAAAAGTTCAATTGGGCTCACACCTTCCCTTCATCTACTACACAAATGTAGTAGTTCACTGTGAAAGGGCCAGGTAGACATGAAATGCTCCACAACACTGTGATTACCTGCACAGTGAGGTCAGCAGAGTTTACTTAATCGCTTTATGCTGCAAATCCTCTGCAGTACTGAGTAGTCAACACATGCATTTCCTCAGTATCTGGTACCTCTGAATTACCAAATGTATTTCACACTCGGGGATATGGTGACCCTGGGCTGGGAGGGGGGGGGGGATATAAAGATACCCTGGAGGAGGAGCAGGTTATCTTAGAGGAGGGATAGATATAGACTGGCCTGAATCAGTGAGAACTCTACTCCGCCACGCACTAATAGTCTAACCCCCCCCCCCCCTCCTCCCCTCCCCTGGTTGTTCCCACTCTAGAATTAGACAGTTGAGAAAAGTATAGTTGAGAAAAGTATTTTTTTCGTCTTTATTCAAATTCTAGGACTTGAGCAAGTCTAGGATAGATACTCTGAAGGAGGAGTGGTCACTCTGAAGGAGGGTGGAGAGACCATGTCCATGGGTGGAGGGGCTCTTGGTTAAGCCTCAACTAAATGCTGCACGAACATATATAGCCGTGTCATCACGTTTAATTATCCCCTTTAATTGACCATTTCTTTTTGGCATTTATTTGAAAGACTTAACTTGTAAATGTAATTTCTGCCAATAAAATAATCATTAAACTAAAACTAAACTAAACTTTTATTAAAACGTTTTAACCAGATCTACCTCCTCTGTGCCTCTACATGGGTGCCCACAATTTTGACCGTGTCACTGTGTCGATTTTTAGCAGAAAAAACATGCCATCGTGTCGATTTTTAGGTATATAAGAACATAGAGAAAAATCTCTGTGGGTCGATTTTTGCCCCTAATTTTCCTGTGTCCGTCGATTTTTAAAAGGGCCTAAAACGGCCGTGTCGCCGTGTCGCCCGTGTCGATTTTAACCCATGTAGAGGCACTCCTCTACACTCTAATATGTTTCAACACAATTCCAGACACACACCTTTTGTTTTGTTTATACTAAAGTTGAATATAGAAATTGAAAGCCTAGAGACTTCTTTTAATAAAAGTTTATACAAAATGTTATTCTTACCATTGATATAGCCTCTTTGCCTGTTTATTGACTCCTCTAGGGACTCGTCCCTTGAATGCTGGTCTTCCTTCTCATCATTATTGGTGGTGTTACTGCTACCGTCCCCCTGGTCACGGTCACTGCTGTCACGAACTGTACCCCTCTCAGTATCCAGAAACAAACATAGCTCTTTAAGCTCCAAGTTCTCTTTGAGCATATCTTCTTGTTTCTGCTCCAGTTCCTTTAACTTGGTCTGGTACACTGAGACCTCACTCTTCATAACACTACTGGTGTACCTCCCAAACCGCTGCCACTCCCGGGCTAGTTTCCTACCCTTCTGTCTGTCATCGTCCAGAAAACAACACAGGTCCCTCAGCTCTTGGTTGTCGTCCTGGAGGCGCTGGTTCACCTCCTTAAGACCCCGGATCTCCAGTAGGTGCACCTGCATCCTCCTGTTGACGTCCTTCATCAGGTTGCTGTGGTCCACCATCAGCTGGAGACGGTCTCCGTCTGTTTTACGTAGAAGGCGGACCAGTTCTCTGTCCCCCAGACGGAGTAGATCCTCGTCTGATGTCTTACTGAGTGCAGATTTAGCCATGGCTGCCATGTAATTGGTGTGTAATCGTAGTCAGAACAAGGCTTTGTAGTTGTTTTTTTCTGACAGATCACAGTTTAGCTTTTGGGTCGGGGGCGGTGGTCAAAATTAACATGCTTCAAGTTCAAAGTGATTTTTAAAAATACAGAGGCACTATGCAGACACAACTGTGTTCCTGTAACATCGACAATCATAAAGACGCCAACTGATTATTACTTGACCATTGTATGCCCACAAACAAAGCAGACTGTCAAAATTGCGAAAGTTTACAAACTTTCAAACGGGGGCTCTTTCAGAACCAACTGAAGGTGTGTATTCGGCGATTTACCTTCCATGTCGAAACTCCAGTACGAAAATTGCCATTTAGAAGTGAAAAAAGCCGTTGTTCATGAAATTAAAGTGGTCCCACATGCGTGGAAACTGCCTTGCAATCCATGTAGAGATGATTATCTAGGTAATTGGCCAATTAATAACTTAAATTGTGGCTTTAAAAGTTTTGCACTCGTCAAAAGATCACAACACAAGATGGCAGCGGAAGTAGCGTCAGGTGGTGCAAAGGTACCTCCGTCAGAGGAGAGTTCTCCAACAGGTGCGCTAAGGTCTGTCACCGCTGATGACGAGACGAGTGATTTGGGCATTCCTGTGGCTGGCTCGGCATGCCTGGTATTTGTGGGTGTGGGTGGGAGTTTAGCCCACTGGGTGAAAGCGATTGCCAACATTGGACCCAAGAAAATTAGGCCCCTACTGTTCTATATAAGTAGGCCTAATATCCCATGATATAAAATTGGTTAGAGTACTATCATGGCATCATATTCCATTTGGAAACAATTCTTGGCCCCAGAATTACAAACAGAAATACCAATTTAGGGAGTGCTCATTTTTTAACAACAGGGGGGGGGGGGCGGTGAGATTTTGCGCGGAGCGCGCGAAATTTTTTCACCCCCCCCCCCGCTAGAGGGGTCGAAATTTTTTACCCCCCCCCCCGGCAGGCCGAAAATCGCGCGCCTTCGCGCCCCTTTGTAGCATAGTAACGCGCGAGCTTTTTCCCTCAAAACAGGTTGAATTTTTTTCACCCCCCCCCAAGAGGGGTCTAAATTTTTACCCCCCCCCCGGTCAAGGGGTCCAAATTATTTACCCCCCCCCCCCAAATCCACCACCCCCCCCCTGTTGTTAAAAAATGAGCACTCCCTTAAGGGGTCCAAAAGTGCAATGGATTTTCAAAAATTAGATCATATGCGTATGTCAGTGCGAAATGAGAAATCGACCATTCATGATTATGCCTGACAGATGGGACAATAAATCTGTGGGCCAATTTTTTTAAACAAAAAAGCTGCCTAAATTGGACAACCTTTAGGCCACTTCAAAACTTTTCACATAGGCCTATTGGAAACTTTCAGTATTCTGATTTATTTGGCTTATGTGAAGGTACTCACCACGGAGGACTTAGGGTGATCAGAGTAGTAAGGAAAGGAGATCATTTTGAGGACATAATTCTGCCAGTAGGGGGACCTACTATGCAACAATCAAACATATATAGCCCCCTGCTCCATGTGATCTATTTATTAAAATCTATATACTAGTAGTAATATTGATCAAACATGTTCACAATGTAACACACAAGTTGGAGGATATTATGTAGACAATTATTGCAGTTTATCTATAAGCCGCACTGGGGTTCTGACCCTAGTATAAGCCGCGGCTTCTACGCGAGAATTTACGGTACCCCTCGACCAAAGCAAAATGATCACCCAAAAGCCCTCACTAGTGAGTACTTATTATAATGTAGGGGTTTCAGTGCGTGAATCTCAAAAGTGAGGCACAGAAACTTACAGGAATGGCTTTAGTTCCAAACTCAAAAAAAAAAGATAAAATGGTCCAAAATGAACCCGATAGGAAAATGCCCCGACAGCTGTTTACCTATTTTTGCCGATTTTTTTAAAGTTCACACAATGGAATGAACTGTTGATTTAGAATAAGTGAAAAGTAGGTGGTCCAAATTAAGAGCTGGTCCAATTAAGCAAATCTCACATTTTGACTAATATAATGACTAGGCCCCCTATCTCAAGGGTAATTGTAATTGGAACTATGGACAACCCATAATAAAGAGCTTTTAGCCTATAACAAGGCATTTATTTCAAACACCATTCATACATTCAATCAACAACGACTCATAATCGACATCAAAATCAACAAAATACATGTAAAAGGAATTTTTTTTAGCCAATGCTTGGGATATGTACCAACATGATACATCCCTACTCTAGGCGATATTACCGCAAAACCTTGCGTATAAGCCCCGGCTAGCACGCGAGTCAGATCGCTGGTGCGGCTTATAGGATCAGCCCAGAGTCTGGGTACGGCTTATACGGGTGTTTTAGCTAATATAATACAGTAGTAAAGTCACCATAATCAGATCGCCAGTGCAGCTTATAGGATCGGACTAGAGTCGGGGTCCGTCTCTGACCAGGTGCTGTCTCTGACCGGGTGCCGTCTCTAACCGCTTTGGCATGATGAGGTCAAAATACCAAACAGCAGGAGGCTAATTATAATTATAATTACAATCATATAACAACCGCCATAACGTTTTTACAAATCCTCATATATATAAGTATATTTCTTTCCAAAACACCTTTTTTCTGACACCTAGTCAGAGCTAGACGGCACCTGGTCAGAGACAAAAACATTGGCGAGGTTTTACAGTGATAGTTTTATACATACACTGCCTTATTTTAAACCTAAAATATAGGATTTACTGACAGAAAACGACTAATAGTACAGTTTGTATCTTGCTTATTCGACTTCAAGTTCAAAAGCTCTGTGCAAGCCGTGCATGATTGTAAAACACTGGAGCCCCTATAGACTAACGGAATGCTCACACATTACATTGACTGGTTAAGTAGTAGATCTAAGATATGTGTATACATGTATATGATGGTTGGGGAGTAGGAGATCAGGGTCCTTTGTATATCATGTCAAGTTGATACATGTATTGTTTTTCTGGAAACTAAATAATATATTCAAAATCAGATTACATATGGTGACATTTTAATCGCGTAGGGATGTACATTATGCAGAACCATGAATCTAAATATCCACATCTATGGCAAAACATATATTCGCTGTGCTTTGGGACATTTATATTGGCACTGGGTCAGCTGGGCACATATGGCAGGCTCGTGGATACCAAGCCACATCATGCTTACACCAATCGGTTACATGAGATGATATCAAGGATATTAGGCACACGATCATAATGATTTATATGTTATGTGTATATCGACTAAATACAGGCGTGCCTGCCCATGATCTGTCTTGGGCAGTAGCTCGATTAGAACTAGCCATTTTGGTACAGAAAAATAGATTGCCACAATCGGATGAGGGCAATGGCTATATATACTATAGACATACAAAATATCAATTCTATCTGATGAAATATACACGGCCAGAAAGTTATTTCAGGGCGATGTTCTCAACATTATCATGTTTTATTTCCTCTATAATAACATGTCTAGAGCGTAGCGATGATATCACACTTGAATAAATCCTAACAAAAGTAGGTTATTTCTGCGAAACTGAACAAGATGCACCAAATCAACGGATCTGATAGATGACTGATGCCATCATGGGGATGGTACAACACACTATAGGCCCGATGCCAATATAGGCTTCATATCACTTGGTCCTATATACTAGTGTATACATACGTCTGAAAAGAATTACTTGGCCATGTGCACTAGCCCTACGTCCAATGACGCCCTTCTACTTCCGCTTTGGCACGATGACGACGGGGAGGCTGGAGTTGCGGACGACGTAATCGGAGACGCTGCCGATGAGCGCCCTTCGGACCGTACCCAGGCCGCGCGTCCCCATGCAGATCATGGCGCTCCTCTCGTCCTCAGCTATCTTCACTATACCCTCTCCAGGGTTCTTTTGGGCCTCACCACGGATCTTATACTTGAGCTGTAAGTCGTCGAATACTTAGGTAAATCGCCTATTGCCATGCATGGATCGTTATTTTACTTACACCAGAGGTGGTTATTGACCTCTATATGAGGAATATAGGCAAATCTTTCAATTTTCTTAATGGATAATAAGTGGGAGAGGCAGTGTAATTGTGTTTATTCATGACTATAATTATAGAGAGACTATGTTTAATCTGCATATATCATAGGGGCCCCAGGAATCTGTCCTAAAAATCAACCTCACGCGACTTTCAACCTCACCTCATCACTATACATACTCATCAAATTTGTATATACTTCCCGTTACCTGTTGATAGCCTGTCCATGACAGCCAAAGTGTTCACCTGTTCCTCAGACTGATTGTGATTTGAAATATGTAACATTAACTAAGCATACATATACAGGTGAGCCAGAAAATTGGTCAGGAAGACCATGTTGTACGGTATGATGACTAAATATAAAAAAAAAATTAAAAAAAATTGATTGCATATGGACGGATACAATATTCTACCATCAACAAAGCTGGATATAACCCCCAAAATAAATAGGAGGGTATGTTAATGCTCAGTACCAAAAAATACGGCCAAAAGCCCAAGGCTGCATTACCCACCTTGCGCTGGATGCACGTGCCTTCATAGTCCTCCTCCAGGTGGCGGGTCCGTGTGTTCATGTCATCAAGGATCTCCTTCCACTCGTGGATTGGGGGCGTCAGGGGACCTATAGTATGACAGAGGCAAACCCTAAACGCATAACTAGGATGTGTAGACCTGATACATAATAGGCTATAATCATATGGCCAAATATGATATTGTATGTGATTTCTATCCATTTGGATTTGTTTCGCTGTGATGATAAATCGTGACTAGTATATTACATGTATAAGATAACAATGGACTGTGCATAATTATAGGCTACCTTTTTCAAATGAAAAACTCTTGCGCGTCGTGTATAATATAATTATAGCAGCTCTATTGATTTAAATTATACTTACTTTTGAATGAGAAACTTGGAAGTCGAGGCGCCTCGGGGCAGTGTACGAGGACAATCAAATCATCAGGCCGGTGGATGTTGTCAAGGAACCCTGGGAAGGTGTGATGGATATATTATATGGAATCACTATCTTAGCATTCTGGCACGACAGAGAGATCAATGTACCAATGTTTTCCATGTTTCACCTCCATGATTGATAGGCGGTACACATGTTTGCATACTCAGGGGGCGTTGTTTGAGAAGAACTTTCACAAAATATTATTGTTAAAGAATGACCACTCCCTATCATGTGTGTGATGGTGTAATACAATCTTTTCAAAGTATATAGGTAGTTTTAATTATCACCAAGACAATATAAAAAAACAAAAGATGGAAAGATACTTTCTTGCTAAGATATAGGGATGCTCATGCATGGTTGACCTGACCACCGGGGCTGAGTACAGGCACAGCTGTGACAAAGTACATGGTACATCAGGCCCCCAGGTAGGTGTTACCTGCTTCCATCCAGGGTATCCAGGTTAGTACATTATTCACACCTGTACCTTGGCCACCCCTAGCACTGGTCAATATGGCAACATCTAGAGAAAAGGGGGCACTGATACCACGGAGACTCAGCGGTTGACCCAGAGGGTCATTTGTCTTTCTCTTATTTGGAACTGACGGTCTCCCCATTGAAGATTCGATACAGCTTGCATGCAAACATATTATTGACATTCAAGCGCAGGGAACGGGTGATGTATTTTTTGTATATACATTTTACTGGATGTTAATCGCAAAATAAACTTACAGATATAGCTTTATCTTATAACCGCTCAAAGATATGCCTATCACAAAAAGTAGGTCAAGATGACTGGGGCACAGACCTGTCTATGCTAAAATATAAAATGATGGATCCGAATTGTATAGCACATTTCGTTACATTTAAGCATGAGGTGCAGAAGATCCCTTCCCCTGAAGTGACAACGTCTACAAAATCACCCCTTCTTTACAAAAGAGCATTGCAGGTCAAAATAATCGTTTAACCCTTTAAGGGCCGCTGCTGCCTCTGGGCAGCATTTAAAATACTCTTGAAAAACCGCTGCTGCCATAGGGCAGCAAAATAGCTACCCTAGGGCAGCAGTATACCACTAAGTTTCAGCTCCTTCTATGAAACAAAGAATAAGAATTTTTGAATGAATCCAAAAATATTTAACATGAATATAACATCCCCTTGTCAAAAATGTGTAAATTCTGTCTCCAGTACAAGTTATTTTACTCCTTACCCACTGTCCCAGGGAGCAGATACTTGCAATTTGCATATTTCCATGGCATAGGGCCGGTGGTTAGGCCACTCAAAAAAAAAATCTGGTTTCTCATCACCGCGCGCATCATGAAAATCGTGATTTGGGGAAAACTTTTTTTTTTTTTTTGTACATTTTTAATGAAAAAATGTGTTAAATATTGAGAAATATTGTCATATTTGGTATCAAATTAAAGCTTATACTATCAGTAATGCAGTGCCCTAGAAATATCTTACATTTTCCAACTTCTGTAGGCTTAAAAACTAAATTGTGAAATTTGTTCACGAAAAGTCTACATTTTCCTATACATTTTGGCCCCTCAGTAAAAAAAAAAAAAAATTAAATAAAAAACGCCCTCGTCATATTTTTCAGTGCTGGGTGATGAGAAACCAGATTTTTTTTTTTGAGTGGCCTTAAGTCCCAAATGACATTTTTCAACGCCAGCAGGGAAAGGGTTAATGATTCAAACGCTTTTTTTTACGCTCAACTAAAAACACCAGGTCTTGCTGCAGGTCCACAGATTGCCCGGAAAATGGCCCAGGTAGTCCAAAAACTCCTATGCAGCCAAGGGCAATGTTAATTTGATCAATGTCAATGAGGCATATGTAGACGACTTTTCCCGCCAATTGCTACGCCACGCATACCCCCATCGCTTGTACCAAGCTAGCCAAGTGTTTTTCAACAGTGATGGCGCCAGTTGAATTGTTTACTGAAAAAGTGGCGCCAATCAGGCGCCAAACACAATTGTACTAAAAATATACGTGTAGATTTCCGCCCTGTTTTTCCTACTTAGTTATAGGACAAGCAAAATTGCCCTTCGCTTGCAGGAAAATATCCCTGGAATATGCACCAGTATTACTGTGTCAATCCCGCGTGTCAACATGTTATGGACCATGTAGTCTATGTAGGTTTTTCGACTAGACATCTACACAAACAAGAGAATGTGGGTTATCATCCCGATGGTATAGGAGATAGCCATGTCCTCATTGTCCGGGCCTCATTGATATCAATCATCAATGTTCAGCAAACGATGCTGCCATTTTAAATTAAACAAAACAAAACCATGCCACCCGATTAAGCAAAACGCGACCAACCACACATTTGTATTCCATATTGAAGACATTTCCACATCAACGTTAAGTATTAACCTATTCAGTCAAGCGTCTTCCAGATTGAGAGTGGATCAATTTTATCCTCTTGTAAACTGATCAAAATAGTGGCCGCTGAGCAGGGGCGTGGCAAGCAGTTTCAAAGTAGGGGGGACTGAGGGGTATTTTGACCCTTTTTGGCCCCTGTTTACTTGAACTTTTTGGTTTGAACTTTTTATGGGGTTGGTCAACCCCCCCCCCCCCCCCCCCCTGGTTGCCACGCCCCTGCGCTGGCCGAAGATCGCCGGTACCTCGTCGGCTTGACGCCTGACTGTATTAATGACCGATTCTTTTCTCTCTTTAATAAAAAAAAAACACCTTAATACCTTTAGGCTAGACCTCCCAGGTCAATTTTGATTACCCTTCAGGCGTTATAATTGGGAGAACATTCACAAACTACATCACAGGCTAGGGTGTGGGGGCTGAGAGGTCTTTAAAGGTCAAAGAGTTTTGTAAACCTTCCTTGATATGCCCTAATCTGGTACTCACATTCAAAGGCATACTTGGCGTGTTCACTGGCGTCCAGAGCCAGTACCACGGAACGTGTGTAGGTGCCGATTGACGACCCTGAGAAGGTCCGCGCCCGACTTCCGGTGCGGCCCCGAGGACTTCCGTCAGGGCTGCCGGCGTCAGACAGCGCCGACACTGACCTTGGGCGCGCGTCGATCGGCGCCGACTTAGGGGGTGACGTATCAGTAGGGGATGCCGACGGTGACGTAGAAGGCGACGACATGGCGCTGTTAGCTTCCGGGGTCTGTTTTTCAATTAGAGAAAGAGATGGAACTTTTAAAAAGTGCCTATACGATGGTATTAATTGGCATGTCATTAGAGCGTGGTCATTTATAGCAACAGGTTACTTAGGTCAGGTGGCGACGTTGGGGGCTCTTCACTTGTATATATATCATAATAATTATGGGGAGGGGGGGGGGGGGGAACTCAGAGATATTTGGAGCTGGGGGGACGAAAGGGATTATATTATATTCTTAAAGGGGTATAGGCGTAGGGAATGCTTCTATATGCCATTGTTCTGCATTGCTTGTAATGTCGATGAATATCAATTGGTAGTCACAAATATAACGACGGTAATCCCGCGGAAAGGTCCCACCACTCCTTAACCACTGTACTAAACCTACCTTTGATTGTGGCATCTGTGTAGTTAGTAATATCAAACAAGGAGTCTTTGTGACTTTATCCGGTGTATCACACAATGAGTATTGTCTCAAGATGTGGTTTAGATGGTGTGGACAAACTGCAGATTCCGCCCAGAAACTGTCACTCCCCTGATCTCTGCAAGCCTCTTTGACTAAAATGTCACGAAGCACCGAGGTAAAAAAAAATTGAGATTATTCTAATCACTGTCCTAGTAGTCCTAGAAATAACTCCTCTCCAGGTTATGATTCCGTGACCACCTTTGTCCTGGTTGTGCTGTTATGGAGCTGATATGTTCGCCTGTTAGCTCTGGCCTGTTGCAATGGTAAGTGTCAGTTGACTGGTTTGGAAAGGATCAGAGAGGGCTGGCTATATACCCCCAACCCTGCACATGAGACATGGTGAAATCCTAGGGACCTGGGACTCAGACGCCTAGAAGCGCACGTGACAAGCAACAGGTCGACGTGATTTCAACACCTACAGGTGCGCGTTATGAACTCGTCCCTATCTGGCCACCACAGACGGTTCCAGGGGCTCACTTAGTCACTGTTCTAGGGCCGGAATTGGAATACCATTGAAAGGTCATGACTCATTAGAATTAGAATTCTATGGGCTAAACAATGAAATAACTTGAATTGCATGTAGTTTTATCTTTTTTTGTACATGTTGAACTGAATTCATGGCGGCCCTATTCAATCGTCACTGGGACATTTTCTGACAGAATCAGAAATAGAAATGGACAACTGAATGATGATCACAGGGCCCGCTTCATTGCGTCAGTAGCCATACAGAGTGGCGCTGTTGAACTGCCGTTGCCCCCTCGCCACCCAAGCCCTACACTTATATCTATAACGCAATACTCTGAGCTACTATAAGCTACTACTCATGAGCTACTATATTTCCTTAATATTGTTCCACTTATACTATAGTCCGTGGGCAGTTAAATAGTTACCGTATCCATAGTATCCGGGCAATGTGGCAACGCATACACGTTTAGGCAATGTGAACCCACCCAAATTCATATGGTGTGCAAATGGCTACACAATGTTATATGATGTTATCTCCTAACTATTTGCAATATAGTTCCAAGTGATTATACTGATCCAACATTTCCCAGCTTCACGGTTCAGTAGGGGTTCCATTATATTTCAATATTTATTAATAAAGTACAGTGAGAGTGACATTTACAAAAGGGCCCTCTACTTGTAAAATAATGTTGTCACATGGATGTATCATGTAGGCATGATGACCTTTAATAAAGTATGAAATTGTATGCATCCCTAGGTTTTCAGTGTTCACCCATTTCCTGAGTCCTGTTGGTTGGTATCCTACACAATGTATGGTAAAAATGTGGGCCTATGGTGTAAGTCAACACGGTGGCTGTATACCTATCCCGGAGGTCTATTATATATATATATATATATATATATATATATATATATATATATATATATATATATATATATATATATATATATATATATATATATATATAGCTTTACACTGCACACACACGGTGGCACTCGAGTTCCTGAATTATTTTCAATTCAAAATTGGAAGTCAAATTTATATTACAAATTCGAATCATCACTTTATCGGTACAGATATTATGTGCGCAAACCAGTGTATTCCCTTTTCTTTTTTTTCTTATTTTCTGTGTAGAAACTCAAGTAATATACTAGAAGCGCTCAGAAAAATTGTGAAAAGGATAAGTATGTGTATAGATTAAACACATTTATATTTCAATTATCCTGATTGACGATCATTGCTGACATTGCTATGCTTGTTATCTGGCTTTATACTATAACATCACTTTTAATTGCCACTTCATAGCTTTACCATTTTGTGAGGTCCTCTTATATGATTTGACCAACGCGTTGCCTTATAAATAATGAATTAATTGTTCCTGGCACGACAATTACATGTTTCCCGCCTTGGAGATGGGACAGGGAGCGTTGGCAGAGGACCATGAGGCCGGGTCATGGTATGATGTAGTGAGCAGGTGGGGGACTGTCTCTTTGAGCGTCGCACCCAGACACCTACGTGCTGAGCGGCATGTACACCACAGGTACATCTACACGTCAATATATTGGCAATATAGATTAGCACACTGAAATGACAGTTGTAGAACTTGGAGCAGTTGGACATTTTGTCGGTTATAAGATTATTGTTTAAGTAAAGACATAAAAATGGCATTGCAATCGTATTTTTATATGAAATTATGATCTGGGCTATTGAAGATGCAGTAACAATTAATGTAACTTCATAGGATGTGGTTGCATGGTGTGCACTTGACCATACATAGTTTCACCACCTAGGTGACTATTATTATACCAATGCCATGCCAACACACATCAGGGCAATAAGAATAAACAACGCAATAATATAGATCGTTGTACTAGATAGATCATACATGCAGTTGACTTACAAGTTACATCTACATCTAGGGGCCTACTAAGGCCTACTTGTGGGTGTTTGTCTAGACGTCCACTTAGGGACCTAGACCTATCAGTTAAAACATAACACGCATACGCATGAACGTATTAGACGTATTGGGCTCGCTGAGAAAGAGAGTTTATACATATAGGTCCCCTTTTATTGATAGTTTGAGTGTTAGTAGTATACATCATGTTATGTAGAATATCTGACATTTTTTAGTAATCAGATATGGAGAAAGAATACGGGGGCGGGGTGGTGCAGCTAGAAGTTAACCTGGAGGAAAACCAGACAACAACTGGGAACTGCGACATGTAGGTTATCAAATCGATAAAGCAACGAGACAATGACGGAAAGGCAAGAATTGAGAGAAACATCGGAAGAAAGACCAAGAAAGAAAAACATGTAGTGATAATTGAGAGTTAAAAGAATATGAGGAATGTGGAAAAATAAAACGAAATTGGGATTAAAAGAAGTGTATGTGACCGCCGTGATTTTATAGGTTACACAAACACTTTGACTGATAGACATATAGGGGCCTATCACATCTGATCTCCAGATCTCCTATCAATATTCCATCTACACACATGCATTCTGAAGGTCACACGCGTCGCCATATTGACATTGGATCTTCAAAATCATAACGATCTCTGATTGATATATGGGCGAATAGCCCCAAAAGCAGATTCCAGCCTCGCTTCTATATAGCAGTGGCCTTAATCTCTAAAAAAGGGACAGTTTCAGGCAAATACATGAATAATTCCGTCTATGAATGACCTCTTGTAGAGGGCATAGCTACAGAATATGTTATCCCGCTTCCGAAAAAGAAAACAACTATGTGATAAGCTATGCGTCCTATGCCAAAATATGAAAAACGTGGTCGCCTCATGCTCGAGGAGAGTGGATAATCTAGGCAACATAAGGGAATGGCCATATTAGAGGAGAGCCACACGAGTTTAGAAATGGATAGGTGTGGTGTTTGACTAAGGGACGCAGGTCGGGTAATTACATGAGCCTTCGCATCCAGAGGAATCCTATAGGCCTACATGTGTTCCATTCTCGATTGCTCTTTGTCCTTTAAAAAAGAACATTTAAAACAGGTAACTGTTTTATACTGGTACATGTGGGACCTATACATGTACTTTGCCCTGCTGCAAACAATGGGCAACTCAAGGGTGGCTGGGTCTCACAATGGTAACTGCGCCCAGCATTGAAGCAGCCACGCAGAAATGATGATGCTGGATAATCCGCTCAGGAGCGCGTGGATTATCTATTATGCTTGGCCACTCACAAGTATCTCCATGTCCCCTTGCTCGGAGGCACCTACTAAAGTCTAGACATCAAGTATTCTGCTTTTCTGTTCTTCTTCTTTCTCTTCATCATTTATTACTTTTACGGCATACATATTCTGTATAACGGTACCTCCCTGATCGTTTTAGTGGTAAAGGATGCCAGATATCCAGGTCTGATCGTGTGACCTGTCCCTCACACACGACCCAGAAATAGGCGCGATCTTTATTAAGCGACCGCTCATTAGGCTCATTAGTTCTTTTCTGAATTGCCTCTAATTTGAAATGCCAAAAGTTACATGGACAAGGCCTACGCTGATAAATTCCCCACACCAATCATATTGTATTTAATTCGGGTTAACATGTATAACCTTTTGTTACTAACTGACTACATTGTATAACTTTGGATATTACCATTTTACCCAATCATCGGCTTATCTGAACATGAACACTGATTTGAGGGAAAGTATTATGGATAGATTCATTGTGTATGGGCTGGTAGGTATGGACCTACCTGTATGTTTGAGCCCCCTGTATAATATCTAATGTAGCTTAGGTAAAGTGAAATAGCTATAAAGTGCAATCTAGAACTTAAACATGTGTTTGAGACGATAACAGGATCATATATCATGTACCAATCTGAAAAGAAGGACACAAGACATGTTTACAACCACAAAAGATCAACCACAACAAGTCCATATTAAAGCTACTAACCTTATTGTATTGAGGTGACAGTTCGTCTGCCCTGGGCTACTGAGGATCAAGATGCTGTGCTTAACCCAAGTGAGTGCTGCTGGGGTCTACCACACCAGTATGTATGCTATCATGTGCAGCAGACGACGCCCGCACCACCACAGCGTCATGTGCTCTGGGCTCACTAGGCACTTTTTGTATCCTTCTAGTGGCGGCGGGAACGGTGGCAGTGCTTCCAGACACTGGTCACCTTTGCCAAATTCTCCAGTACAGTTATACCGAAGAGGATGTAGTGCAAGTGGCCCATGGAGGAAACAGGGATGTCGGACAGGGGCCGGGGAGTGGGGTGGGGAGACAGGGGTCCAGGGAGGATTCATTATTTATGGCAGGGGTGGGGGTGAGCATTTGGAAAATCGAATATGTCAAAAATAATTGCCCCCCCCCTCGGAATAGGTTGAAAAAAAGGCCCCACCCCCCTCGGAATAGGTTGAAAAAAAAGCGCCCCCCCCCTCACCCTACATCATTTTTAACTTTATTACAAAAACGACATTGGTATAACACTCATTTCATCAGCCATTTCCACTAGGTGGCGTCACTATAGGAGAGGCTAAGATTCTGTCCCAGGGTGGGCATGTGTAAGGCCACCAGAATAGGGGTTGGGGACCCTGCTCAACCCCCAATCAACTATCTAAGGTTGTCTCTGTTATCATATACACAGTGTTAAGATAATGTCTTTAACCCTTTAAGGCCGACAAAAAAAAAAATTTGCTGGTGAAGGGGCCGGGACATTTTCATAGGAACCCTCCCATGGCCGAGCCTTTGCTGTTTCCCATAGAGTTATGATGACTATAGTCGATGCTCGGCCAGCCATGGCATCGACTATAGTCGATGCTCGGCCAGCCATGGCATCGACTATAGTCGATGCTCGGCCAGCCATGGCATCGACTATAGTTGATGCTCGGCCCTAAAGGGTTAACAGCAGTTAACACCCCCTGATAGTGGGATTTAAGTGCTTTTTAATCATGCTGATGGTCATCTGTGGTATTTGGTAGGGTCCAGCATCCCTGTGATGTGCATTACCAGGCCTGGATAATGTGCTCTAATCACATTTTAATGAGGCTGCTGCACCTCCTCCACCACCCCCTCTATTTTCAACTAGTCTCCACAAGACACTCATATTTGTGTTGGTCTAAATCATATTTTTATGAAACTTGTTTCATAGATATTTCTATGGTGGGTACATACACTATTTCGCTATACACCCCTGTGATTTCTAAGCGATGGGGCAATTCTTTCCATCCGAAAAGGGCATTAGCATGAGGGGTGTCTTTTCCCCCATAGTAAACCTATGGGGTCTTTTGGCTGGCTCACAGAGTTGCCCTTGTATCACCAAGAATGCCCACCCTGCCCTCTAGTTGAAACGCTTGATGAAACCAGTGTATACTGATAACCCGGGGCACTTTTTTTATGTACAATTTACAACCTTGTAAAGTGTTTTAGTGTAAAAGTCTCGATATACTTGCTGGTGAGTGATAATAGTCAAACCTCTATACTTCAGACACTCGATCACAGTTTTTGGACTTATATTGACATCCTGAGGTAAATCAATTTACATAGTAGTTTAACAGGAAACTGACGTATTATTTACATTTAATGGCAATGTGAAAGAGACATTAATCATTAAATTTTGATATCATCTGTATGTTTGAATGTGGTCACTAATTGATGTAACAAGTGGTTAAATCTTACCAGAATATTACATCTATTTTGGAGAAATTAGACATCTAATACATTGATGTCAAATTCTTGCCTTAAACACGCACTGAACCCACAACGTCATTTGCGTACAAAACTCGGCTGGGTTAGGTCACTGACTCAGTGCGCCTTTAAGGTGCATGCTAAAATGAGGTGATAGGTTTGACATCAACATTAGGCCTACATATACTTTACATATGTAGTACATCCTTATCTGGTCAGATTATGACGTCTATAACACACCTATACTTTAGCTCTCAAGTAGTTCACACTTTTGACACAAGATGTCTCCCTTTACCAATATCAACAATCTACATTGACACAATGAATTTCCAAAGAAGATGAAACTTGACCAACTTTTGTCTGGAATGTATGATCTGTCATTTTTGTTCCTGTAGAATGATTCTTTATGGAAGAACCAGGAGATTAGCATGAGCACACATTTTCTGTGGTCACTAAAACTATTCAAATCCCAAATACTGACGATGAGCTGGCATCACATCTTGGCCAAGTTGCTAGGATCAATGTGCTAAGTCTCTGTAGGACTATTAATGATGTCTACAGGCAATAACACCTTGATTATGTTGATTGTCTGGATGTTACATTGCTTCTGATGGAGTACCACACACAGAGAAAATAGATAAAAATATTGTTTTAGTTTTACATGTTTTAAACGTAATTATGCTGAGATCAGATTAATGTCAGCCATGGCCACCTAAATGACATTGTGTATATATACCATATATATAAATGATAATTATGTCTACAAGTTTGGTAATATTCTATTGACTTAAGGTCCATGACTTTCCACACTAGTGTTTTGTGAATTATGGCTGAGGGATTCTCGATCCATTGATTCCTAGAATGTTAACAGGAACAACAGGTGTGCCACTGGCATCCTGTGACTCCTCAGGTTTTAGGAAACATGTGGTGGCTGTGTCTCACGACCTTGGGACAATGTTTTTGTCTCTGATCGGGTGCCGTCTCTGACCGGGTGCCGTCTCTGACCGGGTGCCTTCTCTGACCGGGTGTCAGAAAAAGGTGTTTTAAAAAGAATTATACATATATATGTAAGGATTTGGACAAACGTTATGGCGGTTGTTATATTATCATAGTTATAATTATAATTAGCTTCCTGCTGTTAGGTTTTTGACCTCATCAAGCCAAGCCGGTCAGAGACGGCACCCGGTCAGAGACGGCACCTGGTCAGAGACGGCACCTGGTCAGAGACAAAAACATTGTCCCAAGGTCGTGAGACACAGCCTGGTGTTGACATACCACCTTAGCTTCTATACTCAGCATCCAATGGTTATCCAGAACGATGCACCTTCAAAAGATCCAAGGGATTCATTGGGGCGGTAACTACGTATCTAGGATTACATTTTGAAGTTATTAGGCACGGCCTCCATATTGTGCAGGGTAGGCCTACAGGTTTGCATGCATCAATAAGGTGGGCACCATTTAGTGTCTTCAGTCTTCAAATATCTCATGGTTAAAGGCTTGATATAAATACAGATGAAAGTTTTAACACTGACACTAACATTTAACATTGTGTAAGTATCCTTTAACATTCATAGTAATATCATGGCCATAGTTGCACACTTATTTGGTGTAGGCTGCCAGTGTAGACCCTTAATACCGGGTAATGCAGAGCACAGAGCACAAGTAACGACTTTGTACCTGTGGCAAAATAACAGCTGTAACATGCAGCTTGGTAACGTCAAAATGTAAAACTTGAAAACATATAGTTCATCCCAACAAATGCAGCCTGCTATGTTTTGGTCAATGGATGGCACTAAGAAACTATCAGATGGATGCAAATTGTGATTAAGACACAGGCTTGAATGACTGGGATATAAAAATGGCGGCTGATTTTCTCCAGAAGTGACACTACGTGATATCACTGAAATTAGTTGATAGAATCTCCACCACGTGCAAGAGGCCCTAAGCGGTATATTAAAGCTTTAAGTAATAAGTGTATTTTCCAAAGTATGACGTTAGGGAGCGATCATTTTTTATCAACAGGGGGGGGGGGGGGTTGGATTGGGGGGGGGGCAAAAAAATTTGGGCCCCTTGACCGGGGGGGGTGTAACTAATTTGGACCCCTCTTGGGGGGGGGGTCAAAAAAATTTAACCTGTTTTGGGCCAAAAAGCCCACGCGTTACTATGCTTCAAAGGGCCCGCACGCGCGCCGATTTCCGCTCCGTAGGGGGCGGGGTAAAAAATGTCGGCCCGTTGACCGGGGGGGGGTGAAAAAATTTTTGCACGCTCCGCGCGGAAAACCACCCCCCCCCCCCTGTTGTTAAAAAATGATCACTCCCTTACACTGGGCTTGACAACCCCCCCCCCCCCCCCCGCCCCCCTTTCACACTTTGTCACACTCGGACCAACACCAACCCACCCTGTCCAGTGTGACGTCATTTAGGCCCGCATTTAGGCCTATGGACGGCCTTCAGAGGCCGTCCATAAATGAGAGTGTTGAACAATATTGACAGTAATATCAATAGTCGACAATACAGTAGACTTTACCATCCTAAGTCTTTTATTTGGAAATCGAAGATCATGAGAATTTTCCAAAAAATTGTAACAACAACCTTTATAAAACTAATTCAGAGGTAGATAGATAAATGCAGTCTCACATCCTATTAGCAGCCATAAGAGCTGCTTAGTTTCCACATAACAGATAAAATAGAATGAATAATCAATCAATCAATAACTTGGTATCTAGAGTTATATTTTGATGTTACTAGGCATGGCCTCCATATTGTTTAGGGTACAGGTTTGCATATGTCAGTAAGCACCATTCAATGTCTTCGGTCTTCAAATACCTCATGGTTAAAGGCCTGATATAAATACAGATGGAAGTTACCCAGCTAGCAATGGTTTTGCTAGCTGGGTAACTTCCATCTGTATTTGCAAAAAGTTATTCAAGTTTCACCTTCTATGTAGATACATTGTGTTGAATAGATACTAATTTATGGTCAAACTACTGCAAATGTAGATTGTATTCTATTGATATTGGTAGAGGAAGACATCTTGTGTCCAAAGTGTGAACTATTATGCTCTGCATTATAAAGGGTCTACACTGGCAGCCTGCACCAAGTTAGTGTGCAATTATGGCAATGATATTGTGGTGAATCCTAAATGATTCTCACACAACAACTGGCAGTGTCATATCCCAGCTAGCACCTTATGTAAAAAACACGCCTGTTACTGGTCATATTCACGTTGATACATCAAAATGACCTGATCGTGACGTCTCAAGGGAGTAAATCCTTGTACATAGCAATTTGACAGGAAACTGATGTATTGTTTACATCTAAATTGCAATCAGAAAGAGACATAACCATTTGATAGCATCCATACATATCTATGTGGTCATTATTTGATATAACAAGTGATTGAATCTTGATCACAATATCACATCTTTTTTTCGAGAAATTATACACATGAAACATTAATGTCAAGTTCATGTCTTAAGGTGCATGATAAAATGACATAATAGATTTGACATCAACATTACGAATACTTTACATATGTAGTACATCTTTATCTTGTCAGATTATGACGTCTATAAGACATCTGTTCTTTAGCTCTCAAAGACAACAACTTTTTACCCAGGACAAAATGGTGGACGTAAATATAACCCTAGAAATGCTGATTTAGCAAGTATTAAAAATATCAATTATTAGGTGATTTTGTTTATCTCTGGTTCCTGACATAGGCTAGCACAGGTAAATGAAATGCATTAAAATGATACTCAAAGTGCCTTTTAGAGGGGGTGCGCGATATG
The DNA here is from genome assembly GCA_947462335.1 of Harmothoe impar. NCBI lineage: Eukaryota > Metazoa > Annelida > Polychaeta > Phyllodocida > Polynoidae > Harmothoe > Harmothoe impar. The sequence continues at coordinate 55,503,142 of OX381704.1, forward strand.
ACCACATGCGCGATATTACCCACATTTACCCTAGTAGCCTAACTCCAGCAGTGACACTGGATGGAGCCACTGAAGTTAGTTGATAGAAACTCCACTAGGTGGTATCACTGTAACAGGCTCTAATTGTTCTATTAAAGCTTTAAGTATAAAAATAACTTTTATATGTATTTTCCAAAGTGTGAAGTGTGATGCAGACCCATTGTCTCGGCCAATGACTGCCCAACTGAGAGAATTTCACAGTTTGTAGATTATTTCCTCCAGCCAATAATCCCAAAATTACTTCTTTCTTAAAAGACTCAGGACAATTTCTATCTCTACTAAAAGATATAATCCTACCCAAAAATGCCATTCTCGCTACCATGGATGTAGCCAGCCTCTACACAAACATCCCATCCACTGAAGGCATCCAAACAGTGAGAAAAGAGCTGGCAGCAGAAAGGCACCCCTACCATAACTCTACAAATGACTCCATTTGCACCATTCGCAAACTACTCGAATTGGGGCTGTCGTGCAATAATTTCCAATTTGACAACAAAGACTTCCTCCAAATCAGTGGGACTGCAATGGGCCCCAGCATATGCTAACATATTCATGGGAGACTTTGAAGACAAATTTGTGTACCCATACACGCCAAAACCACATTTATGGAAAAGGTACATAGATGTCTTCATCATATGGACCCATGGAAAACCAGAATTACTGAAATTCTTGGACCACCTGAACAGGGTTCACAAAACGATAAAATTCACCATACAGGACTCAACCTTGGAGATAAACTTTCTAGACATTAAAGTCTTGACCACAAAAAAGGGCACACTAGAAACCACACTGTACTGTAAACCTACAGACAGCCACAACTACCTTCTCTACTCTTCAGACCACCCCGCCACGTACTGAGAGCGATCCCTACTCCCAATTCCTACGAGTACGTAGAATATGCACCAGAGAATCTGAATTCATGAGGAACTCCTTGATGCTCTGTACCCACTTCCTTCAGCAGGGATACCCCAGACACCTGAGTATATGCTCACTAGCTAGGGCAAAGCTACAGGATAGATCTGAACTCATCAAACAAAAGATAAAAACCAAAACCTCAGGAAAGGCATTTTATTGCATCACCACACACAACCCCTACAATTCCCCCATACGAGACATACTGACAACAAACTGGGAACAAATGAAAAAGTCAAAAACTACAAGACTTTTTCATGACCACAAGCTCATCTTCGGGAGCAGGAAGAACAAGAGCTTGGCTGATGAACTGCTTCGAGCCTCTACTAGCACCAACCAGCCCATCAAAGTCCCACACACTACAAAATATCCATGTAACCTCCCCAAGGATTGTGCCTACTGCCCGATCCTGAACAAGAGCCGCTACATCAAATCTACCACTAGGCCACCTTTTTTTGATAACTTGGATTACGGCTTTTGCTTCCAAATTTTTGAAAAAAAAAAAAGCTGTCCTACGGGGGGCACCAGATCACAAAATTTCCCGAAGGGCAGAGGCAAAAAAAAAAAAAAAAAAAGGCATGGAAAATCTCATTTCTGGGCAATCTAATGAAGATATATTGAGAATTACCCCCAATCTGAAAGGCCTCGCTCTACCTTTTGCTGGTCAACATGTACTTTTTTTTCTTTGGTAAAAATTCTCAAAAAATCTCGGAGGGGAAAGGTAAAAAAAAACAAAAAAACTTTTTTTTCTTTTTTTGCAAAATGCCAAAAATCTCGGCGGCGGATCCGTAATCCAAGTTATCAAAATAAAACGGCCTTACTGGTAGAAATTTAGGTCTTTGATCTCAGTCAACTGCCAAACAGCCAACTTTATTTATGCCATAACCTGCAAACATTGTGGCACTGAGATGTGTCATTGACAGGTTTCAGGAACACAACAGGGACATAGGAAATTACATGGACACTACTCTTGCCAGACATTTCAACTCATGTCCCCCTCCTCCATTCACAGCAGCACGCTGGTTTGGTTTCGACATAACCATACTAAGCTTCATAAAGAACCCACCCAGAACTCTTGCGGGTATCTTGGAACTAAATGTGGAGGAGAAAAGATGGATGCACAGACTCTGTAGCATCATACCCGATGGCCTAAATGTCTTAGACTAATCTAAGTCAGTCTCCAAGCCCTACAGAATCCGTAAAATCAAACGATTACCAGAAAACGGGCCAGAACGACTGACTAGGGAACTACTTTTAACAAGATTTATTGTCCTACCACAGGGAAGTTCTGTTTTATATTAAATTCCAAAAAAGGGGCGCTGTTGCCAAATGGTTTGTGGGGATCCCTCCCAGTAAACTTAAAACTACTGTGAACTTTTAATATTGTTTACCATGCCTTAATAACTTAATTGAGCAGCCTATATACAAATAATCTCAACAGCTCTTAAGCAATATATACTTTGGGTTGAGACTATTCAGTTTCCTCTGTTAAGAATATCCTAAATATTCTGAAATTAATGAACTGAACCCTATTTTGTAAATTTATATCAACACAAGATTCTGATAAAAGGTCACTCAAAACAAACTCAGTAATCTAACAAATCACAGCAGATGAGACATTCAAGTCGAAACCACTTTAAAAGTACCACATCTAATCTACACAAGCATTTTGCAACTATCCAAAGACTGAAGATGAAGCTCTAAGAGCTACTCTGATCCAAGCTTACACCAATAAGCCCTGTCATAACATTTGCTTATAGTGATCCAAAAAAACGGAAACTAGACAATTAACCTAACCTCTGCTGTGAGAGTGTAGTCTCTTTTGGTGACAGGAATTGAATACCAAATTGAGGCTCTGCATGCTGATTGGTCAGCCACAGAGTAACCATGGTACACAGCAGAACAACTTCCTGTGTCAGAAGGCAGTCAAGTGGTAGTGTATTGTTGGGAGAACCCAGTGAACAAAGAACGTTTTTTAACGTTTGAAACGTTACAAATTATAACGTTATTTTACGTTATATGTAGAACGTTATTTACGCTGTTATATGGTTCACAAAATAACGTTTGTATTTACAACGTTATATAACGTTTTTATTGGGCTATGGTTTATCACACAAGTGTTGGGAACTCTCAGCTCGACTCCAAATCGTGGATCTATCTTTTTAGGGCAGTGCCCTTTTTTAAACATGAGGGGGGGGGGCATTTAATTTGTGTGTGAGGTACACGTATATGAATGGCACTGAAATTCGGATGTTTGATATTTATAGAATTAGGTGATTCACATTTCCTCGAGAAAAGCTCTGTGGAGCTGGTTTTCTAGCTTATATCCCATCCTTTAGAAACAATTTGTGTATAGTGCATACATATAATATCATTTGCAACAGTTTAGTGACATTTTTTATACGTATTTGATTCATGTTGCTGCAGGTTGGGGCTCTAACCTGGGTGAATTGAATATTGAGTAGGACATATACACCCAGCTAGCACCTTATATAAAAAGTATGTCTTTTACTGGTCATATTCACGTTGATACGTAAAAATGACCCCACAATTACATCTTGAGGGAGTAAATCAATTCACATAGTAGTTTGACAGGAAACTTACGTATTATTTACATCTAAATGGCCATGTGAAAAAGACATTAGTCATTTGATATCATCCATACGTTTGAATGTGGTCACTATTTGACATAACGAGTGGTAAAATCTTGATCAGAATATTACATCTTTTTTTGGAGAAACTATACACGTAAAACATTGGTAACTCATGACTTAAGGTGCATGCTAAAATGATGTGATAGATTTGACATCAATATTACGTATACTTTATACATGTGGTACATCCTTGTCTGGTCAGATTACGACGTCTATAACACATCTGTACTTTACCTTTCAAGTGGTTCACTCTTTTAACACAAGATGTCTCCCTTAACCAATATCGATAGAATCCAATCTACATTGGCAATACCTTGACCATAAAGAAGTATTTATTCAACACAAAGAATTTCCAAAGAAGATGAAATTTGACCAACTTTTGTCTGCAATGTATGATATGTTATTTTTGTTCCTGTAGAATGATTGTTTAAGGGAGAACCTGGAGATTAATATGAGCACACCTTTTCTGTGGTTGCTACAACTATTCAAATGAAAATACTGACCATGAGCTGGCATCACATCTTGGCCAATTTGCTAGGATCAATGTGCTAAGTCTCTGTAGGACTATTGGTGATGTCTACAGGCAAGAAAACCTTGATTATGTTGATTGCCTGGATGTTACTTGCTTCTGATGGAGTACCACACACAGAGAAAATAGGTGCAAATAATGTTTTAGTTTTACATGTTTTTAACATAATTATGCTGTCTGTGTATCCAATACATAGGGATTTATTTCAAAAACACAATTATGCTGAGATCAGATTAATGTCACCCATGACCATTTAAATTACATTCTGTATATATATCATATATATAATTGATGATGATGTCTACATCATGTAACTTATTTACGTAAGATACACAAGATATTTTTACATGGATATTACATAGTCAAAAGCACGTCTTAAAGATTTGCACATAGTATGTAATGGGCGCCACTTTCTGACGTAACCAAATGCTGTAAATATCTGTTGAGAAAAGACGTAGAGATAACGTGATTCATACGAGTTTTGCTAGCTGGGCAGGGGATATTGAATGACTAGACACTAATTGCTTCCCAGCTAGCAAAACTCACGTAAATTACATCATTTTTACATCATTTTCTGATTGGTGGTGACATCATTGGATGATGTCAATTGTCGTTCCCAAGATGTCTCATATGCAAGAAGTTTTTACGTGTCCCTTTGCATGGGTATTTTACATAAGTATATTTACATTCAAAAAATTACATATCAACGATATGTTTGAACTTAATAATAATGACGTATATAATTGACCAGCTGTAGGCCTAAAACATGTCTGAAACGTATAGATTTAGACATGTCAAAAAGACGTCATATGGAGAAATGTACATGACATGTTGCAGGGATGACATTTATACCAGTTTTGAGTATCCCCCCCTCCGAGTAGTGATTATAAATCAGATGGGATATTAAGGATAACTCTGAGAGATTGTAGACATCATATAGTTATGTCCATTTTATGTCAAAGTATGACATGTACACAGGCACTCTGCATAGGAAGCAAACACCTGCTCTGTGAAAGACACTTAGCAGGCATTTTCCATTCCATACAGACACATTTATCCTAGCCAGGAGGCCCAGATGTGATATAAGCCCAAAGCCAGAATTCTTCTTATACAATTTGAAAGGACACAGAAAAGGTGTCCCATTACGTGCCTTCGCTGTCCAACTATAATTCACAAAGTCACGTATATCGCCGCCAACAGGCTACGCCGAACATACACTGACAGTGAGTGGGATATATATATATTTCCTATCATCACCTGATGGGTGTCTTTATCATTACAACTACTTCATAGAATATATTATAGATCTATTTACCATTTTCTGCTAAACATGGCTTCAGATAGGAATGCTGATGTTATAATGTATGAAGGAATCAAGAATTCTTCATTTAATCATACATTTAGACACTAGTCTGCCTATGAGTTAAACTGCCACCTAGTGTGAGAAAACGTTCAAACGTTATAAAACGTCATGATAATGTTTTTCCTTAACATCTCATCACTATGTGCTCTAAATATTCCCTATTATCGACCAATGGTCATTCTATTTCTGCTGTGTAGGCTAGGCCTACTTGCAACCTGTGGTACCAGGTAACTGATGACATGACATCTTGTCCCAGCTAGCAAAACTCGTAGTAAATCACGTCATCTCTACATCTTTTCTCAACAGATATTTACTACATTTGGTTACGTCGTATTCTTGGCCTCATGACGTCTTATATGCAAATGGTTTAGACATCATTCTTCAGACATCTTTTTGATGTAATATAATAATTTTAATATGACCTGCTTTGAAAGATTTGAAAGACATCAGGAAGATGTGATATAATGATGTAAGTAAGTGGAATAATTGTAACATTGTGTGAGGTGGGTATATTCCAAAATCGTTTTAATTGTGGTATAAATTTATTTCATAAATAAGATGCCAGATGCAAACACATTTTAGACATCATGAAAAGACATGTATCTAACGTCTACCCTACACCTAGAGTAAGACTTCTCCATCAGAAATAGGTAACATCGAAGGCAATCAGCGTATTTTGCCTGTAGACATCACCAATATTCCTGCAGAGACTTAGCACATTGATCCTAGCAAATTGGCCAAGATGTGATGCCAGCTCATGGTCAGTATTTTGATTTGAATAGTTGTAGCAACCACAGAAAAGGTGTGCTCATACTAATCTCCTGGTTCTCCCTTAAACAATCATTCTACAGGAACAAAAATAACATATCATACATTCCAGACAAAAGTTGTTCAAATTTCATCTTCTTTGGAAATTCATTGTGTTGAATAAATACTCATTCATGGTCAAAGTATTGCCAATGTAGATTGGATTCTATTGATATTGGTTAAGAGAGACATCTTGTGTTAAAAGAGTGAACCACTTGAAAGGTAAAGTACAGATGTGTTTTAGACGTCATAATCTGACCAGATAAGGATGTACCACATATATAAACTATACAGAATATTGATGTCAAATCTATCACATCATTTTAGCATGCACCTTAAGTCACGAATTTAACATCAATGTATTACGTGTATGATTTCTCCAAAAAAAGATGTAATATTCTGATCAAGATTTAACCACTTGTTATGCTAAATAGTGACCACATTCAAACGTATGGATGATATCAAATGACTTAAGTCTCTTTCACATGGCCATTAAGATGTAAATAATACGTAAGTTTCCTGTCAAACCACCATGTAAAATGATTTACTCTCTCAAGATGTCATTATGGGGTCATTTTTACGTATTAACGTGAATATGACCAGTAAAAAATGTACTTTTTACATAAGGTGCTAGCTGGGGTCTTACCATTCTCTAGCACTTCTATTTAGGGGAGACCGGGGCAAAACGGACCCCTTAAGGGAAGATGGCATATAGCTCAGAGGTAAACCCCTGAATTGAAATATTTGTTTTTTCATAACAAAGCATAGAAGTATACCATCCATGAAAATAATTAATATTGTGCTGGTATCATTAATAGCATAGTGGGATAGCATAACATATTCTGACCTACGAAGGTCATGGGCTAAAAGTCCCGGGGCAAAAGGGTTTTTGGGGCGGGGCAAAAGGGGCCCTGGAAATTTCTTAATTTTGAATTATTATCTTTTTTTCATAATTTTCTTGCATCCATCTTTTAGCTATGTTATTACTCAGTTCTTTAGGTATTTCTTTGTTGTCATGCATGACCATTATCTAACATTTATCAATTTTAATTGATTTTTATGACCGTTGAATATCATGGATTTCAATAAAATTTCCCCCAAATTCAGGAAAAATTCCCCAAAACCCCAAAAATAACCCCCAAAAATAAAAAATTGGCTTATAAGAAATAATTTTATATTCAAATAAGCATGTCTCATCATTCTTATCATTTTTTAGGCCAAGCATGGTTATTTTTTCAGTTTTGATCATTTCTATGGGGTTTCACCATAGGAATCATGATTGTGAGGGGGGGGGGGGTCCGTTTTGCCCCAGCTTCTTGAAAAATATGTGAAAAAATGATCTTGCCAAATAAATAGGTATAGGATAATATTTTTTTCCAATGACTTTGCAAATATGTTACACAATATTTTAGCTACCGGTATAAAATATTATTGTTTTAGCCATAAAACATTAACATAGGCCTATACCTCTTTTTTAATTCTCAGAAGCTTATAAACTGATTTTTGTAAAATTAGATCAAGATCTCTATAGTTTTAGTTTTTTCTTTATGCAATCTGGAATACCATAGGTAGCATCAAATTCTTTTTTAAAAACATGTTATTTCTACCAATTATATATATGAGCCAATTTGACAAAAATATGGAATTTATAGCTAAGAACTGAGTTAGGGGTCGGGTCCTTTTTGCCCCGGGGGTCCGTTTTGCCCCGGTTTCCCCAATAAATTCCCTAACACCTAGAGCTATATGTGTTTAGATATTTCACAAAATGAACATGAACTCATCATAGTGTTATTCCACATAGACAAATGTAAATGCAAAGTTATTACTTGGTTCATGATTTTAGCCACAAGTAAAAAAAATAGAAATAAAAAAAAAGCGCTCGTCATATTTTTTACTGTTTCAATGGTGATGAGAAACTTTTTTTTGAGTGGCCTAATCTAGTTCGACACTTCTACCCCTGTAACAGTAGCGCCAGATGTGTTGGGACTAGCCTAATCATCCCCTATTTTTTGTAATAGTAGGGGGAACATTTGGCCTACATGTAAGATCCGGGACCCATCCTATATAGGCAAATATCAATTTAAATACAATTTTAAAGTTGTCTATCGTATAGAAATCACCAAGACAGATCAAATGATACTAAGATTGACTTTGGATGGCAATTTTTAAGGGGAAAAAAGACAATTTATGGGCGAAACCTACGTCACGTCACGTCACCCTCGCCATTTTGAATGCTGCGTAGTAATCTAATGTTGTCATGTTTTTTTTCCCCGATTTTTACAAAATTATGAAAATAAGCAAAAATATGTATACAAATAGTATATATTTTATTGGCAAATTGTTAGGGAGCGTTCATTATTTATGCCAGGGGGGGGGTGTGCAAATCAGGGGGGGGGGTCATTTTTTTTAGGGGTATTCGGAGGGGGGGGGTCTTTTTTTTTCAACCTATTCTTAGGGGGGGGTCTTTTTTTTTCAACCTATTCTGAGGGGGGGGGGCATTTTTTTTAGGGGTATTTATTTGGGAGGGGGTATTTTTTGACACAACGTGACGCGAATTTCACGACACATGTCGCGAATTGGGGTCATAAAGACGGTAGAACTTTGCTAAATTTCTTGCCTACCAATCGACACATGAATGATTCATTACTTTTCTTTTCCTAAAGCAACAATAATTAACTGGAGAAAGAGCATTAATTCAACACGAGAAGAGTACAGAATGTAGGGGGTTCAAACAGAAAAGCTATCAGTGTGCAGTTAGATGAATGCTATTGTGGCACCGAAATATGACAGTACTGTATCCGAAATAGTTTGGGTTAATTGGACTTTAGCCTTGCCCATCACGTTTTGGCATCCATATGCAAGGGTGAACTTGCCTACATTTTTAGACCCTGCCTTTCTTCCCAATAGAGGAGCAGATGCATAGTATGCATAATGCAGATCTACCTCATATAATGTTGATACATTGTAGCTTAGGTCCACGCCACCAGTCAAAGGCGTGATTACACTAGTCATGATACACACTTTTCCTTGGTATCTTGTACCAGACCCTGCTAAATGAGCCACAGCGTTCTGATTGCAGAGCTCTCAATATTTTTAGAATACCTTCACCATCTCCCTGATAGCTGCCTGCTTCTCACAGATTCTAGGACTTATAAAATCAGCAGACTCATAGAGTAGACATGATCATCCCATTATAAATCGGTGTACCAAATGCCTTGAAATGTAGCAAATAGCCACCAGATCCACAGAGTTTTCTGCTGCGGATGCCACTCCTTCTGTCGCCAATTTCTAAATCTCCCTCTAAGTTCATCTTTGGCTTCAACAGAAATCAGGCACTGAATAATCATTGCTACTCATCGCTACTTGGCCTCATCAGAATTTTTAGAGCTCTATATTTGGTTCTGGTCAAGTTGCTTCCGATGCTCTGCAGGGTTATCAGTGAGTTATTCATCACTATTTAAAAGCTTTTATTTTTTTTGGAGTCAATGCATTCCCATGGCTTGCTTATACTGACCACACACTAGAATATTGAAGGCAGGTACCTTATGGCATTTCCTCAAATAAAGGTTATCAACTATGGTGCACGTAACATCCATGCATACCATTGATGGCATAAGCGATTGTAATTGATCCGTGCCGTTATATAACAAAGACACATTCCCCTGTGACTCTTTGTTCAACTTCAAATTCTCACCCTCAGCTCCCTATTTCTTACTGATCCTAGCCTTTGGAAAACCAAACTAGGTTTAAATAGTGATCTTGTTCCTTTAAATGCAAGTTATAATACCAGGATACATTAAAATGGGCCGATTGACCTCTAGATTTTCAAAATTTTCTTCAGGTTTGCCACTATTATAATGTCCAGAGCATCCCTTCATCAAACATCTTTGTTTTAAGCTGCAGTAGCGCGGAGCAGGGGGGGGGGGCTGGGGGCCTAGTAAAGTGGGGGAGCCAATCTTTTTGGGAAACATGAACATTCTAGACTCAGAGTACCCAAGAATACACCAATCTCGAGGTAAAATTCCTAAAACTTTCTTGAAAGACAAGCTCAAAGTCCCTCAGAACACATCAATTTCAGTGTAAAATTACAAAATTTCCCAGGATCATATGGTAGACTTCAGACCACTCTGAATACACTAATATAAAGGTCAAATTCCCAAATTTTCCTGGGGCTTGTGGCCCCAAAACAACCATTTGTTTCTCCCTCTAACCAACACTCATCAGCTGGCTTTGGGAGCTGGGCCCCCCAACTTTATCCACCTTCCGCGGCCCCTGAGCTGGGCCATTTCATGGTACTTCTACCAAACAGTATTAGCAGGACTTGTAGGTGGGGACCAAAATAATCACACCAATTTTTAGCAAAAATATCAAACGTGCCACGGAAACAGAAAAAATGCGCGCTCTCCACATAAATATATTCACCATATTGTTATGCCCTATAACCACTCCCTCAAATAATGGTTAAGCACATGCTATAATAGGTTATAGTATAGGACTATGTGGACTTTGTATGTCGTTGATGCCATTATTAAGTATTTATAAACGTCTATGGTGAGGGGGGGGGGGGGTCATTTTTTTTCAACCTATTCGGAGGGGGGGGGGTCTTTTTTTTTTGACCCTTCGGAGGGGGGGGGGGGTCTTTTTTTTTTGACCCATTCAGAGGGGGGGGGTCTTTTTTTTTTGACGTATTCGTTTTGCCAAACGCCCGCCCCCCCCCCTGCCATAAATAATGAACGCTCCCTTAGGGCAGGTAAAAGGCTTCGCAATAGTCCCTCATAAACCATGAAAATAGACCTAGTTCCTAAGACTACTTTCCGGAAGAAGCTTGATATACAGGGAGTGATGAGGTTCTGACAGTACGTCATGGATACAATCGTGCATGGTTCCTTTATGAATAGCTTATTTTTGCTACTTTTTACATTGCTAGAACATTGAAATTTTGCTAAATACAAAGGTAAGGTTATAGTTTACGATTTTATCATTTGAAAAGAAGGGGGGTTCGGGGGCACAGCCCCCGATTTATATAGAACACGCTCACGTCCTAGAACCATGGAAACAAAAGTGCTCGTCAGTGACGTGACAAATTTTCGTCAGATTTCCTAAATTTTAAATGGCTAAATTAATTAGTCAAATTAACTTCAAATGAAACCTTGAGGCTGGATGGATTTAAAGATAGGCCTGCGGCGCTAGATTCTATTCTTTAAAATAGAATTCTGACAACATTTAATATAAATCCATCCCCTTATAGGATGGGTCCCGGATCTTACACTTAGGCCGAACATTTGGCTTGCCATAGGTGACAGCCGCGGTAGCGCGCAGGCGCCGTACGGCCCATTCATGGCTGCGCTGTGCCAGCGAAGGGACACAGACAGTCAGTGTGGCACAGATCGACCAACTGTTTTCGAACAATTGTGCAATCGTGTTTAGCTGGACATGAATGAAACTGAAAAGGACACTGTAGGACACTTGCGACTCCAACGGGCGGGGGCCGGGGGTGGAAGAACTTCAACGATTTCAACTAACACAATTACTGAACAGGTAGGATAGAACAAAAACGTTGATTGCCTAGAGGCTAGACTATCCCTGGTCCTGGCATACAGGGCATGCAGGGTCCGTACCAGAGAGCCGGGGCCAGAGACGGCCGATATGACTCATAGCAGAGGATTTACAGCATAACCACACCACCTTCCCGCAAAACCACGGCACCTATGGAAAGCCGGTCCAGCATATTTATGACCCACTGCCGCGAATTTGCTGCGAATTTGTTGCGAATTTCACTCTTTTTGGAGTTTGCTGTGATATTTGTACCGGTATTTGTCGGAGTTTGACATAGACGGACAACACAAAAGATTGTCTCACTGTGCCCCACTATGAAAATTCAGGGGGCACAGTGAGACGTTAGGTGGGGCACAGTGAGACAGTGTTACATTACACTGTGATAGATAATGTAAGGGAGTGTTCATTTATTAGTTAGATACAGGGGGGGTGGAGGGTTTGGGTGGGGCGTAAAAATTCCCAACCCCTCCTGAAGGGGGGGGGGGGCGTAAAAAATTCTGACCTCTCTTGAGGGGGGGGGGGTAAAAAAGTTAGCCCCTTTTTAGCAAAAAAGCCTGCGCGTCACTATAGTTCAAAGGGGGGTGGGCGAAAAAATTTCTGGGCCTTCGGCAAGGGGGGGGGGCATGAAATATTCCATGTGCTCTTGAGGGGGAGGTGTAAAAAAATGTCGCCCCTCCACACGAAATCTCACCACCCCCCCTGTAATTAATGAGTGAATACTCCCTAATTAGGTGAATATATGAAAAAACTTGAACCATATATTTTAACTTTAAAACTAAAGAATAGCACTTTTTGATAGTTATTCACTTCAGTATTTACTAAGGTTGCTATCTCTCGAAATTTTCACGCTCGTCTCGAGCCAGAGTGAGACAGCAGACACAGCCATTCCACTATAACATAGATCTATGCTATTTTTATGGCTTGTCTCACTGTGCCCTATCATCCCATCTTTTTTTAAATTTCTTTAAAAAAAAAAAAGAACCTCATTTCCTTTATTGACGTGATCTTCCGGTTCAAGTTTTGTTGTTCCCAACTCACTAAATCTCCTAGAGATACATTTATCCCATACAAGTGTATTTCATATCATAATACTATCAATGTTAATTATATACGAGTTTCCAAGAAACTATATGTATATGTCAATTTTACGAGTTTCTAAGAAACCATATGTATATTTCATTTACCAATGAAGATAAGGCAGTGTACTGCTGCCCCACCTGTCATATCCAAGAGATGTTTGCTCGTTATTTTAATCAACCCAGAGGGCAACAAGTTATGCATGAGGGGAATCCTTTAGCTGCTATATAATTATGCAGGCTGTCAACGTCCTTATCTAGATGAATTTACATGATGATAGTGATGTAAGAATGTTTAACCAAACCAGTCCCGGCTAGGATCTTCCACAACTAATCAACAATTCAATGTCAAAAATGTATGGGTGACTGCAATGCACTTCCATTTGTGCCTATGCAATTCCATTGATGCCTATGCAATTCCATTAGTGCCTATGCATTTCCATTGGTGCCTATGCAATTCCATTGGTGGCTATGTAACTCCATTGGTGCCTTTGCAATTCCATTGGTGCCTATGCAATTCCATTGGTGTCTATGCAATTCCATAGGTGCCTATGTAATTCCATTGGTAATGTTATTATTATAAATAGAGTTCAACGTCACTACAGCTATGCTGTACATTTCTTTACCCATAAAATTTAACCCTCACCCCCTAGTTTAATGTTTCTTTTGTAATCTGCGCTAAAGTGGTGACTCAGGAAATGATAGCAATCCCCTCTAGGGGAGGCTGAGATAAGGCAGCCGGTGATAAAGCATGGTGTCTGCTATCACACCATTAAACTTCACTTCTAAAGCTGCAGCATGGTGCATCACCAAGCCCCCCCTCACACTCAAAAAATGTTTGAGAATTTGAAGGTAATAGACTGACATCCCTGTACATTATAGTAACCTATTCACACAACCATTTGTTCTTCATTGCAGACCATTTCAATGGATGAAGGTCACCAGGGGGCAGCAGTAAACATTGGTGGTGGCACCCCTCCCATGTCAATGGACATTTCATCCATCGATGGATTACCACAGTTTGTTGACCCTTACAACGATAAATGCAACCTGTGCAGCGAACCTCTCCTCGACCCCTTCCAGACACGGTGTGGACACCGCCTGTGTCGCAACTGTCTCATTGACCACCATAACAAGAATGGTGACCCTTCAATGTGCCCTTACAATGAGGAAGACTGTGAAGTTATTTCTCTAAAAGGCAATGATGGCTCTGTAAGTGTCTAACTGATCTATAAACTAAAGGTCTTGAAATAAAGAGCTCTCATATTTGTAGTAAAGCCCAAGCCATACAATGTGATCCTATATCTTGCATAGACTTGTATTAAAATGTTGAATCATATTGACTGGGTACAAAACATATATAAAGGTGTTTCCAGTCCCGACAATAACTGAAAGGTATCCACAATATGCTTAACAGCTCGGAATACCCATATTGTGAAGAACGAAATACTTGGGCAATATTATCATATCATAACTATACTGAAACTATCTGTCATTTGACAATCTGATAGATGGGCCATGTACTTTGTCAGGATAGGATTCTATTTGTTCTATGTGTGGTGATTGGTACATTGACATACCATGGGAACTTGCACCATTCACGCATTTGGTGTCTTAAATTAACTGGAACCTGTACAACGTTCACTATCCCTTGTTGGTGTCGACCGAATCAATTGGAGGCGTCAGGCACTTAAGTAGATAAATATTGATACCTTTCGATATAGTCAATCTCCAAGTTCACATACTGTAATACTGTACTGTCGGATCTACGTAGTACCAGGTAACACTAAACTGCCCATCCAGCATCCGTCTGGTCCATCAGGACTGGATAGGACTGCGTTCTAGTGAAACCACTTCAACCTAAGGGAGTGATCATTCTTTAACAACAGGAGCGGAGTTCGCGAAATTTTTTACAAGCCCCCCCCCCCCCCCCCCCCCCCGTTCAACGGGTGGAAACCTTTGAAAATCGGCACACACGCGGGACCTTTGTAACACATGGGCTTTTTGGCCCAAAACAGGTTAAATCTTTTTAACCCCCCCCCCAACAGGGGTCCAAATCTTTTACACCCCCCCCCCCCCCACCCCCGGTCAAGGGATCCAAATTGTTTTGCCGCCTTCCCCTGTTGATAAAAATTGATCACTCCCTAATTATACGGGGATAAGAGTATTTTCAACATTTAAGCATTTGTTTAGATTAGTCACTTTGATCCCCGTATAATTCTGACCCCCCCCCCCCTCACTCCTTGTCCCCAAAGCTATTTACACCAATGACCAGAGTGTCGCTTTTTCGACAAGAAAAGACTAGCATAGGCCCCCTTGTTCATTGTTAGATATAGCCCTAGCTGGCCCTTAAACCTTGCCTAGGACTTGTATCCCCATGTGTCCTTGTAGGCATGTGCAAGACTAATTTATCCTAGATCTTGTTTTCAGTTACTACATGTAGAACCAATGTACCTTGTGGGAAGGCCTAGACATCTTGTGAACAGCCATATTTTGAGTTCTCTAATGTGGCTGTCAATGGCAAGGATAGGTACCAGCCTAATAACTATTGACTCCTATGTCAAGCCAAGCTGTCAATGTCAATGCCAATTCCCATACTATGCACATACAGGACCTATACTAGAAGTTGAGTGGGTCCAGGGTGGCTCTTGAAATCACTCAAGCCCGCCCAAAGACAAACTGTGAAGTCCAACCACACACACATGCACCAACCCTGAAATAATATTTTACAGTCTTTAAAGGAAGGCCATCACAAGTCCTCCTTGTGCCCCCCTCCTCCTCCCTGTGCCTCCCTGTGCCCTCTCCTCCTCCTCCTGCCTCTGCCCTCTCCTCCTCCTCCCTCCTTTCTCTCTGCCCTCTCCTCCTCCTGCCCCTGCCCTCTCCTCCTCCTCCCTCCTTTCTCTCTGCCCTCTCCTCCTCCCTCTGCCCTCTCCTCCTTCCTATGCCCCCTCCTACTACCCCATCTACCCCTCCCCCCACTCTACCCCATTTTCCTCCTTCCTGTTACCTCCTCCTCCCTCTGCCCCCTCCTACTACCCCATCTTTCCCCTCCTCCCCCCCCCTCTACCCCATTTTCCTCCTTCCTGTTACCTTCTCCTCCTTCTGCCCTCCCTCTGCCTTCCCTCCTTCTGCCCCCTCCTCCTCCCTCTGACTGCCAAGATGGCTGCCGAAAACTCAATTTCAATCCGGGAAATTTCCAAGATGGCTGCCAAGATGGCCACCAAAAACTCAAGGTTGTCTGATTTCCTTGTGTGATACATGGATAGTAGGGTTTTCTGGGATATAGAATCCATTTTCAGGCTCAGATTTTCAATCTGAGAAATTTCCAAGATGGCTGCCAAGATTGCCACCAAAAACTCAAGATTGTCTGATTTCCTTGTATGACACATGTATAATAGGGTTTCCTGGGGTGTAGAATCCATTTGTAGGCTCCGATTTTTGATCCAGGTAATTTTCAAGATGGCTGCCAAGATGGTATTTGCATAGGCATCAATGGATTTGCATTCGTACCTATTTGATTCCATTGGCACATATTGGATTCTATTGTTACACCAGCTGCAGTAAAATCAATAAAAATCAAAAAGATTTAGCTAAGTGCATGTACTGTAAACGTATTTTATTTCGCGCTGTACATATTTTCGCGGATTTTAAAATCCGCGAAAATATGTACAGAGCGAAAATTTATCCAATATAGCTTTATAACTGTAATATTTCAATATCAGCAAATTTAAATCCCAGCGAAATTGTATTTTGAAGCAAATCCGTGAAAATTTGTACCAGCGAAAATATGTACGTTTACAGTAATTAACTGACCATGCTGTGTTGCTGCAAACCATCAAACATGAATTGCATAAGAACCCCAGAAACGCCAAAAATTATAAATCTATGCCCCCTCGTTTTCTCACCTGTAGTTCATAACAATCCTATAAAACCCAAAGCCACTACGGCTTTGCCGTAAAATCCTTGAATTTGTCCCCTTGTGTCGTTCTACGACTACATTACTGGTTACATACGATGTAGTAGCAACCAGCAGAAGTTGTTCGTTTGGTTGGTTGGTTGTCAAGGTTGCTTTATGCTGATCGAGTCTATGAGGAGAGGTATTAAAGGTAGTCTTGAACGCAAAACCTGGTACATAAGAGGGAAACATGTTAGAGCCTCAGTTAACTCCCCACCCCCACCAGCAGGAGTAAAACTGCACCAAACACCATTCTTAATATCAAACTCAAACGCTGCTTATTGTAGTAGATTAATAACTTATATTGATAAGAAGAATGCTACCGGTTCGTATATAATCCCTGTGTGTTGTGTCTCATACTGCTATACACATCGCCATAGCAGCATGAATTATTAACATTCTCTGGGAGTGATCGATTATAAAACGACACCTAGACGTGTCTGTGCCTGCAATAGCTTGCCTCCAGTCGTGTCCATGACCACTGTCTGTGGTTACGATACCATTGTTAGAAAAGTTGAATGGCACATGCATAAACTTGCTTGAAAATCCCGAATTTCCCGAGTGGGGTATAACTAGTATACCGCCATATAGTACAATGTATGTAAGTTACTGGACTACTATTTTAAAGATACAGTTTCATTAACCTTGATGTTGGCGCGTAATGTACACATAATCCATTAATAAATCATGGCATTTCTTTCAGGTATATCCGGACTTTTACCTTCTCAAGCAATTGAAGAAGAAACAAGTATATTGTAAATTCAAAGAGTTAGGATGCCCATTGAAGTTACCACTTGGGAAATTACAGGTAGGTTTGGTTTATCAGTTAAAGATGCAATCCCAACTAGCTTTAGGTTAACTTCTGTTACCATAATGCGTGTATTATGAAGGGCATATTCTTACTGTTGTCAAATTCTAAAACAATATGGCATCTCTAAATGAATGAAATTGGTTTAAAATCCGACAATCTGAGTTACTGTTCAGCAGGTCCCTCGGCCATATTGAATAACACAGATCAGAGATGCTAGCCCCTTAGTACGGATATGTACATGTACATATGATAGGCATTTGGTCAATGGCACTCAACCAGAAAATATGATTCATTGGGTGTGCAAATGACTCTTGACAACCTGCTGGCTTGTGGGTAGGTTAAACCTACATGGGTAAAGTTGTGTTATATACATGTAGTACGCATGAGAAATTGGATATTTAACTCCACACACATGCATTGAAAGGTCCAATATATATACAAGCATTCAGTCAGACCAACTGAAGACCAGACTTGATAAACTGATCTAGCCTGGGTACCTGGTAGATTTCCTTTCCTGCCAGAGTGAATCATAGTCTTTATTTTGTTAAGATCCAATCCCCTATAAATGTAGCATTCTATACCTAAAGAGTTAGGACAGTAGGAATAGGTAATGGGAACATAAACTGCAAATAATATGTAGTGTTACCCGGACTGCGTGAGCTTGCATTGTATATTTCACTGACCTGAGAACTTCCCCCTAACCGAGATTAGGAATTCCCTACCACAAACTTCCTGTTGTAGCCCATATTTACAAAGAAACATTTGCTAGCCCGGTTGTTGTCGAGATACGAGTATATGATGTCCTAGATTGATATCAGTGAGGTTCTAAAATACAGTGCAATTTGTGTTCCTCTATTCCAGAGTCATATCCTACAATGTGAATTTGGGAAGGTACCCTGTTCTAATGCTTCATTTGGATGCCCTGAGAAGTTACCACGTGAAGCCATGGAAGAACACACCCGACATTGTCTTTATATACCTGTAGTTTGCAAGTACTGTAAATCTCCACAAATAGCTCAAGCACTTATGGAGGTAAGAGATTTTCCCTTTTAGTTAAATGGCCGCCAACATAGAGCAGATAGAAGCATATGAATAACATTTTAGTTTTCAGGTGGAACATTTAATAGACTTGTTTCCTTTTGTGTGAGTTGAAGTGGCATTCTCACCGAGCGTTTCCCACTCACAATTTTAGTACTGTTCTTGTCTGCTATGTGGTAAGTGCGAGTGGTGAGAATGCCCCTTTAAGAGTTTCCCTCCTCTTCTCTGTGTTGTTCATAGGCCCTTCTTCCCGAAACCGTAAAAGAATTCCTGAAAAAAAAGTTCACATACGTGGAGGATTAAAGATAGAAGGGAGGACCATACCTCGTGCCTTATAGTAGTAACGTGTGTTTGCGTGTTTCAGGAACATTTGAAGCAGTGTGAAATGATGAGGGTTCCCTGCCCGTATAGCTGTGGAGAAATAAATATCTTGCGCCGTGACGTAAGTATTGCAACATCTAATAAATTATAATCTCGACCTACATTTTCATTTTGGAAGCCTCTTAACAATTTGACCTTAGATATCCTCTATCCAATATGGCAAATGCAAACACTAAAGTCTGCTTACTTTATATTTCAGCTTCCACAACATGAAGAGATTTGTCCTCTAAAGCCAGTTAACTGTTCATATATGATAATGGGATGCAAGTTTAAGGTATGTCAGATAAGATGTGATGTGTTCTATCATAAGTATAAGCTATTTAATGTCTTAACATAGCTATATCAAATGTGTATTGTCGTATCCTTAGTAGATCATGGTTACAGAGAGTCGCCGGATAATCAGGCATGGGATTCTTCTGACTTTAGCCGGCTTTCCGTGGTTTTTTTTTAAAGTGGCATAATCACAGAGCGTATCCCACTCACAATTCTAGTACTGTACTAGTCTACTATGTGGTCAAGTGCGAGTGGTGAGACTGCCCCTTTAAAGGCCAAAAGTGTTATCCCTGTGATTTGTAAAGATCCTATGAGAAAATATTTTAACATTAATAGTGGGTGTGTCTTAGTCTCTGGAGGGGTCCCATGCCATACAAATTATCCCAAATACCCCTAAGATAATAGGTTTTGGCTGCTTGGATTTTCTTTCAAACCCCAGTCCCATGCTTACTCTGCTTTACTCCCAGCTTCTATATACTGATGTCACGAGACTTTAGTTGTGTATGTTGTCTATGCTTCCAGGGCAGTGTTGCGATGGTCAAAGAACATGAACATACAGAAACCGCGCTGCATCTGCTGATGCTGCGGGACCATCTTCTTAAGGTGGAGGCAAAGTTGGGGACAACGTTGGAAGATATGGAAAAACAGCTAGAGGTATTATGTGTTCTTCTTCAATATATGTATATGTGGACTTATAGGAAGAGGACAACCCCAAGAGGCAGTCTGATGTTTAACAGTAACTCTACACTACTAGTATGCCATGTCATAATACACCACACACAACGTTTTAGCTTTGTACCCAACGGCTCTTGTGAATTGTACATGTATATCATAAAAAGTGTAGCACACGTCACTAAAGGGACTCTTTACAGGCTTCACCAGCAGCCAGTGCCTCATCGTTTGACAAGTTTGAGGAACACATTAAGAGACACGAACAGAAACTGGTGCGACAAGAAAATAGGATCAAAGAAACGCAGGTAATGAATTTGTTCATTTTCGAAAGTACTGTATCACAAAGTTAAATTAAATGATCAAAGTTTGTGCATTGAATGTGTGGTTGGCATGGACCTTTGTTCAGATGCCCGCCATCGAGTTACATAGGAATATAGTGCTGAAGGGGTAAAGCAAATCAGGAAACAGTCGACAATACCTAATAGATGGTGGCTTTGTAGCTGGTGCTATATTTATATGTACAAAGCATCTAAGGTGTCTGCATGAGAGGGTGCTGGTCATGTACGGTTGGGTCTTAATGCACAGGCAGTGGTCACATTTCTGTCATAATTACATGATACTATTACTACTAAAGCTATCTCTTGCTAAGGTGTTAAACCAAACTTTCTTTGTTCAACTAATGTCTACAATTCAACTAGATGACACCTGCACCAAACACCGGAAATCACTCGTTCAGTGTATTCTTTATGCCTTTCATTGACTTCACTTGGCATCTTTGATCCTTTGATCGTGTATAATGTACGACTCGCAGCTTTTGATCGAATTTTTGTTATTTTCTTAGTCTCAGTGACATAAACGAACTCCAGAGACGATCTGAAATACCATAGAATACATATCACAGTGCGCATCCCATTTTCTTCATATATATTCTTTTTGCATAAAAGCGAAACAAACTATTATAAATGTGCTCCCAATCACCAAATCCGCAATGCAATTTCATTTGCATAAATTGGAACAATCCATTCCATCCATCTCTGGTATGCTGGGTGATGCAATTGTTACTCCTAGCATTGCTTCTACATAAATGCCTTATAATTATGTTTGCAGCTTGTGTGGGTCATGGCTTGTTTTCATACTAGTACCATGGTGTCATCGTTGGTGATGTCCTATAGGTTTTAATGGCTGTGTCATGGATACAGAATTTGATCTTTGCACATTCTATAGTTTTACTTGAATATCCCCTCCTCCAGCACTCATGGGCAGCCTCATGCACAACATTTGAGACAGAAGTTACCTAAGGTAACAATGGATATTGATTTTTTTTCTCTTGTACAGAAAACTGTTGCGAAGCAAGCTCAGACTCTAATGGAAATTCAAACAGACGGAGCTTCTAGCAGAGCACCAGCCAGTGCATCTAATGTTGACAGTCAGCTCGCGGATACCCTCCGCCGTGTCACCACTCTGGAGACTACACAATCTACCGTCAGGGGCATAGTGCAGAAACTGGAAGACCAAGTGAGAACACAAACTGCTAAATATGCCGAATATGACCTGCGGTTCCAAGTCCTGGAGACGGCCAGCTACAACGGCATCCTTCTGTGGAAGATCAGGGACTACAAAAGAAGGAAGGAAGATGCAAAGAATGGTGGGGTACTCTCACTCTACAGTCAGGCGTTCTATACCTCACGGCATGGATATCGCATGTGCGCGAGGGTTTACCTGAATGGGGATGGAATGGGTGCAGGGTCGCACCTGTCGTTGTTCTTTGTAGTAATGCGTGGTGAGTATGATCCGCTACTAAAATGGCCGTTTAGACAGAAGGTGTCGCTGATGCTGTTAGACCAGGTCGGTCATACTCGTCACATACAGGACACCTTTAGGCCTGACCCGTCCTCTTCCAGCTTCCAGCAGCCACGCAGTGATATGAACATTGCCTCTGGGTGTCCGCTCTTTGTCAGCCATGCCGTGCTTGAAGCTAAGGACTCTCTCTATCTGCGTGACGATACCATCTTTCTGAAAATAGTTTGTGATCGGGACGGTCTGCAAACAGAATAGATGGCTGCGGATGGGACGGGTGTTGATTAGAGGCGGTTGCTGTATCCGTGTTCTTGGTGTAGCTACACCAACATTGTAATACCATTGGTAATCACAGTTCTGTCATAGTATATATAGTCTTGCTACCTAATGCTATTAAGTATAGTTCTTCACTGTAATACACAAACTAGGCATCACATGAGGAATTGGCCAGCACATTAGTGTGATTTTGTGTCTTAAAGGCGCACTCAACCCAGGACCTAACCCTGCCGAGTTTTGTACGCAAATTACGTTGTGGGTTCAGTGCGCCTTTGAGCACATTGTAGAAAACAATGTGTACGTTTCCCAAGACAACCAGATGTTTAGTTTGCTAAAGGCACTGCTATTGGGTAGTTTTATGTATATAGAGGTTTCACTGCATTCTATGATAGAACTGAAGAAAACATCTTTAGTATTGATTTTGAGGGGAACCAAAAAGCTTTCACATATTGATAAAGACAAAAAAAACACCCAAGCCCCACTCCTCACATATCAAAGAGGTTTTAATATTCTACCAACCATACAGGGCATATATAACATCAAGGACGTATAATCTATGAGTTCAATGAGAAGTGATCCAAGTAGCTGAATATACCTCCTGTGTATAATGTTTGTATCATCCAGATTATACTAGTATCAAGTTTAGCTCAAATAGTACTCTGGTGAGGCTGAAACAATTCAAGCGAGTAGTGGTATGTGAAAAGTTCCACAAGGTGCTCCCTCTTAACTGGGCATGGCTAATGGCGTGGTTTCTGTTACAAATGTGTACCCTATACTGTACATAGACAAGTACTAAATATTCAGATCATACCGCAGGTTAGTAGGCCTATTGGTAAGACATACACACGGTGCACCGTAGCTAATTCTGTATCCTTTACACCTCGATGATTGGTCAAAAGGAAAGAATGATATGTCCACTTTTGATGATCAGTTTATGCATGTCATGTGTGACATTTAATTACATCTGTGATATTAAAAAAACAAAAGATACCAAAAAGTATGAACAACGGTACATCATCTCATTAGTTGTAAGAATGTAATCATCACCACAATAAATACTTGACTGACGGATGTGGCACACATGAATGTTTGCTGAGATAAATGAGAATGACAGAAACAATTTCGATTTTTTTTTTCGTGCGAAAGACTCATTTCAGGAATCATGTTAGTTTAGTTTTCGTTTGTAGCATTTGAGTTCATGGATTAACACACGAGGCATAGCTTCTTGTGACTATTTATTTCGACAGATAACATGTTGACATTTTGGATACGTATATTGCACGTAATATCAAAGCTAAACTGCTCTGTCCCCCAAGTCAGTAGAATATCCACGTGGATCAATAAGACTAAAGGGAGGTCCATAATTGTCTGGAGGATTACCATACTGTCGCCATAATGTACTGGCCCAGGGTGTACCGGGGTGATCATGTAATCCCAGGCGCATATACAAGACATGCGCTTATTCCTGATGCGGTTTCAGTGATTAAGAAATTGCAACGCTACCATATAGATATAGATATATAGATATCAACCGTGTACACATGTATCTAACATACCACTGGTTTCAAGTTGAATTGTTATTTACTTGTCAGAAAAAAAAACAATTTTCTTGATGACATCACACCGATATACACCACATCTTTATAGTACCTGTAATGAAGCACAAACAGGTGCGTCCTGGGTGATCTAGCCATATAGGGCAACATGAGATAAGCCTACAGGTAATTTTCTCTGACACTATTATACTTATGGCCTTACCTGCGCCATTCCGCAGATCGGCCTCCCATAGCATTACACGTTACATCAACATATATGGATAGGTCAAGAGAGGGGTTTCTAGGTCAGTGTGTCATGTGGATATCCACCAGTATTCACTGTGAATTCCACGGAGCAACCACAACCGTAAACCTTCTAAATTTGCAGTGCATTACTACGACTGAAAATAACCATTTAAAACTACGTGTAATACCCATCTCCAACTCTACAACTTGTAGATTTGTATAAGTTGCTGTTATATATTAAAAGGTTTGTTGATTTTAGCGAAATCTCTCATTTTAGCCCACTATTCATCTTCATAGCAGTAGAGCTTCCTACATTAATAAAGCCTGTGGATGATTTGTATGTTTTATAACAAAATCAACCATTGTTTTGTATAAATATATTGCCATGTCATTTTGAACAATGTTAGAATTTCCCCTGCTTTCTAGGGAATCCTAGAAGTGCATCCAGGAGTGTCGGACCGAAACAAGTAACTTTAACATACTGGCCATTTTTCAGATAGATTTAGGCGATATCTCTGAAAGATTTCCTGGTTTAAGCTGCTAATTGTCGTGTGTACATAACGTGTATGTTGTCTGAGCTATGTACCCTTTCCCAGCTAGCACCTTATGTAAAAAGCACGTCTGTTACTGGTCATATTCACGTTGATACGTCAAAATGACCTGGTTATGACGTCTCAAGGGAGTAAATCCTTTTACATAGCAGTTTGACAGGAAACTGATGTATTGTTTACATCTAAATTGCAATTAGAAAGAGACATAACCAATTGATATCATCCATACATATCTATGTAGTCATTAATTGATGTAACAAGTGATTAATTCTAGATCAGAATATCACATCTTTTTTTCGAGAAATTATACACATAAAACATTAATGTCGAATTCATGTCTTAAGGCGCATGTTAAAATGACATAATAGATTTGACATCAACATTACGCATAATTTACATATGTAGTACATCTTTATCTTATCAGATTATGACGTCTATTAGACATCCGTTCTTTAGCTCTCGAATAGTTCACACTTTGGACACAAGATGTCTCCCTCTGCCAATATCAATAGAATACAATCTACATTTGCTGTAGTTTGACCATAAATTAGTATCTATTCAACACAATGAATTTACATAGAAGATGAAACTTGAATTACATTTTGCCTGGCATGGATGATCTGTTATTTTTGTTTCTATAGAATAATTATTAATAGGAGAACCAGGAGATTAACACGAGCACACCTTTTCTGTGGTCGCTAAATCTATTCAAATGCCGTAGAGTGACCATGAGCTGACATCGCATCTTGGCCACTGTGCTAGGATCAATGTGCTAAGTCTCTGCAGGAATATTGGTGATTTCTACAGGCAAAATACACTGATTAAATCAATTGCCTTCGATGTTACCTACTTCTGATGGAGAAGTCTTACTCTAGGTGTAGACGTTAGATACATGTCTTTTCATGATGTCTAAAATGTGTTTGCATCTGACATCTTATTTATGAAATAAATTTATACCGCAATTAAAATGATTTTGGAATATACCCACCTCACACAATGTTACAATTAGTCCACTTACTTACATCTTTATATCGCATCTTCCTGATGTCTTTTCAAATCTGGTCATATTAATATTATTATGTTACATCAAAAAGATGTCTGAAGAATGATGTCTAAACCATTTGCATATAGGACGTCATGAGGCCAAGAATACGACGTAACCAAATGTAGTAAATATCTGTTGAGAAAAGATGTAGAGATGACGTGATTTACTACGAGTTTTGCTAGCTGGGTTAATATGTACAATGAACATGCGAATGTATTATTTATGGGAATGACGGGAGAATGGTGTAGATACATTTGCGATTAAAAAAAAAGGACGAAATGACTAGTAATGGAAGACACATTTTTCTTTACTGTGGTAACAAAAAAACATAATGTGATACAGAGATTGAAAACCCTAAACCATGGCAGCCCAAGGGATACCGGTATGTAGGGAGAGGGAAAGGTGGACGGAGAGTAAGATGGGGAGATGCAGGGTTCACGCTTGCCACTCGCCAAATCGCCAGTGGCGAATCAAAGTAGAATTTGGCTAATGCTAACCCCTGCAAATTCGCCAAATTGGCAAATTGTGGTTGAGGGGCCATGTAAATAATCAGAAAACTACGGGCCCGGACGCTAAACTACGGGCCATTCACACTGGACACTTTGTCCGCATAAAAGCATCACGAAATGTTCATACACCTCAATATGTCATCATAAGGCGTCCACACACTGAAAATAATGGACACTAGTCAATGCTAACTTATGGTAGACAGTGAAAGCCACAAACTTATCATCAAACTAACAATTCACCAACTCTGGTTAGCTTTTAACTAAATAGCTACCTACAGGAATTTAACACCAGGTGGCAGCACAAGCAAACTATGAGATATTCATCTGTATGACTAGATTGTCATTTAGGGGATAAGCCAAAGCCCCCTATATGAGACATGAGGCTGATTTGGGGGGGGGGGGGTCTATCAGTGATTTTTAGTAAGGTGTATATGTATAGAGCTGGAAAAAATGTGATAGACCTGTAGAAGTGGTAGCTTTTGCTTTCTAGCACCATGTATATGCACCAACTTCTGCATGGATATACTCCTCCCCGCAATATTTAGAATGGCTCTGAATTTGTCAATAACTGAGATAGAGACTTCAGAATGGAACCAAATGAAGCACCATGCATTGCTTCTCCTTCAAATATGCCATTGGTATAAGTAGCTCATTTGCATATATTACATAATCAGGGAAATACAGGTTTTTAATTGAAATAGTTTGTCATGCCTACCTAACACAAGGCAACATGCCTATATAATATCATCTAAACTATGCAATTATAGATCAGAGTAGATGCCACCTATGTGTTGTTCAGCATAGAAAGTGTTTTGGAATTATGAGCCCACTGTTATTACATAATTGACTCAGGGTTACCACCCAGAGTCTTTTGTGACGCCTTGTGAGGGGTCACATCAAGATAGTGAAACTTAATTTTTGAGTGTCAATTTTGACATGAATTCATGGTTCAAAAGATTTGAAAACTTGACAGATGGACAGACATGACACTCAGGTACATGGAACATCAGTCACTTTCATCAATGTTCCACTTCAAGCATTTAAAACATTTAGATGAAAATATGTGACAAAAAAAACAAAAAAACGTGTGCAGAGAAATTAAACACTAAAGTACTAGAATGGATTTTCGTCTCCATTACGGTCCACACAATTTCAGTGCTAAGTCAATGAGAGCTATCTTGCATTATAGTGTGAGACACTTTTTGTAAGACCTTTTTGCTATATTTCTCTTGAACTATCTTGAATTACATTGTTGTGTGGACAGGTGCTGTTGTGATCACAGGTTAAAATTTAACAAGACCTCGCAAAAACCGAGAATGCAAAACGGAGAACGCAAAAGCAGAGAATGGGATCATGGGCGGGGGGGACCCGGGGCAGGGAGAGTGGGGGAAGGGAGAGTGGAAAACGGAAAAATCAATGTCACACTACGGCAGTGGCATGCATGTAAAACTTACAGGGTTTGCTCTGACGAAACAAAAATTGCGAATATCTTCGCTGTTTACACTCCGATTGGCACGATTTTCGGAAGGGTCGGAGATCTGCAGCGTTGGCCGCCGACCGACACATCGTAACAGAAACAAAGATGTAGTTGCCGTTTACGCTCCGATCGACTCACTTTTTGGCCGAGACGTAAAGTTGCTGTTATGGGCTGTCGGGTGACGATGCCAACAGCCACCTGCTGGCCCCCAGCCAACTGCTTTTCCACACCCACCTGCTTGCCCATAACCACCTGCTTGCCTGGAATTTGACTAAATAAGTCATGTGACCTACAAAATGGGTCAGCGTTTCCTGGAGGTTATGATTCTGCTGTCAGAATTGAGAAAACATTTATTGTATCAAAATTGGGTACATGGCTTATGGGGAATTGGCATGGTCATGGGGAATCGGCATAAAGTGTGTGGATTAGGTGGCGCAGTCTTATGGGCTCACTAGATATGGATGCTCTCAGAGTTGAAAAATAAATAATTGTTCCCGAAATGATTTTGCAGCTTCAATCTTTCAGTTAATAAATTCAATCACTTAATCACCCTGACCCTGAGTCACTTGTGATGTAAATCACACGTTCAATCTGTTTGAGCTGTTCCCACGGTGGGCATTTGTTTCAAGCAGTTGCGGAGGTAATGGAATTAGACAGCGCATTCCTAATAAGTTACTCAGCTAGGGCTGCAACAATGTTTTGAGAATTGATTCTTATGCAGTTTTCCCCAGGGAATCCAAATCTCCAAGCGGCCATTACGGATTTTGATTAATAATGACCCTAATTAGCATATTATAATTAGGTAGGCAAATTATCAGCTTGGACAGGCTAAAGCATTGTAAAAATCAGTCCAAACCTTCTAGGAATTATATGATGCCTTGAGATATGAAAGTTGTTCAAGAATGCATTCTTTCATAATTTTTGATTGAGGCCTAATCAGCATAATTTATGCAAATATTGAGATAGAAGCATAATTTGACTCTAAAAATACCAAAAGATCTGAAATTTGACTCACTCATCCCCTAGGGCATAAGCCTAGTAGTTAATTAGTAAATACAGGGTGATAGCAGATAAAGCTGTGACCATTATGGGAGCCACATTTCAAGATGGCCGCCTATGGATACTTCTACATAAGTTATCTCCTCTTCTAATTAACTTAGAACCATGATTCTAAATGCTGAGTATATATTTCTGTGGGCAAGGAATACAATGATGTTACTCTTGAGTTGATGGATGCCAGCCATCTTGGCATTTTAGTAGATTAGTCTCCTCAATAAGCGTATTCCTCTAATTATTGCCCCTTATTATATTATTATCTATGCCAACTGTGTTGATAGATCAATAACCTGAACCCCTATTTCACCTTTTTGATGCCTCTATGAGCATATTGAACAGTGGAAGATTTCTTCCTAATTGAAAGTTGTCACCTCAAAAAACTGTTTTGCACTCAATAACTGTTTTGCACCCAAAATTGGTTTTACACTCATAATCGGTTTTGCACTTGAATACATGGTTTTGCACTCGAAATAGCGGACAAAGATATAACAGGTGATGCGATGACACCAATAACTTTCATTTTAAGAAAAGTAAAATATTTATTCTGGGCCCTCAGTATCAGGTGCGGGCCCGTAGATATCTGAAGCTACGAGCCCGGATGGCCCATGGCTGAAAATGTTAGTGTCTACCCCTGAGACCCATCATTTTGGAGGAAATGACTTCATAGACAGTCCTCAGTACACATATACCCACACTCGTACCCAAAGACATCAGCGAAGCCGACAGGCTAAGTGTCTCTGGGACAGGTGGATTAACATATTATGCTGGTGTCCGACCTCTGGGGCTATATTGCAAGTACCAGCGTGAAAACGACCTTGACCTTGGCCGCGCATATGGAAATTCAAAACAACTCGCAGATTAAATATATTCCACAGTGTCACTATATGTTTGTGATAGCAATCGATTCAAGTGTGCGAGAATATCTATTCTCAACAACTTGTACCATTTTCCTCTCCTGTAAATGGATGCAAATGCTATTCTGAAATCGGCTCTGAAGCCACGTGTTGGAAGCCATGTTGACATGAGGACGCACAGCAGCCATTTTAAATGTCCACCAGAAGATAGTCCCAAAGTAATCTAGCTCTCGCTTTTCTAATGGGCTCCAAATACACATGGCCTAAATTTCCCTACTATTAACAGACATTTGCAGATATATCAAACCCATATTTGACCAGGTTTATTAAATAAAATGGCGTAGAATACAGTGGTGATTCAGTGGTGAAATGTGGCATGTCCCAGTGTCACTCGCCCTGACGGGCTCGGCGATGACACTGGGCTCGAGTTTGACATATACCACCAATGCTGGGGCCAGAGAGTGCCCCTATTAGCTGTGTGAGTAGTGGTCTCATAGAGGGTAATCTCGCAGAAAACTGAGTGTTATATAAGATTCTGGTCAGAAGTGAATACTGCAGGAGCACTGAATGGTCCATAAATAATTTGGAAATGATGCCAACCCAGCTAGCACCTTACATAAAAATAACTAGTTACTGGACATTGATTCTCTCTCTTTGTAGCTCTATAGTGATCGATGCCCAGTTTTATACTTCAGACCAGTGGCTCATTTTGGCTGTTTTTTGCCTCACAGATTGCTTCTAGGGCAAAATCCTGACTAGGTGCCAATATATTCTCTATGCCAATGTGTAATATGAGGGTAGAAAACACTGGAACCTCAGTTAGAAAAAATCCTACTGAACAGTTTTTGAGAAAATTAGGGTTTTGTTGCATATTTTTTGTGTTTTTAGTACATTTCCTACATAAACCGTGAACGCCAGCATTTCTCACTTTTCAGGTGTTTAGAATCAGAATTTGACTTTTTTTAAATCGCAGTAGGATTTCTGAGTATCGAGCCATTCTAGAAAAGCTATTCTTTGGAAAAAATACTTAGTATTTCTTGATGATTTTCGTTGCACAAATTTAGGGTTGTAATATAAAAACTGCATTGTCATCCAATCAAAGTGTTTATGCACTGTTGATGGTCACCCCCTCCCACCCACTTCACTCTGCATTGAAGGAGAACAGGCAGGGGAGGTTCATGTGTCCGTATATAGCTGTTGACCTGGGTGCTGGGTGCATTTTTTATTTATGGGGTGCCAACTGTTCATGAAAGAAAAATCAAATAGAATATTTTATTTTTTTTAGTATCAGATTAATGCAACTACAATTCGTAATTTAGCACTTAAAGCATTGTATTTGCATTAATATGAATAGTAGCCACCTTATGGGGTGCCAACTATTCATGAAAGAAAAATCTATCAGAATTTGTTTTTTATTAGCATTAAATTGATGCAACTACAATTCGAGATTGCATTTTAAGCATCTTAAATCAATGGTAGCCATCTTAAATATATGGGGTGCCAACTGTTCATGAATTTTAAAAAAAGAATAGAATTAGTTTTTTTATTAGTATCAGATTAATGCAACTACAATTTGTGATTGCACTTAAAGCATTGTGGCATGCAATGACTGGTAGCCACCTTGAATGTATGGGGTGCCAACTGTTCATGAAAGAAAGAAAAGAAAGTATTTTTTTTAAGAATCAAATTAATGCAACTGCAATTCAAGATTGCATTTAAGCATTATGGCATTCAATGACTGGTGGCCATCTTGAACCTATGGGGTGCCAACTCTTCATGAAAAGAACAACTAAATTGGATTTTTTTAACAGTATAAAATTTATGCAACTACATTTCAAGATTGCATTTAAAGCATTGTGGCATTCAATGAATGGTGGCCATCCTAAACCTATGGGGTGCCAACTGTGTTTGAAAAAGGTATCAAATAGAAATTTTCTTATATGAATTATACAAATTAATGCAACTATAATTCTTCATTGCACTGAAAGAATTGTGGCATTTAGTAAATGGTAGCCATCTTGAATGGGTTGAATGAAGGAACAATCAAATAGGATTAGTTTTTTTGATAGTATCAAATTAATGCAACTACAAGTCAAGATTGCATTTCAAGCATCGGGACATTCAATGAGTGATAGCCATCTTGAATCTATGGGATGCCAACTGTTCATGAAAGAAAAATGGAATAGATTTTTTTTTTTTATTAGTATCAAATTACTGCAACTGCAATTCGAGATTACATTGAAAGCATGGTGGCATTCAATGAATGGTTGCAATCTTGAATCTTTAAATGAACATACACACAGACATATTCATAGGCATGAACATGGTGTTCTCCTTCATATAGATATTCATGGATTTCTACTTCTACTAAATATAGATTTCTGTTGGAAGGATTCTGTTACATGGATGTCGATGTCCAGTTTTAGATATATATCCATATAGTGCATTGGAGTGCTATAATGTTAGACTGCTGTATATTAATTTCATGATATCATTTTTCGTTCCCAGGATGTCACATAAGCAAGACGTTTTTACGTGTCCTTTTGCATGGGTTCTTGATGTAACAATATCTATGTGTATTTTATATAAACATATTTATATAAAAGAGACATATTAATCAGTGATACCTTCGGACTTAACAATAATGGCATATATATGACTAGCTGTAAAAGATGTCTAAAACATTTAAATGTACACACATCAAAAAGATGTGATATGGAGATATCTAAAAGGCATGTTCCAGGGATGGCATTTATACCAGTTTTGAGCATACCCCCCTCCCAGTAGTGATATATAATCAGATAGGATATTTTGGATACCTCTGAGAGAGATTGTAGACATCATATAGTTATGTCCATTTTATGTCAATGTATGACATGTCCATAGGCACTCTGCATAGGAAAGAAACACCTGCTCTGTGAAAGACACTTTACAGGCATTTTCCATTCCGTACGGACACATTTATCCAAGCCGGGAGGCCCAGATGTGATATCAGCCCAAAGCCAGAATTTCTTCATATACAATCTCAAAGGACACAGAAAAGGTGCCCACCCATGTGCCTTGGTTATCCAACTGCATTTCAACTAGTCACTGTAA
The DNA here is from genome assembly GCA_947462335.1 of Harmothoe impar. NCBI lineage: Eukaryota > Metazoa > Annelida > Polychaeta > Phyllodocida > Polynoidae > Harmothoe > Harmothoe impar. The sequence continues at coordinate 55,535,650 of OX381704.1, forward strand.
CACAAGTGACACCTTATATATCACAGAGGAAATTTAGTCCAACCTTGTCCCTCATTGCAGTTTATATTATTAATTTGATTCAACTTTTCAATAAAGAATGAATGAATGCTGATTGAAATGTGATAACGTTGCAAAATGAGACCCCTAGTGTTGGAGTTCAGAACTATAATAGGTCATATTCTGACAAGATTGTGACGTCAAAATAATAGGACTATGGATTTATTCCAATATAACATATTTATGACATCACAATCTTGTCAGAATATGACATCTATAAGTCAACATAACTATATCTTATTATAGTTCTGATCTCCAACACTAGGCGTCTCATTTTGCAATGTGATCACATTTTGATCAGCATTCCCCCATTCTTGATTAAAAGTTGGATGAAATTAATTCTATATACTGTAATAAGAGACAAAGTTGGTCTAAATTTCTTCAGTAATATTTAATGTGTTCCTTGTGTTACAGTGACTTGGTGGATTATAGTTGGACAGCCACGGCACATAATGGGACACCTTTTCTGTGTCCTTTGGAATTGTATAAGAAGAAATTCTGGCTTTGGGCTGATATCACATCTGGGCCTCCTGGCTAGGATAAATGTGTCTGTAAGGAATGGAAAATGCCTCCCGTAAAGTGTCTTTCACAGAGCAGGTGTTTGCTTCCTATGCAGAGTGCCTATGGACATGTCATACATTGACATAAAATGGACATAACTATATTATCTCTCTCAGAGGTATCCAGAATATCCTATCTGATTTATAATAACTACTGGGAGGGGGGTATGCTCAAAACTGGTAAAAATGTCATCCCTGCAACATGTCATGTACATATCTCCATATCACATCTTTTTGACATGTCTAAATTTATACGTTTCAGACATGTTTTACGGCTGCTCATATATATGTCATTATTATTAAATTCAAACATATCATTTATATGTATTTTTTTAATGTAAATATACTTATGTAAAATACCCATGCAAAGGGACACGTAAAAACTTCTTGCATATGTGACATCTTGGGAACGACAATTGACATCATCCAATGATGTCACCACCAATCAGAAAATGATGTTAAAATGATATAATTTACATGAGTTTTGCTAGCTGGGAATATTATGAAAACCTACACACATGCTGCTGAATGTCTGCCAATTTCAATCAAATAATAGGAAAGGGATTCTCAGTGAGTTTCCGTTTTTTTCAAAGGCTAGATTGGGAATCAGTGAAAATGCAATTTATTCAGTGCAAATTCGGGCGAAATTCAGGTGGTTTTAAGCTACAGACCAGTGTTCCGATTTTCTGTGGTCAGTAGCCAATTTTGGTTGGAAATGTTTTGAAGAATGGATGTATCAAGGGTGATTTTCAGAAATTGTAAATGTCCTGGTTGCAATTATTGGGTTTTCCGCTATATTAAATACATACATAGTAGAAGCATTTCCTTCTCTGAGACCTAGTGGGGACACCGGAGGTCGTGTGGTGGGCGTTCCTACCCATATAGCGCAGTACATTCATACCCCTCTAGATGGCAGGCCTGTTGCTTGTTAAACATAAATCGTATTGCATTCCCTTCCCCTGATCACCACTGAACGTCACAAATGTATGTGATTGATGGTTAATATCAAATCAAAAAGGTTGTCATACTTCTTCCTAAACTTGATAGATCACGAAAAAAATCGTCATTTTTCAAAATTAAATACTAAATAAGTTTTGCGGGACAATTTCTCTTTCCATTTTCATATTTCAGATACATAGGACATACTTTCAGAGAGATAATTAAGACTGACTCAATTCAAGTCAAGGGTAGCAACCAATTTTAACCTCAGGCCGGCTTTAGTACCAGGCCAGTCTCTCTGGTTTTGAACATAAGTGCACTGTGTTTAAAGCTGCTATTATGCCCCAGGTATATAGAAATTTCATTTCTCAGATTGCATGGTCGTAGACAGTCTCCTAGTTGGAGTGTACTGGTAGCATCCCGACATATTTTGTGACTTTTAGCCATGCTAAATACGAAGAAACAGATGAAGAAAAATAAAATGCCTCCCGCAAAGAATCCAGCTCTTGATTACCTCACTTAAGGTGGGTCAATCATTTGGTCTAAGAGTAGCTAGATTTTCATCAGGTCTTTGCCATAAGACCACAATGGCATATACTCTCCAAAGAGAAAATAGGGGGGTCCCCAGCTATTTTTTGAGATATTCAAGCTTAAATCCATGTGACATCTGATAGGATTATATAGTGTTTTTCCAAGTATCTACATAAAATCATATTGTAAAGTAGCTAAATTCCTATATAATTCTCCCAGAGCATAGGCCTTAATGTTTTCTTTCTTGAAAATGCAATTTGGGGGAAATTATAGGATATAGTAATGTCGACTTATAGATGTCATATTCTGACAAGATTGTGATGTCATAAATATGTTATATTGGAATAAATCCATAGTCCTATTATTTTGACGTCACAATCTTGTCAGAATATGACCTATTATAGTTCTGAACTCCAACACTAGGGGTCTCATTTTGCAATGTGATCACATTTTGATCAGCATTCATTCATTCTTCATTGAAAAGTTGGATCAAATTAAATGTGTAAACTGCAATGAGGGACAAGGTTGGACCAAATTTCTTCCGTAATATATAAGGTGGCACTTGTGTTACAGTGACTTGTTGAAATATAGTTGGATAACCAAGGCACATGGGTGGACACCTTTTCTGTGTCCTTTCAAATTGTATAAGAAGAAATTCTGGCTTTGGGCTGACATCACATCTGGGCCTCCTGGCTAGGATTAATGTGTCTGTAAGGAATGGAAAATGCTTGCAAAGTGTCTTTCACAGAGCAGGTGTTTCTTTCCTATGCAGAGCACCTATGGACATGTCATACATTGACATAAAATGGACATAACTTTATGATGTCTACAATCTCTCTCAGAGGTATCCTAATTATCCTATCTGATTTATAATCACTACTGGGAGCGGGGATATACTCAAAACTGGTATAAATGTCATCCCTGGTAGATGCCTTGTAGATATCTCCATATCACATCTTTTTGATGTGTCTACATTTAAATGTTTTAGACATCTTTTACAGCTAGTCATATATATGCCATTATTGTTAAGTCCAAAGATATCACTGATAGATATGTCTCTTTTATATAAATATGTTTATATTAAATACACACAAATATTGTTACATCAAGAACCCATGCAAAAGGACATGTAAAAACTTCTTGCATATGTGACATCTTGGGAACGAAAAATGATATCATGAAATTACTAGTTATTTTTATCTAAGGTGCTAGCTGGGGGGTAATGCTGCTCTGAGAAAGGGGATCAATATAGTGTCCCACTTAACCTGAATCTGCCTGTCCCACTTTACCTAACACCTTCAGCTAAAGTGGGACACTTGCATTTAAGGTCTCAGTGTACTTCATTTCCATATCTGACTAATAAAAACATATCAAGATGTAAAGAAGCAATATATGTATCTAATATTTACATACATTTTGAAATATCATCTTACTATTCTTAGTACCACTACTAACAAATAATTTTACTATTTCTTATGTACCGTAAATTCCCGCGTACTACCCGCATCTCGCGTATAACCCGCACCCCCAACTCAGGAAAATCCTATAACCCGTTTTTGGATTTGAAAATGTATATTTTAATACTGTTCTATACGGATAAAAACCCTCGTATAACCCGCACCCCTTATAGGCATGTTTGGTATCAAATGAAAGCTGAGATTGGTTCGCGTACAACCCGCGGGTAGTACGCGGGAATTTACGGTACTTCCGAATTTATAGCGGCAAAAAAACTGAATGTACCAATCGCATGGGAAGACACATGTACCTGGAGGAAACAGAAGAAAAGTTTTTATTAATGAAAAACATCCCCTTGAAAGGCGATGAAGATAATAGAAAAAAAAGAAGAAAAAAAAAAGCTCTCCACCCATATCATGTCGAAATTTAGAAGGTATAATTACCTCTTAACTTTGGTGAGATAGGTACAATTAAGAGGGGTCAAACATATATTTCTAAGAAAAAAATAAAATTTTACACCCAGGAAAGAAATCAAACCCTAAAAAAGGCCTTAATGTTAATTGTCCCACTTTACCTGATGTCCCACTTTACCTGAATCAACCCTATAGCTTTAATTCAAGCTATTTTGTGACCATTTAGGTTGAGATGCACCCTAGAAACAGCAAAAATTGTGAGCTGTCCTTGATGTTCAAATTGACCTTGAAATTTCTTGTATTTTCATGCCGCCATTTTGCAAAATGGCCGCCACACAAAGTATGACCATATGCAAATTTAAAACATAAAAAAAATCTCACAAAGAACTAAGTTTATTTAGATATCTTGAAAAAAGTCATGTCTGCAAAGACACTCTTTTGTGTGGAAGGTTTAAATAAGGTTAATGGCTTAACATTTCAAAAAAATATATATATACAAATTGCCATAGGGATTGCATTTGACCCGTATTACCCCACCGAAAAATGAGGTTGGGGTAATACGAGACACCATACAAATAGTGGTGTCAATTCCTAGACACTTCACCGAAAATAACCAAACCATGTTTAATTTTATAAGCTTTTGGGTGTTTTACCCTTGGCAACTGACACTAGAAAGAATATTATCAGTTTGCTCAAACTAGGGGCTTACATAAATGATGACGTGTCTTATTATGCTTTACTAACCAAGATGTCAGCCCTCAATATTCCAGGCATTCAATTTTATTTTCCGCGTATAATTCAAATAATAATTCCTCCAATGACATAATGAATGCTGCAATATGATCTGATGCCTAACTTTTCATATAAAACCAAAACTGAGTTCTTAGTGTTACCTTTCAGTAAGAAATATCAGTCTAAAATGAGAGTGTCCCTTATTACCCCATGACCCGTATTACCCCATCTTCCCCTACAACAGAGACGGTATCAATGGGCGTTGGCATTTGTCTAAATATGCTTATCCTCCTTGGTCTTTGATGTCGCCCAGTCGAATTTAGGGAGTGTTCATTTATTATTTACAGGGGGGGGGGTGGGTTTGGGGGGGGGGCGTAAAAATTTCCGACCCCTCCTGAGGGGGGGGGGGGTAAAAGATTCTGACCCCTCTTGAGGGGGGGGGGCCGTAAAAAAAATTCGCCCCTCCGCGCGAAATCTCACCACCCCCCCCCCTGTAGGGGAGACCGGGGCAAAACGGACCCCAGGGGCAAAACCACCCGACCCCTAACTCAGTTCTCAGCTATAAATTCCATATTTTTGTCAAATTGGCTCATATAATTGATAGAAATAACATGTTTTTAAAAAAAAATTCGATGCTACCTCTGGTATTCCAGATTCCATAAAGAAAAAACAGAAATTAGAGATCTTGATCTTATTTTGCAAAAATCTGTTTATAAGCTTCTGAGAAATAAAAAAGAGGTATATGTTAATGTTTTATGGCTAAAACAATAATATTTTATATTTAAAATATTGTGTAACATATTTCCAAAGTCATTGGAAAAAAATATTACCCTACAGTTATTTGTTTTGGCAATATCATTTTTTCACATATTTTTCATGAAGCTGGGGCAAAACAGACCCCCCCCCCTTCACAATCATAATTCCTATGGTGAAACCCCATAGTAATGATCAAAACATGAAAAAATAACCATGCTTGACCTAAAAAATGATGAGACATGCTTATTTGAAAATGAAATTATTTCTTATAAGCCAATTTTTATTTTGGGGGGTATTTTTGGGGTTTTGGGGAATTTTTCCTGAATTTGGGGGAAATTTTTATTGAAATGCATGATATTCAATGGTCATAAAATCAATTAAAATTGAAAAATGTTAGATAATGGTCATGCATGACCCTAGCCTAGCACAATATTAATTATTTTCATGGATGGTATACTTCTATGCTTTGTCATGAAAAAATAAATGTTTCAATTCAGGGGTTTACCTCTGAGCTATATGCCATCTTCCCTTAAGGGGTCCGTTTTGCCCCGGTCTCCCCTAATTAATAAATGAACACTCCCTTAGTGGGCTCAGTGGGACCTATAAATGAGCGCGAAAGGGAAAGTTGGGAACCTCTGGCTCTGCATCACGCCCCCTTTCTATTAATAGACTATGATGCTCTATTGACGTCATTGCTGACCAATCAGAATCGGCCCTCTGACCTAGCCTGATCCAGCAGCCGACCGCTGATTGGCTGAAAATTAGGGCACCTTGCGGAAATGACGTAAACAGGGCATCCCCCTTGCCAGCCAAGTTTTCTACTGTCGCGAAAGGAGGCGAAGTACGACGTGAAGAATAGTTTTCAAGTCGTCTACATTCTCACCATGGAGGAATCAGGAATAGATCTCGGGTTTGATTTAACAGAGCATCTTCTCGAAGAAGATTTCATGTTGTCACAGACGGGGCCGTTCTACGAAATCCAAAGCAAGCCGATTATCGGAAGGTAGGTTTCCACACATCGATTGCCCGGGCTCGTCCTCGCCATGCCCATGGTGTTTTGACTGCTGTAAACATCTGTTTGGCTGACTCATAGCCAGAGTTAGACGTAGGCGCTACAGATAGATAGGTCTGAACTGTCTGCTTCTGAAGCAGGTGCAGACGGCATATTGGCAGTCTGGAGGTTAGGGTTTATCTGGTATGTTACTTCTTCTTGCCACAGACACAGAGCACATGACACAGCCTGGTATTGATAAAGATTGACCTACAAACTGACCTGCCCCCTCCACTCCAGCCTCCAGGAACCCTAACTTGGACACCCACGCTACTTGCAGATATAGCGTAGGTATCATATAACTCCGACCTTGACATCATAAGTGTGGAATACACAGTATTAATATGTGTATTTAACTGTCAGACTATAAGATCCCTTTGAAGTTGAATGTGTATTCGGAAATTATTTCCGAATACACAAGGTCCGGGAATGCTTTTAATCCCTTAAATGGCTTAATTGGTGGTAATTAGTGGATGTGTATTAGGCTGACCCTGTCCTAAGCAGTCTATTTAGCCATCCAATCAGAAATGGATCCGCTTTCGCTCCATTATCTCATTAACATATCTATATGATGCTAAGGCCAATCTCGCTCCGAGTCTATGCCTTAGTACCGCAAGGGTACACTGAGTTACAGGAACCCCTGCTTGCCTTGTGCTTCAGATATCAGAGCACCCCCCCCCCCCCGCCAATACTTTGTGTGTGTGTGTGTGTGGGGGGGGGGGGGGGGGCTGGACCCCTTGACCCCTTGACCAGGGGGGGGTGTAAAAAATTTGGATCCCTCTTGGGGGGGGGGGGGGGGTAAAAGAAAAAGTAAACCTGTTTTGGGCCAATGTCAATGATTCAATGAATGATCATTGGGCGTATAAATATAACCATGGTTTTATATGTTGGCTCTGATATGACAAGCTTTTCGACCTCTAGCGGGGGGGGGGGGGGTAACAAATTTCGACCCATTGACCGGGGGGGGGTGGAATTTTTTTCGCACGCTCCGCGCGGAAAACCACCCCGTCCCCCCTGTTCTTAAGAAAATGATCACTCCCTTAAGTCCTGCAGTCCTGCAGAACATTTTTTAGCCCCCCCCCCCCAGGTCATGGGGTCCCAAATCCACCCCCCCCCCCCCCAAATCTGTTAAAAAGTCTGTTTCCGGTGGAGTGGGTGGGCTAAAAAGAACTCACCCGGCAGGCCGCAAAATCTTTTTTTTGTGGCCAAATGACTGGCAGGTCGAGCTAAAAGAAATCATAATACACATATATTATGACCACCATATCTTGCACATTATTTTAAAGCTCCACTTTCAGCACTAGAAATTCTCCACTTTGAAAAAAATGAGGCGAGCGAAATTCATTGACAATTTAAAAAAAAGAAAAAACATGATGCGCGAAATCCATTGACCAGCTTTTTTTTTTTAGTCTGCCCTAAGTATAAGGTGGATAGGGCCAGGGACGTCATTGATATCCAATTTATTTCGATTTCGATTATCACTATTTTGATCTCGATTTTTCGACTATATCGATTTATTTCCAAAAGGCAAACACAGTCTATATTATGTGCATGCATTTTCCAATTGAATAAAAAGCGAGTTCTAAATGATATATCTCCATGATTTTTGCAGTTTTAGAAAGGTCCTAAAAATGGTGTATCGATATAAGGCTTTTGTCGATGCGATAATCGGGATTCTAGAAATGTTGGTGTATCGATTCTGTGGGTATCGATGACATCCCTAGATAGGGCTACTGCGTATAAGTATAACCATGGTTTTATATGTTGGCTCTAATATGACAAGAACTTACCAGGTATATTTGGCATAGTTTGCTTTCCAATGAAAATGGGATGTAAAGAAACCATGGTAATCCCCATCCTATCATGTGACCACAAAGTTGTATTTTCGATAATATTGTGGAATTTTAAGAAAGTTTTGTTTATAATAAAATGCATTCCTTCTGTTGGAGATTTTAACCCTGCAAAGATGCCTTCTCGTCACTCCTCTGCTGTAGAATTGTGTTATGATAAACAGACAAAGGTTCACCAAATCACTGTGTTCACAAGTAACGGTTTATCTCAGACCGAATAACATAATCCTAAGTCTAAGGGGTAAACAAGTTAATCTTTGTGTAATAATTTCATGAAATTATGAACTACATACCGCACTTTTGGTTCAGGTATTACCCGCGGGTTATACCAGGGGTAACGGTATACAGCTAGTGTGTTCTGACAGGTGATTAAGTATATTTTTCCTCAGGTTGTATGTTTATGACCCTTGACATGGTTATAGGATTATTATACATTGTATTACCGTATTCGACGTAATAAGCGCACAGTGCGCTTAAAAAATGATTATGGACATCTTTTAGTAGTTAAGAGTTTAATTGGGGTAAAAAAATTGAGATATTTTTGGTACTTTGTAGTCTAAAAATCGGCCAAAAACGGGGGGTGTGCGCTTGTTAGGGGGTGTGCGCTTATTACGTCGAATACGGTATATGTTTTTGAGGTCGAGTTACATGAGGCAACTAGTTGTTAGCAACTAATTGCTAGCAACTAGTTGCTAGTCTGCAAAAGACAGGAGTCAACTAGTTGCCCCGAAATCCATAGATATGGATCCCAGGCAAATACTTGTTAACATTTATTTATTGCCTGCAACTTTTGCAGTAGATGGGAAAACTCTCGGTAGTTCCCTGCAACTAACTGCCTCGTGTACCTCGACCTTTGAAAAGAGAAAATCGATAGGAAGCCTTCATTAGTGTCAGGTCTTGATATGACCTAAACTTTGACATTAGTTTCAAGAATAATGTGTTATAGGCCCACAGGCATTAGTGCTAGCCCGTAGATATATCATATGGCTAAGAAAGTAGTGTCTATTCTACCCTTGCTAGATACTTATACTTTACTTGATTTTTGGGTGTGCAAAGACATTTAATACTACCCGTTAATTAAACTCGTCAGTGGAAGGTGAAGTTATGTCCCAGGCAATTGGTGTCATTGCGGTAGTTCCCTGATCTGAGACAGGTGGCACGGGAATTCAGCCTAATCAGAAGTATAGGTTATGTGAACTCAATCTCAAGTATATTATACACATGTCCAGGAATTTACTTGGAGTGAATAAAGATAACTTATTCTAAAGTACCAAGACATGCTTTGCCATTGAACTAAAAGCTTGTGATATAGATAATGAAATACATCTAGATACCTGCCAACTACAATATAAACAATATCAATAGTTTAGTCGTATGCAGTGTTAGCATCAAAACGTTCACATTTCAAAATAGTCGTTTGCTATATGACATTCAAGACGTGGCCTTTTATACTACCGTATATATAGTCATGGGTGTGTCGTGTATTAGTGAGAAAGAAGATATAACATAATAACATGCGTTTGGTAGGCTTTATCAAGGTATCAGATGCAAATGGAAACAAATCTATTCTGAAGAAGTGACCCAAGGACAAGTATTCTTGGAGGTGGATCCTCTAGTGTTTGTGTAGCTGGGGTCACAGTGCCACGAACAGACATCCCACTTGGCAGTAGGCTTTGTGTCTATGGCGGATTTATTGCCAAGGGACTTACCCATGGGTCACGATGGCAGTATAGTACATTAATAACACATGCAGGTATCTTGACCAATATCATTTTACAAATCTGTGCCCAATATTCGGAACAATCTCATCAGAACATGGCTGTGTGCCGTAGACCCATATGAAGCTACCAATACCTTGAATATCTAACTATAACTCCTGGTAGTCCATAAAAATAGGTTATGAATAAACCGAGAATTAGGATGTAGTCACAAATTGACAGACATTTTAATAAATTCGTCTGAGGATGTCCTAGGATAGTTTAAAAAAAGTAAAAGATTAAAAGAGTTGAACTTTGATCATTGATAAGACGAGTTCACTTCAGCAATTATGATTATAGGTAGCTACCTCATAGCTATGATATATTATGTGGTGCATCATACATAGTCGTGGCGAGTATTCATGTCAGAATATTGAGTTGTGTAGACATTCTCTCTATGCTTGACTAGTGGGGAGCCGGGTTAAGGGGTGGGAGTCTGGGTGACGTTACCTGCAAACAGGCAAATTAATGGTTGTAACAGGTGCTCCATGATGTATGTATCAAATTATAGACATTAATCTTGGCAGTATCAAATTAAATCATTTAACTGTCCTATTCATTACGCAAGATGCCATTAGGCCAGTGAAAAACAACACAACGAGTTGGCACATGTATCACCTACTTATATAACAGTGTTAGGCAAAGAGCGGGTCGTGCCCGGACTGGTATCTAGCATCATGATGCTAATTAGTGAACTTAAGTGTAATCAAAACGTCATTAATTAAGACAAAAAAGATCCTATTATTAAAGCTTCATAAATAAACTTGTTGCAGCACCCCCTCACCAAACCCGCATTTCAAACGGGATCAAAGGGGACATTAATTATGTCATGTACTGTGGTAGGGGTTTAAGGAGGGTACTAACTATATAAGAATCATGATTAAAACATACCCAATACTTTTAGTACTATGACAATGTTACAATACTAGTAACGTCATACACTTAGTTCAGATGTCAGAGAACGCCAGGAATGTTGTCTACCAACATGTTAAAACAGGATCGAACCAAAACAAGAGGTTAACTGGTATACATATTTTTTGAATGGTAATTTCGAGATGACAATACTCGCGTTTAGATAATGTTAAACCACAGTGGAAGGCTAAGACAAAGGATTCGCACCTTGGTTATGTTGCATACTGTGGTTTAAAAAAGATAGGCAATGGTTATGAAACGGTATTAGAATTAACCACAGCACACTGGTAGGGCGACTTGGGCTTCGCCTTCGTCTGGCCCCACCAGCCTTTTCATAACAATAGTCTATCTCCAAATATTAAAGGAGAATGCAATCATCAGTGTTTTATTTGATGAGATAGACAAAGGAAATCTTATAGCATAGAGTATTCCCTGCGCATCCTATCGAGGTAATCAAAATATATGTAGCATGTACAATGAGGCTATCAAATTAAAGATATCCTATTATCCCATGATGCTGATCCCACGTGAACCAATGATATTTCTATTGACATAAGTTCCAGTATCAATTACAGGGTTTGGATAATAGTGTATTGACATGATCAAATAACGACCTGCACCTAGCGACCCATAAGCCTGTATACACTCACAGTACCGGTAATTCCGTATCTCCACAAACTAATCATGATACAGGGGAAATAAGAGAATAGAAACAAGAACACATCGAGAAAGGGCGTGGCAACATCGCTGTTTTTACTATATATCCTACCCAGGCCCCACCCTTTTAGAATAGAGTGTAGGCCTAGATGGTATTGACTATTACTAGGCATAACTATCTAACTGTTCATTTTTTTGGCATTTTATTTAGACATCATACTACATAAAATGACACATGATAGAATGAGGTCAGGTGTTAACGCCGCTGTACGTTTACTACCGGTAGTATTGAGAATGTGCACCTCGCGAGTGTCAGTTTAGAAGTAACATTCCTCCCAAAGTTGTCGGTGGAAGGGGGGGGGGTAGGACTTCCTATCGCCCCATCCTCCTGTATCCGAGGAGACTGACGGAGAATAGCACCAATCATAAGAAAAGACGACAAAAAGAATATTAGTAGTTATCTCACAGCTGGACTCCAGGAGTGAGCGGCTTAGTCATCCGCATCTACACTTTTTAAACCCTTATATCCGGCTGATGTGAGGGGTTGCTATGACAACGTCAAGGATCCAAGTTGCCCTAAAACCGCCCACACCCTTAGTCATGGTCTAGCATTGTTTATCCCCAAATCTCCATACGGATCCTATGTTGTATTGACAGAAGCTGGTCGGTGATATATCTGCTCGGAGAGCGCACTTTCCCACGGTGGATATTCTGGTTAGGAATGGACCCGGTCTTTTCCATGTACATAACACACAGAATGTTGGGACCTTGCCAGAATAATGAGGAAACGTAGTTAGGTAGAGGGGTGGGGGAAGGGTCACTGTCCCAGCGTATTGTACACTTCAGAGCTACTCTGGGTTCAGGGGGAGCAGCTCACGGTTAAAGGATACAGGGTCACTCAGAATAGCAGCTCATAAATTATATTATACCAGGACTACACCACTCGATGACAAATAGAAAGTTATATGGATGCGCATATCCTATTTAGACAAAACTAAATAGAGAATACAAAGTGCATTTCGTCTAATCACCAGACTAATGTCTTCTGTCAAATCTCTGACCTGAAATTAAGGTTACATAATACTAACAAAATGAATGGTTTATCCATTATAATGACTTCAATTGGCGACACTCACGTCAGACAATCTTGGCATGGAGATTAATGGGACATGTGGTAATTGGTGTATGCGTGCGACAGGGGAGGGTTAGCCTACATGTATGTGATAATTATAAGCATTATTCAATTAGGAAAAAAGGGGTGAACCCAGGGGTATGGTCGCATCGAATGCGTTTTGTATATTACATGAATAATATGCGTGCATATTGTACACGTACATGATTACATCCATAACCGGTTTCTAAACCACTTACTCCGTTGTCTAATATAAGGAAGTTTTGAAAACGAGAAGTCATTTGATAGAGCATACATGTACAAAGCATCCGTGTACAATATCCACAGCGTTCGTATTTCACATACATGTATTAGGAGGCGGCCTAATACCAGATGACCGGGATCTAGGTCTGCTAGGTTGGCCCTTACAACATAATACATGTTAGTTTTGGATTTCTTGCATGTGAGTGGGTGATTAGTAATCAGGACTTGGTGGTTACCTTTCATGTCTTCTTTGGGCTCTAGGCTTTAGTTACCTTTGTTACTCTGAACTGACATAAAATCAGTGATTTATCAAGGTAACCCTTTAGTAACGCATTTATGAAGTTGTCCCTTGAAGTTCTATGTACATGTATACAAACTCAAGGGATACCTGAGGTGGTCCTGTAAGTTTTATCCTGAAGCACTGTGGATGTAAACATATACGCATGTAACTCTAATGGAATAAGTGATACACCCAAAGACAGTAGAAAATGTAGATTGAAGCTAGCAGCAGCAGATGCATCTACTTTTGTCTTTTTTATACTTGCGACGGCTCGCCGATCTGTTCAAGATTAAATCTTGTACCAACATAATTACAGAAAACATGATTCTTCACTGTCAACTGAGTGACACACTTACATGATACCTTAAAGTAACACTTGATCAAGTATCATAGTATTTGAGGGTAGTTATTCGCATATGTGTAAGGGGGAGTATACAGTAAGGCGTTGCTCATGTCTCTGATAAGGGATCTACTTCTGTAGAGAATAAAGCTTTGTCCTGGATTCCTTCCTCTCACACCCACTATTGTAACATGTGCTGGAGTAGTGACGGGGGTGCAGCCATGCAGTCTATTAGGCCTAAAAAAAAAAAAAGATGTGTTCCGGTAACATGGCCTAAAAAAAAGAGGGTCGGTAGGTCGAATTTTTTTTATTTTTTTTACAATTTTTTTTTTGTAAAAAGGTGAATTTTAGTGGTAAAAACACCAAAAATGTCCTAGAAATAACAAAAAAATTAGGGTCGGCCCCAAAAACGGAGGGTCAGTAGGGATACCGGAACACAACTTTTTTTTTTTTTAGGCCTTACCGGTACTTTGCATCAGACAGACACCTAACCTATACTTTACTAGGGATATTCATTTCTCTTGAACTGTGACTTGACTAGAGAGGTCGGTCATTATGTGGAAATACTTTACCCAGGAGTTGGTCTATGTAAAGTAGACACTAGACGATGTTATTGACTCAGGGTTCATAAAAAACTGGAGCTGATAGTAGTGGTCTTCTCAGCAAAGAACTAGCACATTTCTATCTTTCAGGCATAAATGTACCATCTAACATATGAAAATGCCATCCAACTAAGCTAAAATGCCCTCTACATTATTTAAATTACTTAAATGAACTTCATATAATACCCTGTACATACCAAACACAAGGATCACTTTTAGTTCCTGCACCACCCGTCTTCTTCATGGTGGCGCCATAGTCGTTTCTCGCGTACCTCGAGAACTCAGCAAGACAACACAAGAGTTGCCAGCTACAACGTCAGGATAAAAGGAGTGCAGAGCGAAATTGTACCACCGGTATCTCCACCGTTTATCGTCCGATCGACTCGCTTTTTAATAGGGACAAAAGGCGGTACATGTCGGCAGCCTGCAACTGTCGCCCACACCCACCTGCACACCCACACCCACCTGCTCTCCCACACCCACCCACACGCCAGAATTGACCAATGAATGATTATAAGGGAGTACTATATCTAAGTACATGATTAGCTCCAGCTCCAGCTTACCCTGAGTCATCTGTGAGGCCACTCACACGCTCAATCTTTGGATTACAGTTGGGTCGAAGTCGAGAGCTAACCCATCAGCCCTGGGACAGCATGTATATAGAGGACCCATGGACCCATGGGTTGTAAACTGGAAACGTGCCGGAGTGGCACATGTCCTAGGCTTGTCTAAGGCACATAGATCACTTTCATAATGTCTTAGCCTTAAAGGGTCTAGCAAAAAGTCCCTTTATGGGATATAAAGTAAGACTAAGGTATGGTTCAACCTGTTTCCCAATGTGACTACCATTTAATGGCATCACTATAATTACGGATGGACACCCAGGGCTATACTAGTAGGTCTTTGATGGAGGACAATACAAAGGCATAACAGTTAATAGCACCTTAAATTGGTCAAACATACCTAAATTGAAAAACGAAGGCAACATTTCGTGTTATCATTAGTGTTGTACATTGCAAATGATATGGTCCATGCCACTAGTAAGAGAATGAAACACCTTTGATATGTACATCATCTGTGGGCATGCGGGGTGCATTATCTGGTATTATTGGAGAATACCTACTGTGGATTACTATAAAGTATGATAATATGACCATAGGTAGACTACAGAGATGGGAGATCATTACCATACATGTGTGAACAATGACTAATTGAGGGCAGTTATATACAGGGTTTCCAAATGTCATGGAATTTGAAATGTGTCTTGAAAGTCATAGAATGTGATGGAATTTTATAAAATTGAAAATTATGGAATTAATGTTACCAGGGATATAAATGATATTACAAAATCTTCTAGAATGTACCATTTGCTTTTTAGATTTATACATTTTCTCAGAGGGCTAAGCCCCCCGACCTCCACAAGAATGTTAAAAATGTCATGGAAAATTGAGATTCTTGTCATGGAATGTCATGGAAATGTCATAGAATTCAATCTGAAATTTATGGGGGAACCCTGATATTGCATTAGTGGTCCATGTGGGATTGTCCATCCCTTTCGCGCTTCAATATTCGCTGTACCGGTAGATTCCATGTTTAGTTATGAATAGTCATCACCTCTGACAGTGTAAACACATGGCACCAACCACCCATGTTTGTGATAACACTCTGGTTACCTGAGCTACCCCAGACATTGCTATTGTAATAACAGTGTAGGCTACTAGTCACCACACAATCTCATAACGGGGCCCAGGATGGGGGGTTCCCATGTCCCATGTGATTGTCGATTTTAAGAAATGTCCATGTCCCATGTCATTAGGGCCCATATATCATGTCGATTTAATAAAAGGTCATGTCGCTATGCCCATCGCTATGTCGCCAGATCCATGCATAATACACACATGCCACTGGTGTCTAGTTCCGACGTTTTCACCCAGGTGGCGTATGGGTGAATCATACATTCCCGTCCATACTTCCACCTAATACGTTTTCACGCATTCTTTTGGCACATGGGGGCGCCACGAAGGCACCAGTGGTCAACCAACTGTCTTTGTTACCAACCAGCAACAAACACATGTGGTGATTCACTTGTGTTCTCTTCTATAAAAACATGCTCCATTTTCTCTATGGCCCACAGATAATCTATCACTCCTACCATTGCTCCTACACACAACCCGGCCAGAAACCATACAACCTGGGTTGTTATCAAAACCAGGGGGAGGTTCCCATGCTGTGATTTCAATCTTAGACAATAGTTGTCATATCTCGCATATCATCATGAAAGGACTCACATATATTGAACATATTGACAATCCGTCATGACTTCCAATTTCGGATGCAACATTCAACACAAAGTTGATATTCTAAGATTATAGATGTCACCGGTATACGGGTAAATGTAAAACAGGAGCATTATCACTACTGTTTTCATGGGTGCTGAATGATTTGATTTACTGTCGGACTTTGATAGAAGTAGATACAGGCCAAGAGACATATTCATGGAAATTTTTACATCCGTGCAAGCCATCTCATGCTACATTTTCCCACGTTGAAACTGTGATTCTCCATGTATACATTGTCGGGAGAATTGTCAGTAAACAATATTAAAGATATATTGCTATATGATCAGTACAGTAGGGGTCAGGTTGATTTAAAGTTCCTTTACATTTGGCACACTATAATGTTTAATTAAAGTAATTCCTAGTGTATTAAAATATGTATTATACACCTATTCTTAGTGATAAGGATATCGATATTTGTCAGACATAGATAGGCATAACTAACGTAATTAAAACGTTCATGAATTCACATGGAGTAGACGGTGATTGATAAATCAATTTTAATTATTTACTAGCCATCCTTATCTCATTGATAAACCATGATATACCAGTGTATTTCCATCACATAAGCAGTTTCATACAAATAACAATACAACTGCCTCTATAGGTGTAGATATGTCCCATGTAGATAAATCATCTGAAGAGGTGTAAAATATGCAATGTTGTGAGGTTATCCTGGTAGAATTGAGTACATTTCTGTTGTGCCATAGCCCGGAGGCTGGGGAAGCACCGGGGTCATGGAGACCGAGTACGGATGAACCCTAGCGGCCCGACCCGTGTCCGTGTAGGGAACTCCGGCCCACAGGGCCCCTTCCTCTCGCCTATTCCCTCAGTCCTTGGTATGCCCTTATATGGGAATAGTACATCAAAACAAAGATCTATATATGCCGTTAGCTCCCCGTTTTGGGACATGGTTTTAAGTTTGCCATATTTGTGTTGGCGTTCATTATACATATTTCAAGTATTTGTGGGGAAAAGAACGTGCACGTGAATTAAATGTGCACTTCAAGCTTTCCGCAAAAGAATTTCTAGCAGTAAAATGCAACTTGTGTCCATAATACCATCACCGTGAATATATGCTTGTGTTTTCAAAGACAATAACTTGTTTCTATTTAGACATTTTATCAATATCCAGGTAGCCCATATCTGTATGTGCTGTATTGAACGCCCTACTATCTACACAACCTCCCACACATGGGTACACCATGCCTGGTTGTCAATACATGCACTACCCAGCAGGCAACACGTGAACACTGACCACCATCGTTGGCCTAACGTTCCCTATTGACGGGGTCATTGCCTAGATAAGATACACGGTAAATGTAATCTGTTAACCTGCAGAATGGCGCAATATGTCCTGATAAGGTGTACTTTCTAGTAAATGGACAACTATTGCGTAATGATTCTTGGGAGTCAAACATCGTTTGGTTTGACTTCATTGGAGCCCCCCGGGTTGGAGCCTAGAGTAATGGAGCAGCATTTATATATGTATAGGTTTAGATTCCCCTCCATGACTGTGGTACTACTAGACGGAGCAGAATTACTGAATTGATCTTAAAGCCCACGCAAAACCCCTCCCCCTTACATTCAACGATGCATTGGCCAATGAAGTTGATTTTATATTTCTGCAACCATAAGCACTTGCATTTTCAAGATATCAACTTTTAGCACCTAAATATATCATAAATCAATCTATTTATCCAATACAAAGCCTGCATTAACAGTTTGATGATTCCCCCATGGTTGCCTCTGACTAATTATCAAGGAGAAACAAACAGGTAGCTCCACTCTAAAAACAGCCACCATTATCTCCATATAACCTCCCCATTGAGGGAATCTATAGAGATAATAGAGCCATTTTCCCATTGTTACATGTTCTATCAGTCGTCAGGATGGAGGGAAGAGGGCCGGGAGGAGGGCTCCTGTGTGTGTCCTGGATCAGGATTACCATTGATTATTGGAGGCGGGTCTGTGGGGTCAGGATAAGCCGCTTTTACCTAGACTCTGTAGTGACGGACGCTGCCCACAGGGGGCGGTAGTGTAGCCCTTTGAGCTGACACGCCCCCTAGTGGTGACCTGTGAGCATATGGGACAGAGGACACAAACTTGGCTATTTGAGCTGCTTCTTCAGCTGGTTTAAACTACTTTGTATACGATATTATGATATTTTTGCTCCTGTGTTGATCAACACTCTGTGGGATATTATATGGTCACCAGGAGATTCTTAGACCAGGCTAGGAGCTAGTCAGTTGGGAGACGTCACTATTATATTGACACCTGTTGCTACAGTTTATACCCATGTTGAGGCACTATCTTGGAGTACACCCACCACTACTATTACATTTACTTGGGATAAGGACGAGATAGCACCGCCTGGGTAGCTCATCGTGAGGACATGCATGAAATACCAACTGTTCATTTCTCACTTTTTATTGGTGAAGCAGACTTTCTCCAATGATGAGAACTATATACACTACTTAAAGTCTTGAAAAGTGGTTACCGGTCGCAGTTAATAGATCCTGGGGATTACCTGGATGTGTTTTGAGATCCAAGAATTAACTACTGTGTTTTGATGTTAAAATGCTTGTTGAGAGAACGTCGGTGATCAAAAATAAGAAGAGCAAAAGGAGGTAAGTGAATTATTAGCGAGGTCATTTGACACTGGCTAAGGGGGTACATAATTGACTCAGGGTATTAACCCTGAGTAATATACACCTACTAATTTTGCGTTTTAAGACAATTTTGTGACATAGGAGAATCTTTATATTTTGGTTATCGTCCGACATAGACAAAAGTCGACAAAAACATGAGACAGGCAAGGTCGGGGGACAGCATCTAGCGCAAAGTTTTTTCTAAAAATCTAAATTTTTCTTGACTAAATTGAACTGCGATCTTTACGAATTTATTTCTCTCTTTCGCTATTATGTAAATGTAGAAAAAAAAGCTACCACCTCCATGGGCCTCCATAGGCTCCAAGGCATTAACTTTTTGGATGCAAGATAGAAATGGAATTTTCCACCATTCTGCTCCTATTTCTCTCTTCTACCCCCAAAACCGGGCAAAAACTGGGCATATTATACCGCCAGCACCAGATACATGGTGACAGAAATGTCGCCAGGGGTAAGGAGAAAGGCGCCAGGGGTAAGAGAAATGTCGCCAGGGGTGACACCAAAGTGCACCACAGGTGCACCAGAGATCCACCAAAGTGTACCAGAGGTCCACCAAAGTGCACCAGAGGTCCACCAAAGTGCACCAGAGGTCCACCAAAGTGCACCAGAGGTCCACCAAAGTGCACCAGAACTCCACCAAAGTGCACCAGAGGTCCACCAAAGCGCACCAGAGGTCCACTCAAGTGCACCAGAGGTGCACCAAATGGCACCAAATGGCACCAGAGGCGCACCACAGTGCACCAAAGTGCACCAGAACTCCACCAAAGTGCACCAGAGGTCTACCAAAGCGTGCCAGAGGTCCACCAAAGTGCACCAGGAGTGTACCAAAGTGCACCAGAGGCCCACCGAAGTGCACCAGAGGGTCCCCAAAGTGCACGAGGGGTGCACCGAAGTGCACCAGGGGTGCACTACAGTGCACAAGAGGTCCACCAAAGTGCACCAGAGGTCAACCAAAGTGCACCAGAAGTGCACCAAAGTACACCAGAGGTCCACCAAAGTGCACTAGAGGGTCCCCAAAGTGCACCAGAGGTCCACCAAAGTGTACCAGAGGTCCACCAAAGTACACAAGAGGTGCACCAAAGTGCACCAGAGGCCCACCAAAGTGCACCAGGGGTGCACCAAAGTGCACCGGAGGGTCACCAAAGTGCACCAGGGGTGCACCAAAGTGCACCAGGGGTGTGGTAAAGTGCACCAGAAGGTCACCAAAGTGCACCGGGGGTGCAATAAAGTGCACCAGAGGTCAACCAAAGTGCACCAGCGGTGCACTACAGTGCACCAGAGGTCCACCAAAGTGCACCAGAGGTGTACCAAAGTGCACCAGAGGAGCACCAAAGTGCACAAGAGGGTCCCCAAAATGCACCAGGGGTGCACCAAAGTGCACCAGAGGTCCAACAAAGTGCACCAGAGGGTCCCCAAAGTGCACCAGAGGGTCCCCAAAGTGCACCAGAGGTCCACATGAGTGTACCAGAGGTCCATCAAAGTACACCAGAGGTGCACCAAAGTGCACCAGGGGTACACCAAAGTGCACCATAGGGTCACCAAAGTGCACCAGGGGTGCACCAAAGTGCACCAGGGGTGCACCAAAGTGCACCAGGGGTGCACCAAAGTGCACCAGGGGTGTGGTAAAGTGCACCAGAGGGTCACCAAAGTGCACCAGAGGTCCATCAAAGTACACCAGAGGTGCACCAAAGTGCACCAGGGGTGCACCAAAGTGCACCAGGGGTGCAATAAAGTGCACCAGAGGTCAACCAAAGTGCACCAGCGGTGCACTACAGTGCACCAGAGGTCCACCAAAGTGCACCAGAGGTGTACCAAAGTGCACCAGAGGCCAACCAAAGTGCACCAGAGGGTCCCCAAAATGCACCAGGGGGGCACCAAAGTGGTGCACCAGGGGTGCACTTTAGTGCACCAGAGGTCCACCAAAGTTCACCAGAGGTCCACCAAAGTGCACCAGAGGTCCACCAAAGTGCACCAGAGGTCCACCAAAGTGCACCAGAGGTCCACCAACGTGCACCAGAGGTCCACCAAAGTGCACCAAAGTGCACCAGAGGCCCACCAAAGTGCACCAGAGGCGTACCAAAGTGCACCAGAGGCCCACCAAAGTGCACCAGAGGCGTACCAAAGTGCACCAGAGGCCCACCAAAGTGCACCAGGGGTGCACCGAAGTGCACCAGGGGTGCACTACAGTGCACCAAAGTGCACCAGAGGTCCACCAAAGTGCACCAGGGGTGCAATAAAGTGCACCAGAGGTCCACCAAAGTGCACCAGGGGTGCACTACAGTGCACCAAAGTACACCAGAGGTCCACCAAAGTGCACCAGGGGTGCAATAAAGTGCACCAGAGGTCCACCAAAGTGCACCAAAGTGCACCAGAGGCCCACCAAAGTGCACCAGAGGCCCACTAAAGTGCACCAGGAGTGCACCAAAGTGCACCAGGGGTGCACCAAAGTGCACCAGGGGTGTGATAAAGTGCACCAGAGGTCCACCAAAGTGCACCAGAGGTCCACCAAAGTGCACCAGAGGTCCACCAAAGTGCACCAGAGGTCCACCAAAGTGCACCAGATCTCCATCAAAGTGCACCAGATCTCCATCAAAGTGCACCAGAGGTCCACCAAAGTGCACCACAGGTGCACCAGAGGTCCACCAAAGTGCACCAGAACTCCACCAAGGTGCACCAGAGGTCCACCAAAGTGTACCAGAGGTCCACCAAAGTACACCAGAGGTGCACCAAAGTGCACCAAAGTGCACCAGAGGGTCACCAAAGTGCACCAGGGGTGCACCAAAGTGCACCAGGGATGTGGTAAAGTGCACCAGAGGGTCACCAAAGTGCACCAGTGGTGCACCAAAGTGCACCAGAACTCCACAAAAGTGCACCAGAGGTCCACCAAAGTGTACCAGAGGTCCACCAAAGTACACCAGAGGTGCACCAAAGTGCACCAGGGGTGCACCAAAGTGCACCAGGGGTGCACCAAAGTGCACCAGGGGTGCACCAAAGTGCACCAGGGGTGCAATAAAGTGCACCAGAGGTCAACCAAAGTGCACCAGCAGTGCACTACAGTGCACCAGAGGTCTACCAAAGTGCACCGGAGGTCTACCAAAGTGCACCAGAGGCCTACCAAAGTGCACCAGAGGGTCCCTAAAAAATGCACCAGGGGTGCACTTCAGTGCACCAGGGGTCCTCTGGTGCACTTTGGTGCACCAGAGGTGCACTTCAGTGCACCAGGGGTGCACCAAAGTGCACCAGGGGTGCACCAAAGTGCACCAGGGGTGCACCAAAGTGCACCAGGGGTGCAATAAAGTGCACCAGAGGTCAACCAAAGTGCACCAGCGGTGCACTACAGTGCACCAGAGGTCTACCAAAGTGCACCGGAGGTCTACCAAAGTGCACCAGAGGCCTACCAAAGTGCACCAGAGGGTCCCAAAAGTGCACCAGGGGTGCACTACAGTGCACCAGGGGTCTTTGGTGCACCAGAGGTCCACCAAAGTGCACCAGAGGCCCACCAAAGTGCACCAGGGGTGCAATAAAGTGCACAAGAGGTCCACCAAAGTGCACCAGGGTTGCACTACAGTGCACCAGAGGTGTACCAATGTGCACCAGATGCCCACCAAAGTGCACCAGAGGGTCCCCAAAGGTGCACCAAAATGCACCAGGGGTGCACTACAGTGCACCAGAGGTGCACCAAAGTGCACCAGAGGTCCACCAAAGTGCACCAAAGTGCACCAGAGGCCCACCAAAGTGCACCAGGGGTGCACCAAAGTGCACCAGGGGTGTGATTAAGTGCACCAGAGGGTCACCAAAGTGCACCAGGGGTGCAATAAAGTGCACCAGAGGTCCACCAAAGTGCAACACAGGTCCACCAAAGTGCACCAGAGGTCCACCAAAGTGCACCAGAGGTGCACCAGATGTCCACCAAAGTGCACCAGAGGTCCACCAAAGTGCACCAGGGGTGCACCAAAGTGCACCAGAGGTCCACCAAAGTGCACCACAGGTGCACCAGAGGTCCACCAAAGTGCACCAAAGGTCCACCAAAGTGCACCAGAACTCCACCAAAGTGTACCAGTGGTGCACCAAAGTGCACCAGAACTCCACCAACGTGCACCAGAGGTCCACCAAAGTGCACCAGAGTGTTAGTGTGGACCTTCATGATGGGAGCATGAAGGAGTAGAATAACTTCATCAGGAGCCTTCCACAATACCAATGGGCATACCGGATTTGTAAAAGGCGACAAAACTTGAGGGGTCTCGTGCAGTCACGTAAGCAGTCACAACCGCTGCCCATATGCGCGGGCCCGGGCCTTCTTGCTGGTGGTCTGGCATGGGATTCCTCCTCAGTGAACCACGTCTGAGATATCAAAGGCCATGGTTTGTCTGGCCCTGCCTACTATGGTACTAGCCCAGGTATGTAGGACCAGGCAAATAAAAGAACACTTGCTATCCTTCGAAAAGAGTAGGGGACGTGCCCCAGTAGTGGTTTTCTCCCTCACCTCATAGATGCGGTCATTCATTTCATAGATTCGATCATCCATAGATGCGGTCACTGCTGTATTGGGCAAGCAGCATATAAATATCTGTCCTACTACTGCAAGGCAGACTACCACTATTTCTGGATGACTCCTTGCCAACTTGAGATGTCCCGTGAGGTACTTGATCTACGTCTGGACGTTAACCCTTCCTTTACCGTACACGCATTATTGCGAGTTTACTGTACAGGACCGTACACGCATTTATGTGAGTTACCCGCCGATTTTCGACCCTCTATGGTTTGCCTAAAAGTTGGTAGAATTCCACAATTTTTTCTGACAGTAATCTATGGCATATTGTCTCTGCATATCTTAATCGGTGTGTACATACATCCAATATTTCAGAAATGCTGGGCATCTCAACTTCGATGTGATTTGAGCAATATTTAAGGCAAAAATCTAAATAAAAAGTCAAACAATATTTTTTTGGGGTGAAAAATGGTTTTGTCCAATTTTTCATGCTGAAAAAGATGGTACCAAAAGTTAAGGTCTATTTTGATGCATTCTGGCCTAAATGTAAGTTTCAATGGCAACATATACACTAAAATAAACTGTATATAATTTCAAATAGGGCTTTATCTCCCTAATCTGAACACTTAGGGCGATTTGGGTATCTTACTTTCTGGTTATTCAATATTGTTCATCTTGTCATAGGTGTACTTCTAGTTTGAATATTTACAAAATTCTTTCAGTTTCTAAAAGGTTAGACCATCCCCTAAATCCAAATATCCCATTTGAATTCTATCTGAAAAAATCTGGTCTTGGGATGGGTGTCTTTATGTGGAGCCTGATAAATTAAACAAATCAATCAATCAATCAATCAAAAGTGCACCAGAGGTGCACCAGAGGTGCACCAGAGGTGCACCAGAGGTGCACCAAAGTGCACTAGCGGTCCACCAAAGTGCACCAGCGGTCCACCAAAGCACAATAGAGGTCCACCAAAGCGCACCAGAGGTCCACCAAAGTGCACCAGAGGTCCACCAAAGCGCACCAGAGGTCCACCAAAGTGCACCAGAGGTCCACCAAAGTACACCAGAGGCCCTCCAAAGTGCACATGGCTGTTGGAAGAGTTGCCGGGGGCGAGTAAAATGCCCCCTCGGAGGTTTTACTGCAAATACTACACCTCCAAGGAGGTTTTCCATCACAAAACCATAATAATTTATGAAGATATACATATACCATAGGTAACATAAAAAGATACATTTCCAATGAAAAAGTAACAACAAATCGACCATGTACAATTGCTTTTCACAGAAGCACAAATTGCTTTTCACAGAAGCACAAATTATTTATCTTCATACACTCTGTTACCTAACCCTGAGTCATCTGTGAGTACGCTCACACGCTCAGTCATTATGTCATATGCCCATGCATATTGTGTGTGACGATATAGGCGACCTATCGATGATATATCCGTCTGTATTGCACAGGATATTCGGTAAGAGTAGATATAAGATAGCCAGGTCCGGGGCCAGGTACCATAATGGATGTCATTGTGTTGCTTTCGCTCATGTTGAGCTGTCAGGAATAGGTAAATGTACATGTGTACCAAATCGAACTATGAAGTCAACATTTCCCCCAGCACTTTCTTCCCGTCGAATTTGATATCATTGAACACAAAGGCTTTTTGGATTGCGGACAAAAAGAAGTGCATTCCTCGGCCAAGGCTTTGACTTCTTAACCATAAGCTGTGTTTCCCATTTTTTTCATGGCATTTTCAGCCAATTTAATACCTGAACCCCTGGTGTGTGACACGTAAAAATAAGCCTTATCCATCTATTTAAGCCTTCCCTGACCTCTGATATCTTCTGGCAGATGAGAACTCCCGGTAGGATAAAGTTACCATGACTACCGCTGACACCAACTCTGATTTCCCCCTGCTATTGTCAGAGTCCGTATGGGGGCACCACTGGACGTCTGTAAAAGCAGACGACCTTTTTTACGACCACTGTGCATGCGCAAAACAGGAGCCGGGTGAGAAAACTGCCGACTGCCAGTAAGAACTTGTCATAGCTCGGATTCACCTGGTCTAAATGTGTGTTGTCAGGCGTCAAAAAAGGCCAGGAAGACCCCCCGGAAGTGCCCCCACAATGGGCGTCCACAGGACGGCACCAGAGACTCCTAGGTGGCGCTTCAGCGGACCGTGGGGTTTAATTGGTGGACATGGAAGGGGCGGGAGTAGAGTGTCGCCACCTAGCGGCGTTCCCGCGGGTAATCCTCCAGTAGCCTCCTGCAGGTGGGAATCGGCCCTGGATGGCTATTAAATCTCCCCACCTGGACAGTGAGGCTGGGCAGCAGGGGAGGGGGCGGTGAGAGGAGTTCAGGGTGGGAGGGAGTATTGAGTGCCCCGTGGGAGGAAAGCCTTGGATCCCAGGTTCTAACCAACCCATGCTGGTACATAATAGAACAGAATGAATGATCCAGACGAGTTTGTACAAAATGTACAGGGCGAAGTAAACGAACCGACAACGGTATGCGTATGAGCAGGGTCAGTCCCACTGTATTCAATTTCTAAATCAGGTTTGATAAAATACAATAAATGAATAATGATATAAAATGATGATTTTCATGTTGAATGAAATGTTTAATCCCTTAGTCTGAGTAGACACATTTCCCAATGTCCCGGATAATTAAGTGAATCTGTAGTCCTAATACATGCAGGCGTCACTAAATCTCACCCAGGGTCTGAACCGTGATCCACAACGTCATATTAACGAGACAAACATAAAAGGGAGCTGCTCCTATAGCCTTTTCTCCTCTATGATTATCACTTTTTGGAAGTACCCCCTTACCACCAGGGGTCGGCCTGGTGGGGTTATGCCCCTGTGACCCTTGCCCTGCACCCTGTAGGCTACCTTTGTACCTGTAGTCCCTCACCCAGCCCTCTTTGACTTGTCACACTCAATACATGCACCTTTCCCTGCCAGCTCGTGTTTCACACAGCTCCCACCCCCAGTAGGCGCAGTGTATGACAATACATGTAGGTCTACTATTGCTGATGAAACAAAGTGGGTATTTCAATTTATCTATGAAATAGGTGAATTTAGGTAAACGTAGGGCTTACATTGAAGCGATTTTGAGTGATATTAGGTGTAAATACACACGCATGGACCACAAGATGGTAAATCTTTTTCCAATTGTCTGTATAATCATGCACGTGTATACGGATATGTTGTTCGCGTATTTATAGATTTTCCAATCTGAGCAAACATATGTAGGAACGAGGAAAAGGTTGTGCCCCTCACGACCACAACTACAAGAGTGCCCTTTGTCCCACTGACATTTACCAGCAAGTTTTAATTATGCATAAAATCTACCGCCCTTTGATCCCATTGGTCCCCCACTGAATGCTAAAGTCATGTGGTGTGTATTCATACTGCCACATGCTGCAGCACTGTGGTTTGTACTCACTGACTGCACCTTTGTCATACTGTATGAGTGTCACCATACTGTCAGTGCAGTACCCGCGCACTATGCGTTCATGAATCTATATTTCATATGAATATATTTCCGGAACGCACTGGGTTGCGGGGGTTTTTTTCTGCACCGATTTTTGATGGCTAGGGAGATGGGGATGGGCATTCTGGAAGTGTCTCTGTTGCTACTAGAGTGCCTGTACGGTAGTGTAAAAAATAGGGCTCCTCTGGGGTTTGGGCTAGGCCCGTCCCTCAGAGGTGGGTTCTATATTATTTCAAAAAAATAATACAACCATTTGTTTGTGACGTAGAAGACTCTTGTCTTTTTACGTGACTCTTGTAGTTTCGACCCTTACAAGGCGTCATCATCAGGTGGATTGACGGGGATTGATATATCATACAGTACTACTGTAGATATATTTATTGAACTAAATAGGGCCTCACACAGGAGACTCCTTTATATATTAGTTCCTTTATGCATGAATTTCTATATAGGGTGCCTTCTATACAGATAATTAGCTATTAGGTGTAATTGTATTGAAAAGTGGTTTTTTAAACAAAAGGCATCGTCATGGCTGGATTGACCCCCAAGTACGGGATGTGGGTTTTGGAACGAGGACGGATTAGGGGTCTATCCATGGCTGCCGTCTTTGGTGTTCATCCCCCAAGGGGAATGAGTCCGGAGTTTTTCGATCCAGTGGAATTCCACTAGAGCTAGGAGTCTGCGTCCCTCGTCACTTTTTGGGTGACGAGAGATGAAGTCGACGATGAATATTTTTACGTCACTCCTTTTCTGATGGTCACACTGGTTAAAGTGCCAGGGTACATCAGTTTCCCCCTCGTTGTGGGCAATGGACCCTAGGTGTTCACCTAGTCTGAATTTTAGGGCCCGTTCAGTCTTCCCCACATATTGTGTTTGGCAGCGTTTGCATTCAAGACAATATATGAGGTTTGAGCTTTCGCATGTCACGTTGGTTTTTGCTGGGAAGCTCTTCCCAGTGGTTTTTGATGTGATTGTGCCGCATTTGTCTATTTTGACACACTTGTCACAGAACAATTTGCGGCACTTTGTTTTAGGTTTTTTGGGTTGTGTGTGTCTCACAATCCCATCTTCCTCGTCATCTGACGTTGGGTAGTTGGTGGCTGCCCTGACCAGATGGTCTCTGAGGTTCTTGGGACGTCGCTGGCCTTTGACCAGACCCCCCCTCTTGAGGAATTTGGTTTGTTTTGACCCCCCCAGTCTGTCCCAATTTTTGGACACGACTTTATTTATAATGTCGTTGCCCGGTCTGTGGGTGGTGATCAGGTGGGTGGTCTCTTTATTTCTCGGTTTCTTTGGTTTGGGCTTCAGAGTTTCTTTTCTGAGTTGCCTTTTCACTTGTTCGTAGGCTTGTACTAGGATCTTCCTAGGGTAGCCTTTTGCTACAAATTCTTTGATTTTGGTTTGGCTGTGTTTCTCAAAGTCTTCAAGTTTCTGACAGATTCTGAAGATTCTTAAGAGTTGTGAGTATGGTAGACTTTTCTTGGTGGTCATTGGGTGTGCCGAGGTGAAATCTAGGTAGTTGTTGACGTCAGTGGGCTTCCTATATAAATCTGTATATAATCTGCCCGAGGTCTGGTCTAGCTTGATTTTTGTGTCCAGAAAGCTTATTTCTGAATACGAGGTCTCCGCTGTGAATTTGATGGTTTCATGGAAACTGTTTAGATGTTTCAACCATCTCTCCAGTTCATCTTTGCCGTGTGTCCACACGAAGAAGATGTCATCTATGAAACGTAGCCAAATTCTAGGTTGGAAATCATGTGCTTCTAGCGCTGCTATCTCCACATTTTCCATGAACAGATTTGCATAAGAGGGGGCTAGCCTTGTGCCCATGGCTGTGCCCCTCTTCTGCAGATAGTGTCTACCATTGAATTGGATATGGTTCATTGTCAGAACCATTTCCAATAGGGTTACCAGGCTGTTGTTTGTTGGCATCAGCCTGGGATCCCTATGTTCCTTCAACTTCTCTGCGACCACCGCTAAACCTTCCCCGTTTGGGATGTTGGTGTATAGAGAAGTGACATCTAGTGTCCCTATTTGGGACCACTTTGGAAGTGGTTCCAGATTTTCTACTCTGTTGATAAAATCTGTTGTGTCTTTTACATAGGATTTTACTTCCG
This sequence comes from Harmothoe impar, assembly GCA_947462335.1. NCBI lineage: Eukaryota > Metazoa > Annelida > Polychaeta > Phyllodocida > Polynoidae > Harmothoe > Harmothoe impar. The sequence goes on from OX381704.1 coordinate 55,565,017, forward strand.
GTACCAATGGTTTCAAGAATGCATCCACAAATGCAGACACCTTTTCAGTGGGGCATGCATTTGCTGACACTACAGGTCTGCCTGGGGGTGGTATCACCCCCTTGTGGATTTTTGGGAGAAAGTAGATGTGTGGGGTTCTGGGTTTTATATTCCTAATAGAACCTGCCATTTTGAAAGAGATCTCTCCCTCACAAGTCATTTCTATGATTTTTTCATCTACCTTTTCTGCATATTCAGCTACAGGGTCCTCATGTAGTCTTTCATATGTGACTGTATCTTTGAGTTGTCGTAGGCCTTCTTTCACATAGTCCCTAGTATTCTGTATCACTATGGCCCCTCCTTTGTCAGCGGGTTTGATAGTGATATGAATATCTTTGGAAAGATTGGTGAGGGCATTTTCCTCACCCCTGGTGAGGTTCTTTTTGGCTGGTTTGTGAGTCAGGAGGGCATTTGATACCTCCATCTCATTTATGGCTATAAAGTTTTCCAAACTTCTCGGGCCATGGGGAGCGACCCAGTTGGATTTTTCTCTTAATTCCAACATAAGGTCTTTGTCTTGGTATGGAATACCAACACTTCCCAGGGCCGTCTTTTTTTGGATCACTTTATTTCCCCAGCTCTCTGTTATCAGGGGTTGATTTTTATCTCCCTCTGGTAACAGTTGGCCACTCCCATTCTCTTTTTCAGGTTTGTGAAAGAAGGCTTTCGTACGTAAGGTATTGTGGAATTTATCTAGTTCTATTTTAATATCACCTTCTGATATATTTTGAACTACAGGGCAAAAATTCAATCCTTTACCTAGGAGTGTATTTTCATCATTGGTAAGTTTTTTATCTGAGAGGTTTACTATATTAGCAGATAAATCAGACACAACTTCAGAGCAGTTTTCAGACAACTTTATGTTGGAAACTTCAGTAGACAAATGAGTGATACAATCAGTGTCAACAGTGTTACAGGTGTTCACAGTATTTGATATGTCACTCAGGGCTTGTCTGACCTCACTCCCAAGGTCAGACGGGGATCCTCTTTGTTCTGGAATCCCTTGCCCCCTCTGTTGCCTCGTTTTCCTCGGCCTCCTTTTCCCTTTCCTCTGTTTCCCCCCCGCGCCGCGGGGGTTTCCCAAAAACCCGACTTCTTCTTGGTATCTGCCGGTTTATTGGCAGTATCAGAAGATGCCGCTGCCTCAGTGGCGGCCTTGGCTGCTTTAGCAGCCTTGGCAGCCTCTGAGGCAACAATGGCAGCCTTTTTCTGTGACTCCCTAATGGTACGGTAGGGGTCAAGAATCTGGGCTTCGGTCAACCTGCGGGTGGGGGCAGTGGATTGGCGTTTGGTTAGAGTTTTCAGTTCATCAGCATGTTCAATGTCAATTTTGTCATTTACATAATCTCTAACTAGTGCTATCTTGGCATCAGCTGTTTCTGTGCCATGCAGTTTCACAATCGTATTATAGGTTACTTCTATATTACTTTCAGATCCTGCTTCATACTCTTTGGCCATAGTGGCCAGGGTTTCTTCCCCTACTTTGGTGATAAGTAGGGCAGCCTGTTTCCGGATGTTGGTGATGCGGGTTGCAGCTTCCGGTCTCTCCATCCACTTGTCTGGGTCGCGCATTCCAAAGGCCCAAGGTTCTGGTTCACCCGACCTGTGGACACTCCCGTGGTACTCAGAACGCAGGAGGGCCCTGGTGCTCTGAGCGCCCTGGTTCTTTGCATAGCGCCACAGTGGTTTGCAGACGCTGGGCAAGATGGCGTCCAGTTGCTGTGAATGAGAAAGATTTTTATTAGTGTTCAGACTAATATAATTTTCAAAATCAGATTTTTTCAAACTCTGTTCACTACATGTAGTGTTTTGAGTTTTTGAAAAAATTCCCGAGTCCCCGTCTGTCATTGGACTCTCCAGGTCTCTCCCTGGGGTGTCAATGGCAGATTGGGGTGTGTTGGTGTTTGTCAGTGTGGGTGCACTACCCACATTGATGTTCACCACATTGTTTGTGATTGAAGACACTTGGTTGCACTTAACCGAGTGTGTTTCAGTCACTGACATTGTGTCCCCAAAGGGACTGTCATTAGAGGTCGGGCTCTGAATGTACACATCATGAGCGCTTCCCTCTGTGAATAGACTGTTGGGGAAACCCCTGCTATTCTGGCTGTGTGCCAAGTCGGTCAGTCGGTGGTGTGGGGGCACTCCCCGCACCGTTCGACTAACCGGCTCAGTGAATGTGTGTCTGACTGTGTCAGACCCACTACATGCGTTGTCAGTTGCAAGTGAAATCAAATTTTGAAGAGTGGTGTCTACATCAGTGCCCGAAGCTGTGTTATGTGTACATCTGTTACCCGCTGGGTTGTTGTTATAACTACAGGTGGGGGTCTTAAACTTATGTAGTCTGTCTACTCTTACTGAGGCGGATAGGCGAACACCGGCTACGGCCGCCATTTTGTCTGTTTGGCGCCGAGTGCGGTTACTGTTACTATCAGTCACACAGGAATTCAAATTTACTCGTTGGGGAAAGAAATCATGGAGTACAAGCTGTTTCAAAACCTTCCGGTTCCTAAAACTTACGCTGTCCTCCGTGATTTTGGACCTGGTAGGGATCGGGTCCGCTGCTTTGGTCGCTTCCTTCAGGGTCGACCGTAGGCGTTTGCGGGCCGGTCCCTCCGGTTTGTCGCCTTCATCGCCCGTCTGCTCTTTCTCGTCGGGTGAATCCAGCATGTCTTCGAGGTCCCTCTTCTTACGTTCGCACTCCTCCTTGGTCTCCTCCACCAGCTGGTCGAGGTTGGGAGTGTTTCCGCTCGTCGAGGGCTGCTCTCCTCCAGTCGAAATCGCCGAGTCTACAGTAGTTTCCTGCTGTTGACCCGGTGCCGGACTGTCCACACTCATACCGAAATGTGGACGCCGGTTGGCCGCCTCCTCTCCGTGGATGGAGTCTCTGGCAGTCGGCCCGAAGAAAGACATGGCAATGGGGTGAGTATAAATCACATATGTAGGAACGAGGAAAAGGTTGTGCCCCTCACGACCACAACTACAAGAGTGCCCTTTGTCCCACTGACATTTACCAGCAAGTTTTAATTATGCATAAAATCTACCGCCCTTTGATCCCATTGGTCCCCCACTGAATGCTAAAGTCATGTGGTGTGTATTCATACTGCCACATGCTGCAGCACTGTGGTTTGTACTCACTGACTGCACCTTTGTCATACTGTATGAGTGTCACCATACTGTCAGTGCAGTACCCGCGCACTATGCGTTCATGAATCTATATTTCATATGAATATATTTCCGGAACGCACTGGGTTGCGGGGGTTTTTTTCTGCACCGATTTTTGATGGCTAGGGAGATGGGGATGGGCATTCTGGAAGTGTCTCTGTTGCTACTAGAGTGCCTGTACGGTAGTGTAAAAAATAGGGCTCCTCTGGGGTTTGGGCTAGGCCCGTCCCTCAGAGGTGGGTTCTATATTATTTCAAAAAAATAATACAACCATTTGTTTGTGACGTAGAAGACTCTTGTCTTTTTACGTGACTCTTGTAGTTTCGACCCTTACAAGGCGTCATCATCAGGTGGATTGACGGGGATTGATATATCATACAGTACTACTGTAGATATATTTATTGAACTAAATAGGGCCTCACACAGGAGACTCCTTTATATATTAGTTCCTTTATGCATGAATTTCTATATAGGGTGCCTTCTATACAGATAATTAGCTATTAGGTGTAATTGTATTGAAAAGTGGTTTTTTAAACAAAAGGCATCGTCATGGCTGGATTGACCCCCAAGTACGGGATGTGGGTTTTGGAACGAGGACGGATTAGGGGTCTATCCATGGCTGCCGTCTTTGGTGTTCATCCCCCAAGGGGAATGAGTCCGGAGTTTTTCGATCCAGTGGAATTCCACTAGAGCTAGGAGTCTGCGTCCCTCGTCACTTTTTGGGTGACGAGAGATGAAGTCGACGATGAATATTTTTACGTCACTCCTTTTCTGATGGTCACACTGGTTAAAGTGCCAGGGTACATCAGTTTCCCCCTCGTTGTGGGCAATGGACCCTAGGTGTTCACCTAGTCTGAATTTTAGGGCCCGTTCAGTCTTCCCCACATATTGTGTTTGGCAGCGTTTGCATTCAAGACAATATATGAGGTTTGAGCTTTCGCATGTCACGTTGGTTTTTGCTGGGAAGCTCTTCCCAGTGGTTTTTGATGTGATTGTGCCGCATTTGTCTATTTTGACACACTTGTCACAGAACAATTTGCGGCACTTTGTTTTAGGTTTTTTGGGTTGTGTGTGTCTCACAATCCCATCTTCCTCGTCATCTGACGTTGGGTAGTTGGTGGCTGCCCTGACCAGATGGTCTCTGAGGTTCTTGGGACGTCGCTGGCCTTTGACCAGACCCCCCCTCTTGAGGAATTTGGTTTGTTTTGACCCCCCCAGTCTGTCCCAATTTTTGGACACGACTTTATTTATAATGTCGTTGCCCGGTCTGTGGGTGGTGATCAGGTGGGTGGTCTCTTTATTTCTCGGTTTCTTTGGTTTGGGCTTCAGAGTTTCTTTTCTGAGTTGCCTTTTCACTTGTTCGTAGGCTTGTACTAGGATCTTCCTAGGGTAGCCTTTTGCTACAAATTCTTTGATTTTGGTTTGGCTGTGTTTCTCAAAGTCTTCAAGTTTCTGACAGATTCTGAAGATTCTTAAGAGTTGTGAGTATGGTAGACTTTTCTTGGTGGTCATTGGGTGTGCCGAGGTGAAATCTAGGTAGTTGTTGACGTCAGTGGGCTTCCTATATAAATCTGTATATAATCTGCCCGAGGTCTGGTCTAGCTTGATTTTTGTGTCCAGAAAGCTTATTTCTGAATACGAGGTCTCCGCTGTGAATTTGATGGTTTCATGGAAACTGTTTAGATGTTTCAACCATCTCTCCAGTTCATCTTTGCCGTGTGTCCACACGAAGAAGATGTCATCTATGAAACGTAGCCAAATTCTAGGTTGGAAATCATGTGCTTCTAGCGCTGCTATCTCCACATTTTCCATGAACAGATTTGCATAAGAGGGGGCTAGCCTTGTGCCCATGGCTGTGCCCCTCTTCTGCAGATAGTGTCTACCATTGAATTGGATATGGTTCATTGTCAGAACCATTTCCAATAGGGTTACCAGGCTGTTGTTTGTTGGCATCAGCCTGGGATCCCTATGTTCCTTCAACTTCTCTGCGACCACCGCTAAACCTTCCCCGTTTGGGATGTTGGTGTATAGAGAAGTGACATCTAGTGTCCCTATTTGGGACCACTTTGGAAGTGGTTCCAGATTTTCTACTCTGTTGATAAAATCTGTTGTGTCTTTTACATAGGATTTTACTTCCGGTACCAATGGTTTCAAGAATGCATCCACAAATGCAGACACCTTTTCAGTGGGGCATGCATTTGCTGACACTACAGGTCTGCCTGGGGGTGGTATCACCCCCTTGTGGATTTTTGGGAGAAAGTAGATGTGTGGGGTTCTGGGTTTTATATTCCTAATAGAACCTGCCATTTTGAAAGAGATCTCTCCCTCACAAGTCATTTCTATGATTTTTTCATCTACCTTTTCTGCATATTCAGCTACAGGGTCCTCATGTAGTCTTTCATATGTGACTGTATCTTTGAGTTGTCGTAGGCCTTCTTTCACATAGTCCCTAGTATTCTGTATCACTATGGCCCCTCCTTTGTCAGCGGGTTTGATAGTGATATGAATATCTTTGGAAAGATTGGTGAGGGCATTTTCCTCACCCTCACCTATCAAAGGAATGATAAAATAGATACAATCTGAGCAAACACGATTTCCTTCTTTGGGTAACTAGGGAAACCATCGGAGAGTACTCGTGTCCTGTCGTCCCGGACATGTACCTCCCCTATAAACAGGACTCTGAGGGATGCTTTCATGTGATAGAAAAAAAAAGTCAAGGAATGGATATCTCAATATCAAATCACAGGCATTGTCAAGAATGCATCATATCAATTGTTAAATACACTATCAGTCATAGATGATAGATGGTTTAAGGATACATTGTATATACCGCCATGCTATTGCGGTATTTCCAAAGTTACAACATATATACATGTATATATATATCACGCTTAATGGTTTTACAGCATATGAATAGAAAGTACACTGCATGTAAAATGCATCACTTTGTCATAAGGTTTGCTCCTGGGAATAAAACCCTAGGGGTGAAATCCCTCTATTTGCATATTAGAATCATATTAGAAACTACAACATCCATCCCTTGTCGTGTGTAGATCCTTCGGCCGTCCTCTCTCTATCACCTGTGGCACCATTGTAGATTCATGTATATTAAGGCTGCAGCTTGAAGACAGCTGGAGGGTCACCTATTTATGACATCAGCACAACACCTGGACGCCAGGGCTGCAAAAGTAATACTGTATACAGCCCTGCGGCCACCCAGGGCACTAGAACCACAGATATTTGGTACCTATGGACAGACCATGGAATAAACATGGTGAAAACTGAGGATCGGGTGGGGAGGGAGGACAGTGACAGGTGTTGTCTCCTTGTAACGAAAATAAGAAGCCTTACGGTCATTAACGATTTCCAAATGTATACTATGGATGTCACTGCTAAGGTGTACAGCAGTGTACTCTATATCAAATGTCTGGAAGCCTGAAAACGTGTAACAATTTTTGTTACCATGACACTGAGAAAAGGGGAAAATGTGAGGACGATTCCATCATTCAAAACATAGGGTATCACTTTTACAAGCACGACTTACATACTAATAGTCAGCATAGCCGCTAGGTATATACGGCTGCACGCTTTGCACTGACTTCTTACGTCCCCATCCGCAGGGCTATCTTGCGGTGTCAGTATTTATCTCTATGCTACATGCGCTTTAAAGGAGGCATTTCTTTATGTGAGGGTCCGTTTTTGAGACAGGTATGATTCACAAAGCAGAGGCCCTATACCTGGTACACAAAGGTGTAATGCCTAAAGACAAGGGACAGTGACCCAGATTATGTCAACGGTAATCCATCAGTGGCTTAGATCAGAATTCGATTTGATGTTGTTATTGGTGTTTTTTGGGGTGAATTTTAGTGTGTTTGGAGAGGTGACGAGACAAGAAAAGAAGAAAAACGGATAAGAGCTAGAACGTTGCACCTACGCACAAAAAGAAAAACAGTATCTCTCCTTTCCATAGTATTCCACAATACATATAGCTGCCATTTGTAGGCCTGTATAATTAAAGCCGCAACTTATAATGAATATTACTCCCCATGAGCAATATTCTTTCTTGTCTTGTCACCAAGGGCAGGAGTAATACTTTCAACGCTGAACATAGTGTTTCGCCGCAGGGCATTACCTCTGTCCTTACCATCGTTAAGATAAACCAGACATGTATTTATGTTGAATGTTGATAATTGGAAAATACCTTAGAAGGCGGTATGTGGAGGGGTGTGGTATGTGTGGCAGTTCTTTATACTAACTAACTTTTAGGACTCATACACGTTGACCGTATTCCAGTCATATAGCAAGTTGTAGTTATATAAAATACCTGGTGTATGGGATTATTTTAAGCCATTTGAATCATAGTTCGACTCATTAGCACGACCAGTTCATTTATAAACGATATAATGCATTAGATCACATACAGTCCCAGAAGGGTGCCCGTACCAGCAATGGCATTTCCCCATACATAGTACACATTAAAAAGAAAATACTCCATGCGTTTAATGATCCATTTAACCTTGCTCCAATAGCTCAACAACTGTGCCCCTCTATCCAAACCTGTTGGCATCTGTGTCATGATAAAGTCCATTTGCCCCTCATCGTATTGGCCGGTCTACAACTGTTGGTGACTTGACCTGTGGCCCGGGCCGGTCATGGCAGGCCTGTAATCAGTAATCTGTCATTATTTGGCTGGATCCGGACACTCGGGCCATACCCGGGCCATACCCGTCCCCTCCATCACCCGGGCCGCCAGCACCACCAACAACACTCATTAGTTCTCCACATTGACATTTTGCTGAACTGTCTCTTTGTTGTCTCTGTTCCCGAGTATCCCACACCAATGTAAACATGTTAAAAATATACACTTTCCATCATGTTCAGGTAGGGGCGGGAGTGGAGCGGGAGGGGTACTGGCGTGATTTGGGGCAAATTTGTGAAATACTCGCGTGTTCTGTGAACTAATTACTGGTTCTTTTCCATTCCACCCAAACACCTCCGTAAACTAAATATGAATTATTTCGAGGATACAATTATTTGCTTGATCATATCGCTCTGAATAGCATCATATAGGGAAGCCCCTCTTTGCAAAGAGTCCCGAGTTGTGTTGATAAGGCCAACACTGTGAACCTCCTGTGTACCTCACTAGGATGGCTATTGCACTGAGTGTACTTTAAGGTATTGCCCTCAGTATGGTACATGTATATCCTTGTTGCGTGGTAGAGGAGGATTACTGCAAGTATTCCTCAACTGTACAATAATAACACCACCTAATCCCTCCTTCTAGACAGGGTGGATTGCCTGGATGCAGTCATTTATCATATATGACTTCAGAGTTCTCAAGGCCAAAGGTTGAAAAATGTGAATTATTACCCCATTACTTATGAAAGAGACTTATGTTTATATGTATTAGAGGTAATTATGTCAGTTTGATATCCTAAAGAGCAAGCAGATTAAGTTGTTGACATAACCAGTAGTAACTGTAAATGTGCTTCATCACGACAGATATACATGTCTCATTCCCCTGCCATCGCTGTTCTCATCAATCACACTTAGTTAGGTATGGTGTTGTACTGTGGTGTACTTAATTAAGACAGAATAGAACCCGGGATATATCGGGTAAAGCACGCTCTTCTGTAGAAGTCCTTACACAACATACCGGTACGCCATTCAGGACGTGTTATGTGGACCTATATGACGACTAAGCCTATGGCTATGTCGGACGTGAAAGGTACTCCTCAGCATCTAGTCACCGTCCCTGATTAGAACACATTCAGGTGTAATGAGGTGTGCTTTTCTTTTACCAAAACAGCGAAAGAAAAATAGATTTGAACTGCTGGTGACCAAAAATCTGAAGGGAGTCCCTTCCCAAATGTGCCTTTAGCCATTGGAGATGGTGGACGGGTGTGAGATTTAGATCTTGTGCCAGCCCTGGAGGTGTGTAAGGGGGGGGGGGTGTACCGTCTTTAGTTGATCCAGGGGGATTGGGAGAGGGGGGGGGGGGGTCAACGTGCTGTATGACCTAATACTTACCACACAGGGTACCCACAGGCACTGTACTGTGTGAACTATCCAGTCATCTACACAGCCAAAGAAAGGTCCACACTGTTTTCGGTGAGAAAGAAAAGTGTCCCACATTTTAAAAGTGCGGCCACAAATAAATCATCTTAAGCTCAACATCTTCAAGCCAATTTTGGTTATCTAAAATAGAAGGGTGACGCTGCAAAAGGGAGACGGTATGACATTCCTTGGTGTGGCGAAACACTCCTATATTTAGGAGCCGAGCCCCTGCAAAGACACCTTTGCAGTTCGTCGACTTTCAAGATTTATTAAAAAGTCCTCAATTCTTCAAAGGATTTCCCTCAGTTATTACTAGCAATTGCCCCGTTGTCCGGCCTGTGGTCAGTATGTAACTGGTGTGAGATTAAAGGGTGCTGAGTTGATATCAGGACGGGTTGCCACCGTGCCCCTTGGTCAGGGGTTAATGTAGCAGAACATGCAGGCACTTCTACCACCTGCATGTACTAAGTGGGGGCGCGTGGCAGTGAGGTGGGTGGGGCAGGGAGGGGTAGCACGTCTGTACCAGGGGGGTATTACAGGATGGGGGTGTCCCTGGGAGTGTCACCTTGGTAATTAGGTGACATAATGTCAACCTAACAATGACTTGGCAAAACAGGTCGTTGTGTCTGTATATATGTAATGGACTGTCTTTGTGTAGATTGACTGTCTATATCAGACTTCTTGCATTGAGTTGGCTCGTGTCAAACTGAAACTAGAAGGGTGACGGTGGAGGGAGGGAAGGGGGGTAGACAAAAAAGATTGATGTTATCATTGATCACATCGAAGTTCACAAATAACTAAATAAAATTGAGAAAAATAACAACAAATCACAATAATGGGACATTACAAAGCAGTATCTCAGTATGAAGACCAAGATAATACATAATATGTTGTAACTGCAGCGGAAGTTATCAATTTCCTTCTAAGAAGTCTTTCAGTATTACTATGGAAGGGACCTGTTTGTCAAAGGGTACCGTTAGGTAGTTCCCCCTGGGTCTCCAGGTATACATTTAGTGAGTGACTTCGGTGATACACTATACAGCAATCACGAGTAAGGAAACGCACGACTTAAACCCCGCTAACACCATAATGACATTATTGCCACATTATTACCACTAACAAGTCTTGTCAGGCCTGCCACCAGCTACCCTGTAATGTGGTATAAAAGGCGGTCTGAAGTCAACACGGCTACACAAAGATGGGGTGGCAGGCATATGGCCATGGTAACATCCAAAAAGGGGGGCCTGCCTGCGGCTCTGCCCCTTCCCCAGTCTCATCCAGAGAATGGTAGCCACGGGTAGCCTCCTCTGTACTCTGATTTGGCCCAGAGGGGAGGGACAAGGTAGTGATGCGCGTAGCCGAGCAGAAAAAAGGATTTCGGCAAGTTTTTTGTTGTCCGCCAGAGGGCAGTGGCAGAGGCCGGCAGGGGGCGCGGCGGGACGCAGGGCTAATTAGCGCCACCTATGAGGAGGTTGGGGGCAGGTTTTTTAGAGCCTCCGCCACACGGGGGCGCCAGTGTCGTGAGTATGGAGATGATGTGAATTTAATATGGAGATATTGGGTGACATGATAGGAAAGGGACGGACCGGCGGGTGTCCTGGGGTGGGTGGGCGGAGGCTGAATGGGTAGGTGTCTGTCTGGACGACGGGTGGGCGGGAGGGATTTTGGGGAGGAGTAGTGGGGTATGTTGGTGAGGTAAAAACCCCTCCTACTCCACACTTCGCCCACCCCCATGTATTAAAAGAGAGGTAGGCACGCAGGGGTAGTGTCAACCCCCCCCCCCCCCCTCCACCCCTTACCTGGGCCTCCACCTTGATCGTCCTGTCAGTCTCAATGTCCGTGTGAAGGGGACAAGTAAAGCTCAGCATCTCCCACTGCCTAGAGGAACCAATCAGATTGGGCAGCACACCTGGCTGCAGCACCTTCTAATCAACAGGGTCTAACAGTTTGGACTTTCTTTAAAAGTGAAGCATATGCATACTTTAGTCAGACGACTACCGGCCACTACAAGTCCCAACATTAAAACGAGAGCTAGACGTGCAATGCTCTCTGTGTACCCTTCAGAGGGTGGCTGTGATTTCTTGGATGTGCCACAAAATCAGCAGACGACAATTTCCCCACTCTGACGGAGCTGGCGAGGCCAGCCCAGGTTGTCATAGACGCTGACAGTTCCTTGACCGCCCGCCAGGGGACTGTCGTACCCAGCGACCCAGATCCACTAACTGAGGAACAACAACATCATCAAAAAACTCAACAAACTCTCCAGCCCCCTCCCCTTTAGCAGTCAGTCTTCTGTGACCACATTTATCACATTTTTATTTGGACGCCGCAGCAGCAGACCGCAACAGTCAGAGAAGGAACAAAAGTCGACGGTGGTGAGGACAGGAGCTCAGTATAGGACGACTCCTGAGTCTGTCACCATAGAGACAGACACACAGACAGACAAACTCTGACGCGGGAAGAGCTGGATGCAGCGTTCCTCAGCCACATCCTTCATCTAGTGTGCTTCAAACCATCTCATGACAAGGACCAACCTCTGGTCCTCAAACAAACTCTGATTCTACAAACTTTAAACGATAAGTCCTCTCGTTGAAGTGGACTTTAATCTGGATCTCTTACACTGTTCTCTGCATTGGAATATTTCAAGGAGTTGTTCTCGGCTCAAACATCTTGGTTAGTGAATTCTGAAGACTAAGGACATCAGCGACAAGATTCCCATGACAGGACTGCTTAATGGAGAATGACATTAGCTGGACTCAAGAAGAAGAAAATAGTGACATTGAAAAGAACATCCATTATCGGACGAAGTTTTGAAAAAATTGAAGCTGGACTTCATTTTTCAAATTGATCAAATTGACAAGACACTGAATGTGTTACTCTAATAATTGAATTGAACACGTGATAGTAAAATTCGAAAACGTTTTACATTGTAGTTACAACGATTGACTTATAAATGAGTCATAAAGGACCTGTCCCAGTTTCCGGGGTGGCACGAGACTTATAGCAACATACAGGCTACCCAGTGACTATATCCACGACTGTGTGGGCGACACAAAACCATCTAAAGACTGCTCAGTCCCAGCTCACACTGACTCAATCAAGTTAGAAACGGAAAATTATACAAACATTACGTCAAGATATATTAGATCTTTATCTAGATACTTTTTGACTTGGAAGTACTGTAGCATCCCAAATGGTAGCAGGAGACAGCACAGTGGTGACCCCCTCCGCACCCGCCATGCTGGACTATTATGACTACAGACCCTACACGGGTGGATACGGCCCGGGGCCTGGGGCCTATCAGGGGCCTTATGGTGATGCTGGCCCCGGGGGAGGAGGAGGCCCCATGCCCCACCCCGGGGCCGCCCCGCCCCTCTCCCCAGCCGGCCCTGGAGCAGCATGCTGCTACTATGACCACTACGGCTACCCACTGCCCCCACCCCAGGGGCCGCCCCAGGACGAGCCCCCACCCGACTACTACCAGCAACACGACTACAACAGCTACACCGCCACATGGTGGCACGACCAGCAACAACAATATCAACAACAACAACAACAACAGCATCAACAACAACATCATCAACAACAAGAACAGCACTGGTATATACATGTATATATAAATCATTGTATGGTCCTCCTTCAGGGAATTCCCCGTTCCCCGTAGCAGTCGTTTTAGAGATTCTATTATAGATGTGACATTTGCTAAGGCTGCAGTTAGATTCCTAAATTATAGGTATTCATTCAATACCCCCCGGTTCTATTATTTGATACGTTGTGCAGATTCAATGGGTGATGCGTCAGTAGACCACAAGGCTCGTGGTCGTCACTTCCTTAACACTTAAATTGTGAGCTGGAACCAACCAACGTTCCGGGCCAACGTTATACAATTAGTTATTCTTTGTACTGATAGATGGGATAGTAGTACATGGCAATGGTTGCTGTGTTCAAGAGTGAGGATCTCTCATAAATAATTCACATAAGTTATGTTAACTTCAAATAGATAACCTCTGGTAGGTGTGTAATTCACTATGGGGGCACATATATACTGTGAGTTTATCCCTCACCATGTGTGTCTAGATCTACCTGATATCCTGCCTGATGAATGTATCCACGTTTAACCAGTGTTACCGAAATGGTGTACTTTGTGTAATACATTTCTCATCATCCCATCATCTGTAGTCTTATCACCCCCAGTGTCCAAGTGTGTACAAGTATGATAAACTCATAAAGCTACACCCTTCAAGTATTCACCTTGTTCACTTGTTACCTGAGGACCTAATCTCAGTCCTGATAGCTATGATGCTCGACCCTATTGCTTTCGTAACGTATTACATAAACCCCATCAACTCGTTGAATAATTACACAGCCTCCAGATATAACCCCCACCTTTCACACATGTATTATGTGTTAACCCTTTAAGGTCAGCATAGTGCTTTACTGCTGTAATGATTGATGAATCCAACCCTAGTGAGTAACTCACCAAGGTTGCATTCATGCACTTTGCCAACCCTACTGGGTTATCAATACACCCACGAAGAGTTGGTATGATGCACCAATGTAGTAGCTGGCTCTGCATTGGTGCATCATGTAATACATAGCTAATGCATCATGTGCTCGTTGCTGAGATGATACTAAGTGTGTGTGTTGTGTGTACTTGCAGCCCCCAGACAGAGGTGAAGCATGTGCCCGTGTCCACACGCACCAACCTGAAGCAGGCCTTGATGCGGCAGCAGATCGCCGATATCAACAAGCGCACAGAGACTAATGAATATGACAGAGGCTTCAACCAGCAGCAGCAAGAACAGCTGCAGCAACAGCAGCAACAGCTGCAGTCTACCAATATCAACATGCCCAGCTCCACAGCCAGTACCGAGGTACCCACACAGGTCCTACAGGTCGGTATCCCCTCTTATATCTACGTGTAGTGATATCCTTAATTTAATAACAACCTAAAGGTACAGGGGGCGGCTATTAAAGATAAGTGAATCCTGATATTATCTCTGTCTTTGGTACCTACTTAGCTTTGTCTTTCAACACTGGTTTTAAGGTTGGTTGAAAGTGTCTGGACAGCATGGGTACATGTATATACGGCGTATCGAGAAGTGCGTGGTCAATTAAAAGCTCCAAGGGACCTGCTGATACTCTAGATATGCTTAAATCCATTAGAGTTAACCCCAGGAGTAAGTGGACTCAGCAGCATTAAAATACCAACTGTGATACAGTAAAGCGTTAACCTTTAAAGGGTCGCATAGTACTTTAATGCATTGAACCCTGTGTCGCCATGATGTATGTACGACTGCAGCACTAGTGAGCGCTATGTCGCCATTTATGGGTTAAAGGAGCGTATGTTAAATATGTCGGGAGTAAACGTTTTAAGGTCTAACATACGATAAGAGAAGTGTTTTACAATTTTATAAGTGGATCACATATATCAATGCACAGTTGTCTGCAAATCGTGTAATACAAATATGTAATTGAGTCGGGTGTATCTGAGTAAACCAGAACACTGGGGGTAAGGCAGAGCGTGCCAGGCACAAGGTGGTACACATTATGGGGATACTGATCATTTTGAAGATCAATACATGTCTATTCCAATTAAAGCCCAAATATTTGAGGTGCATCGTAAATTCCATACCAGCAGAATACAATTGGAGGGGCAAAATAGAGACGCGTGACTTCAGAATGACTATTCGGCAGTATATGTTGGACATACAAAGGTGGATCCAACCTAGTAATAACCTACACAAGTACAAAGGGTGATTGGATCCACGCCTCCGGGCAGCACAAGGAAGTGCTTTGTGGACATTTTCCATCTTGAGTATCCACATTGTCAGCAGCATTGTGCAATAGTATCTTTGGTGGTCGGTATTGATGTATACAGACCGAAGGGGTATCCCCGTGGTGCTGGCTATATATGGAGTTGGGAGGCTGCCAAGATTGTCAAGTTTTAAGTTGTAGCTTTTTAAGGAGCAGGTGATGAGAGGTGCAGTAGACACGGGCAGGGTCTCCAGGTGCACACTCCTCCAGGGCGGGGGCCCAGGTACCTGTCACCTGTCTCCAGGGTCAGGCCGAGCACAGGTCCGGGTGGGACGACAAGGGCACGGGGATCTCCCCTCATTTTGAGGAAGAAACCCCTGAAATGACTGAAATGTGATTTTGTTGGCACAGAGTCAAGATCCATTGCTTTAGTGCAAGAAAGGGGTGACGCATACTGGTACTTGTATAGATAGAACTGGGGCATTAAAAAGGTGGCATTGTGTCATTAGTTTATGTTATGCGTATTAGATTGATGTATATAACAAAGCAAAGGAAGCAATGACAAATACATAGGAATAAAGTGTCCAATTTAAATACTTCGATTGAGAAGAATAGGAATTGTGATAGGCACGTGCTCTTTGAAGTAAACTAAATTACCCAGACAAAATGATGACGTAATTGGTATAACATAGTGCCAAAATATGGGACAGTGGAAGTATGAACTCAATGAGATAAGCATGTGCGGGTAGCATATATACTAAATGAAATAGTATTTCATCTATATAATGCATCATTAACTGTACACCGCGTTCGCAAAGGATATGATATTAATCCTTGATACCAAAGTCAATAGGAGGTGTTTGTATCCTAACTTCAAACCATAATACACTTTTGTCAACCATATTAACTTATTTCCATAATATGAGGATGAATAATAAAATCATAATTGACGGGGCACAAAAAGAGCAGGCGCAGCCATTCAACTGAGATGGAGAATTAGTGGACGCCACAGGTGGTTGGTGATAAGTGAAGCGTGACATGTTAATCCCATCATGTCAGTGACATGGGAACCAGCCTCCCCGCCATGCCCCCTATCGGCACTCACATTAACTATCCATAGCCAGCCATGTGGAACTTAACTCTTACATTCTGATAGCATTTCTCGTTTTATAATCAATATTCCCTTGAAATGAGACTTAGGTTAGTTCTGTTTTTTGTTGTATCTTTTATTCTATGTTTAACTTCCATTGAGTTTCTTCTTGTTAGCTAATTTGTTATTTAAGTATATTTTAGTAAAGCTCGAAATGGGAAGAGTTAACTGCGCATGAAATGCCAGCTTTTTAGGGGGAGGGGCATTCAGTGTGAAATTGTCGTCTGCTGGATGGATGGGTACCAAAAGCAGACGACATTCGCCGCTGAGCGCACACAACAACTTAGACAGAGGGCAGCGAGCGTCGATCCCATTGGTCCGTGTTAGTTTACCCCCACTTAGGAGTTTACATGGGAAGAGTTCATTTTCTAGGACTTGTGATCCGAGTCAGCAGTATTTTATTGGGAGATCATTCCACATATCTTTTGATATTTAGATGCAGATATTTTAACTCATCTAAACGTGAGTGATAATACTTAACAATACAAATAAGCTGGTTGATCACCAGTGGAAGCATCATTATGTTGACCACAGAATATGGCTACCAGTACTCACAGGCCCTTGTGAATGGAGGTTTCATGGATGAGCACAATTATGGAAACTACCAGTATTTAACAGAGGACCCTTATGTCGACTGGGAGGAGGTGAGTCTAGGTCACCTACATTTAGGTTATTCGAGGCAGGGCTCGTTCATTATGGACCATGTGTGCTTTGTAGATATCAGAGATTGATTTTTCATTGTCAAATCCCAAAATTTCTCGCTTGATTTAGGACTTATAGGCTAGTATGTATGACATTCAATAAAACTATGAGGTTGACGTCATAGAAATATTATTCATAGCGACCTCTCTAACGAACAGGGATGACATATATTATCCATAAGTCGGACAGTTTGGATAAGGAAATATTAGATAGTTTAGACAAGGACATATTAGACGTCTGTTCTTTGAGTAGACCTATGACATAGTGTGTTGGATATGGGATATAGTCTGGGTGATGGTGTAACATCTGGGGGACATTAAGGCTCCCGGAGGTGAACTGACATGTATATGCATGCTTCATCGTTCTCATGACTCATACTACTAGTATATATAGTACATGTACTATACCCAGGATCATATATTTTTCGACTTTATAGCTTAAACGTTATTTAACAAAGTCCGTGCAAAAATTGGTACAGTTATGCATGCACAATATGTATATTAAATTAAGAGCGGTCTGTATAGACGTGTGTAAGGTATTGCTGACATGAGTTGGTCGATCTAACGTTACCCACCCTGAGGGGAGTAGACGGGTCGGTGGGTGACGCAAGCAGTCCTCCAGCTGACCCGAGCCTTAACCTGCCTCACATCCTCCTGGGTCCGCTATACTAAGGCAGACCTGTCATTAAAACAACAATACAAAAAGAGGGTCATATGGTATAAATCTGTATTGGTTTCCATGGTACTTCATTTCTACTTTGTGTGATTGTTCATAACCACCATGTATAAGTCCATGGTGTCCTCAGCCAGGGTGCATTCTCTGAAGGACGCTGCATAAAGTTATAAACAAAGAGGATGCGGATCTTAATCTATTAAGGGTGTAAGGAAAATAAAGTTCTGAAAAATGTCCCTTTATAGATGATAGATCCCAGGTGCGGCCCCCAGCTTGTTTATCTATTAGGAATTAAACATGAACCCATAAGAATACAGACAAAGAGGACTTTACTTAGAACTTTTGTAAAGTTCCCTCAGTCAGCTCCTGGGGTCAGCTCTATACGCTCTGTTTGGAGAGCAGCATTTTACATTCTGGTTGTGACAATGAGGCGGTGAGGTGAGCGGGGTCAGTGGTAGTTGGTGAGGAGGAGATACATGTATAAGTGTAGAGACAGGGCCGCCTCAGGGGCAGAGGGAGCCGGGTGCTGAATGACCACCATGGGTCAAGGCTCAGTGAGCTGCACCTTATACCATGGTCACTATACAGACCGGACTGAGGTCACTCATTGAACATAGACAGTGTTACACAAAGCATCTCACTCACAGTGCAGGGATCTAGCCACATCATATATATCTATATCTGGGAGGACTGATACACAGCTGTTACAGTACCTGTACCGCTGTATTGGGGATCGTTGACCTGAGATGACACTTACACGGGTAAAATGGCTCTTATTAATTATACTATGCACAGCTATCTTCTTATTAAATAATTAATTATACCATATACAGCTATCTTGTTCTGATTATCCCGGACGTCATGGGTAGAACTTATTGGTGTGGGTTTATCTGCAGGAATAACCCTGGTGTGTGTTGAGAGGCCATACCTGCCAGGTGGTCACCAAGTATAGGCTATAGACGGTGCCAGAGATTTGTGATACATGGACGTTGTTCACCTGGTCAGTTCTCACTGCTGGACATGTAGTTAACACTCTATTGTCACCACTAGCGTCTAATGGTGGATGTACCTGTGGATCGTGTATGGATACCCATCACAGAGTAAAGATTACCAGTACCTGTATGTCTTTGTGCCCATGTCGAGGACTGAGCAGATTTTAAAGGACAAAAGAAAGGTTTTTAGTGAATTTACATAGAACCACACATAGAAGCTTTGAGTTCATTCTTTAAATGACTACACAGCCATTGTGCCTCGTGTAGAGAATATTTTTAGTTTTCTCGTAGATAAAAACATCTGTTTTGTATTATCATATGCCTACCCCAGGGACATATACGTCTATACATTTGCATTGTGCCTTCCAATGTGCAGGTTGAATATGCAGTGGCCAACACACCAATGTCTTCATCTGTCTCATATATAATGAATCCACACCTGTCTGACCAGTGCCTCTTATCTGTGCCTCCTCCAGGTGAAGACGCGGCTGCAGAACCCCACCAAGTACCATGTTCTGCAGTCCCAGAGGCGGCAGATTGAGCTCTACCTCACGGCCGACCGGCGGGACCCCACCACCATACAGTCCATGCCCAACATCACCACCACCGTGGCGTCGGCGCCCACCGGCCACACCGGCTTCTACACACAGGCGCCCGGCATCGGCGGCGGAAGTGCACCCGTTGACCCCGGAAGTCCTCTGTCGGTGGGGATGAGCTCCACGGCCACCAGCGTCTCAGAGGTAACTGCGGTTTTAAATTCAATCTTAATCACTCCAGTACCACTTGGGGTGATATCTTTGTATACTATTATAATCATGGATACTATTTTATGTTGTTACATTTGTATGGTTTATGCCATGTATTGTCATGTGTAGACAGTAAAAAAGAGAAGCTTCTTTGTTTTATAAAAACTTAATGATGCAATAAACCAGCCTGTTATTTCGAATAGTCATATCATCCATCACCCCCCCCCCCCCCCCCAAAAAAAAAAAATAGAAAGAAACAGAGAGAAAGAGAAGAAATAATCGAAAGAAGAGAATAAATTGTTACTGGAGTGTTTGTCCACTTCAACTACATGTATTTATATCTCGGCCTAACCAGCGGTAATAAATCTGACAAACGAATGTATGTAATATATACGACATGAAGTTGAACAATCTGAAACGGAAGTTGGCTACCACCATTACCCGGCATGCAGGCCAAAAGCTGGACGTGATCCTCAGGCCATGCTGTCTGTAACCATAGCAACCATGACATACCAGCAGCAATTTAGAGCCAAGATAACGTCAACATGAAAATAAAGTCCTGCTTCAAACTAGCACCGTTTACCCGTCATTTTACTTAATTTTACACCGTATTTATTTACCCACATTTTTAAATATTTTTTTTTTTAGAATTACGTTTTACATGCAATATGGAGGCCACACAGTGTCCATAGCCAGCACTATATGTGTAGTGATTGATGATAGTGGGTGTGTGGAGTATTGTTTCATGGAGGTGTTGTTCATTTTACAGGTGGATGAGATACTATGTGACATCATCAGTCTGGAGTCGGTGGAGGCAGCCATTGATGGCGACCTCAGCTTCATAGAGCCCAGCCTCACCACCATGTCACAAACGGTAAGTCAACTCTAGATAAAGTATAGTAGTCGTGATCCGTATTCGCCATATTGAATCACCGAATCATTCCTAGCACTAAGCCCTCAAAATATTGTTGATAACATTTTTTACTGAAGAGGGATGCCAAATTGTCCATATTGGAAGTGGAGTTTTTACTTTTTGCCTAAATTTGATATTTTATTGGATCGAAAGTTAGCAAAGAATAGCAAAGCATTAGTGGCCTACCCTTTTCCTTTAGGCTGTTGTTGTACCTTTTGTATCTCCTAGAGGGAGTTTGGCATAAACATGTATCACCAGGGTTTGGGCATGCATGTTGAGGTATTTCCAAAGATCTGGATGTTCACACATAATTGAAAATCGTACGGAAAATTGTCACTTGTGTATAGAATCATTGTTTTATAAGGCCGTGACCTCTGACTTGTTAAGAGATGTACAGTATGGGTCCATTGGGGGAGTATCAAAACGGTCAGAACATGTGTACATCTTGTCAAGTCATTGGGCGCTGAACGCCTGAGTGAATCTGTGCATTAGGCCAAAAAGAAAAGGTTTGTTTCAGGTCACCCGACCGATCCTATCAAAACAGGGCCGACTCTACCTTTTTTCATACAACTTTTGAAGAAATTTTAATATTTCTACACTTTTTTGGGGTAAATTCTAGGTTTTCAAAGATGTTGAAGTTTTTCCCCCGATTTTTACACTTTTTTGGTATCATGGAGGGGCTGTAAAAAATTAAAAAAAAGTTTTAAAAAAAATCCGACCTACCGACCCAAGATTTTCATCCATGTTACCTAAAACAAATCTTCTTTTTTTATTTAGCCTTGGCATGCACACGCTGATACCGACACACTTGATTTGCGGCCCTGTGTCTATAGAGAAAGTAATATATCAGACACGGTGTGCAAACATTATACATATCTATCAGCTTCTGAGATATTGTACTGATAACTCTGAAGGGTCTGTAGAGAGATACCATATTCGCCCTCTGTTAGCCTGGTAAAGCAGGCACTAGCTAACATACAGGTAACATGTACATGACTGGATTTATAGAACAGAATACCCACAAAAACGGTAGATCAGTACAAAGATAGGAAAATGCCTTTATTCATACGGATTGGCCATTGCTTTCAGCTGTGCATACTTCAAATACTGAACCGTTATCGGTATGTGTGTTTGTGAAATACATTAACGCAAATAATAATATACCTGAATATACAGCGTATATCGATAGGGGGCCATCCATTAATTACATACGCATCAGGGGGGGGGGGGGCGGTCAGGCCAAATACATACAGATGCGTACATAGTGGGTATGTGTGTGTGGGGGGAGGGGGCGTCCAGGACCATTTTAGCATACGCATTGTGTACGCATAGGGCTGTTTTATGGTCATTCTTGGACAATAAAGGGGTATATTCTGAGGTCCAAATACCCTAATTCTTCGATAATATGCAAACTGTATCGCATAATAAAATATGATATTTACCTGTAAGAGCAACCAGGGGCTAGACATTACACAGTATACCCACACAACGCCAAAAGGGAGAATGAATTGCTTACTTAGTACCTTATGTTTGTCCTGCTAACCCACACCCCACCTAACGGAGTCAGGCCGTCTACCTTTACATTCCAACATAGCTTATGTACACAGGTAACTCATGTGCGCGGCCATTGATCTAGTACCAGCGACATTACACTGAATTGATAACAACTATCAGAATGGGTACTGGCTGTTAATGTACCCTTAGAATTCTGCTGTGAATGCAGGAAATTATCTCTTTGGTTGATAATTCACCCCTATACACGCCAATACAGACATGCGGTATATGTATATATGTCTCAGATAATAACACCCTGTTTGAGTCCTGATAATCACATGTTTCTAAAAAAGTACAAAATTTGACCTGTCAGTATATATATAACTGTTGGATCTGTGTAAGGTCGTGCCCGGGTCGTGCCCGGGTCAGCCTCCCTGACCTCAGATGGCACCACTCACAACTTTGAGTCTCATTTTGGGAATAAAGTGGTGATTGATGAAAGATAGGGTCTTAACTACTAAATTTGACATGGCAACATGAACAATATCTTAAAATCGACATGATACATCTGCATTTCTGGGTATTTCATAAATTCGCAGGGGGGGGGGGGGGGTTAAGATTTTAAGAAATGTCATATCCCATGTCTCTGACACTTACTAAACAATCCCCCCTCCCAAAGCCCATTTAATGTCTCCTGTCTATTTTAATGTCACCATTTAGGGCCTTGATATTTAGGATGGCATGCAGCGTCATTAAACGTGCTTCCAGAAAGATATCACTAACAACGCACTTAATGCACTTGGTTCGATATTAAATGGTGATATCTATGGTACATGTATCAGTATCAGATAGTCACATGTCATTTAAACTCCCCTTTCATTGGAATCCCACACAGATAAACAAGCGTCCTATCTAGCATGTTACGTCTCTCTAGTCGACCTTTACTATTTACATCTATGAGGAAATGGAAACAATGGCATATTCGTAACATGAGAAGGAAGGGACCTGTATGGCTATCATTACAATGTTATTCATCATAATGCCCCTAGATTGGTCATTTTGAATATATCTGGTACTTGAGGGTGGGGGGGGGGGGGTGTTAGTAGATAGGTCCTGGCCTGAGGTCTCAGAGACACTTAGCCGCTAGGTGGCCGTGTGACCTGGTCAGGGGGTCGGCGGCCGGATGGGGGGGGGGGGGGGGTCAATAACTGCACTGTCGATACGCAAGTTGCCTGTATAGTCAGATGTCATGTATAGAGAGATTCCTGCTGGGTATACGACCCGTAGAAACTGCCAACTATCTACTGGCTGCCTAGGTAGGTAGAATATTTAAGTAAAATAAACAAGAGCTATACGATAAATCACCAGATAACTAATTTGATTAGGCAAAGGGAGTATGCTGAAGGTTTACTGGTTGGAGTTATCAAGAATCTACAAAATAAATTAAAAATAGATAAACATTTCGTTAATGGAACGACCTTAACATGCTGCACACACAGGAGATTACCCATTGTCCGCACGCTGATATATATATAGACACGCTTGGGTATTGGGATGAGAGGTGAATGAGTGAATGTCAGTCACTCGTGTCCTTGTGTGACATTTCTACGTCCCCTCTCACTGATCCCAATGCGGCGGGTCGGCAGTGTGTCGGAGCAGGCTCCGTGCTTCTACCACTGGTGTTTAGGGTCACATCCATACAACACCATTAACCCAAGCCGCCGGTGCTACCTTTTCCGGCCTGTCTGCAGCCTGGGGAGGGCCTAGCTGAGGGCGCAGGGCCCAGTGTAGAAGCTCAGGAGGCCAATGATCAAGAGGCATCGTTTACAAGCACAGACAGGCCATCCACTCAACATGCATGGCGTATGTGATAACCTATTAACGATTACAAGGACATCAAGTTGACTCTCAGTGGTCTAGTTGATGTTTAATCTGATATTGTGGATACAGAGGACCCCTATGTAGAGTAGAGTGTGAGCTCTATCTGACAGGCAGAGAAGTAGGCCGATACAGATAGTTCAGCAGCAGTGTGATCAATATGCTATTGATGGGTCTTTCAATGCCCCTATAGCAAAGGCTCTTATGTGGATGCTTGCATATGAACAGTACCAGTACGTGGGCCGACTGCCTGAACAGTCATCTCTTTGGGAAAGGACCTATATGTTGTGTATGCACTCTCATTTGGCTTGAGTCCCTCTGGGAGATCACCAGGAGCAGACCATACTCCTGTGAGTACCTCAGACTCTCTTGGTCCATGCATATAAGCAATTCGAATGAGCAATTCGGAAAGGGATCCACAGTAATCAGGAGATAGACACAGTAATTAGACAGTCACTGCATAGAGACAGCCCATTTACCAATACTATCCAATGGTATCAGATGATCTGATTAATTAAGAGCTTTAGGCAGTGTTGTGTCCATAGGGGCAGTCTGGATGTGTTTAATACACTAACGAGATGAACAAATAAGGTAGATGGATTTATCTATACACCTACACATCCATAAATAATATTGGCATTGAGCATATTGACTGGTATTCTTTTCACATGTAAGTAGCCCCCATTGTCAATATAACGATGATGGGGGGAGATAGCATGGCCACGGCTCGGCCATGGTTGTGTGGACCGCGATCATGGGGGAGGAACAAAAGATTGAAGTAAAAGCCAATCGACACTGAGGGTGATGTCACCTTCACAGCTGTCACGTCCAGCACCATGATGTCAATGGATGGCAGGCCTTAGGAATAGATAGTACCTGCACACCAATGCAGTGAATATACCTACATATATGTGTCAGAATGTGTGTGTGTGTGTATATATAAGAGGACATCCTACGGTATAGATATTCAGTTTGCATGTGAAAATGTGATCATCCCTTGGTGAATTGGAACTTATAAACGGCTTCATAGAAACAACTTTCTCGGTTGGATTCTTATGTGGACCTGGACTGTGTAGACTCATTTGAAAAGATACTGGATTATTTGTCATCTTAATCTAGTGATTTCGCTGCATAGGAGAAAAGGACATGGACCATCGGATCCTATCTTCTAATTGAAGAATTGATCCCTGCTTGCTAATGCTAAATCTTACTAATTTCTCGAGTGGAGAGAAAATACCACTGGATTTATACAAAAGTATCTTGACAAGAACTACATTTCAGGTTCGTTACAAATATCCCATCTCTAAATCTAGAAGATACTGTATTCATTATCAATGGTAGCAGGCTTGGATTGGAAGATACACGTGGGTTGTAACTATCGGCACTCCCATTAGCCGGTAGTCGATGTGTCCACAGATTGATGTATTAAGATAGTTGTGTGCAATCAGTTCGAATACAACGTAGGATCTCACGGTAGGCGTTGACTGCAATCAGGATTAGCACCAAGACAAAGTCTGGATGTAGGCTAGATAAAGACCCTGTCAATATCAACACCGCTGGTATTATATAATAGGACCTGGGATAAGTGTCCTGCAGGATAAAGCAGGATGCACACTGCGGCCTCACCATAAGACACCATTATACACAGGGTTAGCACATACAGTAAAAAAAAAACACGTTGATGTTAGGGAGTCGGTACAGACACACGGATATTTCACCTATTATGACAGTTAGATGTACACATCCCCCTTAGCATGAAATATATATATGAAGTGTTGACAAAATAAATGTTATTGGTGGTACATCCCTACTGTGGCATATGGGATATACATGTGCATGAGGAACAAGCACTATACCGATGCATATCAGATGCAGTACTAGGTACGACCTATATTTGCATTAGCCCACAATGTAGAAAGCATTTACGCCAAAAATACAGCACAGTCACACTTGGGTTGGCATGATATATAGGCGTACCCGCGTGCATGCACACACATACATTCACACGCACTGAGGACAATAACAGGCTACAGAGGCTGGACTGCGACATATTTAGGGTATGACCTAGAAGGTCAATAGCCGGGCCAAACTATTTCTGACACAATTAGTTTCCTTTCATAGATCCACATTGGCCACGTATTTTTGGAGTGCCAGGACTTATCCGGTAACTATATAAATATAGCTAGCCTTAAGGCCTACCTACGCTCAGTAGCCACCGGTGTATACATGTCAGTCTCAGCAGTATCTACACGAATGGTACATAGGACCTCCAGGACCACTTGTAAAGATCATAGCGGCCACAGGAGAGGTGTGATCATTGTCTGAGTACATAATGCAACCTGTGTAGCCCCAGTGGAGAGATAAGAGTATCTCCCTATCACCTGGGTCAGTGCATGCCGTGTACAAAGCCTCCATTCACTCTCAGACCGGGGAGAGGGCCGTGTGTACCGGCTTGGGATCACTAACTGGACCACTCCTGGAGTTATATTAAAGGCCTACATTAAACCTAGAACTCTGTGACGTGGAACACTGTGAACCCATATACACCCGCATATCCAGGAGTGCACTCGGCACGGGGGAGTTTGGTGTCACTGTGTGGTGTGCCAGTCACCGAGTCAGCATTCTACCATAGTAGGAGGAGTGTGGACACACAGGAGGAGGAAGGGTTAACGCCTGGAGGTGATCCCTCACCATGAAGTACATACTGGCCAGGCGCAGGAGGAGTGAGAGCGCGGAGGAGGAGGACTTCTTGACACTGGAGGTAACCAGTCCTACATATGGACACGCCCCCTTCTCAACTGGTGTATACATGTACGTGGTGGGGAGGGAAAGGACTGATGTATTTGTAGTACTGCTAGTAGTGTCAGAAATCACGCTAGTGGGGTTGTTCCTATCAGTTGTATGTCCTACCACATTCTATTTCAGGGCAGCGTCCTTTCTTCCCACACCAAAGTTTATGATGTTATGAACCCACTAACCATAAATGATTTAGGCTACCCTACTGTACTTAGCCAAATATATATATATATGTATCAACCTACCTTAGGATTTTCTAGCCACGTTACCTGAAACACACCATTTGTATTACTTTGGCCTGAGGTCTGCATTACTCCCATAGTGGGGTAGATTCACCATGAGTTGGACACCTAACCGTGTAGTTATTGACCCAGGGAACCCTGGGTTTAAGGGAGACGGTTTTTGCCGAAATGGAGTGGTTTTGTTGTCCAACTTCAACCAGCCTGCATTTGTTTAGTTTTTCACATAGAATAAATATAACTGCATCATGGTATACTTTGAAGCAATGGCTCTCCTTCCCTTTGCAAAAGAATTGCTAAAAAGGGATATTTATTAGCCGAAAAAAACATTTAAAAAGTGTTGATTTTAGGTGAAAACAACAATCTCTGTGAACTAATGCTAAAGAATAGCAGGGTGACCTTGAATCCAACCTTTAAAAGAGTCACGTTCACACAGACTTCCTATACCTGCAATGGTTAAGAAGAGGTGAGATCAAAAAATGAGACGCTTTTGACAACAAGAGAAAGGCTGATTGTAGTGCACAAAGATGCTCACATGGTTCTAATGAACGGGAGAGAGAGTGAGCCGCTCACAGAAATGATGTATTTAACTAGGTTTTGACCCCTAGGGTCTCATCAGGTACACCGTGTCCTACAGCGTCAAACTTGTTCCTCGTCGTTATATGACACTGTGCTCTTACTTTGTACAACGTGACGTGACCTCTTGCCCGTCCGTATGGTACAATTGGTTTGTTTACATGATGGTGTGGATATGTACAGGTATTCCCAGACTAATTGAGGCTGACGAGGTCATATATCTAACACATCTCTACCTTTATTCAAAAAGAGATATTTCAATTCCCTCAACTTAAACAGCTAGAGGGACTGAAACTCAGTCTAAAATGGCCTTGAAGAATTCTTGGCTGCCATTTTGATTTTGGGCAACTTTGGAACTAGCCAATCAATGACGTCGCACTGACGGTACAAGGTCACTGATTGGACATCCAATCAACCAATCACGTCTCTGAGCGAAAGTGAGCCACTTTTGGAGGCTCTTCCAGAGTGAGAGATCGCCACTAGCAGTTCTCGTACTCCACAAGAAGTCAACGAGACAGCACGACAGTACCACAGCAGCAGCATAAAAGGAGTGCAGAGCGAAATTCACGTATCTCCGCCGTTTATCGTCCGATCAACTCGCTTTTTGATAGGGTCAAAAGGCGGTACATGCCTGCAGCCTGCAACTGTCGCTCACACCCACCTGCACACCCACGCCCACCCACCTGCTCTCCCACACCCACCTGCTCACCCACACCCACCTGCTGGCCTGAAATGGAATAACATACATGTATGACACATGACTTGAGGGTACTTTTTAACAAGGAATTCATTTCTGATGCCAGAATTGACCAATGAATGATTATAAGGGTGTCCAGGGCAGGTCGTAATTGATCTGCAGGCGGTGGGGACCCTGGTAAAACAGAGACACAGGGTAGGGGTAGAGGTAGAGGAGTGGTTGGAGTTGGGACTTTGGGGTGGGACTTTGGGTTGGGACTTTGGGGTGAGACTGGGTTGGGACTTTGGGGTGGGACTTTGAGTTGCGACTTTGGGGTGAGACTGGGTTGGGACTTTGGGGTGGGACTTTGGGGTGGAACTTTGGGTTGGGACTTTGAGTTGGGACTTTGGGTGAGACTGGGTTGGGACTTTGGGGTGGGACTTTGGGTTGGGACTTTGGGGTGAGACTTTGGGGTTGGGACTTTGGGGTGAGACTTTAGGTTGTGACTTTGGGGTCGGGACTGTGGGTTGGGAACAAAAATCATAGCCCTGGGTCACATGTGATGTATGTCACACAATCAATCTTTCATATATGATATGAACTCTAATGGTTCTTTGCTGTGTAGTTATATGTTACTACTATTCACAAATAGAGGACAAGCTATGCTTGAATACAAGTGTCCCACTCATAGTGAATCTACCCTATATCCAGATATCCCGCACTCATGATACCATGTGTTATGAAATTTTAATCAGGGCTGCAGGTGTTGCAACAACATGGCACCCCTATCTAGCCATGTCATATCTTATGAAAGTATGAGGTTACATATGTGATGAGTTATATAACGTTTTATAAGTACACTGAGAGTATATTAACACGCACTACAGTGTGAATCAAAGCCCCTGCTTTGGGTGCTCATTTAATTTGATTTGATTGTGGGAGAGCGTCCCAGGTCATTCAAGATAAGATTAACGCTGGCAACATGCATCTCGCCACTGGAGAGACAATTTATAGATACAATAACCTTTACAATACAGATATTGGAAACAATAAGGGTATTGTCTTGCAAAGAAGTTTCGCCAGTCATAATGACAGTTCTATCTAAATTAGATATAGGGCACCTATCAACACTATTACCTTTGCTTTAAGATTTTTACCACCTGTCCTTGAACATGTCAGCGCTGAACATAGTTTTATGATAGTAACAGCTACATCATTGTCTACACATTGTATATTTTCCAGGGCCCTGCGTCAGACTCTGCCTTCACTGACCCCTTCACTGACCACCTGCAGCTGCCGGCCGTGGGCCTCAAGTCGTCCCACTCGTGCCCCGACCAACAGCGCCCCGCGCCCCGTGTGGGTGGGCGCCAGCGGCAGGAGGCACCACCCTTCATGACAGACGAGGAAGCTCGTATGTGGGCTAAGGAGCGCCACAAGAAGGACAGCCACAACCTCAGTAAGTCTCCTGTCCAGATGTCTCTTTATCAGAAGGGGTTCCATTGGTCATTTACTCAATATGGTCATAAAAGATTATGAGTCTTTATTTTTCTATTGATTTTCACAAGCTTGTCCATGTGAGTATCAAAAAAGAAATGAAAAAAAAAATTACTATTACTGGTAAATGCGCAAGACGATGAGGGAAAACACGAAAAAGAAATTTCACAGTTTAACGTGAACAAGGTGCATACACGTCTGTAGTAGTTGTCTATCTTGTGTGTTGACCCACCGTCTACAACTATGTAGATATCACTGATATATTTACTAAATCACTGATGTTGTGTTACAGTCGAGCGAAGACGTCGGTTCAACATAAATGACAGAATCAAGGAACTAGGAACGTTGCTACCAAAGAGCATAGAACAGTACGTATTCACAATAATTGATGTAATATCATGTAAATGCATGTACATATACTAAATTTTCCTAATTAAGTCTATCTTGAATAAAACTTAATTAATCATGTTCAAATTCCATCAAATTCCATCCAAAATAGAAGAGGGTACTTTAGTAGAAAACCTCGTAGAGCACCTGTAATAACCATATTATGTACCCTCTTCTCTTCCTTGTACATCAGAACCAAATTTTTACATTTCAGTATGTCTGTTGTTGACAGGGACCTCAGAAACAATAAAGGCACAATACTTAAGGCCTCCGTAGATTATATCCGCAAATTGAAGCGGGACCAAGAACGATTACAGACTATGGAGGACCGACAAAGGCACCTTGAGACTACCAACCGCAAGATGCTACTTAGAATACAGGTAACTGGCCTTGACGAATATATCTCTGTCTAGGAGAATCCACAGTTAATATACCCGGTAGAAGGAAAAATGACAGTACATATTTGTATAGTAATTACACAAATTGAATTCATACACTAGCCATCAGTGCAATTATATGTAATGAAAAGTTGGGACATGGCATGTTACCGGTAATAATCTATGCCATCATAGTTATTGTCATAGAATTGAGATCTCATCTTTCATAGGTATCGATAACCCATAAAAGACAAGTTGTAATAAGCTCTTGTATTGCCACTGTGTAGGAGCTGGAGATGACAATGAACGCACACGGTATAGCTCAGTCTAACAGCACGGTGGGCACGTCCAGTCAGCTGCTCAACGAGATGGTCAAGACGCCGCTCGATTTCATCAAGGCAGACCCCGACGCACCCGGTATTGCCTCTATTGTTGAGGATATCATGGACGACAACTCCCCGGTGAGCGGAGACCCCATGATGTCGGCGTCCTCACCGGTTGTAGACGTCAGTATGGAGGAGGGAAATGACTACTAAAAACTGCAGTACGCGTACAGTGCTTTGGGGGGGGGGGGGGGATAATATGGGCGCTGTGCTACTGATTGTTGCCTTTACAGAATGTTTTATCATGATGCAGCAGGAATGGCTGTTATTTTGTAGCCGGTGTTGGCTGACCAGGTAGTGTGTGTTAGTGAAACGAGATGAATGAAGTGTGTTAAATACAATGTGTGTCATGCACAGGTTTAAACAGTAAATCTTTATAAGCAGTACTTGGGAATTGTTGCTAGTTGGGAAGTATACACGAGTGAGTCCAGTGTAAAAGGAAGAATAGCAAAAAGAGAATGAACTAGGGATATGAATGTCCCATGTATGATAGGAACACAGTGTGTCTAATGTAGAATACGGTAGATAGTACAAAGACAAATAGAATAATTTGGTTGATAATAGTACAAAGACAAATAGAATAAATGGTTGATGATAGTACAAAGACAAATAGAATAAATGGTTGATGATAGTACAAAGACAAATAGAATAAATGGTTGGTGATAGTTATAAGACTTGTGGAGTAGTGCGTGTCTGGTGCTACATACAGTATGTCAACACACTGACACGTTTAGATGAACACAAAGCTGTGTTTTTAAACACATAATGTGTGACTGAACACACTTTTATCTGAGGTCAAACACTGATTAGTACTTGGTGGTAAATGAGAAGAAATCCCAGAAGTGATATCCCTATTCATCAGTTCATCCATGATGGAATAGGGTAGGATGTGGATGCTGCAGGCTTTCTTGAGGCCAGGATTGTGTAGATTTGCTTGACTAGTGCCGCATATATGGTGCGCACAGTGCTATAGCCAGGTCGGGGCGGGCTCTGGCCTTATCTACAGTGAGATTATGCCCTTTTGTTTTTGATTCTGTACATACAATATATGTTTGTATATCTATCTAATGAGAAGCAGCACATTTTTTTGTTATTTGATATCTCAAGTACAGGTTAGTAGAATCCAGATATTTAATATAAGTATATATTATACTGGACGCTCGCAAAAGGTTAAAGTGAGAGGTCTTGCCAGAACGAGACGTACTCATATTGAAATTAAATGGTTCCTAAGAAAGTTCTCAATTTTGTCCCCAATAATTTCAGACGACCCTGTATTGGGCAGGTGGCTTATTATATCTATTATGCACTTCATTTAGGTTTGATGAAGCGACATTTTCTCATCACTTGCAGAATGTCATAAAACAGTTGATATGTATTAAAGCAGGTTGCACAAGTGGTTTACCAAGCTAAAATTGGAACTTGCCCATAAGTGCTTAAAGGTGTGCTTTTACCCCAGAGATTATTCGAAGATCATGTGTAAAGGTCATGTGCACTGACTTGTTAAGGTTTGAAATTATATAAAGGAAGCTTTTTATACGTTTCATTTGTATGAATGGAACACCAATGTTCTGGATACACTCATCCTCCACTTTGAAGAACAATTTTGTACATAGTGGCATTATTACTGTAAATATTTGAAACTTCATAGCATTTGTACATATTTCACATTGAACTGTGTCCCTAAAGTCCAACATTTTAATTGGCAAATTCATCAGTTTGTAAATACCCATTTTATATACCGGTACATGTC
Organism: Harmothoe impar; assembly: GCA_947462335.1. Lineage (NCBI taxonomy): Eukaryota > Metazoa > Annelida > Polychaeta > Phyllodocida > Polynoidae > Harmothoe > Harmothoe impar. Next base: position 55,597,260 of record OX381704.1, read on the forward strand.
CAATGTATATCAATCACTCTCAAATCGTGAACTCCGCCCTAGCTATCATCTGTATTAGCCTTGTACAGTAGTGTACGGATCTTGTTAGTTTTATTGGCATCATACTGTGTACTTCTTTTGCTCCACCAGCTAGTACGGCTATTCGAAACGACAGAAAGTAGTCGGACACACATGGATTTGTATGTACTCAATGAAAGATTTGAACCACCGAGTTGGAGTGGTTGTTTGCTTATCATCCTGATAATTCAGTTCCTTATTCAGTCGTTCTCAAACATTGTACATATTCATAGAATTCTGTTCACAGTACTTGATACACGTTGTGCAAGACGGATTTATTATTTTTAAATAATAGTATTGGGATACTAGGCCCCAAACCTATGCATTTTACTGAGCTGCACCAAAGCAGAGAAATATGTCTTGCTTTTAACCGAGAGTGAAATTATTAACTTCTGTTCCTATTTCTTTGGTAGTGGAATAAGTTTAATAATCTCTGATACTGACCCCTGGTCCATTTCACCGGGATGTGGTGGTTGGTCTGCTAGTTTAACTGTATATAGGGCGCTATCCTCTTAGTGACACACAACAGTGCTTCTGTTTCCGTTGTTTATTTATGTCTTTATCTTTTAGAACAGTGAATACAGTGCTCATTGCCTGTATAACGTGGATATGGCATCGATAGAATAAAGAAAGAACATTATGTTTTGGAGATCACCCAGAATCTGTTAAATGAAGCTTTCGTTTAAGAATGCTTGAGCAAAATAGTTTTAATGTATCCCACTTAAGTGCCAGAAGTGGCGGCTGGGATATACACTGAAGTTTGATTCCCGGTGAGTTTTTGTTTGTAAATAATTCAAAATGAATAAAAAATGAGGTATATCCTTGTGGAAAAAAGCTTCAATGTCCAGGAATATGATGTTACTTAAATAAACCTTTATAATAGATAATCAATGTGTTGGGTCTTCCTTTCTTATGTCGAACGGAAAGCTTCTCCACTTTTATTTGTACAATGAAAATCACCCAGAGACTGGTATTCTGATGAAATCTTTATTACAGTAGACATTGAAGTCAATATATACAAAAGTCCGTTTAAATAGCATTTTATGGATAAACAAGTAATCGGAGCGTTCTACAGAGACCACTCTGGAATGATTCATCATACACGTATATTAATATACATCCAGATGGTTACAAACTGTCCTATAGCAACATCTACAGGAATCATAACAAAACATAGACTACCGGTACATGACATATATATCGGATCTCCCATTTCACTTAAAACCATACTTTGTACAAGTAATAAAATCATATATCCTATATTGCTAAGTGTAGAATTTCAAGAAATCTTATGAATACTACATTGGCCATCTCCAATATTTAAAAAAAGGACATTTTACATGAAATCTATATAATTATGTTTACATCATAATATATTATGTACAAATAGATACGCAATGACAAAAATGATGTCATACAGTACCATAGTTACACGATTCATGGTAGTAAAGTGTTTATGAGAGCTTTTATTGCTGGAGTCATTCCCAATGCCTTCTGCATCATCTTGAATTTGGAAGGTGCAGACTGGTAGATACCCTCATCGTCAGCAGCCACCACTGTCAGAGGTAACAAGACACAGAGATAAGACAACTGACATGTATCATATCAAGTAAATCATCAAACATGGTAGGATGGAAAGGTTTTACGATTATTACATCATAACTTAATGCCTTATATTTACCAGTTAAAAGGTGCCGTTCACCGAAATACTACTTTGTGTCACATCTTCTTATAGTACGTGGATAGAAAAACAGGCGGATCCTTTACTAGCTCACAAAGGATCCAAATCGAGGTACAGATCCTTATGATTAAATGTATGAGAAACAGTTGGACGCAGCATACATCACTTACCTGCTCGAGGAAGTTTAATAGAGAGATCTGCAGTTGGGGATAACTTGGCATCATTTGAGAACGTGCAGCTGAATGAAAAGGTCCACTCACACCTAACAAAAGAAAATACGTTGTTACCCTTTAGGGACGACATCGTGCCTCAACAAGGCTCTATACTCATATGTTGCTGTGATGCACCAACGCAGCGCTGGTAAGTTACTCGCTGACATTCCATTGCATCCTCGAGTTACTGAATTAATAAGGATGCTGCAAACATATGCGGCATGCTGACAAAATGGCATAGCCCGATGCTGCCCTAAAATAGTTAACAAAGCAATGGACGTTTTATGCTGGCCCCTCTTTACTGTACACAAATATCTAGAACAGATATCACACCTTTGTTAAACACAAAACCAGGAGATTTTACCTCGGACACCACTATAGTGGTTCGAGAGAGATTAATCAAATAGAGTGGCCATCTAGATGTCCATAGACAAATTAGCTGAAATACATTTAGCATATCTTCAGCTCTTCTTATATTAAATAATCATACCTCAGTATAGCAGCAACATTGAATGAAAAATCACCTTATCCACGTCTCAAGGTAGGTAGGATGATTTCATCCTACCTACCTCGAGATGTCGGTTGGATAAGGTGGAAAAATCGAAATTCCTGAAATGAAAAGTGGGACGTTCCATTTATCATTGAAAACGGCTAACAAAGAGTTTTTAGGAGATGGTGCTTCACAAACCCTGGGTTTTGTGGTGGTTTGATGGTAAGTGATAAGTCCTCCTTGGCTTCTGACACCTCTGGGTAGGTTTTCGTCAATTCCAGTAAAAGCGTTTCTGTTTGGGATTTCCACTTGGCGTATGCTAACAAGACTCGGAACATCAATGTCAAGCTGTTATACGTGCCAATTCTGCAAAGTCAGTAAGCAAATAATTCACGTATTTAAGTTGATATTGCAGCAGATGGAAAATAAGGGTCAAATTAAAGTACCTGTCTTCATACACATGTAAAGGCAGTATGCGAAACACCGGTACGCTATAATAAAAGTGCAATGTACGATACATGTAATTCTTGGTAACAGAGATGCCATCTGTCGTGACTTAAGGAAAGTACAAAATGGGAAGCAGGATGTATGTAGGAATCCGATTAGATGAGAACTTGGCAGTTTACCGTTGTAAAACAGGCAGGAGTACATCCATGTCCTCGTCAGGTCCTTTGAATTTGATGTTTGACAGGGTTGCTGTTACATCCCCAGTGCGTTCCTATAGGCAAGGGTTCAGAACAAACGAGATAGCCCTTACTATAGTATAGGTCAATAGGGTATGATAATTCATTGGTTCTACCAAATTCATGAAATAGGACTTTTATATTTTTTCAGCTACAACTTAAGCCTCCTTTGAGATGAAGAGTATTTATAGAAATGAACATAGATCAAGTTAGTTTTATTTTCTTAATACTAAATAGATTTATACTCTGGTATTACTGCACATATTATTCAGTTATGATCCGTTGTGTATTCAGCAAATTGTCCCTACCCATGTCTCCTCGACATCAAACCTCATCTTGAACCACATGTCATGACAAGAACCATCGAGTTTGTGATGCTTCTGTAGAAAATTGTCACCTGCAAATCAAGGATTTAAATAATGAAGTTAATAATTTACCTGCAGTATAAGGCTTAGGCCAATAGCAGGAGAGGGGTTTAATTCTTTAATAGAGAGTGCAAAGGATATGTGATTACTGTTATCAGTGCTTTGATATCTTACAACAACCAGTGGAGCGTACACTTCAATGGGGTCTCGCAAATTTGCAATATATTGTATGGATACTGACCGACATTTGTTACCTTGTAAGTTGTTTCGGTTATCTGGAGGCCTGTTATTTTTACGAGCAAATCAAGCTGTAAAGAAATAAAAGATAGACATGTACATCTAATGTAATAAATAGCGGTTTAAAACTATATCTATTTAAGAGTAACACCAATGTTAACTAAGGGAGTGGGCTATGTCTGAATAACGTGTTATCTGATTATTGTATTTCCATTATATCTTGTGTTCAAATTTTCCAAATTGTAATTTTGACCCAAAATATGGATTCTACACCCTCAATTACCCTAAAATCCATGTATTACACGAGGAAATCAGAGAATTTTGAGTATTTGGCGGCCATCTTGGCAGCCATCTTGGAATTTTCCAAATTGTAATTTTGACCCAAAATATGGATTCTACACCCTCGATAACCCTAAAATCCATGTATTACACAAGGAAATCAGACAATCTTGAGTTTCTGGTGGCCATCTTGGCAGCCATCTTGGAATTTTCCAAATTGTAATTTTGACCCAAAACATGGATTCTACACCCTCGATAACCCTATAATCCATGTATTACACAAGAAAATCAGACAATCTTGAATTTTTGGCGGCCATCTTGGCAGCCATCTTGGAATTTCCCAAATTGTTATTTTGACCCAAAATATGGATTCTACACCCTAGGAAACCCTAAAATCCATGTATTACACAAGAAAATCAGACAATCTTGAATTTTTGGCAGCCATCTTGGCAGCCATCTTGGAATTTTCCAAATTGTAATTTTGACCCAAAACATGGATTCTACACCCTAGATAACCCTAAAATCCATGTATCTCACAAGGAAATCAGACAATCTTGACTTTTTGGCGGCCATCTTGGAATTTTCCAAATTGTAATTTTGACCCAAAATATGGATTCTACACCCTTGTTAACCCTAAAATCCATGTATCACACAAGGAAATCAGACAATCATGAGTTTTTGGTGGCCATCTTGCCAGCCATCTTGGAATTTTCCAAATTGTAATTTTGACCCAAAATATGGATTCTACACCCTAGATAACCATGAAATCCATGTATCACACAAGGAAATCAAACAATCTTGACTTTTTGGCGGCCATCTTGGAATTTTCCAAATTGTAATTTTGACCCAAAATATGGATTCTACACCCTAGATAACCATGAAATCCATGTATCACACAAGGAAATCAGACAACCTTGACTTTTTGGCGGCCATCTTGGCAGCCATCTTGGAATTTTCCAAATTGTGATTTTGACCCAAAATATGGATTCTACACCCTAGATAACCCTAAAATCCATGTATCACACAAGGAAATCAAACAATCTTGAGTTTTTGGTGGCCATCTTGGAATTTTCCAAATTGTAATTTTGACCCAAAACATGGATTCTACACCCTAGATAACCATGAAATCCATGTATCACACAAGGAAATCAGACAACCTTGACTTTTTGGCGGCCATCTTGGCAGCCATCTTGGAATTTTCCAAATTGTGATTTTGACCCAAAATATGGATTCTACACCCTAGATAACCCTAAAATCCATGTATCACACAAGGAAATCAGACAATCTTGAGTTTTTGGTGGCCATCTTGGAATTTTCCTAATTGTAATTTTGATCCAAAACAAGGAAGGGCTTGAGGGCTAAAATGTAGTGTTCTTAGTCGAATGTCGCGGGACATAAATAATCTCGTCGAGAGTGGATCCTCTTTTTTCGACTTTTTTCGGACTTTTATTATCCCCTCAAGCTAAAAATAGGCCTAAAAAAGTAGGCCTAGTCCCAATAAGAATTGAATTTATGTAGGAAGATTTTATTATCCCCTCAAGCTAAAAGTAGGCCTAGTCCCAATAGGAATTGAATTTATGTAGGAAGATTTTATTATCCCCTCAAGCTAAAAGTAGGCCTAGTCCCAATAGGAATTGAATTTATGTAGGAAGATTTTATTATCCCCTCAAGCTAAAAGTAGGCCTAGTCCCAATAGGAATTGAATTTATATAGGAAGATTTTATTATCCCCTCAAACTAAAAGTAGGCCTAGTCCCAATAGGAATTGAATTTATGTAGGAAGATTTTATTATCCCCTCAAGCTAAAATGTAGGCCTAGTCCCAATAGGAATTGAATTTATGTAGGAAGATTTTATTATCCCCTCAAGCTAAAAGTAGGCCTAGTCCCAATAGGAATTGAATTTATGTAGGAAGACTTTATTATCCCCTCAAGCTAAAAGTAGGCCTAGTCCCAATAGGAATTGAATTTATGTAGGAAGATTTTATTATCCCCTCAAGCTAAAAGTAGGCCTAGTCCCAATAGGAATTGAATTTATATAGGAAGATTTTATTATCCCCTCAAGCTAAAAGTAGGCCTAGTCCCAATAGGAATTGAATTTATGTAGGAAGATTTTATTATCCCCTCAAGCTAAAATGTAGGCCTAGTCCCAATAGGAATTGAATTTATGTAGGAAGATTTTATTATCCCCTCAAGCTAAAAGTAGGCCTAGTCCCAATAGGAATTGAATTTATGTAGGAAGATTTTATTATCCCCTCAAGCTAAAAGTAGGCCTAGTCCCAATAGGAATTGAATTTATGTAGGAAGATTTTATTATCCCCTCAAGCTAAAAGTAGGCCTAGTCCCAATAGGAATTGAATTTATGTAGGAAGATTTTATTATCCCCTCAAGCTAAAATGTAGGCCTAGTCCCAATAGGAATTGAATTTATGTAGGAAGATTTTATTATCCCCTCAAGCTAAAAGTAGGCCTAGTCCCAATAGGAATTGAATTTATGTAGGAAGATTTTATTATCCCCTCAAGCTAAAAGTAGGCCTAGTCCCAATAGGAATTGAATTTATGTAGGAAGATTTTATTATCCCCTCAAGCTAAAAGTAGGCCTAGTCCCAATAGGAATTGAATTTATGTAGGAAGATTTTATTATCCCCTCAAGCTAAAATGTAGGCCTAGTCCCAATAGGAATTGAATTTATGTAGGAAGATTTTATTATCCCCTCAAGCTAAAAGTAGGCCTAGTCCCAATAGGAATTGAATTTATGTAGGAAGATTTTAGGAAGAGAACGGGATAAACGGAGAAAGGGAGAGCGGGATAAAGGGAGAATGGGACAAACGGAAAGCGGATGAATGGATCAAGAGAGAACGGGATAAAGGGAGAACGGGATGAACGGAGAACGGGATGAACGGAGAACGGGATGAACGGAGAACGGGATAAATGGAGAAAGGGATAAACAGAGAACGCTATCAACGGCGAACGCGATAAACGGCAAACGCGATAAACGGAGAACGTGATAAACGACAAACGGATAACGGGATAAACGATAAACGGGGAAAGGTATAAACGGGGAAAGGGAGAACGGGATAAACGGAGAACGGGATAAACGGAGAACGGGATAAACGGAGAACGGGATAAACGGAGAACGGGATAAACGGAGAAAGGGAGAAAGGGAGAACGGGATAAACGGAGTACCAATATAATCCGACAAAACGAAAATCGCAAATATCTTTGCTGTTTACGCTCCGATCGGCCCGATTTTCGGAAGGGTAGGAGAACTTCAAAATCGTTTTTGGGTCAAATCGTTTTGGGGCTCAAAATCGGTTTTGGGGGCAAAATCGGTTTTGGAGGCAACATCGTCTGCAGCTCACGCCGCCCCCCCCCCCCGGCCAACCCGACACGTCGAACTCGAAGCGAAGCTGCAACGAAGATGGTGTCGCTGCTGACGCTCTGATCGACTCGCTTTTTCGGCCGAGACGTAAAACAGCGGTTACGCCCTGCCGGGCGCTGACGCCCACAGCCACCTGCTCGCCCCCAGCCACCTACTTTCCCACAGCCACCTGCAGCTACCACATGGAATTCGATTATACATGACTTCCAATATATGAAATTAGGGTAGCTTCTTCTGGCGATTACGATTCTGCTGTCAGAAATGAGAAATAACGTACTGTACTCAAATTAGATAATCCATTTGACTTTCTAATGACAAAAGCGGTATCCCCTCAAGCTAAAAGTAGGCGCTCGCCATGTTGGATTTCTACTGATCACGTGACCTCTAAGCTGTGTGCTGATTGGACACTCAGAAATCACGCTGCAGCCGCCGCCATCTTGGCGGCAGGCGGCAAGGAAATATATTGATAGAATTCGAATCGATAAATATGCTCTTAATGACCTAAATGTTCATCATTTCAACCCCCCAGCACATGTTTTCGGCCTAAAATTCGAAAATAAAGACAATGGGACAGGTCTGAGCCTCCAAAACGGAGTAGTTAGCGAGATATTGACTCGTCGGCATAAGAGATTGACGCACAAAACACAGTTACTAATAGGAGCAGGGGCCAGCTTGGGAGTATCCGCGACCGCAGATATGAGAAATACGCGAAGCAAATGCAAACTTCACATCAAAATACTGTCTTCATGCAAAGTATTTTCATCAAAGTAAGGACATGAGTTATCACCATTTTTAGTAGGGAATACAACAGAACAATACTTGAAATGGTACAATACTGAAATCATGTAGAAAATTACATTCTCCCAACATTCACTTTTTTTTTGGCAGAATCTGAGTTTTTTTTCAGTTTTTTAAAGAAATCTCTTATTTTAGGTGATTTAACTTCTTTTTTTCCCATTTCTTTTTACAGATATAGATACCTGAGGTGTTTTGCAAAAGAATGATATAGCTCAAATAGTCCACAGGATATTTCATCAAGTTGTAACAGATCAGGCAAAACATGTCTGCACAAAAAAACAGGGTGACTATATAAGAGTGGGCTTGACCTAGTTTCATAGCGTTACAGCGAACATAGCCCACTCCAATAACTCTTTCTTTTATCATAGAATTTGAGTAGAGTACTTTCTACATAATCTATGAATTGGGTAAATTAACCCCTGGGCCACCCTTTAAAAGAACATTATTGAAGATATACCCCTTGGCATTGCAGGGAGAACATTTGCCCCATTCGTACCTCATTTTCAAGTTGATCTATATCTGCTTCCAATTCCTCTTCAGCGACTTCTGAGGCAGGTAGTATATTTTCCACGTCATTTCTGACAGCCAAGCAAAAGAAGATGTCGTAATGTATCCAGAAAGACAAGACGGCTCCGGTTGGGGTCAATTGAACCCAACCCCGGTCCTGGCTTTCTGATGTATCAATCAGTGTGATAATAGAATAGGCTATTGGTATGATTACCGCAGTTCAGTTTAGTTTCCATTTCAACTATCGTGATGAAAAACTCAAATACAAAATTAAGTTTTTCCTCCATAAAAGTTATATCTTACACTTCATCAATGACCAATGGTGATTTCACACTTATGAACATGTGCCGTTATTTAGATAGCTATTGACCCTCAATAAAAAGACAGTTCTTTGCACATAATTTTTTTTTAAACTATTCATAAGTACGAGCAGAATGACCCTATACTACTCACAGCGCTTTAAGCTTCTCTGCCCTGTTCATGGATGCTTTAACCTCCTCAGCCTCAAGCTGGCTGACCTCTTCCTCCAGCTGCCGAAGTTCCTCTTCACATTTCTGTTTGAGCCCCACCAGGCCGTCTGTGTATAGATCTGGGTTGGGTAGGTGGAGTGACTGAAGAGGGTCACCATCCGAAAGACCAGAGAAACTGTGAAGAGAGAAAACAGTGTACAGTATCATGAGGGCCCCAGACAAGTAAAATCACAGACCTAGAGATGTCTATGGTAAAATTGACATGAGCCTAGTGACAAGTCTTGTCACAAGACCTATTTCTTAGAATCAACAAATGACATAGGCATTCCTTAAAATCGACAAGTGACATTGGCATTTCTTTAAAAAAACAAGTGACACAGCTAACCAACGCCCCCCCCCCCCCCCCCATCTGGGCTGCTAGTATGTCGGGCTGAAGCAGCCATGGTACTGAAACAACTGGTATTGACCAGTTGTTTCAGGACCGTGGCTGTTTCAGCCCAGTCATTTCAGACCCACGGTTATTTCAGACTCATGGTCAGGTCATTTCAATCCCAAAAAAATACCAAAAAGATCCAGTAGTAGTACCAGATTCAGTAATGGATGAGGCCACAAGAGAATGATACAATGGTATCAGTAAGGACTGTCTTGCAAATTGCTATGTTGCATAAGGCATTAAGGGAGTGGTCATTATTCATTTATTAATAATTATTCAATAACAGGGGGGCGAAGTGTCACTACACTACAGGTAGTACTAGTACGTGTATTAGTAGACTAGTAGTGTCACTGCTACAGTCAGGGTGTTCCACACCTCGCGTAACTCGCATAAGTTTGATCGCGAGCTGCCATTTTTCCAACATCATTTAATGAGCAACTTCTAGTGGGTAATTTTTCACAATTCAAACAGCTATGGAATGCCCAAATGTCTACTTTCACACCCACTAGTATGTAGTATTCAGCATTTCTGGTTGTGATGCAATGTAAAGTAATATTGTGTCAAATTTGGAGGTGGTTGGCGGCCTGCACTGCAGCCAAGTCAAAAAAATAAAATGGTTTCTAATCACCGCGCGCATCATAAAAATCAGGTTTTGGGGAAAACTTTTTTTTTTCTTTCTGCAATTTTGATGAAAAATAGTCTAGCTTGCATTTAACAACCATTGCTGATCAATTAAATCTGAATCACCAAAATATATAAATTGATCGCGAAAAGTTCCAAATTTCCCTATGTATTCAAGCCTCGAGTAAAAAAAATAAAATAATAAAAAACGCCCTCGTCATATTTTTCACTGCTTTTTTTTGAGTGGCCTAGTCAGTAGGGGAGGGTTCATTATTTATGGCCGGGGTGGGGGTGAGCATTTGAGGGGGGGGGGCAAATTTTTTTAGGGGTATTCAAAGGGGGGGGCCTTTTTTTTTTAGGGGTATTCCTTAAAATGACGCGAATTAAGTACTTTGAAATGTCGTGAATTTTGGTAAGAGCCTGTGTTATATTCTACCAAATTACATCGATATTTTCAAAATTTTCGAAAATTTTCCTCAAACTCCCAGCAAATTTCTCACTGCATCACTTTTGACACTCAGAATCGCCCACCGTTTTGCCAGTCTTCAAAAAAGCGCTGGCCTCATGTAAGCACTGGGGGTACGGGAGCTTCCAATTTATAAGTGCTGGGGCCCTTAAACTCAACGGTATGTAAGTCGAAAAACTGTGATCGATTTCTGAAGTATAGAAGATTAACTTTTATCACTCACCAGCAAGTATCACAAGACTTTTACACTAAAAGTACTTTTGTATATATTGTTTTTTTAGTAAAACACCTTACAATTGTATGCACAAGGTAGTAAATTGTAGGTAAAAAAAGAATACGCTAATGTTGTTTTTGTAATAAGTTAAAGGCGCACTGAACCCACGACGTCATTTGCGTACAAAACTCGGCAGGGCTAGGTTCTGAGCTCAGTGCGCCTTTAAAAATGATGTGGGTGGTGGGGGGGGGGGGGGGGGGGGGGGGGGGCTTAAAACCTATTCCGAGGGGGGGGGGCTTTTTTTCAACCTATTCCGAGGGGGGTGCCAATCATTTTTGACGTATTCGTTTTGCCAAACGCTCACCTCCACCCTTGCCATAAATGATTAGTCTAGTCCCTAGTCTGGAGGCAGAGCTATAATTTTTTGAATTTATAAAAAGTCGCAGGCCAGAGCAGACTAGGCCCTCCTATAAACTTTCTTCCTACCGGCTAGTCTACCCCACTGTTCTTCTGTACCAGTTACCTGTAGGCTGTACCCTTTAAGTTTAACGTGGTATTACTCACTCTAGGATCTGCCGCTGTATTGACAGCAGCAAATCACTTGCAGGTCTCAAATAGGGAATTCCCCGAGGTCAGTCGGTGCATCCTTACTGAAAGACTGACTCCGCACAGAATACCAGATGAGTTCTGGGTGGTCAAAATAGTTAGGGGATTTTCTAAAATTCTGTTAAAAATCACAGGTGCCCCTATATAAATTCTAAATCATATGACATGCAATAAAACATGGTTCTTGGAGGTAAAGGCCTTTGTTTTGGGGTCTATCTGAGTTGGGTCTGAAATGAATTTATTCACTGCAGAACTGGCCGGTCATGGAGGTTTGTAGACATTTGGGAGTGGCATTTCAGATTTTCGTGAACAAAGTCTCCTTATACTTTAATAGATTATGTATGAAGGTTCATTGTAGTGACGTATGATAGACTTTTCCTTCAATACCTCCTTATAATACAATTTATTGCATGTCATGCTATATTAAAGTATAGTGGGGGAGTAATTCCCTGTCTGAGACCTGCACCAGATACAGTTATATAAACTACAATGTCTGGGGGATTATTGAAAAGTTAATCATTTAATTGGTTTAGCTTAGTTTTAAATGTTTTGGGACAATTGGGCCTACTGGGGTGTGCAATGTTGGTTGAAAATCATTAAAATCCACCTTTTTGGGGTAATTGACAGCGACAAATTTGAGGATTTATTATGTTTAACCTATAGAATCTATGAAAATGGGCCTAGGTTCATAGGAGGTGCAGTTTCTACTATTGAATAGACCCTATTAGGAGCGCAGATTCCATTTCCCCATAATAATCCAGGTTTGGGGCCTGCAGAACAGTTGTCGGTGTGATTTTCTGCGTAAAGCATAGCTCCGACAGGCTGTCTCCGAGCATCAAGAGCTGTCCATTGGCAGTTCATACCAAGCTACACATTGTTCTGACATGCATATTTTTTTCAATGAACATTGCCCAAATATGTATGCTTAAGAATGAGGTCAGGGATTGATAATATGGTATGCCATTGTGGTCAAAATGACCACTTTTTCATGAATTTGTAGGATTTTGCACCCGATTTTTGCCATCCTTAATACATTGTCATGAGAATATTCACACAATTCAATAGAGGACAATATATTTATTGCTTGTAACATCATCAGCAGCCCCTTAGTAACCTGCCTGTGCAATTTTATGGCTCTGTCAGCACTATTTCCTATAGAAATTCATGTTTTAGCCTATAGAAGCTCAGTCTAGAGGTCAAGGGCTGGAAACGCTACTATTTAGATTGGTAGTTTGACATAAACAAGTCTCTGTATTATAGGAAAGAGTTGCATAGGGCCAATAAAAGTTCATATTCATACTTCAAACACACAAGGGCACATGAAAAAATGATTTTCAGAAAATATGAAAAGCACGCCTCTCCATGCAGGTCTCAAATAGGGAATTCCCCGAGGTCAGTCGGTGCATCCTTACTGAAAGACTGACTCCGCACAGAATACCAGATGAGTTCTGGGTGGTCAAAATAGTTAGGGGATTTTCTAAAATTCTGTTAAAAATCACAGGTGCCCCTATATAAATTCTAAATCATATGACATGCAATAAAACATGGTTCTTGGAGGTAAAGGCCTTTGTTTTGGGGTCTATCTGAGTTGGGTCTGAAATGAATTTATTCACTGCAGAACTGGCCGGTCATGGAGGTTTGTAGACATTTGGGAGTGGCATTTCAGATTTTCGTGAACAAAGTCTCCTTATACTTTAATAGATTATGTATGAAGGTTCATTGTAGTGACGTATGATAGACTTTTCCTTCAATACCTCCTTATAATACAATTTATTGCATGTCATGCTATATTAAAGTATAGTGGGGGAGTAATTCCCTGTCTGAGACCTGCACCAGATACAGTTATATAAACTACAATGTCTGGGGGATTATTGAAAAGTTAATCATTTAATTGGTTTAGCTTAGTTTTAAATGTTTTGGGACAATTGGGCCTACTGGGGTGTGCAATGTTGGTTGAAAATCATTAAAATCCACCTTTTTGGGGTAATTGACAGCGACAAATTTGAGGATTTATTATGTTTAACCTATAGAATCTATGAAAATGGGCCTAGGTTCATAGGAGGTGCAGTTTCTACTATTGAATAGACCCTATTAGGAGCGCAGATTCCATTTCCCCATAATAATCCAGGTTTGGGGCCTGCAGAACAGTTGTCGGTGTGATTTTCTGCGTAAAGCATAGCTCCGACAGGCTGTCTCCGAGCATCAAGAGCTGTCCATTGGCAGTTCATACCAAGCTACACATTGTTCTGACATGCATATTTTTTTCAATGAACATTGCCCAAATATGTATGCTTAAGAATGAGGTCAGGGATTGATAATATGGTATGCCATTGTGGTCAAAATGACCACTTTTTCATGAATTTGTAGGATTTTGCACCCGATTTTTGCCATCCTTAATACATTGTCATGAGAATATTCACACAATTCAATAGAGGACAATATATTTATTGCTTGTAACATCATCAGCAGCCCCTTAGTAACCTGCCTGTGCAATTTTATGGCTCTGTCAGCACTATTTCCTATAGAAATTCATGTTTTAGCCTATAGAAGCTCAGTCTAGAGGTCAAGGGCTGGAAACGCTACTATTTAGATTGGTAGTTTGACATAAACAAGTCTCTGTATTATAGGAAAGAGTTGCATAGGGCCAATAAAAGTTCATATTCATACTTCAAACACACAAGGGCACATGAAAAAATGATTTTCAGAAAATATGAAAAGCACGCCTCTCCATGCAGGTCTCAAATAGGGAATTCCCCGAGGTCAGTCGGTGCATCCTTACTGAAAGACTGACTCCGCACAGAATACCAGATGAGTTCTGGGTGGTCAAAATAGTTAGGGGATTTTCTAAAATTCTGTTAAAAATCACAGGTGCCCCTATATAAATTCTAAATCATATGACATGCAATAAAACATGGTTCTTGGAGGTAAAGGCCTTTGTTTTGGGGTCTATCTGAGTTGGGTCTGAAATGAATTTATTCACTGCAGAACTGGCCGGTCATGGAGGTTTGTAGACATTTGGGAGTGGCATTTCAGATTTTCGTGAACAAAGTCTCCTTATACTTTAATAGATTATGTATGAAGGTTCATTGTAGTGACGTATGATAGACTTTTCCTTCAATACCTCCTTATAATACAATTTATTGCATGTCATGCTATATTAAAGTATAGTGGGGGAGTAATTCCCTGTCTGAGACCTGCACCAGATACAGTTATATAAACTACAATGTCTGGGGGATTATTGAAAAGTTAATCATTTAATTGGTTTAGCTTAGTTTTAAATGTTTTGGGACAATTGGGCCTACTGGGGTGTGCAATGTTGGTTGAAAATCATTAAAATCCACCTTTTTGGGGTAATTGACAGCGACAAATTTGAGGATTTATTATGTTTAACCTATAGAATCTATGAAAATGGGCCTAGGTTCATAGGAGGTGCAGTTTCTACTATTGAATAGACCCTATTAGGAGCGCAGATTCCATTTCCCCATAATAATCCAGGTTTGGGGCCTGCAGAACAGTTGTCGGTGTGATTTTCTGCGTAAAGCATAGCTCCGACAGGCTGTCTCCGAGCATCAAGAGCTGTCCATTGGCAGTTCATACCAAGCTACACATTGTTCTGACATGCATATTTTTTTCAATGAACATTGCCCAAATATGTATGCTTAAGAATGAGGTCAGGGATTGATAATATGGTATGCCATTGTGGTCAAAATGACCACTTTTTCATGAATTTGTAGGATTTTGCACCCGATTTTTGCCATCCTTAATACATTGTCATGAGAATATTCACACAATTCAATAGAGGACAATATATTTATTGCTTGTAACATCATCAGCAGCCCCTTAGTAACCTGCCTGTGCAATTTTATGGCTCTGTCAGCACTATTTCCTATAGAAATTCATGTTTTAGCCTATAGAAGCTCAGTCTAGAGGTCAAGGGCTGGAAACGCTACTATTTAGATTGGTAGTTTGACATAAACAAGTCTCTGTATTATAGGAAAGAGTTGCATAGGGCCAATAAAAGTTCATATTCATACTTCAAACACACAAGGGCACATGAAAAAATGATTTTCAGAAAATATGAAAAGCACGCCTCTCCATGCAGGTCTCAAATAGGGAATTCCCCGAGGTCAGTCGGTGCATCCTTACTGAAAGACTGACTCCGCACAGAATACCAGATGAGTTCTGGGTGGTCAAAATAGTTAGGGGATTTTCTAAAATTCTGTTAAAAATCACAGGTGCCCCTATATAAATTCTAAATCATATGACATGCAATAAAACATGGTTCTTGGAGGTAAAGGCCTTTGTTTTGGGGTCTATCTGAGTTGGGTCTGAAATGAATTTATTCACTGCAGAACTGGCCGGTCATGGAGGTTTGTAGACATTTGGGAGTGGCATTTCAGATTTTCGTGAACAAAGTCTCCTTATACTTTAATAGATTATGTATGAAGGTTCATTGTAGTGACGTATGATAGACTTTTCCTTCAATACCTCCTTATAATACAATTTATTGCATGTCATGCTATATTAAAGTATAGTGGGGGAGTAATTCCCTGTCTGAGACCTGCACCAGATACAGTTATATAAACTACAATGTCTGGGGGATTATTGAAAAGTTAATCATTTAATTGGTTTAGCTTAGTTTTAAATGTTTTGGGACAATTGGGCCTACTGGGGTGTGCAATGTTGGTTGAAAATCATTAAAATCCACCTTTTTGGGGTAATTGACAGCGACAAATTTGAGGATTTATTATGTTTAACCTATAGAATCTATGAAAATGGGCCTAGGTTCATAGGAGGTGCAGTTTCTACTATTGAATAGACCCTATTAGGAGCGCAGATTCCATTTCCCCATAATAATCCAGGTTTGGGGCCTGCAGAACAGTTGTCGGTGTGATTTTCTGCGTAAAGCATAGCTCCGACAGGCTGTCTCCGAGCATCAAGAGCTGTCCATTGGCAGTTCATACCAAGCTACACATTGTTCTGACATGCATATTTTTTTCAATGAACATTGCCCAAATATGTATGCTTAAGAATGAGGTCAGGGATTGATAATATGGTATGCCATTGTGGTCAAAATGACCACTTTTTCATGAATTTGTAGGATTTTGCACCCGATTTTTGCCATCCTTAATACATTGTCATGAGAATATTCACACAATTCAATAGAGGACAATATATTTATTGCTTGTAACATCATCAGCAGCCCCTTAGTAACCTGCCTGTGCAATTTTATGGCTCTGTCAGCACTATTTCCTATAGAAATTCATGTTTTAGCCTATAGAAGCTCAGTCTAGAGGTCAAGGGCTGGAAACGCTACTATTTAGATTGGTAGTTTGACATAAACAAGTCTCTGTATTATAGGAAAGAGTTGCATAGGGCCAATAAAAGTTCATATTCATACTTCAAACACACAAGGGCACATGAAAAAATGATTTTCAGAAAATATGAAAAGCACGCCTCTCCATGCAGGTCTCAAATAGGGAATTCCCCGAGGTCAGTCGGTGCATCCTTACTGAAAGACTGACTCCGCACAGAATACCAGATGAGTTCTGGGTGGTCAAAATAGTTAGGGGATTTTCTAAAATTCTGTTAAAAATCACAGGTGCCCCTATATAAATTCTAAATCATATGACATGCAATAAAACATGGTTCTTGGAGGTAAAGGCCTTTGTTTTGGGGTCTATCTGAGTTGGGTCTGAAATGAATTTATTCACTGCAGAACTGGCCGGTCATGGAGGTTTGTAGACATTTGGGAGTGGCATTTCAGATTTTCGTGAACAAAGTCTCCTTATACTTTAATAGATTATGTATGAAGGTTCATTGTAGTGACGTATGATAGACTTTTCCTTCAATACCTCCTTATAATACAATTTATTGCATGTCATGCTATATTAAAGTATAGTGGGGGAGTAATTCCCTGTCTGAGACCTGCACCAGATACAGTTATATAAACTACAATGTCTGGGGGATTATTGAAAAGTTAATCATTTAATTGGTTTAGCTTAGTTTTAAATGTTTTGGGACAATTGGGCCTACTGGGGTGTGCAATGTTGGTTGAAAATCATTAAAATCCACCTTTTTGGGGTAATTGACAGCGACAAATTTGAGGATTTATTATGTTTAACCTATAGAATCTATGAAAATGGGCCTAGGTTCATAGGAGGTGCAGTTTCTACTATTGAATAGACCCTATTAGGAGCGCAGATTCCATTTCCCCATAATAATCCAGGTTTGGGGCCTGCAGAACAGTTGTCGGTGTGATTTTCTGCGTAAAGCATAGCTCCGACAGGCTGTCTCCGAGCATCAAGAGCTGTCCATTGGCAGTTCATACCAAGCTACACATTGTTCTGACATGCATATTTTTTTCAATGAACATTGCCCAAATATGTATGCTTAAGAATGAGGTCAGGGATTGATAATATGGTATGCCATTGTGGTCAAAATGACCACTTTTTCATGAATTTGTAGGATTTTGCACCCGATTTTTGCCATCCTTAATACATTGTCATGAGAATATTCACACAATTCAATAGAGGACAATATATTTATTGCTTGTAACATCATCAGCAGCCCCTTAGTAACCTGCCTGTGCAATTTTATGGCTCTGTCAGCACTATTTCCTATAGAAATTCATGTTTTAGCCTATAGAAGCTCAGTCTAGAGGTCAAGGGCTGGAAACGCTACTATTTAGATTGGTAGTTTGACATAAACAAGTCTCTGTATTATAGGAAAGAGTTGCATAGGGCCAATAAAAGTTCATATTCATACTTCAAACACACAAGGGCACATGAAAAAATGATTTTCAGAAAATATGAAAAGCACGCCTCTCCATGCAGGTCTCAAATAGGGAATTCCCCGAGGTCAGTCGGTGCATCCTTACTGAAAGACTGACTCCGCACAGAATACCAGATGAGTTCTGGGTGGTCAAAATAGTTAGGGGATTTTCTAAAATTCTGTTAAAAATCACAGGTGCCCCTATATAAATTCTAAATCATATGACATGCAATAAAACATGGTTCTTGGAGGTAAAGGCCTTTGTTTTGGGGTCTATCTGAGTTGGGTCTGAAATGAATTTATTCACTGCAGAACTGGCCGGTCATGGAGGTTTGTAGACATTTGGGAGTGGCATTTCAGATTTTCGTGAACAAAGTCTCCTTATACTTTAATAGATTATGTATGAAGGTTCATTGTAGTGACGTATGATAGACTTTTCCTTCAATACCTCCTTATAATACAATTTATTGCATGTCATGCTATATTAAAGTATAGTGGGGGAGTAATTCCCTGTCTGAGACCTGCACCAGATACAGTTATATAAACTACAATGTCTGGGGGATTATTGAAAAGTTAATCATTTAATTGGTTTAGCTTAGTTTTAAATGTTTTGGGACAATTGGGCCTACTGGGGTGTGCAATGTTGGTTGAAAATCATTAAAATCCACCTTTTTGGGGTAATTGACAGCGACAAATTTGAGGATTTATTATGTTTAACCTATAGAATCTATGAAAATGGGCCTAGGTTCATAGGAGGTGCAGTTTCTACTATTGAATAGACCCTATTAGGAGCGCAGATTCCATTTCCCCATAATAATCCAGGTTTGGGGCCTGCAGAACAGTTGTCGGTGTGATTTTCTGCGTAAAGCATAGCTCCGACAGGCTGTCTCCGAGCATCAAGAGCTGTCCATTGGCAGTTCATACCAAGCTACACATTGTTCTGACATGCATATTTTTTTCAATGAACATTGCCCAAATATGTATGCTTAAGAATGAGGTCAGGGATTGATAATATGGTATGCCATTGTGGTCAAAATGACCACTTTTTCATGAATTTGTAGGATTTTGCACCCGATTTTTGCCATCCTTAATACATTGTCATGAGAATATTCACACAATTCAATAGAGGACAATATATTTATTGCTTGTAACATCATCAGCAGCCCCTTAGTAACCTGCCTGTGCAATTTTATGGCTCTGTCAGCACTATTTCCTATAGAAATTCATGTTTTAGCCTATAGAAGCTCAGTCTAGAGGTCAAGGGCTGGAAACGCTACTATTTAGATTGGTAGTTTGACATAAACAAGTCTCTGTATTATAGGAAAGAGTTGCATAGGGCCAATAAAAGTTCATATTCATACTTCAAACACACAAGGGCACATGAAAAAATGATTTTCAGAAAATATGAAAAGCACGCCTCTCCATGCAGGTCTCAAATAGGGAATTCCCCGAGGTCAGTCGGTGCATCCTTACTGAAAGACTGACTCCGCACAGAATACCAGATGAGTTCTGGGTGGTCAAAATAGTTAGGGGATTTTCTAAAATTCTGTTAAAAATCACAGGTGCCCCTATATAAATTCTAAATCATATGACATGCAATAAAACATGGTTCTTGGAGGTAAAGGCCTTTGTTTTGGGGTCTATCTGAGTTGGGTCTGAAATGAATTTATTCACTGCAGAACTGGCCGGTCATGGAGGTTTGTAGACATTTGGGAGTGGCATTTCAGATTTTCGTGAACAAAGTCTCCTTATACTTTAATAGATTATGTATGAAGGTTCATTGTAGTGACGTATGATAGACTTTTCCTTCAATACCTCCTTATAATACAATTTATTGCATGTCATGCTATATTAAAGTATAGTGGGGGAGTAATTCCCTGTCTGAGACCTGCACCAGATACAGTTATATAAACTACAATGTCTGGGGGATTATTGAAAAGTTAATCATTTAATTGGTTTAGCTTAGTTTTAAATGTTTTGGGACAATTGGGCCTACTGGGGTGTGCAATGTTGGTTGAAAATCATTAAAATCCACCTTTTTGGGGTAATTGACAGCGACAAATTTGAGGATTTATTATGTTTAACCTATAGAATCTATGAAAATGGGCCTAGGTTCATAGGAGGTGCAGTTTCTACTATTGAATAGACCCTATTAGGAGCGCAGATTCCATTTCCCCATAATAATCCAGGTTTGGGGCCTGCAGAACAGTTGTCGGTGTGATTTTCTGCGTAAAGCATAGCTCCGACAGGCTGTCTCCGAGCATCAAGAGCTGTCCATTGGCAGTTCATACCAAGCTACACATTGTTCTGACATGCATATTTTTTTCAATGAACATTGCCCAAATATGTATGCTTAAGAATGAGGTCAGGGATTGATAATATGGTATGCCATTGTGGTCAAAATGACCACTTTTTCATGAATTTGTAGGATTTTGCACCCGATTTTTGCCATCCTTAATACATTGTCATGAGAATATTCACACAATTCAATAGAGGACAATATATTTATTGCTTGTAACATCATCAGCAGCCCCTTAGTAACCTGCCTGTGCAATTTTATGGCTCTGTCAGCACTATTTCCTATAGAAATTCATGTTTTAGCCTATAGAAGCTCAGTCTAGAGGTCAAGGGCTGGAAACGCTACTATTTAGATTGGTAGTTTGACATAAACAAGTCTCTGTATTATAGGAAAGAGTTGCATAGGGCCAATAAAAGTTCATATTCATACTTCAAACACACAAGGGCACATGAAAAAATGATTTTCAGAAAATATGAAAAGCACGCCTCTCCATGCAGGTCTCAAATAGGGAATTCCCCGAGGTCAGTCGGTGCATCCTTACTGAAAGACTGACTCCGCACAGAATACCAGATGAGTTCTGGGTGGTCAAAATAGTTAGGGGATTTTCTAAAATTCTGTTAAAAATCACAGGTGCCCCTATATAAATTCTAAATCATATGACATGCAATAAAACATGGTTCTTGGAGGTAAAGGCCTTTGTTTTGGGGTCTATCTGAGTTGGGTCTGAAATGAATTTATTCACTGCAGAACTGGCCGGTCATGGAGGTTTGTAGACATTTGGGAGTGGCATTTCAGATTTTCGTGAACAAAGTCTCCTTATACTTTAATAGATTATGTATGAAGGTTCATTGTAGTGACGTATGATAGACTTTTCCTTCAATACCTCCTTATAATACAATTTATTGCATGTCATGCTATATTAAAGTATAGTGGGGGAGTAATTCCCTGTCTGAGACCTGCACCAGATACAGTTATATAAACTACAATGTCTGGGGGATTATTGAAAAGTTAATCATTTAATTGGTTTAGCTTAGTTTTAAATGTTTTGGGACAATTGGGCCTACTGGGGTGTGCAATGTTGGTTGAAAATCATTAAAATCCACCTTTTTGGGGTAATTGACAGCGACAAATTTGAGGATTTATTATGTTTAACCTATAGAATCTATGAAAATGGGCCTAGGTTCATAGGAGGTGCAGTTTCTACTATTGAATAGACCCTATTAGGAGCGCAGATTCCATTTCCCCATAATAATCCAGGTTTGGGGCCTGCAGAACAGTTGTCGGTGTGATTTTCTGCGTAAAGCATAGCTCCGACAGGCTGTCTCCGAGCATCAAGAGCTGTCCATTGGCAGTTCATACCAAGCTACACATTGTTCTGACATGCATATTTTTTTCAATGAACATTGCCCAAATATGTATGCTTAAGAATGAGGTCAGGGATTGATAATATGGTATGCCATTGTGGTCAAAATGACCACTTTTTCATGAATTTGTAGGATTTTGCACCCGATTTTTGCCATCCTTAATACATTGTCATGAGAATATTCACACAATTCAATAGAGGACAATATATTTATTGCTTGTAACATCATCAGCAGCCCCTTAGTAACCTGCCTGTGCAATTTTATGGCTCTGTCAGCACTATTTCCTATAGAAATTCATGTTTTAGCCTATAGAAGCTCAGTCTAGAGGTCAAGGGCTGGAAACGCTACTATTTAGATTGGTAGTTTGACATAAACAAGTCTCTGTATTATAGGAAAGAGTTGCATAGGGCCAATAAAAGTTCATATTCATACTTCAAACACACAAGGGCACATGAAAAAATGATTTTCAGAAAATATGAAAAGCACGCCTCTCCATGCAGGTCTCAAATAGGGAATTCCCCGAGGTCAGTCGGTGCATCCTTACTGAAAGACTGACTCCGCACAGAATACCAGATGAGTTCTGGGTGGTCAAAATAGTTAGGGGATTTTCTAAAATTCTGTTAAAAATCACAGGTGCCCCTATATAAATTCTAAATCATATGACATGCAATAAAACATGGTTCTTGGAGGTAAAGGCCTTTGTTTTGGGGTCTATCTGAGTTGGGTCTGAAATGAATTTATTCACTGCAGAACTGGCCGGTCATGGAGGTTTGTAGACATTTGGGAGTGGCATTTCAGATTTTCGTGAACAAAGTCTCCTTATACTTTAATAGATTATGTATGAAGGTTCATTGTAGTGACGTATGATAGACTTTTCCTTCAATACCTCCTTATAATACAATTTATTGCATGTCATGCTATATTAAAGTATAGTGGGGGAGTAATTCCCTGTCTGAGACCTGCACCAGATACAGTTATATAAACTACAATGTCTGGGGGATTATTGAAAAGTTAATCATTTAATTGGTTTAGCTTAGTTTTAAATGTTTTGGGACAATTGGGCCTACTGGGGTGTGCAATGTTGGTTGAAAATCATTAAAATCCACCTTTTTGGGGTAATTGACAGCGACAAATTTGAGGATTTATTATGTTTAACCTATAGAATCTATGAAAATGGGCCTAGGTTCATAGGAGGTGCAGTTTCTACTATTGAATAGACCCTATTAGGAGCGCAGATTCCATTTCCCCATAATAATCCAGGTTTGGGGCCTGCAGAACAGTTGTCGGTGTGATTTTCTGCGTAAAGCATAGCTCCGACAGGCTGTCTCCGAGCATCAAGAGCTGTCCATTGGCAGTTCATACCAAGCTACACATTGTTCTGACATGCATATTTTTTTCAATGAACATTGCCCAAATATGTATGCTTAAGAATGAGGTCAGGGATTGATAATATGGTATGCCATTGTGGTCAAAATGACCACTTTTTCATGAATTTGTAGGATTTTGCACCCGATTTTTGCCATCCTTAATACATTGTCATGAGAATATTCACACAATTCAATAGAGGACAATATATTTATTGCTTGTAACATCATCAGCAGCCCCTTAGTAACCTGCCTGTGCAATTTTATGGCTCTGTCAGCACTATTTCCTATAGAAATTCATGTTTTAGCCTATAGAAGCTCAGTCTAGAGGTCAAGGGCTGGAAACGCTACTATTTAGATTGGTAGTTTGACATAAACAAGTCTCTGTATTATAGGAAAGAGTTGCATAGGGCCAATAAAAGTTCATATTCATACTTCAAACACACAAGGGCACATGAAAAAATGATTTTCAGAAAATATGAAAAGCACGCCTCTCCATGCAGGTCTCAAATAGGGAATTCCCCGAGGTCAGTCGGTGCATCCTTACTGAAAGACTGACTCCGCACAGAATACCAGATGAGTTCTGGGTGGTCAAAATAGTTAGGGGATTTTCTAAAATTCTGTTAAAAATCACAGGTGCCCCTATATAAATTCTAAATCATATGACATGCAATAAAACATGGTTCTTGGAGGTAAAGGCCTTTGTTTTGGGGTCTATCTGAGTTGGGTCTGAAATGAATTTATTCACTGCAGAACTGGCCGGTCATGGAGGTTTGTAGACATTTGGGAGTGGCATTTCAGATTTTCGTGAACAAAGTCTCCTTATACTTTAATAGATTATGTATGAAGGTTCATTGTAGTGACGTATGATAGACTTTTCCTTCAATACCTCCTTATAATACAATTTATTGCATGTCATGCTATATTAAAGTATAGTGGGGGAGTAATTCCCTGTCTGAGACCTGCACCAGATACAGTTATATAAACTACAATGTCTGGGGGATTATTGAAAAGTTAATCATTTAATTGGTTTAGCTTAGTTTTAAATGTTTTGGGACAATTGGGCCTACTGGGGTGTGCAATGTTGGTTGAAAATCATTAAAATCCACCTTTTTGGGGTAATTGACAGCGACAAATTTGAGGATTTATTATGTTTAACCTATAGAATCTATGAAAATGGGCCTAGGTTCATAGGAGGTGCAGTTTCTACTATTGAATAGACCCTATTAGGAGCGCAGATTCCATTTCCCCATAATAATCCAGGTTTGGGGCCTGCAGAACAGTTGTCGGTGTGATTTTCTGCGTAAAGCATAGCTCCGACAGGCTGTCTCCGAGCATCAAGAGCTGTCCATTGGCAGTTCATACCAAGCTACACATTGTTCTGACATGCATATTTTTTTCAATGAACATTGCCCAAATATGTATGCTTAAGAATGAGGTCAGGGATTGATAATATGGTATGCCATTGTGGTCAAAATGACCACTTTTTCATGAATTTGTAGGATTTTGCACCCGATTTTTGCCATCCTTAATACATTGTCATGAGAATATTCACACAATTCAATAGAGGACAATATATTTATTGCTTGTAACATCATCAGCAGCCCCTTAGTAACCTGCCTGTGCAATTTTATGGCTCTGTCAGCACTATTTCCTATAGAAATTCATGTTTTAGCCTATAGAAGCTCAGTCTAGAGGTCAAGGGCTGGAAACGCTACTATTTAGATTGGTAGTTTGACATAAACAAGTCTCTGTATTATAGGAAAGAGTTGCATAGGGCCAATAAAAGTTCATATTCATACTTCAAACACACAAGGGCACATGAAAAAATGATTTTCAGAAAATATGAAAAGCACGCCTCTCCATGCAGGTCTCAAATAGGGAATTCCCCGAGGTCAGTCGGTGCATCCTTACTGAAAGACTGACTCCGCACAGAATACCAGATGAGTTCTGGGTGGTCAAAATAGTTAGGGGATTTTCTAAAATTCTGTTAAAAATCACAGGTGCCCCTATATAAATTCTAAATCATATGACATGCAATAAAACATGGTTCTTGGAGGTAAAGGCCTTTGTTTTGGGGTCTATCTGAGTTGGGTCTGAAATGAATTTATTCACTGCAGAACTGGCCGGTCATGGAGGTTTGTAGACATTTGGGAGTGGCATTTCAGATTTTCGTGAACAAAGTCTCCTTATACTTTAATAGATTATGTATGAAGGTTCATTGTAGTGACGTATGATAGACTTTTCCTTCAATACCTCCTTATAATACAATTTATTGCATGTCATGCTATATTAAAGTATAGTGGGGGAGTAATTCCCTGTCTGAGACCTGCACCAGATACAGTTATATAAACTACAATGTCTGGGGGATTATTGAAAAGTTAATCATTTAATTGGTTTAGCTTAGTTTTAAATGTTTTGGGACAATTGGGCCTACTGGGGTGTGCAATGTTGGTTGAAAATCATTAAAATCCACCTTTTTGGGGTAATTGACAGCGACAAATTTGAGGATTTATTATGTTTAACCTATAGAATCTATGAAAATGGGCCTAGGTTCATAGGAGGTGCAGTTTCTACTATTGAATAGACCCTATTAGGAGCGCAGATTCCATTTCCCCATAATAATCCAGGTTTGGGGCCTGCAGAACAGTTGTCGGTGTGATTTTCTGCGTAAAGCATAGCTCCGACAGGCTGTCTCCGAGCATCAAGAGCTGTCCATTGGCAGTTCATACCAAGCTACACATTGTTCTGACATGCATATTTTTTTCAATGAACATTGCCCAAATATGTATGCTTAAGAATGAGGTCAGGGATTGATAATATGGTATGCCATTGTGGTCAAAATGACCACTTTTTCATGAATTTGTAGGATTTTGCACCCGATTTTTGCCATCCTTAATACATTGTCATGAGAATATTCACACAATTCAATAGAGGACAATATATTTATTGCTTGTAACATCATCAGCAGCCCCTTAGTAACCTGCCTGTGCAATTTTATGGCTCTGTCAGCACTATTTCCTATAGAAATTCATGTTTTAGCCTATAGAAGCTCAGTCTAGAGGTCAAGGGCTGGAAACGCTACTATTTAGATTGGTAGTTTGACATAAACAAGTCTCTGTATTATAGGAAAGAGTTGCATAGGGCCAATAAAAGTTCATATTCATACTTCAAACACACAAGGGCACATGAAAAAATGATTTTCAGAAAATATGAAAAGCACGCCTCTCCATGCAGGTCTCAAATAGGGAATTCCCCGAGGTCAGTCGGTGCATCCTTACTGAAAGACTGACTCCGCACAGAATACCAGATGAGTTCTGGGTGGTCAAAATAGTTAGGGGATTTTCTAAAATTCTGTTAAAAATCACAGGTGCCCCTATATAAATTCTAAATCATATGACATGCAATAAAACATGGTTCTTGGAGGTAAAGGCCTTTGTTTTGGGGTCTATCTGAGTTGGGTCTGAAATGAATTTATTCACTGCAGAACTGGCCGGTCATGGAGGTTTGTAGACATTTGGGAGTGGCATTTCAGATTTTCGTGAACAAAGTCTCCTTATACTTTAATAGATTATGTATGAAGGTTCATTGTAGTGACGTATGATAGACTTTTCCTTCAATACCTCCTTATAATACAATTTATTGCATGTCATGCTATATTAAAGTATAGTGGGGGAGTAATTCCCTGTCTGAGACCTGCACCAGATACAGTTATATAAACTACAATGTCTGGGGGATTATTGAAAAGTTAATCATTTAATTGGTTTAGCTTAGTTTTAAATGTTTTGGGACAATTGGGCCTACTGGGGTGTGCAATGTTGGTTGAAAATCATTAAAATCCACCTTTTTGGGGTAATTGACAGCGACAAATTTGAGGATTTATTATGTTTAACCTATAGAATCTATGAAAATGGGCCTAGGTTCATAGGAGGTGCAGTTTCTACTATTGAATAGACCCTATTAGGAGCGCAGATTCCATTTCCCCATAATAATCCAGGTTTGGGGCCTGCAGAACAGTTGTCGGTGTGATTTTCTGCGTAAAGCATAGCTCCGACAGGCTGTCTCCGAGCATCAAGAGCTGTCCATTGGCAGTTCATACCAAGCTACACATTGTTCTGACATGCATATTTTTTTCAATGAACATTGCCCAAATATGTATGCTTAAGAATGAGGTCAGGGATTGATAATATGGTATGCCATTGTGGTCAAAATGACCACTTTTTCATGAATTTGTAGGATTTTGCACCCGATTTTTGCCATCCTTAATACATTGTCATGAGAATATTCACACAATTCAATAGAGGACAATATATTTATTGCTTGTAACATCATCAGCAGCCCCTTAGTAACCTGCCTGTGCAATTTTATGGCTCTGTCAGCACTATTTCCTATAGAAATTCATGTTTTAGCCTATAGAAGCTCAGTCTAGAGGTCAAGGGCTGGAAACGCTACTATTTAGATTGGTAGTTTGACATAAACAAGTCTCTGTATTATAGGAAAGAGTTGCATAGGGCCAATAAAAGTTCATATTCATACTTCAAACACACAAGGGCACATGAAAAAATGATTTTCAGAAAATATGAAAAGCACGCCTCTCCATGCAGGTCTCAAATAGGGAATTCCCCGAGGTCAGTCGGTGCATCCTTACTGAAAGACTGACTCCGCACAGAATACCAGATGAGTTCTGGGTGGTCAAAATAGTTAGGGGATTTTCTAAAATTCTGTTAAAAATCACAGGTGCCCCTATATAAATTCTAAATCATATGACATGCAATAAAACATGGTTCTTGGAGGTAAAGGCCTTTGTTTTGGGGTCTATCTGAGTTGGGTCTGAAATGAATTTATTCACTGCAGAACTGGCCGGTCATGGAGGTTTGTAGACATTTGGGAGTGGCATTTCAGATTTTCGTGAACAAAGTCTCCTTATACTTTAATAGATTATGTATGAAGGTTCATTGTAGTGACGTATGATAGACTTTTCCTTCAATACCTCCTTATAATACAATTTATTGCATGTCATGCTATATTAAAGTATAGTGGGGGAGTAATTCCCTGTCTGAGACCTGCACCAGATACAGTTATATAAACTACAATGTCTGGGGGATTATTGAAAAGTTAATCATTTAATTGGTTTAGCTTAGTTTTAAATGTTTTGGGACAATTGGGCCTACTGGGGTGTGCAATGTTGGTTGAAAATCATTAAAATCCACCTTTTTGGGGTAATTGACAGCGACAAATTTGAGGATTTATTATGTTTAACCTATAGAATCTATGAAAATGGGCCTAGGTTCATAGGAGGTGCAGTTTCTACTATTGAATAGACCCTATTAGGAGCGCAGATTCCATTTCCCCATAATAATCCAGGTTTGGGGCCTGCAGAACAGTTGTCGGTGTGATTTTCTGCGTAAAGCATAGCTCCGACAGGCTGTCTCCGAGCATCAAGAGCTGTCCATTGGCAGTTCATACCAAGCTACACATTGTTCTGACATGCATATTTTTTTCAATGAACATTGCCCAAATATGTATGCTTAAGAATGAGGTCAGGGATTGATAATATGGTATGCCATTGTGGTCAAAATGACCACTTTTTCATGAATTTGTAGGATTTTGCACCCGATTTTTGCCATCCTTAATACATTGTCATGAGAATATTCACACAATTCAATAGAGGACAATATATTTATTGCTTGTAACATCATCAGCAGCCCCTTAGTAACCTGCCTGTGCAATTTTATGGCTCTGTCAGCACTATTTCCTATAGAAATTCATGTTTTAGCCTATAGAAGCTCAGTCTAGAGGTCAAGGGCTGGAAACGCTACTATTTAGATTGGTAGTTTGACATAAACAAGTCTCTGTATTATAGGAAAGAGTTGCATAGGGCCAATAAAAGTTCATATTCATACTTCAAACACACAAGGGCACATGAAAAAATGATTTTCAGAAAATATGAAAAGCACGCCTCTCCATGCAGGTCTCAAATAGGGAATTCCCCGAGGTCAGTCGGTGCATCCTTACTGAAAGACTGACTCCGCACAGAATACCAGATGAGTTCTGGGTGGTCAAAATAGTTAGGGGATTTTCTAAAATTCTGTTAAAAATCACAGGTGCCCCTATATAAATTCTAAATCATATGACATGCAATAAAACATGGTTCTTGGAGGTAAAGGCCTTTGTTTTGGGGTCTATCTGAGTTGGGTCTGAAATGAATTTATTCACTGCAGAACTGGCCGGTCATGGAGGTTTGTAGACATTTGGGAGTGGCATTTCAGATTTTCGTGAACAAAGTCTCCTTATACTTTAATAGATTATGTATGAAGGTTCATTGTAGTGACGTATGATAGACTTTTCCTTCAATACCTCCTTATAATACAATTTATTGCATGTCATGCTATATTAAAGTATAGTGGGGGAGTAATTCCCTGTCTGAGACCTGCACCAGATACAGTTATATAAACTACAATGTCTGGGGGATTATTGAAAAGTTAATCATTTAATTGGTTTAGCTTAGTTTTAAATGTTTTGGGACAATTGGGCCTACTGGGGTGTGCAATGTTGGTTGAAAATCATTAAAATCCACCTTTTTGGGGTAATTGACAGCGACAAATTTGAGGATTTATTATGTTTAACCTATAGAATCTATGAAAATGGGCCTAGGTTCATAGGAGGTGCAGTTTCTACTATTGAATAGACCCTATTAGGAGCGCAGATTCCATTTCCCCATAATAATCCAGGTTTGGGGCCTGCAGAACAGTTGTCGGTGTGATTTTCTGCGTAAAGCATAGCTCCGACAGGCTGTCTCCGAGCATCAAGAGCTGTCCATTGGCAGTTCATACCAAGCTACACATTGTTCTGACATGCATATTTTTTTCAATGAACATTGCCCAAATATGTATGCTTAAGAATGAGGTCAGGGATTGATAATATGGTATGCCATTGTGGTCAAAATGACCACTTTTTCATGAATTTGTAGGATTTTGCACCCGATTTTTGCCATCCTTAATACATTGTCATGAGAATATTCACACAATTCAATAGAGGACAATATATTTATTGCTTGTAACATCATCAGCAGCCCCTTAGTAACCTGCCTGTGCAATTTTATGGCTCTGTCAGCACTATTTCCTATAGAAATTCATGTTTTAGCCTATAGAAGCTCAGTCTAGAGGTCAAGGGCTGGAAACGCTACTATTTAGATTGGTAGTTTGACATAAACAAGTCTCTGTATTATAGGAAAGAGTTGCATAGGGCCAATAAAAGTTCATATTCATACTTCAAACACACAAGGGCACATGAAAAAATGATTTTCAGAAAATATGAAAAGCACGCCTCTCCATGCACCAGATACAGTTATATAAACTACAATGTCTGGGGGATTATTGAAAAGTTAATCATTTAATTGGTTTAGCTTAGTTTTAAATGTTTTGGGACAATTGGGCCTACTGGGGTGTGCAATGTTGGTTGAAAATCATTAAAATCCACCTTTTTGGGGTAATTGACAGCGACAAATTTGAGGATTTATTATGTTTAACCTATAGAATCTATGAAAATGGGCCTAGGTTCATAGGAGGTGCAGTTTCTACTATTGAATAGACCCTATTAGGAGCGCAGATTCCATTTCCCCATAATAATCCAGGTTTGGGGCCTGCAGAACAGTTGTCGGTGTGATTTTCTGCGTAAAGCATAGCTCCGACAGGCTGTCTCCGAGCATCAAGAGCTGTCCATTGGCAGTTCATACCAAGCTACACATTGTTCTGACATGCATATTTTTTTCAATGAACATTGCCCAAATATGTATGCTTAAGAATGAGGTCAGGGATTGATAATATGGTATGCCATTGTGGTCAAAATGACCACTTTTTCATGAATTTGTAGGATTTTGCACCCGATTTTTGCCATCCTTAATACATTGTCATGAGAATATTCACACAATTCAATAGAGGACAATATATTTATTGCTTGTAACATCATCAGCAGCCCCTTAGTAACCTGCCTGTGCAATTTTATGGCTCTGTCAGCACTATTTCCTATAGAAATTCATGTTTTAGCCTATAGAAGCTCAGTCTAGAGGTCAAGGGCTGGAAACGCTACTATTTAGATTGGTAGTTTGACATAAACAAGTCTCTGTATTATAGGAAAGAGTTGCATAGGGCCAATAAAAGTTCATATTCATACTTCAAACACACAAGGGCACATGAAAAAATGATTTTCAGAAAATATGAAAAGCACGCCTCTCCATGCAGGTCTCAAATAGGGAATTCCCCGAGGTCAGTCGGTGCATCCTTACTGAAAGACTGACTCCGCACAGAATACCAGATGAGTTCTGGGTGGTCAAAATAGTTAGGGGATTTTCTAAAATTCTGTTAAAAATCACAGGTGCCCCTATATAAATTCTAAATCATATGACATGCAATAAAACATGGTTCTTGGAGGTAAAGGCCTTTGTTTTGGGGTCTATCTGAGTTGGGTCTGAAATGAATTTATTCACTGCAGAACTGGCCGGTCATGGAGGTTTGTAGACATTTGGGAGTGGCATTTCAGATTTTCGTGAACAAAGTCTCCTTATACTTTAATAGATTATGTATGAAGGTTCATTGTAGTGACGTATGATAGACTTTTCCTTCAATACCTCCTTATAATACAATTTATTGCATGTCATGCTATATTAAAGTATAGTGGGGGAGTAATTCCCTGTCTGAGACCTGCACCAGATACAGTTATATAAACTACAATGTCTGGGGGATTATTGAAAAGTTAATCATTTAATTGGTTTAGCTTAGTTTTAAATGTTTTGGGACAATTGGGCCTACTGGGGTGTGCAATGTTGGTTGAAAATCATTAAAATCCACCTTTTTGGGGTAATTGACAGCGACAAATTTGAGGATTTATTATGTTTAACCTATAGAATCTATGAAAATGGGCCTAGGTTCATAGGAGGTGCAGTTTCTACTATTGAATAGACCCTATTAGGAGCGCAGATTCCATTTCCCCATAATAATCCAGGTTTGGGGCCTGCAGAACAGTTGTCGGTGTGATTTTCTGCGTAAAGCATAGCTCCGACAGGCTGTCTCCGAGCATCAAGAGCTGTCCATTGGCAGTTCATACCAAGCTACACATTGTTCTGACATGCATATTTTTTTCAATGAACATTGCCCAAATATGTATGCTTAAGAATGAGGTCAGGGATTGATAATATGGTATGCCATTGTGGTCAAAATGACCACTTTTTCATGAATTTGTAGGATTTTGCACCCGATTTTTGCCATCCTTAATACATTGTCATGAGAATATTCACACAATTCAATAGAGGACAATATATTTATTGCTTGTAACATCATCAGCAGCCCCTTAGTAACCTGCCTGTGCAATTTTATGGCTCTGTCAGCACTATTTCCTATAGAAATTCATGTTTTAGCCTATAGAAGCTCAGTCTAGAGGTCAAGGGCTGGAAACGCTACTATTTAGATTGGTAGTTTGACATAAACAAGTCTCTGTATTATAGGAAAGAGTTGCATAGGGCCAATAAAAGTTCATATTCATACTTCAAACACACAAGGGCACATGAAAAAATGATTTTCAGAAAATATGAAAAGCACGCCTCTCCATGCAGGTCTCAAATAGGGAATTCCCCGAGGTCAGTCGGTGCATCCTTACTGAAAGACTGACTCCGCACAGAATACCAGATGAGTTCTGGGTGGTCAAAATAGTTAGGGGATTTTCTAAAATTCTGTTAAAAATCACAGGTGCCCCTATATAAATTCTAAATCATATGACATGCAATAAAACATGGTTCTTGGAGGTAAAGGCCTTTGTTTTGGGGTCTATCTGAGTTGGGTCTGAAATGAATTTATTCACTGCAGAACTGGCCGGTCATGGAGGTTTGTAGACATTTGGGAGTGGCATTTCAGATTTTCGTGAACAAAGTCTCCTTATACTTTAATAGATTATGTATGAAGGTTCATTGTAGTGACGTATGATAGACTTTTCCTTCAATACCTCCTTATAATACAATTTATTGCATGTCATGCTATATTAAAGTATAGTGGGGGAGTAATTCCCTGTCTGAGACCTGCACCAGATACAGTTATATAAACTACAATGTCTGGGGGATTATTGAAAAGTTAATCATTTAATTGGTTTAGCTTAGTTTTAAATGTTTTGGGACAATTGGGCCTACTGGGGTGTGCAATGTTGGTTGAAAATCATTAAAATCCACCTTTTTGGGGTAATTGACAGCGACAAATTTGAGGATTTATTATGTTTAACCTATAGAATCTATGAAAATGGGCCTAGGTTCATAGGAGGTGCAGTTTCTACTATTGAATAGACCCTATTAGGAGCGCAGATTCCATTTCCCCATAATAATCCAGGTTTGGGGCCTGCAGAACAGTTGTCGGTGTGATTTTCTGCGTAAAGCATAGCTCCGACAGGCTGTCTCCGAGCATCAAGAGCTGTCCATTGGCAGTTCATACCAAGCTACACATTGTTCTGACATGCATATTTTTTTCAATGAACATTGCCCAAATATGTATGCTTAAGAATGAGGTCAGGGATTGATAATATGGTATGCCATTGTGGTCAAAATGACCACTTTTTCATGAATTTGTAGGATTTTGCACCCGATTTTTGCCATCCTTAATACATTGTCATGAGAATATTCACACAATTCAATAGAGGACAATATATTTATTGCTTGTAACATCATCAGCAGCCCCTTAGTAACCTGCCTGTGCAATTTTATGGCTCTGTCAGCACTATTTCCTATAGAAATTCATGTTTTAGCCTATAGAAGCTCAGTCTAGAGGTCAAGGGCTGGAAACGCTACTATTTAGATTGGTAGTTTGACATAAACAAGTCTCTGTATTATAGGAAAGAGTTGCATAGGGCCAATAAAAGTTCATATTCATACTTCAAACACACAAGGGCACATGAAAAAATGATTTTCAGAAAATATGAAAAGCACGCCTCTCCATGCAGGTCTCAAATAGGGAATTCCCCGAGGTCAGTCGGTGCATCCTTACTGAAAGACTGACTCCGCACAGAATACCAGATGAGTTCTGGGTGGTCAAAATAGTTAGGGGATTTTCTAAAATTCTGTTAAAAATCACAGGTGCCCCTATATAAATTCTAAATCATATGACATGCAATAAAACATGGTTCTTGGAGGTAAAGGCCTTTGTTTTGGGGTCTATCTGAGTTGGGTCTGAAATGAATTTATTCACTGCAGAACTGGCCGGTCATGGAGGTTTGTAGACATTTGGGAGTGGCATTTCAGATTTTCGTGAACAAAGTCTCCTTATACTTTAATAGATTATGTATGAAGGTTCATTGTAGTGACGTATGATAGACTTTTCCTTCAATACCTCCTTATAATACAATTTATTGCATGTCATGCTATATTAAAGTATAGTGGGGGAGTAATTCCCTGTCTGAGACCTGCACCAGATACAGTTATATAAACTACAATGTCTGGGGGATTATTGAAAAGTTAATCATTTAATTGGTTTAGCTTAGTTTTAAATGTTTTGGGACAATTGGGCCTACTGGGGTGTGCAATGTTGGTTGAAAATCATTAAAATCCACCTTTTTGGGGTAATTGACAGCGACAAATTTGAGGATTTATTATGTTTAACCTATAGAATCTATGAAAATGGGCCTAGGTTCATAGGAGGTGCAGTTTCTACTATTGAATAGACCCTATTAGGAGCGCAGATTCCATTTCCCCATAATAATCCAGGTTTGGGGCCTGCAGAACAGTTGTCGGTGTGATTTTCTGCGTAAAGCATAGCTCCGACAGGCTGTCTCCGAGCATCAAGAGCTGTCCATTGGCAGTTCATACCAAGCTACACATTGTTCTGACATGCATATTTTTTTCAATGAACATTGCCCAAATATGTATGCTTAAGAATGAGGTCAGGGATTGATAATATGGTATGCCATTGTGGTCAAAATGACCACTTTTTCATGAATTTGTAGGATTTTGCACCCGATTTTTGCCATCCTTAATACATTGTCATGAGAATATTCACACAATTCAATAGAGGACAATATATTTATTGCTTGTAACATCATCAGCAGCCCCTTAGTAACCTGCCTGTGCAATTTTATGGCTCTGTCAGCACTATTTCCTATAGAAATTCATGTTTTAGCCTATAGAAGCTCAGTCTAGAGGTCAAGGGCTGGAAACGCTACTATTTAGATTGGTAGTTTGACATAAACAAGTCTCTGTATTATAGGAAAGAGTTGCATAGGGCCAATAAAAGTTCATATTCATACTTCAAACACACAAGGGCACATGAAAAAATGATTTTCAGAAAATATGAAAAGCACGCCTCTCCATGCAGGTCTCAAATAGGGAATTCCCCGAGGTCAGTCGGTGCATCCTTACTGAAAGACTGACTCCGCACAGAATACCAGATGAGTTCTGGGTGGTCAAAATAGTTAGGGGATTTTCTAAAATTCTGTTAAAAATCACAGGTGCCCCTATATAAATTCTAAATCATATGACATGCAATAAAACATGGTTCTTGGAGGTAAAGGCCTTTGTTTTGGGGTCTATCTGAGTTGGGTCTGAAATGAATTTATTCACTGCAGAACTGGCCGGTCATGGAGGTTTGTAGACATTTGGGAGTGGCATTTCAGATTTTCGTGAACAAAGTCTCCTTATACTTTAATAGATTATGTATGAAGGTTCATTGTAGTGACGTATGATAGACTTTTCCTTCAATACCTCCTTATAATACAATTTATTGCATGTCATGCTATATTAAAGTATAGTGGGGGAGTAATTCCCTGTCTGAGACCTGCACCAGATACAGTTATATAAACTACAATGTCTGGGGGATTATTGAAAAGTTAATCATTTAATTGGTTTAGCTTAGTTTTAAATGTTTTGGGACAATTGGGCCTACTGGGGTGTGCAATGTTGGTTGAAAATCATTAAAATCCACCTTTTTGGGGTAATTGACAGCGACAAATTTGAGGATTTATTATGTTTAACCTATAGAATCTATGAAAATGGGCCTAGGTTCATAGGAGGTGCAGTTTCTACTATTGAATAGACCCTATTAGGAGCGCAGATTCCATTTCCCCATAATAATCCAGGTTTGGGGCCTGCAGAACAGTTGTCGGTGTGATTTTCTGCGTAAAGCATAGCTCCGACAGGCTGTCTCCGAGCATCAAGAGCTGTCCATTGGCAGTTCATACCAAGCTACACATTGTTCTGACATGCATATTTTTTTCAATGAACATTGCCCAAATATGTATGCTTAAGAATGAGGTCAGGGATTGATAATATGGTATGCCATTGTGGTCAAAATGACCACTTTTTCATGAATTTGTAGGATTTTGCACCCGATTTTTGCCATCCTTAATACATTGTCATGAGAATATTCACACAATTCAATAGAGGACAATATATTTATTGCTTGTAACATCATCAGCAGCCCCTTAGTAACCTGCCTGTGCAATTTTATGGCTCTGTCAGCACTATTTCCTATAGAAATTCATGTTTTAGCCTATAGAAGCTCAGTCTAGAGGTCAAGGGCTGGAAACGCTACTATTTAGATTGGTAGTTTGACATAAACAAGTCTCTGTATTATAGGAAAGAGTTGCATAGGGCCAATAAAAGTTCATATTCATACTTCAAACACACAAGGGCACATGAAAAAATGATTTTCAGAAAATATGAAAAGCACGCCTCTCCATGCACCAGATACAGTTATATAAACTACAATGTCTGGGGGATTATTGAAAAGTTAATCATTTAATTGGTTTAGCTTAGTTTTAAATGTTTTGGGACAATTGGGCCTACTGGGGTGTGCAATGTTGGTTGAAAATCATTAAAATCCACCTTTTTGGGGTAATTGACAGCGACAAATTTGAGGATTTATTATGTTTAACCTATAGAATCTATGAAAATGGGCCTAGGTTCATAGGAGGTGCAGTTTCTACTATTGAATAGACCCTATTAGGAGCGCAGATTCCATTTCCCCATAATAATCCAGGTTTGGGGCCTGCAGAACAGTTGTCGGTGTGATTTTCTGCGTAAAGCATAGCTCCGACAGGCTGTCTCCGAGCATCAAGAGCTGTCCATTGGCAGTTCATACCAAGCTACACATTGTTCTGACATGCATATTTTTTTCAATGAACATTGCCCAAATATGTATGCTTAAGAATGAGGTCAGGGATTGATAATATGGTATGCCATTGTGGTCAAAATGACCACTTTTTCATGAATTTGTAGGATTTTGCACCCGATTTTTGCCATCCTTAATACATTGTCATGAGAATATTCACACAATTCAATAGAGGACAATATATTTATTGCTTGTAACATCATCAGCAGCCCCTTAGTAACCTGCCTGTGCAATTTTATGGCTCTGTCAGCACTATTTCCTATAGAAATTCATGTTTTAGCCTATAGAAGCTCAGTCTAGAGGTCAAGGGCTGGAAACGCTACTATTTAGATTGGTAGTTTGACATAAACAAGTCTCTGTATTATAGGAAAGAGTTGCATAGGGCCAATAAAAGTTCATATTCATACTTCAAACACACAAGGGCACATGAAAAAATGATTTTCAGAAAATATGAAAAGCACGCCTCTCCATGCAGGTCTCAAATAGGGAATTCCCCGAGGTCAGTCGGTGCATCCTTACTGAAAGACTGACTCCGCACAGAATACCAGATGAGTTCTGGGTGGTCAAAATAGTTAGGGGATTTTCTAAAATTCTGTTAAAAATCACAGGTGCCCCTATATAAATTCTAAATCATATGACATGCAATAAAACATGGTTCTTGGAGGTAAAGGCCTTTGTTTTGGGGTCTATCTGAGTTGGGTCTGAAATGAATTTATTCACTGCAGAACTGGCCGGTCATGGAGGTTTGTAGACATTTGGGAGTGGCATTTCAGATTTTCGTGAACAAAGTCTCCTTATACTTTAATAGATTATGTATGAAGGTTCATTGTAGTGACGTATGATAGACTTTTCCTTCAATACCTCCTTATAATACAATTTATTGCATGTCATGCTATATTAAAGTATAGTGGGGGAGTAATTCCCTGTCTGAGACCTGCACCAGATACAGTTATATAAACTACAATGTCTGGGGGATTATTGAAAAGTTAATCATTTAATTGGTTTAGCTTAGTTTTAAATGTTTTGGGACAATTGGGCCTACTGGGGTGTGCAATGTTGGTTGAAAATCATTAAAATCCACCTTTTTGGGGTAATTGACAGCGACAAATTTGAGGATTTATTATGTTTAACCTATAGAATCTATGAAAATGGGCCTAGGTTCATAGGAGGTGCAGTTTCTACTATTGAATAGACCCTATTAGGAGCGCAGATTCCATTTCCCCATAATAATCCAGGTTTGGGGCCTGCAGAACAGTTGTCGGTGTGATTTTCTGCGTAAAGCATAGCTCCGACAGGCTGTCTCCGAGCATCAAGAGCTGTCCATTGGCAGTTCATACCAAGCTACACATTGTTCTGACATGCATATTTTTTTCAATGAACATTGCCCAAATATGTATGCTTAAGAATGAGGTCAGGGATTGATAATATGGTATGCCATTGTGGTCAAAATGACCACTTTTTCATGAATTTGTAGGATTTTGCACCCGATTTTTGCCATCCTTAATACATTGTCATGAGAATATTCACACAATTCAATAGAGGACAATATATTTATTGCTTGTAACATCATCAGCAGCCCCTTAGTAACCTGCCTGTGCAATTTTATGGCTCTGTCAGCACTATTTCCTATAGAAATTCATGTTTTAGCCTATAGAAGCTCAGTCTAGAGGTCAAGGGCTGGAAACGCTACTATTTAGATTGGTAGTTTGACATAAACAAGTCTCTGTATTATAGGAAAGAGTTGCATAGGGCCAATAAAAGTTCATATTCATACTTCAAACACACAAGGGCACATGAAAAAATGATTTTCAGAAAATATGAAAAGCACGCCTCTCCATGCAGGTCTCAAATAGGGAATTCCCCGAGGTCAGTCGGTGCATCCTTACTGAAAGACTGACTCCGCACAGAATACCAGATGAGTTCTGGGTGGTCAAAATAGTTAGGGGATTTTCTAAAATTCTGTTAAAAATCACAGGTGCCCCTATATAAATTCTAAATCATATGACATGCAATAAAACATGGTTCTTGGAGGTAAAGGCCTTTGTTTTGGGGTCTATCTGAGTTGGGTCTGAAATGAATTTATTCACTGCAGAACTGGCCGGTCATGGAGGTTTGTAGACATTTGGGAGTGGCATTTCAGATTTTCGTGAACAAAGTCTCCTTATACTTTAATAGATTATGTATGAA
Source organism: Harmothoe impar (assembly GCA_947462335.1). NCBI lineage: Eukaryota > Metazoa > Annelida > Polychaeta > Phyllodocida > Polynoidae > Harmothoe > Harmothoe impar. The sequence goes on from OX381704.1 coordinate 55,636,880, forward strand.
GGTTCATTGTAGTGACGTATGATAGACTTTTCCTTCAATACCTCCTTATAATACAATTTATTGCATGTCATGCTATATTAAAGTATAGTGGGGGAGTAATTCCCTGTCTGAGACCTGCACCAGATACAGTTATATAAACTACAATGTCTGGGGGATTATTGAAAAGTTAATCATTTAATTGGTTTAGCTTAGTTTTAAATGTTTTGGGACAATTGGGCCTACTGGGGTGTGCAATGTTGGTTGAAAATCATTAAAATCCACCTTTTTGGGGTAATTGACAGCGACAAATTTGAGGATTTATTATGTTTAACCTATAGAATCTATGAAAATGGGCCTAGGTTCATAGGAGGTGCAGTTTCTACTATTGAATAGACCCTATTAGGAGCGCAGATTCCATTTCCCCATAATAATCCAGGTTTGGGGCCTGCAGAACAGTTGTCGGTGTGATTTTCTGCGTAAAGCATAGCTCCGACAGGCTGTCTCCGAGCATCAAGAGCTGTCCATTGGCAGTTCATACCAAGCTACACATTGTTCTGACATGCATATTTTTTTCAATGAACATTGCCCAAATATGTATGCTTAAGAATGAGGTCAGGGATTGATAATATGGTATGCCATTGTGGTCAAAATGACCACTTTTTCATGAATTTGTAGGATTTTGCACCCGATTTTTGCCATCCTTAATACATTGTCATGAGAATATTCACACAATTCAATAGAGGACAATATATTTATTGCTTGTAACATCATCAGCAGCCCCTTAGTAACCTGCCTGTGCAATTTTATGGCTCTGTCAGCACTATTTCCTATAGAAATTCATGTTTTAGCCTATAGAAGCTCAGTCTAGAGGTCAAGGGCTGGAAACGCTACTATTTAGATTGGTAGTTTGACATAAACAAGTCTCTGTATTATAGGAAAGAGTTGCATAGGGCCAATAAAAGTTCATATTCATACTTCAAACACACAAGGGCACATGAAAAAATGATTTTCAGAAAATATGAAAAGCACGCCTCTCCATGCAGGTCTCAAATAGGGAATTCCCCGAGGTCAGTCGGTGCATCCTTACTGAAAGACTGACTCCGCACAGAATACCAGATGAGTTCTGGGTGGTCAAAATAGTTAGGGGATTTTCTAAAATTCTGTTAAAAATCACAGGTGCCCCTATATAAATTCTAAATCATATGACATGCAATAAAACATGGTTCTTGGAGGTAAAGGCCTTTGTTTTGGGGTCTATCTGAGTTGGGTCTGAAATGAATTTATTCACTGCAGAACTGGCCGGTCATGGAGGTTTGTAGACATTTGGGAGTGGCATTTCAGATTTTCGTGAACAAAGTCTCCTTATACTTTAATAGATTATGTATGAAGGTTCATTGTAGTGACGTATGATAGACTTTTCCTTCAATACCTCCTTATAATACAATTTATTGCATGTCATGCTATATTAAAGTATAGTGGGGGAGTAATTCCCTGTCTGAGACCTGCACCAGATACAGTTATATAAACTACAATGTCTGGGGGATTATTGAAAAGTTAATCATTTAATTGGTTTAGCTTAGTTTTAAATGTTTTGGGACAATTGGGCCTACTGGGGTGTGCAATGTTGGTTGAAAATCATTAAAATCCACCTTTTTGGGGTAATTGACAGCGACAAATTTGAGGATTTATTATGTTTAACCTATAGAATCTATGAAAATGGGCCTAGGTTCATAGGAGGTGCAGTTTCTACTATTGAATAGACCCTATTAGGAGCGCAGATTCCATTTCCCCATAATAATCCAGGTTTGGGGCCTGCAGAACAGTTGTCGGTGTGATTTTCTGCGTAAAGCATAGCTCCGACAGGCTGTCTCCGAGCATCAAGAGCTGTCCATTGGCAGTTCATACCAAGCTACACATTGTTCTGACATGCATATTTTTTTCAATGAACATTGCCCAAATATGTATGCTTAAGAATGAGGTCAGGGATTGATAATATGGTATGCCATTGTGGTCAAAATGACCACTTTTTCATGAATTTGTAGGATTTTGCACCCGATTTTTGCCATCCTTAATACATTGTCATGAGAATATTCACACAATTCAATAGAGGACAATATATTTATTGCTTGTAACATCATCAGCAGCCCCTTAGTAACCTGCCTGTGCAATTTTATGGCTCTGTCAGCACTATTTCCTATAGAAATTCATGTTTTAGCCTATAGAAGCTCAGTCTAGAGGTCAAGGGCTGGAAACGCTACTATTTAGATTGGTAGTTTGACATAAACAAGTCTCTGTATTATAGGAAAGAGTTGCATAGGGCCAATAAAAGTTCATATTCATACTTCAAACACACAAGGGCACATGAAAAAATGATTTTCAGAAAATATGAAAAGCACGCCTCTCCATGCAGGTCTCAAATAGGGAATTCCCCGAGGTCAGTCGGTGCATCCTTACTGAAAGACTGACTCCGCACAGAATACCAGATGAGTTCTGGGTGGTCAAAATAGTTAGGGGATTTTCTAAAATTCTGTTAAAAATCACAGGTGCCCCTATATAAATTCTAAATCATATGACATGCAATAAAACATGGTTCTTGGAGGTAAAGGCCTTTGTTTTGGGGTCTATCTGAGTTGGGTCTGAAATGAATTTATTCACTGCAGAACTGGCCGGTCATGGAGGTTTGTAGACATTTGGGAGTGGCATTTCAGATTTTCGTGAACAAAGTCTCCTTATACTTTAATAGATTATGTATGAAGGTTCATTGTAGTGACGTATGATAGACTTTTCCTTCAATACCTCCTTATAATACAATTTATTGCATGTCATGCTATATTAAAGTATAGTGGGGGAGTAATTCCCTGTCTGAGACCTGCACCAGATACAGTTATATAAACTACAATGTCTGGGGGATTATTGAAAAGTTAATCATTTAATTGGTTTAGCTTAGTTTTAAATGTTTTGGGACAATTGGGCCTACTGGGGTGTGCAATGTTGGTTGAAAATCATTAAAATCCACCTTTTTGGGGTAATTGACAGCGACAAATTTGAGGATTTATTATGTTTAACCTATAGAATCTATGAAAATGGGCCTAGGTTCATAGGAGGTGCAGTTTCTACTATTGAATAGACCCTATTAGGAGCGCAGATTCCATTTCCCCATAATAATCCAGGTTTGGGGCCTGCAGAACAGTTGTCGGTGTGATTTTCTGCGTAAAGCATAGCTCCGACAGGCTGTCTCCGAGCATCAAGAGCTGTCCATTGGCAGTTCATACCAAGCTACACATTGTTCTGACATGCATATTTTTTTCAATGAACATTGCCCAAATATGTATGCTTAAGAATGAGGTCAGGGATTGATAATATGGTATGCCATTGTGGTCAAAATGACCACTTTTTCATGAATTTGTAGGATTTTGCACCCGATTTTTGCCATCCTTAATACATTGTCATGAGAATATTCACACAATTCAATAGAGGACAATATATTTATTGCTTGTAACATCATCAGCAGCCCCTTAGTAACCTGCCTGTGCAATTTTATGGCTCTGTCAGCACTATTTCCTATAGAAATTCATGTTTTAGCCTATAGAAGCTCAGTCTAGAGGTCAAGGGCTGGAAACGCTACTATTTAGATTGGTAGTTTGACATAAACAAGTCTCTGTATTATAGGAAAGAGTTGCATAGGGCCAATAAAAGTTCATATTCATACTTCAAACACACAAGGGCACATGAAAAAATGATTTTCAGAAAATATGAAAAGCACGCCTCTCCATGCAGGTCTCAAATAGGGAATTCCCCGAGGTCAGTCGGTGCATCCTTACTGAAAGACTGACTCCGCACAGAATACCAGATGAGTTCTGGGTGGTCAAAATAGTTAGGGGATTTTCTAAAATTCTGTTAAAAATCACAGGTGCCCCTATATAAATTCTAAATCATATGACATGCAATAAAACATGGTTCTTGGAGGTAAAGGCCTTTGTTTTGGGGTCTATCTGAGTTGGGTCTGAAATGAATTTATTCACTGCAGAACTGGCCGGTCATGGAGGTTTGTAGACATTTGGGAGTGGCATTTCAGATTTTCGTGAACAAAGTCTCCTTATACTTTAATAGATTATGTATGAAGGTTCATTGTAGTGACGTATGATAGACTTTTCCTTCAATACCTCCTTATAATACAATTTATTGCATGTCATGCTATATTAAAGTATAGTGGGGGAGTAATTCCCTGTCTGAGACCTGCACCAGATACAGTTATATAAACTACAATGTCTGGGGGATTATTGAAAAGTTAATCATTTAATTGGTTTAGCTTAGTTTTAAATGTTTTGGGACAATTGGGCCTACTGGGGTGTGCAATGTTGGTTGAAAATCATTAAAATCCACCTTTTTGGGGTAATTGACAGCGACAAATTTGAGGATTTATTATGTTTAACCTATAGAATCTATGAAAATGGGCCTAGGTTCATAGGAGGTGCAGTTTCTACTATTGAATAGACCCTATTAGGAGCGCAGATTCCATTTCCCCATAATAATCCAGGTTTGGGGCCTGCAGAACAGTTGTCGGTGTGATTTTCTGCGTAAAGCATAGCTCCGACAGGCTGTCTCCGAGCATCAAGAGCTGTCCATTGGCAGTTCATACCAAGCTACACATTGTTCTGACATGCATATTTTTTTCAATGAACATTGCCCAAATATGTATGCTTAAGAATGAGGTCAGGGATTGATAATATGGTATGCCATTGTGGTCAAAATGACCACTTTTTCATGAATTTGTAGGATTTTGCACCCGATTTTTGCCATCCTTAATACATTGTCATGAGAATATTCACACAATTCAATAGAGGACAATATATTTATTGCTTGTAACATCATCAGCAGCCCCTTAGTAACCTGCCTGTGCAATTTTATGGCTCTGTCAGCACTATTTCCTATAGAAATTCATGTTTTAGCCTATAGAAGCTCAGTCTAGAGGTCAAGGGCTGGAAACGCTACTATTTAGATTGGTAGTTTGACATAAACAAGTCTCTGTATTATAGGAAAGAGTTGCATAGGGCCAATAAAAGTTCATATTCATACTTCAAACACACAAGGGCACATGAAAAAATGATTTTCAGAAAATATGAAAAGCACGCCTCTCCATGCAGGTCTCAAATAGGGAATTCCCCGAGGTCAGTCGGTGCATCCTTACTGAAAGACTGACTCCGCACAGAATACCAGATGAGTTCTGGGTGGTCAAAATAGTTAGGGGATTTTCTAAAATTCTGTTAAAAATCACAGGTGCCCCTATATAAATTCTAAATCATATGACATGCAATAAAACATGGTTCTTGGAGGTAAAGGCCTTTGTTTTGGGGTCTATCTGAGTTGGGTCTGAAATGAATTTATTCACTGCAGAACTGGCCGGTCATGGAGGTTTGTAGACATTTGGGAGTGGCATTTCAGATTTTCGTGAACAAAGTCTCCTTATACTTTAATAGATTATGTATGAAGGTTCATTGTAGTGACGTATGATAGACTTTTCCTTCAATACCTCATTATAATACAATTTATTGCATGTCATGCTATATTAAAGTATAGTGGGGGAGTAATTCCCTGTCTGAGACCTGCACCAGATACAGTTATATAAACTACAATGTCTGGGGGATTATTGAAAAGTTAATCATTTAATTGGTTTAGCTTAGTTTTAAATGTTTTGGGACAATTGGGCCTACTGGGGTGTGCAATGTTGGTTGAAAATCATTAAAATCCACCTTTTTGGGGTAATTGACAGCGACAAATTTGAGGATTTATTATGTTTAACCTATAGAATCTATGAAAATGGGCCTAGGTTCATAGGAGGTGCAGTTTCTACTATTGAATAGACCCTATTAGGAGCGCAGATTCCATTTCCCCATAATAATCCAGGTTTGGGGCCTGCAGAACAGTTGTCGGTGTGATTTTCTGCGTAAAGCATAGCTCCGACAGGCTGTCTCCGAGCATCAAGAGCTGTCCATTGGCAGTTCATACCAAGCTACACATTGTTCTGACATGCATATTTTTTTCAATGAACATTGCCCAAATATGTATGCTTAAGAATGAGGTCAGGGATTGATAATATGGTATGCCATTGTGGTCAAAATGACCACTTTTTCATGAATTTGTAGGATTTTGCACCCGATTTTTGCCATCCTTAATACATTGTCATGAGAATATTCACACAATTCAATAGAGGACAATATATTTATTGCTTGTAACATCATCAGCAGCCCCTTAGTAACCTGCCTGTGCAATTTTATGGCTCTGTCAGCACTATTTCCTATAGAAATTCATGTTTTAGCCTATAGAAGCTCAGTCTAGAGGTCAAGGGCTGGAAACGCTACTATTTAGATTGGTAGTTTGACATAAACAAGTCTCTGTATTATAGGAAAGAGTTGCATAGGGCCAATAAAAGTTCATATTCATACTTCAAACACACAAGGGCACATGAAAAAATGATTTTCAGAAAATATGAAAAGCACGCCTCTCCATGCAGGTCTCAAATAGGGAATTCCCCGAGGTCAGTCGGTGCATCCTTACTGAAAGACTGACTCCGCACAGAATACCAGATGAGTTCTGGGTGGTCAAAATAGTTAGGGGATTTTCTAAAATTCTGTTAAAAATCACAGGTGCCCCTATATAAATTCTAAATCATATGACATGCAATAAAACATGGTTCTTGGAGGTAAAGGCCTTTGTTTTGGGGTCTATCTGAGTTGGGTCTGAAATGAATTTATTCACTGCAGAACTGGCCGGTCATGGAGGTTTGTAGACATTTGGGAGTGGCATTTCAGATTTTCGTGAACAAAGTCTCCTTATACTTTAATAGATTATGTATGAAGGTTCATTGTAGTGACGTATGATAGACTTTTCCTTCAATACCTCCTTATAATACAATTTATTGCATGTCATGCTATATTAAAGTATAGTGGGGGAGTAATTCCCTGTCTGAGACCTGCACCAGATACAGTTATATAAACTACAATGTCTGGGGGATTATTGAAAAGTTAATCATTTAATTGGTTTAGCTTAGTTTTAAATGTTTTGGGACAATTGGGCCTACTGGGGTGTGCAATGTTGGTTGAAAATCATTAAAATCCACCTTTTTGGGGTAATTGACAGCGACAAATTTGAGGATTTATTATGTTTAACCTATAGAATCTATGAAAATGGGCCTAGGTTCATAGGAGGTGCAGTTTCTACTATTGAATAGACCCTATTAGGAGCGCAGATTCCATTTCCCCATAATAATCCAGGTTTGGGGCCTGCAGAACAGTTGTCGGTGTGATTTTCTGCGTAAAGCATAGCTCCGACAGGCTGTCTCCGAGCATCAAGAGCTGTCCATTGGCAGTTCATACCAAGCTACACATTGTTCTGACATGCATATTTTTTTCAATGAACATTGCCCAAATATGTATGCTTAAGAATGAGGTCAGGGATTGATAATATGGTATGCCATTGTGGTCAAAATGACCACTTTTTCATGAATTTGTAGGATTTTGCACCCGATTTTTGCCATCCTTAATACATTGTCATGAGAATATTCACACAATTCAATAGAGGACAATATATTTATTGCTTGTAACATCATCAGCAGCCCCTTAGTAACCTGCCTGTGCAATTTTATGGCTCTGTCAGCACTATTTCCTATAGAAATTCATGTTTTAGCCTATAGAAGCTCAGTCTAGAGGTCAAGGGCTGGAAACGCTACTATTTAGATTGGTAGTTTGACATAAACAAGTCTCTGTATTATAGGAAAGAGTTGCATAGGGCCAATAAAAGTTCATATTCATACTTCAAACACACAAGGGCACATGAAAAAATGATTTTCAGAAAATATGAAAAGCACGCCTCTCCATGCAGGTCTCAAATAGGGAATTCCCCGAGGTCAGTCGGTGCATCCTTACTGAAAGACTGACTCCGCACAGAATACCAGATGAGTTCTGGGTGGTCAAAATAGTTAGGGGATTTTCTAAAATTCTGTTAAAAATCACAGGTGCCCCTATATAAATTCTAAATCATATGACATGCAATAAAACATGGTTCTTGGAGGTAAAGGCCTTTGTTTTGGGGTCTATCTGAGTTGGGTCTGAAATGAATTTATTCACTGCAGAACTGGCCGGTCATGGAGGTTTGTAGACATTTGGGAGTGGCATTTCAGATTTTCGTGAACAAAGTCTCCTTATACTTTAATAGATTATGTATGAAGGTTCATTGTAGTGACGTATGATAGACTTTTCCTTCAATACCTCCTTATAATACAATTTATTGCATGTCATGCTATATTAAAGTATAGTGGGGGAGTAATTCCCTGTCTGAGACCTGCACCAGATACAGTTATATAAACTACAATGTCTGGGGGATTATTGAAAAGTTAATCATTTAATTGGTTTAGCTTAGTTTTAAATGTTTTGGGACAATTGGGCCTACTGGGGTGTGCAATGTTGGTTGAAAATCATTAAAATCCACCTTTTTGGGGTAATTGACAGCGACAAATTTGAGGATTTATTATGTTTAACCTATAGAATCTATGAAAATGGGCCTAGGTTCATAGGAGGTGCAGTTTCTACTATTGAATAGACCCTATTAGGAGCGCAGATTCCATTTCCCCATAATAATCCAGGTTTGGGGCCTGCAGAACAGTTGTCGGTGTGATTTTCTGCGTAAAGCATAGCTCCGACAGGCTGTCTCCGAGCATCAAGAGCTGTCCATTGGCAGTTCATACCAAGCTACACATTGTTCTGACATGCATATTTTTTTCAATGAACATTGCCCAAATATGTATGCTTAAGAATGAGGTCAGGGATTGATAATATGGTATGCCATTGTGGTCAAAATGACCACTTTTTCATGAATTTGTAGGATTTTGCACCCGATTTTTGCCATCCTTAATACATTGTCATGAGAATATTCACACAATTCAATAGAGGACAATATATTTATTGCTTGTAACATCATCAGCAGCCCCTTAGTAACCTGCCTGTGCAATTTTATGGCTCTGTCAGCACTATTTCCTATAGAAATTCATGTTTTAGCCTATAGAAGCTCAGTCTAGAGGTCAAGGGCTGGAAACGCTACTATTTAGATTGGTAGTTTGACATAAACAAGTCTCTGTATTATAGGAAAGAGTTGCATAGGGCCAATAAAAGTTCATATTCATACTTCAAACACACAAGGGCACATGAAAAAATGATTTTCAGAAAATATGAAAAGCACGCCTCTCCATGCACCAGATACAGTTATATAAACTACAATGTCTGGGGGATTATTGAAAAGTTAATCATTTAATTGGTTTAGCTTAGTTTTAAATGTTTTGGGACAATTGGGCCTACTGGGGTGTGCAATGTTGGTTGAAAATCATTAAAATCCACCTTTTTGGGGTAATTGACAGCGACAAATTTGAGGATTTATTATGTTTAACCTATAGAATCTATGAAAATGGGCCTAGGTTCATAGGAGGTGCAGTTTCTACTATTGAATAGACCCTATTAGGAGCGCAGATTCCATTTCCCCATAATAATCCAGGTTTGGGGCCTGCAGAACAGTTGTCGGTGTGATTTTCTGCGTAAAGCATAGCTCCGACAGGCTGTCTCCGAGCATCAAGAGCTGTCCATTGGCAGTTCATACCAAGCTACACATTGTTCTGACATGCATATTTTTTTCAATGAACATTGCCCAAATATGTATGCTTAAGAATGAGGTCAGGGATTGATAATATGGTATGCCATTGTGGTCAAAATGACCACTTTTTCATGAATTTGTAGGATTTTGCACCCGATTTTTGCCATCCTTAATACATTGTCATGAGAATATTCACACAATTCAATAGAGGACAATATATTTATTGCTTGTAACATCATCAGCAGCCCCTTAGTAACCTGCCTGTGCAATTTTATGGCTCTGTCAGCACTATTTCCTATAGAAATTCATGTTTTAGCCTATAGAAGCTCAGTCTAGAGGTCAAGGGCTGGAAACGCTACTATTTAGATTGGTAGTTTGACATAAACAAGTCTCTGTATTATAGGAAAGAGTTGCATAGGGCCAATAAAAGTTCATATTCATACTTCAAACACACAAGGGCACATGAAAAAATGATTTTCAGAAAATATGAAAAGCACGCCTCTCCATGCAGGTCTCAAATAGGGAATTCCCCGAGGTCAGTCGGTGCATCCTTACTGAAAGACTGACTCCGCACAGAATACCAGATGAGTTCTGGGTGGTCAAAATAGTTAGGGGATTTTCTAAAATTCTGTTAAAAATCACAGGTGCCCCTATATAAATTCTAAATCATATGACATGCAATAAAACATGGTTCTTGGAGGTAAAGGCCTTTGTTTTGGGGTCTATCTGAGTTGGGTCTGAAATGAATTTATTCACTGCAGAACTGGCCGGTCATGGAGGTTTGTAGACATTTGGGAGTGGCATTTCAGATTTTCGTGAACAAAGTCTCCTTATACTTTAATAGATTATGTATGAAGGTTCATTGTAGTGACGTATGATAGACTTTTCCTTCAATACCTCCTTATAATACAATTTATTGCATGTCATGCTATATTAAAGTATAGTGGGGGAGTAATTCCCTGTCTGAGACCTGCACCAGATACAGTTATATAAACTACAATGTCTGGGGGATTATTGAAAAGTTAATCATTTAATTGGTTTAGCTTAGTTTTAAATGTTTTGGGACAATTGGGCCTACTGGGGTGTGCAATGTTGGTTGAAAATCATTAAAATCCACCTTTTTGGGGTAATTGACAGCGACAAATTTGAGGATTTATTATGTTTAACCTATAGAATCTATGAAAATGGGCCTAGGTTCATAGGAGGTGCAGTTTCTACTATTGAATAGACCCTATTAGGAGCGCAGATTCCATTTCCCCATAATAATCCAGGTTTGGGGCCTGCAGAACAGTTGTCGGTGTGATTTTCTGCGTAAAGCATAGCTCCGACAGGCTGTCTCCGAGCATCAAGAGCTGTCCATTGGCAGTTCATACCAAGCTACACATTGTTCTGACATGCATATTTTTTTCAATGAACATTGCCCAAATATGTATGCTTAAGAATGAGGTCAGGGATTGATAATATGGTATGCCATTGTGGTCAAAATGACCACTTTTTCATGAATTTGTAGGATTTTGCACCCGATTTTTGCCATCCTTAATACATTGTCATGAGAATATTCACACAATTCAATAGAGGACAATATATTTATTGCTTGTAACATCATCAGCAGCCCCTTAGTAACCTGCCTGTGCAATTTTATGGCTCTGTCAGCACTATTTCCTATAGAAATTCATGTTTTAGCCTATAGAAGCTCAGTCTAGAGGTCAAGGGCTGGAAACGCTACTATTTAGATTGGTAGTTTGACATAAACAAGTCTCTGTATTATAGGAAAGAGTTGCATAGGGCCAATAAAAGTTCATATTCATACTTCAAACACACAAGGGCACATGAAAAAATGATTTTCAGAAAATATGAAAAGCACGCCTCTCCATGCAGGTCTCAAATAGGGAATTCCCCGAGGTCAGTCGGTGCATCCTTACTGAAAGACTGACTCCGCACAGAATACCAGATGAGTTCTGGGTGGTCAAAATAGTTAGGGGATTTTCTAAAATTCTGTTAAAAATCACAGGTGCCCCTATATAAATTCTAAATCATATGACATGCAATAAAACATGGTTCTTGGAGGTAAAGGCCTTTGTTTTGGGGTCTATCTGAGTTGGGTCTGAAATGAATTTATTCACTGCAGAACTGGCCGGTCATGGAGGTTTGTAGACATTTGGGAGTGGCATTTCAGATTTTCGTGAACAAAGTCTCCTTATACTTTAATAGATTATGTATGAAGGTTCATTGTAGTGACGTATGATAGACTTTTCCTTCAATACCTCCTTATAATACAATTTATTGCATGTCATGCTATATTAAAGTATAGTGGGGGAGTAATTCCCTGTCTGAGACCTGCACCAGATACAGTTATATAAACTACAATGTCTGGGGGATTATTGAAAAGTTAATCATTTAATTGGTTTAGCTTAGTTTTAAATGTTTTGGGACAATTGGGCCTACTGGGGTGTGCAATGTTGGTTGAAAATCATTAAAATCCACCTTTTTGGGGTAATTGACAGCGACAAATTTGAGGATTTATTATGTTTAACCTATAGAATCTATGAAAATGGGCCTAGGTTCATAGGAGGTGCAGTTTCTACTATTGAATAGACCCTATTAGGAGCGCAGATTCCATTTCCCCATAATAATCCAGGTTTGGGGCCTGCAGAACAGTTGTCGGTGTGATTTTCTGCGTAAAGCATAGCTCCGACAGGCTGTCTCCGAGCATCAAGAGCTGTCCATTGGCAGTTCATACCAAGCTACACATTGTTCTGACATGCATATTTTTTTCAATGAACATTGCCCAAATATGTATGCTTAAGAATGAGGTCAGGGATTGATAATATGGTATGCCATTGTGGTCAAAATGACCACTTTTTCATGAATTTGTAGGATTTTGCACCCGATTTTTGCCATCCTTAATACATTGTCATGAGAATATTCACACAATTCAATAGAGGACAATATATTTATTGCTTGTAACATCATCAGCAGCCCCTTAGTAACCTGCCTGTGCAATTTTATGGCTCTGTCAGCACTATTTCCTATAGAAATTCATGTTTTAGCCTATAGAAGCTCAGTCTAGAGGTCAAGGGCTGGAAACGCTACTATTTAGATTGGTAGTTTGACATAAACAAGTCTCTGTATTATAGGAAAGAGTTGCATAGGGCCAATAAAAGTTCATATTCATACTTCAAACACACAAGGGCACATGAAAAAATGATTTTCAGAAAATATGAAAAGCACGCCTCTCCATGCAGGTCTCAAATAGGGAATTCCCCGAGGTCAGTCGGTGCATCCTTACTGAAAGACTGACTCCGCACAGAATACCAGATGAGTTCTGGGTGGTCAAAATAGTTAGGGGATTTTCTAAAATTCTGTTAAAAATCACAGGTGCCCCTATATAAATTCTAAATCATATGACATGCAATAAAACATGGTTCTTGGAGGTAAAGGCCTTTGTTTTGGGGTCTATCTGAGTTGGGTCTGAAATGAATTTATTCACTGCAGAACTGGCCGGTCATGGAGGTTTGTAGACATTTGGGAGTGGCATTTCAGATTTTCGTGAACAAAGTCTCCTTATACTTTAATAGATTATGTATGAAGGTTCATTGTAGTGACGTATGATAGACTTTTCCTTCAATACCTCCTTATAATACAATTTATTGCATGTCATGCTATATTAAAGTATAGTGGGGGAGTAATTCCCTGTCTGAGACCTGCACCAGATACAGTTATATAAACTACAATGTCTGGGGGATTATTGAAAAGTTAATCATTTAATTGGTTTAGCTTAGTTTTAAATGTTTTGGGACAATTGGGCCTACTGGGGTGTGCAATGTTGGTTGAAAATCATTAAAATCCACCTTTTTGGGGTAATTGACAGCGACAAATTTGAGGATTTATTATGTTTAACCTATAGAATCTATGAAAATGGGCCTAGGTTCATAGGAGGTGCAGTTTCTACTATTGAATAGACCCTATTAGGAGCGCAGATTCCATTTCCCCATAATAATCCAGGTTTGGGGCCTGCAGAACAGTTGTCGGTGTGATTTTCTGCGTAAAGCATAGCTCCGACAGGCTGTCTCCGAGCATCAAGAGCTGTCCATTGGCAGTTCATACCAAGCTACACATTGTTCTGACATGCATATTTTTTTCAATGAACATTGCCCAAATATGTATGCTTAAGAATGAGGTCAGGGATTGATAATATGGTATGCCATTGTGGTCAAAATGACCACTTTTTCATGAATTTGTAGGATTTTGCACCCGATTTTTGCCATCCTTAATACATTGTCATGAGAATATTCACACAATTCAATAGAGGACAATATATTTATTGCTTGTAACATCATCAGCAGCCCCTTAGTAACCTGCCTGTGCAATTTTATGGCTCTGTCAGCACTATTTCCTATAGAAATTCATGTTTTAGCCTATAGAAGCTCAGTCTAGAGGTCAAGGGCTGGAAACGCTACTATTTAGATTGGTAGTTTGACATAAACAAGTCTCTGTATTATAGGAAAGAGTTGCATAGGGCCAATAAAAGTTCATATTCATACTTCAAACACACAAGGGCACATGAAAAAATGATTTTCAGAAAATATGAAAAGCACGCCTCTCCATGCAGGTCTCAAATAGGGAATTCCCCGAGGTCAGTCGGTGCATCCTTACTGAAAGACTGACTCCGCACAGAATACCAGATGAGTTCTGGGTGGTCAAAATAGTTAGGGGATTTTCTAAAATTCTGTTAAAAATCACAGGTGCCCCTATATAAATTCTAAATCATATGACATGCAATAAAACATGGTTCTTGGAGGTAAAGGCCTTTGTTTTGGGGTCTATCTGAGTTGGGTCTGAAATGAATTTATTCACTGCAGAACTGGCCGGTCATGGAGGTTTGTAGACATTTGGGAGTGGCATTTCAGATTTTCGTGAACAAAGTCTCCTTATACTTTAATAGATTATGTATGAAGGTTCATTGTAGTGACGTATGATAGACTTTTCCTTCAATACCTCCTTATAATACAATTTATTGCATGTCATGCTATATTAAAGTATAGTGGGGGAGTAATTCCCTGTCTGAGACCTGCACCAGATACAGTTATATAAACTACAATGTCTGGGGGATTATTGAAAAGTTAATCATTTAATTGGTTTAGCTTAGTTTTAAATGTTTTGGGACAATTGGGCCTACTGGGGTGTGCAATGTTGGTTGAAAATCATTAAAATCCACCTTTTTGGGGTAATTGACAGCGACAAATTTGAGGATTTATTATGTTTAACCTATAGAATCTATGAAAATGGGCCTAGGTTCATAGGAGGTGCAGTTTCTACTATTGAATAGACCCTATTAGGAGCGCAGATTCCATTTCCCCATAATAATCCAGGTTTGGGGCCTGCAGAACAGTTGTCGGTGTGATTTTCTGCGTAAAGCATAGCTCCGACAGGCTGTCTCCGAGCATCAAGAGCTGTCCATTGGCAGTTCATACCAAGCTACACATTGTTCTGACATGCATATTTTTTTCAATGAACATTGCCCAAATATGTATGCTTAAGAATGAGGTCAGGGATTGATAATATGGTATGCCATTGTGGTCAAAATGACCACTTTTTCATGAATTTGTAGGATTTTGCACCCGATTTTTGCCATCCTTAATACATTGTCATGAGAATATTCACACAATTCAATAGAGGACAATATATTTATTGCTTGTAACATCATCAGCAGCCCCTTAGTAACCTGCCTGTGCAATTTTATGGCTCTGTCAGCACTATTTCCTATAGAAATTCATGTTTTAGCCTATAGAAGCTCAGTCTAGAGGTCAAGGGCTGGAAACGCTACTATTTAGATTGGTAGTTTGACATAAACAAGTCTCTGTATTATAGGAAAGAGTTGCATAGGGCCAATAAAAGTTCATATTCATACTTCAAACACACAAGGGCACATGAAAAAATGATTTTCAGAAAATATGAAAAGCACGCCTCTCCATGCAGGTCTCAAATAGGGAATTCCCCGAGGTCAGTCGGTGCATCCTTACTGAAAGACTGACTCCGCACAGAATACCAGATGAGTTCTGGGTGGTCAAAATAGTTAGGGGATTTTCTAAAATTCTGTTAAAAATCACAGGTGCCCCTATATAAATTCTAAATCATATGACATGCAATAAAACATGGTTCTTGGAGGTAAAGGCCTTTGTTTTGGGGTCTATCTGAGTTGGGTCTGAAATGAATTTATTCACTGCAGAACTGGCCGGTCATGGAGGTTTGTAGACATTTGGGAGTGGCATTTCAGATTTTCGTGAACAAAGTCTCCTTATACTTTAATAGATTATGTATGAAGGTTCATTGTAGTGACGTATGATAGACTTTTCCTTCAATACCTCCTTATAATACAATTTATTGCATGTCATGCTATATTAAAGTATAGTGGGGGAGTAATTCCCTGTCTGAGACCTGCACCAGATACAGTTATATAAACTACAATGTCTGGGGGATTATTGAAAAGTTAATCATTTAATTGGTTTAGCTTAGTTTTAAATGTTTTGGGACAATTGGGCCTACTGGGGTGTGCAATGTTGGTTGAAAATCATTAAAATCCACCTTTTTGGGGTAATTGACAGCGACAAATTTGAGGATTTATTATGTTTAACCTATAGAATCTATGAAAATGGGCCTAGGTTCATAGGAGGTGCAGTTTCTACTATTGAATAGACCCTATTAGGAGCGCAGATTCCATTTCCCCATAATAATCCAGGTTTGGGGCCTGCAGAACAGTTGTCGGTGTGATTTTCTGCGTAAAGCATAGCTCCGACAGGCTGTCTCCGAGCATCAAGAGCTGTCCATTGGCAGTTCATACCAAGCTACACATTGTTCTGACATGCATATTTTTTTCAATGAACATTGCCCAAATATGTATGCTTAAGAATGAGGTCAGGGATTGATAATATGGTATGCCATTGTGGTCAAAATGACCACTTTTTCATGAATTTGTAGGATTTTGCACCCGATTTTTGCCATCCTTAATACATTGTCATGAGAATATTCACACAATTCAATAGAGGACAATATATTTATTGCTTGTAACATCATCAGCAGCCCCTTAGTAACCTGCCTGTGCAATTTTATGGCTCTGTCAGCACTATTTCCTATAGAAATTCATGTTTTAGCCTATAGAAGCTCAGTCTAGAGGTCAAGGGCTGGAAACGCTACTATTTAGATTGGTAGTTTGACATAAACAAGTCTCTGTATTATAGGAAAGAGTTGCATAGGGCCAATAAAAGTTCATATTCATACTTCAAACACACAAGGGCACATGAAAAAATGATTTTCAGAAAATATGAAAAGCACGCCTCTCCATGCACCAGATACAGTTATATAAACTACAATGTCTGGGGGATTATTGAAAAGTTAATCATTTAATTGGTTTAGCTTAGTTTTAAATGTTTTGGGACAATTGGGCCTACTGGGGTGTGCAATGTTGGTTGAAAATCATTAAAATCCACCTTTTTGGGGTAATTGACAGCGACAAATTTGAGGATTTATTATGTTTAACCTATAGAATCTATGAAAATGGGCCTAGGTTCATAGGAGGTGCAGTTTCTACTATTGAATAGACCCTATTAGGAGCGCAGATTCCATTTCCCCATAATAATCCAGGTTTGGGGCCTGCAGAACAGTTGTCGGTGTGATTTTCTGCGTAAAGCATAGCTCCGACAGGCTGTCTCCGAGCATCAAGAGCTGTCCATTGGCAGTTCATACCAAGCTACACATTGTTCTGACATGCATATTTTTTTCAATGAACATTGCCCAAATATGTATGCTTAAGAATGAGGTCAGGGATTGATAATATGGTATGCCATTGTGGTCAAAATGACCACTTTTTCATGAATTTGTAGGATTTTGCACCCGATTTTTGCCATCCTTAATACATTGTCATGAGAATATTCACACAATTCAATAGAGGACAATATATTTATTGCTTGTAACATCATCAGCAGCCCCTTAGTAACCTGCCTGTGCAATTTTATGGCTCTGTCAGCACTATTTCCTATAGAAATTCATGTTTTAGCCTATAGAAGCTCAGTCTAGAGGTCAAGGGCTGGAAACGCTACTATTTAGATTGGTAGTTTGACATAAACAAGTCTCTGTATTATAGGAAAGAGTTGCATAGGGCCAATAAAAGTTCATATTCATACTTCAAACACACAAGGGCACATGAAAAAATGATTTTCAGAAAATATGAAAAGCACGCCTCTCCATGCACCAGATACAGTTATATAAACTACAATGTCTGGGGGATTATTGAAAAGTTAATCATTTAATTGGTTTAGCTTAGTTTTAAATGTTTTGGGACAATTGGGCCTACTGGGGTGTGCAATGTTGGTTGAAAATCATTAAAATCCACCTTTTTGGGGTAATTGACAGCGACAAATTTGAGGATTTATTATGTTTAACCTATAGAATCTATGAAAATGGGCCTAGGTTCATAGGAGGTGCAGTTTCTACTATTGAATAGACCCTATTAGGAGCGCAGATTCCATTTCCCCATAATAATCCAGGTTTGGGGCCTGCAGAACAGTTGTCGGTGTGATTTTCTGCGTAAAGCATAGCTCCGACAGGCTGTCTCCGAGCATCAAGAGCTGTCCATTGGCAGTTCATACCAAGCTACACATTGTTCTGACATGCATATTTTTTTCAATGAACATTGCCCAAATATGTATGCTTAAGAATGAGGTCAGGGATTGATAATATGGTATGCCATTGTGGTCAAAATGACCACTTTTTCATGAATTTGTAGGATTTTGCACCCGATTTTTGCCATCCTTAATACATTGTCATGAGAATATTCACACAATTCAATAGAGGACAATATATTTATTGCTTGTAACATCATCAGCAGCCCCTTAGTAACCTGCCTGTGCAATTTTATGGCTCTGTCAGCACTATTTCCTATAGAAATTCATGTTTTAGCCTATAGAAGCTCAGTC
This sequence comes from Harmothoe impar, assembly GCA_947462335.1. Taxonomy (NCBI): domain Eukaryota; kingdom Metazoa; phylum Annelida; class Polychaeta; order Phyllodocida; family Polynoidae; genus Harmothoe; species Harmothoe impar. Next base: position 55,655,467 of record OX381704.1, read on the forward strand.
TAGAGGTCAAGGGCTGGAAACGCTACTATTTAGATTGGTAGTTTGACATAAACAAGTCTCTGTATTATAGGAAAGAGTTGCATAGGGCCAATAAAAGTTCATATTCATACTTCAAACACACAAGGGCACATGAAAAAATGATTTTCAGAAAATATGAAAAGCACGCCTCTCCATGCAGGTCTCAAATAGGGAATTCCCCGAGGTCAGTCGGTGCATCCTTACTGAAAGACTGACTCCGCACAGAATACCAGATGAGTTCTGGGTGGTCAAAATAGTTAGGGGATTTTCTAAAATTCTGTTAAAAATCACAGGTGCCCCTATATAAATTCTAAATCATATGACATGCAATAAAACATGGTTCTTGGAGGTAAAGGCCTTTGTTTTGGGGTCTATCTGAGTTGGGTCTGAAATGAATTTATTCACTGCAGAACTGGCCGGTCATGGAGGTTTGTAGACATTTGGGAGTGGCATTTCAGATTTTCGTGAACAAAGTCTCCTTATACTTTAATAGATTATGTATGAAGGTTCATTGTAGTGACGTATGATAGACTTTTCCTTCAATACCTCCTTATAATACAATTTATTGCATGTCATGCTATATTAAAGTATAGTGGGGGAGTAATTCCCTGTCTGAGACCTGCACCAGATACAGTTATATAAACTACAATGTCTGGGGGATTATTGAAAAGTTAATCATTTAATTGGTTTAGCTTAGTTTTAAATGTTTTGGGACAATTGGGCCTACTGGGGTGTGCAATGTTGGTTGAAAATCATTAAAATCCACCTTTTTGGGGTAATTGACAGCGACAAATTTGAGGATTTATTATGTTTAACCTATAGAATCTATGAAAATGGGCCTAGGTTCATAGGAGGTGCAGTTTCTACTATTGAATAGACCCTATTAGGAGCGCAGATTCCATTTCCCCATAATAATCCAGGTTTGGGGCCTGCAGAACAGTTGTCGGTGTGATTTTCTGCGTAAAGCATAGCTCCGACAGGCTGTCTCCGAGCATCAAGAGCTGTCCATTGGCAGTTCATACCAAGCTACACATTGTTCTGACATGCATATTTTTTTCAATGAACATTGCCCAAATATGTATGCTTAAGAATGAGGTCAGGGATTGATAATATGGTATGCCATTGTGGTCAAAATGACCACTTTTTCATGAATTTGTAGGATTTTGCACCCGATTTTTGCCATCCTTAATACATTGTCATGAGAATATTCACACAATTCAATAGAGGACAATATATTTATTGCTTGTAACATCATCAGCAGCCCCTTAGTAACCTGCCTGTGCAATTTTATGGCTCTGTCAGCACTATTTCCTATAGAAATTCATGTTTTAGCCTATAGAAGCTCAGTCTAGAGGTCAAGGGCTGGAAACGCTACTATTTAGATTGGTAGTTTGACATAAACAAGTCTCTGTATTATAGGAAAGAGTTGCATAGGGCCAATAAAAGTTCATATTCATACTTCAAACACACAAGGGCACATGAAAAAATGATTTTCAGAAAATATGAAAAGCACGCCTCTCCATGCAGGTCTCAAATAGGGAATTCCCCGAGGTCAGTCGGTGCATCCTTACTGAAAGACTGACTCCGCACAGAATACCAGATGAGTTCTGGGTGGTCAAAATAGTTAGGGGATTTTCTAAAATTCTGTTAAAAATCACAGGTGCCCCTATATAAATTCTAAATCATATGACATGCAATAAAACATGGTTCTTGGAGGTAAAGGCCTTTGTTTTGGGGTCTATCTGAGTTGGGTCTGAAATGAATTTATTCACTGCAGAACTGGCCGGTCATGGAGGTTTGTAGACATTTGGGAGTGGCATTTCAGATTTTCGTGAACAAAGTCTCCTTATACTTTAATAGATTATGTATGAAGGTTCATTGTAGTGACGTATGATAGACTTTTCCTTCAATACCTCCTTATAATACAATTTATTGCATGTCATGCTATATTAAAGTATAGTGGGGGAGTAATTCCCTGTCTGAGACCTGCACCAGATACAGTTATATAAACTACAATGTCTGGGGGATTATTGAAAAGTTAATCATTTAATTGGTTTAGCTTAGTTTTAAATGTTTTGGGACAATTGGGCCTACTGGGGTGTGCAATGTTGGTTGAAAATCATTAAAATCCACCTTTTTGGGGTAATTGACAGCGACAAATTTGAGGATTTATTATGTTTAACCTATAGAATCTATGAAAATGGGCCTAGGTTCATAGGAGGTGCAGTTTCTACTATTGAATAGACCCTATTAGGAGCGCAGATTCCATTTCCCCATAATAATCCAGGTTTGGGGCCTGCAGAACAGTTGTCGGTGTGATTTTCTGCGTAAAGCATAGCTCCGACAGGCTGTCTCCGAGCATCAAGAGCTGTCCATTGGCAGTTCATACCAAGCTACACATTGTTCTGACATGCATATTTTTTTCAATGAACATTGCCCAAATATGTATGCTTAAGAATGAGGTCAGGGATTGATAATATGGTATGCCATTGTGGTCAAAATGACCACTTTTTCATGAATTTGTAGGATTTTGCACCCGATTTTTGCCATCCTTAATACATTGTCATGAGAATATTCACACAATTCAATAGAGGACAATATATTTATTGCTTGTAACATCATCAGCAGCCCCTTAGTAACCTGCCTGTGCAATTTTATGGCTCTGTCAGCACTATTTCCTATAGAAATTCATGTTTTAGCCTATAGAAGCTCAGTCTAGAGGTCAAGGGCTGGAAACGCTACTATTTAGATTGGTAGTTTGACATAAACAAGTCTCTGTATTATAGGAAAGAGTTGCATAGGGCCAATAAAAGTTCATATTCATACTTCAAACACACAAGGGCACATGAAAAAATGATTTTCAGAAAATATGAAAAGCACGCCTCTCCATGCAGGTCTCAAATAGGGAATTCCCCGAGGTCAGTCGGTGCATCCTTACTGAAAGACTGACTCCGCACAGAATACCAGATGAGTTCTGGGTGGTCAAAATAGTTAGGGGATTTTCTAAAATTCTGTTAAAAATCACAGGTGCCCCTATATAAATTCTAAATCATATGACATGCAATAAAACATGGTTCTTGGAGGTAAAGGCCTTTGTTTTGGGGTCTATCTGAGTTGGGTCTGAAATGAATTTATTCACTGCAGAACTGGCCGGTCATGGAGGTTTGTAGACATTTGGGAGTGGCATTTCAGATTTTCGTGAACAAAGTCTCCTTATACTTTAATAGATTATGTATGAAGGTTCATTGTAGTGACGTATGATAGACTTTTCCTTCAATACCTCCTTATAATACAATTTATTGCATGTCATGCTATATTAAAGTATAGTGGGGGAGTAATTCCCTGTCTGAGACCTGCACCAGATACAGTTATATAAACTACAATGTCTGGGGGATTATTGAAAAGTTAATCATTTAATTGGTTTAGCTTAGTTTTAAATGTTTTGGGACAATTGGGCCTACTGGGGTGTGCAATGTTGGTTGAAAATCATTAAAATCCACCTTTTTGGGGTAATTGACAGCGACAAATTTGAGGATTTATTATGTTTAACCTATAGAATCTATGAAAATGGGCCTAGGTTCATAGGAGGTGCAGTTTCTACTATTGAATAGACCCTATTAGGAGCGCAGATTCCATTTCCCCATAATAATCCAGGTTTGGGGCCTGCAGAACAGTTGTCGGTGTGATTTTCTGCGTAAAGCATAGCTCCGACAGGCTGTCTCCGAGCATCAAGAGCTGTCCATTGGCAGTTCATACCAAGCTACACATTGTTCTGACATGCATATTTTTTTCAATGAACATTGCCCAAATATGTATGCTTAAGAATGAGGTCAGGGATTGATAATATGGTATGCCATTGTGGTCAAAATGACCACTTTTTCATGAATTTGTAGGATTTTGCACCCGATTTTTGCCATCCTTAATACATTGTCATGAGAATATTCACACAATTCAATAGAGGACAATATATTTATTGCTTGTAACATCATCAGCAGCCCCTTAGTAACCTGCCTGTGCAATTTTATGGCTCTGTCAGCACTATTTCCTATAGAAATTCATGTTTTAGCCTATAGAAGCTCAGTCTAGAGGTCAAGGGCTGGAAACGCTACTATTTAGATTGGTAGTTTGACATAAACAAGTCTCTGTATTATAGGAAAGAGTTGCATAGGGCCAATAAAAGTTCATATTCATACTTCAAACACACAAGGGCACATGAAAAAATGATTTTCAGAAAATATGAAAAGCACGCCTCTCCATGCAGGTCTCAAATAGGGAATTCCCCGAGGTCAGTCGGTGCATCCTTACTGAAAGACTGACTCCGCACAGAATACCAGATGAGTTCTGGGTGGTCAAAATAGTTAGGGGATTTTCTAAAATTCTGTTAAAAATCACAGGTGCCCCTATATAAATTCTAAATCATATGACATGCAATAAAACATGGTTCTTGGAGGTAAAGGCCTTTGTTTTGGGGTCTATCTGAGTTGGGTCTGAAATGAATTTATTCACTGCAGAACTGGCCGGTCATGGAGGTTTGTAGACATTTGGGAGTGGCATTTCAGATTTTCGTGAACAAAGTCTCCTTATACTTTAATAGATTATGTATGAAGGTTCATTGTAGTGACGTATGATAGACTTTTCCTTCAATACCTCCTTATAATACAATTTATTGCATGTCATGCTATATTAAAGTATAGTGGGGGAGTAATTCCCTGTCTGAGACCTGCACCAGATACAGTTATATAAACTACAATGTCTGGGGGATTATTGAAAAGTTAATCATTTAATTGGTTTAGCTTAGTTTTAAATGTTTTGGGACAATTGGGCCTACTGGGGTGTGCAATGTTGGTTGAAAATCATTAAAATCCACCTTTTTGGGGTAATTGACAGCGACAAATTTGAGGATTTATTATGTTTAACCTATAGAATCTATGAAAATGGGCCTAGGTTCATAGGAGGTGCAGTTTCTACTATTGAATAGACCCTATTAGGAGCGCAGATTCCATTTCCCCATAATAATCCAGGTTTGGGGCCTGCAGAACAGTTGTCGGTGTGATTTTCTGCGTAAAGCATAGCTCCGACAGGCTGTCTCCGAGCATCAAGAGCTGTCCATTGGCAGTTCATACCAAGCTACACATTGTTCTGACATGCATATTTTTTTCAATGAACATTGCCCAAATATGTATGCTTAAGAATGAGGTCAGGGATTGATAATATGGTATGCCATTGTGGTCAAAATGACCACTTTTTCATGAATTTGTAGGATTTTGCACCCGATTTTTGCCATCCTTAATACATTGTCATGAGAATATTCACACAATTCAATAGAGGACAATATATTTATTGCTTGTAACATCATCAGCAGCCCCTTAGTAACCTGCCTGTGCAATTTTATGGCTCTGTCAGCACTATTTCCTATAGAAATTCATGTTTTAGCCTATAGAAGCTCAGTCTAGAGGTCAAGGGCTGGAAACGCTACTATTTAGATTGGTAGTTTGACATAAACAAGTCTCTGTATTATAGGAAAGAGTTGCATAGGGCCAATAAAAGTTCATATTCATACTTCAAACACACAAGGGCACATGAAAAAATGATTTTCAGAAAATATGAAAAGCACGCCTCTCCATGCAGGTCTCAAATAGGGAATTCCCCGAGGTCAGTCGGTGCATCCTTACTGAAAGACTGACTCCGCACAGAATACCAGATGAGTTCTGGGTGGTCAAAATAGTTAGGGGATTTTCTAAAATTCTGTTAAAAATCACAGGTGCCCCTATATAAATTCTAAATCATATGACATGCAATAAAACATGGTTCTTGGAGGTAAAGGCCTTTGTTTTGGGGTCTATCTGAGTTGGGTCTGAAATGAATTTATTCACTGCAGAACTGGCCGGTCATGGAGGTTTGTAGACATTTGGGAGTGGCATTTCAGATTTTCGTGAACAAAGTCTCCTTATACTTTAATAGATTATGTATGAAGGTTCATTGTAGTGACGTATGATAGACTTTTCCTTCAATACCTCCTTATAATACAATTTATTGCATGTCATGCTATATTAAAGTATAGTGGGGGAGTAATTCCCTGTCTGAGACCTGCACCAGATACAGTTATATAAACTACAATGTCTGGGGGATTATTGAAAAGTTAATCATTTAATTGGTTTAGCTTAGTTTTAAATGTTTTGGGACAATTGGGCCTACTGGGGTGTGCAATGTTGGTTGAAAATCATTAAAATCCACCTTTTTGGGGTAATTGACAGCGACAAATTTGAGGATTTATTATGTTTAACCTATAGAATCTATGAAAATGGGCCTAGGTTCATAGGAGGTGCAGTTTCTACTATTGAATAGACCCTATTAGGAGCGCAGATTCCATTTCCCCATAATAATCCAGGTTTGGGGCCTGCAGAACAGTTGTCGGTGTGATTTTCTGCGTAAAGCATAGCTCCGACAGGCTGTCTCCGAGCATCAAGAGCTGTCCATTGGCAGTTCATACCAAGCTACACATTGTTCTGACATGCATATTTTTTTCAATGAACATTGCCCAAATATGTATGCTTAAGAATGAGGTCAGGGATTGATAATATGGTATGCCATTGTGGTCAAAATGACCACTTTTTCATGAATTTGTAGGATTTTGCACCCGATTTTTGCCATCCTTAATACATTGTCATGAGAATATTCACACAATTCAATAGAGGACAATATATTTATTGCTTGTAACATCATCAGCAGCCCCTTAGTAACCTGCCTGTGCAATTTTATGGCTCTGTCAGCACTATTTCCTATAGAAATTCATGTTTTAGCCTATAGAAGCTCAGTCTAGAGGTCAAGGGCTGGAAACGCTACTATTTAGATTGGTAGTTTGACATAAACAAGTCTCTGTATTATAGGAAAGAGTTGCATAGGGCCAATAAAAGTTCATATTCATACTTCAAACACACAAGGGCACATGAAAAAATGATTTTCAGAAAATATGAAAAGCACGCCTCTCCATGCACCAGATACAGTTATATAAACTACAATGTCTGGGGGATTATTGAAAAGTTAATCATTTAATTGGTTTAGCTTAGTTTTAAATGTTTTGGGACAATTGGGCCTACTGGGGTGTGCAATGTTGGTTGAAAATCATTAAAATCCACCTTTTTGGGGTAATTGACAGCGACAAATTTGAGGATTTATTATGTTTAACCTATAGAATCTATGAAAATGGGCCTAGGTTCATAGGAGGTGCAGTTTCTACTATTGAATAGACCCTATTAGGAGCGCAGATTCCATTTCCCCATAATAATCCAGGTTTGGGGCCTGCAGAACAGTTGTCGGTGTGATTTTCTGCGTAAAGCATAGCTCCGACAGGCTGTCTCCGAGCATCAAGAGCTGTCCATTGGCAGTTCATACCAAGCTACACATTGTTCTGACATGCATATTTTTTTCAATGAACATTGCCCAAATATGTATGCTTAAGAATGAGGTCAGGGATTGATAATATGGTATGCCATTGTGGTCAAAATGACCACTTTTTCATGAATTTGTAGGATTTTGCACCCGATTTTTGCCATCCTTAATACATTGTCATGAGAATATTCACACAATTCAATAGAGGACAATATATTTATTGCTTGTAACATCATCAGCAGCCCCTTAGTAACCTGCCTGTGCAATTTTATGGCTCTGTCAGCACTATTTCCTATAGAAATTCATGTTTTAGCCTATAGAAGCTCAGTCTAGAGGTCAAGGGCTGGAAACGCTACTATTTAGATTGGTAGTTTGACATAAACAAGTCTCTGTATTATAGGAAAGAGTTGCATAGGGCCAATAAAAGTTCATATTCATACTTCAAACACACAAGGGCACATGAAAAAATGATTTTCAGAAAATATGAAAAGCACGCCTCTCCATGCACCAGATACAGTTATATAAACTACAATGTCTGGGGGATTATTGAAAAGTTAATCATTTAATTGGTTTAGCTTAGTTTTAAATGTTTTGGGACAATTGGGCCTACTGGGGTGTGCAATGTTGGTTGAAAATCATTAAAATCCACCTTTTTGGGGTAATTGACAGCGACAAATTTGAGGATTTATTATGTTTAACCTATAGAATCTATGAAAATGGGCCTAGGTTCATAGGAGGTGCAGTTTCTACTATTGAATAGACCCTATTAGGAGCGCAGATTCCATTTCCCCATAATAATCCAGGTTTGGGGCCTGCAGAACAGTTGTCGGTGTGATTTTCTGCGTAAAGCATAGCTCCGACAGGCTGTCTCCGAGCATCAAGAGCTGTCCATTGGCAGTTCATACCAAGCTACACATTGTTCTGACATGCATATTTTTTTCAATGAACATTGCCCAAATATGTATGCTTAAGAATGAGGTCAGGGATTGATAATATGGTATGCCATTGTGGTCAAAATGACCACTTTTTCATGAATTTGTAGGATTTTGCACCCGATTTTTGCCATCCTTAATACATTGTCATGAGAATATTCACACAATTCAATAGAGGACAATATATTTATTGCTTGTAACATCATCAGCAGCCCCTTAGTAACCTGCCTGTGCAATTTTATGGCTCTGTCAGCACTATTTCCTATAGAAATTCATGTTTTAGCCTATAGAAGCTCAGTCTAGAGGTCAAGGGCTGGAAACGCTACTATTTAGATTGGTAGTTTGACATAAACAAGTCTCTGTATTATAGGAAAGAGTTGCATAGGGCCAATAAAAGTTCATATTCATACTTCAAACACACAAGGGCACATGAAAAAATGATTTTCAGAAAATATGAAAAGCACGCCTCTCCATGCAGGTCTCAAATAGGGAATTCCCCGAGGTCAGTCGGTGCATCCTTACTGAAAGACTGACTCCGCACAGAATACCAGATGAGTTCTGGGTGGTCAAAATAGTTAGGGGATTTTCTAAAATTCTGTTAAAAATCACAGGTGCCCCTATATAAATTCTAAATCATATGACATGCAATAAAACATGGTTCTTGGAGGTAAAGGCCTTTGTTTTGGGGTCTATCTGAGTTGGGTCTGAAATGAATTTATTCACTGCAGAACTGGCCGGTCATGGAGGTTTGTAGACATTTGGGAGTGGCATTTCAGATTTTCGTGAACAAAGTCTCCTTATACTTTAATAGATTATGTATGAAGGTTCATTGTAGTGACGTATGATAGACTTTTCCTTCAATACCTCCTTATAATACAATTTATTGCATGTCATGCTATATTAAAGTATAGTGGGGGAGTAATTCCCTGTCTGAGACCTGCACCAGATACAGTTATATAAACTACAATGTCTGGGGGATTATTGAAAAGTTAATCATTTAATTGGTTTAGCTTAGTTTTAAATGTTTTGGGACAATTGGGCCTACTGGGGTGTGCAATGTTGGTTGAAAATCATTAAAATCCACCTTTTTGGGGTAATTGACAGCGACAAATTTGAGGATTTATTATGTTTAACCTATAGAATCTATGAAAATGGGCCTAGGTTCATAGGAGGTGCAGTTTCTACTATTGAATAGACCCTATTAGGAGCGCAGATTCCATTTCCCCATAATAATCCAGGTTTGGGGCCTGCAGAACAGTTGTCGGTGTGATTTTCTGCGTAAAGCATAGCTCCGACAGGCTGTCTCCGAGCATCAAGAGCTGTCCATTGGCAGTTCATACCAAGCTACACATTGTTCTGACATGCATATTTTTTTCAATGAACATTGCCCAAATATGTATGCTTAAGAATGAGGTCAGGGATTGATAATATGGTATGCCATTGTGGTCAAAATGACCACTTTTTCATGAATTTGTAGGATTTTGCACCCGATTTTTGCCATCCTTAATACATTGTCATGAGAATATTCACACAATTCAATAGAGGACAATATATTTATTGCTTGTAACATCATCAGCAGCCCCTTAGTAACCTGCCTGTGCAATTTTATGGCTCTGTCAGCACTATTTCCTATAGAAATTCATGTTTTAGCCTATAGAAGCTCAGTCTAGAGGTCAAGGGCTGGAAACGCTACTATTTAGATTGGTAGTTTGACATAAACAAGTCTCTGTATTATAGGAAAGAGTTGCATAGGGCCAATAAAAGTTCATATTCATACTTCAAACACACAAGGGCACATGAAAAAATGATTTTCAGAAAATATGAAAAGCACGCCTCTCCATGCAGGTCTCAAATAGGGAATTCCCCGAGGTCAGTCGGTGCATCCTTACTGAAAGACTGACTCCGCACAGAATACCAGATGAGTTCTGGGTGGTCAAAATAGTTAGGGGATTTTCTAAAATTCTGTTAAAAATCACAGGTGCCCCTATATAAATTCTAAATCATATGACATGCAATAAAACATGGTTCTTGGAGGTAAAGGCCTTTGTTTTGGGGTCTATCTGAGTTGGGTCTGAAATGAATTTATTCACTGCAGAACTGGCCGGTCATGGAGGTTTGTAGACATTTGGGAGTGGCATTTCAGATTTTCGTGAACAAAGTCTCCTTATACTTTAATAGATTATGTATGAAGGTTCATTGTAGTGACGTATGATAGACTTTTCCTTCAATACCTCCTTATAATACAATTTATTGCATGTCATGCTATATTAAAGTATAGTGGGGGAGTAATTCCCTGTCTGAGACCTGCACCAGATACAGTTATATAAACTACAATGTCTGGGGGATTATTGAAAAGTTAATCATTTAATTGGTTTAGCTTAGTTTTAAATGTTTTGGGACAATTGGGCCTACTGGGGTGTGCAATGTTGGTTGAAAATCATTAAAATCCACCTTTTTGGGGTAATTGACAGCGACAAATTTGAGGATTTATTATGTTTAACCTATAGAATCTATGAAAATGGGCCTAGGTTCATAGGAGGTGCAGTTTCTACTATTGAATAGACCCTATTAGGAGCGCAGATTCCATTTCCCCATAATAATCCAGGTTTGGGGCCTGCAGAACAGTTGTCGGTGTGATTTTCTGCGTAAAGCATAGCTCCGACAGGCTGTCTCCGAGCATCAAGAGCTGTCCATTGGCAGTTCATACCAAGCTACACATTGTTCTGACATGCATATTTTTTTCAATGAACATTGCCCAAATATGTATGCTTAAGAATGAGGTCAGGGATTGATAATATGGTATGCCATTGTGGTCAAAATGACCACTTTTTCATGAATTTGTAGGATTTTGCACCCGATTTTTGCCATCCTTAATACATTGTCATGAGAATATTCACACAATTCAATAGAGGACAATATATTTATTGCTTGTAACATCATCAGCAGCCCCTTAGTAACCTGCCTGTGCAATTTTATGGCTCTGTCAGCACTATTTCCTATAGAAATTCATGTTTTAGCCTATAGAAGCTCAGTCTAGAGGTCAAGGGCTGGAAACGCTACTATTTAGATTGGTAGTTTGACATAAACAAGTCTCTGTATTATAGGAAAGAGTTGCATAGGGCCAATAAAAGTTCATATTCATACTTCAAACACACAAGGGCACATGAAAAAATGATTTTCAGAAAATATGAAAAGCACGCCTCTCCATGCAGGTCTCAAATAGGGAATTCCCCGAGGTCAGTCGGTGCATCCTTACTGAAAGACTGACTCCGCACAGAATACCAGATGAGTTCTGGGTGGTCAAAATAGTTAGGGGATTTTCTAAAATTCTGTTAAAAATCACAGGTGCCCCTATATAAATTCTAAATCATATGACATGCAATAAAACATGGTTCTTGGAGGTAAAGGCCTTTGTTTTGGGGTCTATCTGAGTTGGGTCTGAAATGAATTTATTCACTGCAGAACTGGCCGGTCATGGAGGTTTGTAGACATTTGGGAGTGGCATTTCAGATTTTCGTGAACAAAGTCTCCTTATACTTTAATAGATTATGTATGAAGGTTCATTGTAGTGACGTATGATAGACTTTTCCTTCAATACCTCCTTATAATACAATTTATTGCATGTCATGCTATATTAAAGTATAGTGGGGGAGTAATTCCCTGTCTGAGACCTGCACCAGATACAGTTATATAAACTACAATGTCTGGGGGATTATTGAAAAGTTAATCATTTAATTGGTTTAGCTTAGTTTTAAATGTTTTGGGACAATTGGGCCTACTGGGGTGTGCAATGTTGGTTGAAAATCATTAAAATCCACCTTTTTGGGGTAATTGACAGCGACAAATTTGAGGATTTATTATGTTTAACCTATAGAATCTATGAAAATGGGCCTAGGTTCATAGGAGGTGCAGTTTCTACTATTGAATAGACCCTATTAGGAGCGCAGATTCCATTTCCCCATAATAATCCAGGTTTGGGGCCTGCAGAACAGTTGTCGGTGTGATTTTCTGCGTAAAGCATAGCTCCGACAGGCTGTCTCCGAGCATCAAGAGCTGTCCATTGGCAGTTCATACCAAGCTACACATTGTTCTGACATGCATATTTTTTTCAATGAACATTGCCCAAATATGTATGCTTAAGAATGAGGTCAGGGATTGATAATATGGTATGCCATTGTGGTCAAAATGACCACTTTTTCATGAATTTGTAGGATTTTGCACCCGATTTTTGCCATCCTTAATACATTGTCATGAGAATATTCACACAATTCAATAGAGGACAATATATTTATTGCTTGTAACATCATCAGCAGCCCCTTAGTAACCTGCCTGTGCAATTTTATGGCTCTGTCAGCACTATTTCCTATAGAAATTCATGTTTTAGCCTATAGAAGCTCAGTCTAGAGGTCAAGGGCTGGAAACGCTACTATTTAGATTGGTAGTTTGACATAAACAAGTCTCTGTATTATAGGAAAGAGTTGCATAGGGCCAATAAAAGTTCATATTCATACTTCAAACACACAAGGGCACATGAAAAAATGATTTTCAGAAAATATGAAAAGCACGCCTCTCCATGCAGGTCTCAAATAGGGAATTCCCCGAGGTCAGTCGGTGCATCCTTACTGAAAGACTGACTCCGCACAGAATACCAGATGAGTTCTGGGTGGTCAAAATAGTTAGGGGATTTTCTAAAATTCTGTTAAAAATCACAGGTGCCCCTATATAAATTCTAAATCATATGACATGCAATAAAACATGGTTCTTGGAGGTAAAGGCCTTTGTTTTGGGGTCTATCTGAGTTGGGTCTGAAATGAATTTATTCACTGCAGAACTGGCCGGTCATGGAGGTTTGTAGACATTTGGGAGTGGCATTTCAGATTTTCGTGAACAAAGTCTCCTTATACTTTAATAGATTATGTATGAAGGTTCATTGTAGTGACGTATGATAGACTTTTCCTTCAATACCTCCTTATAATACAATTTATTGCATGTCATGCTATATTAAAGTATAGTGGGGGAGTAATTCCCTGTCTGAGACCTGCACCAGATACAGTTATATAAACTACAATGTCTGGGGGATTATTGAAAAGTTAATCATTTAATTGGTTTAGCTTAGTTTTAAATGTTTTGGGACAATTGGGCCTACTGGGGTGTGCAATGTTGGTTGAAAATCATTAAAATCCACCTTTTTGGGGTAATTGACAGCGACAAATTTGAGGATTTATTATGTTTAACCTATAGAATCTATGAAAATGGGCCTAGGTTCATAGGAGGTGCAGTTTCTACTATTGAATAGACCCTATTAGGAGCGCAGATTCCATTTCCCCATAATAATCCAGGTTTGGGGCCTGCAGAACAGTTGTCGGTGTGATTTTCTGCGTAAAGCATAGCTCCGACAGGCTGTCTCCGAGCATCAAGAGCTGTCCATTGGCAGTTCATACCAAGCTACACATTGTTCTGACATGCATATTTTTTTCAATGAACATTGCCCAAATATGTATGCTTAAGAATGAGGTCAGGGATTGATAATATGGTATGCCATTGTGGTCAAAATGACCACTTTTTCATGAATTTGTAGGATTTTGCACCCGATTTTTGCCATCCTTAATACATTGTCATGAGAATATTCACACAATTCAATAGAGGACAATATATTTATTGCTTGTAACATCATCAGCAGCCCCTTAGTAACCTGCCTGTGCAATTTTATGGCTCTGTCAGCACTATTTCCTATAGAAATTCATGTTTTAGCCTATAGAAGCTCAGTCTAGAGGTCAAGGGCTGGAAACGCTACTATTTAGATTGGTAGTTTGACATAAACAAGTCTCTGTATTATAGGAAAGAGTTGCATAGGGCCAATAAAAGTTCATATTCATACTTCAAACACACAAGGGCACATGAAAAAATGATTTTCAGAAAATATGAAAAGCACGCCTCTCCATGCAGGTCTCAAATAGGGAATTCCCCGAGGTCAGTCGGTGCATCCTTACTGAAAGACTGACTCCGCACAGAATACCAGATGAGTTCTGGGTGGTCAAAATAGTTAGGGGATTTTCTAAAATTCTGTTAAAAATCACAGGTGCCCCTATATAAATTCTAAATCATATGACATGCAATAAAACATGGTTCTTGGAGGTAAAGGCCTTTGTTTTGGGGTCTATCTGAGTTGGGTCTGAAATGAATTTATTCACTGCAGAACTGGCCGGTCATGGAGGTTTGTAGACATTTGGGAGTGGCATTTCAGATTTTCGTGAACAAAGTCTCCTTATACTTTAATAGATTATGTATGAAGGTTCATTGTAGTGACGTATGATAGACTTTTCCTTCAATACCTCCTTATAATACAATTTATTGCATGTCATGCTATATTAAAGTATAGTGGGGGAGTAATTCCCTGTCTGAGACCTGCACCAGATACAGTTATATAAACTACAATGTCTGGGGGATTATTGAAAAGTTAATCATTTAATTGGTTTAGCTTAGTTTTAAATGTTTTGGGACAATTGGGCCTACTGGGGTGTGCAATGTTGGTTGAAAATCATTAAAATCCACCTTTTTGGGGTAATTGACAGCGACAAATTTGAGGATTTATTATGTTTAACCTATAGAATCTATGAAAATGGGCCTAGGTTCATAGGAGGTGCAGTTTCTACTATTGAATAGACCCTATTAGGAGCGCAGATTCCATTTCCCCATAATAATCCAGGTTTGGGGCCTGCAGAACAGTTGTCGGTGTGATTTTCTGCGTAAAGCATAGCTCCGACAGGCTGTCTCCGAGCATCAAGAGCTGTCCATTGGCAGTTCATACCAAGCTACACATTGTTCTGACATGCATATTTTTTTCAATGAACATTGCCCAAATATGTATGCTTAAGAATGAGGTCAGGGATTGATAATATGGTATGCCATTGTGGTCAAAATGACCACTTTTTCATGAATTTGTAGGATTTTGCACCCGATTTTTGCCATCCTTAATACATTGTCATGAGAATATTCACACAATTCAATAGAGGACAATATATTTATTGCTTGTAACATCATCAGCAGCCCCTTAGTAACCTGCCTGTGCAATTTTATGGCTCTGTCAGCACTATTTCCTATAGAAATTCATGTTTTAGCCTATAGAAGCTCAGTCTAGAGGTCAAGGGCTGGAAACGCTACTATTTAGATTGGTAGTTTGACATAAACAAGTCTCTGTATTATAGGAAAGAGTTGCATAGGGCCAATAAAAGTTCATATTCATACTTCAAACACACAAGGGCACATGAAAAAATGATTTTCAGAAAATATGAAAAGCACGCCTCTCCATGCAGGTCTCAAATAGGGAATTCCCCGAGGTCAGTCGGTGCATCCTTACTGAAAGACTGACTCCGCACAGAATACCAGATGAGTTCTGGGTGGTCAAAATAGTTAGGGGATTTTCTAAAATTCTGTTAAAAATCACAGGTGCCCCTATATAAATTCTAAATCATATGACATGCAATAAAACATGGTTCTTGGAGGTAAAGGCCTTTGTTTTGGGGTCTATCTGAGTTGGGTCTGAAATGAATTTATTCACTGCAGAACTGGCCGGTCATGGAGGTTTGTAGACATTTGGGAGTGGCATTTCAGATTTTCGTGAACAAAGTCTCCTTATACTTTAATAGATTATGTATGAAGGTTCATTGTAGTGACGTATGATAGACTTTTCCTTCAATACCTCCTTATAATACAATTTATTGCATGTCATGCTATATTAAAGTATAGTGGGGGAGTAATTCCCTGTCTGAGACCTGCACCAGATACAGTTATATAAACTACAATGTCTGGGGGATTATTGAAAAGTTAATCATTTAATTGGTTTAGCTTAGTTTTAAATGTTTTGGGACAATTGGGCCTACTGGGGTGTGCAATGTTGGTTGAAAATCATTAAAATCCACCTTTTTGGGGTAATTGACAGCGACAAATTTGAGGATTTATTATGTTTAACCTATAGAATCTATGAAAATGGGCCTAGGTTCATAGGAGGTGCAGTTTCTACTATTGAATAGACCCTATTAGGAGCGCAGATTCCATTTCCCCATAATAATCCAGGTTTGGGGCCTGCAGAACAGTTGTCGGTGTGATTTTCTGCGTAAAGCATAGCTCCGACAGGCTGTCTCCGAGCATCAAGAGCTGTCCATTGGCAGTTCATACCAAGCTACACATTGTTCTGACATGCATATTTTTTTCAATGAACATTGCCCAAATATGTATGCTTAAGAATGAGGTCAGGGATTGATAATATGGTATGCCATTGTGGTCAAAATGACCACTTTTTCATGAATTTGTAGGATTTTGCACCCGATTTTTGCCATCCTTAATACATTGTCATGAGAATATTCACACAATTCAATAGAGGACAATATATTTATTGCTTGTAACATCATCAGCAGCCCCTTAGTAACCTGCCTGTGCAATTTTATGGCTCTGTCAGCACTATTTCCTATAGAAATTCATGTTTTAGCCTATAGAAGCTCAGTCTAGAGGTCAAGGGCTGGAAACGCTACTATTTAGATTGGTAGTTTGACATAAACAAGTCTCTGTATTATAGGAAAGAGTTGCATAGGGCCAATAAAAGTTCATATTCATACTTCAAACACACAAGGGCACATGAAAAAATGATTTTCAGAAAATATGAAAAGCACGCCTCTCCATGCACCAGATACAGTTATATAAACTACAATGTCTGGGGGATTATTGAAAAGTTAATCATTTAATTGGTTTAGCTTAGTTTTAAATGTTTTGGGACAATTGGGCCTACTGGGGTGTGCAATGTTGGTTGAAAATCATTAAAATCCACCTTTTTGGGGTAATTGACAGCGACAAATTTGAGGATTTATTATGTTTAACCTATAGAATCTATGAAAATGGGCCTAGGTTCATAGGAGGTGCAGTTTCTACTATTGAATAGACCCTATTAGGAGCGCAGATTCCATTTCCCCATAATAATCCAGGTTTGGGGCCTGCAGAACAGTTGTCGGTGTGATTTTCTGCGTAAAGCATAGCTCCGACAGGCTGTCTCCGAGCATCAAGAGCTGTCCATTGGCAGTTCATACCAAGCTACACATTGTTCTGACATGCATATTTTTTTCAATGAACATTGCCCAAATATGTATGCTTAAGAATGAGGTCAGGGATTGATAATATGGTATGCCATTGTGGTCAAAATGACCACTTTTTCATGAATTTGTAGGATTTTGCACCCGATTTTTGCCATCCTTAATACATTGTCATGAGAATATTCACACAATTCAATAGAGGACAATATATTTATTGCTTGTAACATCATCAGCAGCCCCTTAGTAACCTGCCTGTGCAATTTTATGGCTCTGTCAGCACTATTTCCTATAGAAATTCATGTTTTAGCCTATAGAAGCTCAGTCTAGAGGTCAAGGGCTGGAAACGCTACTATTTAGATTGGTAGTTTGACATAAACAAGTCTCTGTATTATAGGAAAGAGTTGCATAGGGCCAATAAAAGTTCATATTCATACTTCAAACACACAAGGGCACATGAAAAAATGATTTTCAGAAAATATGAAAAGCACGCCTCTCCATGCACCAGATACAGTTATATAAACTACAATGTCTGGGGGATTATTGAAAAGTTAATCATTTAATTGGTTTAGCTTAGTTTTAAATGTTTTGGGACAATTGGGCCTACTGGGGTGTGCAATGTTGGTTGAAAATCATTAAAATCCACCTTTTTGGGGTAATTGACAGCGACAAATTTGAGGATTTATTATGTTTAACCTATAGAATCTATGAAAATGGGCCTAGGTTCATAGGAGGTGCAGTTTCTACTATTGAATAGACCCTATTAGGAGCGCAGATTCCATTTCCCCATAATAATCCAGGTTTGGGGCCTGCAGAACAGTTGTCGGTGTGATTTTCTGCGTAAAGCATAGCTCCGACAGGCTGTCTCCGAGCATCAAGAGCTGTCCATTGGCAGTTCATACCAAGCTACACATTGTTCTGACATGCATATTTTTTTCAATGAACATTGCCCAAATATGTATGCTTAAGAATGAGGTCAGGGATTGATAATATGGTATGCCATTGTGGTCAAAATGACCACTTTTTCATGAATTTGTAGGATTTTGCACCCGATTTTTGCCATCCTTAATACATTGTCATGAGAATATTCACACAATTCAATAGAGGACAATATATTTATTGCTTGTAACATCATCAGCAGCCCCTTAGTAACCTGCCTGTGCAATTTTATGGCTCTGTCAGCACTATTTCCTATAGAAATTCATGTTTTAGCCTATAGAAGCTCAGTCTAGAGGTCAAGGGCTGGAAACGCTACTATTTAGATTGGTAGTTTGACATAAACAAGTCTCTGTATTATAGGAAAGAGTTGCATAGGGCCAATAAAAGTTCATATTCATACTTCAAACACACAAGGGCACATGAAAAAATGATTTTCAGAAAATATGAAAAGCACGCCTCTCCATGCAGGTCTCAAATAGGGAATTCCCCGAGGTCAGTCGGTGCATCCTTACTGAAAGACTGACTCCGCACAGAATACCAGATGAGTTCTGGGTGGTCAAAATAGTTAGGGGATTTTCTAAAATTCTGTTAAAAATCACAGGTGCCCCTATATAAATTCTAAATCATATGACATGCAATAAAACATGGTTCTTGGAGGTAAAGGCCTTTGTTTTGGGGTCTATCTGAGTTGGGTCTGAAATGAATTTATTCACTGCAGAACTGGCCGGTCATGGAGGTTTGTAGACATTTGGGAGTGGCATTTCAGATTTTCGTGAACAAAGTCTCCTTATACTTTAATAGATTATGTATGAAGGTTCATTGTAGTGACGTATGATAGACTTTTCCTTCAATACCTCCTTATAATACAATTTATTGCATGTCATGCTATATTAAAGTATAGTGGGGGAGTAATTCCCTGTCTGAGACCTGCACCAGATACAGTTATATAAACTACAATGTCTGGGGGATTATTGAAAAGTTAATCATTTAATTGGTTTAGCTTAGTTTTAAATGTTTTGGGACAATTGGGCCTACTGGGGTGTGCAATGTTGGTTGAAAATCATTAAAATCCACCTTTTTGGGGTAATTGACAGCGACAAATTTGAGGATTTATTATGTTTAACCTATAGAATCTATGAAAATGGGCCTAGGTTCATAGGAGGTGCAGTTTCTACTATTGAATAGACCCTATTAGGAGCGCAGATTCCATTTCCCCATAATAATCCAGGTTTGGGGCCTGCAGAACAGTTGTCGGTGTGATTTTCTGCGTAAAGCATAGCTCCGACAGGCTGTCTCCGAGCATCAAGAGCTGTCCATTGGCAGTTCATACCAAGCTACACATTGTTCTGACATGCATATTTTTTTCAATGAACATTGCCCAAATATGTATGCTTAAGAATGAGGTCAGGGATTGATAATATGGTATGCCATTGTGGTCAAAATGACCACTTTTTCATGAATTTGTAGGATTTTGCACCCGATTTTTGCCATCCTTAATACATTGTCATGAGAATATTCACACAATTCAATAGAGGACAATATATTTATTGCTTGTAACATCATCAGCAGCCCCTTAGTAACCTGCCTGTGCAATTTTATGGCTCTGTCAGCACTATTTCCTATAGAAATTCATGTTTTAGCCTATAGAAGCTCAGTCTAGAGGTCAAGGGCTGGAAACGCTACTATTTAGATTGGTAGTTTGACATAAACAAGTCTCTGTATTATAGGAAAGAGTTGCATAGGGCCAATAAAAGTTCATATTCATACTTCAAACACACAAGGGCACATGAAAAAATGATTTTCAGAAAATATGAAAAGCACGCCTCTCCATGCAGGTCTCAAATAGGGAATTCCCCGAGGTCAGTCGGTGCATCCTTACTGAAAGACTGACTCCGCACAGAATACCAGATGAGTTCTGGGTGGTCAAAATAGTTAGGGGATTTTCTAAAATTCTGTTAAAAATCACAGGTGCCCCTATATAAATTCTAAATCATATGACATGCAATAAAACATGGTTCTTGGAGGTAAAGGCCTTTGTTTTGGGGTCTATCTGAGTTGGGTCTGAAATGAATTTATTCACTGCAGAACTGGCCGGTCATGGAGGTTTGTAGACATTTGGGAGTGGCATTTCAGATTTTCGTGAACAAAGTCTCCTTATACTTTAATAGATTATGTATGAAGGTTCATTGTAGTGACGTATGATAGACTTTTCCTTCAATACCTCCTTATAATACAATTTATTGCATGTCATGCTATATTAAAGTATAGTGGGGGAGTAATTCCCTGTCTGAGACCTGCACCAGATACAGTTATATAAACTACAATGTCTGGGGGATTATTGAAAAGTTAATCATTTAATTGGTTTAGCTTAGTTTTAAATGTTTTGGGACAATTGGGCCTACTGGGGTGTGCAATGTTGGTTGAAAATCATTAAAATCCACCTTTTTGGGGTAATTGACAGCGACAAATTTGAGGATTTATTATGTTTAACCTATAGAATCTATGAAAATGGGCCTAGGTTCATAGGAGGTGCAGTTTCTACTATTGAATAGACCCTATTAGGAGCGCAGATTCCATTTCCCCATAATAATCCAGGTTTGGGGCCTGCAGAACAGTTGTCGGTGTGATTTTCTGCGTAAAGCATAGCTCCGACAGGCTGTCTCCGAGCATCAAGAGCTGTCCATTGGCAGTTCATACCAAGCTACACATTGTTCTGACATGCATATTTTTTTCAATGAACATTGCCCAAATATGTATGCTTAAGAATGAGGTCAGGGATTGATAATATGGTATGCCATTGTGGTCAAAATGACCACTTTTTCATGAATTTGTAGGATTTTGCACCCGATTTTTGCCATCCTTAATACATTGTCATGAGAATATTCACACAATTCAATAGAGGACAATATATTTATTGCTTGTAACATCATCAGCAGCCCCTTAGTAACCTGCCTGTGCAATTTTATGGCTCTGTCAGCACTATTTCCTATAGAAATTCATGTTTTAGCCTATAGAAGCTCAGTCTAGAGGTCAAGGGCTGGAAACGCTACTATTTAGATTGGTAGTTTGACATAAACAAGTCTCTGTATTATAGGAAAGAGTTGCATAGGGCCAATAAAAGTTCATATTCATACTTCAAACACACAAGGGCACATGAAAAAATGATTTTCAGAAAATATGAAAAGCACGCCTCTCCATGCAGGTCTCAAATAGGGAATTCCCCGAGGTCAGTCGGTGCATCCTTACTGAAAGACTGACTCCGCACAGAATACCAGATGAGTTCTGGGTGGTCAAAATAGTTAGGGGATTTTCTAAAATTCTGTTAAAAATCACAGGTGCCCCTATATAAATTCTAAATCATATGACATGCAATAAAACATGGTTCTTGGAGGTAAAGGCCTTTGTTTTGGGGTCTATCTGAGTTGGGTCTGAAATGAATTTATTCACTGCAGAACTGGCCGGTCATGGAGGTTTGTAGACATTTGGGAGTGGCATTTCAGATTTTCGTGAACAAAGTCTCCTTATACTTTAATAGATTATGTATGAAGGTTCATTGTAGTGACGTATGATAGACTTTTCCTTCAATACCTCCTTATAATACAATTTATTGCATGTCATGCTATATTAAAGTATAGTGGGGGAGTAATTCCCTGTCTGAGACCTGCACCAGATACAGTTATATAAACTACAATGTCTGGGGGATTATTGAAAAGTTAATCATTTAATTGGTTTAGCTTAGTTTTAAATGTTTTGGGACAATTGGGCCTACTGGGGTGTGCAATGTTGGTTGAAAATCATTAAAATCCACCTTTTTGGGGTAATTGACAGCGACAAATTTGAGGATTTATTATGTTTAACCTATAGAATCTATGAAAATGGGCCTAGGTTCATAGGAGGTGCAGTTTCTACTATTGAATAGACCCTATTAGGAGCGCAGATTCCATTTCCCCATAATAATCCAGGTTTGGGGCCTGCAGAACAGTTGTCGGTGTGATTTTCTGCGTAAAGCATAGCTCCGACAGGCTGTCTCCGAGCATCAAGAGCTGTCCATTGGCAGTTCATACCAAGCTACACATTGTTCTGACATGCATATTTTTTTCAATGAACATTGCCCAAATATGTATGCTTAAGAATGAGGTCAGGGATTGATAATATGGTATGCCATTGTGGTCAAAATGACCACTTTTTCATGAATTTGTAGGATTTTGCACCCGATTTTTGCCATCCTTAATACATTGTCATGAGAATATTCACACAATTCAATAGAGGACAATATATTTATTGCTTGTAACATCATCAGCAGCCCCTTAGTAACCTGCCTGTGCAATTTTATGGCTCTGTCAGCACTATTTCCTATAGAAATTCATGTTTTAGCCTATAGAAGCTCAGTCTAGAGGTCAAGGGCTGGAAACGCTACTATTTAGATTGGTAGTTTGACATAAACAAGTCTCTGTATTATAGGAAAGAGTTGCATAGGGCCAATAAAAGTTCATATTCATACTTCAAACACACAAGGGCACATGAAAAAATGATTTTCAGAAAATATGAAAAGCACGCCTCTCCATGCACCAGATACAGTTATATAAACTACAATGTCTGGGGGATTATTGAAAAGTTAATCATTTAATTGGTTTAGCTTAGTTTTAAATGTTTTGGGACAATTGGGCCTACTGGGGTGTGCAATGTTGGTTGAAAATCATTAAAATCCACCTTTTTGGGGTAATTGACAGCGACAAATTTGAGGATTTATTATGTTTAACCTATAGAATCTATGAAAATGGGCCTAGGTTCATAGGAGGTGCAGTTTCTACTATTGAATAGACCCTATTAGGAGCGCAGATTCCATTTCCCCATAATAATCCAGGTTTGGGGCCTGCAGAACAGTTGTCGGTGTGATTTTCTGCGTAAAGCATAGCTCCGACAGGCTGTCTCCGAGCATCAAGAGCTGTCCATTGGCAGTTCATACCAAGCTACACATTGTTCTGACATGCATATTTTTTTCAATGAACATTGCCCAAATATGTATGCTTAAGAATGAGGTCAGGGATTGATAATATGGTATGCCATTGTGGTCAAAATGACCACTTTTTCATGAATTTGTAGGATTTTGCACCCGATTTTTGCCATCCTTAATACATTGTCATGAGAATATTCACACAATTCAATAGAGGACAATATATTTATTGCTTGTAACATCATCAGCAGCCCCTTAGTAACCTGCCTGTGCAATTTTATGGCTCTGTCAGCACTATTTCCTATAGAAATTCATGTTTTAGCCTATAGAAGCTCAGTCTAGAGGTCAAGGGCTGGAAACGCTACTATTTAGATTGGTAGTTTGACATAAACAAGTCTCTGTATTATAGGAAAGAGTTGCATAGGGCCAATAAAAGTTCATATTCATACTTCAAACACACAAGGGCACATGAAAAAATGATTTTCAGAAAATATGAAAAGCACGCCTCTCCATGCAGGTCTCAAATAGGGAATTCCCCGAGGTCAGTCGGTGCATCCTTACTGAAAGACTGACTCCGCACAGAATACCAGATGAGTTCTGGGTGGTCAAAATAGTTAGGGGATTTTCTAAAATTCTGTTAAAAATCACAGGTGCCCCTATATAAATTCTAAATCATATGACATGCAATAAAACATGGTTCTTGGAGGTAAAGGCCTTTGTTTTGGGGTCTATCTGAGTTGGGTCTGAAATGAATTTATTCACTGCAGAACTGGCCGGTCATGGAGGTTTGTAGACATTTGGGAGTGGCATTTCAGATTTTCGTGAACAAAGTCTCCTTATACTTTAATAGATTATGTATGAAGGTTCATTGTAGTGACGTATGATAGACTTTTCCTTCAATACCTCCTTATAATACAATTTATTGCATGTCATGCTATATTAAAGTATAGTGGGGGAGTAATTCCCTGTCTGAGACCTGCACCAGATACAGTTATATAAACTACAATGTCTGGGGGATTATTGAAAAGTTAATCATTTAATTGGTTTAGCTTAGTTTTAAATGTTTTGGGACAATTGGGCCTACTGGGGTGTGCAATGTTGGTTGAAAATCATTAAAATCCACCTTTTTGGGGTAATTGACAGCGACAAATTTGAGGATTTATTATGTTTAACCTATAGAATCTATGAAAATGGGCCTAGGTTCATAGGAGGTGCAGTTTCTACTATTGAATAGACCCTATTAGGAGCGCAGATTCCATTTCCCCATAATAATCCAGGTTTGGGGCCTGCAGAACAGTTGTCGGTGTGATTTTCTGCGTAAAGCATAGCTCCGACAGGCTGTCTCCGAGCATCAAGAGCTGTCCATTGGCAGTTCATACCAAGCTACACATTGTTCTGACATGCATATTTTTTTCAATGAACATTGCCCAAATATGTATGCTTAAGAATGAGGTCAGGGATTGATAATATGGTATGCCATTGTGGTCAAAATGACCACTTTTTCATGAATTTGTAGGATTTTGCACCCGATTTTTGCCATCCTTAATACATTGTCATGAGAATATTCACACAATTCAATAGAGGACAATATATTTATTGCTTGTAACATCATCAGCAGCCCCTTAGTAACCTGCCTGTGCAATTTTATGGCTCTGTCAGCACTATTTCCTATAGAAATTCATGTTTTAGCCTATAGAAGCTCAGTCTAGAGGTCAAGGGCTGGAAACGCTACTATTTAGATTGGTAGTTTGACATAAACAAGTCTCTGTATTATAGGAAAGAGTTGCATAGGGCCAATAAAAGTTCATATTCATACTTCAAACACACAAGGGCACATGAAAAAATGATTTTCAGAAAATATGAAAAGCACGCCTCTCCATGCACCAGATACAGTTATATAAACTACAATGTCTGGGGGATTATTGAAAAGTTAATCATTTAATTGGTTTAGCTTAGTTTTAAATGTTTTGGGACAATTGGGCCTACTGGGGTGTGCAATGTTGGTTGAAAATCATTAAAATCCACCTTTTTGGGGTAATTGACAGCGACAAATTTGAGGATTTATTATGTTTAACCTATAGAATCTATGAAAATGGGCCTAGGTTCATAGGAGGTGCAGTTTCTACTATTGAATAGACCCTATTAGGAGCGCAGATTCCATTTCCCCATAATAATCCAGGTTTGGGGCCTGCAGAACAGTTGTCGGTGTGATTTTCTGCGTAAAGCATAGCTCCGACAGGCTGTCTCCGAGCATCAAGAGCTGTCCATTGGCAGTTCATACCAAGCTACACATTGTTCTGACATGCATATTTTTTTCAATGAACATTGCCCAAATATGTATGCTTAAGAATGAGGTCAGGGATTGATAATATGGTATGCCATTGTGGTCAAAATGACCACTTTTTCATGAATTTGTAGGATTTTGCACCCGATTTTTGCCATCCTTAATACATTGTCATGAGAATATTCACACAATTCAATAGAGGACAATATATTTATTGCTTGTAACATCATCAGCAGCCCCTTAGTAACCTGCCTGTGCAATTTTATGGCTCTGTCAGCACTATTTCCTATAGAAATTCATGTTTTAGCCTATAGAAGCTCAGTCTAGAGGTCAAGGGCTGGAAACGCTACTATTTAGATTGGTAGTTTGACATAAACAAGTCTCTGTATTATAGGAAAGAGTTGCATAGGGCCAATAAAAGTTCATATTCATACTTCAAACACACAAGGGCACATGAAAAAATGATTTTCAGAAAATATGAAAAGCACGCCTCTCCATGCACCAGATACAGTTATATAAACTACAATGTCTGGGGGATTATTGAAAAGTTAATCATTTAATTGGTTTAGCTTAGTTTTAAATGTTTTGGGACAATTGGGCCTACTGGGGTGTGCAATGTTGGTTGAAAATCATTAAAATCCACCTTTTTGGGGTAATTGACAGCGACAAATTTGAGGATTTATTATGTTTAACCTATAGAATCTATGAAAATGGGCCTAGGTTCATAGGAGGTGCAGTTTCTACTATTGAATAGACCCTATTAGGAGCGCAGATTCCATTTCCCCATAATAATCCAGGTTTGGGGCCTGCAGAACAGTTGTCGGTGTGATTTTCTGCGTAAAGCATAGCTCCGACAGGCTGTCTCCGAGCATCAAGAGCTGTCCATTGGCAGTTCATACCAAGCTACACATTGTTCTGACATGCATATTTTTTTCAATGAACATTGCCCAAATATGTATGCTTAAGAATGAGGTCAGGGATTGATAATATGGTATGCCATTGTGGTCAAAATGACCACTTTTTCATGAATTTGTAGGATTTTGCACCCGATTTTTGCCATCCTTAATACATTGTCATGAGAATATTCACACAATTCAATAGAGGACAATATATTTATTGCTTGTAACATCATCAGCAGCCCCTTAGTAACCTGCCTGTGCAATTTTATGGCTCTGTCAGCACTATTTCCTATAGAAATTCATGTTTTAGCCTATAGAAGCTCAGTCTAGAGGTCAAGGGCTGGAAACGCTACTATTTAGATTGGTAGTTTGACATAAACAAGTCTCTGTATTATAGGAAAGAGTTGCATAGGGCCAATAAAAGTTCATATTCATACTTCAAACACACAAGGGCACATGAAAAAATGATTTTCAGAAAATATGAAAAGCACGCCTCTCCATGCAGGTCTCAAATAGGGAATTCCCCGAGGTCAGTCGGTGCATCCTTACTGAAAGACTGACTCCGCACAGAATACCAGATGAGTTCTGGGTGGTCAAAATAGTTAGGGGATTTTCTAAAATTCTGTTAAAAATCACAGGTGCCCCTATATAAATTCTAAATCATATGACATGCAATAAAACATGGTTCTTGGAGGTAAAGGCCTTTGTTTTGGGGTCTATCTGAGTTGGGTCTGAAATGAATTTATTCACTGCAGAACTGGCCGGTCATGGAGGTTTGTAGACATTTGGGAGTGGCATTTCAGATTTTCGTGAACAAAGTCTCCTTATACTTTAATAGATTATGTATGAAGGTTCATTGTAGTGACGTATGATAGACTTTTCCTTCAATACCTCCTTATAATACAATTTATTGCATGTCATGCTATATTAAAGTATAGTGGGGGAGTAATTCCCTGTCTGAGACCTGCACCAGATACAGTTATATAAACTACAATGTCTGGGGGATTATTGAAAAGTTAATCATTTAATTGGTTTAGCTTAGTTTTAAATGTTTTGGGACAATTGGGCCTACTGGGGTGTGCAATGTTGGTTGAAAATCATTAAAATCCACCTTTTTGGGGTAATTGACAGCGACAAATTTGAGGATTTATTATGTTTAACCTATAGAATCTATGAAAATGGGCCTAGGTTCATAGGAGGTGCAGTTTCTACTATTGAATAGACCCTATTAGGAGCGCAGATTCCATTTCCCCATAATAATCCAGGTTTGGGGCCTGCAGAACAGTTGTCGGTGTGATTTTCTGCGTAAAGCATAGCTCCGACAGGCTGTCTCCGAGCATCAAGAGCTGTCCATTGGCAGTTCATACCAAGCTACACATTGTTCTGACATGCATATTTTTTTCAATGAACATTGCCCAAATATGTATGCTTAAGAATGAGGTCAGGGATTGATAATATGGTATGCCATTGTGGTCAAAATGACCACTTTTTCATGAATTTGTAGGATTTTGCACCCGATTTTTGCCATCCTTAATACATTGTCATGAGAATATTCACACAATTCAATAGAGGACAATATATTTATTGCTTGTAACATCATCAGCAGCCCCTTAGTAACCTGCCTGTGCAATTTTATGGCTCTGTCAGCACTATTTCCTATAGAAATTCATGTTTTAGCCTATAGAAGCTCAGTCTAGAGGTCAAGGGCTGGAAACGCTACTATTTAGATTGGTAGTTTGACATAAACAAGTCTCTGTATTATAGGAAAGAGTTGCATAGGGCCAATAAAAGTTCATATTCATACTTCAAACACACAAGGGCACATGAAAAAATGATTTTCAGAAAATATGAAAAGCACGCCTCTCCATGCACCAGATACAGTTATATAAACTACAATGTCTGGGGGATTATTGAAAAGTTAATCATTTAATTGGTTTAGCTTAGTTTTAAATGTTTTGGGACAATTGGGCCTACTGGGGTGTGCAATGTTGGTTGAAAATCATTAAAATCCACCTTTTTGGGGTAATTGACAGCGACAAATTTGAGGATTTATTATGTTTAACCTATAGAATCTATGAAAATGGGCCTAGGTTCATAGGAGGTGCAGTTTCTACTATTGAATAGACCCTATTAGGAGCGCAGATTCCATTTCCCCATAATAATCCAGGTTTGGGGCCTGCAGAACAGTTGTCGGTGTGATTTTCTGCGTAAAGCATAGCTCCGACAGGCTGTCTCCGAGCATCAAGAGCTGTCCATTGGCAGTTCATACCAAGCTACACATTGTTCTGACATGCATATTTTTTTCAATGAACATTGCCCAAATATGTATGCTTAAGAATGAGGTCAGGGATTGATAATATGGTATGCCATTGTGGTCAAAATGACCACTTTTTCATGAATTTGTAGGATTTTGCACCCGATTTTTGCCATCCTTAATACATTGTCATGAGAATATTCACACAATTCAATAGAGGACAATATATTTATTGCTTGTAACATCATCAGCAGCCCCTTAGTAACCTGCCTGTGCAATTTTATGGCTCTGTCAGCACTATTTCCTATAGAAATTCATGTTTTAGCCTATAGAAGCTCAGTCTAGAGGTCAAGGGCTGGAAACGCTACTATTTAGATTGGTAGTTTGACATAAACAAGTCTCTGTATTATAGGAAAGAGTTGCATAGGGCCAATAAAAGTTCATATTCATACTTCAAACACACAAGGGCACATGAAAAAATGATTTTCAGAAAATATGAAAAGCACGCCTCTCCATGCACCAGATACAGTTATATAAACTACAATGTCTGGGGGATTATTGAAAAGTTAATCATTTAATTGGTTTAGCTTAGTTTTAAATGTTTTGGGACAATTGGGCCTACTGGGGTGTGCAATGTTGGTTGAAAATCATTAAAATCCACCTTTTTGGGGTAATTGACAGCGACAAATTTGAGGATTTATTATGTTTAACCTATAGAATCTATGAAAATGGGCCTAGGTTCATAGGAGGTGCAGTTTCTACTATTGAATAGACCCTATTAGGAGCGCAGATTCCATTTCCCCATAATAATCCAGGTTTGGGGCCTGCAGAACAGTTGTCGGTGTGATTTTCTGCGTAAAGCATAGCTCCGACAGGCTGTCTCCGAGCATCAAGAGCTGTCCATTGGCAGTTCATACCAAGCTACACATTGTTCTGACATGCATATTTTTTTCAATGAACATTGCCCAAATATGTATGCTTAAGAATGAGGTCAGGGATTGATAATATGGTATGCCATTGTGGTCAAAATGACCACTTTTTCATGAATTTGTAGGATTTTGCACCCGATTTTTGCCATCCTTAATACATTGTCATGAGAATATTCACACAATTCAATAGAGGACAATATATTTATTGCTTGTAACATCATCAGCAGCCCCTTAGTAACCTGCCTGTGCAATTTTATGGCTCTGTCAGCACTATTTCCTATAGAAATTCATGTTTTAGCCTATAGAAGCTCAGTCTAGAGGTCAAGGGCTGGAAACGCTACTATTTAGATTGGTAGTTTGACATAAACAAGTCTCTGTATTATAGGAAAGAGTTGCATAGGGCCAATAAAAGTTCATATTCATACTTCAAACACACAAGGGCACATGAAAAAATGATTTTCAGAAAATATGAAAAGCACGCCTCTCCATGCAGGTCTCAAATAGGGAATTCCCCGAGGTCAGTCGGTGCATCCTTACTGAAAGACTGACTCCGCACAGAATACCAGATGAGTTCTGGGTGGTCAAAATAGTTAGGGGATTTTCTAAAATTCTGTTAAAAATCACAGGTGCCCCTATATAAATTCTAAATCATATGACATGCAATAAAACATGGTTCTTGGAGGTAAAGGCCTTTGTTTTGGGGTCTATCTGAGTTGGGTCTGAAATGAATTTATTCACTGCAGAACTGGCCGGTCATGGAGGTTTGTAGACATTTGGGAGTGGCATTTCAGATTTTCGTGAACAAAGTCTCCTTATACTTTAATAGATTATGTATGAAGGTTCATTGTAGTGACGTATGATAGACTTTTCCTTCAATACCTCCTTATAATACAATTTATTGCATGTCATGCTATATTAAAGTATAGTGGGGGAGTAATTCCCTGTCTGAGACCTGCACCAGATACAGTTATATAAACTACAATGTCTGGGGGATTATTGAAAAGTTAATCATTTAATTGGTTTAGCTTAGTTTTAAATGTTTTGGGACAATTGGGCCTACTGGGGTGTGCAATGTTGGTTGAAAATCATTAAAATCCACCTTTTTGGGGTAATTGACAGCGACAAATTTGAGGATTTATTATGTTTAACCTATAGAATCTATGAAAATGGGCCTAGGTTCATAGGAGGTGCAGTTTCTACTATTGAATAGACCCTATTAGGAGCGCAGATTCCATTTCCCCATAATAATCCAGGTTTGGGGCCTGCAGAACAGTTGTCGGTGTGATTTTCTGCGTAAAGCATAGCTCCGACAGGCTGTCTCCGAGCATCAAGAGCTGTCCATTGGCAGTTCATACCAAGCTACACATTGTTCTGACATGCATATTTTTTTCAATGAACATTGCCCAAATATGTATGCTTAAGAATGAGGTCAGGGATTGATAATATGGTATGCCATTGTGGTCAAAATGACCACTTTTTCATGAATTTGTAGGATTTTGCACCCGATTTTTGCCATCCTTAATACATTGTCATGAGAATATTCACACAATTCAATAGAGGACAATATATTTATTGCTTGTAACATCATCAGCAGCCCCTTAGTAACCTGCCTGTGCAATTTTATGGCTCTGTCAGCACTATTTCCTATAGAAATTCATGTTTTAGCCTATAGAAGCTCAGTCTAGAGGTCAAGGGCTGGAAACGCTACTATTTAGATTGGTAGTTTGACATAAACAAGTCTCTGTATTATAGGAAAGAGTTGCATAGGGCCAATAAAAGTTCATATTCATACTTCAAACACACAAGGGCACATGAAAAAATGATTTTCAGAAAATATGAAAAGCACGCCTCTCCATGCAGGTCTCAAATAGGGAATTCCCCGAGGTCAGTCGGTGCATCCTTACTGAAAGACTGACTCCGCACAGAATACCAGATGAGTTCTGGGTGGTCAAAATAGTTAGGGGATTTTCTAAAATTCTGTTAAAAATCACAGGTGCCCCTATATAAATTCTAAATCATATGACATGCAATAAAACATGGTTCTTGGAGGTAAAGGCCTTTGTTTTGGGGTCTATCTGAGTTGGGTCTGAAATGAATTTATTCACTGCAGAACTGGCCGGTCATGGAGGTTTGTAGACATTTGGGAGTGGCATTTCAGATTTTCGTGAACAAAGTCTCCTTATACTTTAATAGATTATGTATGAAGGTTCATTGTAGTGACGTATGATAGACTTTTCCTTCAATACCTCCTTATAATACAATTTATTGCATGTCATGCTATATTAAAGTATAGTGGGGGAGTAATTCCCTGTCTGAGACCTGCACCAGATACAGTTATATAAACTACAATGTCTGGGGGATTATTGAAAAGTTAATCATTTAATTGGTTTAGCTTAGTTTTAAATGTTTTGGGACAATTGGGCCTACTGGGGTGTGCAATGTTGGTTGAAAATCATTAAAATCCACCTTTTTGGGGTAATTGACAGCGACAAATTTGAGGATTTATTATGTTTAACCTATAGAATCTATGAAAATGGGCCTAGGTTCATAGGAGGTGCAGTTTCTACTATTGAATAGACCCTATTAGGAGCGCAGATTCCATTTCCCCATAATAATCCAGGTTTGGGGCCTGCAGAACAGTTGTCGGTGTGATTTTCTGCGTAAAGCATAGCTCCGACAGGCTGTCTCCGAGCATCAAGAGCTGTCCATTGGCAGTTCATACCAAGCTACACATTGTTCTGACATGCATATTTTTTTCAATGAACATTGCCCAAATATGTATGCTTAAGAATGAGGTCAGGGATTGATAATATGGTATGCCATTGTGGTCAAAATGACCACTTTTTCATGAATTTGTAGGATTTTGCACCCGATTTTTGCCATCCTTAATACATTGTCATGAGAATATTCACACAATTCAATAGAGGACAATATATTTATTGCTTGTAACATCATCAGCAGCCCCTTAGTAACCTGCCTGTGCAATTTTATGGCTCTGTCAGCACTATTTCCTATAGAAATTCATGTTTTAGCCTATAGAAGCTCAGTCTAGAGGTCAAGGGCTGGAAACGCTACTATTTAGATTGGTAGTTTGACATAAACAAGTCTCTGTATTATAGGAAAGAGTTGCATAGGGCCAATAAAAGTTCATATTCATACTTCAAACACACAAGGGCACATGAAAAAATGATTTTCAGAAAATATGAAAAGCACGCCTCTCCATGCAGGTCTCAAATAGGGAATTCCCCGAGGTCAGTCGGTGCATCCTTACTGAAAGACTGACTCCGCACAGAATACCAGATGAGTTCTGGGTGGTCAAAATAGTTAGGGGATTTTCTAAAATTCTGTTAAAAATCACAGGTGCCCCTATATAAATTCTAAATCATATGACATGCAATAAAACATGGTTCTTGGAGGTAAAGGCCTTTGTTTTGGGGTCTATCTGAGTTGGGTCTGAAATGAATTTATTCACTGCAGAACTGGCCGGTCATGGAGGTTTGTAGACATTTGGGAGTGGCATTTCAGATTTTCGTGAACAAAGTCTCCTTATACTTTAATAGATTATGTATGAAGGTTCATTGTAGTGACGTATGATAGACTTTTCCTTCAATACCTCCTTATAATACAATTTATTGCATGTCATGCTATATTAAAGTATAGTGGGGGAGTAATTCCCTGTCTGAGACCTGCACCAGATACAGTTATATAAACTACAATGTCTGGGGGATTATTGAAAAGTTAATCATTTAATTGGTTTAGCTTAGTTTTAAATGTTTTGGGACAATTGGGCCTACTGGGGTGTGCAATGTTGGTTGAAAATCATTAAAATCCACCTTTTTGGGGTAATTGACAGCGACAAATTTGAGGATTTATTATGTTTAACCTATAGAATCTATGAAAATGGGCCTAGGTTCATAGGAGGTGCAGTTTCTACTATTGAATAGACCCTATTAGGAGCGCAGATTCCATTTCCCCATAATAATCCAGGTTTGGGGCCTGCAGAACAGTTGTCGGTGTGATTTTCTGCGTAAAGCATAGCTCCGACAGGCTGTCTCCGAGCATCAAGAGCTGTCCATTGGCAGTTCATACCAAGCTACACATTGTTCTGACATGCATATTTTTTTCAATGAACATTGCCCAAATATGTATGCTTAAGAATGAGGTCAGGGATTGATAATATGGTATGCCATTGTGGTCAAAATGACCACTTTTTCATGAATTTGTAGGATTTTGCACCCGATTTTTGCCATCCTTAATACATTGTCATGAGAATATTCACACAATTCAATAGAGGACAATATATTTATTGCTTGTAACATCATCAGCAGCCCCTTAGTAACCTGCCTGTGCAATTTTATGGCTCTGTCAGCACTATTTCCTATAGAAATTCATGTTTTAGCCTATAGAAGCTCAGTCTAGAGGTCAAGGGCTGGAAACGCTACTATTTAGATTGGTAGTTTGACATAAACAAGTCTCTGTATTATAGGAAAGAGTTGCATAGGGCCAATAAAAGTTCATATTCATACTTCAAACACACAAGGGCACATGAAAAAATGATTTTCAGAAAATATGAAAAGCACGCCTCTCCATGCAGGTCTCAAATAGGGAATTCCCCGAGGTCAGTCGGTGCATCCTTACTGAAAGACTGACTCCGCACAGAATACCAGATGAGTTCTGGGTGGTCAAAATAGTTAGGGGATTTTCTAAAATTCTGTTAAAAATCACAGGTGCCCCTATATAAATTCTAAATCATATGACATGCAATAAAACATGGTTCTTGGAGGTAAAGGCCTTTGTTTTGGGGTCTATCTGAGTTGGGTCTGAAATGAATTTATTCACTGCAGAACTGGCCGGTCATGGAGGTTTGTAGACATTTGGGAGTGGCATTTCAGATTTTCGTGAACAAAGTCTCCTTATACTTTAATAGATTATGTATGAAGGTTCATTGTAGTGACGTATGATAGACTTTTCCTTCAATACCTCCTTATAATACAATTTATTGCATGTCATGCTATATTAAAGTATAGTGGGGGAGTAATTCCCTGTCTGAGACCTGCACCAGATACAGTTATATAAACTACAATGTCTGGGGGATTATTGAAAAGTTAATCATTTAATTGGTTTAGCTTAGTTTTAAATGTTTTGGGACAATTGGGCCTACTGGGGTGTGCAATGTTGGTTGAAAATCATTAAAATCCACCTTTTTGGGGTAATTGACAGCGACAAATTTGAGGATTTATTATGTTTAACCTATAGAATCTATGAAAATGGGCCTAGGTTCATAGGAGGTGCAGTTTCTACTATTGAATAGACCCTATTAGGAGCGCAGATTCCATTTCCCCATAATAATCCAGGTTTGGGGCCTGCAGAACAGTTGTCGGTGTGATTTTCTGCGTAAAGCATAGCTCCGACAGGCTGTCTCCGAGCATCAAGAGCTGTCCATTGGCAGTTCATACCAAGCTACACATTGTTCTGACATGCATATTTTTTTCAATGAACATTGCCCAAATATGTATGCTTAAGAATGAGGTCAGGGATTGATAATATGGTATGCCATTGTGGTCAAAATGACCACTTTTTCATGAATTTGTAGGATTTTGCACCCGATTTTTGCCATCCTTAATACATTGTCATGAGAATATTCACACAATTCAATAGAGGACAATATATTTATTGCTTGTAACATCATCAGCAGCCCCTTAGTAACCTGCCTGTGCAATTTTATGGCTCTGTCAGCACTATTTCCTATAGAAATTCATGTTTTAGCCTATAGAAGCTCAGTCTAGAGGTCAAGGGCTGGAAACGCTACTATTTAGATTGGTAGTTTGACATAAACAAGTCTCTGTATTATAGGAAAGAGTTGCATAGGGCCAATAAAAGTTCATATTCATACTTCAAACACACAAGGGCACATGAAAAAATGATTTTCAGAAAATATGAAAAGCACGCCTCTCCATGCAGGTCTCAAATAGGGAATTCCCCGAGGTCAGTCGGTGCATCCTTACTGAAAGACTGACTCCGCACAGAATACCAGATGAGTTCTGGGTGGTCAAAATAGTTAGGGGATTTTCTAAAATTCTGTTAAAAATCACAGGTGCCCCTATATAAATTCTAAATCATATGACATGCAATAAAACATGGTTCTTGGAGGTAAAGGCCTTTGTTTTGGGGTCTATCTGAGTTGGGTCTGAAATGAATTTATTCACTGCAGAACTGGCCGGTCATGGAGGTTTGTAGACATTTGGGAGTGGCATTTCAGATTTTCGTGAACAAAGTCTCCTTATACTTTAATAGATTATGTATGAAGGTTCATTGTAGTGACGTATGATAGACTTTTCCTTCAATACCTCCTTATAATACAATTTATTGCATGTCATGCTATATTAAAGTATAGTGGGGGAGTAATTCCCTGTCTGAGACCTTCTCCCCTTTCTGAACTTGCCGCCATTTTCGCAATAAACATTACATTCGGGTGCCCGAGCCTGGCGATACTGCTCGAAAAGCAGGAGCCGGAAGTGAAACAGGTGCCCGTACAAAATCAAAAGACAACTTCATAATACTAGTAGACGGACAAAGTCATATCTTACACATTTCTATTCTGTCCAAATTATAAAGAATGATGTACAAATAAACTCCACATATATTGATTAATTATGTTATATGTTCGCTTAAGCACTGATTCATTCTGTCATATTGATTTCATGAAAATAAAAACTTTAGATTGTGTTGCCGTTCACCAATAGGCAATACCGCCGATTAGTGTCTTCCGGAAAGACCATCAAAACACGTGAAGGGGACTCGGGTGGGGTACGTAATAATATCACTGAATACACATAATTTAAGCAATGATTATCCATGCAAAGGTATTATATACACAGCATTATGTATTTGCTATGAAGTTATTAGGAATTTCATTTATTATTATCGTCTATAGAGGACAAAACAACATCCATGGTGTGTATGTCGGGCGATAATAGGGAAAGCACTGTTGGCTCAGCGTGGCCGTGGTACTACATAGCCTGTACTTGGCTCGTAGTAGGTATCGAGCCAGTCCACCCCTGATGTGTGCACGGCTGTGATTGGCCGCGCTATGACGTCATCACTCGGGATTCCCTCTTTGAGCTATTTGGGATCTGCAGGGCATCCCCAGCAGATCGCGGCGCTGGTTTTCAGACCTAGATCGTTCCGTCGCAGGGCTGTTTGAGACTATGGTACTACACTGTAGTCTACAGTGCCAGTTGTAGACCTACTACATTGTACATGTACTATATTACCACTGTAGAGCGTAGGTCTATTACTAATGTACTGGCACTACGAAACTCCAATGGTAATAGTCCCAGGAACAGAGATGCCACTGACTTTGACTTTTCCAACTGTCTTTTGCAGGAATTCCTATTTTTTGCAATTTTTTTTAGCTACTCCCCGGCCAGAGTCCCCTTGAAGTTGAACTGTAGCAGCAGTGTAGGCTTTTTGTTGTTGCTAAAAATGGCCTACAGTTGAGTATGCCCCCTCCCCCCCACCTTAAAACTTAAAACTAAAAGGGGTCACATTTTATGCGCCCCCAACAAACACATCACGGCCCAAGTTGGGATAGGTTGAACTTGATGAGATGACCATTCCATATGATATACCGTATTCGACGGAATAAGCGCCCTGGGCGCTTAAACGATTATTTTGAGTGGAAAAATCAGCCTCAAACATTAATTTTAATAAGCGCCTCCATCCTGCTCTATAAATATATAATACAGACTATTTGCACCCCCCCCCCATAGTTTCCTCTAAAATGGCTGTACTCATCCCTATACTATACGGAGGCTATACCTTCACTCTTGGCTTACACCTGCACAGCTGTGAAATGCTCCAAAGGTGTCAAAACAGTGACAAAATTGGAGCAACCCATAACAAATCTGAAGAAAAGGGGGAGGGCGCTTATTACGTCGAATACGGTATGTGTTTAATCAGCTAGTAGGGCCAAAAAAAGGTGTTTCCGGTCACCCGACAGCCTTTATCTAGGGAGTGATCATTTTTTAATAACAGGGGGGGGGGGGCAACAAAATTTGGATCCCTCTTGGGGGGGGGGGTCAAAAAAATTTAACCTGTTTTGAGCCAAAAAGCCTGCGCATTATTATGCGTCAAAGGGCCCGCGCGCAAGCCGATTTTCGACCCTAAGGGGGGGGGGGGGGGGCGGTAAAAAATGTTGACCCCTAGACCGGGGGTCTGCGCTCTGCGCGGAAACCCACCATCCCCCCCTCCACCTCTGTTGTTAAAAAATGATCACTCCCCTAGATCAGCTGCATGGAAGCACACTGCCACTCGTCTGTGTGATGTCACTGTTACTCACAAGAACGGTAATACATTTTGTACATGCACATCGTTTTTCCTTTTCAGTAATGTGAGATAAAATGGCAGAAGAAAAGACGTCTCGCCGACTTTTTGTCGGTGGACTTTACGATGGAATCACAAACAAGGACCTGTCAGACCGCTTCAGCCGGTTTGGTGAAGTATCAGGTGTAGATATAAGGGCCAGAAAGGATAACCTAGGTGAGATTTAAGTTTAAATATCATTTACCTGGTACTGTAAATTCTCGCGTATAAGCCTAACTCACGTATTAGCCACACCCCTAACTTTGACTGAACCTATAAGCCTCACAGGGGGTCGGGATATTGTTAATATCTAAAGCGCTGTATTATGCTTATGAAAACTCGCATATAAGCCGCATCCTGACATTGGGCCGAATCCGATCCTGTAAGCCACACTTGCGATAATTTAAGGTATTATCATTTTGATCAACTGGTAGTAATTCCCATGACTAGTATATTTGCATCTTTTTTCAAGGAACTATATACTCTGCCTTGTGTTTCTAATATTATACATGGTATCGTAAGGTGCTCCGGCAATGTCTGTAACAACAACATAACGTAATATTGAAAATCTATTCTGACAGGAACCATCTTGAAAACGTTTGCTTACCTCAACATGAACATCTCGGAAAAGGACTACAAGAAATGTAAGTCACAAGTTGTGCCAATATTGGCCGCTCAGATGCAATGCTTTAAAGGCGCACTGAACCCACGACGTCATTTGCGTACAAAACTCGGCAGGGTTAGGTCCTGGGTTCAGTGTCATAATGTAACCTTTACGTTTGAGTAGGATTCTTGTGGTAGTTGGAGAGGGTCAAGATGCAAGAGTTGACCTACTGTGTGATCAATGATTTACTGAATTGGATATTAAAGACAACCTTGCATCCAGAGAATTTATTTGTGCATAATCACTCATAATGGTATATAATATATAAAACAAAAATGTTTTTCCCTGAAGGTATGGCAACATTTAATAAGACGAAATGGCGAGGCAACGAAATGCAGATACAAATTGCCAAAGAGAGCTTTATGGACAGGTATGTAAATTCACACTAAGAGACATTCTCAGTGTGTAAATTTTTGATGGCCAGAAAGATGTTTATAAATGGTAAACTAAGCTGCAATTATATTTCATGTATCTTCTTTTTACGATAACTCACATTTCTTGATTTATCATTGTCATAAGTTACTATAGCAGGAAGTAATCGAAAAGGCATACCTCTCTGATATGGTAGAAATGTCAGTAAATACTTACTTTGTTCACACTAACATGATCTGGTATCATATGTCGTCTAGGCTGGCAAGGGAAAGAGAAGCTGCAAAAATACTGGAGACCTGTCCGCCGGTAAAGCCGGTCGTAGAACCAGTCACCCTCCAAGTGAAGGGGGCACCCCCAGGCACGGCTGTGGAGGGCAAGGAGGTAAGGAGAATACTATCTAGTTAGAGATTTCTTTACTCGCATATGAACTTATTACTATGGGCTACATTCCCGTGTATAACCTGTACCTTGTGTATAACCCGCACCTATACTATTAGAAAACTATCTAACCCAAACGCGAGAACATACGGTATGGAATATACATGCTAATTTAAGTACAAAATGTACCACAAGTCGAAGTGAGGCCGAGTTCTTTAGCAGAGCATTCTATTACAGTGCAAATTCTACACAGTTCTACTGGATGAATAACTTTGTGGTTTGTTGTTTCTTTTAAAGACGAAAAAAAGTAAAATTAGTAAAAATATGCAAATGCTGTTTAGTGATATTGTTGTTCGTATTTGTAGGATTGGGTAGTTGGGAAATATGGTCGAGCACTTCCTGTTGTCAACATACGGACCAAGAATAAGAAGAAGGTGAGTGTGGACATGGGAGCTGTATACAAATTAGAAGCGATACGCTTTATCATAAACAGTATATGCATTCTAGTAAATAATCATTACGGAGTTCGTGATAGTATTAATACAAAAGGGAGATGTGTATGAGCATCAAAACAATTCATGTTTCATCCATTGCAAACATCTCTATAACAAAATATATGGAAGTCTACTTCACGTCCCTATTGCTCACATTGGTACATGTCTTACAGGTATTGACGGTTGATCCCTCTAAGTACGTGCACGGGGTGAAGAAGTTTGACCACGGTAAGAAGGCTGAGACTGCGGAGACCGACCCATCCCCGTCCATTACCGGCCTCACCTGGCACCTAGAGGTTGAGGAGACAGACACCCTCAAAAAGATAAAAGGACAGTTCCCCCAATCGAAAAAGACCCCACAAAAAAGGAAACATTCACTTGGGGGTGACTCCATTAACAAAGAGTCTCCTGTAGCCAACGGGAAGGGAGCATCTAAGTCCATGGGTTATCATTCTAATTCTGATTCTTGTTCTTCTGATGACGAAAAGACACAAGTTACGAAGAAAAAGAAATCTGCCCCGAAAAGTGAGGAAAAAACATGTACCGTCCAGACACCGAAAGCACCGCTGGTCAACGGGAAGCGAAAACGTACAATATCTGATACATCAAGCCCTTACGACCGAAAAGACACAAGAGCACGAGCCGTGTCCCCAAATGTTAGTATCATTGAGCCGCAAGTAAATGCAACGCCAACCAAGGTGCAGAAACCCAGTGCAGTGGATATTTTAAAACGACTCAAACTGAGTTCTCAGAAAGAGGAGCTAGGTGTCAAAAAGGGTGTTTCTGACAATGACTGTAGTAAAGTCACGGGTTTAAAGCCAGCTGCTGATAATGGAGTTTCCAAAAAGGTCGAAGTAGAAGATACACCGATGAAAAATAAGTCACCTGCAACAAAAAAGAAAAATCTGTCATCTTCTACAATAGAAACACAGAAAACATCCTGGTCACCGTCTATAGTTGTTGGATCTTCCGAACAGAGTCTCAAACCCCATACACCAAAGGCGATGGACATCTTGGAGAAGCTGAAACTGGCTTCTCAGCGGAAACAAAATGTAGAAACTACTCCTGAATTAAGAAAGCGTGGTACATCTGAATCTTCAGATGTTGGAAATGATAAACAAGGCCCCAAGACCCAGACACCAAACGCAACAGACATCTTGGAGAAACTAAAGCGGAAACAAAATATAGACACAACTCCTACATCGAGAAAGTCTGCTGAATCTATAGATATCGGTGCTACGAAACAGAGCGTCAAAGCCAAGACTCCAAACGCGACAGACATCTTGGAGAAACTCAAGCGTAAACAGAGCTTAGATTCTACGCCTACATCGAGTGAAGCTGCTGAATCTATAAATACCAGTGCTACGAAACAGAGCGTCAAAGCCAAGACTCCAAATGCGACAGACATCTTGGAGAAACTCAAGCGTAAACAGAACTTAGATACTACTCCTACATCGAGTAAGTCTACTACTTCTGAAATATCTTCAGTTGATGCTCTCCCTCCGAAAGAAACCGCACAAAAGGCAAACAAAAAGTCAAATGTGCAGCTAAAATCCAACAAGGAAGACTCTAGTAGTAGTTCTGATTCAGAGGATGAAGTGAATGTGAGACAATCTAATAAGAAATCTAAATCCCCTAAGGTGCCGGCTGTGCTAACCATGGAAACGGAAACACAGGAAAAATCGCCTCAAAAGGCGAAGAAGGCGAAGGTGCAGAAGAGTGCACCGACGGCCAACATGGTGAAGGTGATACAGTTTGATGACGATATAGGTGTGGATGCAGATGACGAAGAGGATGTCAGGAGTAAACGCCCCACACCTAGACCACCTCTCTCTAGACGTAAACAGACCATAGTACAACCAGCATTTGCCCAAGTCGGCTCTGTTGATGAATTCGGAGTGGGAATGTTAGTGGATGAAAATACCCGTCAATTAAGTGAGCAGGAGAAGAAGTGGAAGAAGTACAATTCTCACTCATATTCTAGTGATGAGGACATTCTAGATGCCGCAAAGGCAGGCAGTTTCACCAAACTTGAACGTATCGCCAAGCTAGCCCAACTAGGACAACAACACATTGAGGTACCTACAGCGCTTAGCTCCAATAGTGTGAAACTTTCCACTGGTCCCGTTTACAACTCTGACTCAAATAGCGACGATGACAATTTTAAACAGGTACAAACTGCGCCAAAACGGGTTAAAGAAAAAACGGTACTACCTAAAGTTAAAAACGTGCAGAAAAAGAAACAGCAAAACCAAAGTACCAAATCTTCAGATTCAGATAGCTCTTCCACACCCAAGATACAACAGTTGGAAGCTTCAAAGGAACCAGAATCATCTGATGAGTCGAGTACCACGCCCTCAGCGTCAGACCCAGAAGATGTAGTCAGCGCAAAACCCAAGGGCAGTACAGCTAAGTCATCTACAGACAGTAGCGAATCATCTGCAGAAGAAGTGGAAGTGGTCAAGAATAAGTCCAACCTTCCAAAACAAAAGAAACAAGAATCATCTTCTGATTCATCAGAGTCCGAAGCAGAGGAGACAACTAACAAATCACCAGTTCAAAAAGTAAAAGCTAGTGAAAACGTTCCCAATACGAAGAAGAAAGCACAAGTGAATAAGAAGCAAGAAGCATCTGAATCGTCATCGGAAAGCAGCACATCATCAGATGAAGAGGCTAAAGAAGTAAAAGAGAAACCCCAAGTAGTGAATAAGAAGGAAGTTCAAAAGGAAGACAGTTCTTCATCGTCATCAGAAAGTAATACATCCTCGGATGAGGAGGTGATTCAAGTTAAGGAGAAACCTCAAGCTACCAAAACTAACACACCAGTGAGTAAGACAAAAGCGTCTAAAGAAGAAACATCATCAGAAAGTAGTTCATCCTCAGATGAGGAGGTGACACAAGTGAAGCAGAAACCTCAAGTACAAAGTAAGAAAACCAAGGAAGAAACATCATCAGAAAGTAGTACATCTTCAGATGAGGAATCAACGCAATCTAAACCCACAGCAAAGAAACAACAAAAACTGCCAGAGCAAACTAAAGAACTGAAAAGTCCAACTACGAAAGCTCCTGTTCCAGAATCACAAGCACCAAAGGCAAAACCGGCTAAGCCAAAAGTGATGAAGTCGAAAGAAGCGGTAAATCAGCAGCGTCTGGAGAGTGTCAAACAGCGGACCCAGGAGGCGTGGGCGCAGAAGAACCTGCTCAAACAGGCCTTAGCCTCTGTGGTAGGTTACACTTACACTCTCTCTTCTGTCATCAGCATTTGTCCTCTTCTCAGTTTGGGTTATTTCGATATCATGAATGAAAAGATCTATCAGATCTATAGGCCTATATGTTTTCTCCAGGACGGCCTAGATTTAGCAACTAGATAATTTAGTTCTGAGGTAGCATATTTAATACAGACATCTCATTTATATAGGCCCTCCAGATTATGTTAATTTGGCGAAGTTTCTCACTATCTCGAGGATGTATTTGATCCACTTAGATAATAAATCCATGCATTTATTAATCACTATCATATTAAACTGAAGATAAATTTGTTCCACAGGACGGAAGCACTTCAAATTCAAAGAAGATTCGATTTGATTCTGAATCTGAGGATGAGAAAATGAACATGCAGGATTCCAGCTCGTCATCTGATAGTGACAGCGGAAACGACAGCGACACAGAGTCTTCAGATGAAGAGAGTCAGCCCAAACTGAAGAAGGTACATACTAAAATTATCCATGATTCCAAAATTAGAAGAGTGGAATCTTAGAAATAAAAAGTCGTTCTATTAACCTATTTAGGGTGTTTGTTAGCTTAAAAGGTAAATCAAACACTCCATTACAAATAAATGACTCTAGATATTTATTTTATTTTAAACCTACCCTAAATCATCACTTTGTACTTTCAGGATGCTACAAAGAAGCTGGCGCTGTTTGATAAAGACAGCGATGAGTCAGAGGACGATACCGAGGACCAGTTCAGAGTCCGACCACAGTTTGAGGGCGAGGCAGGCAGCAAGGTCAGCTCAGCTCACACTTGTCACCAATACATTATAACAGCCGGATAGATAGTTTAAGTCATTATGACAAATATGCGGAGTTAAATCCCCAGTCCGGATTTATTTATTTCAAATAAATTTGTATATGATGTATATGCCGATCTCGTCATGTACGGTAATTCATTGGAACCCCTATTTCCATGATTGATAGCCGTGTGTGCCTTCAGTTCACCTCATTACCCTGTTCTATGATACACAGTTACACATTCATGTTTCTTTTTGTCTCCAGTTGATAGCGCTGCAGTCACGCTTTGGTAACGACCCTCGTTTCAAGTTCACAGAGAAGTTCTTGGATAAGGATGATGAGAATGCTGCCGAAGGTACATCCACCATCTGTTCCTCTATTCATTTAGAATGTTATGAAGTGTAACGTTTGTTATAATGCCCTAGAATTGTTTGTTTCTGTCCTGTAACGCATCACTAACTGTAACCATACATTTAATCTGGGAATCCCTGTCTATTGTAGATTCAGACGCCGAGGAAGAGATGGATGTAACGGAGGATTCAACGGGCGCGGAACGCGACCGCACACTAGCCATATTAAAGGATGTAGTTGGTCAGG
The DNA here is from genome assembly GCA_947462335.1 of Harmothoe impar. NCBI lineage: Eukaryota > Metazoa > Annelida > Polychaeta > Phyllodocida > Polynoidae > Harmothoe > Harmothoe impar. The sequence continues at coordinate 55,700,021 of OX381704.1, forward strand.
GAGACGGCAAGAAGAAGACCAAAGCCGTTCTCTTCAAGTGAGTCACTATTTCCTGTCATTTACTGCCATTTCATTATCTACTTGATCATTCGGTTAACATTTTACAAAATTTCATTTTCTGTTGCATATCTACATATATTGTCTGTCTTTATGTGCAGATAAAATTTGGTCATGTGCAAGGAACTGTGTGCATCATCATATCATGTTGATTGGTTTCAGGGACATGGCCACACAGCAGTATGATCCGACCAAAGATGAACACAAACAGTTTGAAGTCCAGGTTGAGAAGAAGGAAAAGAAAAAGTAAGTATTTCAAATCCAAATTAATAAAAATTAACAGAAACATCGTTCATTGTTGAAAGAATGTAATTGTCGCCCTTCTATTGTATTGTCAAATTAAATTCGCATATAACGATAATAGACCACATGAAAGCAGGAAACAAACAAGGTGTATCACATACACGCAGAGGGCTGTTATGTGACGACGTATCATATATCGTATGCAGGTCCGTAAGAAATGCCACTTTGAGCCACGCTTGGACGTCTGTAGCCCTTCTGTGTACTCTCACTGCTTAATGTGTACTCGGCTCCTGATCTTCATTTTACTCATGTTCTTTCAGGAAGAAGAAGGAGGTGCCGGTTGGTCCTGAGGCTGAGGCACTACCTCAGGTATCAGGTGACAGGTACTTTGAGGTTCAGAACTCCCTCAAGGACATGTTCACTAAAACAGACGACAAACCATTCTCACTGCTGGCCATGCTCGGTAGGACTGAGGACGAGCCGGTAGCCAAGGGCTTCAGTCAACAGGGTTAGTTTCCACATGTATTCTACATACATAACTACTCCTTTGTTCTTCTATTGGGAAGTGATATCACTTAAACTAGAGAAAGACGATAATCACAATCTTAGACTGCATAAAATTGATAATCAGCTTTACGGACACTTTCAAAAAAAATATGGTGCGGGAGGGAGGCTTTTATTTTGTTATCAATTTTCTAGGCCATGAGGGAGGTGACTTTTTCTTGTTTTTTACATTTCAAGTGATGAGGGAGGTCTCTTTTCTTTTTCGCTATGGCATATACCCCATATGCTATAGGTAAACATTATTTGAAACATGATATTCCTAAGATTCAGATATGTGACAACAGTATTCCAGGTACTCATGAAATTCTCAAGTAAATCTATAGCATAAAAGAGTACTTTTCGGGGATTCCAAAACTGTAAAATGTATGAAAATCGATCAATTGGTTGCCACAGAAAATGCCTTCAAAAAGAGGCGGAAATTTGAATGTGTTTTTATTATAACATTTCAGGGGTGCGGGGTTTTTGATGATATTTTTTTGTAAAATGATGAAAAAAAGCTTAAATGCCTGCCAAGCTGATAATTCTTTTTATGGAGCCTTATGTGTTGCAGTAAGATACATGTAAATACCAGTTTACTAATTGAGGTTCATTGGTTGCTCAGCAGTTGTAGAGTAGTTGTTGCGTGACATGAAGATACCACACAGGCTAATGTAGATTAATTGTGCTGTAACTGTTTGTAGCGGACGGTAAAGGTCAGGTGTTCCAACACGTTAAGTCTCCGTGGCAGCAGCAGTTTGGATCGGATGGGGAGAGTAGTGGGGACGAGCATGACGACCACGACAATACAAGGTAAATTTAAAAATTACGAAAATAGGATCCTGTACTGGCCTGCACTCTGCTAGGCTGTGTTGTAGGTCCTTGGTAGAGCAAAATGGAGGCCTGATTGGTTATAAATGTGTTTGGGAAAAGAATATTTTCCTTCCAATCCTTATTATATGAATATGCATATGAAAAGGTACTCAGCGAGGGCTATTATCTCCTATTTTCTGTCCCCTCTTTTGTTTGTCTGGTGCCTATATGCGCGGACACAGACACATGTATTTATCAGTAAATTTGATGTCTGTAGCTTTCATGCCATGAATAGTATGACCTTAGTTGTCGAGACATAGTTCAAGCCAATAGTCGGTTCAATTCTGAAACGAAATCTTTGACATGATTATAGAATTCTATTTCATACCTCCCTAACTAGAGATCATCATGCAAAGTTACATATACCGATATACCACTAGTCCATCCTGTGTTTACAGTGTACTACAATCAGGGGCAGATAAGGGAAACAAAAACAAACGTGATAGCACACAGACAAGAGGAGCACACGGCTTCTTCTTTATAGACAACGACCCGCGAATAACAGGTAAATTACTGACACTACCACATCACTATAAGTACCGTATAATGATAATGGATTAAGCAGTGAATTAATGAATAAGCTCTACAGAAATATGTCTTAACGGGCCTATATTTTTACCAGTTAATATTGTTATGAGGGAAAAAAACATGCGTAAATCTGTAGTTCATTGCTGAATCGTTTGAGATTATTCGAATAATTGTCCTACGATGTTGTGTGACACTGCTTATCCTGATTCAGATGGAGTAGACTTCTTCCGACGACAAGGAGACATAGAACAGATCCGAGAAAAGTGGTCACAGGAACGTCCAGATCTGGTGGAGGTACGTCTTGTTAGGGAGAATATTGCTGTAGTATTTTCAATAGACAGTTGTGTATTCTATTTACCGGGTATTCAATATACTTGCATTAATATCAAATACATCCAAAGCGCATTGTGTGACCAAGGCTCATATTTTTATATTCCAGGCATACAGGAATAAACGGAAACGTTTCCGATTCATGAAGAAAGAGGGAACTACACCTAACTACAAGGCAGGCTTCAAACCGCGGGGTGGGAAAAGAGGCGGTGGGCGGGGGCGGCGGTAGCTGATTGTTTGAATCAATGCATCTCCAGGGGAGAGCATTTGTTAGTATTGTTTAAATGTATAATACATACATTATGACTGTGGTACATCTTTTAAATAGTTATGATTAAGCCAGTCATAAGGTCATATGCCGGAACATAGAAATACTCTTAATACAAGTGGAAGATGAGTGTGATCTTATCTCATTGTTATATATTATATTAGAATAATATCTGTCGAGGTGTTCTTGATTCTGCTATTGAATAGCATGAGTTGCGATGTGAACAACTTCCGAGTTCTTCGTGTCACAAACAATCTTGTAAAATATAACGAAATAAATTGGTCCATCTTTTGTTTGGAAGATAATGTTAAATGTTCATGTTTGTAATTTCTTAATAGCATAGGGGACATTCCCTCATGGGGTCACCGTTTTTATAGGACCCTCCAAGCCTTTGTCCCCATTTGTGAAATATTCTGGTGCAGGTCACCTTCGGTATAGCCAAGAGTAGGTGATGTCATTTGTGGATCTTATCATCAGGCATGTGATTTTTCCGGAAATTTGGAATTTTGAACGCTTAAAGGATCGCCCTTATGATTTGTGAAGATCCACCGAGAAAATGTTAACATTAATAATAATGGGGGTGCATGTAACGTAGTCTCTGGAGGGACCCATCTCATACAATTCATCCCAGAGGAGGGTATTTTTGGACGCTGTTTTCCCTCGGATCCAGTCCCATGCCTGTTATGTTATTTTATGCTCATAATTGGTAATGTTTTGAGCATTTTGAAGCAGCTTTAAATTTAATACATATTCTGGTACAATGGCCTGCATAGTCATGAGGGCCCTGACATGAGATTTGAGAGTCAGCTAATTGCATTGAAAAATAACGCCTTAAGGACTTTAATAATTAGATATTTATTTGACGTTAACAACTAAAATACTTCATTTTCTAAGAAAATAAATTGAGATCAAGTAAAAATCCACTCAAAAAACAATACCGGTCAACATTCATACATCAGCTGTACTGCATTAACTTTTGCATGATTCTTTGTTTATTCTACTCCCCAAACAAATAAAAAATACATTATGCAACAATCAAATAAAACCTCATTTAATCTACGAAGTTCTATCCATCGTTAATAGCATTAACGCAAACAAATGAATTATCAAGTGGAGTACAACTGTAATATGCGTACATATAGCTACCTGACGTGGTATATGTATGATAATCGGAATATTTGAGACTTTTCCTTTTTTCTAACCCAGTCAATAATAAATATATTGCTCCATGATTTTGTATGTTAGCTGCATCAATTGGTCATTATTTTTGGCACGTCGTGTTCTAATGAATATTACAGATCGACAGGAATTTCACCTAGAGACATCTAGAGACACACATAGTACAATTTAAAATAGTATAGTAAAGTCTTAAGAGCCGCCACAGATTTCAGACAATTAGTATCTCGTGTTATGGCACAGGAGGAAGAGGGGTAGGACATCTACTTCTTGAGCTCCTCCGGGCAGTCGGGCTGTACCTCTGGAGAGGCGGCCTTGAATGCGTCCAGCTGCAGCAGACTGTCGTGGATACGATTAATGGTGGGGAACTTACTCATGTCGACCTTGAACCTGCAAGTACACCAATGGAGAATCACATATCTGTATATTCCATGCTATTAATAACGGAGTAAAAAACAAAAAAAAAGATATTAAAAAAACAGAGTAAACAACTGGTATCATGGACAGCAAATTTACGTACCCTAAATATAGGTATTGTTCACAAAAAGGAAACGGATTTTTAGTGTCTTTGTTACTGTGGATATGACATTGGTTTAATATATCCATCTGGTACACGTATTAAAATGGCCATTCTTTGTGTCGCCTTCAGTACTGAGGTGTTTTTGAATTGTTTCTTCAGGCTCATTAATGGGGTGGTTATAAGGTATACTAGCTGTAAGTATTTAGCAAGCGTTTCAAAGTTGGCATGTCTTCTTATCCGACATGTCAGTTCCTGGTCGTAATATCACACCGGTAGATTGAGTAGACACTCCAGATTATAGGTGCGTTCGAAAAAGAAACTTGATTTGTGTGCAGTGGTCATAAGATTGGGATAAACGGCTTCCGAAATGCCTTGAACCATTTAATACTATTTGCATGGGATGTGTATTTTTAGGAATCTAATACCATATTTATTATAGCTACCAACACTTCATCGGGAACTGACCGTTCCTAAGGTCTAAACAGGTTACAGTTCCAGTGCAGTAGGGTTCTTATGATCTTAAGATACTACCGGTATTCGAGTATGCAATGGTATTTATACCTTCTGCTGTTAGTGGCATAGCTGTAAAAAGGGAATAGCCTTTTGAGATTCGTATAAATTTACAACTAAACAATAATTATTTAATAGACTTCTCTTGTTTAGTTTGATAAGCTGTTTGGCATCATATATTCAATACTATCTCGCATACAAGCTTATTTATTAAAGGTAGTGTAGCTCGGAAGGGCATGAGATGATATTGTCTATCAGGTTAATTCAGGGGTTGTTCATTTGAAATGAATGGTATCTGTGATATATATCACAGTAGAACCAGGGCAATTGTAGGTCAAATTATAATTTAAGGGGCATGCCCACATTCATGTGGCCGTGTCCACACTCATGGGGCCATGTCCACTCATGGGGCCGTGTCCACACTCATGGGGCCGTGTCCACACTCATGGGGCCATGTCCACACTCATGGGGCCATGGCTTGATTGATTGATTGATTGGGTTGTTTAATGTCCAAGTGTGCTTTGACGCCTGGGACATATCTCAAGTTGGCAAGGAGTCAGCCCCAAAAAGTGGTAGTCTGCCTTGCAGTAGTAGGACCACTCATGGGTACGTGTCCTTTCAAACTCATGGTCAACTAGTGCTTTACCTTCATTTCTGTGAAGGTTGGTGAAGGTAAATGTAGTTGCAATATTGCGGCCTCAGAGCATCTCAAAAAGCGTCTCTAGGATTCTGTGCAAAGCAACACTTTGCAAAGGTCTGTAGTTTACTTAGGCCACTTAAAAAAAAATATCAGCTTTACAGACACCGCCCGCATCACTTAGAAGGGGCCGCATCCCTGCTTTTTATTCCATTTTTCCCTAAAAAAATATTTAAAAATCCGCATCAACTGAAAAAATGCTCCCTCAAAAAAAAAGAACTTCATATCTCAGCTATTATTTGGTGTAGAAACATAATTAAAGTAGCATATTGTTCCTTATTCCTATGCCTTTAAAAATATACAGCAGTCCAACATTATAGCACTCCAATGCACTATATGGATATATATCTAAAACTGGACATCGACATCCATGTAACAGAAAGCTATATTTATTAGAAGTAGAAATCCATGAATATCTGTATGAAGGAGAACACCATGTTCATGCCTATATGTCTGTGTGTATGTTCATTTCGAAATTCAAGATTGCAACCATTGATTGAATGCCACCATGCTTTCAATGTAATCTCGAATTGCAGTTGCAGTAGTTTGATACTAATAAAAAAAAATCTATTCTATTTTTCTTTCATGAACAGTTGGCATCCCATAGATTCAAGATGGCTATCACTTATTGAATGTCCCGATGCTTGAAATGCAATCTTGACTTGTAGTTGCATTAATTTGATACTATCAAAAAAACAAATCCTATTTGATTTTTCCTTCATTCAACCCATTCAAGATGGCTACCATTTACTAAATGCCACAATGCTTTCAGTGCAATGAAGAATTGTAGTTGCATTAATTTGATATCTATATAAGAACATTTCTATTTGATACCTTTTTCAAACACAGTTGGCACCCCATAGGTTTAGGATGGCCACCATTCATTGAATGCCACAATGCTTTAAATGCAATCTTGAAATGTAGTTGCATTAATTTTAAACTGTTAAAAACATCCAATTTAGTTCTTTTTTTCATGAAGAGTTGGCACCCCATAGGTTCAAGATGGCCACCAATCATTGAATGCCATAATGCTTAAATGCAATCTTGAGTTGCTGTTGCATTAATTTGATTCTTAAAAAAAAAACTTTCTTTTTTTTCTTTCATGAACAGTTGGCACCCCATACATTCAAGGTGGCTACCAGTCATTGCATGCCACAATGCTTTAAGTGCAATCACAAATTGTAGTTGCATTAATCTGATACTAATAAAAAAACTAATTCTATTCTTTTTTTTATTTATGAACAGTTGGCACCCCATATATTTAAGATGACTACCATTCATTGAATGCCCCGATGCTTGAAATGCAATCTCGAATTGTAGTTGCATCAATTTAATGCTAATAAAAAACAAATTCTTATCAATTTTTCTTTCATGAATATTTGGCACCCCATAAGGTGGCCACCATTCATATTAATGCAAATAGAATGCTTTAAGTGCTATCACGACTTGTAGTTGCATTAATCTGATACTAAAAAAAAAAAAATCTATTTGAATTTTCTTTCATGAACAGTTGGCACCCCATAAATTAAAAATGCACCCAGCACCCAGGTCAACAGCTATATACAGACACGTGTACCTCCCCTGCCTGTTCTCCTTCAATGCACAGTGAAGAGGGTGGGAGGGGGTGACCATCAACAGTGCATAAACACTTTGATTGGATGACAATGCAGTTTTTATATTACAACCTAAATTTGTGCAACGAAAATCATCAAGAAATACTAAGTATTTTTTCCAAAGAATAGCTTTTCTAGAATGGCTCGGTATTCAGGAATCCTACTGCGAATAAAAAAATGTCAAATTCTAATTCTAAATACCTGAAAATTGAGAAATGCTGACGTTCACGGGTTATGTAGGAAATGTACTAAAAACAGCAAAAAAGGGCAACAAAACCCTAATTTTCTCAAAAACTGTTCAGTAGGATTTTTTCTAACTGAGGTTCCACTGTTTTCTACCCTCATATTACACATTGGCATAGAGAATATATTGACACCTAGTCAGGATTTTGCGCTAGGAGCAATCTGTGAGGCGAAAAACAGCCAAAATGAGCCACTGGTCTGAAGTATAAAACTGGGCATCGATCACTATAGAGCTACAAAGAGACAGAGAATCGATGTCCAGTAACTAGGGCATATCAATTAGTTGGTTAACAATTGGATTTATGTAGGGTAATATACAGAAATAGTACATTAGAAACAATATTGAATAAATAAAAATAAAAAAGGACCTCCCTCGTCAACCAAAAACAAAATAAAAATAAAAATAAAAAGCCTCCCGCCCTCACCACTTTTTCAGAAAAGTATCCGTAAAGCTGATAACAATTTTTAAGCGGCCTTAGAACCCTATCCTTTAGCATTGAGCTGAAAAGGTTGGTTTTGTGCTGTTTAGGTCATTTTTTTTCAATATCTATTTTGTGTATGAAATATTGCTTTTTTTGTTTCAATCTTTGATGGCATGGATTGGCATTGATCAACACTTATATGCTGCTGCATTTAAATATTTTATTTGCAAATTTTTCACAGCAAAATTAGAGACAGAATGCAACAGATTTTCTGGAAAAATCGCAAAAATACCTGTCATATAAGAACCTGGCACAAGAGTGACCTGGTTCAACAACACAAGGATTAACACAAGGCAAAAATGCCTTATACACAGATGCCGTACCTAAGGATTCCTCCCGGTATTATCCTGCCGGGATAAACCACATGTCCATTGGTATTGGAATTTGATAGACCTCACAAAATCTGTGTACATGTTCATATTTAAATCTGCATTGTTAATTGTTAATAATGATGATTTATCTCACTGTTCTTCTATATCATAAAATTGCTGCATAATGAATTCCCAATTCATATCTGGTAGAGCACATTTCCTTTTAAACATATGGTCCCAAAAATAATGGGCCAAATAATGTCCGGAAATGAGTATCGCTGTTAGAGGATTACCTTCAATATCTGTTTGGTGAAAATAAGTATAAATACCTGTTGGCGTTGAAAACCTGGGGAACAAGGGCTAGGTCAGCAATGGTGATTTCGTCTCCTACACAGTACGTGCCAGCTGTGGCAGTCAGCTCCTGCTCCAAAGCTGGTAACAGAATACAAGATATGTTGACTGCTTGTGTGAAGTACATCTCAGCAGGAATACCAATACTTATTACTTTATTTTTCACGGCTCTTCCATATCAGAGATGGCTACAACTGAATAGCTCTGGATAGTAATAAATCATACAATATATCCATTATGATGTAATGAAATGTGAAAGATTGATGCGCTTCATTTACATAAAGGTATATCATGTCTGAGAAGGATGCCTCCTGCCTACCTGCCATGCCCTTGGTGATCACCTCGGTGCCCCATCTCATCTTATCCTCGGCCTTACCGGTATATTCCACCACCTTATTCAGGATCGACAAATTCTGAATGGGCTGAATTCCTGAGTTGATAATCTCTGCGATGCGCCGAGCCTGAAATGAGTACCAAGCCCAACCAGAATATAATACTTAATAGGATGTCTATGCCATTTTAACTTTGCGGTAAAAATGTCTAATCCTTATTATGAGAATATTCCATTTGCCATATTTCACGGGCATTGTACTACTTGGGGTATCCACGCACGCACGTGGCTGCGCCCTGTACACTCTACAGTACTGGTTGGGTGTAAAAGGTGGAAGGTGGACATGGCACTCAAAACGAGAATTGCTTGTATTATTTTAAGTATGTTTCTCAAAAATACCCCCCATAGTTATTTTTTTTATAATGGAAATTGAATATCCTACTAATGGCTAACCCCATAGCTAACATAAATGTTGTATTTGGCCATTATGACTTGCCAAAGGTTTGTATTACGGCCCTGCCACGTGGGCTTCTAGTACTACTACTATCTGTGTGTGGGTGGTGACATCAGCACAAGTATAGTAGGACACAAAAGTGTAATAAAGGGTTCCTATAAGGGGAAGATTGGAGTTGTGGTACGCTACTTTACCCACCAGAAACTGTATAGGACCCCCTACCTTTGAAATACTGAATAAAGGTCGATATGCCCTTTATTCAGTTGAAAATGACTGCTGACTTGCACCCAAAACGTACCACATACCTCTCTCTCCCCTATAGGGGAAGATTGGAGTTGTGGTACGCTGCTTTACCCATCAGAAACTGTATAGGACCCGCTACTTTTGAAATACTGAATAAAGGTCAATATGCCCTTTAGTCAGTTGAAAATGAATGCTAACTTGCACCCAAAACGTACCACATACCTCTCTTTCCTATAGGGAAAGATAGGAGTTGTGGTACGCTGCTTTACCCATCAGAAACTGTATAGGACCCGCTACTTTTGAAATACTGAATAAAGGTCAATATGCCCTTTATTCAGTTGAAAATGAATGCTAACTTGCACCCAAAACGTACCACATACCTCTCTTTCCTATAGGGAAAGATAGGAGTTGTGGTACGCTGCTTTACCCACTAGAACATGTATGGGGCCACCTACTTTTGTCTCTCCTATAAGGGGAAGATGGGAGTTGTGGTATGCTGCTCCACCCACCAGAACATGTATGGGGCCACCTACTTTTGTCTCTCCTATAAGGGGAAGATGGGAGTTGTGGTACGCTGCTCCACCCACTAAAACATGTATGGGGCCACCTACTTTTGTCTCTCCTATAAGGGGAAGATGGGAGTTGTGGTACGCTGCTCCACCCACCAGAACATGTATGGGGCCACCGACTTTTGTCTCTCCTATAAGGGGAAGATGGGAGTTGTGGTACGCTGCTCCACCCACCAGAACATGTATGGGACCACCGACTTTTGTCTCTCCTATAAGGGGAAGATGGGAGTTGTGGTACGCTGCTCCACCCACCAGAACATGTATGGGGCCACCGACTTTTGTCTCTCCTATAAGGGGAAGATGGGAGTTGTGGTACGCTGCTCCACCCACTAAAACATGTATGGGGCCACCTACTTTTGTCTCTCCTATAAGGAGAAGATGGGAGTTGTGGTACGCTGCTCCACCCACCAGAACATGTATGGGGCCACCGACTTTTGTCTACCCTATAAGGGGAAGATGGGAGTTGTGGTACGCTGCTCCACCCACCAGAACATGTATGGGGCCACCGACTTTTGTCTACCCTATAAGGGGAAGATGGGAGTTGTGGTACGCTGCTCCACCCACCAGAACATGTATGGGACCACCGACTTTTGTCTACCCTATAAGGGGAAGATGTGAGTTGTGGTACGCTGCTCCACCCACCTGAACATGTATGGGGGTCACCTATACTACTCTTGTTACAAACAACAAAGTAAAATTGTATCCAAAATGTACCACATTGCTCTCTCAGGGTCCTACTGTAGCTGTTAGGGATGAGCTGAAATCAACATCTCTAGCCCCGGGTGAGAAGGTGAGAAGTGGCAACCACTTGTTCACGCTGTTGATTGGGTATGCTGAAATCTACATGATTGGTTGAGTTTGGGGCCTTCCAATTGTATGGTACTATTGTATTGAATAAAGGGCATATTGGCTGGGGAATGCTGATCTCAGCGTACCACAACTCCCATCTTCCCCTTATAGGGGAGAGAGGTGTGCGGGTGGTAGTGACCTACTAAGTGGGTGGGATGGGATGGATACCCCAAGTTGAACAATGCCCAAAGGGCGAGATGGGAGTTGTGGTACACCGCTCCACCCACCTGTACATGTATGTGGATACCTACATTTGTATTCCCTATAAGGGGAAGATGGGAGTTGTGGTACGCTGTTCTACCCTCCTGTACATGTATGTGGATACCTACATTTGTCTTCCCTATAAGGGGAAGATGGGAGTTGTGGTACGCTGTTCTACCCTCCTGTACATGTATGTGGATACCTACATTTGTTTTCCCTATAAGGGGAAGATGGGAGTTGTGGTACGCTGCTCCACTCTCCTGTACATGTATGTGGATACTTACATTTGTCTTCCCTATAAGGGGAAGATGAGAGTTGTGGCACGCTGTTCTACCCTCCTGTACATGTATGTGGATACCTACATTTGTCTTCCCTATAAGGGGAAGATGGGAGTTGTGGTACGCGGTTCTACCCTCCTGTACATGTATGTGGGTACCTGGATGGCAGCGTGACACAGCTCCCATCTTCCCCTTATAGTGGAGACAAATTTAGGTACCCACATAGATAATATGCCCTTTATTCAGTGAAAACAGTGGAGTACCTGGTACTATAGAAACAGTTTTGAGTGCCATACATTGGTTAAAACCAGCTTCCCCATAAGGGCAGAGCAGCTAAAGTGGTACGTTTTGGTTACAGTTTTGTGTCCTACAGTACTTGCAACACACACACACACACACTCCCTACCTTGATGGACTAGATAATATCTATGACGTTGTACATTTCAGTGAGACTGCCCAGATAGCTAAGTAGGGGGGCAAACACCCCCGCCCCCCACCCCAGACACACAGTTGTTCATTTCATCCCTGCACATAAACTCCACTCATGGCCACACTCATTGCCCCTGGTGTGGGAGGGGGCCCGCTACCCCCTACTGGCTTGGTCCCCAAAACGTACCAGCATGTACATTTCACCTTCCGTGACCTACATATAGCGGTATATGGTGCCATGTGGTGCAGTCCGTTTGCTGGGTTCAGGTTCCACTTTTTGACCAACCCCGTACCCCGCACATTGGATACCCAAAGTAGTACAATGCCATTTCACGAGTGCAATTGTCCCCTCAGCATGTGACAGCTATATATGGTTAAAATTGAGTAACTTATGATAGTGTAGAAATCAGCTATCAATGCAAAAATGAAAGTGTTATACTGTAAAAGCAAATTGGTATAAGCCTGAACCCGCCTAATCACGTACAAGCCGAAAATTTATCTAGAGATACCCTTTCCCCTCTTGTTAGAAAAGTACCACTCCATTATTTTCGAGTGTAAAACATTTATACTTACATGAGCTTTCTGTATGGGGTCCTTAGGTAGCAGATTCTTGCCAGGTCGTGTCTCATCCAGGTACTCAATGATGGGCAGGGACTGGGTCAGGGTGGCGCCATCTATTACCAGAGTGGGGACCTGCCCCATGGCGTTCATAGACTTGTAGTCACCAGAATTCTGCAAGGAACCAAGAACATGCAGTCTATACAACTTTTTCACCATGCATTACATTCGGTTGATCGTGCTGATTTCTATGTATCCATATCGTGAAAAGAAAGTTTAATACCTATGGTAAACGCCTAATAATGTGTTATCGTTTGTGTGAATCCATTCACCAGTGAATATACAACATATATCTTTATTTTAACCCCTTGAGTTCCATGTATTAAGGTAATGTGGTATATAAAGAATACTTTACCTGTTCATTCTTGACGAGGTGGACCGCTTTATATTCATATGGAATTCCTTTGACGGCTAGAGCTGAGGAGAATAGAACAGGCACGCGGACATTCATTAAATATATAGTGGTTTAAAACTATAGCTACTATAGAGTAACACTAATGTTAACTAAAGGAGTGGGCTATGTTGTTAGAGAGCTATTGTAATTTTGACCCAAAATATGGATTCTACACCCTAGATAACCCTAAAATCCATGTATCACACAAGGAAATCAGACAATCTTGACTTTTTGGTGGCCATCTTGGCAGCCTTCTTGGAATTTTCCTAATTGTAATTTTGATCCAAAATATGGATTCTACACGCTAGATAACCATGAAATCCATGTATCGCACAAGGAAATCAGAGAATCTTAAGTTTTTGGCGGCCATCTTGGAATTTTCCAAATTGTAATTTTGACCCAAAATATGGATTCTACACCCTAGATAACCCTAAAATCCATGTATCGCACAAGGAAATCAGACAATCTTGACTTTTTGGCAGCCATGTTGGCAGCCATCTTGGAATTTTCCAAATAGTAATTTTGACCCAAAATATGGATTCTACACCCTAGATAACCCTAAAATCCATGTATCACACAAGGAAATCAGACAATCATGAGTTTTTGGTGGCCAGCTTGGCAGCCATCTTGGAATTTTCCAAATTGTATTTTTGATCCAAAATATGGATTCTACACCTCAGATAACCATGAAATCCATGTATCACACAAGGAAATCAAACAATCCTGACTTTTTGGTGGCCATCTTGGAATTTTCCAAATTGTAATTTTGACCCAAAACATGGATTCTACACCCTAGATAACCCTAAAATCCATGTATCGCACAAGGAAATCAGACAATCTTGACTTTTTGGCGGCCATCTTGGAATTTTCCAAATTGTAATTTTGACCCAAAATATGGATTCTACACCCTTGTTAACCCTAAAATCCATGTATCACACAAGGAAATCAGACAATCATGAGTTTTTGGTGGCCATCTTGCCAGCCATCTTGGAATTTTCCAAATTGTAATTTTGACCCAAAATATGGATTCTACACCCTAGATAACCATGAAATCCATGTATCACACAAGGAAATCAAACAATCTTGACTTTTTGGCGGCCATCTTGGCAGCCATCTTGGAATTTTCCAAATTGTAATTTTGACCCAAAATATGGATTCTACACCCTAGATAACCATGAAATCCATGTATCACACAAGGAAATCAGACAACCTTGACTTTTTGGCGGCCATCTTGGCAGCCATCTTGGAATTTTCCAAATTGTGATTTTGACCCAAAATATGGATTCTACACCCTAGATAACCCTAAAATCCATGTATCACACAAGGAAATCAGACAATCTTGACTTTTTGGTGGCCATCTTGGCAGCCTTCTTGGAATTTTCCTAATTGTAATTTTGATCCAAACTATGGATTCTACACGCTAGATAACCATGAAATCCATGTATCGCACAAGGAAATCAGAGAATCTTAAGTTTTTGGCGGCCATCTTGGAATTTTCCAAATTGTAATTTTGACCCAAAATATGGATTCTACACCCTAGATAACCCTAAAATCCATGTATCGCACAAGGAAATCAGACAATCTTGACTTTTTGGCAGCCATGTTGGCAGCCATCTTGGAATTTTCCAAATAGTAATTTTGACCCAAAATATGGATTCTACACCCTAGATAACCCTAAAATCCATGTATCACACAAGGAAATCAGACAATCATGAGTTTTTGGTGGCCAGCTTGGCAGCCATCTTGGAATTTTCCAAATTGTATTTTTGATCCAAAATATGGATTCTACACCTCAGATAACCATGAAATCCATGTATCACACAAGGAAATCAAACAATCCTGACTTTTTGGTGGCCATCTTGGAATTTTCCAAATTGTAATTTTGACCCAAAACATGGATTCTACACCCTAGATAACCCTAAAATCCATGTATCGCACAAGGAAATCAGACAATCTTGACTTTTTGGCGGCCATCTTGGAATTTTCCAAATTGTAATTTTGACCCAAAATATGGATTCTACACCCTTGTTAACCCTAAAATCCATGTATCACACAAGGAAATCAGACAATCATGAGTTTTTGGTGGCCATCTTGCCAGCCATCTTGGAATTTTCCAAATTGTAATTCTTTTTTCGACTTTTTTCGGACTTTTATTATCCCCTCAAGCTAAAAGTAGGCCTAAAAAAGTAGGCCTAGTCCCAATAGGAATTGAATTTATGTAGGAAGATTTTGTTATCCCCTCAAGCTAAAAGTAGGCCTAGTCCCAATAGGAATTGAATTTATGTAGGAAGATTTTATTATCCCCTCAAGCTAAAAGTAGGCCTAGTCCCAATAGGAATTGAATTTATGTAGGAAGATTTTATTATCCCCTCAAGCTAAAAGTAGGCCTAGTCCCAATAGGAATTGAATTTATGTAGGAAGATTTTATTATCCCCTCAAGCTAAAAGTAGGCCTAGTCCCAATAGGAATTGAATTTATGTAGGAAGATTTTATTATCCCCTCAAGCTAAAATGTAGGCCTAGTCCCAATAGGAATAGAATTTATGTAGGAAGATTTTATTATCCCCTCAAGCTAAAATGTAGGCCTAGTCCCAATAGGAATTGAATTTATGTAGGAAGGTTTTATTATCCCCTCAAGCTAAAAGTAGGCCTAGTCCCAATAGGAATTGAATTTATGTAGGAAGATTTTATTATCCCCTCAAGCTAAAAGTAGGCCTAGTCCCAATAGGAATTGAATTTATGTAGGAAGATTTTATTATCCCCTCAAGCTAAAAGTAGGCCTAGTCCCAATAGGAATTGAATTTATGTAGGAAGATTTTATTATCCCCTCAAGCTAAAAGTAGGCCTAGTCCCAATAGGAATTGAATTTATATAGGAAGATTTTATTATCCCCTCAAGCTAAAAGTAGGCCTAGTCCCAATAGGAATTGAATTTATATAGGAAGATTTTATTATCCCCTCAAGCTAAAATGTAGGCCTAGTCCCAATAGGAATTGAATTTATGTAGGAAGATTTTATTATCCCCTCAAGCTAAAAGTAGGCCTAGTCCCAATAGGAATTGAATTTATATAGGAAGATTTTAGGAAGAGAACGGGATAAACGGAGAAAGGGAGAACGGGATAAAGGGAGAATGGGACAAACGGAAAGCGGATGAATGGATCAAGAGAGAACGGGATAAAGGGAGAAGGGGATGAACGGAGAA
Organism: Harmothoe impar; assembly: GCA_947462335.1. Lineage (NCBI taxonomy): Eukaryota > Metazoa > Annelida > Polychaeta > Phyllodocida > Polynoidae > Harmothoe > Harmothoe impar. The sequence goes on from OX381704.1 coordinate 55,716,329, forward strand.
CGGGATGAACGGAGAACGGGATGAAAGGAGAACGGGATAAATGGAGAAAGGGATAAACAGAGAACGCTATCAACGGCGAACGCGATAAACGGCAAACGCGATAAACGGAGAACGTGATAAACGACAAACGGATAACGGGATAAACGATAAACGGGGAAAGGTATAAACGGGGAAAGGGAGAACGGGATAAACGGAGAACGGGATAAACGGAGAAAGGGAGAAAGGGAGAACGGGATAAACGGAGTACCAATATAATCCGACAAAACGAAAATCGCAAATATCTTCGCTGTTTACGCTCCGATCGGCCCGATTTTCGGAAGGGTAGGAGAACTTCAAAATCGTTTTTGGTTCAAATCGTTTTGGGGCTCAAAATCGGTTTTGGGGGCAAAATCGGTTTTGGAGGCAACATCATCTGCAGCTCACGCCCCCCCCCCCCCCCCCCCCCGGCCAACCCGACACGTCGAACTCGAAGCGAAGCTGCAACGAAGATGGTGTCGCTGCTGACGCTCTGATCGACTCGCTTTTTCGGCCGACACGTAAAACAGCGGTTACGCGCTGCCGGGCGCTGACGCCCACAGCCACCTGCTCGCCCCCAGCCACCTACTTTCCCACAGCCACCTGCTCACCTACAGCTACCACCTGGAATTCGATTATACATGACCTCCAATATATGAAATTAGGGTAGCTTCTTCTGGCGATTACGATTCTGCTGTCAGAAATGAGAAATAACGTACTGTACTCAAATTAGATAATCCATTTGACTTTCTAATGACAAAAGCGGTATCCCCTCAAGCTAAAAGTAGGCCTAGCCTTATAAAAGAGGATTAGGGGCAGGAAAGGTCCTAATAAAGAGGAATTTGGGGAGGAAAGGTGCTATAAAAGAGGATCTCGGGCAGAAAAGGTGCTAAATAATTAATTTTTTTTTGTGTTTTTTTTTTTGGCTTCAGCAAGGGTAGGGGGGCTATAAATAAAATAGGCCAAGCTATAGTTAGTAGGCCTACATTGAGAGAATTGATTATAGTCCCGGTGCCCCCCCCCCCTCTTTGTTTTCAATAGCCTAGCCTAGCCCTAGGTCAAATTGATACATTTTAGTAGCGGCAGCAAATTGATACATTTTAGTAGCGGCAGCAAATTGATACATTTTAGTAGCGGCAGCAAATTGATACATTTTAGTAGCGGCTGCAAATTGATACATCTTAGTAGCGGCTGCAAATTGATACATCTTAGTAGCGGCTGAAAATTGATACATCTTGGTAGCGGCGCAAAGTCATGTGACCTCAGTCCTGACTTCTGATTGGTCAAAAGCAAATCACGCAGGAGACGACGTCTTTGTGGCGGCAGGCGGCAAGGAAATAAAGAAGATAAATAAATTTACGATTCAACCTTGCAAAGGCGAAATACTCGCCAATACTAACAAATATCGACCTAAATAATATAAAGCCTAAGCACTATAAAACATCCCCTGGTCAAGTTTAAGTTCAAGACGCCTCAACCGCTGGCAAGTTGATCATGGAAATTTTTACGATAGTTTTTTTGGCCGATGAGTCAAGTTTATAACCCTCAACCAAATTTTCTGGGGGGTTAAGGCCTATTTTACCTCTTGTACTTCCAAATATAGGATCTTTTCTCCACCCTGCGCTATGTTTCTTTCAATATAACTCCATTTTAAAGCTGAAAACGACCATTTCATTTTTCGGGGAATGTGAAGAAAGCACTCGCGGCCTGCCACTGTCAAGCGCAAGACGGGCGGGCACATTTTTATCGTCTAAATTTTACGCCGATCCATCAACTAAATAAGCCTCAACCAAATTTTCTGGGGGGCTAGGGCCTAATTCATCTATCGTACGTGTAAATATGGGATGTTTTATAGTGCTTAGGCTTTGTTTCAATCAGAAATAACGTATTTTCACCCCCGAGCGAAGTCAGTGAAAAAAAAATCGATGAATAAGAGATTGACGCACAAAACACAGTTACTAATAGGAGCAGGGGCCAGCTTGGGAGTATCCGCGACCGCAGATATGAGAAATACGCGAAGCAAATGCAAACTTCACATCAAAATACTGTTTTCATGCAAAGTATTTTCATCAAAGTAAGGACATGAGTTATCACCATTTTTAGTAGGGAATACAACAGAACAATACTTGAAATGGTACAATACTGAAATCATGTAGAAAATTACATTCTCCCAACATTCACTTTTTTTTGGCAGAATCTGAGTTTTTTTTCAGTTTTTTAAAGAAATCTCTTATTTTAGGTGATTTAACTTCTTTTTTTCCCATTTCTTTTTACAGATATAGATACCTGAGGTGTTTTGCAAAAGAATGATATAGCTCAAATAGTCCACAGGATATTTCATCAAGTTGTAACAGATCATGCAAAACATGTCTGCACAAAAAAACAGGGTGACTATATAAGAGTGGGCTTGACCTAGTTTCATAGCGTTACAGCGAACATAGCCCACTCCAATAAATCAATGTGTTGTTTTATAGTACTTCCTAATCAAAAGTGGCATTTTGTACAGTTTAATATTTATAAATAGTATGTACAAAATCAGTAGTTTAATAATCTGTTAACACTGTTAATCAACAAAAATGCCATAAAAATAACAAATAAGCGGCCAGGGCGCTGATTATCTCGAATACTGTATGCATGTCATATGATGAATAACATCAACTTTCGCACAACCTTCCGTTGTGTTCGTCTAGTATACTTGAATGACAACCCAAATGCGGGCCCACACACCTATGCAATTCATCATTGCTTTGAAAGTGGTAACTGAAGACACTTAGTACGACAAGGCTGATGGTATATTGTGATGGCAGCTTACAATACATTGTAGTCTTTTATATGCAGTTCACGCCTTTTCATATGCTGGTGAATCTATAGAATTCATAATTATCTATACCAAAATTACTGAAATATAGACTCCAGGCCCTGTGATATAGAGCACCATACGCATGGCTGACACCCATGGTGACTGATGCGTTAGTTCAAAATTCTGAGCTTAAAACTATAAGCATACAGGTGCTATATACACCGGTACCAAACAGTGGGGGAGAACTCTGGGGGCGAATTCCAGGGGTTCAGGATTCCCGGTCGGGTTGGGGGACTGTAGCTAGAAATCTCGGATAGGTCCAGTGGGAACGAGCCTTTTGAATTTTGAGTGCTTCTCTCCCACCGGTAAACTACAGAATGAAAAGATGGCTGAGCACACTGTAGAAACCGTTTAAAAGGACTTACTTACCAATTCTCACCCTCCATGAGGCAGAACTGCGGAAGTAGGAATAGAGGATGGGCTGGAAAAGAGGAATGCGTGAATGAGGTCATTGTCAATATGCACACTGAGTAACACGTTTAAACACAAAATACATAGACACCCAGTAACACCTGGAAGTGGGAGGGGGTGGTGTGTGTTGGCTTGAATGCCAACAATTAAATTTGCATTAAAGCTTATAAGTGCCAGTCTTCAAAAAAGTACCAGGGCCCTTTAACACAACTGTATGTTAGCCTACTGACGTGAGAGCGGGCGTGAGAGGATCGGGAGGCTTAGTAGGGGTACGAAAGTGGCTAGTACTAGTACTACCGGGGTAGCTATTTAAAACAGCATTGTCGAGGCGACTCAAATCACGATAGTTCTTTTGAAAATGCAGTAGAGAAACAGGTTAAGTAGAGTTGGCCGGATACGCCTTTGCACTCATGGAATGGTCCAATAAAGTTCTCTCCGACTCCAATGAGCTATCGTGAATGGAGTCGGCCTTCGACAAGTTACAGCATATATACTGATATACCGGTACTTTATAGAACTATGCAGGCACCCTCATTCACAAGGCTCATCGTCGGTCAACCTTTGCATCCCCTAGGCATTTTATATGAGGCTAATTTCCTTTTGAGGGATAGGGGTAGATCTACATAGGCCCGGGGAGGCGGGCACTTAGTATACTTTGCATAAGCCGGGGATCCACTAACGCAAGTCTGCTGCGAATGTAGTCGTGCGACAGGCGCTTGCGAGTACACTCATGAAAATCAAAACTTTTAGATTTCTGTGAATTTACTCGCAGCCGCACGCCTCTCGCGACAACGTTGTAGCAGGGAATCGCAGCAGTAGATCCACTGCTGGAACGTTCTGTCCGTGTGTAGGCCTACTCGCATGAGTGTGACTCGCAGCAAAACCGCAGCAAATTTGCCGCAGTGGATCACCGCCTTTACACATGTGTCCGGCTGACAAGGGCACTTTTTCAACAAAATTTCCCTCTTTTGAGAAGAATTTCCCCAAGCAAGGGTCAACTTTTGCAAATTTTCCCTAAGCAATTAAGGCCCAAATAAGGGTCAATTTTGATCAAAATCTCTCTGAATCCACACCACTTTTACCAAAAAATCCACATATTTTCTATATAACCCTATAAAAAGGTCCATTTTTACCAACATCTCCCTAACTTAGCAAGGATATTTTCTCCCAAATATCTTAAGTTTAAACAGAGAATCATTTTTGCCCTAATCTCCGTAGGAACTGGTTCATTTTTTCTCCCAAAATCTCCCTAAGGCTAAGCAAGGGTCAAGGGTTGCCAGGAGTCCGGCCGGGACACCCCTGTCAAGAAAAAATTGAGTGCCCCCCCCCCCCCCCCCGGGACATAGGCAGAGACTCTGAGAGGGGGTTCGGCCGGGTGGAGCCGGTACGACCAGGCCGGCAAGTGTCACCTACTTCTCATCCTGATGGGCAGAGACTGCTCAACCTTAGATACAAAACAGAGATCGTAACAAAGCTAATATCCCTTAAGAATTCATTTTGGTGGTCCTACCTTGGATGTCATGATGGTTGATGCAGATAACACGCTAAAGACTTTCTGGAAATCGATTTTTGTGGTGGCAGCTGCAGGACCAAATGCGGAGCTGTGATTCCTTGTTTGGTACGGTTTCGTATCATCGCCGCACGCAAATAGAGGTTTTCATATAAATCGACATCTTTATAATGTATTGATATCTACTGTTTACATACATTTCTCTACAATATATCTAATTATAAACTCTAGTCCAGTTAGAGAGTACGTAACTGTTTTACGAAAGGTATCACAACTGTCATGGCGGGCACCACCTTCTTGGTCGTCTGCTGTGCCTAGTTTTCTTTGAATTTTGTGTAAATCTCCATCTATTTTCCATTTCTGTTATAGCTATGGCATAGATCTAGGAATAATACATCAAGATGGGTAAGAAATCTCAACGTAAATATGCCAAATTAGGGTCAGGCGGAGCAAACCCAGCTCACTCGGACCCCATCCTTGGCGGCTCACCGCTTTCGATGCTGTCTCAGCCGCTGACCGATTGGCCTGAGGACAGCTTCAGTCAAACGGACGACGCGCCGCAAAATGTCAATGGAACTCATAACAGGCACACTCGGCAGGAAAATGACTACCAGCACAGCAGTCATGGTGCTGGCGAAGTAACGAGAGGCATCTATTATCAAAACCATGAATCTAAAAGAGCTGAACATGTGATAAAAAGTGTGCACCATTTCCATGATGGTGGTGGTGCAGAGTGGTGGATGATTTTTGCTGTTATACTTGTGCTATCATTTGGCACTCGAATGTACAGGATTGAATGGCCGGCCCATGTTTGGTAAGTTTTTACAGAGATAAAAGTTCCTATATCAAATTAAAAAGTTAATAGCATCTGCTACAGTTATGTGTACCCGGTACCTTATCCTATTATTAAAGATAGATTTTTAATGGAGTGGTAATTTTATTCTAAACAACAACAGGGATGTTTAAAGGTTAATTACATGTAGTACTTAAACATGTCTGTGTTTCCACTTGAACGTTCACCACCCCTTTATCCTTGTCGATAATGAATCATCACTCCATTAGATAGTTGATGCTTTTCGGTCCATTTTCATTACCGGTACCCGTAGCCTAGATTTAAAAGGTAGACCTATTAAACCATCGATTTTACTAGACCAAGGAGGAGTTTCCATTTCCCTTTAGGCTTTTAATACTACAATAACAATACTATACCTTAAGAACCCACGTTAATACATGATGGTTCCGTATTGTGGTCCACAATACGGAACCATCAGCTCACATTCAATAGTTGACCATTATCCTGTCGGTGGAAGATCTCAAGAGTATGCTGCTTGCAGATCTAGCACTATACATTGCACAGCTAAGGAAAAGAAACTTACCCCCTCATCAGCATGGCAAAATAGTTTCAGAGACGAAGAATAAGAATTGATGAACCATTAGATATGTATTTGAATAGTATCCATGTAGGCCTACTCACCGAACTATTCAACCCAACTCAATTATTTCATCAATTTTGTTTCAGCTGGGACGAAACCCATTTCGGGAAGATGGGGAGTTGGTATATAAACGGTACATTTTTCTTTGATGTACATCCGCCTCTTGGGAAGGTATTTCACTGTTTCTTCATTAGATTATGTACACCTCAAGTATCTTGGGAAGTTATTCTTATTCACAGGTAACAAAAGAAATACAATATAATATATTATAGACCTTTTTCAAGAAATAAATTAAGGTAAAGCAGTTAAGGAATTTACAAAATCTATACACCTTATTGTTGCGATTATCTATTAGAAATACATACTATTCACATTTTATAAATATTGAAAAAATACTACATTTGTCCATAGATGTTGATCGGCTTAGCTGGATCGCTCACAGGATACAACGGGAGTTTTTCATTCAGCAAACCTGGAATAAAATATGACGACGTTCCATATGTAGGAATGCGAGTTGTAAGTTATCAAGTGTTATTTCTATTATGTTCTAATTTCATGGTACATAATGGTCACAACTGTATCTATTTACCGGTAATCTTATTAAGTAAATCCTTACCCTCAAAGTTGAAATTGACTTCTTGAGCGCCTTTTAGTGACAACAGTGTATTCTAAGGCCACACCAAAAATAGTTATTTTTATTTTTATTATTTTTTGGGGGGGGGGGAGGAGGGAGAAAAATCGCCCACCCTCACTAATTCAAAAAAACATATCCATAGACCAACTTTTTTTTTGTGTGGCCTTATTATTTATTCCCGGTACTCTGACAGTTAAAAATAACAATTAAACCGTAAGGCTTGGGATTAGGAGAGGGGTTATGGTGAGAATCTGAAAAAATGAAGGGTCTGAATATACTACACTCATATAAAGCAAGTTGTATCAATACTTTTGCGTTAAACATTCTCTATTTCTACCAGTTTTGCAGCAGCCTCGGGGCGGCGCTGGCACCTCTTTGTTATGGCACCGTGTGGGAGCTCACGCACTCACTGACGGCTGCCATGATTAGTGCTTCTCTTGTCATTTTTGGTAAGCACTTTCACATATATAATTTGTTTTAAGTTTTAACAGGTGTGTTTCCCGTTCAAAGGGGGAAAATCTCTTTAAAGACAGCGTAAAAATACACGAATAATACTGTAATATTCCCTCTGGTGAGATACGATGCACTATGGCTTATAAGTTATATTATATACCTTGGTTGTTAAATAGCTGCTCAATATCAGCAGATGCACTTGTTCATGAGATGTTCTGGAAAGCCTCAGCTTAGAAACTGGTCAACGACTCATAATCTGTCCCTTTCTTTTATACAGATACTGGACTTCTCACCTTGTGCCAGTACATACTTCTTGACCCACCACTACTCTTCTCTATTATGGCAGCCACCTACTGCCTAGCCAAGTTTCTGAACCAAAGTTACATGTAAGTCACCAGAGAAAGTAAAGTAAGAAGTAAGAAATAGTACGGCAACACAGCCCTCAATGTCAAAACCACTGCTGGTATCTTCAAATGTCAAATAATTTCTTCATTGTCAGAATCATTGTGTCATGGTCCTCCCAAGCTATTAGAAGCGTATGGGGAAACCTATTTTGATATGTTTTATGGGAGGTCAACTTGTCAATTCTGTCGGGACTTGTAGGTCATTTGAGTACTGAATGGATACTACTACAACTTGCTAGCAATCCTAATGTGCCTATCCAAGGGAATAGGCGATTATCACCGTAATTTATCGGTATATCTAAAAAAAAGTATGTCATCAGAAAGAGATAGCAAATAATGCAACTCATTCTAACCCCCTCTAATGGGGCCACTCCCCCACCTCAAATGGGACCACTCCCGCCAATGAAGCCACCCCCTCTAATACATAGACAAAGGTGCACGAGTAGAGTTCCTCACAGAGGGTTAGTTCACGAGGCCAAGCCAAATGAAATAACCATCAGTGGGGAACTCTACGAGTGCTACTTTGTGTTTATTTCGTGTTATTATTAACATTATTCGTCAAAATTCGTGTTATTGTTAACATTATTCGTCAAAATTCCACCAGGCACTTACTATAATGCCGTTACTCTCACTAATGTGACATTGGCTCTACCACTGCCTCAAATTAGCTGGGTCCCTCTAATGCAAGGGGCAGTACAAAACTTAACTCCCCACCCAAGGAGCATTATGATATAATTGATTGATTCATTTGTAAATCACATGCGCATTTTTTACATTTGATTTTAAGAATTATTCCCATGTTCTTTTTTTTTCAGACCGTTCTCCTTACCTTGGTGGACATGGCTTTCTTTAACGGGCGTTTTTCTAGCCTGTGCTATGGGGTAAGTAGTTGATCTATCTACAGTGTAGAAGGAAGGGGGATGGGGTAGTAATTATTCATTGACACCAATTAGATACTTTTCATTTCCTTTGATAGCTCCATAAATTTCATTTGTCAATCGTTTCTGTAACGACAACTATATTGTTTACTTTACTTTAACATTTATTAAGTTAAGTCGTATGTAATATATCTTGTTATATAAAATTAGTGTCGCACCTGATGAAATAAACATTCGTTTTGTGATGTCAGCTTAGAATTAATTGCAGTTTTTTTCCGTTGTTGTGGCAGGGTGAAGTTTGTCGGGCTCTTCGTCATTCTGTTAGCTGGTCTCACGACCATATGCGACCTCTGGCGTATCCTTGGTGACTTATCCCTATCTATGGTAACTGGATCTGGATTCTTGAATGTCTGAAAAATGTTTCAAAAATATAACTCAATGTAATAATTCATTCCGCGCCAAATCAAATACCGGGGTATTATGTATGTATAAATTGGACGACATATTGGGTGTCCGTTAGACTTGTAAACTGAGATACTATTGCTTTTATGGTAAATTGATCTAATGTTATCAAGCTTAGATTTTGAATCAAATATGTACACACAGTACATGTAGTACTTATTGACACTGCCTAGAAATGGCGTCGTGTCCTTGTCCCTGCTGCTTTGGGGTGTAGGGCTTTAAAACGTACGAACCAGTAGTATCATGCAATTGTTGATGTACAGACTGACTTTTAGTTTGCCTGTTCAAAGTGGTTTATGTAACGCTGATGCCATGTCTTCTCCAGGTGACGGTCATCAAACATTTCATCGCCCGTGCCGCGTGTCTCATCGTTCTGCCTGTCGTGGTGTACCTCCTCTTCTATGCCATACATTTCCACCGCTTGACTAAAAGGTACTCCATGCTTTTACATGTTATTTTGTATCAATTTATTGATTTTTCTTTTTAATTTCCGTTAGAGCTGAATATAGTTTGGAGTGAATGGGTAAATCGATATTTCAACTTTTGTGCTTACCCCGCAGTAGCCTACACATTATGCATTTGTTGTTAGTTCTGAATGGGACGTTAGATAGCGCCACCAGCACATCTCATCATCTGTACGGTGGACTGCGTATGGTGGAGACCTGAGTCTACAAATATACGTCTCTAAGACTAAAAGGCAGAAGCATAACTCTGTCCTAGGTCCATACAGTAGCCTACTGGAAATATTGTCGCCACTTAGGGAGTGGTCAACAGGGGGAGCTATTGAATTAGGGGGGTCAACAAAATGTGGACCAAAGGGAGGACGCAAAAAAGATGTCACCCCCTTTTTCAGCGAAAAAGTCCACGCGTTACTATAGCTAAAAAGGGTCACCCGTACAAAATTTGGAAATAAGCTATTTTAAGCTCCCCCTATCATAATTTTGGTAGTTTCAATCGAAAATCATGAAAATTAAACACAAAGGTACACTTATTTCAGTCTGTTGACTGGGTTATTTCACTTGTTGACCCGTGGGCCGCATTTCACTCGGCCTACGGCCTCCTGAAATACGGCCCAAAGTCAACTCGTGAAATTACCCAGCCAACATACTGAAACTCGTGCACCTTTGTCTATATATTGGGATGCACCACATAACAACTTGATTATTACCAAGCTCTGATACACGGTTACAACTACTAGTATACATTATAGAAGTAAACAAGATGTGCAAACATTGATGGTGTACTATATATTCCTGTTGTAGTGGTTCTGGAGATGGGTTCTTCAGTTCAGCTTTCCAATCACAACTTCAAGGCAATGCTCTGTTCAACGCCAACATGCCTGCAGGTAAGGCCATTTACTATGTTATCATTAAGCGTATTTTGATAGATACAGTGTTCTGTGTTAGTGTTCTTCGTCTTTTCCAGATGGCATATTTGATTACTAGCACCCATTCCTGGTTCTAGTTCTGAATTCGATGGTAGATGGCGCCTCTTTTTTGAAGACTCATAACACAAGTCAAAACCCCATTGCTCTCGTTTTATTGGGTCCGTCAGTTGTCCAGTTGTGAAGTTGTCCAGTTGTGAAGTTGTCCAGTTGTGAAGTTGTCCAGTTGTGAAGTTGTCCAGTTGTGAAGTTGTCCAGTTGTGAAGTTGTCCAGTTGTGAAGTTGTCCAGTTAAAAATGTGAATACTTATTATTTTAATAGGTCATGCGACAGTGTATTTAATGATTAGAGCTCTATTCCCAGGTCCCTGCTTAAAGTTGATGTGATTTCTTATTCATTGGCATCGGACTGCATTCCACCTGATTTAGCATCTGAATGATAGGCATCTCCTGTCAATAGGCTCTTCCCTCAGGGTAAACATCCCTAGATTGTTTTCATCATTAATTAAAGATTGGCATATTAAACCCAAATCAGGACTAGGCAAGAAAGGTATGTCCAACACAGCAACTCTCAATAAAATAGAAAAATCTTCTTAGAGTTCATGTAATTACTATGAAGAAAACGTAAATTATTCAACCAGTATTTGAATGCTTCAATGAGTTTCGTCTACAATACAAATACATGCCTCCTGTCCTTCATTGTCATGTTGTATTTAAGTTCCAGTTAATTTGTTGGGTCTGGAATTATTGCAAGTAGATGTCTTGATAAGCCATAGGCAAGATTTATAATGAGAACTGTTTTTGTGATAATTTTATTATTTTTCAAAAGCAAATTTACAGAAAGCAAATTCATGCACTCATCCGCCTCAACCAAACTTTGCTTAACCCAGGTAGAATTAGCCTAATTGGATGATTGGTAATTACCGTTAATGGGGGGAGGGTGCGGAACTGATTGGGACCATGCGCAGCCGGCTTGATGTTCTTTGTGTGTTGGGAGGGACCAATCATGAACATAAAGGGTCTGTAGCTGGCCTAATCAGAGCCAGGGCAGTCCTAATCAAAATGGGCCTAATTAGGCCTGGTGAGAGCAGGCCCTGATCCCCACCCGGCCACCTGACACACTCAACAGCTGGGACCCAGGGTGGGGAACAACCAGGCCCACTTTGTGGTATTTCCTTACATTGGGGCCCGGGGGGGGGGGGGGGGGGGGGTTATTGAAGTTAACAGTGAAAAGGAGAATTGCTTATATATTCGAGGTATGGTCTCGGAGCAGCATTACTCTGACATACCAAGGTACTTTTCCTGCAGAAAAAAATATGATATCGCTGCACAGTATTTGTATCATTATATATGATAGTCCGACTAGGAATACCTTTCTAGTATTGTTGCCCCTGTGTTGGAGCCTGTTTCGAAATCAGCATGTCTACTGGCACCTTGTGGTAAGTGTAGCCACATGTCTTTAGACATTAACCACACCCCTTTACTCGGCGACATGTTCATGAATGCAGTAGTTAACTGGTGCAGCTCGCATCCAGACACGCACAGGTAATGGCTCCACCCTAGACACCACTCATGCATGACTCCAGGGGATGGAGAGAGACCCGCGCCGCTCCACCGCACAGTCAGCCATGTGGAAAATAGCACCAGTATCGGCCGCGAGCAGGCCACTGTCGCCAGGTCAGGGGGGAAAACGACGTCATGGATGCTCGTTATGTTACGTCGTGACCCTTTGTGTATACGTCACAGGTCGTGTCATGACCCTTTGTGAATACGTCACAGGGCTCATGTGGCTAATATACATTGGCGGCTTATAACCGTGACGTCGGTAACTGACCATGACCATCAACCCCCAGTCTGTGACGTCACGGACCATCTACGTCATATAGACAGTCTCAGAGCAGATGATAGTACACCTACTGCAGCAGGTGTGTGACTCTCTGCACCTCTGTTTGGAGAGTGTGTGTGGCCACGTGACTGGCACACGTCTCCCGTTGTGCTCTCCGTGTAGAGAAGCTGTCATCATATATGTTTACGTCAGGAACCCCTGCCGTATAATAGGCCTGTCACACATCTTTGGTGCCAAAATAGAACACCTCAAAGGTGTTTTGTTGGTTACAGCTCTAAATATAAGGTATGATGGTAGGGGATTATAAAGAGGGACAGATAGCTACGTCATAGGGCCATTGCGCATAGACATATTAGGATTTATGAAACCGATACGTATACCACCCTAAGGGCTATGCGGCACCTTAGCTTCTCATCATTTATATCAAATAGCATATATAACATACATGTGCTTTGTTCCAGGTATATAAATATAGTTGGGGTTGTCTACCTGTCTCAACAGGGTAGCTTAGTACAGTTTGTACCAGGTAGAGGTCATGCTGTCTTTTCACACATTCTGAATGTGTCTGATGTAACCTGGGGATGCATGTAACACAATACTGGTGTTATGTGTAATTTACCAGACTTATCAATACAGATCAGTAATTGGCGTGGTATAGTAGGGTTTCTCTAATCTCATCAATACACGATTGTAAAGATTAGACACCTGAATGGCGTGTTTCAATACTAAAATCACATTATTGATAGTCAGGCTATTATCAACCACATCATTCATATTGCCTTCAAGTAGACCTCTAATATTTATCCCCCGGTTAATGGCGTTAACCACAAAGCCATATTCACATGCTCCCCACACTTTTGACACTAACCAATGATGGTGAACCCTTAAAAAAGTTTTGGAAAAAAAACAAATAATGGCATGAATTATAAGCACAGTTGTTGCGTGATGCTCGTTGCTAATACTAAAAGCGAGCCGGTCCATTTTTATTGGACTGGGTGGCTCAAGTGTTCAATATTGGTGGCCGTGTGGTGGTGGTGTTTGCACTGTGTACCATGTAGTGACTGCTGGGCCAGCATCCCACAGAACCACATGTGGACTCTCTATTGTAATACATGTCACCAAAGCCACAATGACTTCTATAATTAATGACATGATCAGCTCATGGGGCTTTCACGCCACATACTCCTTGTTGTGTTCCACCTTCCTTCCTATATGTTTTGGAGCGAGTTTAACCGAATGCTAGTAAGGGATGTTATGTTACCAGTCTATCACATCAGTCCATCACAGGCTAAGCACAGTTTGCAAAGCATATTATAATTCTGTCTTATAACTCCTGTGGTGTGGTGGCCACATAATGGTTTTCTGCCGAGTACAATGACGGTACAATGAGGTTAGAGGAGGCTATTTAGTCGGTCAGAAATACTAGCGGTACCATAAATACCATAACCAGGGCTGGGTAATAAGAAGTCATTGATCAATCAATCGATTCCTATCTGTAGGACAATGGCAGATCGCATTATGACACAACAAAAATGGGCCCCGTGTTACACGTGGTCAATAATACCAACGTGTCCGGATGCGATTCCAATAGATTTAGCAGGCAGTAGGATATTTGCTTAAACCAGCGTTATGGCCCAGTTGTAGGCATGTTACTGTATCACTGCGATCCTGATTGTTAAGTGCAGTTGAATAGATGTGTAAACGTTGGTGTAGGTTATGTGTATCGGTACTCCTTAACAGGGTTAAAAACGAAAATAAGATGAAATCTAAATCTAGGAAGACAATGACCGTATTCTCCCTAAGCCTATTACATGGGAGTGTGCTCTTTGGGTACAACATCTGATACCATTGTTTTTCAAAAAGAAAGAAGAAATTACCTTTTTGTTTCGAAAAGAAGTTTATTTCTTCCTTTGTACAGCAGATTTAATTGTGACTCGTCCTCTATTGGAGAATCGACACCATACTTAGTCTCAAACACCCTATGTGACAACAGGTGCTGTAATCTACGAATCTATTATAGCATAGACTTCTGTATTGTTTTAATAGTCAAAGCCTACCAATACAGAACCCATGTCATGAAGAGATCCATATACCTCACATATGACGTGACGTCATGTGTAAGTCACTTCCTGACGTCATGGGATATCTCTGTGTTTGCCAATGCTCAGTAATACATACATTTATACAAATATCCACAGTTGATTGAAACAATAAATAGTTGGGTGTATTATGCTAAGACTGGAACAAAGCACCATTTTTACAGTAGACTGGAACGGGGGTGCTCTATACAAGGTAAATACTTACACTATGAGTGAGATTAACCATTGTCTAGAGCTATTACTTACATATATACATAAACAACTATACATTGTAGCCATTTCATACATATAGAGCTCCATTATGTTATCAAATCACTGTAGCCTTTTTAGAATGGCATGATGCATCAAGGTGTCATGTCCATGTATCACCATATGATGGCAGATGCACCAACTTAGCGCCGGTGAGTAGCTGTCATCGGCTCCATTGATGCCTCTTTCTGATTCTTTGGCAGTGGATCAACCCCATAGGGTTGACATGATGCATGAATGCAGGACCAGCCAGTAAACAATGCCTTTACGCATATATCTATTCAACCTCAAAAACGATCGACTTAGTTTTGATTTTAAAAGAATCGTATAGTGTAACACTATTGGCCCACTACAAATGTACACGGTTATGGAGTTGAATGGACAGTTCTATTGTGCATCCTGTGGTGCATACTTGTGTGATCTGATTCTGTTTCTATGTAGACAGTCATACTTTAAGCACATGTTCAAATATTTACACTGTGTACCAAACGCATAATGGGGTAAGCATAGTGGATCTGTTGTTATGAATTACGATAAATTACCAGTAGCTATATCCACACATACGTGACATGGGTAGATCTAGAAGGGGGATGGGGTGGTATTTACACAGGTTTTTTTTCTGTATGGATGTAGAAGGAAACATGTAGTAAAGCTAATAGCACAATGCTGCCTATTCATATTATGGGTTAGGGTATTCTATATGGTAATATGCACCTACTACAGCAACACACATTTCTGACTTCTATAGAAGCCTGCTATAATGATGTTCTCAATTTCCATGAAAAATACTCTTCTTTCTCAGAATTGAAAATAAAATCACATATCATTACACATAGACTAAACTATACATATTGAAAAGCACCATGGGGTTATTGATTGTTCATAGGATCCAGCCCTAAGTTCACAATTATGAGTCAATCCTTTGATGCGGTTTAATGTATACACTGCAATGTAGAAATGACTGACTGATTGCCGGAGTATCAGCATCCTTGGTCTCAAACAGACCCGCTTAAAGTTATTAGATCTTATATACATACGTATACAACTACAAGGGATACATCATTGAAGTCAATTTCCTTTACAGCCTAGCTTCTCATGATTTTCGTGCTTCAGGTATTGTGAGTTTGGCCTGCAGCGAATGAATTAATTTGTAAATTAATTAGCCAATTAATTAACATTAATTCAACAAGGTCCTACATCTGCCTGGTTGCTGCGGGCCCATGCTTCCCACATAGCTCGTATGTCACTGTATATACCCTGTTGAGTTACTGCATTTACCAACAAAAATACATCGACCAGATTCTGTTTGATAGCTCATTCCTCTGTATACACGTATATGTACTTCCAAAGTAGTATATAAACTAAAAGTGTGTGTTATTGGTATTGACGCCTTAGGGTCACACCCGACCGTCCACCTGGGATATCAGCGTCATCTCGGACATGTCCTGGCACTTGTACATGCCATACCCAGAGTCACTGTTCTTGACGCTCTGATAGGCGCCCGAGTCCCGCCGGCCCCCACAGAACACTCCCCTCACCCCCGCCCCAAACCTCTCCATGAACAGTGCCAGTATGAGCACCTTTATAGACGAGTTGAGGGCCAAGAACATGTTGGCAAAGTCCTGTAGGTAGTAGAGGAGATGTCCACAGGTGGCCCCGCGCGCCTGCTGCCCACTCTGGGCCCACTCCAGTACAAAGAGGACGGTGACGGGCAGGTAACACACCAGCAGGGTGATGCACAGAGTCAGGATCACCTGGGTTAGCTCGGCGTTCTGCTCCTTGTGGTGGATGGGCACCAGGGCCCTCCTGAGTCTCCGCACTGACCGCAGTAGCTGCAGGAGGCGCCCACTCATGTAGACCACCACCAGGAGTGGGGCCAGCAGCAGGAGCGCGAACTGCAGCACGTACAGGTAGATGGTGCGGTACCAGCGGTTATGGATGAGCGGCTCCACCACGGGAGCTGCTCCCGCCCCGGACGGGTAGTGGATCACGTGCAACACCGAGTCAAAGGTGAGCGGCACGGCGAACACAAAGGCTGTCACTAGGGTGAGCACCACCTGTTTCCTGGCACAGTCCACCGTGCCTATAGAGGCCAGGGAGGAGGGCCTGGAGAGAGTCAAGTAGCGGCTGGCCGCAGCATGCAGCATCAGCCACACCACACAGGCCCGGGCCAGGAACAGTAAGGGCCTTGTGACGGCCGCCACGTGGGCGCACACGGTGGTACAGTCACGTAATATAGGCACCAGGTAGCCCAACGCCGGCACCACGTCCCGAATAAACAGCATCCACACCACGGCCAGGTCAGCTAACAGCACGGCCTGTAGCAGGAATGTCATAGCTGACCCACCGCGCTCCCGCCACAGGACCACGAAGGACAAGGTATTGCCGGCAAAGCCCAGGAGGCAGAGCAGTCCTATGAGCACCACCTTGAGCACGAACTCAAAGAGTGCACATCCAGGGTCCACACTGGGCTGAATGCTGCCTGCTATGTCCGGGCTTCCCAGGGGGTTGGTCTGGTGGTAGTTGACCTGTGTCATGATGATGGCCTCCTGAGGGTCAGCACTGCCCGTCAGGGGGCTGGGGCTGAGGGCCTGCGCCATGGAGGAGGTGGGGGAAGGCGCGTAAAGGTGTGAAGGTATATATAGGTAAGGGACACTGAGTCCTGTATAAGCCCTACGTTATGCCTCCAGATCCCTAACACAACATGGTGCTAGGGTGTGATCATTCAAACAGCCATTTATTTATACATAAGGGCCAATCCTCAATGATCATTTTCCATAAGTGTTCCAGGTGCAAATCGTGGGTCTATTAAGAGCAGCTTGGTCCAGCCAAGAGTGATATAGCATACAATGTAGTCCTCCAGATGACACCAGAGAGTTGCTAAGCCCAAGTCATAGTTCACCAAACATGTACGAGCTGCGTGTGGTGCCTACACGTGTACACGTACTCCAATAGCCACAGCTCAGGGGCCTGTAGATATGTCCTTCTGTGTACAGGTCTGTGTGAGTAGTGTCCGCTCTGAAAAAGACAAAAAGAAAAACGTTATAAGCTAACAGTTTTTGAATTGTATAGGCACATATTAAAGCAAACTGGGATTGTACAATGCATTTGCAAATGCCAGAAACAAGCGTGTAGTATGGGTCGTAGTGGAATGGCATGGTCGCTGTGATTTAAAGGTTTAACTTGAGTAATACTAAACCGTCCTTCAAAGGGAAACCTTTGAGCCAGAAGCCATTTGACGTTTCAATATGTAGATAAAATGCTCATCCCTTGCCATTTCTGATTAAATGTTGAAGGTCATGCAGTGTTTGTAGTTATAGTATATGATTAAAAAAACATATGATACATAATATGCATGAATTAATAGTAATGTGAAGTGTCACAGTGTTATCCACAACTGTGCAATGTCATGTGTGAACAACCTTATGGGATTAACAACCATACACATTTAGGGAAATAATGACTATACATTATATATTATATTCTTTATCCTATAAATGTGATACCATTCTACCTCATCGCATCTAATCACGTTTGAGGCATCGCCCTAATCCATTATACACCACCAGTCAGTGTGTAAGTAGTTTAGGGGTTGGGGACTAAGGACCGCCAGTTTAATAGTGTCAGTTCTGTGTGTGATTAGTCTGGGGTTTGGGGACTAAGGAGTTAGTGTCAGTTCTATGTGTGAGTAGTCTGGGGGTTGGGGAATAAGGACCACCAGTTAGTGTCAGTTCTGTGCGTGAGTAGTCTGAGGGGTGGGGGTGAGGGCACCACCAGTTAACGTCAGATCTGTGTGTGAGTAGGCTGGGGGTTGGGGGTGAGGGAACCATCAGTTAGTGCCAGTTCTGTGTTTGAGTAGTCTGGGGGTTGGGGTTGGGGTGAGGGCACAACCAGTTAGTATCAGTTCTGTGTGTGAGTAGTCTGGGGGTTGGGGGCTGAGGACCACCAGTTAGTGTGTGAGTAGTCTGGGGGATTTGGGGTGAGGGCACCAACAGTGTCAGTTCTGTGTATGAGTAGTCTACGGGGTGGGGTGAGGACACTCATAGCACTATCAGTTAGAGTCAGTCCACTATGTGAGTAGTCTGAGGGTTGGGGGGTTGGGGCACCTAAGGTGGTTGACTCAGGGTATTAACCCTGAGTAATATACACCTACTAATTTTGCGTTTTAAGACAATTTTGTGACATAGGAGAATCTTTATATTTTGGTTAACGTCCGACATAGACAAAAGTCGAAAAAACCATGAGACAGGCAAGGTCGGGGGACAGCATCTAGCGCAAAATTTTTTCTAAAAATCTAAATTTTTCTTGACTAAATTGAACTGCGATCTTTACGAATTTATTTCTCTCTTTCGCTATTATGTAAATGTAGGAAAAAAAAGCTACCGCCTCCATGGGCCTCCATAGGCTCCAAGGCATTAACTTTTTGGATGCAAGATAGAAATGGAATTTTCCACCATTCTGCTCCTATTTCTCTCTTCTACCCCCAAAACCGGGCAAAAACTGGGCATATTATACCGCCAGCACCAGATACATGGTGACAGAAATGTCGCCAGGGGTAAGGAGAAAGGCCCCAGGGGTAAGAGAAATGTCGCCAGGGGTGACACCAAAAGGCACCACAGGTGCACCAGAGATCCACCAAAGTGCACCAGAGGTCCACCAAAGTGCACCAGAGGTCCACCAAAGTGCACCAGAGGTCCACCAAAGTGCACCAGAACTCCACCAAAGTGCACCAGAGGTCCACCAAAGCGCACCAGAGGTCCACTCAAGTGCACCAGAGGTGCACCAAATGGCACCAGAGGCACACCAAAGTGCACCAGAGGTGCACCAAAGTGCACCAGAACTCCACCAAAGTGCACCAGAGGTCTACCAAAGCGTGCCAGAGGTCCACCAAAGTGCTCCAGGAGTGTACCAAAGTGCACCAGAGGCCCACCAAAGTGCACCAGAGGGTCCCCAAAGTGCACGAGGGGTGCACCGAAGTGCACCAGGGGTGCACTACAGTGCACAAGAGGTCCACCAAAGTGCACCAGAGGTCCACCAAAGTGCACCAGAGGTCAACCAAAGTGCACCAGAAGTGCACCAAAGTACACCAGAGGTCCACCAAAGTGCACTAGAGGGTCCCCAAAGTGCACCAGAGGTCCACCAAAGTGTACCAGAGGTCCACCAAAGTACACAAGAGGTGCACCAAAGTGCACCAGAGCCCCACCAAAGTGCACCAGGGGTGCACCAAAGTGCACCGGAGGGTCACCAAAGTGCACCAGGGGTGCACCAAAGTGCACCAGGGGTTTGGTAAAGTGCACCAGAAGGTCATCAAAGTGCACCAGGGGTGCAATAAAGTGCACCAGAGGTCAACCAAAGTGCACCAGCGGTGCACTACAGTGCACCAGAGGTCCACCAAAGTGCACCAGAGGTGTACCAAAGTGCACCAGAGGTGCACCAAAGTGCACCAGAGGTCCAACAAAGTGCACCAGAGGGTCCCCAAAGTGCACCAGAGGTCCACCAAAGTGTACCAGAGGTCCATCAAAGTACACCAGAGGTGCACAAAAGTGCACCAGGGGTGCACCAAAGTGCACCAGAGGGTCACCAAAGTGCACCAGGGGTGCACCAAAGTGCACCAGGGGTGCACCAAAGTGCACCAGGGGTGCACCAGGGGTGCACCAAAGTGCACCAGGGGTGTGGTAAAGTGCACCAGAGGGTCACCAAAGTGCACCAGGGGTGCAATAAAGTGCACCAGAGGTCAACCAAAGTGCACCAGCGGTGCACTACAGTGCACCAGAGGTCATCCAAAGTGCACCAGGGGTGCACCAAAGTGCACCAGGGGTGTGGTAAAGTGCACCAGAGGGTCACCAAAGTGCACCAGGGGTGCAATAAAGTGCACCAGAGGTCAACCAAAGTGCACCAGTGGTGCACTACAGTGCACCAGAGGTCCACCAAAGTGCACCAGAGGTGTACCAAAGTGCACCAGAGGCCAACCAAAGTGCACCAGAGGGTCCCCAAAATGCACCAGGGGTGCACCAAAGTGCACCAGGGGTGCACTATAGTGCACCAGAGGTCCACCAAAGTTCACCAGAGGTCCACCAAAGTGCACCAGAGGTCCACCAAAGTGCACCAGAGGTCCACCAAAGTGCACCAGAGGTCCACCAAAGTGCACCAGAGGTCCACCAACGTGCACCAGAGGTCCACCAAAGTGCACCAAAGTGCACCAGAGGCCCACCAAAGTGCACCAGAGGCCCACCAAAGTGCACCAGAGGCCCACCAAAGTGCACCAGGGTGCACTACAGTGCACCAAAGTGCACCAGAGGTCCACCAAAGTACACCAGAGGTGCAATAAAGTGCACCAGAGGTCCAGCAAAGTGCACCAGGGGTGCAATAAAGTGCACCAGAGGTCCACCAAAGTGCACCAGGGTTGCAATAAAGTGCACCAGAGGTCCACCAAAGTGCACCAGAGGCCCACCAAAGTGCACCAGAGGCCCACTAAAGTGCACCAGGGGTGCACCAACGTGCACCAGGGGTGTGATAAAGTGCACCAGAGGTCCAACAAAGTGCACCAGAGGTCCACCAAAGTGCACCAGAGGTCCACCAAAGTGCACCAGAGGTCCACCAAAGTGCACCAGATCTCCATCAAAGTGCACCAGATCTCCATCAAAGTGCACCAGAGGTCCACCAAAGTGCACCACAGGTGCACCAGAGGTCCATCAAAGTGCACCAGAACTCCACCAAGGTGCACCAGAGGTCCACCAAAGTGTACCAGAGGTCCACCAAAGTACACCAGAGGTGCACCAAAGTGCACCAGAGGGTCACCAAAGTGCACCAGGGGTGCACCAAAGTGCACCAGGGATGTGGTTAAGTGCACAAGAGGGTCACCAAAGTGCACCAGTGGTGCACCAAAGTGCACCAGAACTCCACCAAAGTGCACCAGAGGTCCACCAAAGTGTACCAGAGGTCCACCAAAGTGCACCAGAGGTCCACCAATGTACACCAGAGGTGCACCAAAGTGCACCAGGGGTGCACCAAAGTGCACCAGAGGTCCACCAAAGTACACCAGAGGTGCACCAAAGTGCACCAGGGGTGCACCAAAGTGCACCGGAGGTCTACCAAAGTGCACCAGAGGCCTACCAAAGTGCACCAGAGGGTCCCCAAAATGCACCAGGGTTGCACTACAGTGCACCAGGGGTCCTCTGGTGCACTTTGGTGCACCAGAGGTCCACCAAAGTGCACCAGAGGCCCACCAAAGTGCACCAGGGGTGCAATAAAGTGCACCAGAGGTCCACCAAAGTGCACCAGGGTTGCACTACAGTGCACCAGAGGTCCACCAAAGTGCACCAGAGGTGTACCAAAGTGCACCAGATGCCCACCAAAGTGCACCAGAGGGTCCCTAAAGGTGCACCAAAATGCACCAGGGGTGCACTACAGTGCACCAGAGGTGCACCAAAGTGCACCAGAGGCCCACCAAAGTGCACCAGGGGTGCACCAAAGTGCACCAGTGGTGTGATAAAGTGCACCAGAGGGTCACCAAAGTGCACCAGGGGTGCAATAAAGTGCACCAGAGGTCCACCAAAGTGCAACACAGGTCCACCAAAGTGCACCAGAGGTCCACCAAAGTGCACCACAGGTGCACCAGATGTCCACCAAAGTGCACAAGAGGTCCACCAAAGTGCACCAGGGGTGCACCAAAGTGCACCAGAGGTCCACCAAAGTGCACCACAGGTGCACCAGAGGTCCACCAAAGTGCACCAAAGGTCCACCAAAGTGCACCAGAACTCCACCAAAGTGCACCAGTGGTGCGCCAAAGTGCACCAGAACTCCACCAAAGTGCACCAGAGGTCCACCAAAGTGCACCAGAGGTGTACCAAAGTGCACCAGAGGTGCACCAAAGTGCACCAGAGGTCCAACAAAGTGCACCAGAGGGTCCCCAAAGTGCACCAGAGGTCCACCAAAGTGTACCAGAGGTCCATCAAAGTACACCAGAGGTGCACCAAAGTGCACCAGGGGTGCACCAAAGTGCACCAGAGGGTCACCAAAGTGCACCAAAGTGCACCAGGGGTGCACCAAAGTGCACCAGGGGTGCACCAAAGTGCACCAGGGGTGTGGTAAAGTGCACCAGAGGGTCACCA
Organism: Harmothoe impar; assembly: GCA_947462335.1. NCBI lineage: Eukaryota > Metazoa > Annelida > Polychaeta > Phyllodocida > Polynoidae > Harmothoe > Harmothoe impar. Next base: position 55,739,077 of record OX381704.1, read on the forward strand.
AAGTGCACCAGGGGTGCAATAAAGTGCACCAGAGGTCAACCAAAGTGCACCAGCGGTGCACTACAGTGCACCAGAGGTCATCCAAAGTGCACCAGGGGTGCACCAAAGTGCACCAGGGGTGTGGTTAAGTGCACCAGAGGGTCACCAAAGTGCACCAGGGGTGCAATAAAGTGCACCAGAGGTCAACCAAAGTGCACCAGTGGTGCACTACAGTGCACCAGAGGTCCACCAAAGTGCACCAGAGGTGTACGAAAGTGCACCAGAGGCCAACCAAAGTGCACCAGAGGGTCCCCAAAATGCACCAGGGGTGCACCAAAGTGCACCAGGGGTGCACCAAAGTGCACCAGGGGTGCACTATAGTGCACCAGAGGTCCACCAAAGTTCACCAGAGGTCCACCAAAGTGCACCAGGGGTGCACCAAAGTGCACCAGGGGTGCACCAAAGTGCACCAGGGGTGTGGTAAAGTGCACCAGAGGGTCACCAAAGTGCACCAGGGGTGCAATAAAGTGCACCAGAGGTCAACCAAAGTGCACCAGCGGTGCACTACAGTGCACCAGAGGTCATCCAAAGTGCACCAGGGGTGCACCAAAGTGCACCAGGGGTGTGGTTAAGTGCACCAGAGGGTCACCAAAGTGCACCAGGGGTGCAATAAAGTGCACCAGAGGTCAACCAAAGTGCACCAGTGGTGCACTACAGTGCACCAGAGGTCCACCAAAGTGCACCAGAGGTGTACGAAAGTGCACCAGAGGCCAACCAAAGTGCACCAGAGGGTCCCCAAAATGCACCAGGGGTGCACCAAAGTGCACCAGGGGTGCACCAAAGTGCACCAGGGTGCACTATAGTGCACTAGAGGTCCACCAAAGTTCACCAGAGGTCCACCAAAGTGCACCAGAGGTCCACCAAAGTGCACCAGAGGTCCACCAAAGTGCACCAGAGGTCCACCAACGTGCACCAGAGGTCCACCAAAGTGCACCAAAGTGCACCAGAGGCCCACCAAAGTGCACCAGAGGCGTACCAAAGTGCACCAGAGGCCCACAAAAGTGCACCAGGGTGCACTACAGTGCACCAAAGTGCACCAGAGGTCCACCAAAGTGCACCAGAGGTCCACCAAAGTGCACCAGAGGTCCACCAACGTGCACCAGAGGTCCACCAAAGTGCACCAAAGTGCACCAGAGGCCCACCAAAGTGCACCAGAGGCGTACCAAAGTGCACCAGAGGCCCACCAAAGTGCACCAGGGTGCACTACAGTGCACCAAAGTGCACCAGAGGTCCACCAAAGTGCACCAGGGGTGCAATAAAGTGCACCAGAGGTCCAGCAAAGTGCACCAGGAGTGCACTACAGTGCACCAAAGTACACCAGAGGTCCACCAAAGTGCACCAGGGGTGCAATAAAGTGCATCAGAGGTCCACCAAAGTACACCAAAGTGCACCAGAGGCCCACCAAAGTGCACCAGAGGCCCACTTAAGTGCACCAGGGGTGCACCAAAGTGCACCAGGGGTGTGATAAAGTGCACCAGAGGTCCAACAAAGTGCACCAGAGGTCCACCAAAGTGCACCAGAGGTCCACCAAAGTGCACCAGAGGTCCACCAAAGTGCACCAGATCTCCATCAAAGTGCACCAGATCTCCATCAAAGTGCACCAGAGGTCCACCAAAGTGCACCACAGGTGCACCAGAGGTCCATCAAAGTGCACCAGAACTCCACCAAGGTGCACCAGAGGTCCACCAAAGTGTACCAGAGGTCCACCAAAGTACACCAGAGGTGCACCAAAGTGCACCTAAGTGCACCAGAGGGTCACCAAAGTGCACCAGGGGTGCACCAAAGTGCACCAGGGATGTGGTTAAGTGCACAAGAGGGTCACCAAAGTGCACCAGTGGTGCATCAAAGTGCACCAGAACTCCACCAAAGTGCACCAGAGGTCCACCAAAGTGTACCAGAGGTCCACCAAAGTGCACCAGAGGTCCACCAATGTACACCAGAGGTGCACCAAAGTGCACCAGGGGTGCACCAAAGTGCACCAGAGGTCCACCAAAGTACACCAGAGGTGCACCAAAGTGCACCAGGGGTGCACCAAAGTGCACCGGAGGTCTACCAAAGTGCACCAGAGGCCTACCAAAGTGCACCAGAGGGTCCCCAAAATGCACCAGGGTTGCACTACAGTGCACCAGGGGTCCTCTGGTGCACTTTGGTGCACCAGAGGTCCACCAAAGTGCACCAGAGGCCCACCAAAGTGCACCAGGGGTGCAATAAAGTGCACCAGAGCTCCACCAAAGTGCACCAGGGTTGCACTACAGTGCACCAGAGGTCCACCAAAGTGCACCAGAGGTGTACCAAAGTGCACCAGATGCCCAACAAAGTGCACCAGAGGGTCCCCAAAGGTGCACCAAAATGCACCAGGGGTGCACTACAGTGCACCAGAGGTGCACCAAAGTGCACCAGAGGCCCACCAAAGTGCACCAGGGGTGCACCAAAGTGCACCAGGGGTGTGATAAAGTGCACCAGAGGGTCACCAAAGTGCACCAGGGGTGCAATAAAGTGCACCAGAGGTCCACCAAAGTGCAACACAGGTCCACCAAAGTGCACCAGAGGTCCACCAAAGTGCACCACAGGTGCACCAGAGGTCCACCAAAGTGCACCAGAGGTCCACCAAAGTGCACCAGGGGTGCACCAAAGTGCACCAGGGGTGCACTATAGTGCACCAGAGGTCCACCAAAGTTCACCAGAGGTCAGCCAAAGTGCACCAGAGGTCCACCAAAGTGCACCAGAGGTCCACCAACGTGCACCAGAGGTCCACCAAAGTGCACCAAAGTGCACCAGAGGCCCACCAAAGTGCACCAGAGGCGTACCAAAGTGCACCAGAGGCCCACCAAAGTGCACCAGGGTGCACTACAGTGCACCAAAGTGCACCAGAGGTCCACCAAAGTGCACCAGGGGTGCAATAAAGTGCACCAGAGGTCCAGCAAAGTGCACCAAAGTACACCAGAGGTCCACCAAAGTGCACCAGGGGTGCAATAAAGTGCACCAGAGGTCCACCAAAGTGCACCAGAGGCCCACCAAAGTGCACCAGAGGCCCACTAAAGTGCACCAGGGGTGCACCAAAGTGCACCAGGGGTGTGATAAAGTGCACCAGAGGTCCACCAAAGTGCACCAGAGGTCCACCAAAGTGCACCAGAGGTCCACCAAAGTGCACCAGAGGTCCACCAAAGTGCACCAGATCTCCATCAAAGTGCACCAGATCTCCATCAAAGTGCACCAGAGGTCCACCAAAGTGCACCACAGGTGCACCAGAGGTCCATCAAAGTGCACCAGAACTCCACCAAGGTGCACCAGAGGTCCACCAAAGTGTACCAGAGGTCCACCAAAGTACACCAGAGGTGCACCAAAGTGCACCTAAGTGCACCAGAGGGTCACCAAAGTGCACCAGGGGTGCACCAAAGTGCACCAGGGATGTGGTTAAGTGCACAAGAGGGTCACCAAAGTGCACCAGTGGTGCATCAAAGTGCACCAGAACTCCACCAAAGTGCACCAGAGGTCCACCAAAGTGTACCAGAGGTCCACCAAAGTGCACCAGAGGTCCACCAATGTACACCAGAGGTGCACCAAAGTGCACCAGGGGTGCACCAAAGTGCACCAGAGGTCCACCAAAGTACACCAGAGGTGCACCAAAGTGCACCAGGGGTGCACCAAAGTGCACCGGAGGTCTACCAAAGTGCACCAGAGGCCTACCAAAGTGCACCAGAGGGTCACCAAAGTGCACCAGGGGTGCACCAAAGTGCACCAGGGATGTGGTTAAGTGCACAAGAGGGTCACCAAAGTGCACCAGTGGTGCACCAAAGTGCACCAGAACTCCACCAAAGTGCACCAGAGGTCCACCAAAGTGTACCAGAGGTCCACCAAAGTGCACCAGAGGTCCACCAATGTACACCAGAGGTGCACCAAAGTGCACCAGGGGTGCACCAAAGTGCACCAGAGGTCCACCAAAGTACACCAGAGGTGCACCAAAGTGCACCAGGGGTGCACCAAAGTGCACCGGAGGTCTACCAAAGTGCACCAGAGGCCTACCAAAGTGCACCAGAGGGTCCCCAAAATGCACCAGGGTTGCACTACAGTGCACCAGGGGTCCTCTGGTGCGTTTTGGTGCACCAGAGGTCCACCAAAGTGCACCAGAGGCCCACCAAAGTGCACCAGGGGTGCAATAAAGTGCACCAGAGCTCCACCAAAGTGCACCAGGGTTGCACTTCAGTGCACCAGAGGTCCACCAAAGTGCACCAGAGGTGTACCAAAGTGCACCAGATGCCCACCAAAGTGCACCAGAGGGTCCCCAAAGGTGCACCAAAATGCACCAGGGGTGCACTACAGTGCACCAGAGGTGCACCAAAGTGCACCAGAGGCCCACCAAAGTGCACCAGGGGTGTGATAAAGTGCACCAGAGGGTCACCAAAGTGCACCAGGGGTGCAATAAAGTGCACCAGAGGTCCACCAAAGTGCAACACAGGTCCACCAAAGTGCACCAGAGGTCCACCAAAGTGCACCACAGGTGCACCAGAGGTCCACCAAAGTGCACCAGAGGTCCACCAAAGTGCAGCAGGGGTGCACCAAAGTGCACCAGGGGTGCACTATAGTGCACCAGAGGTCCACCAAAGTTCACCAGAGGTCCACCAAAGTGCACCAGAGGTCCACCAAAGTGCACCAGAGGTCCACCAAAGTGCACCAGAGGTCCACCAACGTGCACCAGAGGTCCACCAACGTGCACCAGAGGTCCACCAAAGTGCACCAAAGTGCACCAGAGGCCCACCAAAGTGCACCAGAGGCGTACCAAAGTGCACCAGAGGCCCACCAAAGTGCACCAGGGTGCACTACAGTGCACCAAAGTGCACCAGAGGTCCACCAAAGTGCACCAGGGGTGCAATAAAGTGCACCAGAGGTCCAGCAAAGTGCACCAGGGGTGCACTACAGTGCATCAAAGTACACCAGAGGTCCAGCAAAGTGCACCAGGGGTGCAATAAAGTGCACCAGAGGTCCACCAAAGTGCACCAGAGGCCCACCAAAGTGCACCAGAGGCCCACTAAAGTGCACCAGGGGTGCACCAAAGTGCACCAGGGGTGTGATAAAGTGCACCAGAGGTCCAACAAAGTGCACCAGAGGTCCACCAAAGTGCACCAGAGGTCCACCAAAGTGCACCAGAGGTCCACCAAAGTGCACCAGATCTCCATCAAAGTGCACCAGATCTCCATCAAAGTGCACCAGAGGTCCACCAAAGTGCACCACAGGTGCACCAGAGGTCCATCAAAGTGCACCAGAACTCCACCAAGGTGCACCAGAGGTCCACCAAAGTGTACCAGAGGTCCACCAAAGAACACCAGAGGTGCACCAAAGTGCACCTAAGTGCACCAGAGGGTCACCAAAGTGCACCAGGGGTGCACCAAAGTGCACCAGGGATGTGGTTAAGTGCACAAGAGGGTCACCAAAGTGCACCAGTGGTGCATCAAAGTGCACCAGAACTCCACCAAAGTGCACCAGAGGTCCACCAAAGTGTACCAGAGGTCCACCAAAGTGCACCAGAGGTCCACCAATGTACACCAGAGGTGCACCAAAGTGCACCAGGGGTGCACCAAAGTGCACCAGAGGTCCACAAAAGTACACCAGAGGTGCACCAAAGTGCACCAGGGGTGCACCAAAGTGCACCGGAGGTCTACCAAAGTGCACCAGAGGCCTACCAAAGTGCACCAGAGGGTCCCCAAAATGCACCAGGGTTGCACTACAGTGCACCAGGGGTCCTCTGGTGCACTTTGGTGCACCAGAGGTCCACCAAAGTGCACCAGAGGCCCACCAAAGTGCACCAGGGGTGCAATAAAGTGCACCAGAGCTCCACCAAAGTGCACCAGGGTTGCACTACAGTGCACCAGAGGTCCACCAAAGTGCACCAGAGGTGTACCAAAGTGCACCAGATGCCCACCAAAGTGCACCAGAGGGTCCCCAAAGGTGCACCAAAATGCACCAGGGGTGCACTACAGTGCACCAGAGGTGCACCAAAGTGCACCAGAGGCCCACCAAAGTGCACCAGGGGTGCACCAAAGTGCACCAGGGGTGTGATAAAGTGCACCAGAGGGTCACCAAAGTGCACCAGGGGTGCAATAAAGTGCACCAGAGGTCCACCAAAGTGCAACACAGGTCCACCAAAGTGCACCAGAGGTCCACCAAAGTGCACCACAGGTGCACCAGAGGTCCACCAAAGTGCACCAGAGGTCCACCAAAGTGCACCAGGGGTGCACCAAAGTGCACCAGGGGTGCACTATAGTGCACCAGAGGTCCACCAAAGTTCACCAGAGGTCCACCAAAGTGCACCAGAGGTCCATCAAAGTGCACCAGAGGTCCACCAAAGTGCACCAGAGGTCCACCAACGTGCACCAGAGGTCCACCAAAGTGCACCAAAGTGCACCAGAGGCCCACCAAAGTGCACCAGAGGCGTACCAAAGTGCACCAGAGGCCCACCAAAGTGCACCAGGGTGCACTACAGTGCACCAAAGTGCACCAGAGGTCCACCAAAGTGCACCAGGGGTGCAATAAAGTGCACCAGAGGTCCAGCAAAGTGCACCAGGGGTGCACTACAGTGCACCAAAGTACACCAGAGGTCCACCAAAGTGCACCAGGGGTGCAATAAAGTGCACCAGAGGTCCACCAAAGTGCACCAGAGGCCCACCAAAGTGCACCAGAGGCCCACTAAAGTGCACCAGAGGCCCACTAAAGTGCACCAGGGGTGCACCAAAGTGCACCAGGGGTGTGATAAAGTGCACCAGAGGTCCAACAAAGTGCACCAGAGGTCCACCAAAGTGCACCAGAGGTCCACCAAAGTGCACCAGAGGTCCACCAAAGTGCACCAGATCTCCATCAAAGTGCACCAGATCTCCATCAAAGTGCACCAGAGGTCCACCAAAGTGCACCACAGGTGCACCAGAGGTCCATCAAAGTGCACCAGAACTCCACCAAGGTGCACCAGAGGTCCACCAAAGTGTACCAGAGGTCCACCAAAGTACACCAGAGGTGCACCAAAGTGCACCTAAGTGCACCAGAGGGTCACCAAAGTGCACCAGGGGTGCACCAAAGTGCACCAGGGATGTGGTTAAGTGCACAAGAGGGTCACCAAAGTGCACCAGTGGTGCACCAAAGTGCACCAGAACTCCACCAAAGTGCACCAGAGGTCCACCAAAGTGTACCAGAGGTCCACCAAAGTGCACCAGAGGTCCACCAATGTACACCAGAGGTGCACCAAAGTGCACCAGGGGTGCACCAAAGTGCACCGGAGGTCTACCAAAGTGCACCAGAGGCCTACCAAAGTGCACCAGAGGGTCACCAAAGTGCACCAGGGGTGCACCAGGGATGTGGTTAAGTGCACAAGAGGGTCATTAAAGTGCACCAGTGGTGCACCAAAGTGCACCAGAACTCCACCAAAGTGCACCAGAGGTCCACCAAAGTGTACCAGAGGTCCACCAAAGTGCACCAGAGGTCCACCAATGTACACCAGAGGTGCACCAAAGTGCACCAGGGGTGCACCAAAGTGCACCAGAGGTCCACCAAAGTACACCAGAGGTGCACCAAAGTGCACCAGGGGTGCACCAAAGCTCACCGGAGGTCTACCAAAGTGCACCAGAGGCCTACCAAAGGTCCCCCTGTGTTAGTGGGGACCTTCATGATGGGGGCATGAAGGAGTAGAATAACTTCATCGGGAGCCTTCCATAATACCAATGGGCATACCGGATTCGTAAAAGGCGACAAAACTTGAGGGGTCTCGTGCCTTACTGCTGTGATCAGTCACGTAAGCTGTTTGGCAACCGCTGCCCATATGCGCGGGCCCGGGCCTTCTTGCTGGTGGTCTGGCATGGGATTCCTCCTCAGTGAACCACGTCTGAGATATCAAAGGCCGTGGTTTGTCTGGCCCTGCCTATTATGTTACTAGCCCAGGTAGCTAGGGCCAGGCAAATAAAAGAACACTTGCTATCCTTCGAAAAGAGTAGGGGACGTGCCCCGGTAGCGGTTTTCTCCCTCACCTCATTCATTTCATTTCATAGATTCGATCATCCATAGATGCGGTCACTGCTGTATTGGGCAAGCAGCATATAAATACCTGTCCTACCACTGCAAGGCAGACTACCACTATTTGTGGATGACTCCTTGCCAACTTGAGATGTCCCGTAAGGTACTTGATGTACGTCTGGACGTTAAACAAATCAATCAATCAATCAATCAAAGGCCTACCAAAGTGCACCAGAGGGTCCCCAAAATGCACCAGGGTTGCACTACAGTGCACCAGGGGTCCTCTGGTGCACTTTGGTGCACCAGAGGTCCACCAAAGTGCACCAGAGGTCCAGAGGTCCACCAAAGTGCACCAGAGGCCCACCAAAGTGCACCAGGGGTGCAATAAAGTGCACCAGAGGTCCACCAAAGTGCACCAGGGTTGCACTACAGTGCACCAGAGGTCCACCAAAGTGCACCAGAGGTGTACCAAAGTGCACCAGATGCCCACCAAAGTGCACCAGAGGGTCCCTAAAGGTGCACCAAAATGCACCAGGGGTGCACTACAGTGCACCAGAGGTGCACCAAAGTGCACCAGAGGCCCACCAAAGTGCACCAGGGGTGCACCAAAGTGCACCAGGGGTGTGATAAAGTGCACCAGAGGGTCACCAAAGTGCACCAGGGGTGCAATAAAGTGCACCAGAGGTCCACCAAAGTGCAACACAGGTCCACCAAAGTGCACCAGAGGTCCACCAACGTGCACCAGAGGTCCACCAAAGTGCACCAAAGTGCACCAGAGGCCCACCAAAGTGCACCAGAGGCGTACCAAAGTGCACCAGAGGCCCACCAAAGTGCACCAGGGTGCACTACAGTGCACCAAAGTGCACCAGAGGTCCACCAAAGTGCACCAGGGGTGCAATAAAGTGCACCAGAGGTCCAGCAAAGTGCACCAGGAGTGCACTACAGTGCACCAAAGTACACCAGAGGTCCACCAAAGTGCACCAGGGGTGCAATAAAGTGCACCAGAGGTCCACCAAAGTACACCAAAGTGCACCAGAGGCCCACCAAAGTGCACCAGAGGCCCACTAAAGTGCACCAGGGGTGCACCAAAGTGCACCAGGGGTGTGATAAAGTGCACCAGAGGTCCAACAAAGTGCACCAGAGGTCCACCAAAGTGCACCAGAGGTCCACCAAAGTGCACCAGAGGTCCACCAAAGTGCACCAGATCTCCATCAAAGTGCACCAGATCTCCATCAAAGTGCACCAGAGGTCCACCAAAGTGCACCACAGGTGCACCAGAGGTCCATCAAAGTGCACCAGAACTCCACCAAGGTGCACCAGAGGTCCACCAAAGTGTACCAGAGGTCCACCAAAGTACACCAGAGGTGCACCAAAGTGCACCTAAGTGCACCAGAGGGTCACCAAAGTGCACCAGGGGTGCACCAAAGTGCACCAGGGATGTGGTTAAGTGCACAAGAGGGTCACCAAAGTGCACCAGTGGTGCACCAAAGTGCACCAGAACTCCACCAAAGTGCACCAGAGGTCCACCAAAGTGTACCAGAGGTCCACCAAAGTGCACCAGAGGTCCACCAATGTACACCAGAGGTGCACCAAAGTGCACCAGGGGTGCACCAAAGTGCACCAGAGGTCCACCAAAGTACACCAGAGGTGCACCAAAGTGCACCAGGGGTGCACCAAAGTGCACCGGAGGTCTACCAAAGTGCACCAGAGGCCTACCAAAGTGCACCAGAGGGTCCCCAAAATGCACCAGGGTTGCACTACAGTGCACCAGGGGTCCTCTGGTGCACTTTGGTGCACCAGAGGTCCACCAAAGTGCACCAGAGGCCCACCAAAGTGCACCAGGGGTGCAATAAAGTGCACCAGAGCTCCACCAAAGTGCACCAGGGTTGCACTACAGTGCACCAGAGGTCCACCAAAGTGCACCAGAGGTGTACCAAAGTGCACCAGATGCCCACCAAAGTGCACCAGAGGGTCCCCAAAGGTGCACCAAAATGCACCAGGGGTGCACTACAGTGCACCAGGGGTGCACCAAAGTGCACCAGAGGCCCACCAAAGTGCACCAGGGGTGCACCAAAGTGCACCAGGGGTGTGATAAAGTGCACCAGAGGGTCACCAAAGTGCACCAGGGGTGCAATAAAGTGCACCAGAGGTCCACCAAAGTGCAACACAGGTCCACCAAAGTGCACCAGAGGTCCACCAAAGTGCACCACAGGTGCACCAGAGGTGCACCAAAGTGCACCAGAGGTCCACCAAAGTGCACCAGGGGTGCACCAAAGTGCACCAGAGGTCCACCAAAGTGCACCACAGGTGCACCAGAGGTCCACCAAAGTGCACCAAAGGTCCACCAAAGTGCACCAGAACTCCACCAAAGTGCACCAGTGGTGCACCAAAGTGCACCAGAACTCCACCAAAGTGCACCAGAGGTCCACCAAAGTGCACCAGAGTGTTAGTGTGGACCTTCATGATGGGGGCATGAAGGAGTAGAATAACTTCATCAGGAGCCTTCCACAATACCAATGGGCATACCGGATTTGTAAAAGGCGACAAAACTTGAGGGGTCTCGTGCAGTCACGTAAGCAGTCACAACCGCTGCCCATATGCGCGGGCCCAGGCCTTCTTGCTGGTGGTCTGGCATGGGATTCCTCCTCAGTGAACCACGTCTGAGATATCAAAGGCCGTGGTTTGTCTGGCCCTGCCTACTATGGTACTAGCCCAGGTATGTAGGACCAGGCAAATAAAAGAACACTTGCTATCCTTCGAAAAGAGTAGGGGACGTGCCCCGGTAGCGGTTTTCTCCCTCACCTCATAGATGCGGTCATTCATTTCATAGATTCGATCATCCATAGATGCGGTCACTGCTGTATAGGCGTCTAGCTGGATGCATTATCAACCAATGAGATAATTGCCTGGCCTTCACTGCGGAATTTTTAGGGTGCATTATGTAACAGCTGGTGCCCATGTGACCACTGTTATCAGTGCTTGTCTCGCCAATACCAGATCAAGCAATGGATGCGCCCACAGGACGACCGTCCTGACCCCAATTGGGCAAGCAGCACATAAATATCTGTCCTACTACTGCAAGGCAGACTACCACTATTTCTGGATGACTCCTTGCCAACTTGAGATGTCCCGTGAGGTACTTGATCTACGTCTGGACGTTAACCCTTCCTTTACCGTACACGCATTATTGCGAGTTTACTGTACAGGACCGTACACGCATTTATGTGAGTTACCCGCCGATTTTCGACCCTCTATGGTTTGCCTAAAAGTTGGTAGAATTCCACAATTTTTTCTGACAGTAATCTATGGCATATTGTCTCTGCATATCTTAATCGGTGTGTACATACATCCAATATTTCAGAAATGCTGGGCATCTCAACTTCGATGATCTTTAACTTTTTTCAATATGATTTGAGCAATATTTAAGGCAAAAATCTAAATAAAAAGTCAAACAATATTTTTTTGGGGTGAAAAATGGTTTTGTCCAATTTTTCATGCTGAAAAAGATGGTACCAAAAGTTAAGGTCTATTTTGATGCATTCTGGCCTAAATGTAAGTTTCAATGGCAACATATACACTAAAATAAACTGTATATAATTTCAAATAGGGCTTTATCTCCCTAATCTGAACACTTAGGGCGATTTGGGTATCTTACTTTCTGGTTATTCAATATTGTTCATCTTGTCATAGGTGTACTTCTAGTGTGAATATTTACAAAATTCTTTCGGTTTCTAAAAGGTTAGACCATCCCCTAAATCCAAATATCCCATTTGAATTCTATCTGAAAAAATCTGGTCTTGGGATGGGTGTCTTTATGTGGAGCCTGATAAATTAAACAAATCAATCAACCAATCAATCAAAAGTGCACCAGAGGTGCACCAGAGGTGCACCAAAGTGCACCAGCGGTCCACCAAAGTGCACCAGCGGTCCACCAAAGCACAATAGAGGTCCACCAAAGCGCACAAGAGGTCCACCAAAGTGCACCAGAGGTCCACCAAAGTACACCAGAGGCCCTCCAAAGTGCACATGGGTGTTGGAAGAGTTGCCGGGGGCGAGTAAAATGCCCCCTCGGAGGTTTTACTGCAAATACTACACCTCCAAGGATGTTTTCCATCACAAAACCATAAGAATTTATGAAGATATACATATACCATAGGTAACATAAAAAGATACATTTCCAATGAAAAAGTAACAACAAATCGACCATGTACAATTGCTTTTCACAGAAGCACAAATTGCTTTTCACAGAAGCACAAATTATTTATCTTCATACACTCTGTTACCTAACCCTGAGTCATCTGTGAGTACGCTCACACGCTCAGTCATTGTAACATAGACAATGTGGCTGAAAGGTAGCAACATAGACAATGGTAGCCGCACAGGGGAGTGTGATAGTGACACTCTTTGTGAACGTCTCCGCTTAACCCCACCGCTGCCCCCCTCCCCAGGTGCAGGAGAAGCTGTGGGCGGGCTGTGTGAGGTGGTTGGCTGTCCCATTACAGGTCTTAGTATGGCTCGGGGGCAGTGGGCCGTTAAGATGTGCAGTGATAATTCACTGTGAGATTTCTTGTCGCCCCACTCCTGACACAGCCTCCCCCGCTACCTCCAGCCGCCCCCTGCGCATCTGTCCTGCTGTATAAGTAGATTAGGCCTGCTGGACGTCCTGTATGAATACTGACTGGGGCCATATAGCTGCCTCCCCGGTGCTAAGTTCAGTTAAGTGCTGTTATTCAGGGGTTTTAGATCCAGGAGGTTATTGTGCTGGTGTATATGCAATCCACCTGCTGTAAAAGGTCTAACCGCCCTCTCCCCTTGTGCAGCCACTTTGTACTTACTTTCATCTCTGTAAGCCCCCTCACACCCTGTCCCAGTAAGCTGGTCTTTAGGAGACGTCACTGCCGGGGTCTGGTTTCAGAAGCTACTTTATAACATGCAATGGGTATACAGGTCCATTTGTAATATGCAAGAGAACCCAATGAACCTACTAAGTGTAATAACATGAATGGCGGAGCTTTGCACTCTAGCGGTCAGTGCAATGCACAAACTAAACGAGTGCTAAAGCAGAATCACGAGGCATTGGAATTTGGGTACTTCGACCTAGGCCGGTTAATTTGGATTGATTGAACGCATTATGTTATAAACTGCCTTGGTAAAAAACCTTTTCCTCCAATGTTGAAACAGGCATGAGATGAAAAAAGGCGCAGCTTTTGCCCTCATATTTCTGAAGATTAAGGGAATGATACCCTCAGAGATGAATGTATATGAATATGAATTACCTGCATATTCCGCTACGTTTTAAACTGTAGTCCTAGCTTTGGAGAACACCATTCCTAATATATGGATGTTGTGGTTACTCCAAGAACAAGCCACAGGATAACGTGTGGCAGCTTTGAGTGGTAGCAGCGGTGTGGGATGTACGTCCCCAGGTCTCGTCACTGAGCGGCAGACAACTGCCTGCCACCTACTGCTGCTGCCGCCGCTGCTGCTGCTGATACACCCCCTCCCATGTTACTCCCTCCCCCACCCCCAGGTGCCTGCCTCCAATAAAACACCTGGCCGTACACACCTGAGCCCATCTGGCCGCGGCCAGGACTGCCCGGGTGTGGGCCTGAGGGCGCGCGACCCCCGCCACCCCTCCTGTGTTACTGTGTCCCTCCCGTCCCCCTCACAGGCCCGGGCCCTTGACACAGCCACCCAGGTGAGCTGTGCGGACCAAGTTGGATCAAAACGTGTTCTCCAAAATGAATGGTGTGGAGAACGGTGTGATGCAATAGGAATTAATGGTCAGGTAGGACGAATGATGTGCATGTATCACCACACACTGATCACGATTATGATCCGGGATTATGTTGTCATGGCATGGGTGGTCCGCAATGGAGGAGGGTTTATAGACTGAGGAGAATAAGACAGAGCTGTTGTGCATCTACAGCTTCTACTCGTTTGTGGTGAAATGTGCAGTAAGATTCATAGCGTGAAACGACAATGTAAGGGAAAGCTGCCATAGTATCTGGCTATCCTACACAGATGAACATTGGCTGAAGTAATCTGAGGTTGTGAAAGATTTGTGTAAACCTCATGGGGATGTAGCCGCCCGATAATGTTGGAGATGATTTCATTAGCTGAAAGCACGAGGGAGGTTTTAATGAAAGAAGAGACTACTGCGTCTTCACTTAGTACATGTACATTTTGTATTTCCAATGTCATATTATCCCATGTATACGTAGTAGTGTAGATGGGTGCATTACTACATGGTTGACAATTTATATTGTACTGAAGAATACAAATGAAAATGGAAGAACACGATTCTGTTGTGGATGTGCCTTTTTAAATCAACAGATTATTGCACCATCTGTGTATATGGTATTTAGACACATTTCGACTGCGTTTTAACATCATGTATACAATCTAGGTAAAATTTTCGCTTTTTACGCATCATGTGCTAAAATATGTTTAACCTGTTGTTGCTTTCAACACTGTTACATGCCGTATCAAAAGGACTCGCTATTTTATTCATGTATATTTACTGCTTTTGGTGAATGGGGCTGGGTTGTGACCTCTGTATATTTGAAGAATCAACGTGACGGAAAGAAGGTCTCTATGGAGAGGTGGGGAGGATGCACTTTGTAACGATGTAGGGGCATGTTGACCGTAAAGCGGCCAGGTGCACACCAGCGTGGGGGGGGGGGGGGGGGGGGGCAGAGGGAGGGGTCTGTCAACGTGATGTATGGGTATGGGAAGGGCGGGAAGCGTGCTCATCGTCATAGGGGATAGGGGTAAGGTGAGGAGACTGGGTGTGGAGGCTGAGGTGTAGGGCGGCAATGGCAGGATGGGATCAAGGGCCACAGAGTCTACAGAGATAGATGCCGCCAGTTACATCCTACCAGCTCATGTTTTATGGCATAGAGATGAGCGGCCTCCTGCCTCCTCCCATGGACAGGCCTGGCCGCAGGTGAAGGTAAAGCAAGCACTGGTGTATATATACAAGACAGTCACAGCTATAAACATACAAACGTCCTACCCCAGGGACATGAAAGGAGACTTTCAGATGCTATTCTCTCCCACCCATCTTAACAACACCCACCCATCTCAGCCATGTCCTTAATGCCCTCAGTCCCTCCAGTGGCCCCTGTGAGGCCCGGGGCCGACAAGGTTACGCTATGCGCGTGCCTTTCACCATCTATGTAGTCAAGTAAACGTGACAAGCACCCTCCAGCCCCTGGAGCTTTCATATAGTCAGCGACCAACCTTCTCATACTCCATCTCATACTATGCAAATGTACATGTATGCATGTCGGGAGATTTCCCAAGGCCACCCCAATGGTATAGACCACTATGAACTATACCTGACTCAAAGTACCAACTGTGTGCCTCTACATGGGTACCTGCCTTTTTGACCATGTCGCCGTGTCGATTTTTAGCAAAACGGCCGTGTCACCGTGTCGATTTTTATCAATATAGAATATACTAGTCCCTTTTAAACCAGTCTGTGTCCGTCGATTTTTAAAAGGGCCGTGTCGCCCGTGTCGATTTTTAAAACGGCCGTGTCGCCGTGTCGCCCGTGTCGATTTTTACCCATGTAGAGGCACAACTGTGACTGCATGCGCTTAGTTATGGCACAAGCTCTAGAGGGCTATAGTCTCTGATTTAAGATCTTCAGATGAGTTTGAAATGTTTATTCAATTTTTATTTCTTTTATGGACAAATGCTACAAATAAATGCAGTTATATTAATAGTATGCTCACTAAATAATCCAAAGTACAATAATCCTTCGACGATATTACTGGGGAAGGGGAACTGTGTATGAATTGTAATTGTGAGCGGTGAGTGGTAGACTGGAGGCGGAATTTCAAAAGAGCTCTAGAAATCACTTTATGAGGAACGGAATGTTAGAGGGTGGCATCCATGCCAGACTTGTAGTATGACCTGTACTGACCAGGTTTAGGGTGGATGCCACGCGCAGAAATCGTTTTTCTTTGAAATAGGGCTCGATAATGGCAGCCATTACCGAAAATCATGATTTTGGCCATATCTTGGTGAGAAATGATGGTATTCAGTAATTTAAGGTGTCTAAATCCACATTCTCAGGGTCTAGGAATACTATGGGAGCATCAAATTTTCTTTTCCATGCTTATATCATACTCTACCGGGGTAGCCATTACCGAGAATTACAATTTTGGCTATATCTTGGTGACAAATGATGATATTGAGTCATATAATGAGTCTAAATCCACATTTGCAGGGTCTAGGAATACTATGGAAGCATTAGATTAGGCCTACCTCCTCCATGCACATGATATGTACCTTAATGGGGTAGCCATTACCAAAATTCACGATTCTGGCCATATCTGGTGAGAAATGATGATATTGAGTCATTTAATGAGTCTAAAGCCACATTGTCAGGGTCTAGGAATACTTTGAAGGATTGGATTACCTTCCCAATACTTACATTGTACCCTATTGGGGTAGCTGTTTCAGAAATTCACTCTATTTGCCATAACTTGCCAATAAAACTTGTAAGATGTAATGGGATAATTTGCACTAAGGGTCTTTCCCGCAGATCATGTCACAAATGATGATACTCCTATTTGAAGTTGCTAAACCCACATTCTCAGGGTATATAAGGACACAATTGGAGCATAATTTATTTTCTCTGAGGCATACATTATATATCATATGCCAAACAATGACCTAATTTACTGGATCTCCCTGGACTTTTCTGGCACAATATGGCATTGCTATCCTGATTTCTGTGTTCTCTAAACTATGAGTGAATGGTAGCATGATTTATGTTCTCTTAACATTAAATGCTCAATGTATACTAGCTAATGGTTAATTGATACTGATAAGTTGCATAGGAAATATGAGGCCAAAGCAACAGGTTTGGGTAGATGAGCTAAATTAATTCTGCCCCCTCCCCATAAAAAAGAACAGACCCTATAACAAATTTAACCTTCCCTATTAGACATGGCCTGAAACTGTAATTTAATAAGTCAGACTATCCCAGTGGATCTGGTTCACGTACTAGTGCTTTCTATTCACCTCTACTTACTGAACATCATACTAAATACATGTGCTTTTTAGTCTGGGTTACATGTGTTAAATGCCGTGGGATGTCCAGTCTGAACTTTTGTCCCAACAGGTTTTAAAGGTACCAGGTGAAAAGTGTTTCACCAAATTTGGGATGCAAACCCATGCTTCCTTCCTCTACAGCCTGACATCATATAGACTTGATCAATCCAGATCATACAGGGCAGAGCTGGTAACCTTGCTCATGTCAATCATGTCCGGGGGTATAGAGTGACCATCCATTTTAGGTATACTCAGATGCCCCATGGTTCCATACCTGGTGATTAAGTAATTCATTAGTTGCTTTGTGATAGATTGATTGATTATTGTTTCTAACTTATATGTAGCTATGTGAATGGACAGTGGTCCCTGAAAGACCCTAGTAGTATGGGGAAAAGGAGACGGAAATAGCATGGTCCCTCTAATCAAACCTAAAAGATATATGTTTACTATGCCTTTGTAAACTCGGGCCTAGGACCCTTAGGATGGGTTCACAACTGCATATAAAGTCAGTTTTCTGTATGCTTGGGTGGCCTACAGTAGGGCCTGCAGAGTCTTTCAATACTGGAAAAGTGCCTATAGGTCAACTAATATAGGGATGCTCAAGAATGTAAATGTATGGGAACACTTAAAAGTGACTTGCTCAAATTTTAAACCAATTGAAACTTCATTAAAACTTACTTCTAAAATTATGATTAACCCTCAAAGATTGAATCAATGGTTCCAAAGAGGCACATCAAAGATCACCATTGAACAGGCTACTTTTGGAGGCCCATTCTTAAGACAGAATTATTGCCCAGATTAGCCCAGGTAAATTTATTTGAAATACAGGATTTCCTGTGCTTAAGCACTGGAAGCGCCATATTCAATGCCCCCCCCATTGAATACAATGTGGCTGTATTCCATGGAAAACTTTCCTTCATTTAATGGCTTCAGATAAGAAATAAACATGAATGCAAACGCCCATTGATACCGCCTCTTACCTATTTCACTTGTGATGGCAGGGGCATATCGTAGTCAGCCTGTGGCTTGATGGGATATGGCCCCAGCCCCCATGACCACTTGTGAAATATGTCAGAGACAGTATCAATAGGCATTGGTATTTGTTTATAAATCTATCTACCAGATACCAAAAGCCACTTTTTCTCAGTTAACAAAGCATGTGTTTGAAAACAGGCTGCTCAAAGCTACACATAGATAAGGTTTTTACCCATTCAAAGTATGAAAATTACAGATGAGGAGTTCCATATATTTGATAATTGCTGAATCCAATAATTTTATGTACATTCTCGCCCTGAATTTGTCATCTTCCACCCCCACATGCTATTAAGAATGGTTGATATCTATCCTGGGAAGGATACAAAATATGTGCAACAGACTCAGTGGGCTGAAATTACTGTGGAAATACTATATCCTAGATACAAACTCTGATAAATGGATTGTAATGAACAAGGTTTTTACTGAATTTCAAGGCTTAGAGCCATATGGAAATATATCTTATCAGCTTTGAATATCCATGCTATGGCTTATTTAACCCCTTCACCACTGGATTTCTTGTAACTCAATGCAATTTTGTGCAACACTAGGTGGAAAGGGTTAAAGGGTATTTTGTGTGATGAAACCCATCAAATATAAAACAATATTTTGACATTTTATTATTGTTAAGGCTGCAATAGCCAAGGTAGGCATGAGAGAACTAAAGTGATGCCACCATTGTGTTCCTAGACCCTGAAAAGGAGGATGCAGCCATGCCAAAAGAGTGTCTATAGTCCATATTTGCAAAGATATGGTCAAAATCGTGAATTTTGGTAATGGCTACCCCATTAAGGTACAAAATATATGCATAGGGAAGGTAATCTAATGCTTCCATAGTATTCCTATACCCTGCAAATGTGGATTTAGACTCATTATATGACTCAATATCATCATTTGTCACCAAAATATAGCCAAAATTGTAATTCTCGGTAATGGCTACCCCGGTAGAGTATGATATAAGCATGGAAAAGAAAATTTGATGCTCCCATAGTATTCCTAGACCCTGAGAATGTGGATTTAGACACCTTAAATTACTGAATACCATCATTTCTCACCAAGATATGGCCAAAATCATGATTTTCGTTAATGGCTGCCATTATCGAGCCCTATTTCAAAGAAAAACGATTTCTGCGCGTGGCATCCACCCTAAACCTGGTCAGTACAGGTCATACTACAAGTCTGGCATGGATGCCACCCTCTAACATTCCGTTCCTCATGTAGTGAGATTCCAAAATTCTGCCTCCAGTCTATGGAGGCTTTCCTCTTCATGGGGTAGAGTTGAGTGTTTCTTTAGATGGGTTCCAAATCTGCTCCTGGATACACTATAACAAGAGGCGGGAAAGACGTAAAGACTAAAGGTCTCTGTCCACATATACAGGAGAGAAGCTATCCGTGTAACCTGTCCCCACCGCCCAGGGCCACCCCTGGGGGCATGCCGTCTTTGTATAGGTCGTGATTGGAGGTGCTGGTGGGGGCAGCCCCTATATTAGCATCTATTGTATTTGGTGGGGATTTGCCCCAGGGGGAGTGAGGACGACCAGGGGGTGGTGATAGGGTATATAAGTCTATAATTAATGGGGCTATCTGGTCAACTGACCAGGCAGATGTCAGGGGTGATATTTGATTGCCCCTCCACCCCCTAATCCAGAAATTATAGGTTTGTGGAAATTTATGTCAAATGTTTGCTTTGCATTGGTACCGCCCAACCACTCCCCCTCTCCCATCCCAACCATCTATTCCCCAAGTGCCTTTTCATGGTTCTGGTATCATGCCAGTAAATGCCACGCTCTGTTATTCATACAGACACACACACAGAGCTTATGTTATATCATTTGTGCGTTATTCGTGTAGATCTATGTCCAAATATAGGCAGATAGGATCGCTAAGGGATGCTTTATGTCTGTTTGAATGTCTGTCTAGTGGCGTGGGAGCCGCGCCCACCCCAACATTAGTGTTCCCTTACCGGGCATTACGGTCCGGCAGTGCCCGCCCGCCGTCCGCCAGGCCCTCACTAATCTCGGCCCGCTGCCCGCCGGATTGCCGCCGCCACACCAGGATTCCCTCCTCTTAACATGAATCATGGCGGCCAGACATGACGATTTAATGCCGGGATGGACAGAGCTACGTGTGGTGCACTTCACCCTACTGCCAGGTCACCAGTGCACCCGTCTGACATGGGCAGTATTGCACAGTGGTCACAGGACAAAGTCCTCTCCTGCTGTAGTACCGGTTCCCGGGTACTGGAGTCAAGTTAATAACATTGCACTTCCAATCACATCTCATGAGTCAGTGTCCTATCCTACTGAGTACAAGTTTAATATAGTAACATTGTATAGCACTCTCAGTATCCTATCCTACTGGATGCAATTTTGTTATGGTAACATTGTACCACAGCCTCGGTATCCTATCCTATTGAATTCAGGTTTAACATGGTGACATTGTGCCACAGTCTCAGTGTCATATCTTACTGAATCATATTTTAAGATGGACACATTATAGCACAGCCGCATTACAAGTTTCTTATACTACTGACATCAAGTTTAAATGCAGATCGGATGATGGCTAAGGTGATCTTATGTATCAGGCTATTAGTTCTAAAATATTTCTGATGTTATCTTATAAGATACATGAAGCTACACCATACATAGCTATATCCACTGCCCTACCACTCATATTTGACTTAGGATCCCACACCTCCATAAAGAAGACAAAACATTTGACGGCCATTTCTTAACGTGTATTTGTAGGCTACCAGTTACAAGAAGGACAATTTTCACCTCTCTAATGTTTGTATTGTGGTGCAGTGCACGGTATCGTGCCCAGGAGAGCAACAAAACCTACCATGTGGCACATCTATAACCCCGTAGCCTTATCTATGTCCACCTTATCTCCCCTACCCTGCACAGCATATAGACACACCCTATCCCACAGCGACCATATGCATGAGAAGCGTCCCGAATGGGGCAGTTCCAAACTTCAGCCTACACGTATACGTTACCGTCCCCTCCCCTGGCCAAACACCACAAGTGTCCTAGAGGGAGTCTCAGTCTCCACCAGAAGTAGAAGAATATTGTCAGGCCTAATCTGAGGCCCTCCATACTGCTTTGTGAGATATTTGCTGGGCTCTATAACTCTTCCATCATGGCAGTAAGAATCGATCTGGTGCCACATTATTTGCACGTTTATTACCACCAAGGGATTTACAGTAATTTGAGGTCTTAATTGAAAGGGCTGGAATATGGAATTAGATATTGAAATATGAATCTACAAAAATCCATTTTAATTAGAACCAGATACCCTTGTCTTTGCAAGATAGGCGCTGCAAGATAGGCAGGCGTTTTCATTACAGAGGACCCGCGTTGCTGCGCGAGGGCATAACGGGAGAGGCAGGAAGTGAGGCTGGAAATGAGAGATGCAAAGAGAAAACCAGAGAGAAGGGGGTATTAAGAGCTTACCCCACGCCAGCCACCTGCCTTCATCCATGCACCCACCCCTTTTCCAATACCTCCTCACACACCCCCGCCTCTGTCAATATTAACCCAATATTTCCTCCATGGCCAGATAATGTGTTCTGGACCCTGGATGACGACCACAATTGCCATTCCACCCCTTGTCTCCCCCCTCCCTCCCACACACCCCTACCAACAGGCGGCAAGCACTCCCATTCCCACCCTATAACTCCACTCCCCCAATCCAAAGTCACCGTGCCCTCCACCAGCACTCCTCACACTACATTTTACCAGTGAGAAGCCTTTGCTACAGCTCTGCGGCTCTGTCCGTCACAGACATCATTATGTGGGTGTGTGCTTTCTGCTATAACAACCTCACAATGGAGACGTGAACAGTAAATAGAGACGGTAAAATGTCCACTATTAACCAAAGGGAGAGTGAGAGGTATCGGGGGCCTTTTTGAAGCTCTTCTAACAAAACTGGTCGGGATTCCAAAGCATTGCATTACGCAAAGCAAACACGAAACAACTGGCTTTTGTAATTGTGCCCGTAGGAAATAACTGCAGTTTTAAATTGAGCCCGTGGGAAGAGCCCTGACCTGCCACCCTGCCACTGGTGTCCACGATATAATCCCATTGAGACTGCATGCACAGGAACAAACAACCATATCGTGGAGGTATGTCTGAAGTCTCTGTGGGTGATAAAAGACGCTGTCTAGACACATCACAAGTACATGTACCAAGGATGCTGTATGGGGAGGGGTGCATTGGTAAACATGTCTGCCCAATTTGTGGTGAGGCCAATTACCCACAGATCTAGAAAAAATTGTTCAAAAGATATTTACAATTAGAACAATATTCTATGTCCATGTTTCGTATCTACATGACGTAAAGCATCTATAGCTGCATGTCCTTGGCGTGTTGTTGACTCTTTTGGTGAAGCCAGCGGAGGAGAATAATCCTGATCTGCCATATTTATCTCCCCGCCCAGCACCATGCAACGTACAGATGGGACCATATTTGTCATAAGGCAGAGGTCCTATTTCTAAGCCAAAGGGGGTTTGGTAGGCAGAGATTGAGTATGATGTAGATCCATGGCAGAGATATAGTGTTATAGATGGTAGGCAGCACAGTATTCTATCACCCTATTCTCCCCTCTTCACCAGGCACTAGGCCCCTATCTATTTCCTCCCCACCAACTCCACATAGAAGCGGCTGGCGGAGGCTGCCATATGATCCTTAGTGAGATACATAGATCAGGTATCTTAGTGTGAATTGGCACACCCCGCCCATACATTAAGTCAGCACGCTCACAATAACCATGGCATAACATACAGATATATTAACCATATCGCCCATCTCTCTGTCAATATCAGGCCCCGTGCAGTAGCTTCCACCCTATATATGTGCGTTATGTATGTGACAATGATAAGAATATGGGGCTTACCAAGTAGGGTGTCTAGCCTGCTGCAGTGACAGTAGTCCTTATGTCTGTAGGTATGTCGGTACGTCTCTAAATTGGTACACATCCCCTCCATTCATGGCAGCAGGTGTTGAAAGCCGCTCCTCAGACAGAAGGGGAGTGACAACAAATACACCTATATAATACAGGGTACTACTTCCCGCCGCCACTACTGATCAATATATGGCCCAGTATGTGTAGGGGGCCGTGCACCTGTGTGTGTGCACGTGTGTGTGGTGTACAGGCACGTGCTGAGTCGCTGAATACACGTACACGTCAGGGCAACACACAGGGCAACACGCGCACGTCAGGGCAACACGCGCGCCAATACCACAATGGTTAAAGTGTGAGTAGTGTAAGAAATGGGGGTGTGTGTGCGGCGTTTTGTACCAGCCAATCAGAGCGCAGGACGGCTGCACTCAGGCCACAGTTCGCCAACAGATGGCAGGCGGTGTTGGACCTTTAGACCAGGGGTGGAGGTAGTATTTGTTGGGTTAGACATTGAACCCAACAGACCATAGCATGTTGAATAACTATACAATCTAAAGGACGTACAGATGTGCTTGATATGTATTTATTTCCCTCACAAGAATAAAATCATGTATCGCGTTATGCATCTGTACTGAGAAGTGTATGTGCGCATTTGTGTATCCTGTTATTACATGTAATCTAGATGGAATAATTTTAGGTGACGTTATTTTGTCTCCAAGAAAGTTCCTGTCCATGTAGTAATTTATGTATCCATAAACACTGCTTAGAAAAGGCCTGCGTGTGAACATTAAGTCACTTAATTATATGATAAGTGACCCTTTTAACCAGGCTGTAGCTAGTACATGTATTGTCATGCAATATAGTGATTGATGGGAGTCACAAAAAAAGAACTAATGGGATAATGTACATGTCGGTAGGTATAAGGTGTTAACACGACACCTGTGTTTTATAGACTACAAACACTACACACTACTCTACACGTACTGTACCATTAAAGTAGTAGTATACAAGTGACAGTGGGAATTGCAAATAACCATCGTGGTGTATGCAGTGCAACAACACCATGTATACATATACGACAGCTCCATGAAAAAAGAGCAACTACTGCGTGTCATTCATGAGGCACGTGTGTCAGATGTTTGTAAACAGTAGCATCGTGCCCCCAAGTATCGGGCCGTAATTGGAGGGGTCACATGGCAGTATAGTCCCTGAAGGTAATAACCACTGATATAACTCACTACAACCATTAATATGGGAGAGGCACAGGGGCTGGAGGACACCCGCCCGGCGCCTACAGCCACCAGCCGAGACCTGGGACGGGCGCCCTGGCCGCGCCAACTTTTTATTGGGCGCCGTCATCGGCAACAACTCCAGGACTCCCAGGGTCGCAGGGCTGGTGGGGGTTGGATGTGTGTGTGTTGGGAGGGGGAGGTTCAATGGGAAGGGCTGGTGTGGGAGGGGGCGATACCGTGGAGGAATAGGCTGATCGCGCATCGCGGTTTAGATCGCCAATCAGACACGGAAAGATCACCACATGGCCACAACAACGTCCCCAAAAACGACAATGCTTTCCCAGCCTCAACCCCCTTCACCTTTCCACCCAGAACCCACCCACCCCTCCCTCAAAAACTTGCACCACCATCACCAATCAAGCTCATTGTGTCGCCCGCAGTGGTGACAGGACGCAAATAGTGCTCCCAGCAATCGATATCAACGATGGAAATGGTTTAAAAAGATAAGGAGAGTGAGTAAAAAGCCTAAAAAAGAAATAAAAATACTGCCACATGGCAATGTTTTGTGGGTGCTGGGGGTATTAGGAGGGAGGCGTCGGTAGAGGCTGGACAAGAGTCCATACATCATTGGTGTTTGGGCGCACACAAACAAAGCCCGCAGCGACCAGGCCCAGAGGGGGCAGATAATTAACCTATACTGCTATTACCGTCTGCTGCTGCTGCCTGGAGTACAGGGTGCAGGGGCACCCTGCATGTAGATGGGGGTAAAACCATGGTTAGGGGAGGCACATGGTATAGTACCTGGACAGGTGCACCCTGTCCCCCATCTAGGCTGTATAGCTTTTCACTACTCCACTTCACCAGTGCAGTCACCTGCCTCAAGACCTTGGGGAAGACAAGCACAACACCAACTCCTTCATCATAGTAACGACAATGTGGCCAGAGAGAATGTAGCAGATTGGACTTGTCTAAGATGTAGCATAGGGTGGCCTCTCCCTCACAAGTTATACCCAAATCATTGATATGTTCACCTTTTCAGATCAGTATATATGACCATGCATTTGAGTTTCTCTTCCCTTGTACCTGAGTGACAATCCAACATTACAAACACATACTGTTACCACCAATACATGCACTCCTTGGCTACCACAGAATATTGCCAATGTGCAACAAGAACAGCTTTAATAGTAACAGCGGTGGATGTCCCAACCTGGTTATTCCAAACCCCTTTCCCACCACACATCCGCCACATCCATTTAGCTCATCAGCTTATTGTGCCAGTTCCATTTTCCATTTAGACCACTTTAATGTTAATGCAATTATGGCCTTTGTTTAATTACCTCCGCCAATTGGCTGGCCACTGTGGCCTGTGGTTTTAGATGGATGGGTTGGGATCACCGCAGGGGTTTGAGTAGTGTTTTAGGGTATGGTTATCGGGGGGATTCCATTAGAAGCCCTACATAAACCCAACCAATCAACTGTCAGGGGTTTCTCTGATAAGAATACTCTGGCATATAGATTAACATGATGAATGGCTCATGATTGTATTTTACCAGAGGGAATATTCTGGCTTGGTAACAGAACCTTTATGAAAAATGGAAGCCCTGTTAACAATTTAAAGAGCAACTAAACATAACGGATTGATTCAAATGCAGATTATACATATCGTGTATTGTATAGTCTATGCATTGAATTATCCCGCAGCTTTACCGTGCCTGGGATATCAGAGGGAAATGTTTTTATATTTAATACTCAACTCAGTATATGAAACATCAATTCAGTCAACACACAGAGCAGCTGCCAAACAGACATATAGAATAAAGACCGCCTGCACCAATGTATGTAGTAGTGTAGAGTACGGAAGGTGTATCATATTTTTGTCTGTAGCAACACCGTTTTGGATGTGGTGGAGTATGCGGGCATATACAACACACACACACACTGACCCGTAAAAACTACAAAGGCAAAGAGGAAACTACACAATTGAAATGGTTGAATTTATGGCTGAAATGGAACTGTTGGAAAGGCATAGACTGGGAGATGCATACCCATCTCCTCTCCCCGGACAGAAACAGGTCAATCGTAACGTTGCTCTAAAGCTATCAGATGTTAGCTTCTTATCAGTAGATATCAGAATGTATTGAATTCAATCGAAAGCAGTGTTATATGATCAGACATGTGATCCCTCTCCAGGTGTAGACAAAGGCTGGCCTGAAAGCCAATGAATGGCCCGTAATTTGTGCAGGTCTGTAGTTTTCTCAGAAATTACCTTTTCGTGGGTCCGGGTGTCCCACGGGATTGCTCACACAATATTCTGATGGAATATACATTTGATTATCATAGGGATGTAATGTACCGCAATAAAGGGCAAAACGCGGAAAAGGCAACTATATAGGTCACAATATAGTTCAGTTATGAATCTTCGAAATCTTTTCTCAATAAAGGAAAAATCTTCTTCTCTGGCCAGTAGGTCTAGCTGTTGGCCTATAGATTTCTGGGGCCGTGGGCACGGGTAACCCGTGGCTGAAAGAAGTGGGGCCATTATGTATAGAAAGAAATATAAAATGATAACTACATGCTGTACAATATACTATTTCTGCATGGACTATGTGTGAGGCAGGTGAGTGGGAGGCTGGGCCCGGACCGTTGGGTGCTGGAGGCCGGGGCAGGTGGAGTTGGTGCCATGGAGGGAAACTCCAGGTGAAGCTGGTGTTTGTGAGGTGATGGGCTACCAACACGTGCTCCCAGTCAGTAGCCTCCTGGAGCACGGCCCCGGCTCCTCCTGTGAGTGTACCTAAAGCAACCACCACACACCTTCAGCAGCACCAACCACTGCTAAAAACTACCAACTTGTTTAAAAGTGGCAGCCTATACCTCCCAAGCCACTGGCACGAGATGGTGTATACGTGCCAAGCCCTGCCCGACCATGGGCAGTCTTAGCAGGAGGGTTGGGCTGTTAGGGGAATGGGATTCTCCACAGGGACTATAAAAGTATAGCCGTTCCTTCTCAAGTCTTGCACTGTGTTCCTTGCCTAGATTGCCTGCGGAGAATATGTGCTGGAGAGTGGCATTTTGATGGTGGGGCTTCAGGCCATGTTGGTATGTTATGGTGTCATGGCCCGGGGCTGTGTTGGGTTGTTGTGGTTTTGGGGGCCTTGAGGTTTCTCAGGTCAACGTGACAGTATAGCCCCAAGACCTGCCTCTGAGGCTTAATGAAAAAAGTCATTAATAAATAAGTGATTTAGAAAGGGCCTCCAGATCTCATAACTGATGGGCAGGCGTACAGCATGGTTAAATTGAAAGGCATCAACATTGCATTCTAGAATGCCACATACGGTATATATATATTATGCTATGCCTGAAGTACAATTCACGCCTGCCTAGATTGCTAACTGAATGCACAGTAACTGAATGCACAGTTGATAATATACTCATGTACTCAAGCGCTAGGTGTCTTTATGCTGGGACTATTAATGGCTATTTTCTAACCATTAATATATCATGCTTTATACACATGTATGTGTATGCATGTTCAGATTAGGTGCAACAACCAGAATGCTGTTCTATACTACACAATGTGACCATGGTTAGTGGTGACATGAAGATGACATAAAGATAAGATGCTGATCACCTGGAGGGGAATGTCCTATAAACGTAACGGTCACCACATAGACATGCAACACTTCAACAGTATTGCACCAGATTACTGCAAAGAATGCAAAGTGCATGCGTTGATGTGTTACATAACCTCATAATGTGTCAGAAAATGCATGTTGTACCTGGAACGCGTAAACATGCTTTACCCAAGGAGTTGTATATCAATTTATTACATTGCGGTGCAGGGGGGACCCTACGGCGTTGAAATGTGCCTCCAGGTTCGGCCTTAGACCTTGTCAATGGGTGACAGTAATGTTATGCACATGTATGTCATGGGTGCAAACAATGTATGATTTATACTATAGACGCCTGGCCACAAGATGTCATGGGCTGGTCCAGGTCTAGGTCGGTTTAACGTCTTGATTTATTGGAGGACATACACTTTCGTCGTATGTTATTATTGTCATCAAAATATGTGAACCCTATTTTTTTAGTTACTTTGACTTTGATACCCTGATAGTTTATCCAATGGGTTAATATCAGTATTCACGCATAAGCGTGACTTTGTCACTTGAGGTGCACGTTGCATATCGTCGAAAGCAGCGAAATCAAAGATGGCTGAACATACTGGCGAATATAGGAGAAGTGAATATCCAAATGAGATTCTGCAAAGCCTCGGCCCATAGGTGAACCATTCGCTATCAATTTGATACGAGTGCATACTACTTCTAGCGTCATATACCATTGCATACAATTTAGAGGGGACACGTATTTAATGCCAGCAGAGATAGTATCAACTAATGGTCGGTCACAGTTGGTCTCAAAATGACCTTGGAATTGGAATTGTTGTTCCATGCCTGTGAGAGGTGGTAGATGTCTACCCTTTGGGTGGTCTCTGTGCGAAATAACCTGGGTACTGTATATCTCCATAGAGGTGTTCTATGGTGTAGTCTTATCTTGACATGTCTGAATTGACAATTTCAGCCTGGAATATTCCCATTAGGGCTTTGTAATAGTATTTGTCTGTCTGGACAGAATGTAGACGATATGTGGGTTGTACATGTATATAGACAGGGACAGTCCCATACTCGTCCTTCCAGCCTGGACAAGGCCTTGCCTGTCCTACAGGAAGGCGTGGCACATGTTCATCGGTACCTGAGTAGCTGTAGGGTCCGTGATGCTGACCACATGTTCCTCACGTGTGTTTATAAACAGGAACCCACCACCAGTCTGTAGACAGTTTTGTTGTCATCAACATCAACACCTCTCTAGTGTCATACAGTCCTAGAAGGTCCATCAACGCCCCTCTAGTTCCATACAGGTTCATGAGTTCACCAACACCTCTAGTTCCATAGGACTCATGGGTTTACCAACATTACACCGTCATGTATTCATGACGGTTGCATGTTATCACCGACAATTCACGCTTTGCATCTGCAAGTTTTGCCTACAATTTTAATAATCAATTGGATAGGAGAGTAGGAGGAGGAAATGAGTATTGGACTGCGGACAATGAGGTCTGACATTGTAATATCCTTCCGTTTCCGAGTACATGTAGTACTGAACTGTGGTGAAGGGTTGGGTGAGGGGTACGGTGGGATGGAATGGTCATTCACAACCTATAGATATGTGTCTTGTACTGGTGATAGGTTAGGGGCATGTATACTAGTGTCTACTAGTGTCTACCACCTGATGATGACGCCGGAAGGGTCGAAACTACAAAAGTCAAGTTGACCCAAAATCGAGTCAACTTACAACACTGAAGCATTGGTATTAAATGATTCAGCACTAAGCCCAACTCCCACCAAAGGGTATATAAATATATAAATATACACTCAATACCACCTCATGTAGGATACACAGCCATGGTCACATTAAAAATATTATAGGGGCCGATAAAACTCCAAATAATAGTTCAAACACACAAAGAATTGTAAACACAGGTACATTGCCAGTGTCTAGCAAAAAGTGCACTTGTAAACAAGTGTCAGTGTGACTGAGCCTCAGCTTGGCCAGTGAGTGACCAGCTGACCACAGGTTGACCAATGAGACCCAATGGAGGGAAAAATCATGCATAATTAAGTCCAGCTGGATTTTGCCAGCAGGTTTGATGGGCACTTTTGTAGTTGTGGTCAAAGACAACACACTCCTCGTTCCTACAACATAGGTTAGGGGCATGTTGATTGTTATGGCCTTTGGGGAGGGGGTTGGTCCAAGGACCTATGCATTATTGTTTCGATTCCATGATTTTAAACACCCTCAGTATACTGCACCAATACCTCTCTGCTTCTATAAGAATCACGAGTTGACCAACACCTTTCTGGTCCCACAAGGTCTGAGATAATTCATCACCACCAACACCTCTCTAGCCCCATAGAGACTAATGACTTCACCAGTACCTCCCTGGTTTTATACATATATACAGACTGTTCACCAACGCCTCAGTCTGGTTTCACAAGACTCACCGACAGTTCTCTGTTTCAACAAGACTCATGAGTTCAGCTTCATTGATTTCTCTGGTTCCAAAGAACTCATGAGTTAAGCATTAACACCTCTCTGTTCCTCGACAGAGAGTTCACCAGGATATATTTTGTTCCATACAGACTTCAATACACCTTTAGTTCGCTTAAATTAATTTTCTGATTCTATACCTATTTAGCAGCTTCACCAACACCTCACTGGGTCCACATCAATGGAGGCTGTTCGATCTTCATGGCAGCTCCAGTCATCTACTGACCACTAAAGTCCGACCATTCGTTATCAGTGGTTATGAATGTTTTCATTATTTGATAGCAGGGAATTCCCCTAATTGGACAATTTATTACCCTCCCCATTGATAATTGCCCTGTGTCTCAAGGACTACCTGGGAGGTAAGTTACATGATGTGTACAGTGTAAACAGGCATGCTGTGACAGGTGATAACAATAATAAATGAAACATGTGGCTGCCATGGAGAATTATGGATATAACATAACTGCAATGGGACTTCCCCATGGTTCCTATATTGTAACGAGGAGGGTGGATTTACCTTACCTTGTCCCGATAACCTGATCAATGGCCATTTCACAAGATAACAAGCTTTATATTTATTTAATGTTCATTATGAGACTGGTCTGCAGCAGCCACACAGTTAATAACCAACATTGGGGAATGGGTGAACGTGCCTCAGTGTGTTATATAATAATGGTTCGGGGTGGAAATGAGGTGGAGCCCTAATGCTTTCTGTCCTGTGTAACAATTGTTCAACTGCATCTGTCAGAATGATTAATACGATGGAGGCATCTTGCTAGGACTTAGGGATAATAGGTAGAGGCTTCTGTCAGCAGTCATTGGGTATAATCTGATAACTGCCCCTAATTGTTTCCATAGTCTTTGTGCCTGATTAGATAATGTCAGGATTACTTCTGCCTTACAACCACCACCCAGTCCCCTCTATGTAGCCTATTATTCCCATTACCCCTGCAGACAAAACTCTCATCCCACCTATAACCATGCGCCTCTGGGAAAGGAACACATGTTACTCAAAGGCCCACAATGGCCTTTCTTATAGAATCCACCCAGTTTCCTTGAGATAACTGGATCTGCGCCCTACCACTGGCCATGTATTGACTGACATGTCTACAGACTTGTGCCCACCAATATTGATCCAACCACAGACTCTCGTCCCATATCAGTGACGTATAACGTAACCAGACGACACGCCAATTGATGACGTAATGTCTGTGACGCCATGGCACGCGCCATGGGAGGCTTATGAATGGTGATCAAATAGGGCTGAGTAGAGTGTCAATGCATTAGGGGAGTGATATCAGGATTACGTCATACCGTGGTAGATGACGTATGGCAATGAACGCTGCCATCGAGTGGCACCAAGAACAGCACAGGGGAGAGCTCTTATCCTCATGTCTGAGTGACCGGTTAGCCTTTGTATTACACTGAGATAAATGCCACACAGCCCAATGTATTGTGCAGACATCTTTGGTTGTATATTACAGTGTCCACTCAAGAATGGGGCATGCAAGAACGGGCCTCAGCTAGCTGAAGCTGGCTCTTGGCTGCAGTTTGACAGATACCGAATTCACCACCTTCAAACATTGAAACAACCAAAGATACGGAAGTGCTACTCGTTAAGACCAAGTTGTAGGCATATTTCACGTGAAACTGTTAATCCAGTTAGCCATCGTCCCCATGAGTATCCGTCCTACTAATCAACATTCATGTTCAGATATGGATAGCATTATGGCTGATATGTTAGCAATTGATATAATATTTGTCATTGGTGGCCAATGTTTCCTTTCTCTCTAAATGTCTAAGAAACCCTGATGTTTATTTCACCGCCGATTTATTGGGTGGAGTCACCTGCATTTAAGGACATAAATTAATGCTTTTAACATATTAAATGTATGAGAGACGAGCATACAGACACCTGGTCTGGACAACACTATAGTCTATACCACATGTATACTAGAACATATTAAATGGCAGAATAAAAAGATTCCTTGTATACGTGGACGGGGGGACTGGATCGCTAGTAGCCCTAAAATATCTAGCTGATGAGGTGATCTGATGCTGTTGGCAGGTGCTGAGGCTGCCTCCCTGTGTAACCTTGTCATCACGCACACGGGCCCTGTAAACCTTCCCAGCTGGTTGACCCCACCCCTACCTCCCATGTCAGGGATCCAGACTCAAATAAAATACATGTCCAACACCACCCCGTCTGGTACCCATCATACATTATATGTTACACTTTGTGGACTGTCACAGACAGTCTGGGGTACCACTAAGGTTAGTTATACTGCGCAGTAAGGTTGGGGTAGGTAGGGGTATAAGTTTGATGTGTGTACTCACATATATAAATATAACCAAGTCCCCACACACGGCTATTCGGAGAGTCCCAGGGCCGCACAACAACCTGTATCTAATACTAACCCCCGGACCTACCCCCATCATGGCAGGCAGAGGGCAGGAGGATACACATCCAGATGGTAAAGCATGTAACAAATGGAAAACCAGCACGGTTTACCGGAACTACATGCATACTGGTAATACTGCTCTCAATTTCAATTGAGATAGGCAAGGAATATTGTAGGCATCGACAAGAACCGTAGCTTACCTTCCTATGGTACAGACACATACATAATAACTAGCATTCAGCATTCAGATCATGTCATCTCCAGATGCATGTTTAGGACCACAAAGAGATAACAGGAGATACCCTGTCCCATCAGCCACCCATGTGGAGTAGACCCACAGTAGCTGCGTGTCCTGTAGGTTCAGGTTCCTACCCACATGTACAGGAGTCAGATTGTATGCATATACAAAAACATACCTGTATATCCTGGCAACACAATCCCCCTAGTATGCCTCCAGCATATGCCGTCTCACCTCCTTGTTTACCACACAGAAAGTGGTTTTACGCGCTCCTCCAGGAGGTAGTGGGACCTGGGTACCCCTGCCAACAGCCAGCAGGGAGGTGACTCCAGTGGCAGTGTGGAAGTGTGGATGGAGATAGGCTAAGGCGGCTTACTACCTGTGGGAATAGGCAGGAGGAGGGTGTGGAGGGGTGCTATCATAATAACCCCTGAGGTTGGGGACTCTCACCTGTCGCTGGTACTCACCTGGAGTTTACTCCTGTCAGCTATAGCTCCTCCATGGTGTGAGTGGTAGAGTGGAGGACGTGTAAGACGTGCATTATTGTCATCAACATGGAGTTTTCACTGTGTGAGGATGTATTTTGACTGTGGGTTCAACCTGTGGGTTTGAAGGGTACAGGGTGTGTAGAACATGTGTAAGTGTCCGTGTGTAGAGTCGGTTCACGGCGCACGTCTCATCAGTCCGGTGGGTGCGCGCCGTGTGGAGGTGCGGCTTGCCTGGTTAGAACTGGTGCTACCTGCCCGCCCAGCCACTTCTCCTCCAGCACCTAATGGTCCAGTCTGCAGCCACTCACCGCCCTCCAGTTGTACCAGCTGCACGCTGATAAAAAATAGAGGAAATAAATATGCTTTAGAAAAATATACATTGAAATACCTGGATTATACCTGGGGCTGTCCTAATGCATCGATATATCATAACCAAATTACATCTTTTGATTTCATTAACACAATTAACGTTTAATGAGGAAGTGTATATAGGAGCTCCACTCAATTACCCGACTGACGGAGGCCATGAAAAACGCAAAGTCTATTCCATGCGCGTGTGACATTTTGGTTGGGAAAATAATTTCCAAGGATAGAACATGTCATTGCCCATTGTTGTAGTACTGGGCATGTTCTCTTTTTTTCATTTCCAGGATTGTAACAGACAAGTTCCTTTTTTCATATTCGGGTCCTTTGACATAGTCTCCTTGTAATTTTCGTATAGGGGTCTATATTAAGTGTCATATGTGAGGGTAGGAACGACACAAAACATTGCTCCTTGTATGACACGGTGTCATCTTTTTTTATTGACTAGAACAGTAGATCATATATTATAATTACCCAATATTGTCTGCAGGCGATGCACAGCTCTTACTACATGTATAAAACAGGGAGCTGTATGGAAGCTATAACCATAGATCGGTACATGGAGTAATGTACCTCTCCATCCTCACCTACCTTCCAGTACCCCCAACCCCTCCAGCTGTAGCATCCTCCTGCATGCCCGCATACCTCATGACGAAGCTGACCCCTAGTGGTAGAGTGAGGAATCATTCA
This sequence comes from Harmothoe impar, assembly GCA_947462335.1. Classification (NCBI taxonomy): domain Eukaryota; kingdom Metazoa; phylum Annelida; class Polychaeta; order Phyllodocida; family Polynoidae; genus Harmothoe; species Harmothoe impar. Next base: position 55,773,632 of record OX381704.1, read on the forward strand.
GTGGCTGAAAGCTCACCTACTGGAGCCTGTACTCACCAAGGCCAGCTGCGGCAGAGCTCCCTTCCACCCTGGAGGCGCCCGGAGGGGTCCACCCCCGGTATGCACGTCCGTAAAGGGTACCGCGCCATGCAGGCAGCGAGTCTGCTAGCATACAGCAGATTACAGCCATATAATTTTGTTTTTCTTCATAATTTTGTCTTGTCATTTTACTAGTTATTACCTTATCTATTAGGTCGAAGCATGCATTGCTCCAGATTTGGAAAATGCCATGCTCACGCCGTATTGGATATAGTTTAATTTATGAAGCGTTTATTAGTTATTACTGATAATTTGGTCAAATTAGTTTTGGATAATATACAAAAGAACATATTTGACTAAATGTTTATTATTGATAACCGTTAAATTATCTCTCATTTATATTATGGGTAAGTTGTCAAATTAATATAATAACATACCTGTATAATATACACGTATGTTATGTATAAAAATTCCAAAGACTAGTGCAGGACTAAAGAGTTATTTCCTTCAAGACAAACACTCAATTAGGCATTGCTTCCGCCAACACCAAGAACACACAAACCAAAGAAGCGCCAAGAGGGAGAACAGCTTGGTGCGGTCAGACCAGGTAAGGTCGGTGTAGGCAGCCACCTGGAGGAGGTACGTGCCGCCGCCTCAAACACTGGAGGAATCAGGGGGAGGAGGGGGAGGGGTAGAGAGGGTGTTCCTCCTTAGGCAGTTTATAAATCTCCTTCTTGTGTGACGATAAGTTCACATGTGGGTGTACGAGGGTGCAATACACGTGTTCACTGGCGGCTGGTTTTAGAGGGATCATCGAACATACACCTTTACCGAAATGCGTAAGGCGGTTAAATATGATCCATACAACCTTGACTAATGCTTCGGTTTGGCCGATATTAGATGTTGGTAAACTTGTTAACCACATCTGTTCGGATAAAAGAGGCCATAGGAAAAAAAGGTCTCAGGAGTTGCAGTTCATACTTATCATGCCGTAGATATTTTTTGAGATGTAAGATATGTCTTCCCTTCTCAGTACTGTTCTGAGACCCATACAGCACCAAAGATCATGGTGTGCCATTGGCCTCCTGCGGCAACCCAAATCAAATTAGTCCCATTGTAAGAGCATGTTATGGATGGGTTCCCTGCCATCACGTTCTAAAGGCTGTCTTCGCCAATTTGGTTTATCTGAGCTGATTCTAAAGCCAAAGTCGTCATCAATTAGCCTAAGATCATGTACGCTTTATTCAAGAACAATTTATAACTTGTTGATCAACTTCAATCCTCACATCACATCTTCTCTTTCGGTCATCAACCCTGTATGCACGAATGCATCATACCGACTCTACGGAAATGTATCAACCCCGCAGGATCGATGTGATGTATATATATGCACCATGCGACCTTTAAAGGGTTAAGCCTTTTCATCCTCCAGGAGGATCCAGTTGAGGTTGGTGCTCATTCTCTTGTCTGTGAGCAGCATACGATGCTTCATACTGTAGACTCAGTAGTCTGAGCAGGTGGTGTGAGCAGCTCTCTGTGAATAGGGGTAGGCATGTGTGGCGCTGGAGGCTGTAGAACAGGGCTCAATAAGAAGAGTAATGTGAGTCTATTATAGCTGCAACACGCCATATCTCAGAAGTGCTCTCAGGTTATGGCGGCCTGGTGTTGATCCTCATGCTGCCATAAAATAACACGTATACAGGCCAAATATATTATCATCCAATGGTACATCAATGTATATTACGCATTTGGCCAAAATAGAAATTTATAGAACTAAGAAATATTGCTTTAGTATTTTCAAAAATCAATGATTAGCAACTTATAGATTTAGAGATTCGCTCCTTTTAATGGAAATTATGTTTTCCAATCTTTCGGGACGTGTGATAAATTGTAATAGCTAGGTCATAGAGCTAGTAAAGAAACTAAGCTAGACATTCTGAAAGGGGTTATCACATGGGTACCAGCTGTTACATAATGCACCGAAGAATTTTGCAGTGAATGCAAGAAATTATCCCATTGGTTGATAATGCATCCAGCTACACGCCTATTGAGATCAACCATCACGTTTAGTCCTCGTACACAGTAGCTATCCACCAAAATTGACCTTACACCTCCAACTCTTTAATAGCTGGTTGGTCAGAACGCTCGATTAGCACCGACCACAGGACCATGCACTGACCCCCAGCGCCGTGCCGGACACAGGGCGTGCCGCACTGACCGCCTGACCACTGCCCTGCTGACCACTGCCCCACCTTTACCCTCAGGTCAGGGGGAAACTACAGCCGGGGCGGACAGCTGTGACCCTCGGCCAACTTGCAGATTAGTCCAACTTTAATATGAAGTCGTATCGGGTCGATGGAAAAAGAGGGGCCCAAAGGAAAGGCCCGTTTCATCTCCAAGATTTTTTTGAAATGTATTTATCTTCAACCCAAGTGAAATATCATTGATATGTTTCAGCTTTTGTGAAAAGTGCTACTGCCTCACGGGATGTATTTGCACGTGGATAATCTAGTTTCTATCTTTATTTCCATTGGCCAATGGATGTAAGGGGAGATGGGATGGAATTTCCAATCCAATCAGACTTGTAAACGATGAGTGCAGTGGGAGATAGACCCTGATAAATAACCCGACACATAATCTACTCTCATTCCCCAGATCTTCCAGGCTGAAAGTTTAGAACGTCATTGCCTGACGCGTGTTTATCGTAGCCACCGAGTAACACTTTACGACTAAGTGGGTCAGAGTGAGAAGCTCAAGAAGTACTCCAAACAGACCTTTAGTCTTGTACATGGGTATACTGCAGGTGAATGCGTCACACTCTACGTCGAGGATAGTGCTGGGAGAGTGTAAGTTCATTTGATGAGCAGCTCAGGTGTGAGGGTGGGTAGGGGAGCAGCTCAGGAGCAACTCGTGAACCACATGCTGCTGGCGGCGGGCGGCCACTACCTTAGTGAGTGGAGTGAGCAGGCCGCAGACAGGTGCTCTACCCCTCTAGCTGCTCCACCCCTCACCAGGTGGGCCCCCTCCCCGCGGCTGCCCCCGTCCACTTGGCCGTACTACCTTCAACTACTCCTGTCGGTGCGTAAGCTACAAATACCGCAGGTAGCGGGGCGCCGGCTACACGCGTCTCGCCCACCTGACTGCATACCGCCACCCGGGGCGGCCCGAGCTACTGCCCGAGCAGCTCATCGAGCAGCTCACCAGCACGCCTATCTTACCTTATTCCATCATTTCACCCCGTGTAAAAATAACCCCGTACTGCAGCATAAACACCCCTCTGAAAATTCCAAGTTAACAAAAAATAACAAACATGCATAGCAGCCTCTGAGATGCCTGCAGGGTCTGCGGTCTGTGCGGTGGAAGGAATGCAGCTTGTCTGGAAATTATCCACAGACACGTCTTCCAACACTAACACAGTGGTGAAAACAGACTCAACAATGAGTAAATAGGACGCTGAATGATAACACCTCTATGTATCATAAATAACAGTAAAAACTGCATGTAGAGATGAGGTCCGCCTAATATAGGGTGGTGCTTGATACACATATTTATATGATGGAAAACGCATCTAAGTACTGAGAATATAAACTATTATCCCTCTATTTTATATGTTAATGCTACAGAGTTAGATTATATTAAAAGTATTTTAATTGTGCTCCAACTTGAACCTGGATTTGATATAGACAGTAAAGAGTAGCTCCAAGTCTTGAGTTATCTGCGTGTACTCCGGTGTGTACCTTTAAAAACGTGTAAACTACCAACGCTTCCCTCACCACCTAGCCCTATGTAGGTCACACTGTCGTCCACAAGGTTGGTGTAATCAATCTTGCACATTTTTTTTTCTCTATCAGAACCACATGTTCATTTCTAGGCATTGCCACCTAGAAGTTTCTCCGAAAATAAATCTCAATAGTTTTTTTTGTACCGTCAGAAAAGAAACAAGTGCCTGCATGTGAGAGCTTGGGGGTCTAGAGACGCGAAACAGGTTGGACGGATCGAGTAGGGTTTTAGTGGCCACCAAGTGTACAGCAAGAAAAAGATAGCAGCATCCGGGTTGGGTTTTTATTTCAGATTCCCCTATCTGCAGAGATTACACCCCTTACCTCAGAGGTTGGGGATCGATGTGTTTAGTGTGTGGACTCATAACCATGGAGCTGGTTGCATGGGGGCATAGCCTACACAGAAGTAAAGCTTTTAATAACGATGAGAGCCAGGATTAAAATACATATCTTTTCAACATGTCCATGCTAGGGTCTATATATTTTCTTTCATAAAGTGTCGTTTTTGAAATTTGCCACTTATTTTACAATAATATGAATGTGCGATTGCGGACGTCCATTGAATAAAAAGGGAAGAAAAATAATAATATTAAAGTTACTGAGAAGATTGAAACATTCGATATCCAGCTTTCTGAAACATTAAATTCAACTTCGTTAAACAAAGAGCATCGGATTCTGTGAAAATTATGATGGTTTTGCGTCTTTTAAGATAGTGGCTTCTTAAACCCCCAGCTCCCCTATATTAAGTATTGATCCTCGGTACATCCGATCCCAACCGGAGGGGCAGCAAGGAATGGGCCTTAGATGTCAGTGAATGAGGGCACAGTGTGACCTCTACAGGCACTCGCATATTTCAAAGACTTATATTGCAAATATAGAATTTCACAATGATGAACCAGAAGCCATAGGGGAAAAGGAGGCAGAGTGAGAGCTGCCACTATAGAACTGTTTACATTTACATTTACAAAACACCATGGCCGTTGGATATAGCAGAGTGCGTTTTAGTGTAACAGTACATGTACTCCGGAAACGGCACTGATACCAGTGATATATTGGTCTAGACACAATCAAATCCCCCTTGATGGTTTGGTAGGAGAACGGATGTTCAGTAAGTGCATGGTGACAGTATAATACAGTCAAATGGTAAGCATAATATGTGACGTTGTACATTTCAATTTGCCATGAAAGTCGTCTGAAATCGGCTGTTAATATTAAACGATGGAAAACGTTAACAAACTGACAAAATCCATACGTTCAATTTAGGACAACAGACATTCTCGATGTGATGGAAGTCGTTGTCTATTCTAGAATTACGACATCATCCCCTCTAAAACCCTGTCTCCTCCCATACCCCGATACAAAATTAATCTACTCCATTTATGTCCATGTCGATCATCCATGATCGTGACACAAATGATTTCGTGATGTTACAAGATAAACGGGTTTGTCCCTTATCAGAGTAAGATTACTTTATTATTCAACACTACCATGTAAAGCCTGCTATGAGTGTACAAACAACCTTTAACATGATTGCATGGTTTGGGTACTGGGCGGGGTGGGATGGACTGTGACCTGCTCCCTTAGGGAGGGAGCTAATTAATGTCATGAACATAAACGACATTAATCACATGTGGGCCGCACCTGCCCCATGCAGGGGGCGGCTATATACTATAATATAGACATGGGGGTGGACCACTAAGTTCGACACGGCGACATGGGTATTTGTCGGCTTAGTGTCATGCGACATGAGGAATATAAGTTATTATAAGAGATAGGGACATGGGCATTTCTTTTAATCAACATGGTGACATGGCCATTTCCAAAAATTTACAGGGCAACATGACCATTTCTTAAAATTGACGGGAAATGGGGACACCCCCCCCCCTTATCAGACCCGATAGGTAGCTGTAGATGGTACACTGATAATAATGGGCCTGGAAATGTTAGTCACTACGGACTACGTTTCTATAGTCACGTGAACGTAGAAAAAATGGCTATACCTAGTTAGTCACCTATGTCTAATGTAAGTTAGTCATATAGTCAACCTATAGTCAGCCATTAAATCGGCCGATTTGGGCTATATAGTCAAGTGACTGAATTTAATGGTTTCATGGTCTAAAGTAGTCACTATGACTAATAGATATAGTCAATTATGAGAAATAAGGGAAAGGCAGGTCAAGGTTCAGAAGGGTAGAGCAAGGCAGAGCAAAGCTATGTAGAGTAGAGCAGGACAGAGCAAGGCAGAGTAAGGCAGAGCAGAGTAAGGGAAAGTAGAGCAAGGCAGAGCATGGCAGAGCAGAGTAATGTAGAGTATAGTAGGGTAGATCAAGGCAGAATAAGGCAGGGCAAAATAATGTAGAGCAGGGCAGGGCAAAGCAAGGCAGAGCAGAGTAGTAGGGATAGGGCAGGGAAAGGGACAGGCTAGGATAAGGCATGGCAGGGGACAGGCTAGGATAGGTAGAGCAGGAGACAGGCCAGGATAAGGCAGGCCAGGGGACAGGCTAGGATAAGGCATGGCAAGGGACAGGCTAGGATAGGTAGAGCAGGGGACAGGTTAGGATAGTGCAGGGCAAGGAACAGGCTGGGTAAGGCATGGCAGGGGACAGGCTAGGATATGTAGGGAAGGTGACAGGCTAGGATAAGGCAGGGTAGGGGACAGGCTAGGATAGGTAGGGCAGGGGGCATGCTAGGATAAGGCAGGACAGGGGACAGGCTAGGATAAGGCAGGGCAGGGAACAGGTTGGGATAAGGCAGGCCAGGGGACAGGCTAGGATAGGACAGGGAAAGGGACATGCTAGGATGAAGCATGGCAGGGGACAGGCCAGGATAAGGCAGGCCAGGGGACAGGCTAGGATAAGGCAGGCCAGGGGACAGCTAGGATAAGGCAGGGCAAGGGACAGACAGGACAAGGCCTGTCAGGGGACAGGCTAGGATAGGTAGGGCAGGTGACAGGCTAGGATAAAACAGTAGAGCAGGGGACAGGTTAGGATAGTGCAGGGCAAGGAACAGGCTGGGTAAGGCATGGCAGGGGACAGGCTAGGATATGTAGGGAAGGTGACAGGCTAGGATAAGGCAGGGTAGGGGACAGGATAGGATAGGTAGGGCAGGGGGCATGCTAGGATAAGGCAGGACAGGGGACAGGCTAGGATAAGGCAGGGCAGGGAACAGGTTAGGATAAGGCAGGCCAGGGGACAGGCTAGGATAAGGCAGGGCAGGGGACAGGCTAGGATAAGGGACAGGCTAGGATAAGGCAGGCTAGGGGACAGGCTAGGATAAGACAGGGCAGGGAACAGGTTAGGATAAGGCAAGGTAGGGGACAAGCTAGGATAGGGCAGGGCAAGGGACAGGCTAGGAAAGGCATGGCAGGGTACAGGCTAGGATAGGTAGGGTAGGGGGCATGCTAGGATAAGGCAGGGCAGGGGATAGGCTAGGATAAGGCAGGGCAGGGAACAGGTTAGGATAAGGCAGGGTAGGGGACCGGCTAGGATAGGGCAGGGCAAGGGACAGGCTAGGATAAGGCATGACAGGGGACAGGCTAGGATAGGTAGGACAGGGGACAGGCTAGGATAAGGCAGGGCAGGGGACAGGCTAGGATAAGGCAGGCCAGGGGACAGGCTAGGATAAGGCAGGCCAGGAGATGGGCTAGGATAAGGTAGGGCAAGGGACAGACTAGGATAGGTAGAGCAGGGGACAGGCTAGGATAGGACAGGGAAAGGGACATGCTAGGATGAAGCATGGCAGGGGACAGGCCAGGATAAGGCAGGCTAGGATAAGGCAGGCCAGGGGACAGCTAGGATAAGGCAGGGCAAGGGACAGACAGGACAAGGCTTGTCAGGGGACAGGCTAGGATAGGTAGGGCAGGTGACAGGCTAGGATAAATCAGGGCAGGTTACAGGCTCCTGTGTAAGCCTATTATGCTCTGTCAGTCTAGACATACACTGTTCATGTATTTCTATGTTATCAAAATTTGAACAAAATACCATGATTACTCTATCAAACATGAGAACTCATGCACCCTATAACATCTTAAGTTGTCATAGACAACTGTAACATAACATATAACAAGCAGGGATATCCATAGAACAGTGGTTTAGAAGAGGATGTGCCTACCTGAAGTCCATGGACCATTCAAATTTGAATCCTAACTGTTTCCTGTGCACACATTCCTGTGACATCATCAATTTGTGTGATCCACATATAGTCACTACTGACTATCTTATGACTAATATGTGACTAAGTTGTATAGTCCCCTGACTACGGGGGTCAAAATATGGTGGTATAGTCACTACTGACTGTAGGTATTATTATCAGTGTAACAGCCTACACAGTCTGAGTAGAACTATGATCAGCGTAAAAAGGGGCGTGTGGCATTCTTAGCATGAAGGGACGAACTGAATCAAGTGCCTGGGCATTTACATACCTCGCACATCTTAACTACATACCTCGTGTATTCTCAAGTGTAAATGGATTCGCTTATAGTTTTGTGATCGGATTTAAGATAGAATGAGAAAGAAAGAAACATGGGTTCGAGCACAGAGCGCCTGGTATATGAAATAAGATTACACAGAGAAAAGAAACAGCGTCAAAAGGGAGTCCAGGTTGCTTCCAGAATGACTCCTCTCTGGCTGACCCAAGGGAGTCACCTGGGGAGTCATATGACCCAAAGAGCTATATGACTCCCCCGGTGACTCCCTCAGGTCAGCCAGAGAGTCACCTAGGCTCCCTTATGCGACCTGGACTCCCCTAAACAGGGGAGTCATTCTGGAGTTTGAGTTTGATTTTCGTTTATTTATCCTGAACGCTTATGTGGGGCCAGGCCCCGTCTTGCCAGCATCCAGCTCAATGGCAGTCCTACATGTGTTTCATATAAGATGTTACAATCATAAGACATAACGCTGTGTTGCAGCGGTTATGCACCAGGATTGCCGATGGTTCTGTGCTTTACAGAAATCTTACCAGTGTTTTTTAATGTTGAGGCTAATAGCCAATAGAAAGAACAAAGATAGGCAACCTAGACTCCCTTTTGACGCTGTTTCTTCTCTCTGTGTACCAACAAAGCAACATTAAGACATTTCACTCCATATCATTTATGGCATGTAAATGGCGAGGCACCTTTTACAGTTCTGGTGCTCAGTCTTTGCGAAAACATGCAGGACAGTGGCAATGTCCTTCTAAAATGCCGCCGGTCCAGCAGATGTACAAGTGTAGCAGGACCGAATGTCCAGTCACATGTTGGGCTTTTCTGAACTAGAAGAATTCACTTGAACTTCCAAAGCTGAAATATGCTGTGTAAAACTATATATCTGTCCTGATTTGGCCATCAATGCTCTCAAAAAAAATTGTAATTTTAATGGACAAAACTCTTTTATACCTAAAATGCTGAAATCATCAGATATGTGGCTATCCAGTCCTCCAAAAATGTAGCCTTTAACATTGAAAATTTGCAGGACCGAATGTCCTGTGGGATGAAAAAGTTTTCGCAATGACTGGGTGCTTATTACAACCACAATTTTGTCGTTTATGGGAGAACTACATACCTTCTATCTAGGTCTACAGAAGACCAAAGTATTATGATCTATTGGCTCAGTGACCTCTTCGAACATTTGTCAAGCTACATAGAAAGGGTACTTTCACTTAGATTCGGTTTATTACTTGCTAAATGGTGATGCATTGAGCGTTCGAAATTGATTAGTTGAGCCACATTTCTGACAAATTACAGTTACCAGCTTGTCCGTTTGTGTCTTCAGCCCATAGATATGTGTGTACATGTACTATTATTAAAGGGCTGGGTTTCTTGATACTAAAATGATGAGGTGTACCTTGGTACAATCAACTACGTTTCAGATAGAGCATAGGGTCCACGTGGCCAAGTATTCTGGAAACCACCGACAAGTTCGGAGAATAGATACGAGGTGGCAGCACCAATCAGGCAGAGACTCGCATGGTTTGACAATGACAAGATCTACTTAGATTAGCTAGGTTAAAAGCTAGTTGTTGCAAAAGGATATTTCTTACAACTTAAAGAACGGGTAGTGAACCCAAGCAGTAAACGCATTTGTAACATGCCATATTTCTTAGCTGAGAGGCTATACACAAAATGTATGTAATATTCATGTCTCGACTTGTGAAGAAGTAGCTTCGTGTGGTACAGGTGTGCCGTAATATACGTTATACATCATGTATAGTATAGCTGCTGACGTGTTGCCTTGTTATATGTTGTAGAAGTGGCGTATGGCAGTGTGGTGACGTTAAAGAACTACAGGACTGGAGGAGGTTACCTCCACTCCCACCTCCACCTGTACCCGGAGAACGTCGGCTCCAGACAACAACAGGTAGGAACCCATACACCTACCTACCGGCCAGACTAACGAAGCCCTCCACATGTTTCATAAAACACAGTAAAGCTCCTCTGTTAAAAATATTTTTAAAAAACAACACCTTCCCCCGCCCTCACAGTTCAGATGACCACTATATTATACTTGTATTTTATCATTCATTTGAAATTATTAAAGGCGCACTGAACCCACGACGTCATTTGCGTACAAAACTCGGCAGGGTTAGGTCCTGGGTTGAGTGCGCCTTTAAGGCCACTCTTGTGTAAAATTGCAATACTATATAGACGATGATAAAACATATAGAATCAAGAATTGATTGGGAAGGTTTGTAATTTCATCTTTATTTAATTGCCAGGTGACGGCTTACGGCCACAAAGACGACAACAATAAGTGGATTATAAAGAAGTACAACAAGCCGGCCAATACGACAGAGGACCCTGAACTCGTCATGAATGGGGACCTCGTCAGGCTGGAGCACCTCAGGTGAGCGACTCACGAGCACATGATAAAACAAGTCCACAGATTAGAATGTGGACCTTGTCAGGCTACAGTACATAATATGACCAGTTGAGGAGTAGACATAGTAACAAATACCAAGTTTAGAATAGGGTAGATTCACCTAGAGTCGGGCACATACCTTGAGACGGACACTTGATTTTGGGGTTATTCAAGCATCATCAGCTCTTAATTTGTGAATAATAGTAAAGTTTGAATGTTTTTCTTTCCAAAACACAAACTATAGAAGTCGTATAGTACCAATATATAACCTCAAATTCCAGTGTCCGTCTCAGGGTATGTGTTCGACTCATGGTGAATCTACCCTGAGTACCTAACTGGAGTCAAACAATACTTTCCTATACAAATCATGAAAAGAATGCACATGCGCCATCATACCTAACCCTCTGTAGGGGTAATATTATGCCCTCGTCAAACTAGAATGGCCCCTTTTAATTTCCATCCCCTGCCACCCATGGCTTAATATTCAATTGAAGTGCATCATGAGCTAAAAACAGGGCCTTTGCAATGCTAAGCCCTCACTCTTTTAAAGGGCCAGAGTGTTTTGCAATACTTGTGAAACTTAAGAAAGATATTTTTACTAAAGTTGTCTATTAGATCGGCGTTTCTACCACCCACTATGACAATTGACTGAGTAAATTAACGATTATTTCAGGTTATTTCAATGTGGTTTTGCATCTTCCTATTTATACCGCACCCCCGGCATCCAGGAACCACATATTTAAAAGTGGCCCTTTTCACATCAGATCACATTTCAAGCTGTTTTATGACTGTTGGCAACAAATTGCTCACTGGCCTTTGAGTTTAGTTGTTATCGGTTTCTCTTCGTTTCATCCTCGTTACCGCAGGTAATGAGATAATTAAGCTTATGTTGGTGCGGTACAAATGATGAAAGAGCTCAACTTACTGGTGCAAAATGATGAAAGAGCTCAAATTACTTTATTTTTCATGAAGGTTGCTGGACACGTGGACTGTTTTTTCCTTGTTATTGCCTAATGCACCCACCCACTCACATTGACCAACTGATTGCAGATACAGGATGAACTTGAATTGCATTTAGTTACCGGCAATACGCTAAACAGATACGACATATTTGTTATCAGAGATAGTCCGCATGCACTCTCAGAACAGTGTGCTACGTTTACACACTTATCAACACACTTTTCTGCAGCCACTTTTAACACACATTTTGGTGTAACACACTACCCACTACGCACTCTTTGCCAAAAGTGTGTCGATCTCAAAAGTGTGTTGCAAATTTGTGTGTAGAGCTCCCTATGCATGTTCCCGTAACACACTGTTCTTAGAGTGTGGCATGAACAAAGGGACGTGTACTTTGAGAAAATGAAAAATAGGAAAAGGCTTCGGGAGGGGCGTTATGGCAAAAGAGAACATGTACTTTGGGAGGCCAGTGATTCAGAATAAAGAAGTTCTAATGCTTTGTTTTACACTTAGGGGGGGGGGGGTTACTCTCTGTCTCTCTTTTATGAGGCATGTGGATTTTATCGATACCGCACGACGAGAACAAAGTGATTGTTTTCATGAACTAACGACCACAGCTAATTAGGTCATAGGCCCCTACAATTACCACGTCATTGATTTAAGAGCAGCGACCCAGTTATTGACCCCCAACTGGGGGCCAATTGTAGGATCTTATTAACAATATTGAGCTGTGCCCAACTAGGAAATTGCCAGGCGAAGGTTCATACTATGCATGTCTAGATTAAAGCTAAGATAGGTTCACCTTCATGTGATTTATATTAGGAAGTGACTCAGTTAATCCACTCTGGTATGTACTTACAGGACGGGTATCCATGTATTTTACAGGGGTGATTGGACCCAATGATACTGGTGTACATACTTTGGGCTAACATATTTGATTATTAGCTCGGATACTAGTTGATAGGAGTGTTTATTTTCACTGTATGATGTTCATGTATACAAGTATGCGTCACTCGGTATTGCACTATCTTTCAAAACTTTGTACTAGCCTTCAAACTGAGAATCGTATACAAAACATGACTTGTATAGGTTGTCCATTTAGTTCATTGCTGCTGCCCCTTCAAAGTGGTCTTGGTATCGACTCCTTTCTCTAACATATAACTCTCTTTGTGAAATGTACACTGGTGCATGGATGAGAACTCCCCAATCGCTAGGCTGCAGCATGTCCCTGGGTAATAGGGGTAAGTCATACTATGTGGCAGTGTCTCACGTTATAACTCGGAAATAAAACATACCTGACAAATGAAATGACGCAGACAAACACAGTTTGACAGGTCAGAAGGGAACCTTACTCTCCTGAGGAGAGATCAGATATCCGATACCCGAGTCTGGATGCCAGTTCCATGTACTACTGACAAGTAGTAGTACCAAGGGGTGGCACCAGAGGGCGCTCTAGTAGTCCACACAAAGCATGCAGAGGGCAACTCTTCATAGAAGGATGTCGGATATAATGATTATGGCACAAGAAGCTCTCAATGCCATTCCACCCTCCACTGAAGTGTATATTTACAATATAATGTGTTATGTTACGTATCAGATACGTATGGCAGGGTGAAATCAACGTGAGGAGAACTTTCAGTAATGAAAGAAAGAGAGAAAAGGTACCATTTATAGGGACTGTACACATGTTGAATTATACCCACAAGCGATTAATAAGATGTAAAACACAAAGGACAGTTATGTATATATAATGTACATTGTCAGATAAGATATATAGTGGTATGTTTCTTTCTCAGCACACGACGAAACTTACACAGTCATCGGCAGCCGGCCCCCATAACACAGAAGCATTACCAGGTCACATGTTACGGCAACGTAAGTCTTATGTATTCTTTACAAATATGCATTATCATCAAATTATGTTTAAGTTCATTTCTAATGACTTATGATAACTTATTGTAATGAACCATTGTATGAATGAATTGTCCTAACTCACATACTTCTCTGAGTAATCTGTGCTGACAGCCCATATTAATGTTTCATCTACAGTGTATTATGTCCTGTGGTTTACCTCCGTTTACCAAACATATAATACTGCTTCTTGTGTTGTTGCTATGTGTCTGTGTGTCACACTACTACTCATGTAGGAGTGTCATTAGTGACCACGGCCCATCAGTGCACCCTGCTATTACCGAGGTAATTGGTGATAATGAGACCGCTATTTGTGCTGATATATCTGCTGTCTACTCCCGACGCTGATAACATGGTCACAAACTACAGATCCATGCATACTGATAAAACACATTACCGGCATCATTTTGGTGCCTGTCCTGTGGTTGTTTGGGTGTTGTTGATTCAAATAAGGATTGGGGTTCCCCTTCGTGTTACTTCCCAGAATTTGTGGCATACACTCGTAAGCTATTGAAAGGAAATATAAAAATTCCGGGTGAAACGTCACATATCCTGTCCAACACGCTCCAAATAAATACGATTATGTTTAGGATAATTCCTATGAATATATGGATGGGTTTGTGTTCAGGAGCACTGTAGTAGTGAACTGCTACATTCTCATGGGCCTATTCTAAATCACATCTAGTCGCCCTAAAAGCACAGGAGGCATACTGTTTGGATAAACTGAATACATGTATAAACAATACACTTCAGTTGACTATTAATTCGTGAAGAGAAAACATGATTTGATTGATGTATAATGATAAGCAATATACGTATGTCAACAGTGTCAATTGAACTTTCTTTTTCTTTGACAGAATGTTTGAGACATATGATCGGTGTGGTGAGAAATGTTACTATGTAAAGTATATCTTGTTAGATACTATAATAATATGTATCTTGTTCAGGACGGTGAGGGTGACTACAATGACGTGTTTAGGTTGGAGGTGAGTGGTACTACAGGACTGGCCCCCCTGTTCACGGTGCGTTCCACCTTCCGCCTCGTGCATGCGGCTACCGGCTGTGCCGTCCAGTCACACAGCAAACAGCTGCCCAAATGGTGAGTACTTCACTCCAACTCAGTATTATTGACTCAGGGTGTAATTAACCCTGAGTAATATACACCTACCAATTTTGCATTTTAAGACTATTTTGTTACATAGGAGAATTGTTATATTTCGGTTATCATTCGACATAGAGACATGTGGAAAAACCCATGACATAGGCAAGATCGGGGGACAGCATTTTCCTCAAAAATTTTTCTATAAAACTCAATTTTTCTTCAAAATATTGAACTGCGATCTTCACGAATTTATTTCTCTCTTTTGCTATTATGGAAATGTACTAAACCAAATCTATCACCCGCTTCGGACACCCATAGACTTCAAGGCTTAAGCGTTTTCAACAGAAGATAGAAATGACTTTTTCAGCGAATTTGCCCGTATTTCTCTCTTTCTACCCCCAAACTGGGCAAAAACTGGGCACATTCTACCACCAGTCTAAAACACACAACAGAAAAAGTGGGACATGTAAACTGTCAGATGCAGAGAATGAATTTAGGTATGATAGCACAAACAAGGGGATCACAGATCACTTCCAAATTTTACAATAACACATTCCAAACACAGAATACGGGAAAATATCAACCCCCAACACCCCCCCTCCCCCCTCCCCCTATTTTCTCCCCACCTCCTCCCCACCTACCCATAACTATATTTTAAATGAACCAGAAGAGGTGGAAGTGAGGCTAGCACATGCCACACGTCGAAGAGTGGCGCCACTGGTACTTCTTGTACTGCGCGAGATGTCAACGTGTGCAGACGAAATTGTACCACCCGTATCTCTGCCGTTTATCGTCCGATCGACTCGCTTTTTGATAGGGACAAAAGGCGGTACATGCCCGCAGCCTGCAACTGTCGCTCACACCCACCTGCACACCCACACCCACCTGCTCTCCCACACCCCCCGGCTCACCCACACCCACCTGCTGGCCTGAAATGGAATAACATACATGTATGACACATGACTTGAGGGTGCTTTTTAACAAGGAATTCATTTCTGGTGCCAGAATTGACCAATGAATGATGATAAGGGAGCACTATATCTAAGTACATGATAAGCTCCAGCTCCAGCTTACCCTGAGTCATCTGTGAGGCCACTCACACGCTCAATCTTATGTACACTGTTGTAGACGTAATACCACCCCCACCCCCGTCTAATAACCGCCCCCTCATCTTTTGTAGGCATATTTTAGACTAGAAAAAAGCCTGAATTTAAGGATTTTGACAATTAGACCATTATGTACTGAAATATGAAAATGGTTTTATGAGTGCCCAGGGCCCTTTAATATTACATCAAATACGGGACTACATCATGTAGTACATCATGGCATGTTTAATGTCATAGCATAAGTGGATAGAAACTGACAGAGAAGCCCACGCCCATGATCTACCACATCACGACAGAGTGAGGTACATGCCAGTTAATTTCTGAAGCATCTTCACAAGATGTATGAAAATTCTGACCACATTGCAGTGCACACCCGTGCCCTACGGGTAGCCATAGAAATGGACAATGCATTCGGAACCCCGCGCAAAAGCCAAGAAACAAAATGAATGTCATTTTAATTTTAAGAAAATGATACATAACAAAACGGTTCTCTTTATGCTCTGATGATTGCACTATCATGATACAGTTACTCATAAGATATCGCAACAAACTCAGTTCCCTTTCTCCTAAATGATAACACTTGTCCAATTTGGACTATTAGTGTTACAGAAAGATTTGAGAGAAATTGAAAACTCGTATGCAGATCTAATGACAAAAAGATGTCATTTAGCCAATGTATTCCTCGTTTTGGCGACTTCTGGCGTCAAGAAGATGTCTGATAAATCAATACCCAGCATCATTTTGATTTCATGTGTCAATAGCCAAGGTCCACAGCTGTCGACTCTTAAAAAGGGTGTTCCCAAAGACAGGGAGTCTAATTTCAGAGCAAGGAATCATCATTGAATATCTTGTCTATGAAGACAGGTGCATCTGGCATATTAGCTTGATTAGAGTCAGATAGAAATCATGTCACATGTTCATTAATTCACACGTGCATTTCGGTCATCCATATTGAGCCTCTAGATTAGCGTTTTAAAATAGCACAGGTAGGGAAAATCGACGTTTTAATGTGACTAACAGATATTGAAATGTCATTTCGGTCCTGACCAATGGGAATGAGACCCAATTAATCCCTAATTGTGTGGCAGCCATGGTGAGGAAATACCCTTTATACGTGCCCTCCCCCTCCCACATGCACGCACACATATCCGATACATGCATCTATAAGTTACCATGGTAACATACCGTGGCAGCTGGTCTATAACTTATAAGGGTGTACAGAACTCACCGGCAGCAGCTTGACACTTAAGGTGATCCTTCAGCCAGGTCAAGTGGACGCCGACCTTTGCAATTATCAGGCAATTGGCCTTGTAGGCGGAGGAGGAGCAGTTGAGCAGCTCAACTCCATGTCCCAATTAAGGAAGGCGCTAAAAAGGAGCTGCTCGGAGATGGAATGTCACGCCTGGAAATGTCACCGCTATTTGTGGTTGCCGACCAAACAACCAAGACTTTCTGTTCTACGGTATTTTGAACATGAAAATAGACCGCAGATGATGATAATGATATCTCCTGCCTTCCTGTTTACTGTTCAAAAGTTTGTTTATATTTCGGAGTTGCTCTTTTGGGGGGTTCGCTTTTACCAAACAGTTTTTTGTTTAAGGAAAACTGACAAGTAAATCACCAATGATTTTCCCCATGGATTTTAACTGACAACAGATTTAATTGGTTAAATTTGCGAGTTAAGCCCTTTTTCTAATCTATAGTGTGTGAATATAAGAAATCGGTTCTGAGCAATGATGCGCTACCTATTATATTTTAACGAGGTTTAAAACTTGTTTTATGGTGGGAAATCTTGGTGTTTGGGAGTGAATATCTCACCAAATATAGATGTCCCCAAACATGGGTAAAATATTTGTTGTTCATCGATATATTCACACATCAGTTTACAAGCTACAGTTGGCCAAGAGATTATTGTTATTTTAAATTGAATTGACTTTCTTAAAGTTAAATAGTAATTAATACGCAGTCAAAGAGTTGAAGTTTAGTTTTCAGATGTATGTAGTGACGCATATAAGTATTTTCAACAGTAGGCTACCAATGGTTTTTGTGTCGTACGCACGGCGTCGGGTATGCGAAAAATGAACAATGGCTATATCATAAAGAATTTATTATCAGTAGTAAGGTTTTACGGCAGAATGCCATAAGTGTGGTGTATCTGTCTTAAATGCTATTGCCATACATGTATCATATTGAATATTAGAGGACGTGTTGATCTTTAATGCTAATTCTCCTCCAGGGCCTGGGAACAAATGGAAGTGACGTGTAACCCGAACCCACGAGATAAAAAGACGTTATGGAACGTCGAGGAAGTAACGGATGCACGACGTAAGTCAACACTTTGAATATGACATGCTGCGATGTCATATTCCCACTAAATTTACAAAAGCAGTTTTCTATTTTGTACTTTTCTTCTCACATCAGCATATAGCACTTCATCCCATAACGGTTGCTTCCTTTTATCTAAAATCACAGCTGATCTGTAAATGTTAATCTTCTGCAATGTATATCTTGCTCTTTCAGTACCTAACCGCAGCTTCACTGTATACGCTCCTAGTTTCCTCCACAAAGTCATAGAGTCACATGCAGTTATGGCACAGGTAGGTTATCTGCTTTCAGGAATGGTTTTAGGTTTAATCATATTTCACTGGCATTTCTGTAATTAATTAAATGAGTCTTTACACAACTAAATCTCCCAACAAAGAAACAATATACATGTACTGCCATTAAAGCATTAACTGGCATTCTCACTGCCTTTCTAACAGACAGACAATGCATGTGTTTCGTATACAAGAGTCGCACTTATAGTTATACACAAAGCTCTTGTTTTCCAGGGGAACAGTGGGCTCAAACCTAAAGAAGGAGAGATTACTTCCCGTCCCTGGCAATGGCCGCTCAATTATAAGGTAAGATTAAATGAAATGTCCTTGAATCAATGGCATTCTACACAGGTACAACGGCCATATTAAGTGCTTTCCTTCTTAAGTACTACCTGTGTACTTGAAAATGCATTAGAGAGACACATTTGGCAGATCTCCATGTTCATCTTTAGCTTGTCTTCACAAGCACAAGCTATCAGATCCAACCTTTCACGAGTGTGGTACAGATGCTGTTTAAAAGGGAAATCATTAATTAATGAATAGATTAAGTGTGAGGCTAATGGGAAGGTACCCTGCCAGCTGCTCTCCAACAGCGGCAGCATGTAGTAATACACCCTTCAGTAACACCATCTTGGTGTTATCGGATTCTCCAAAGTACAATATCTAAATGGAGGTGTATTTTTTTTTTACATGAGCAGCTTATCCAGCCCGAAACACTACTTTGGATTCTAGTCCTTGTTTTATCTGTGACGGTCCTGCTTGCTGATAATAGGTTGGCCTGTATCTGCTCACACCTCCTGCTGAATGGAGATGCAGTAGGGTGCTACCAATAGGGTGCCCTATATACACACATCACCTAAAAGAGAGATCAGCCTTGTGTTGAGTTGCTCCGGAAGCCATAAGCTCCCCCTTGTCCAATTTCAAACAGAAATCTGGCATCCGTTTGTGCATAAACGGAAGCCATCCGGACGCCTCCTACTTTTTTTGACGAGTTGCGTGGACAGGTCTGTGTCATGGATCTCCTCGTAAAATACCCCAGAACGTCAGGTAGGAAAGGGCACAGGGATCCAATGGCGTCCACGGCCAACAAATATTAAAGATGAAATAATGCTTTTGACAAGAAATGTCCCCAGACACAGGCCCAGAAGATGCCAAAAGGTCCTTCGGAATTCGGAAACAAATATTTATCTTTTTGTTTCTTGTTATAACCGTTCAGATTAATACTCCTACGGTCTAAATAATATGTTGCCTTTGATGAATTGTAACTTTACGAGGTGTGAAACGAATGCCTATGCTCTATTGTAATGGAATCTGCACACATGTGTCACTTTAGAAATGCTAATACTTTAATTGAATATTTTGTGATTAAGCTGTGGGCCAGAAATAACCTGAACTCTGTTTTTAATCCCTTTGTCCAACGCAGCTATCAATTATGTTTCTGTTTCTCAAACAGAGGTGAGATGTAACCTAATACTCAACCATCAGGTAACGCAATGACCAATCTTCAAGTTGGCGGCAGGTACTAGAAATGTGCTCTAACTACCCCTTTTCTAACATAATCAGGCCAGGAGCAAACTACTTCAAAATGCTCTACCCTTTATTGTCATGATGCATGGATGCAGCCCTTGCTAGTAGACTCCCCTGGTCTGCATTTATGCATCAT
Organism: Harmothoe impar; assembly: GCA_947462335.1. Classification (NCBI taxonomy): domain Eukaryota; kingdom Metazoa; phylum Annelida; class Polychaeta; order Phyllodocida; family Polynoidae; genus Harmothoe; species Harmothoe impar. The sequence continues at coordinate 55,793,601 of OX381704.1, forward strand.
GACGACAAAGGACATGACGCATTAAAGCACCATGTCGTCCGTACAGGGTTAACATGTATACATCATGTGGTTTCAGGGTCAGCCCTTCTCCGGTGGTGACCAGCGGGTGTACCTGTTGGGTAACCCCGTGCTGTGGTGGGGGAACCTGGTGGTAGGAGCCCTCTTCCTGCTGTTTGCTGCCCTCCGTGCCGTCCGCCGTCAGAGAGGGGTCGCATCCAGCCCAGCAGACCAAGGTAGGCCACATCCCCCGCTGTTATCTGTCACTATAAATAGGTGAAGATCCATGTTGTGTATCATACAGGTAACATTTTCTGAAACGGTAATAAATAAAAAGGTAACACCTATTTCCCTTGATTGAACTCCCGACACATTATCACACATTGAGGGGTGATATACATCGATTTGGAAACCACTGAAATACAGTAACGTATGGTCGGGTTTCCTATTGTTGTTCCCAACAATGAATATCTGAGGTAAATCTGTTCCACTCAGGCATGCAAAACTGTCCTGTCTTATTGTGCCCCATTAATGGACCTACTCTCGCTACCAGGTCACATACCTTATGACCCTGGGTCAGCCCTGTCCATTCTGTACCACCGTCTAGATCACCTGATGCACATTGTCATCAATTATAACCCTACCTACAAACTACACTGCTGTGATGCCTTCCTGGTTTAGAGTATGAGGTCGAAGTAACATCAGTATCAATTCGTTTTTGTCATTGATGATGGTTACCCATTATTTGGTTTGATTTTGACCAGAAACTTCTAGAGGACCCCCGTGGATAAATGTGCCGTTAAATATTCATGGGCAGTATTTTCATGCGGAAAGCTGTATATCATAATGTGAAATTCCTGGTTTTCGTTGTACCAATAGCTGCTCTATTCCGACACCAGGAAACATATGTAAGGCTTTTGGTATTCCGCTGTATATGCTCCAGTCTACAGGCCGCCATAAGTCAGCCCTAAGGTAACGAGGAAATCGTTAGAAAGCTGTGCCTCATGGTAAGGGTTATTGGGCCTCTACAGCAGGGCATCTCTGTGGGTGGTGCTGGTGGTTTGTATAACTGTGCCCCTTATCCATGTTGTGGTATTGATATTGCAAAGGGCGTGTTGCAGTGCTGAATAATGCAGTGTAATACTGTATTGGGACCACTGGGACCCTGCCTTTATAACGTGGCGATGGGGAACACATAATCTAATAGGTGTGCTCATAGTGAAGGAAGTGCCTATAAAAGTGTCCTCGCAGAACATAAAAGCTGACAGTAAAAAGTGTCCATCACACAGAAAAAGTGACCATAAAAAAGTGTGCATCGCAGAACAGTAATCCGGTTAAATATGAATAGCCTTTGGTGGGGTTGGTGTTAAACATGTGTACAAGGAGCTGTAGAAAATATTGAAATAAGTCTTTTGTGAGTTTGCCTGTGCAGCTCTAAATTAAGATAGACAATGATTCACCCCAGCTCAAGCGGATATCCTTTTGTACTATATATTTGCGCCTACATCTCTAGGTGAATAGTACAGTAGAATTAGTTCACTCAAGTACAAAAGCACTGTTAGATCAATACCAGAACAACTCGTTTGTGTAGCGTCTTCTCTCTGCATCAAAGGATAAAGTCCTATACACCAATGCACTCAATTTAGCATGGATGCAACAATATATATGTTTTTATCAAAGTCGATGAAACTAATCAAGTAAAAGGTATGATATGCTTCAAGGTCGGAATTAAAAGGGGATCCCATTGTATGCATGGTCTTATTCTTATGTTCAATTGATTCATATGGCTTTTGACAAACATTACCATGGGCCACAGCTCAATACATTTTTGCTACTGTAAGTCCATTGATCTCAATGAATAAAGGGAAATCCGCCAGTCGTATCACATTGAGTAAACCAATACATTCTCTTACATTGCGTTTAACTGGAATGCAATGGTAACACTATTGATTGGCAGAATAAGTACAAGATATCTGGTGAGACCCCCTTTATGATAAGCAAGTGTAGATCGTCCTGTTGATATCTGATTTCTAATGCTGTGGGCTCGTTCCCGAGACGGCGCCCAATGCTACCTTTGTGTGGTTGGGGACTGCCCCCTCCAGGGCAGCAACATGAGAGCTGCTCATTGTGCTGGGTGTATGGGGGTGGGTGTTGCAGGCATGGAGCAGCTCAAGTATCCGCTGTATAACACTGAGAGGGGCCAATTGATGTTTCAGGGGGGGGGGGGCATTCTGAGTACTCATCACCCGTTGACACATGGTGCATATATCCATAATGAAGGGCACCACAAGTGAATATGAAGGTAATAGATGGGCCTCGTCTTATTACTTGCAATTCATTGTTTCGATGGTTTTAATATGGCAAATGGGGACATTGTCTGCTGTGTATAAACATGTTTTTGTTACTGAAGTGGGTATTTATATTACTCAATGCATCTCCACACATTGTGGTACCCCCGCCATTAGCAGCAATGGTGTCTCTTTTCTGATTTTATAATTCTGTAGAAAACAATATATTTATGTTGAATAAGACTGAATGAGTAATGGGACAAAGGATGATAATTCGGAGTTACTGTGACTGTTGACTCAGGGCATGCATGTAGGTCCCCTTCTTCTCTCCCACCCTATTAGAAAGAGGGGTAGGTCATACTGGAGTTACTTCAGTATCAATATATTGACCAAAGATATCTCTTCGATATCTCTATAGAGCACTACCCAAGAAACAGATAGCAAAATACAAAGAAGTTTCTATTTAATATGTAGTTACAATGTTTCCTTCTCTGAGTCACCTGTGATGAAAATTACATGAGATTATTCCATTTGACATCCATTTGCACCTATGGCGCAGGTGGTTAATTCAATATTGTATTGTAATAAATACAGGTGAGCACACAGTACCCTTTCAAGGGTGGTTTTTTTTTCTAGTTGTAGATATATAAACAAATGAATCCTTACAATTGTCCCATTTGTGTTCTCTGCTTGATATACGTCGTACGGTCGTGGTGTGATTGTGCAGTCCATTAGGACAGCGCGACCCTTTGGGTGCAGTGCCACAGGTTCTCAATGCTCTGTGTTCATTGAAGGTCCTTAGTGCTTAATGCGTGGATAACCAACCGTTGTGTTAATGCTGGTGTATTGCCTCTGGGTGTGTAAATTAGTCTTTTCTTCTTAGTTCTGCATCTATCCTTACCTTATATTACAGCTACCCTTCTGCCATATTGCTTATAAGGTTATCCCTCCCAGACTCTGCTCATGTTATGTTATGAACTGATGCATACTCTTACCTTTTGCCCCATAGGTGGGACAGACCGGCTGTTTGATGCTGGGTGCTGGCTACTGCTGGGTTGGCTGTTGCACTATGTACCTTTCTGGACTATGGGTAGAGTGTTGTATTTCCACCACTACTTCCCCAGTCTCCTCTACAGCTTCATGCTCACCGGTAAGATACATTTGTACCTCTAGATTGTAAGGGGGATTCATATCTACAGTTGAAATCATTGTAAAAATAGTGATGTCATTATCATCAATTGAATGTTGTTGGGGTTGTTGTTGGAATTTTTTCAAAACAAATTAGTCATTGAATATTCAGTGCGGTCCGTTCTGCCCACTATCCCCTGGCTTTGCTTCCGGAACCCTAAGGCCACCTACCAGATCTAAATTAAGATGCCAGAAAGTGTTTTGTCAGGTTTTATCCTAATTTTAACACCATTAAATGTTTCCCTTCACTCAGGTGTGACGCTGGACTACATTGTGACGTGCCTCAGTTCGCTGGCCGGACCTCGCCTCAGCTGGGTTGTCCACCACACCCTAATTGGTGCTATATTATCAGTGGTCGTATACAGGTCGGTGCTTCTTTGTGGATGGTATTTTAAGAGTGCAATCGAGTGTTCCTCGCCTAGTAACTTTCGATAAGGCCACTCAAAAAAAAAGTTGTTTCTCATCTTTTTTTTAGATTTTTATTGAAAAATCTGTCAAAAAATGAAGAAATATTGGCATATTCGGTATCAAATTAAAGCTTATACTGTCAATAATACAGAGCGCTAGGAATAATTTGCATTATTATAACTTGTGCAGATCAATTAACTCTTAAGTGCTAGAATATGGAAATTGTGCGCGAAAAGTCTTAATTTCCCTCGTCATATTTTTCACTGCCCAGTGATGAGAAACCACTCTTTTTTGAGTGGCCTAATGGCCATTTTGTAGTAGTGAATGAAAATGGAATAATGCCAGAAACGTGCGAGTAATTCATTTACTTTTATCTGAGATAGGTTGTCAAGAAAGATTATACATGTACCCGGCAAACCACAATAATGGGGTGTCCCGGCCCTTATGGTACCCGAAATACCCATTGAATTTTATTTAAAAAATTACCTAAATACTAATACATGTATCCGGTTCTGGTTTCAGCTTCTACCTGTTCAGTCCCCTTAGTTACGGCATGACAGGCCCGTTGGCCGAGGAGCCCACCAGTCCTCTATATGGCCTTAAATGGTTGGACTCCTGGGACATTTAGCTCTTCCCCTCCATGGGGCAATAACAGCTCGTGACAACAACTCCCTCGCACACTACCCCGTGTCCCGGGTCTACATGTGACACGTAGGAGGCTCATGGGTAAAAAGTCATGGTGTTTAGGGTGGTACTGCCACCTACTGGTTGCTGCTTTACACACACACACCCTCCCCCACTACCCGCACTCCTTGCACCACTTGACGGTTACATGGTGTGGAACAAAATGGCTACTGGGTAGGTCAGTGGTCATGTGATAGAATACATGAGTCAGCAGCCATAGCTAGCCATAGTGGAGGATCTCATCGCTCAACAAGAAGAACAAGAAGAGGAGTATATGGCATGTTTGGGAGCTGCTCCGAGCAGTTTGCTCACCTGGAACCCCAAACCGGATATATAAACCTACATACAATCTACTACAACCATGTAGTTTTGGTCTTGCCAAGTTACCAGAACAAAGAAGGTATCTACAATTTCATAATTGGTGTAGGTCAATACCTATACTTGAGTCCATTGTTTATATCTATTCAATCGTACTATTTCAGTAAGTATTTTAGTGATTAATAGGTTATGTCTCTCAAAAGAAAAATTTGAGCTTCATCTAGGCCCCAAGTGAGGGGTGCTTATTAGGCGAAGGGAGCGGATATGGTCTTGGTATTTTCAACATATATGTATATTATGTTCTTGTATGCAATTATGTCAATGTTTACTGAGTCATATATGTGTTTATGCCTGTTTTGAATCAAAACAAACTGCCAATTTTTAAGATCTCGCTATAATTTGAACTGCTTTAAACTTTGACTGAGGGTGTGTGGTAATAGCTAAGGGAGGGGAAATTTCTGTATTGAAATTCAAAAAGCCTCATTGGAATGTTAGCTATATTTTTATGGTGAGAGCGCCGTGATCATTAAATTTCATAATAGTTGTGCTGTTGAAGCAATGGCAGAGGTCACAATAACATTAATTGTAGGGATATTGACATAGTCATATGAAAAAAGCTTCTTGATGGTATACCCCTACTATAGCTTGCCATGGTTCATGTCTAAGTCAAAAATTAAAGAGAATACTCAATAATTATACACATCGAAGATAACCCCAGACTGTCTGTGTATTATATAATAGTAGGGGTAGATGATATTAACTAATGAATCTCAAGAGTTTGCAGATCCATACTTTAAGCTTATGGAAGCTACATATGAGTATTATCAGGAAGATTGTTCTTTTAACTATTTCATATGCAAGTTATTGTATTTTCATACAGGTTAGCAGTATATGTCATAATTCTAAAGTGACACTAAACCAGATGGTTTCTGAGGCTAGATAAAACAGTAAAACGTGTATTTATTAGAAGAGGGCGCTTTGCTATCCAAAGCAGGACACAGAACAAGCATGTGAGTGTTGAAATAGACATGGTCTTCCTGGGTGGGAATATTTAATGAGGTTTTGGTCATTGTGATGACAGCTAGGTGCCTATATGGTTGTAACGTCCACCAGAGAATGGCATGATTAACTGGTAGATCTGGTGGAAATAGGTGAATTTGTATGGTGACTTCAGACAGAGGAGCAAATGGGTGATTATTAATGCTAAGTGGTTATTAGTGACTTGAGGTATTCATACCAGGGATTATATGGAAGCTTGTTACTAAGGAAAGGGACGTAAAGGATTATTTGTCATCAGATAAAGTTATCAACATTCATACAACATGTGATGCATGTTCCATTAAAGGCCGACCCCATGAGGTGTATATATATATGCAGTTTTTGCCTTCACAGGTGATATCTTTACTTGACTGGTAATATGGCAATTGTTTTAACCCGAATCGTGGTGGTGCTAGTGTCACCCTCCTGTTGCAGTGTTGTGTCAGAGACTTGTAGGGATACCTTTATGTAGTGGTGACAGACTCAATCATATTTAAATACCCTGATACAAAGGGGTGCTATAGAGCCTGTTTATTATGATTGATTCTAACCATTTGAAATGGAGGCACATGTGTCATACATGTTGAATATCATGATATGGATATGGAGGTATGTGGGTCGGGCATATTTACTGCCACCCCTCCTGGATAGTTCTAACATTATATTTCCCACCCCCACATATAAATGTCCTCAAGTTCAGTTTTGGAAACAGAAATAAATGGAGTGATACTGACACCTTATGCTTTATATATCAATCCATATCTGTTTCGTTAAATGTCAGTGGGTTGTAATTTTAGACCTAAAGAGACGATAATTATATCTAGGGCAGGGATGTATTTCATCTGACTTTTGATGCTTCCATATGCTGACATTCGTCACTGATGGTATTGTCTACAAGCTGACTCTGTCACCTCCCTCATAGATCTACTGTGGCTTGACTGCGCCTGTACAAATGGCCACAAGTAGGCCTATCCATAGAGCTCTATACCATGAAGAGATTAATACATATTTACCTTTAGTACCATACGTTAAAATGCTGTTTCCTAAACTAGTTTAGAAGGGCAAAACCCCTCATGCAACTTCGGGTATGTTGGATTGTTTTAATATATGGTTGTTTTTGATTGCCTGAAAACAGTATTGGTTGTTTTTGTATTTTGATGCCATAAATTACCTTGGTTTAGAATTATACATTGGAGGTATGTTCATAAGTCAAATACATTTAACTCCCCATATGAATAAAAAACTATATTGTACTTACCTTGAGTGTTTTTGTTATTTCTCCTATACTATTGGCAATATAATGTTGCATATACGCGCTGAGTCTCGAATAGGGGCTGTGGGTAACAGGTTATCCAAAGTAATGCGCCAGTTGGGGCCGACTTTGGGTTCTATATTCGCATAATCATATAGAATTAATAAAGGATACGAGTGACCCCTTACATTGGAATCCTCATTATATCTCATCGTTTTTGGAGTGTTATTTTAAAACGATGAATTACTGTCCCGTAACTGGATGAATAAAGTCTGGCACACTTTTTCCCATGAGCACTAACATTATGGACAAATCATTCCCTACACTGCACCTTAGTTTGATTAGATCCGTGACATGAAGTTCAAATTGATAAGACTGCTGACGCGTGGAATAGGCCATTATGCAAGCAATTTATTGCATCATCTTCAGTAAAAGAGTATTTAAGGCAATACCGACAGCTGAATACAGACAGCTGTTGATGCTTAGTGGATATTCAGTGATATACTTGTACACAACAATGATGGCCTTATACTATAATCTCGGGACTGAGCGGGAGAAAATGTATATGATGTAAACATTGACATGCTACTTCTTGTGTATAATACGCATTGACATACCCACAACGCACTGCTATGTTAGGCCCTCTTCTCTGAGCCCAAATACCAGTGGAAGTAAAAGGGACTGGCCCATAAGTAACAGCCTTTATAGCAGAGAAATGACTAAAGAACAGAGATTGTTTACATACAGGAGGAAATGTGCTCACACAGGGGTTGGTTTCCCCGCCAATGCCACTGTTGTTGTAGGTACTTTTTTCCATCACCTTTGACAAAAAAAGAACACATATAGTCATGCAAGTTGTGTTCTTTGTATGTATGTTTTCCCTTTTATCTATAATGAAAAAGGTCATGGTTAATCGCACTACATTTCTAATGAGCAGAAGATTAGAACGACGGTAGCGGTCCCCATTTTTCAGCTCTGGTAGTGAAGCTGACCAGGATAAGACAGCTCCCGATGTGAAATTGCCGGTGAGTTTATTAGACTATTAGGTAGGGCCTGTATTCGAATTGGTATTTATAACTTTGACTGAAGGCCATATGAGTGAGGGTGTTTACTCTATCTAGCAACACATAACTTGTGTCCGTCCAGCTGAATCATGTTGGATGACGTTTTACTCAGTGGAATCAACTGAACAGTTTGATTGACTGATATTACATCAAAATTTAGCTGACGTCTAGTCAATGGAAGCAGAGTTTTATGATGGTCATTTTCCATGGTGTAATACAAAATTGTGGATGAAGTATACTTCGGACAATGACATGGTTATATTAAGGCTTTTAGACATTATGTCATTGATATTGCTTGCAGAAAGAGCTCAATACACGATAAGAAAGGAATTTCCGAGTTTTTAGGTTCAGTAGCTAAAAGAAAGATGAAAGTTAGCTGATGAAATTAATAGCATTACCAAGAAGCTTGTTAGTTAAATTTGTTCATGGACAAAATATTGCATGTCCATTAGAGTAAGCAGTCTATGTCACAACTATTATTGTTACCAGAGGAGCACTAATCCAGAGGGGCTTATGGTTGAGTTAGGCAGTATTACATGTGTTTTTTTTAAAGAGGAAAGGGGGGATGTTGTCATCAGATTATGGGTAGCATATTCCCAGATATAAGAGCTGCCTGGTAATAAATGAAGATCGTGACTTCATATGGCTTAAGTCTGGGCAAGGGCACAGTATGGAATTATTGATAGAACGTAGGAATGGACACTATAAAAGGGGTGGGCATTAGGGACTGAGGTGTCTTTACCCAAGAGAATATATGGAATCTGATATTGCCTCGACCAGGGAAAATTTGCCTAAAAGCCGATACATCATCAGGTCAGCACTATTAAACATTAATACAAACAGTGTTCAATATACTTCTGTATTCCACTCCATTAACTCAGATGTCAACATTTCCACTTATCCGAGGCAGAGATGCAGACCTCCATACAACATGTGATACACGGACCATTAAGGGCCAATCCCACGAGGACTATAAGAAGTGTTAGCTTTCCTACATGGCATCTTACAGGACAGTTTACGGAGTGACTCATTAATATGTGGCATAGACCAGGGCTTTAGTCTCACCGATTGTGGTGCCATGTGGCCTCCGGTTGCAATGCTGCGTCAGAGACATTTTGGATTACCTCTATCACCATACTTAGGACTATTATACTAAAAACAGAACAGAAATACATCCAAAGCTATAATCAAAAGTTATGGTTTAAAAACTCCCATCTGCCTTTTGGATAGGGCATGCTGGTAAAGTAATAAATTCTCAAAAAGTAGAAGCAATATCTCCCTATAACTTCAATTTCAAAAGTAACATTTATCCCCGGATGACCCTTTCTTTTAATATGATTCGGTTTAGGAAACTGCTGTACTTAACCTTATACGGAATAAGTTGATGTGTATTTCTTCCTTTAAATTGAGAACGGTGGAGATATTAATGTAATACAGTCTAAATCGCATGTACTGGATGAATACGCTTTAAGTGTAATTTTGGTGTACATATAAAGTATTCCACTCAGGTATCAGACAGACACATAGTACTAAGGTCTGGCACACTTCCCCATGAGCACTAACAATATGGGTAATTCATTCCCTACACTGCATCTTAGTTGGATTAGATCCGTGACATGAAGTTCAAATTGATAAGACTGGTGACGCAGGGAATATGGTCCTATGCCCCAGGGAAATTGAACCCATCATGCAAGCAATTTATGGTAATATTGACGGCTAAAGGGCGTTTAAGACAATACAGATGGCTGAACATATTCAAGTTGGGATCTAGGGAATATCCAGTGATCATGCACAATAATGATAGTCCTATACTCATTGCAGAGGGATTACTTTTCAACTAAGAATGATAAAACAGGGGTGGCATTGGCATCCCAAGTTGTGATTTACATGATAGGTTATTATTAATCGTTTATCAAAATGCACCATGCATCTTGGATTAAAGGATGTTTACATTCCTATCTCATTAGTTAAATCGTATTGTCCTAAACGTACGTACACCGAAAGTAGGGACTCATGTTCATGTTTAGGAGAATATGGTGCCAGGAAATTAAAATAGCATAGTATGCTCTAGGGCTAGCTGTATTGCAGTTCAAATACTTTGTTCAACATGTTTTGATGAGGACAGGGGACCTACTCCACTGATCTTAAATACATGTTGGCATGATCCTTCTTAGCTACCTATATGTTATCCTTTACAATACTCCCCATCCTCCCAATGCCCTATAGCTACGTTGGGCTCTCTTTCCTGAGCCAAAATACCAGCTTTTCCTTTTGAAGGCAGAGATGAAGGAACCTTGGCACACACGCAACGACTTTTATAGCAGACAGAAGGCTAAAGAACACAGGTGGTTCATATACACAGCCACAGGAGGAAATGTGCCTACACTGGGTTTGGTTCGCCTCCAGTCCCACTTTGGGTGTGTACATCTGCCTCCTCCCTTTGACAACAAGGACCACAGTCATGCAGGCTGTCTTCTCAGTCTCCATGCACAGCTTTGGTAGTCGCACTGCAAGACAACCATGGGAAATCTGCTGACGTGCTACCAAGAGAAAGGCAAAACTGATACAATGGGTAACATTCATTTATGAATACAAAAAAAAACAGATACAACTTTCTTTATCATTTTTATTACAAATGTAACTAACTTTATACAATATGAGAACTCATTGTCATTTAGCAATTTTTTACCCCATTTGTTCTTGTTCAGAATCTTTGCACCAGGCATTGTTCCATAAACGTCCATATCCCCATCAATAATGTGTCTATGACTGAATATTCATTCGAAGTTGACAGTATGCCATGTAAATGCGATTGTATGGCTTTGTAGAAGGTTCCGTCCTATTTTGCCAAATATCTGCCCCATGGGCCCAAATATCCCCCCATATACATACCACCCAATTCCGGGTACTAGGTCCCGTATTGTAGATATCCCCCCAGGGTGGCCATTGTCTGCTCCATGAGTCTATCTTACTGCTCTGAAAACTGTTGTGGATGATGACTGACATCTCTGAATATAAAAAGTCAATATTGCACCAATCTATGTTTACCCACGGCTCCCCTACCCATCCCGCATCCTAGCTTTTAAAGGTCTTCCCCCACATTTTCCCAATATATAACAGTTAAGCTTACATCCATGTGAATATGAGACGATATGATATATTCCAAAGCATGCACATTTGTGTTTCTCTCTTGCCATAAATCACTCTCCTAGTATTCACGATCATGACTCAGTATGAGATGAAGACCAGCCAAACTGCTCACTCAGACACAACCACATCCAGCTCAGAGCAGCTCTGTGTGCTGGATGTCAGAGGCTATGCACAGCCTCACCACATGCGATACAGCGGTCCCAGTACTGTGTTGGGCAAGTTATGAGGAGCTCATTCAGAATCCTGCTCCTGGTCTATATAAAAAGGTCCTCTGAACACCTCAGAGAAACCTGGCCACATATCCACAAGGGGAGTTCCATGAGAATCAGAAGACATTATGAGCAGCTCGCGCCATGTGAGCAGCTCAGTAGCGTTCAGGTAGGGAGGCGTTAGTAGAGCAGGGTGAGCCGGGCGTGGTGGTGACGTGTGAGGGAGAACCGCTAGAGGAGCTGCCGTCATCCCCCCGCCGTTGTCTCATAAAGGTGAGCACATTCAGCCCCGTCTGGACCAGCCAAGAGAAAAGGACCAACCAACACGCTGCCTAAAACATACAGAGATAAGAGAAACATGTTTTTAACCAGCTTAGTACAGTGGGGTATGTATTATGATGGTTGGAGGTACAGAGAACATTGATATATGTCTGGTGATATCAACATATGATCCATGAACGAATACGAGTGCCAATACAGTTATCATGTATCAAAATACAGTTAGTACATGTATCACATTTTGTATTACATAGTATAATTGCAATACACGTATACTTGGGAAGGGCTATCTCATTGTGCATTCACATTTAATCAAAGTTCACAATCCTGTTTGCACTGTATCAGATGGTATATTGAATGTATGAGGATAATGATATTGAAGGTCTACACCATCCGGTTTTGTTATTGGGATATTAGATTATAAAATCAACACACAATACTTCCATCTTATGAGTTTAATATGAAATCGGCATTGTATTCAAATAGGTATATTGTATGTCTTATCCCAGGTATCAATGTCAATATAACAATAACCTACATTTTAAATCAAGGATGCGTGCTTTGGACAGCTAAGATTATTTATACTTTAAATACCTTTGACTTGACATAATGATAGGAGTGATATTTTAGGTAATTAGTATACACAGAATTGCCTCATAAATAAACAAACGGTGTTCACAAATGCTGGAAGCCTGGCATTCAGGTAGTTTATTACTATAGCCCTTCCCATTACTGGCACAACAATTATGGCCTTTTTTCCCAATGACTATATGACAATGCAATTTAAAAAGGAATCATTATCCCTGCCAATTCTCATTTCCAGGCCTAACAGTTTATATTGTCCTCCATGGTATCTTTTTTGGCATTGAAAGTGATTAGTTGGAAAACGACAATGGCTCCCCAGAGCGCAGTATTAATCAATTTGCACACTTTATCTGCCTCGGGGCACCCTCTCTAACTGTCATAACGAGACTAGTCTAACAACTGTAGAGTGCTGGTACAAGTAACATCTACAGTGTGGGTGTATACACACATACACACTGAAACATAAAGGCAATGATATTATCCCGTGAGAACTCGGTATTAGCAGAGAGGAATAACTATACGCTATAAGTTGTTCGTCCCATACATTTGTATTACCAAAGAGCAAAGAATGATTTGCTCCTTAAATTAATCTTTGCAATTACTCTTTGGAATTTATTACTCGTTGAAATTACTCCTTGAAAATACTCCTTGAAACTACAGAGCTCGATGTATTTATAGGCCTACCGTCACTTCTGTATGTACAGCAAGGATATCTCGTGGTATCAGCCATGTTGGCTATCTGGACTACCAATTAATACCCGAGACTATAACTACAAGTGGGCAAGTCACACGCGTTGGGCAAAGAGTAACCGAATGATACAGGTCAGGTGGGATATATACATAGCTTCAGCTCAATATTATGCTACAAGTGACTTGCTGTATAAGTTACAAGCCAAGGACAGGGTAATTGTTCAAGGCCATCTCTTTTGTTCTCTCAGCCAACTGGCGTAAGTGGCAAACGATTGTATGTGAGTCAGTTACAACTAAATTACTTTTGTCCCCTTAGGTACCGATAATGTAGGTTGCTAATACGAATCTTGTGTGGTATTTGGAGGTTAAAATATGCTGTTCTGCTTGAAAACGATACTCTACAAAAACCTATTAAATCCCCATACCGTTATGTAAACTTGGATACCCACGTTAATTTACATTCAATCATGCACTGGAGCCTTTCAATATTGAACCTAAAACTAATTAAATTGTCCTCTGCAACCAAGGCAGGCTTAAGATATAATCTGATTAAGGTGACAAATAATTGATTTTATCTATGAGGCAACCATAACAAGCTAGCATCTGGAAAGGATCACTTAAGGCAGGGCTTTGGTGGGGTTGGACAGTGTGGACTGAACAAGGCTTTTTTGTGAGCCAACTAAAACATGGTACTCACAAGAAATAGGTGTGTACAATTGTAGATTATATGGTTTATTTATAATGAACCTAATCATAATATGACCCTATAAAATTCAAGTTTCCAGTATCATAAATGCAATAAACTTCCCAGCTAACAAAACAAGGTTATTTTACGTCAAAGTAACGTTTTTAACTTTATATAATGTTTTGCCATGATAATTATCCATAGAGAAACGTTATATATCGTTGTATAACTTTTTTGTTTACTGGGTGTGTTATATAGTTTGACGCCTTTAACAGTATACTAGGGTCTAAAACAAGGTTAGATGAATAAGGGAGCAGCCGTTTGTCTGTCTTGATTATCATTTCATCCATTTACGGAATAAAATTACTTATGTGACTTCAAGAGTTGTACATGAACTTTAATTATGTTATCATTTATGTCAACCCATACAAGTACTGTGTTAATTTATGTGTATGGTCTTTTTAGCTCTAATGCGAAATCTGCTAGAGTAATTTAAATTAACTAATTATTTATGATTAACTTACCGTGGCTAAACTATAACAAGAATGGAAGGTTGAGCCGTCTACCCCTTCCCAACGAGCTTGTTGGGCATCCGCGCACCTGTCATAAAGAATAAAAGACATGTCAGGCACTGACTGGTTTCACTGCCCATGGTCATCTTAGTCAGACATAAAGAGGAAACCTTAGAACGTGGCCAGGCTGAGAAGGTGTCCTGAAAGGGGGGGGGGGTATTTTCATCCGGCCATTATTATAGCAATCCTCATATAGAGAGATAGTCAGTCACTGTGAGATAGAGTCGTTGAAATCATCTGTGGTCTAGGTGCATGATACGCGCAACCAACTGTATAATGGAAAGGTCAAAAGCACCAAGGAAATAGTCTTATCGACCAGGCCTGGCTGAGGGTGATCAGTCCAGCCAGGCTGATACAGTGGCTCTAATGCACAGAGTCACGTCATGCGGGGCTGATAGCTTGATCCAAACTCGTCACACAGAAAATGAGTCACTCTAGAGTAGCTCCAGATTAGGACCACCTCCTACAAAGAGCGCATTCAGTTATAGAGCTTTTATACTATAACCTACTATACCGCCTACAATGTGAAATATATAAGCTTTGGGGATGTGTAACGCAGTGAGTCTTCCTTTATTTGGAAGACAGTTTTTAATGTTATCTTTGCATGTTTTATTTTAAGGACCATGCTGCCCTTTTTCTATGATACTGCTATGTTCTGATATAATATTGATATGTTCTTCTATAGTGTACGTTTTTCCTTGCAGAAGGTTACACTCTATATTTGGTATCTGACGGACCTAGTCCAGCGTGGCGTCCCCAAGTCTGTCAGTCCCACAAAGAGGGCCATTGCCGTTAAAGCCCATTGCACACAGGGGTTGGTCAGCCCGCTTACGTTATCGTCCAATGGGGGTCTGTGATCTTCTAGGGGCCTTGACCACCTACCACGCCCAACATTACCCTACTACATGTAACCCTTCTACACAGCCCCTTCCATATCCCTTCCCTATATAGCCCCACCCATATACCGCTCTCCCTGAATGGGTCCTGACGCCGCTGTGTAGTCCCTGCAGATGGCTAACCGTCCTATCCCTGGGTCCTATCTCTCTTTATATATGTGTTATTGACGTCTCCACAATGTCTAACCTAGGTCAATGGGGTATGGTAGGTAATAGAAGCATTGTGTGTTAGAGTATGGGGGGGGGGGCTGGAGCAGACAAAGTAGGCATTAAGGAGGGACTGTGGGCAGGCACATGGAGGTAGGACTGGAGGAGGTATATAGAGGGTAGCCCATATCTGCCTGATGACCCACTGGAGGTGAATTATTCATCCTGAATGGCATGATTCCCCATGATGTGTATGTATGAATACCAAGGACGTCAAGCCCCCAACTCCTTCATCCAAGTCCATCGCATGTACATAATTGGCATGTATGATATCCTGTTAGCTAATGCTGTGTAACACTGGAAGCGCACACCCAGTGGTGAATGCTGTTATGCAGGCTGGTAATGCTAGAATATGGACATAAAGGAGTATTCGTCCTCGATGTAGGCTACCATGCAATATTTGTTCCATATGTTAAAGACAATGTTCATGCAAAACGTACCCTCTTGTGTAGTCATTGACATTTTTTGGAAAACAGTGACGTGACTGATATAGTTGCTGAATAATAGCACTTGGCTTGTTTCATTTGATGAAATTAAAATGAAACTAATCCTACTTTATGTCATCAGACAAATTATTTGACAAATAGTGAGAGCCGATAACGTATTATTTTAGAGACATGATCAATGGGGAAACACGGACATCATTAATCAGATCAGACATAATAAGGCATAACCAGTTTTTGTTGTGGCCTGTCAATTATAAAACCGATAATGATGCATGGGCGATTTATTGTTTCATCCAATGGACTTTGAAGACAAGGATTGAGGAACACCATCTGCTGCACACAGCACAATTAACCTTCTCATTGTACGAACGTGAACTCCATGATTATGAATATCAAAAAGTATATAATACATTGTGATATTAATCCCAAACAACCACTTACCCCATGAAATCGCCCATACTACCCGCGGGTTATACAGAAATTAAAATGCCAGTGCTTGTTACAGGGTTCTCCCAAGGGGGTAGATGTTATATGAGGGGTTTAGAAGTAACCTACAGTACTAAAGTGGATATCTCAGGAGCCCAGTGCGGGTTGTAGGGTTCACTCAAGGTATATATGTGTGCGGCTTATATGTGTGAGAGAGAGATAGTACGAGAGACTTAAATTTTAGAATGTCATGCCTCTTCACCTTTAAGATAGGTTTACAAAGTATACAAGTAATTACAGACAGTGTAAGATGACTCACGCTTGAAACTGGTATCCATGATGGAGGTGTGCATTAACCAC
The DNA here is from genome assembly GCA_947462335.1 of Harmothoe impar. Lineage (NCBI taxonomy): Eukaryota > Metazoa > Annelida > Polychaeta > Phyllodocida > Polynoidae > Harmothoe > Harmothoe impar. The sequence continues at coordinate 55,810,343 of OX381704.1, forward strand.
GAGACTGTCACACCACCTGGAGAAGCCCACACTAATGACACAAGCCGCGGTCAGCGACATGAAGGTGACGGCCGCGTTCACCCCCAGCAGAGCCAGGTTAGCAGAGTACGCCTGCACCAACCTGCGGAACCGGAAACAAACATCAGCGTCTATTTACTCTCTAAGCACAGGTTATGGGACATGTCTCTAGTCAATGGACAACTGTTGCAACTTGAACGGCAGTCCTGGGCGCGTGGACAGAGTGGCTTCCGCTGTGCCGGAAGTTCTTCCGGAATAGCGGAAATGGTCGGGTTTCCGCCATTGTAGCGTTGGGTTTCTTTGATTGCGTGTATTTTAAATCCCACTTCCCCTTCTCATAGAAATGTGGAGCGGTTCGTGATGGATACAATCATTCTTGACCGAACAGGAATATAGAGGAATATAAATCCAAATTGTTAAATAAAACCATATCAATTTGTACAATAGCATCTTTTCTTTATATCGTTAGAGGGTATTGTGTAAATTATTTTGATATTTCTAGGTGCGTGAATTGCAGAGCAGTGGCTGAGGTGAAGATAATAAAGGATCACAGGAATCAGAGACTTAGAGACGGACGGCTTACAGAGCAGAGCGTCTCAGTAGGAGGCGCTCCACGCCAAGTCTCGTGCAATGTCTCGTGCCTCTCCATTGTCGTGAGAGTTCCGCTCAATCACGTGGGATTCAGGGCCGCGTGCGCAAAGAGTCTCTGTGGGCGGGTCTGTTATTGCCGCACGGGTAAAAAACAATAGGACAAACTGATCGATAAGACAAATCTTTGGGCGGTAATGTCCCATTGACGCGGGCTGGTTAAACTCCATCCCTGTGGTGGTAAGGGAGCTGAATGTGGCTCCTCCCAGTGGTGAATGAGAAGTAGGAGGGGGTTGTGGCAGTTTTGTCAGGCCAGAATGCATGGGGAATTCGGAAACGCTACATTGGCATAATGGTATCAATTGTCTCCTGTTTAATGTCCAACAATACATGTGATTTATCTGACTGTCCCGTATTAAATGCTCATAAATCATTGAGGGGAAGGGTTAATGCCCGTGGGTATCTAAAAAGTCCCCCGTTAAAATTATTAATGCTATCATTAATAGTTAACCATTAGGCCTACTAATTTCTTTTTGAATTTCCCAGACCTCCTATATCTCAATGAAAGCAACACAATTTAAATTCATTGATTACAATCCAATGAGCCAGAACACTGGGAACAACAAGAAGTTTAATACCAGGCACAAAATGAACGTCGTTAAATAGAAAGCAAAAGTTACACAGTTGGAAATAAAACTACTCTAATACGCTTTGTAACTCTAGAATAATTGGCATGCATATGAGAACATAATAGGTCATGTGATGCAATGTTGGCAACAGGGGCATACACTGTTAATAATGAACCCAAAAATACGTCCTTTTATACGGTAAGCCAACCGGATTCGAATGCCCATGGCTCTATACTAATACCGTCTATAATCATACTGTAAAAGTACAGTAGATTCATGCTGGTCAGCTACATTTACTTCTAACAGTGTAGCCTCATGATGACAGGTTCCATGACCGCTGCACAGCACGCACACGTACACCAGACACGACACGTAAAAACCAGTCATGAACAGACGACAATAGAAAAACAACATTGCACGCTTTGACTAAGACTTACCTGTCTTTCCTATGAAAACTAGAAATTAATAAAGGACACGGGTTAAAATCCAGATTTCAGCAATAATCTATACAGCATCTTAATCCCGGCATCTTTATAGAATGTAGTACAATATCCAGTGTAATCCTATAAAGAATGTATTCGATCTATACCTCCAATTAATATTCATCATATTCCATTACACATGTCTAGTAAACATAGTTTGATTGATCTAAATATAACTCAATCGGAGCCTACTGAGTCTTAATAATGAGTCAAATTATACGAGGTTCATTATTGAAGTAATGGGAAATTTGATAAAGGCGGTGCTTTTTTTCGTCTCTGTTGAATGGCAGCGAGAAGTGCCGGCTGCAGCCGAGAAATTGGCTGTCCCATTTTAGATTGATTACTGCCAAACCTAAAGTGCACGTGTCTGCCAGGCAATCAGGCTGACATCCCTTCATTTTACATCCGGCGCTTATCAATAGATTTTCAGTCTCTAGTGTGCAATAAGTTTTTCACGGGATATCATCGTTACCTTGTAATTCTCCATGGTTTTATACATAACTCGCCGATAGGCTACCTGCCAATAACATAATAACGTATAGCCTTTATTATTTGAAAAGGGTCTTATGTCTATCCAAATGTACGGGGACTGTCCAAAGCCTCGGGCACCAATATATCAGTAAAGGCATAGTAGGGATACAGCCAAAGTCATTATAAGCTTTCCAAACGGGTGTTAATGCGTTCTTAAGGGGATTCTATCGACGCATCTACCCCATTAGAACAGCCTGATTTGAATTAATTTTCCCTAAGTCCTGCATGCAGCGGATTGTCAGCGCCTCCTGGTAACAGACGGCAGACGGCGGCAGCAACAGCAGAGGGGCTTTGGGCAGAGGGGCTTTGGGGGGAAGCATATCCTCATTAAGATGGAGGATGGTCAAGGCCCCTCCCCGCCATCTCCTCCCTCCCCGCCGGCCGACACTTGACGCCACGACTTCATTCTGCCGAGATCTCTCATTCCCGCCCTTACGCGCGGTGCGCATTATCCTCCCTGAATTGGTGCTGGCAAATCCAATTCGGGCGGTCGTCTGCTTTTATTCGCCGAGACCCGCTGGCGCCCCTCTCGTGGTGGCGGTAAAACGCTGCTCCCCTTTTGCCTCAGGGCCTCTGCGGTTCATGGCTCACCGTGTGCGAGCAGTAGAAATTGTATTCATTACACGTCGAAAGGGAGGTTAACAGAACGCTGACACGCCTGCCATAAGGTGCTCAACGCCCACCGAAAACAGATTAAAGCGATAATTTCGCGCTAGTTGTCGTCTGCGACAGGCATGTCGAGTTGCTGACCTCTCACGTGAGTGATTTGCTTCTCAGCTGCTCCTGCTCTCAATGACAACGACTTCTACTCATTCTGGAGAATACTGCAGTGTTCCCCGGCAGACATATATCCTGTCCGCCATCAGTAATCGCTGATTGATTGGGCGCCAAGTCAGGTCTGGCCATCCCATAATAAGATAATACCCACCATCGGTGCATAATCTCCCTTTCTCCAGCCCCACCAACACACGCCGATGATTGGCTCGCCACTTAGGACTACACTACAGACAATGTGTCAGTTTCAGAGGTTAACACCTCCCAGTATATGGAATAGAGTCTCTGCTCCTGTTGAGATCTTCTTACAGGATTACACAAAGTATGGCGGAGGCGGAATGATCTATAAACTACTCTACTCTAAGCTTATTAAGGTAAAAAACGCGTGTTTCAGCGACACTCTGTGAGCCACAACCAACAAGGTATAAGAAGAAACAGGGTAGTTTGGAACGAGAGAATATAGACAATTGCTGATACTTTTAATGGGGTTCCCTTTGAAATGGGAGGAGGTGGGCCTAGACCTACATATCCTATGATTTCAGACCATGTTACTTGAGACGGATTTGAGCTTTTGCATGATGGCACATAGGAATATAGGAAATACACACTAACATACGAGTCCCCAATACAGCTATTTTTATCAGACTCCTTTATGAAGGGTGTAGTGATATTATCAGCAGAGCCCGCAGGGCGAGGCTGATAATATTACTATCACCCTTCATAAAGGAGTCTGATAAAAATAGCTGTATTGGGGACGAGTATGTTTGTGGATTTATTATCATTTGGCTGCCTAAACCCAACTCCAGAAAGGCATTTTGGCTAAAATTCTGGAACTATTTCTCCAAGTGTTTGACTCACCCCAAAAGGTTGTAGGTGAAACAAAGACCAAATGTTTTCGCACCTAGGGCTAAGCCTACTCCATTTAAGTGCAATCAAATCGCCCTCACACACCATAGGGCACATACCATGACCACCACTCTCGCCTGTTCTGCAAGCACTGTTGTTCTAGCATTGGATGATTACCTGCCCCCCGTGGGGGGGGGGGGGGCACTTCCTATAGCTTCTATGGTAACCATGTGCGTACACAAAATACAATGAAGTGGGAAAGAGGTACTTTTTGGGCGCTATTGGCTTGTCTGGCCAGGCCTGCCAACAGGGATGCACTTTGGGCCATTTTGGGGCGAAGGGGTAATCTTTAGGCCAGAAATACTCAACCAAAATTACCAAAGTTCCTTTAAAAAGGGCTATATCTTGTGAGAACTTGGTGCCGATATAGGATGGTTTCCAGCTAAAGGTGGTCTAATTTCAGCCAAATTCAGGGTCATGTACGCACATGGTATCCATAAATGTGGGAGTGCCCCCCCCCCTCCCCCACGGTCATAGCCCCATTCATTGTCCTTGGTACCTGTCCACCTGGCTGGCCGCTGCAGCTCACCCGTGAGGCGTGAGGGGAGTACGGGGGGGGGGCGGTGTAGACACATTGGATTGCCCAGCATGTATGTCAATTTCCCCTCCTCTGATTGGCTGATAATTAGGGCGGACTACTTTCCTGCAGGTGGACAGGGTGAATACAGGAATATTTATCAGCATAGTATGCGGGTCCCTCTTTGTTCTAATGTATCAACCTCGCCAAATGATAATAATTATAGAGAAAGGTATTGTTTGAGCTCCCTGATCGGGGGGCCAGGCCCCTAGCCCCAATATTTTCCTATGTCAGAGAAGTGAGATTTGGGGATTGTGTTTATTACATTATAGGGTCTTGGCAACTTTTTGGGGGGACCAAACAAATTCAGGCCCCGTATCTTCTATGATGGAGAGGGACCATCTTTTCCTACGACAATGCCTTCCGCATAGCCATGTTGCCATTATCGACGTGTTTTTTCAAACGCTGCCATAGTCACATCCCACACAAATATGAATAGACGTATACATGATATTATGTGTACATGCCGTTAATGTCAAACTCAATGCTTCATGGATCCTATCTCGGCTACATGACTTTACACTTAGGCCTGACTAAAGTAGGTAATTAAAGATACTTGTTCATTTCATCTGCTACTACAATGGCTTTACCTGTACACACTTACCCAAAGTCGTCTGCTCGTGCACGTTTCACCATAGTAACTGTGTGTAGGCCAGCCATGACGGCGGCATAGAGGACGGACGTCATGACGTGTAGATACGTCACAAAGTGGCAGTTGGACGACGGACCGAACTCGATCTTCTGACTGGTCACAGCTGCGTACATGATGCAGTAGCCACGAAAGTTACTCTGTGGAGAAGAATCAATACTTTTGTAGAATAACCGTTATCTTTAATTGTATAACTCACATGAATAGATTGATATTCCCTTGTTATGTAAAGATGGAGGGGCACATCTAATCCCTGACAATACAAACAATACAATTATGTGCAATTAGAAACTAAACCTCCATGGGATTGGTAGCGGTTGTGAGGATAATATAGACATGTTCCAAAACTGAGGCATCGGCCTATAAGTTATCACACACAAAAACGATGACTAAAGTCTAGGTCTAGACTCTACACCCAACTTGTCAGCAGCTGGACTAACGTTACAGATCAGGGGGTAAGAATCAAACTTGGAAATCGCAATTTAGCGAGGCCTCTCCATCCCTGGCGGATGGGAGCAATAAAGCAAGATTGGATCTCTAGATTCCAACCGAGCGTACCGCGTACATCCAGATTTAAGGCCTGCGTTAACAGCCCAATTCACACAGCTAGGTTGCCGTGGCCGCCCGGTCCGACCACCCTGGTCCCATTCCACGTGGTCTGGCTCTGGACCTGACCCGGGGGACTTCCTTAGCCCCACCTGGCCCCACATAACCCCGTGGAGGGGGCCCGGTCCCTCCTGGCCCCTATAATCAGACATGTGCACCCCTTACTTAAGGGTTACTCAGCCGTGATTGAATGTCATGCATCTGTCCCTTATTCAAATACTGTTTAAACTATGAATATCCATTATCCTCTTATCACAGTGTCATTTTTACCAATGAAAAAGAATTCAAAATGTAAATCTCCCATCTATCGGGAACCTAGCAAGATAGGCCTATATAGAGCCTTACACCCTTCATCAAATCCATTTCACACGGTTTCAGTTTCCATTAATTTGACCTGTTCTCCGTATTTCTATCTGGGCTTTTGTCGTACCAACAGTTTCTTGGGGCCCTTCCTGGTCTCTTTGGGTCTGCTTTGTGAGTCTTCCTGTGGGCCGCCTGCAGGCCCTCCTCCTCCCGCACGCCCGACAGCAGTACCACTTTACCCATACTACTCACGGCCCGCGCTGCAGGCAAGGCGCTGTGTGAGTAGTACAGGGAAAACGGCAGCATCTGCAGGCGATACCTGATTGGTGTTATTAAAACAAACACGGCGTAAGTGAAAGAAAGTCTATCCCTTTGGGCATGGGATGAGCCAAGTAAACGAGACCGATGGGCCCCGAGCTGTTTCAATCTCGTGTTGCCGGCAACAATATGGGATATCCATCTAAAGGCAGCTGAGCTTAATTACCCTACTTTACACCAGCAGTATGAGAATAACCTAAGATAGTATACGGGGCCTGGTCTCTTTCCAACCTCTCACAATCAGGCTTCTTGTTGGCTATACCTTTCCTCTATCCGGTCGAGCTTCTCCATATGTTAGTATAGTCAAAATGTCCCTCATGTTGGTGTATATCTTGTGAGGTAAACGATATGGTGTATAGCTGTGCCCACACACTGCTACCTCACGATATTTTATGGCTAGGACAGGCGTAGATTTTTACCCTCCTCCTATATCCCATATAGTCTTGTCTAAATAACACATCATATCTATATCCTGCTTACTATATCGTATATCACAGGAACCTATAAGACGGCGGCCTTGTGTTCTTGTGCTCCACCATAGGTGCTGACAGGAACATACCTAGACACAAGCCCGTGCTCGTTAGCCATATGTCAGTGTCGCTGTAATGGTGATAGACGGAGATTGGTGCCTGTGAGCAGGATCAGACCTGGGGGATTGGGGCCGGCTGCTCCAGGGCCTGGACCCTCAGCCCTCTATTAAGCACCCTGATGTGTTATCTCATCTACCCCGACACAGCGCCCTAATGAGACAGATAATGGCTGCGGGTAATTAACGGGTGGGGTCTCAGCGGGTGAGGTCGGGTGGCTGTGGGACAAAGGGTGATTGATGTATTGTGTGGTAAGCTAACGACCCAAACCGAACTTATTATATTACAAACACTCTCCTTCAATAAGTTTCTATCAATGTGTTTCTCAGCGGTTATGTTGGACCAGGTGCAACACGGGCGTAGAAAGCAGTTTCAATGTCCGGGGGCTTTCTGGTAATTTTCCCTACCTTTCCCCGCTAGATTCTGAAGTCTTGACCATTTGGGGTTAATGGAGAGATGTGGACATTAAGTGATAGGCTTAATGGTAATATATGTGGACAGTCGAGGGAAAAGGGTCCTCCAAAGGTTAAACTTAATTATAAATATGAGGTCATCAGCTTTCCAGTGATATATTTCATTAGCAGGTACCACTTCTAGTTTTTGAGAACTGGCTCCTTGAATATGTGTGGGCACTGTCCAATCTCAAATGCCAATAAGCTCTATCTTACTTTGTTTTAGAGATATCTCTATCTAATTAGCATAATTATGAAAATTCCCAAATATCCAAACTTTTTCAAACATTTGGTCACAGCTTTTAATCTTGAAATGGGATTTACACTCCGTTTTCAGCATAGAAATCTTTATGCGACCCTCCCCCAGGTATACTCTATGAGAATGCCCCCCCCCCCCCATGCTATACTCTATGAGAATACCCCCCCCCTCCCGGTATACTCTATTGAGAATACCACCACCACCCCCAGTATAGCCATTTTTTTCCTTTCTACTTATAAATATATGGAGTACTTTTATGAATATGTACAAAGACACACTGAAAGATACTTCATACTAGACAGACTGACTCCTATAGAAAATTTTTGGACTTTAACAAATAAATACACCTCATTCCAGAACAGTCCCTGCGCTTTTATTACAGCGCCCTCAGACAAAATAGACTAAGGTTCGCTCAACAAACAGGAAATTCTTTGTTAATTGATCAAGTCAACTACACTTAACCAACACGCGTTTGGTAACTCTGCATTATTAAATGCAACGCTTGACACTTGTATATATATATCACGACCCGTCCTGCAGTGGAACACTAAGGTGAAACACTACACCTCACGAGTTTACTTCATCCTCTCTCTAACTTATATAGAGGGAGGGATCCTTGTACATTACTGTTAAATTTTTGCACTTGTATTTTTGTATCTATTGCCTGAATGTCTAAGCTGAAGAAAATATCTAGAGGGGTTGGTATAACCCACTTAAACTGCAGAAGCCTATTCAAAAAGAAGGATGAAATATTCAGAATGATGCAAGACTGGGATATAGTAACGCTATCTGAGACTTGGCTCACAAAAAAATATGATGATGCACTAGCACACTGGAAAGGGAGGTACTGCTACAGGCAGGATAGATTGACTAAAAAAGGAGGTGGTGTTGCATGTTACATTGGCAACGATCTTGCACCTTTCACTAAACTGAATAAGACTCTTTGCATGAACAGTGATAAAATAGAATGTCTCGCGGTTAATGTAAATAAACCTCATAACAAAAGGTTACTAATTTGTACGGTCTACAGACCACCAAGCGCTAGCGTCACAGACTTCTGTGAGGAATTAAGAGCTATAGGAGAATTTGCTAACTGTGAAACATGGATTGCAGGAGACTTTAATATAGACTTCAAGAAGACTGCTTCCCGCAGTTTTAAAAAGATAAATGCACTTTGCAGGGAATTTGGATGGACTGCACTTATCAAAAATGTTACAAGATTGAATGATAATGGTGGCAGCACAATTGACAATATATTAACTGACTCACCTCATGTAATTGCATCAGGCGTTCATCCTGAACTGGTCAGTGACCATCTACCGGTTTATGGTATAAGAAAAAAAGCCAAAGAACAGTACACTGTTAAAAAAGTAAATGGTAGAACCTACAGAAACTATGTAAAGGATGATTTAGTGGAGGCACTCATTATGATGGACTGGGAAGAGTTTTATTTACTTCAATCCCCAGATGAAATGTGGGACTTCATATTTAAAGCGATTGAAAGATACCTAGATGAGAAATGCCCCTTACGTGAATTTACCTTCAGGGACTATGGTAATGAGTGGTTCAGCAATGAGATACTAGACTTGATTCATCAGAGAAGGGAGGCCGTCTTGGAGTTTCAAAACACAGGTGATCCCCTACTTTTTGACAGGGCAAAAAATCTCAGGGACAGAATAACTGCAAAAGTCAATGCCGCAAAAGCCCAATTAGTCTCAGATAAACTAGAGGAACACAAAAAGAACCCCAATAAATTTTGGAAGGTAATAAATGAACTTTTCAATATTAAAGAGGGAGGGCACAGTTTCAAACTCCAGGACGAGCAGACAGGCTTAGCAGTAGAAGAGAAGGACACTCCAAATTACATAAACAATTATTTTGCTGAAATAGGGGCTGTGTTGTTCGAAGATAAAATTGCCCATGGGCTTGACCGCCAGGAAACTGTCTATGTACCGCCAACCAATGCTGAATATATAGTAAGGTCAGAAGAAGTCATGGTGGACTTAATGGATGTGAAGAAAATTGTAAATGATATAAATGTAAACAAACCATCTGGGTTAGCAAACATTACAAGCCAGGTATTGAAAGATGCCTTATCCTGTATTACAGATCAGCTTACACATATGTTCAATACATCTTTTATGACGAGTGTTTTCCCAAGTAGCTGGAAAAAAGCAATTGTAACACCACTGCCCAAACCAGGGGATGCTAGCAAGGTCACCAACCTAAGGCCAATTAGTATATTACCAGTGGTGGGTAAGTTGCAAGAAAAACTTGCTCACAACTACCTGTATAACTTTTTAGAAGCTAACAATGTTCTGACAAGTGCACAATATGGCTACAGAAAGGAATTGAGCACGGGGGAAGCAGTCTTTGATGTAGTAAATGATCTGTTTAAATTCCGAGATATGGGTCAGGCAACCATAGCTACGTTCATTGATATGAAAAAGGCGTTCGACAGTATACACCATGGCCTACTTTTAAACAAGCTAAGCAAACTTGGTTTGCATAGAAATTTCCTAGACTGGGTACAAAACTATTTAACAGATAGAGAACAAGCTACCAAGGTTGCTGGCTCATTATCAGACTCTAGACAAGTCCTATTTGGAGTACCACAGGGGTCGGTACTAGGCCCCCTGTTGTTTATATATTTTCTAAATGACATGCCAAATGTTGTAAGATTCTCTAAAATAATGATGTATGCTGACGATATTGTCTTATACTACTCACACAGAAACGCCAGATTGGCTGTACACTGTATGCAGCTAGACCTAAACAATATAAGTAAATGGTGTAATGATAATTCCATGACGATAAATGAAAGTAAAACCAAAGCAATGTGGTTTGCATCCACAAACGTCAGAAGAACTTTACAAAATCTAACTCTAGCTGTTAATGACAAGATAATACAAGAGGTTCAGCATTATCAGTACCTAGGGGTAGAATTAGACACAGATCTAAACCTAGCCAAATATGTTAATACAACAGTCTCAAAAATGAACAACAGGATATTCAAACTTGGTAGACTAAGACTCACTATAACTCTAGTAGCTGCCATACTTGTGTACAAACAAACCATACTACCAGTAGCGGATTATGGATGTTTCCTAGCTGAGTCAGCTAGGAGAGACCCAACACAGAGATTCCAAGTGTTACAAAATCAAGCTTTAAGGATTTGCCTTAAAGTAAGAATGAGAGACATGTCGGTAGAAGAATTGCATTGCAGGACGGAAGTTCCATTACTGTATAAGAGAAGAAAAGAATTACTTGTATCTATGATGTATAGAAAAAAGAAAAAGGTAAAACCTGTTATTAAAGTCAGAAACACGAGGTCTGATGGTAAATTTCTCTTCCCCGTTCGGAGAAATAGGTCAACAATGGGTGCAAAAGCGCCTTTCTACAGGGGTGTAGCCCTATGGGACAAGTTACCAACTGTGGTGCAGAATGCTAAGTCGAAACTCAGTTTTAAAAATCAAATAAAGAAACTGTATGAAACTGACATGAAGGTAGAAAGGAAGAATTTCTTCCTAAGACAAAGGGCAAATCCATGAACTCAGGAGATACTCGATGAGAATCTACCGTACCCAGGAATACTCCATGAGAATTCCCCCCCCCCCCTCAGGAATACTCTATGAGAATTTCCCCCCCCCCAACCCCGAGATACTCTATGAGAATCTCTAGATGGTTATTCCTATAGCCCGCCAGTCTACATAGAACAACGACATATTATAGAAAATTGAAATATCAGGCAACTCCGTCCAATGTGTTTGTACAAATATGACTTTACTTTCTGAACAAATCGCTTATGTACATAAATGTTTCCATTTCTTTTTCTCTCTCACATGCATGAATCTGTGATATCATATAATTGTCACCCAATGTAGAAATATTGTAAAAATGTTGTACGATTGCTCATCTATGCCTACGGTTTGTAAGAACTTGGAAGCTGAAATGAAAGTCAATGTACCAGGAAAACCATATTTGTAACTGAAAATCAAATGGATGTTATGAATAAACAATTCAAAAAAAAAAAAAAAAATGAGGCCTGTAATCAATAATTTCTTGAAAAATTCAATTTAAAATGAAAATTATGTTTCCATGGCAACCAACAAGTGCAAACACACCAATTTAGGCCCAAAAACGCTCTTTTTACATTCCAAATATGGAATGTTTTCACTAGAGTTGGAATTTTCTAAAGTGGCTTATTGTATTCTCCATCAAAAAGTGGTATAGAACAATTTTTATGATATTTTGAACATTGTTGGCTATATGGAGCTCCCTGGTGGCCAAAGTTGGTACTAAAAATCCCCCGCGGAGGTCCCTTTTCCCTTGTTGATCCACATATTATACTGCCGTTGTATCAGCTGTACATTGTCTTAGTAGTGTCGATCTTTCGACAGCACCTATAGTGTAAAACTATAGACGTATAATTATATGCTATGTTGGATTATTTTCCTGTTGCTGTCCTTGACAGATCAAGATATGCTACAATCCTCTATGTTGTCCATATATGAATTGCCTTGATCAATCCCGAGAATCCTGAAATAATGCCCTTCCTTTAGGTCTGTCATTCGTGTTCACTACAGCCTCAAACAACGTCATTCCATACCAGTCCATCCCTTCCATTATACCACCCCTCATGTGGTCTCTCAGTTCTGAGGCTTATCTTTCTCCTCTAAGATTGATATCATTCCAAACTGACGGCTGTAGGGTCTGTGATGTTACTCGGCGACCGTCCATTCCTCGTCTCACAGTGCATTAGGGATCTGCCATTCCACGAGAGCCCACCATAGATTAGAGGTCCCGGCTGGAGTGACCCTTGACCACAGTGGAGGACCCCTCTCCCTACTACCCCCATCCACTACCTCTTCACCCCTCTGTCAGGATGTGGCCCTGACCTACCCTACTCCGACCCACCCTCCAGGCAGCTTACGTCTAGCCTGCGCTCTCCCACTGCCCACCGCCAACCTTTCTCCCTATGCTCACACCAGATTGCCTGTCCAACCCTCACAGTATGCTCCCCCTAGTTAAACAACAAGGCTGCCAACTCGCCCCTTCTCCCACCACTGCCCCCTTTCTTATTGGCTGTACTCTACCCCAGACTCCTTGGGCACTGACTATGTCAGCCTGTCTATCCATATGTCAACCTACCACAAGCTACTCATACATGCATACAAAGGCACATGTCCAAATCCTGCTATATACGCATGACTCAAGGTTCTCTACTGCTCAGTGAAGGGACAGAAAAATTGTTTAAGCTGGGAGTGAGGATGGCCAGAGGGAAGCGTGGGGCATGGCAGGGGCACACTCCTCCCGGGTGGGTAGGGATTGGGGTCGAATCGGGCACCAGAGAGGGTCAGCAGGAGGTCTGCATGGTCGGCACTACCGAGGACAGAGTGGCCTGAAAGGGAGCAGCGAGGAGAGGGGTCAGTGGAGAAGCCTTACGGTTAGTGACCAGCGCACACTCCATTTGGCGCATCATATCAGGTTATATGCTCAGCCCACATGCCTGTGACCTGTAACATTGTGCATGCTCATATCCTGATTGAAATATTTCCGATTTAATAGCAGGTGCGAGGACCAAAATTATATGGCGAGGGTAATATTTCTGATCGAAAGTCTGAGTTCTCCATATATGTCCTTTCTTTACATCCACAACAGTGTAATTCTACAGTCATATGAGGTATAACTGAGTCCATGTGTAATATGTAGATGCCTATAGTAAGCAATGTTAGACTAAGAGCTAAGGCACACTTGCTGAGAGAGACACATGAAACTCAATTCACCGGTGTAGATGACGTGCTGGGACGCCAGTTGGCAAGCTGCAAAATGATAAACAATACCCTTGGCAAACAATTCAAACATCCCTGTTCCCTTCATCTGGCGCACGCTCCTTTTGTACGGTAAGAAACAATTGTTTTCAGAAATCATTTGAGAGTGAAGCTTAACAGTAAAAGAATATTCCCATATGGAGGCAGGGGGGAGTCTGCAGAATGGTGTTGTGTAGCACTGCTGTGTTTGGCGGGATTTTATGTATGTTTATTTTCACATAGAATAAACATACATGGTACAGCCATATAATATAGGCAGCTACCACAAACACACACAGGTACAACATGTACAATAAATGCATAATATTGGCTTTATATATTTTGTCCATTGCTATTAATTATAATACTTATGATACTTCATGATAATACAACTGAAGCTGATGAGACAACTAAAGGTCACAGCATCACGCGTATTATAGTACTATACCCAGCCAACAAAAAAACGTTATTTTACGTCAAAATAACGTTTTAAATTTTACATAACGTTATTTCATATTAAAGAGCCTTAGAAAAACGTTGACATATAACGTTATATAACGTTATAAAATGGTGTATAACGTTATTTGTTTACTGGGTACCTCTGTTAGGATCCGAGAATAAGCATGTATGGACCTACTATACCTCAATATTGGGTCCCCATTTCCTATGCCACTCTTAAGTAGCTAGATTGGTGCAAGTCTGACAGTCAGTGATACATGTTTTACATATTGGCATACAACTGTATCGTTTGACCTGGAGATCTGCATTCTGGATAAGGTCCCAAAAACATGTCACATGAATATTATTATGCTGGCCATAGTGTACGCATAATGTAACATTTATGGGCGTTTGTAATATGTTAATGAGAAAGGGACACATTGAATTCTACTATCAGTAGTTGGTATCTGCCACAGGTCTGTATATATATCTGGGTGCCTGCTGGCGTCCAAATGGTCCCTTTATGGTACCCGTCTATCTGTATATAACTAGCCCTCTCCCAGTTGTTAACGCCAAGTACGCCCCCTTGTGGCCTTGGCCCGCGGATAGGGCGCATTGTGCCGGCGGCTGCGGGAGAGGGATCCGGGTTATCTTGTTGTTCATTGATTGAGAGCTGGCTGTTGGAATTAGGCGTCGATATAGGCTGGGAGCAGAGACATGGGATAGGGAGGCACGCCGCCACGAGACTATACACTGGGATTTAGCTATATCCTGGTATAACTATAATATAAGGGAGGTCCCTTTGTAGAGCTCCCCCTTCTGTAACATCCACATCTCACACTCCCCTGTATTGAATTATTCCTCTTAGTTCACTGTAAGGTTGGCCACTCATCAGATACTTACACCCTAGCAGCATCCACAGTGTTACAGGCATGCAAACCATAAATACATTTCAATTGTAGTTTCTACCCCCAACTATGTGACAACTATAGTTACCGGGAATTTTAATCAAGCTCGATATTTAGACAAATACATCAGAGGTCTAAATGTCACGGAGCTAGGAATCACCTTGCAAAGAAGATCTAAGTCTAAGAGGGGGTTCTGATATGCTGCACCGCAGACTCTGCGTACATCCCATATACACATTTATACTACGGTACAGGACGGGCGTTCCAATCTACGTGTCTTGACGCATGTCAGCGCATGCGGACACTCGCGCATGCGTAGTCGTCCCACGTTATAAATGCGTCTCCCGTCTCGCCTACCGCTCCATCATTCACAGCTGAGAGAAAGTCGATAAGACTGTTTTAAGAAATATGAGCCGGAGGGCTTCTCCAAAAGTGTGAGGAGCACCATGCACAGCCTCTGGAGATGGACAGGGAGGGGAAGAGCCGGGGAAGAGAGTGCCTGGGCTGCATGAGGAGTACACTGGTAGAAGTGGATGGCGATGGGTTGTAAGTGTTGGATGGAACGTGGGCAAAGGACACCGGAAGATAAATAGTCTAGGGGCTGTTTTTGGACCCCCTAAAATGCTTTATGGATCCCGAGAATGTATTATATTGCGGCTCGGTCCCCTCCCCAAAGCTCTGTGGTGGTCGACAAATATTTCTCAGACTTATGTGGACAGTGAAGTACAAACATAAGGTATATATATATATGAGTAATGGCCGGTGAGAAATTGGGAAGAGGTAAAGTTAGAAATGATGGTTGGCAGTAATGGAGGTGGGAAGAACTAGAATGCATCTATGATCTGAGGGTATCGGATAAAGGACGGACAGAAGGAGCTGGGAGGTGGACTAGGTGAGGGGTAAGAGGAGATGGGTGGGAGGGGAGCAGCTCGGGTTAACTACGTCTTCAGCAGGCGCTACGGCCAGATGGATGAGCTGTCCGCACCTTGACCCGTTCCCGACCAATCCACAAATGGCCGCCCGGTGCCGTGGGACCCCATTTACGGCCACCAGAAAGAGATCGGACCCGCTCTAACACAGTCCTTTTAGCATGCTTAGCACCTCCCCCTGCCCCCGGAGGTATACCCCTCCCTCCCCTTCAGCCCCTCACCCTGCCCTCCTCCCTGCTGCACCCCTGTCTGTTCCTACTCGCGTCCATTCTGTAGGTTTGTGTGTTCTACGGTTGTATTTGGTTCTTTGAATGAGTTGGACATATCCAATTGCTGAGAGAACCTTCCACCTGATACAACCAGTGATCGAATGACCAAGGCACCCATCGGCTCTGCGGGGGGAGACCAAAATGTGGCCACAGACTGTCCCCTGGATGGCAACCAAACACCTTGTACATATAACCAATCTAGTCAGACGCGCTATTAACGCCTCTGTTTCAATGCTGCATTAGAAGACTGGTCTGGAAAGTGAGTCAAGCATTACCAGACTCTCTTGCAATATGAGAATGCTAATTCAGTATGCTGGGCTGTGGAAGGAGCGTCCAGAATCGCTTGGCATGGGTCCCCACTCATAAAGCCCTGCGTTAAAGACAGTATCTCACCTCGAATTAATCAAATTTCTCTTTTCCCCTGACCATATTATACCACATTGGGCAGGGCTACCAGCCTCAGTGGCACTCATGTACCCATGATTGGATGAGCAACCCTCCCTCAATGGCCTGTTCCATCTACCCATGGGTACATTGAAATGGCTAATCTAAGACTATCTATATGTGTGTATATTTCAACGATATAGACTGACCCATACTGGGTATACCTTGGTAAACATGTGTTACAATGGGCAGATGTGTTCCCCCACCACAGATATCTTGCTTTCACACTACAACATACTATAAAGACAGGACATTCCCTGCAATTAGGTATGTCAAGTAATAGGGACATATTTGATGGAAGAATATGTGAAAACAATAGTATTGTGTGAGGTGGGAAACTATCTTTAAGATGCCTGACCATGGAAAGGGTGTTGATTTGGCAACAGTGCGATGGTCAGGTTGACCCTCACTTTGCCCATGTTGGGTCGATGTTATCAAAACGATTGACCCAATGGACCCTACTTTTGCCACACTGTCTTTACCAACTAACTGGACTCACTGCTATATACAGGAACTACTGATTGACCCCTTACTATAAACGTAAATAGTGCCCAACTGCTTGACATCCCAGTGGACCAACTACAAAATCAATGTTTGTCATGTTCATACAGTTTGACTCTAGAATAACAAGTTCCAAGTGCCTGTATTAACTGGTCACCATACACTATATTACAGAGGTATTTATAGGAAGCAATCTTTACTGAGGACTCACAGGTCTCGGCCAATGGCCACTATAAGATATTATTTAGGCGTATTTATAGGCGACCCTCATAGTATAGGGGGATGGCCCCCGCCCACTCCTGTGTCAGTGTCCAGTAAAACAAGACAAAATTGCAGGAGGATATGATGATATATTAAGATATTGCACAGTCTGACAATACACTAACACGCACTAGTAATGCATTGCCTATTGATTGATGGTCTGGTTTGTTCTTATGGCAGTCCCTCCCCTGCACACCACTCCTATACCTGCTCCTGGCGAATTACCATCATAACCTACATATTATATCTTGATCCATCAAGCAGCCAGTATTCATCAAAGGCAAAAGTACCTGGTAATAGGAGGAGAGGCGGCAGGAGACCCAAGTGCCGGCAGGGATGATTTGTCAGCTCCTCACATATATGGAGAACACGAAAGAACAACGACTCGGCGTGGAGAATGATGGCTAGGATGGAGAGTAGGAGGTCACGGGTACTCATGACATCCCTTTCTTGCTGTCTACGCTGGACTCGACATATGGCTTAAGTGGGGAAGTGGTAGGAGGGAGCGCTGGCCCAGAGAGGGGTATATTGACCGGCTGAAAGGTGCTCGTGACAGGTAATTGGGCCGTGTCCACTGTGAGCGACTCATGCTACCAGAGCAGCTCACGCCACCTCCTTTAATATCGTGAACATGGCCCAACAAACAACAACCTACATGTAGAGCGACGCGCATACATTTGTAGTAGGACAACTATTCCAGAGAAGAGAACTGTTATTACGAGAAGGGGGCGCGCATTACGTTTGAACGACTCAGGGAATGAGAAGCACTAAGCTAAAGCAGTACAAAAGTATACACGAGGTTTGGCCCATTCTCAGCCTATTGCCCTACCCATAATTCGTAATATGGAATTGGAACAAAGCACAAATACAAACATGTGTTGCTCAAACCCATCTAGGAGGATTACGAGTTGACGTGTGGATGTGAAAACTGAGTTTTGTTTCTGTATCCTGTTACCTTTAGGCACGCACACGTTGCGTGAGTTCAACATGACAGCCGTCAACACGATTAATGGGCTTGAGAGGCAACTTCCGACAATGGTTAGGGGAGAATTATGTTGATTTAATTTGGAGGTCATCCGGAAGAGGCCATTGGCATTAGATTAACAATAAGCAATGGCGGTTCCAAAGAGGATCACAAACTGATTTTTGGAGTCGGATAAAATAGGGAAAGGTGTTTACAAGACGGGCCTAACCGATGACATTTTCAAAGAAGATATATGACAAGGGAGGTCATTGATTTATCATATAGGGTTGGACATTGGAGGTTGGGCCCAGTTGAGCGAAATTACAAATATTGACTGCCAAGTGTAATCGGATTATTAGACGTATTTGCCAGGATTATCAAAGTGCTAGCATTGGAAGCTACCTATGTTGTTGTTTCAGTTTCGTGTTACGTTGCATTTCTCAGACATTGCACGACAAGGCCATGACAGCTGTAACAAGACACTGAAGAAGCCGGAGGCACTCACAGTTGTTACGGGAGCAAAATGCACCAGTTGGGAACAATATTATTGGTGACCGCACATTGTCGAGTCTCGGAGCGCAGATGAATAGGTATATGTATATATACACTGTAAAAAATATCCCGTAAAATTTACGGTGAATCACTGGCATCACTGAATGCCGACCGTTTCCCGTTTTTTTTACGGTCACCGTATTTTGCTTTCCCCCGTAAATTTTACAGGCCTTTCCCGTTGTATTTTAACGGTGATTCATCATTATTATACGGTGATTCTCTGCTATTCAATGATGATTATAATTGTTTCTGGATTCATTGTTGTATATTTTATAATATCATCTTAATTCCAGGCCTGTATATATATATTAGGCCTGAGAAGCATAATTGAATGCCTCATAGCAATATACAATTACAATCCATGAGCAAAAGGTACTCTAGGATTGTTACAAAGGAACTCTGACAACAGTCTCAATATGTATAGTTCTAATTACCACAACATGGGTGTTTATACTATTCGTACTAGTGTCCAGGGTCTAAAAAAAGGAAAGTATATATTTTTTATCTTTAACATGCCAAAGGCTTTGATTCTGACTGTATAATTAATAAGATATTTGGATATTTTTATAAATCTAACACAATTATGTATGTTTTTAGTTGATAGCTTCCACTAAAGTCTCTCTATCAAACCAAGCTGCCACCTGGTGAGCAAACTTTTAACGTGAGATTCACCGTAAATGAAAAAACATTGTTTCACTGTACTGGTTTACGGATGTTCAATGTGAAAGTAATAAGTTTTACAGTGTCTCACCGTAAATCACAATTACGGTGATAC
Source organism: Harmothoe impar (assembly GCA_947462335.1). NCBI lineage: Eukaryota > Metazoa > Annelida > Polychaeta > Phyllodocida > Polynoidae > Harmothoe > Harmothoe impar. Next base: position 55,829,873 of record OX381704.1, read on the forward strand.
AACGTCAAATTTAGCATTGATTCTCCGTAATTTCAACGGTAATTTTTTACAGTGTAGGAAGGAAAGGGACAACATAGGGAGATAAGGAAGGGAGGACTCCATAGTGTGAGATGACACTGGTTTTCAAATCTATAGCGGAAAATAATATCACGGGGTCGTTGACACATATAAGAGGATTATGCCACCCTTTGATTGGTCTAGACACAGCCATACCTACCCTGTTGTCCATTTCAGCTCACCCTATCCACTTATAAGGCATATCTTGATTGGTCCAGATACCCTAGTGTAGCCTGCAACACCCACGGCCGCAGCACACTGCTGTGGGTGTAGAAGTTTAGTGTCCAGAAATCGCTGGAAAATGCGAGGTTGGTTTGATTCGCACTCCCCTGGGCTTAATAGAGGGGTTTCTGGGCTGAAATTATATAGGGGGCTTCATATTACTGTCCTCTACCATGCTACGTTTTCAGAATTTGCAGATGGCTTTTCATTTACAGACTGTTTAATCATCTGTTAGACATAGATATGTAGAAAATAAAGGAGAGGGAGGTATAATGCTGTGTAGCACTGGTGACAAGGTCAGCGCTTCTATACGCTGACATTCCGTCACTGGTGACAAAGTCAGCGTATAGAAGCGCTGACTTTCCGTCACCAGTGACGGCGCTGAAATCTACAACTCCCAGTAGATAACAGACATTTGTCTCCGTAACTCTCAGACATCCGCCCTACTGAGAGTTACAAGCCGTAACTAAGATACCCTTGATTGGTTGGGGGCAAGCAGCACCGGTAAAACACAGACACGTTTGTCTCTAACTAGTAAGTTACTGACGGGTAGAACAGGAGGACCATATCGGCATGCCCCATACAGCAGGCAATATCAAAGTCCACAATAGGCAGCTATTTCCAACTAAGAGATAGAACTTCCACCAGTACCTACAAGATCGCACCATCGCCTACGAAAACCCCCATAGTGGCGTTAAGCCATAAGGTATCAGGTCAGTGTTTTAGGATAGGCCAACATTCTCTAAGTATTTACCACCCCGTGGAATGTGAAGTGGGAGGAGGGAGGAGGGTGTGTGGTGTTTGTGCCTCCTGCTCGTGCCTTGCTCCCATTGTGGCGGCGTGTCGGTCGCTGAGTGCCGACCGGTGGCCGGTGGATACGGCCGGTGTAATTTGTTTGTCAAATGAAGCGGCGGGCCGCGCCGATGGGCGTACAGATGTACAAATTGAATGTAATTCCCGACGGCCGCGCGCCAGGCCCGCGTCTTGCCCGATTCTAAGTTCATTGGTGGCTTCAGAAGCCACAGACCGACGTGGCTTCCCATCAAAAGGACTGGCTTCCTTCTGCCTTCCCGTGGCGTAATCTCCGTCTATCTAATTGCCTGGCGTCACCACCGACCCCTTTCCGCTATCAGTGTAGGAGCCAGGCAGGGGTCTTATCGATAACAGATCTGTGTAGTGATCTCAGCGCGAACCCTCTCTCCGTGGGTGATGTATCCAACATCTGGGAGGCTGCTTCACCTCTTACAGTGTGTAAGTGATGCTTTTTGCAATGAAAGCCCCATTCTATAGGCTTTGCTCCGACATATTTATTACAAGGATTGCCTCCCCCACCCCCCACCACCATTAAGTCAGTGAAGATTTGACTGTATGTGTTATCCACAGCAATGTGAATTTATTCGTGTAGGGGACTTTCTATAGAACGCAGTTTAATGAATTTAAAACACTCCCAAGGGGGAGCAGGTGCTAGAGAGCCTAACCGTGAGTCAGGACGACGTAAAGCATTAACTCAAACAACCCAGCTCCAGACGGTACCCCATCAGCCACAGACATTATCACATAACCAAATCCAACCACAGCCAGACTTCCCCGCTTAACTGCTTAAAACACAGCCTACGAATTGTCCGGGTAATTCACGGCTAGCTTATACAGAACACAACTTACAGACGCCCGTTCCATGGAAAACATTGGCTAGAAAGAGATGAATTTGATTTATTTGGAATAGACAGACATTGGTTTCACTTTGTGCCATTCCCTTGTTATAAGGACATTTCCCATAAGAGACTGAATGTGGCTACTGTCATCCAACTGACAGAGCCTTTATTACTGCCACAGCAGTTTTACTGTAGATAAATATCATAGTGTCTGGCATTTGTATGTGAAACATTCTAGATTCATTCTGTTTCGAAATAGTTTAATAATAAAGCTAATTCATTACTGGACATCGATTCTCTGTCTCTTTGTAGCTCTATAGTGATCGATGCCCAGTTTTATACTTCAGACCAGTGGCTCATTTTGGCTGTTTTTCGCCTCACAGATTGCTCCTAGCGCAAAATCCTGACTAGGTGTCAATACATTCTCTATGCCAATGTGTAATATGAGGGTAGAAAACAGTGGAACCTCAGTTAGAAAAAATCCTACTGAACAGTTTTTGAGAAAATTAGGGTTTTGTTGCCTTTTTTTGCTGTTTTTAGTACATTTCCTACATAACCCGTGAACGTCAGCATTTCTCAATTTTCAGGTATTTGGAATTAGAATTTGACATTTTTTTATTCGCAGTAGGATTCCTGAATACCGAGCCATTCTACACAGGGTGTTATTTTGAATAAATATAAATCATTTGATAGTGTATTTGGTCTCCGAAATAGAGGGAGTTTGGTCATAGTTTAATTGATTGTTGACAATCCAGTCAAGGGCTATTAGGTTCAGTTCAGTGCAAGTTGCAAAACAAGTGACTTGCAGTTTTTAACTTGACCTCATGTCCACTATGTAGGTCTTCACTATGCATGGGTCTATCCAGAGTCCATCAATGGGATCACGCATGGAGGCAGATTCCGCAGCTTTTGGCGAGAAAAAAAGTTCAAAATCGCAAAGTCGTGAAATTCGCCTAAAAGCCCCCGATTTGGCGAGAAAAAAGTTAAAAATCGCAAAAAAGTGAAATTTGCCTAAAAACCCCTGATTTGGCGAGAAAAAAGTTCAAAATCGCAAAAAAGTGAAATTTGCCTAAAAACCCCCTATTTGGCGAGAAAAAAGTTAAAAAAACGCAAAAAAGTGAAATTTGCCTAAAAACCCCCTATTTGGCGAGAAAAAAGTTCAAAATCGCAAAAAAGTGAAATTTGCCTAGAAAACCCCTATATGGCGAGAAAAAAGTTCAAAATCGCAAAAAAGTGAAATTTGCCTTAAAAACACCTGATTTGGCGAGAAAAAAGTTCAAAATCGCAGAAAAGTGAAATTTGCCTAAAAAAAACCCTATTTGGCGAGAAAAAAGTTCAAAATCGCAAAAAAAGTGAAATTTGCCTAAAAACACCCTATGATCTGTAGCATGAATGCAGACACTCATGGACGCAGACTCATGTACACCCACACAGACATACACATAGGCATGAACATGGCCTTCTCCTTCATATAGCAACCTATGGATTTCTACTTTGGTGAGACTGAATATAGCTTTCTGTTAGAAGGACTCTGATCCATGGATGTCGATGTCCAGTTTTAGATATATACCCATATAGTGCATTGGAGTGCTATAATGTTGGACTGCTGTATATTTAACTCACAAATTCCACTTTGATTAATGAAGTACCTCCTTAATACATCGCAAAATGCGAGGTGTAAAGTCTATGATAGCGTTGGAGTATCCCCTGCAGTTAGATCAATTAGATCCCACAAAATACACCCACACTAACGGTAAAAGTAGGCTTATGGAGTTAATTCCAGTAGTGCCTTGACATTACATTTCTCTAATAGCCTGAAACCATTTATGTCATTTATCCCATATAACCTGAAGTCTACACACAGTATTTCCTTTCGCATGGCGCTCAAGTTTACAGACGGTGGCGCTACATACACTGTAGTTTATTGTATTCTCTCCCTTACTGTGTGCAGTTCAGTAGGTAATGTTTTTATATGTTGTTGGTTTTCCCCCCTTTCTTCGTTGAAACACACGGAACATATTACCGTTAAGGATTATTTTAAATGAAGTGTCACATCAGTGTCACAGAACTTGCGATGGGAACATTTTAATACAATGAGGGATGTGGGCATTATAAGACTATAGACCGTCGTCCACAGGCCGATGGAATAGGTTTTGTCGGCCGATTTGTTTTTGTTTAGAGTTTTTTTGTCGTGAATAATGCAGTTTTTGTAAGGAATGTATTAACGCAAAAGCCGGCCGTCCACTAGCCGGTGGAATGTTTTTGGCAGATCTTATGTTTTAAATAGTTTTATTTGGGTATGATATTTTCAATTAATTCTTCAATTAATAGATTAATAGAGTTTAATATATTCCTGTTAACAATTGTATTATTTCCCCGAACAAAACAATTCAGAACAAAACACAAATCGATCGTCAAAACCTGCATTTCATTGCACATGGACGGCCGGCTTTAGAGAAATCCATGTCAAGGCACCGATTTGAGGCGCTGTTTGCGCACCGAATGCACCTCTCCTCTTCCATGCCATCCACCCCCAGTAGTATAGTATGTATCGGAACGGGACTATAGTTAAGTACTGTTTATTACTCAATCGACATGCAGCCAATCAGAGGCCTCCATTTGGTCACGTGACCCGTTGCCATGGTAACGTGACCTACTTAGGGCTCTCAGCCAATCAGAAGCCAGCATTCTGGGTGACCTACTGACCTACTTAGAAGCTCTCAGCCAATGAGAGGCCGGCATTCTGGTAACTATGGTAACGTGACCTACTTACGTCACGTGACCTACTTAGGCTCAGCCAATCAGAAGCCGGCATTCTGGTAACTAGGGTAACGTGACCTACTTAGGGTTTGTTTGTAAACAACACCACGTGGCTCTCTTGTTTGTAAACAACACCACGTGACACGTGACTGTTTGTAAACAAACAACGTATATATAGAAAAAAACACAACAAGTTCCATCTTATGTTAAAATTATATTTTCGAATAAAAAAGCACATCTGTAACAGCGTCTATGTGTAACTACGCGCGTTCTCATTCAAACACTATAACACTATCATACCGTAGCAGCAGCAGGTAGGACCGGAAGAAAAGCAAGCGCACGAGCAGAAGCGACGACACCATTTGCACCATCCGGCCGTCGCGTTGGTAGCCCTACTACCCGTCGCGCGTTCCACTGGAGCGGCTTTAAGAGTGACAAATGACGATTCTTTGTCGACGCGACTGCTAACATCAGCAGCATCAGCAGCATCGGCAGCAGCATCGGCAGCAGCATCGGCAGCAGCGGCAGCAGCCTCGGCAGCAGCGGTAGCAGCAGCAGCAGCAGCGGCAGCAGCAGTAGCGTGAGCATTAGCAACAACAGCAGCAGCGACAGTAGCAAGGGCGGCAGAGCGGGCACTAGTAGCGTTATCAGCGGCGTCATCGGCAGCCGCAACAGCATCAGCAGCAGCAGCGTCGGCATTGGTGGCATGAGTAGCTGCATCGGCGGCAGCAACAGCAGCAGTCACAGCCGCAGCGGCAACAACAACAACGTCATCACGACCCGCGTCACTAACAGCCGCAGTAAATGCAGCAGTAGCACGCTGAGCAGCACTAGCAGCAGCAGTAGCAGAGGCTACAGCATCAGCTTCACATTCGCGCGCCGCTTCGTCATTCCGCTTCATGTCACGGTAGCAACTTTCCATCACGAGGATCTGCAAATTGAGGCGCGCTGCTGGTGGTGGTAGTAGTAGTAGTAGTAGTAGTAGTAGTAGTAGTAGTAGCGTGAACGATGATGACGATGCTGAATGTGGTTTCACTCCCCTTATATACCCTTACGCCCCGCCTTTTTTCAAGCCACCGGCCAGCTGCCCCTTCACGGCAGGTCGTTAGATCAGCCTTAAGTCGCTTACTACGTGGCTCATCATCCCTCTAATCGCATTTTCCAGCCGCCGGCCGGCTGTCTGCTGACGACAGGCGAGGGTGATTTGTTTTTTTCTTTAGATATAAGCCGCTTACCACACGCGCACCCTCTAGTCACAGACAGAGTGACAGAATGGGAGGGGGTCGCTTTGTTCACGCTACCTGTAGTTGTTTTTCTATACACACGCTGAGCCCATGACCCGTTAATCCTTTATACAGGTAACACGCGTTCAACTAATTACCCTATTGTATGACAGTCGGTACACGGATTTAATTTTAAACCGCCTTCCCATCTGGGATCCATGTCTGGCGGGGTGGAAGGATCCAGCTGAAAAGTGTGATTAGGGCTTTTGTTTCTCTTATGATAGCAGCAGGTCAGCATGCGACAGCTGAAAATGTCACACTCGCCGCTCCTATAAAAGACTGAGATGCGTCTCTCTCTCTTTCCACACGCCCTTCTACTACCATCGCCGCCAACACCGCCACCGCCCATCGCCAGCCGACCGCCGCCACCGCCTGCAGACACCGTCATCACGCCGGCAGGGAATTTCGAGCTGAGTCTGCTTATTGCTTATTTTTTTTTCTTTGAGCTTTTTGTTTTAAATTTTTTTTAAATTTTCACTCAGTCTTTTTTTTTGTTTCGGAGGAAAGAAATATGGCACGGCAGAGGGCGCGAGTTTCTAAAAGACGATCGCGCGAACAAAGCGCCCTCCTCAACTGCCCGGCTATTTTTTTATCTCAAAGGAGAGAGCGTCACGTAGTTGAGGTTCACGCATCTCTTGAAGCGTACCGAATTCTCGAGAAAAGCAAAGCTGAGCGCCATCGTCGTTATACAAGAGCGGAAAAGGAAAACCTAGCGACATGGCCGAGAGCCGTCTTCTCAGAACCGTATTTACTCTACCGTTGCATAATATCCGCTCTCAGCGCCCCCACTCGTTGGGCGTTTCATGAACAGAAAGAGCGCCGCCACTCTCCTCACCCCGCCTCTTCTTATATAGTGAGAATAAGCGCTATGAAACGATTCCGCAAACCGATCGGATTCTTGGGAGTGACTGCAGCTCCCACTCGGTGGGCGCGCGTTGTGGCCGACGTGAACACGGTAACTAAAAGTTTCGACGTCGTCACTTGTTATCCCGCTTATTGCAACGCAGCCGAATGGAAGAAGATAGGGACGCACTATTTCATACCATACGCACCGATATGTGTTTGTCACCGCCGCGCTCACACACCTTATTGCTTTTTCGAGACGATCCTGTCACAACACAGAAATAGAAAAGAAAGCGGCAAAGCGACGAGCTTTGCCTAAAGAAAAAAAAAAAAAAAAAAAATTAATCTGCGCTTTTCTCCTCCTCCTCCTCCTCCTCCTCCTCCTCCTCCTCCTCTCTCTCTTCTTTTTTTTTAAAAAATAAATATTTGTATCAGACTCCTCTGGAGTCTGATACAAAACATTTATGACTATTGAGTGAAAATAGAATTTTATCGCAAAAAATAAAAAGAAAAAAAAGACACTTCTGCCGCTGCTACTGTGACACCGGCCGGAATCAATAAAAAGGTCGGCGGACTTTTCTCCACAACCATTCACCACCGACCGTTCGAGTGAGAAACACAGCAGACAGTCACACACACAACCGCTCTCTGACGCGTCCTGAAAAATGTCCAGTAGTAAAAGCAAACTCTTCACAGAAATTCATCTCGACGCTCGACTACAAGGACCCTTTAGTTGTATCATTAGCGGTCCGTCGGGTTGTGGAAAATCGCGCTTGGTGGATCAATTTCTGAGCGACGTGAACAATTTGGTCACGCCGCCGGTGGAAAAGACTTTTTACCATTACGGCGAGTGGCAACCTCTGTTTGAAAAAATGGAAAATCGGTACGGTGTGGAATTCAGAGAAGGTCTTCCTAGCAAAGAGTCTATAGCGGGAGACGTGGAAGTAGCAGAAGACGCTTTACGACCCCACACTCTACTGATATTGGACGTTCTGATGAGCAGTTCCAATCAGCAAGTGGTAGCCGACATCTTTACTAAATACTCGCATCACTGGAACGTGAGCGTCATATACATCACTCAGAACCTCTTCCAGAAATCACCCGACTTTCGAACTATGAGTCTGAACGCTCACTACATGATCGTTTTCAAGAACCCGCGCGACATGGGGCAAATAGCTAGTCTGTCTCGCCAGGTGTTTCCGTCCAACGCGGCGGCTCTCTCTAGTATATTTACCCATGAACTCAAGCGACCTCACTCATACCTCCTCCTGGACTTCAAGCAGTCAACACCTGACGATCTGAGAATACGCTCCTCTTTGACGGCCATACACTCTCAGCTAGTGTTCGTACCGCTAGACAAAAAAAAGAACAACAGAAAGCAGTAGCAAAAGAAAAATGTCTTCTCATCTACTCGAAAGACACTTTGGTACTCTCAAGCACTTAGCTAAGTGCTCGCCAAAGGACTGCTCGCATCTAATAGACTCTGGAAGCGACGAGCTGATCGCAGCGTTGAGTGAGATCTGTCACAATTTACTGGTAGGGAACATCCCGCTCAGCGACAAACAACTGGACAAGCTTCGAGAATCGGCTGACGTGTTGAGGGAGGTCGGCAAAAAATCTACGCCCATCAAAATAAAGAGACGCGTCTTGGTACAAGAGGGAGGTTTCCTCATTCCGGCTCTCATAGGGATGGCCTTACCGCTTATAAAGAGCATTCTCCGTATATGAGACACGTCATTCGACACCTACTCGCCGACAGCACCACCACTACCGCCACCACCAGCGTCATTGCCACCGTCGTCCCCATGACGGACTCAGAGCAGCAACAACACTACAAACGTTTAGCGCTCGTGGATCCTGAGACGCTCTACAAATCATCACGAGCAGGTCTACTTCATCATGTGCCCGCTGCTGCTGCTACTACTAGCGCTGCTACTACTGCAGTCGCTGCTGCTAGTACTTCTACTGCTCCAAACCTTCCTCCTCTTCCTGATGAGCGCACTGAAAAGAACAAGAGTTCCGCTCCTGCCACCGCCGCCCGCCTACCCGCCGACATGGCCTATTACCACAAGCAGGCAGAGCAGTCCCTTCATCCCGACGCGGCCTTGCACCAGGTGCTACAGTTTATCTACAGGGACTTGGATTTAGTGTTGAACGACCCCACTTTGGAATCGCGCGAGAAAATGTTGAAATACCGAAGGTTGTTGAATAGATTGCAATTTTTTCTCACGAATCCCCACAACAGCAACATCTCTTCGTCCTACTCTTCTTCGCCCCCGGCTCACCTCCGTCAGTCTGCTGAAGAGGCCAGCGCGTCCCTACTCGAGCGGTTGGCGAACCAAGTTCCCAAGAGGAATCGCCGCCGGACCGTGGAGCTGTACAAACAATTGGAGAAATCCGGAGTGATCAAGTGGAACGAGGACGGGGCGGTGCGCGAGATGTCGGGTCGGAGAATACCACCTGAGCATCGCATCAACATAGTGGACTTACTGAACGACGCCGCCAGGTTCAGGAAGACGGCGCCCAGACCGGCGGGCTACTCGCCGTTCACGAAAGCGCTGCGCGAAGCGGTTCCCACCACAGACGCTTTGATCGGAAACCATCTGTATAAAGCGAGCGGACCTGGCCAAAGTTTGGACACACGGCTTGCTGACAGAGGTCGGAAACGACCGAGCTTCGAATCGGAAGAAGGAGAAGCAGCAGCAGCAGTAGCAGCAGCAGACTCTTCTCTGCAGGTGGTGGACGATCAATCCTCTGACGACGAGGAGGACGACCGTGAACTTTTCCAAACTCCGACTTCCTATAGGAGCGTGCCACGTAAGAAAAGGAAAGGGCGCAACCGCCTAGCGGCGAGCTCGTCTTTCACGCCCTCAACAGACCCGCGATGGGCAAACCAGTGAAGAGACTGACCAAGAAGGAAAAAGAAAAGAAGCGCGTAGTAGCTAGATATACCGACGTCAAAGCGCCCTCCAGTTTCACTAGCGTGACTAAACTCCAGAAACAGCATTTTCGCCACCTGAACCCGGCCGTCATCCGAGATGCTTTAGTGTCGCTGGACGCCTACACTAAACATAAACCCATTCGGAGAAAATTCGCAAGGAACAAGACTATAACCGGCGCAATCGATCAGCAGTGGCAGATAGATCTTATGGACATGCAAGCTTTGGCGTCTCACAACGACCGCTTCCGGTACGTGGTGACGGCGATCGACGTTTTCTCTAGGTACGCGTGGGCCGTTCCCATTAAATCCAAGAGCGGCGCTGATGTCACCGAGGCCTTCCGAGAGATGACAGGCCCTGGCGAGAGACGACCGCGCACTGTTCAGACAGACAAGGGGAAAGAGTTTTTGAACAAGATCTTTCAAGATCACTTGAAGAGCGAGGGCATAGAGTTCTTCACTGGCGAGAACGACGACATCAAAGCTAGTCTAGTGGAGCGCTTGAACCGCAGTCTGAAGGAGAAGCTGTGGCGTTATTTCACACACAAGCGCACGTATCGCTACGTAGACGTACTGCACCATGTAGTGTCTTCTTACAATCGCACTCACCACAAGACGTTGAAAATGGCGCCGGCTCAAGTCAGCTCGGAAAACAGCGAAACGGTTTTCTACCGACAAGATCTCCCAACTAACAAACAAATCGACGAAATATGGAAAAAGAAGAAAAAAACAAAGACGTCCGCCGTCGACGTCATCGCTCCGGGTGACAGAGTGAGGATGTTGAGAACCAAAGGCGCCTTCGACAAAGGGTACGAGGGAAACTGGCGCGAGGAAGTGGTCGACGTTGCTAAGACGTTGGGAAGCAGAGGGTTCGAGCTGAAAGACGACAAGGGCGAGGAGATAAAAGGCGTCTTCTACCCGGAAGAGGTTCAGAAGGTGTACAAGAGTCGTTACGACAAGAACTACCTGATAGACGAGGTGTTGCGCCGCAAGACCGTCGACGGTAAAGAGTTAGCTTTCGTACGTTGGTTAGGTTACGACGACAAGTTCAACGAGTGGATCCCCGTCAAAAAAATAACGTAACAAAATGAACATCACTCTACCTAGCAACAGCTCTATGGAGTATTATCCTGACAACAGCTTGACGTCTTTCCGAACTCACTTCGACTCGCCGCTCCTTCTGCCCGAAGCGTACGAAGCGGCTCTGACTGAGATCATCCTCCCTACAGAATGGACTAACGTGCACGACGACGACTTGATCATCGTTGTTCCTCTGCGCACCAAGGGTTCGCTAGAGGAGGCGATCCAGGTTTTAAAAGACACTAAATTCGCCGAAGGAAAAAAAACACAGGTGGCCTGGCGGGAAATGAGAAACGCGAACGGTCTGAGCAAGCTAACGTTCAGCTCAGACTTCCCGCTGAGCTGGAAGGAAGCGAGCTATGTAACGGTGGAAGAGATATCAGACACGGCGGAAGAGCAGCAATTGAAACCGGAAACAAAAAGGTTCAAGAGAGAGGTCGACTTGAGACAGACGAATGCCGTATACAAGAAGTTCTTGTCCCCGGCGGTGAAGAAGAAGGCGATCAGCGATCAAGCAAGACATATGATCGAAGAGATGGAGAAACACATGGGCGTGCGCAGTTTCATGCCAAACATATTCCAGATACCTCCTATTTTCACCGGAAGCAACCACACCCTAGTCGAGCGCTTGAGTGAGACGATGCGAGATGACAGACTAGAGGGCGAGAGCTTCTTGCTCAAACCGATGCGGATCTTATCGTACGACGCCAAGACGAAACGCGTCACCATCAAACCGCCGAGACACTGCGCTGTCCTGCTGACTCCGCATCTCGCATGCGTTCTAGGCTTCGGAGAGAAGACGCGTTTCGCGTCGCCGACTACCGGCGCCTACTCGATGGATGTTTACGGAGACGTGCACTCTGTGTACATATACACCGACATGATCCAAGAGAGACGTGTGGGCGACATGCAAGTGCCGCTGTTGCGCTGCGTGGCGGTGGACAGAGGCGGAAAGCGTCGAGGTGGCGTGCAAGCTATCAGTTTTCCCCATTTGGATTATTTCCCCTTGAAATCCAAGAGGTTCACCGAGGTCGGCATCTATTTAAGAGACCGATCCGGTCATTCCATCCCATTCGGTAGAGGCGAGGTGACCGTGACACTTCATCTGAGACCTATTGAGCGCTGAAAGAGAGAAAAATGATGCGTCAACGCGTTCCGTACTTTCCACCCAGGCGCACCGACTTCGGCAGAGGGTACAGCGATTACTACAACGCGCAGCTGGGCAACGGCGTGACCGTGTACAGCGGGCGCTCTTTCCAGAGCGGGCACGGTTTGGGCGGCGCTCTGTTAGGTCTGATGCGCTCGGCTACCCCGCTGTTGAAGTCGGTGGGAAAAACGCTGCTCCGCGCCGGTGTGGGCGTAGCTAAAGATGTGCTGGCGGGTCGGACTTTAAAGAGCAGCGTGAAAGACCGAGGCGCAGGCGCTCTGAAGAGACTGGCGAGTACGGCGTTCTCGGGAGGAAAGACGACTGTCGCGTCTAAGAAAGGGTCGAAACGTCGTCGTGGGCATTCCCCTCAGACGGGTGGTGGCTCTTGCAAGAGACGTAGAGGGGATGTATTCGACCGGTAAGCGCCTAGGCGTTCAGGTATAAATAAAAAGACTGGAGGCGGTCGGCGTCAGTCTGTCGGCCGCGTGAAGAGAGAACACAATGGCTTACGTACACGAGAGCAGTAACGAGTGCGCGCTCTCTGAGCTCGACCTGCACACCGTAGCGCCGACTCAGACTACTATCTTAAAGTCGTCTTTCCTGGGGATAGAAACAAAAAACTCTTTAGAGGATGGAGGTAACATAAATTTCACCATCAACAAGTCGCAAGAGTACACAGACCTCAACGAGAATTACCTTCATCTGGAATGTCAAGTGCTGAAAGCGAACGGAACGGCGATCGATGACACCGACGCAGTAGCTCCGGTGAACAACTTGGCTCACTCGCTCTTCAAAGACGTGCAAGTCTCCATCGGCGGTTTCAAAGTGTCTGGCAACACCGAGACCTACCCTTACCGAGCTTACTTGGAAGGGTTACTCAACTACAACAAAGACGTGAAGGACGGCGTCATGAGCGCCCAGGGGTGGCATGAAGATACGCCCGGTCAGTTTGACACGTTGACTGACGCGAATGCGGGGTACAAAGCGCGCAAGAAGCTAATCTCCAACAAGCGCTTTTCGCTGATGGCGCGACTGCACTTTGACCTGGCTCATCAACCGAAGCTCATCGTTGGAGAGACGGAAATCAATCTCACTCTGAAACAGGCGGCGCCCTCTTTCTATCTGATGTGCGCCGCTGACGGAGGCTACAGCTTGAAGATCTACAAAGCAAAGCTCTACGTGCGACGCGTGTTGGTGGCGGACGCTGTAGCGGAAACGCACGAGAGAGCGGTGATAGAACACGGACCCTTCGACTACCCGGTGAACAGAGTGGAAGTGACGACGTACGCCATCCCTCAAGGTAACAGAGATCACAGCTACACGCACTCCAACACAGGCCAGCTTCCCAAGTCGATGATGATTTGCTTCCTGGACCACGACGCCTTCAACGGTAGCTTCACCAAGAACCCGTTCGAGATGAAGCATTACGACATCAGCTCGCTTCAAGTGATAGTGAACGATCAGAAAGTGCCGAACGACGCGTATGTGCCCGACTTTAAGACCAAAGCGGCCGTGAGAGAGTACTTGGCGCTACACACGGAAACGGGGATGTACGAAGGCGCGCGCTCCTGCGGTATTTCATACGATCAATTCCTGAACGGTTACACGGTGTTCCCCCTCGACTTAACCCCAGACAGATCGCACGACGGGTGTCGCGTGAACCTTATAAGAGCGGGTCAGCTGAGGGACAACAACCGTGCTACTCTACTTGGTGTACGACAACGTCGTCGAGCTGACCCGAGATCGACACCCCATCACCGACTACCACATGAACTGAAGACAAGACCGCGGTACTTGGCATATCGTATGAACACGCTTGAAATAAGCAGAGTGTTGAAGGAAAACGTTCACACAAAACATCGTTTCCTGGGCGTTTTCTCTTGTGACACTATTCCGAAGCACCCTATCAAAGACACTTGTTTCGTGAGCAACACAGATCCGCAACATTTACCAGGTCAGCATTGGGTGGCGTTTTACGTGTCGAGCACGGGTGAAGTGTACTACTTTGATTCTTTCGGCTTACCGCCGCTGAGTGCGGAGTTCTTGTCCTTCGTGGAACGCTCTGCTCCGTTCAAGTGGCAAAGAAACCGCATTCAACTACAAGACACTTCTGCTGACACCTGTGGACCTCATTGCGTTCATTTCCTAATTGAAGCATGTCGAACAAGAAACCCCAAGAAGTGCGTCATGCGCATGAGCAGAATCCCAAAGCTGAGCGACCGGGTCGTGAGTCAGAAGCTATCGATGATGCTGTTGTGACGGGTTGTTGCGATGGCGGCCGTTTCATGGAAGCAAAGATTCTCTGCCTTGCCGAAATGGTGTTGGATTTATCCAAAGTCGTGCAATGTGTATTGGAGAGAACTCGTCCGGGGTGTGGTGGTGCGAGTGACGGCGGCGTGAGACTTTGCGGCCTGTTGAGTTGCTGCAAATCGAAGAAGCAAGCTAAAAAAGCATAAACTTGTGTGTTTTTTCTGATTGAAATGAAAATAAAGAATAAAATGAAAAGAAAAGAAATTATCTTGTTGTGTTTTTATTTCTATAATACAAGCTACATAACTTTTTTTTCGTTTGTTTGTTTACAAACAGTCACGTGTCACGTGGTGTTGTTTACAAACAAGAGAGCCACGTGGTGTTGTTTACAAACAAACCCTAAGTAGGTCACGTTACCCTAGTTACCAGAATGCCGGCTTCTGATTGGCTGAGCCGAAGTAGGTCACGTGACGTAAGTAGGTCACGTTACCATGGTTACCAGAATGCCGGCCTCTGATTGGCTGAGAGCTTCTAAGTAGGTCAGTAGGTCACCCAGAATGCTGGCTTCTGATTGGCTGAGAGCCCTAAGTAGGTCACGTTACCATGGCAACGGGTCACGTGACCAAATGGAGGCCTCTGATTGGCTGCATATCGATTGAGTAATAAACAGTACTTAACTATAGTCCCGTTCCGATACATACTATACTACTACCCCCTCCATCATGCACCCCTACCCACATAGCAGAAATAACCCCGCCCACCAAACGGCCGACCAGCAAGGCACTTCCGCCCCGACATCGCGGCGCCCAGAGGTCATTAGGTACAGTGCGTCGAAGGCCAAGGCTAGTCTGGCAAACACAGAAGGCAATACCGCCCCTTGCTATAGCTAATGTTGTGTGGCTAGACACCCACCCCATTATATACCTACCCTATATCTATATGCAAACCTACCAGCCTATGAGATAAGATGGGAGCTAGAGGTGATATGTGATGACTTAATTACTTAACTCCACTGCGGCAGTTTTTGTTGGTGAAGAAAGTACTTTAAACATTAAAAAAAAGAATCGCCTAAATCGCCGCATGGAGTTTAGCCATAATAGAGCAGCTCAGCAGCATCTGCTCAATGGGAGGACAGCAAAGAGAGCCTTGACAATGCCAACTCTAATAACTCAAACCAAGGCATTCGGTGCCGCCCCCTCCACACCCACCCAACCTCCTTTGTCTCAGCCCGGCGATAAATGATGAAGCAATTCTTTAACACTGTTTGTAGAAAAGAGCCCGGAGACGACCATGGCGACGCCATCCGTCTTAGGGTGAATGGCGGCAGTCCACACCGTGAATAATGAAGTGGACGTTGGGTGGGTCTGGGGGCGGGATGGGGCCACGAGCAGCTCACCCTCAGGGTTGGAGCAGCTCGGGTCGGTAGCTGGCACCTGACCGCCCATTGCATGATCCATGAGAGCAGCTCAGTGACAGTCAAGCAGGTCAAGGAGACAGACATCATGGCATAGCACCTGTAGCATAAAGGGTATATCATACCTTCAATCCTGTATTATGAAAATGACTGTGGACAATACGTATCATGAGATAACTCTAGCTGAGATGGGTAGAATACCATTGGGGGTATTTCAAAACAACATCTGAAGGCATTGAAGGCCTCTTACGTCCATTATTAGCACTTTTGAAACAGCTTTGATAGGTCCTTTGAAAATCCATATTACGAGTCAGGCTTTAAGAGGAACCTTCTTTTAAGACTGTCTCTTCTCTCCATCTAGTAGCCTTTATAAGAAATAAACAATAGCATGGAATACTTCTTTTTGATGAAGCCCCATAGCATATCATACCATCTTCCTTTGCTACACAGTACTGTAGGTCATATACAGAGACACAATTTATTATAGTTGCACGAAACATATCATTTTTGTTTATATTTGCAGTTGTCGTGGTTTAACTGGACGGCACATTTACATGAAAGGCCACCACCACCTATATGACCACAGGTGCCCTTTAGGCCACAATTAAACGCTCTTATGATGCCATACAAGCATCACTCGGGCCGCTGTATGAAGGCCCTATAACATTTGTAAGATGAGTGTGTTTGTGTATCAGAATCTAAACATCGGTCCAGCCTCTCTTTTATACATGCGTATGTATCTACATTAGTAGAAATCTACAGGATGATTTGGTCAACGTTCGGTCCATTGGACCAAGACCAACTTAGGCAATAAATTTGGGCATTAAACCAAAAGAGAATATGAATCCAAAGCTGAATTCCAACATTAGCCCAACTGATGTACGATTGCAATGGTTCCAATCATTGCCAAGATTGGTCCAATGTTTCTTTTCTATCTCAGTGAAATGAAAACAACAGTGGAAACGTTAAGATCCTAAGATGCTGACAATGTTCCAGAAACCACAACATCTGATCAAGGGGACTTTTAGATAAAGTCATCTTTAAACGAAAGATGGAAAACTCGACCACGTATTTCAGAGCACAATGCATTATGATCAATGAAGGCAGATGGCTGTTGAACTATTGAAGTTAACATTGAAGTTTAAGCGGCAATAGTCCATTGTCCAGTATATAGGCAGATACCTCGTACATATTAGCGCGCCCTATTTGTGTGTTACATCACATGATCCATCACCTTTAGTAAGTAATGACCTACAGCCCGTTTCTTACCACTGACATTACCCACTGACGCCTTCCTTGGCTGGCATGGACTGGGGTGAGCAGTGCTGCCAACATCCTAAAACCTCCAGAGCTAAATGATTTATCACAAACTAAACTTGAACATGGTCGGCCAGGAGCGCTGTACATCATCCTAAATGACCCTTAGCCGAAATCTCCAAGAACAGTAACCAGTGGTGTATTTATAGGGCGGTCTGACCTGGTGCCTGGTTATTACTATTGGCTCGTATTTCTTAATATAAATACCCCCCCCCCCCACCCCGGCATATTATGGGCCACAGTATCTTCGATTCGCAACAGTAATTTTAAATTGCAGACTTTTCAGAAATGATGAAGCCATAATAACATATCAGAACTGTTCAACACAGATCACTATTGATACCTGACGAAAGCCCACTAAACGATGTTAAAATACTCTATTGTGCTATGGTGACGTCACATTTCATGTGGAACGGCACATCGTGTTCCAACAGTGGGCGGGGAATACGGCAATTCTGGTACTTACTCACAGTAACTGTCATATTCACTAAATACAAAATGTAATAGATATTCAACATTAACTTGTTATCTATAGGTCTGTGATACACGACAGGGGAAAGCGTCTGCCTGCATACAGACTTGGTTATGAATTGCCCTGTGCCACTCCCACTTGCTCAGAGTGTAAATTATACTGCCCCTCATATACCACATCCCCTCTACTCTCCGTCACTGTGAAGTGTCTTCTTCCTCTGCCCCAGACCCAGAGGCCAATAACTAAACTATAGCCTCAGCCCCACCACCCCCATCCATCATCTTTTGAACGCCGCTGGCCCTGGGTGTAAAAACAACATAACCAATGACGTGTTCATGGACGGGACTGAGCAGCTCCGGGATGGCTGGAGCTGCTCAATGGGAGTCGCAGGTGCCGTTACACGGCGGGTTTGGTCGTCAAGACATGAGGTGCCGCCGGGATGAAGGGATCAGGACCGCGCCGACAGCCAGCTAACTGGTCCCTAAAGCTGTACCTGCCTGAGACTGATTGGGCTCAACCAACCGGGCAGTGGATTCTATGCTGCTAGGTGTGTGCTTGTAAAAACCGGACCGGTGATTCGGGGGTTAAGGTGTTATACTTAAGGGGTTTATACCCCCGGGCGTACACAGCATACTGATATTCCAGTACCGGACTGGTTAGTATTGTTATTTATTATGACGGTATACTTTGTGTGATGTTTATTGTGTTCATAATTCACACTGATACGATGCAAATGTAGGGGTAAAAATGGTGTGTGATACTGCTCCACGACGTGCTATCATGTTATAGGGTTACACACAGATCTAGATTACGAAATGGCTTTAGTGAGATAAAACACACTTCACGCCTTTCATTTTGTATCCTGTGCGTCTGTGGATAGCATCATATTCGACAAATCTCCTTCTTTAGGGATTATACCCATCGTGCACCTCCTCTAGTCTCCATATGAATGAAATAAATGCACAGCGACATGTAGTGGGGAACATACTTAGGCCTATGGACTTAATACCCAGACTTTTAATTCAATTAAATGAGTCTCAAGTCTCTTTAATTATACAGCTCCTGTCCCTACACCTTACCGTCATACATACATATTTACATATATACGCTGGAGGCTACACCTTTGAACACATCTATAGCAATTAGGCAGGAACTAATGAGCCCGTGCAGAATTAACCACCTGTTCCCTCCGTTGACATCAACAGACAGATAAAGCCAGGCTGATGCCCGCAGTTC
Organism: Harmothoe impar; assembly: GCA_947462335.1. Classification (NCBI taxonomy): domain Eukaryota; kingdom Metazoa; phylum Annelida; class Polychaeta; order Phyllodocida; family Polynoidae; genus Harmothoe; species Harmothoe impar. The sequence continues at coordinate 55,848,544 of OX381704.1, forward strand.
CGACAGTTGTCGCGTGAGGGCTCGCTGCGGCCGAGACGCGTTTCCGGCTGCGTCTGCCCCCGGGTCAGAACGAGGCCCGTCCGCGACGTTTCACATTTCTCTCACCAGGAGGCGCAGTGGACTCGGAAGGACAGCCGGACGGTTTACAGGAGGAGGGCTCAGCTCAGTGCTGGTGTGTGGGAGGGTGGGATGGGGTGGTGTCTGGCGGTCCTGGTGGTGAAGAATCTCCTCCTGCTCCTCCTCCAGTAGGTGATGGGTGAACGTTATCTCCGCTCCACATGCCTGGACACGAGAATAATTCATTGTCCTAATCTAATTATACACAGTGCTGGTGATCAGGGGGTGCCACCGGAAACTGCAGGCCCCCGCTCTAGGAGCTGCTCCCTCGGCCAGGCACCTGCTCACGCCCGACGCCTCCAGGGGAAAGAGGAACCAGGCTCTGGTGTATTATGTATCTAGCTGCCGAAGGGAAATGTCCATCCTCCCTCCTGATCACAGACGCTCCATAGAATTTATGTACATTTTAGAGTGTGAGCTGTCCTCTGAGGGCATTACAATGAGGGGTGCCTATAAGTGTGCTGAAATCTCTTGATGTTTGTATACTGATGCGTATTATGGTTCACTAAAGACTGGGCCGTTTTATACAAGTCATAATGTTGTAAATACCATATCGGCACAGCACACAAACGGGGTGACAATGTTTTGATTCGTTTGATATTGACTATTCAGGTAGTAGGCTCCGCTACTGTTTGGCAAAGCCACTGACATTTCATTGATGGTCCAAGAGTATCACTGCGTGTGAAATAGTTTATACATGGACATGTAGTACATTAAGATGTCTGAGCTTGGTTATAATATCATTCATTCTTCTATCGCATCCCCTGCATGTACAAAATGTATCTGGGCTATCTACAATCGTATACAAAATGTGTATAAAACCCTCATCCCTTGGTATGTGTACCTAGACAAATATCCCCATAGGTCCTATCCCTGATATAGTCATACCATCTAGTTGAATTATTGAACCTCTCCCCTTGGATTCACCTTGGGTTGAATAGAGTGTCTGAGCGGTAAATGGTAGTCCCGAATAGTGGAGTAGATGAGCATGACCGTGGAGAAAGGACACCGATATAGGTATACATATAGGGAGCGAGGATCTGACAATATATAAGCTATATTATATAGGAGGACAAGAAGGGGCGGTGAATGCAGGAGTGAACTGCAGTATATATAAAGAGAAGCTAGAAAAGCATCACCAATATCAAGACGATGACTTCCAGTCCATTCAGGATGGTATTAGTAGTATCCGTTATATTACGTATACAGGAGAACGATACGCATCTGTCAAGGCAAAGCAAATGCAATGGTTCATTCTGTAAGTAGTAGAAGAATGGACAGTAGGGAGAAGGAGATGAACTGTGTAGCTCCCTGGATATTCAGCGGTTATAGTTCCAAGATAACAATCTAGAGGTACAGATCGAGTGGTATGAGCAGATGGACGGATGTCTGCAGTCGACATAACTATAAGGGTATAAGGGGGTTAAGGGTCCTACAGCGTGCAAAATGAATTGTAGAGGGTTGCAGGGGACAGGATGGAACAGGCAGTTGAAGACGAGCATATGTCACTCGTTGCATGCTATAATACATGCATTATACCACAGCGGGCACAGAGAACAAAGCATTTCACACCTTTTGTATACTGCATACAGCTAGTGGTATAAAGTAGTTATAGGCCTTGTACCAGGCTGTAGGGGTATAAGTCTCCCTTCACTGTATTTCACGTACAGCAATGCATGGTACTCGTCCTATAGCAATATGTTGATGAAACACTGCTGGAATATGGAAGCAGTTAAAATGTCAGGTGATGGGCGGCAGGTAAGATGGTATGCTCTGGATGGAAGTGGAGAAAATAGGACGTCAGGCAATGGGTGGTAGTTGCATGGTAAGATGGTAAGCTATGGGTGGAAGCTGGCAGATAACAGGAAGTCAGGCAATGGGCGGCAGGTGCATGGTAAGATGGTAAGCTGTGGGTGGAAGCTGGCAGATAACAGGAAGTCAGGCAATGGGCGGAAGGTGCATGGTAAGATGGTATAGTTGGGTGATTGTAGGAAACTAGGGAAACAAGATGACTGGCCATGATGGCAGGCGCCTGAAACTTGTGGGTGATGGCAGAACTAGTTGGCACAATGATAAATGGAGATGGAGGAGCAGGTGATGAGTGGCATGTAATTGGGTTGATGGTATGGAAAAGGTGGTTGGCAATGGAATCTGATGGTGATGGGTATCAGGTATAATGGTTCAGATGGGTGGTATAGGTGATGCTTATAGCAGGTGGCAGGGCCGGTTGGCAGGTGATGTGTGGCAGGTGATGTGTGGCAGGCGATGTGTGGCAAGTGATGGCACAGTCAGTAAGGCATTGGCGGCACAGTGTAATGTACCCATTAGAGGTACACGCACCGGCTGATTACGTCCTCCGGGCTGTGAATGGGCCTGGACGGCCCTCCGGGAGATTTAAGACCAGTTACCCCCCGACAAGCACTGCTGATCGGAATTCGGACTGCGCCAAGGAGATTCTGTTTTAAAGCTTTCCGTGTAAGCAGTTTAAAGAGGACCCTGGTGAGTTGAGCCTGGGCATAAAGGAGCAGCTTCAGCCTAAAAGGAACGGGGACAGTCTGGAGGCTGATAGCAATCCACCCTAGTATTTAGATATGCAAGACCTATACCTTAGCATTTAAAGATGCACCACCGTACCCAGTATTTAAAGAGAGACACTCCAATACATGAAAGTACCGAGTCAACAACACGCCTTCTGGGGGATACCCGAGGAACCTTTGACATAAGAATTCGAAGAAACCAATCAATGCAGTAATCTTATTATTGTCGATTCCCAAAGAGAGCAGGTTCAATTCTTACGTGGGACATTGCTTTTAGGCATGGAGAGGGTGTGAACAGAACCACGTCATTCCCTAACCACGTGTGACAGCTGCTAAAAACTCCGCGTGTAGCGCGCCATAAAAACCCTCGTGAAAAGCTCGTGATTTCGTTAATCTGGCCTGGTCATATCAGACATTCACCACGATAAATGACATCTACGGCAACGAGCTCCGCCCTGCATTTGAGCAGCTCCCCTGGCCGCTATGGGTGGGAGGCACGCCCCGCGAGCAGCTCAGCCGAACGGATTGCATCGTGGCCGTCCGGCGGGTAAAAGCATAGAGCGTCCTTTCCGTCACAAATCAGCAGGCACTGGGGACGGACGGGGCGAGAGCTGACAACTTTATTACCGGTAACGTGCCAATAAAAAAGGCCACTTTAGGGAGGGGGAGACCGGTCCAGAACCAGCGTCTCCCTGTAGTCTTCTACTATTCCCTTCTACATCTCCCTACACCCCCACGTACCCCACTGTGGTGGTGATCGCCTTTAGTACACCCCCTAGCGGCAAGGGACCGGGCATGCAGACACCATGTCCCCTTGCTATTGTTCCCACCAGCCACCACAGCATAAACCAGAGCCCACCCCGGCTGCAGGATATTATATACCAGGTTGTTGGCAATTCCAAGTAAAAGCTGGGACTATGAGCATAGTGTCAGATTCCCAATAAACTGTGTTGGCAGTGACTGCAGAATGAGCAGTTGGGGCGCAGTGGTGAGCAGATCATCTGAATGTTTCATCACGCCTGCATGGCTCCCCTTCCCTGGGTAGTTAGGCTACACCCTGGTCTCCAATGGTAGACCCATGGCTGATTGGCACAGGCTCTGTGTGAATCAGTGTGCTGCGATGCATGACCAATGTGAAAATGATAAGCTTTACCAAAGTGCATTCATGATGATAATAGCAAAACAGAGCTAAAAAGAGGTAGCGTTTCGTAGGCCATTATTTAGTATTAAATGGCTTTTCGCACTGACCCAGATAAAAGGAGGTGCTCTTTCAGAGCAGCCCCAATGCCAAAACTGCGAGGCATACTGCATGTGCCTCCACGGCGTTTCTTGATATGGCTGACTCAGGTGCTTGTGGACTAAAATTTAAGAAGTCGAACTTCCTGAAATCCATATTACACTCAAACTAAAAACTTAACACATTCATTTGGGCGTGTTGAAATCCAAAGAAATTCCATGTACATTTCAGACGACAGAATCTGATGAAAGTGTTCCATGTATCGTTTCATATCATCCCATGATGGTATAGAGTTACCCGATATCAAACAAAGGTCTATAGTACATGTATATAGGGCCATAGAATATGCTTCTTACATCACAATATGACACTAATTTGCTGAGAATGGAAAAATATTCGCCATATTAGTCTGAGGGCATTTTACATGCACTTAAGATGAAGGGACGGATCATTAAATTTTCATGGCAACTTTGACGCTAATAACTGACACTTTAAGTGTTGGTCTGAATATACAGGCTGAACATGTTTCTCTTCAAAGAAGACGGGGGCTTCTTTTCACAACCCGTTGTTCTACAAGATTGCTGAATCCTGACGGTATGTTAATTTTTGGAATTAGCCATATCATAGTCGCTACAATTAACAACAATTCATTATGAAAATACCAGACCCCATAAGACTATTTATATCATGCTCACAAACTGTACATGGCGTGGCCATGCCTTTAGCTACACCTAAACGTGTCCCCAAGTTGACATGTTGGGCTTAGCCAACGGAAGCCATATTTTAATTAAACACGTGTGTGTGTATTTAAAACCAAAATACCTCGTGGTTATTTTCCAATTGCCTACACGACTTGCTTTAATTTGTATGTGATTGAAAAAGCGTTTGTTATAAATACACACACAATGCATCACTGATAAAAACTAGGTACGAGCCCTGCAGAAAGTGAAGTGGTTTGTCCCTACTTGGAGACACATCATACAAAATTGAGAGAATATGGGTCAGGACGGCAGGCAGGGTGTGTTAGACTCTCCTTACGTGCACTTAAAGCACAGGACAGTCTGACAGGTCGATAAGAAATGAGATCATTTCCAGGCCTGCAAGGCGCCTCTGCCGATCAGACGCAGTAATTCTGTCATTGATCCTACAAATAGCCTTTAGGTGCATGTTAATAACCTTGTGAAGGCATGAATATGGATGACTATGAAAGTATGCTATAGCAGAGAATTTAATGTTCTTAAAACACCTTGTGATGAGTATTTTACGGCCCCTTTGCCTGCTCATCAACAAAAGAAAGATGAGATGGAATCCCCTGGGACTGGGTGTTTATCACTGCTTCCGTCTCCGTGCCAAGTCAATCATGACAATGGGAAACCAAGTGATGATACAAGAAAGCATGGAGGGGATGAACCTCTGTCTTTTCTGTATACAATAGTACTTGCAGAAAGTATAATGTAGCGTGTAACCGCAAAACCGCTGGTACAAATGTATACGTATGAATGGTATTAAACTAGCATGCAGTATCTACAAATAGCATGCATGCCTCATATGATATATGTTTATTGTTGATCGATCATGTCTTGGTGACCCACTGTGGTTAGTGCGGAAGTGGTATCAAGTCGTAAAGCTTTGTAAATGCAATGTCATAAAGTATGAAACCTATTGTTATTATGTCATTAGTATTGTCATTATTACAAAAACAAACTCATAAACTGAAGTAACATTACACATGCACATGGGACTCTTGTGCCTATAGATACATGGGCATGAACACTGTTTCCATCAAATGAAGGTGTTGTGTATTTTGATATTATTTAGAACCAATTACGGCTACTGCATCTGTATAGATATGAATCCATTAACATGCTGTAGGCCGTGTGAGTGGGCCGAGGTGAGTAGCCAGTCTACATTACTCTGTAATGTAAATAGTCATACAATGGTCATCCTGCCAATGCACCCTGGAGTAAAGCATTTAGCTGCCTACAATGTCCTCCAGCCCACCTTTATAACCATCTACATCTGTACATAACTATGGGTAACACCTCTGCTCCACTCCACTCCGGAACACCCTGGTCACTGAATCGGCCCTTCATCACACAAAGAGGGTTTCATGCAGGACTGGTGGGGCTGGGGTAGGTGAGTGAGTGTATGTGAGGGTGGGGGAGGGGCAGGTTATTGCACATGTGGGTGGGTGTGGAGGCAATCAACCCCTGCGTGGTCTCTATAAGGTCTGATGGCCGGTGGGATCCGTGTAGAAGTGATCGATAAGCAAGCAGCCGTCAGGCCGCGGCCCTATCAAGATCTCATGGAGGTTAGATGCAAATCTGCCACGTCAGGGCACCTCGGAGATAGATTCGTCATCCCTGGCCGACAAGTAATGCCATAAGTCTCGTCAGCCCCATCAGAGCAGGAGAATATGGCTGTGAACTATGGCTATTACATTTGGGGGAGTTCAGAATAGACGTCATAGCTCCTGGAACCTGCTTGATTGCAGACCCGACTTGATGTGAAAACGGAATTTGCTGCTAAGTCGACCCGCTTTATTCAGAACTCCCTTGATTGGAGAATTAGTGGCGGGTAAAGCATTCACGATATCGCATATCGCGTCAATATGGATGGTGACCATTCCAGGATATAACCGTCAAATTATGATTATGGTCTCGATATTCATGGTATGCGTTGCATGGTGCATTCACATATCACACCTTTATTATGGCTTATAACTCCAATTGCATTAGCAGATTATGAATTATAAATGATAATTATATCAAAGAAGTTAGGCATTCTTATTTAACAACGTTATACTGGCGGGGAAGATGTGTGTGTGTGTGGTGTGTATGTGTGTGGGGGGGGGGGGGGGTGAAATATCCATCCACCCTCCGTTTTAGAATTATGACCACTCCCTGGATTTTCTGTGTTCCACGGGTCTGTTCATATTTCCATGTAGCTCCCCATATGCTAACAAAAGGCGCATACATGGAAAAAGAGAGAGAGAATTTAAAACTATTATGAACTCACAATGTCCAGACAGATACTCAAATAAGAACCATTTATCGTCGACTGGGGCTGCACCTGTCACAATGGCTTAGTGAAGAATAGACCACCATAATAAGACTTTGTTTTCCATTGTCAGACCACCTTTCCACAATAGATTGAAATATTAGCTATACGGTGGACGGACATGGGGCATATATAAGAGGAAACCATACATATGTCATTGATTGTGGAATTGTTTGCATGATATGCATAGCAATACAAGCTCACATATATCATTGCACATAATATGTATGCACCCAACAAATGCGGGGGGCAATACTCATTTGACAGAAACACCAGCTCCACTATAACACTCTGTCTTGACGAGGAGGCCTCACGACGCCCACACACAGTCCCCTCGACATTTGGAGATACAGTAGGGTAGCGGGATGTGCCTTTGATACATTTATCGGCTGGTATATTAATTTTGGCCCGCAGTATGTGGCGTCATATTTCTCTTTGAAGCCCCGCTCGGAACGAGACTCTCAGGACGCCGACTATAAATATGGCCGTCCTCGTCACGTGACCTTGTTCTGCTTTGTACAGTCAGTAATGTCAGATAATCGTTCACCAGGTTGCGTTATATAAAGATATTTCAAACAAATAAAACAGGGACAGGAATGTATTGATGTGGGGCTTCTTTGATAATATAACTGAATTTTACGGATGACCAAGAGCCAACACTTATATAGGTATACATTTAGTTGGTCTCCACTCTTCTCTGTGGCATCTCATCATAATTATGTCAATGGTGTGGTTGAGTACAGGTCAATACATATATAGACAAATGCCAATGCCCATTGATACCATCTCTGTTGTATTTCACGAGTGGGGGCTGGGGCCATATCCCACGAAGCCGCAGGCTGAGTGGGATATGGCCCAGCCCCCACGAGTGAAATACATCAGAGATGGTATCAATGGGCATTGGCATTTGTGTTTATTTTTTATTTGAGGCCATTTTATGAAGAAAAACAACCTTTTCCTAGCCCATTGAATACGGCCATATTGTATTCAATGGGGGGCATTGAATACGGCCCTTCAGTGCTAAAGCATAGGACATCTTGTATTTCCAAAAAATAAATACCAATTCCTGCATGCTGAGTACTGGGTGGGTACTTCAATAGATGTTCATACCACAGTACTACTGTGCCCAATAGCACCGTACCAGCATTCTCGTAGCATGAGGCACTAGCCCTGTAGAGAGGGTGCTAAGACATTCTGGGGTAATCTATATAATGGTCACACGATTCCCAGAACGCTCATTGGTACACTCCTACAGGAATATACTACAGGAGCATACAGTTAATACATGTATGGATATGGTGTGTATGTGGAATATCCTCGGCTATTTCCATCTGCAATTATGGAGACTCAGATAGCCTGGAAAGGGTGTTTCCAGAGTGTATCATGTCTGTGAGAGTATAGGGGTTTATGAAACTACACGCAGAAGAAGAACCTTCCATCTGCAATGCAAGTAGAGCCACAGAGCCAGTCAGCAGTTATAGCCCCGGGTCTAAATGACCACCTATCACTTCTTATTGTGGCGTCAGACAGGATGAGCATGGGTAAGAGGACCAGAGGATGAATTGCTGCCGACGGGTGGCACCCCAGTCATTACTACATAGGTCACCTGGGACAAGGCCTAGAGGCTCAGCAGGGTCAGGGAAAACTGCCCATCACCCTCTCCACCACACAACCCCTCCGCTGAATAGCCACCAATTGTGGTGGATAAAAAATGGATTATTTTGTAAGAAAGTATTTATGGAAAAGGGCGACGCTGAACAAGGCCCTGATAACCTTTACCAAAGAAATGCCATCGCTGAAAGCTAGCAGCTAAGGAAGTATCGCAGAAAGGCAGACGCAGCAAGTGAGCCAAAGGTCAACCATATTGGTTATGTTGACGTTACATAGGGTACACTAGGGCAATGTATGGGGAGTGTAGCTCCATCACTCATAGTTTACACAGACCTATCCGATGTCTCAGCAGTATCACACAGCCATATCTTATCCAAACCAAAGAACTATACAATGAGTGGTAAGGCCTAAAAAAAAGGTTGAGTTCCGGTAACATGGCCCTAAAAAAAGAGGGTCGGTAGGTCGGATTTTTATATTTTTTTTAGGATTTTCTTTTGGTAAAAAGGTGAATTTTAGTAGTAAAAACACCAAAAATGTCCTAAAAGTAACAAAAAATTATAAAAATGTCCAAAAAAAATTAGGGTCGGCCCCAAAAACGGAGGGTCGGTCGGGATACCGGAACACAACTTTTTTTTTTTAGGCCTAAACATGTCACATTCCCTTTACTATTTGAAGACGGGACCAGGTACATAACTTAGGAAAGGTCTATGGTCACGTTTATGCATACTCTGCATAGCTATGGTAGTAATGTGGAAAGTATCCAAGAAACAATCTATAATTTCACTCACAGAGATATATTCAGACATGTATATGATCATACCCATTACACGGCGTTACATAAGGTTACTTCATATGATATTCGTACTTATCATTATTAATGAGGAGTAATGCGATTGAAACACCCCCCTCCCATAAATACCAAAGTTACAAATATGATAAATGTCATCCATCTTTCCCTAAAGGTGCTAGTAAAGATCCAATGGGTAGTACTGTGATATAACTTACAACATTACTTCTTATTGTTACCTAAACTCAGTCCCTGCTGTTGATGATGATAATGACTTCTCTGTGGTCACAAACACAAGAACAACTTCCAGTAACACCATGTGGTGACTGGTAACTCGTTGGATTTCATTATTTAGAAACAAAACAATATCAGCTAAAGATAAATGGTGCGCAATAAGCCCAATATAATCTGCACTGCTAGAGATATTTCACGAGAATAGTTCAAGATATAAAGTATTTCTTAAAGGTTCATTTTGGCAACGGCTATCCTCTTGGGATTGCCACATGCAGACCATGTTTTTAAGACAGTCTCTGAGTACTCTGTATGTTGGTCAGAGGGACACCAATGGTGTAATGGCTCTAGCTCTAGAAGCTTTGCGCTCCGTGGTTTCCGTCAGTGGCTTCTGCAAGTGGCTTCTGCCGTGACTGAGGGCAGTATTTGTGAGACTACACACTGTAGAAGTACCGCCCATCTGCAACACAAGTAGCCACAAAGCCAGCCAGCAACTATAGCCCCAGGCCCAAGTGACCAACAATTCCATCTTATTGTGGCGCCAGGCAGGATGAGCAAGGGTACGGGAGACAGGGGCCAAATTGCTGCTGCTGGGTGGTGGTGCACCCGGTCATAACGACGTAGGTCATCTGCAGCCGGCGGCAGGTCTGACAGAGGGGTCAGCCAACCGGTCAGCCAGTGGCCAGAGCAGAGGAAGGGACAAGGTATGGAGCTCAGTGGGGTCAGAGCAAACTGCCCAGCGTCTCCCACCCCACAGGACCCCTCCACTAATTACATGTCCGCAGGACGGCCACTGATTGTGGCAGATAAAAAATGGATTATTTTGCAAGAAGGTATTCATGGAAAGGGCACCGCTGAGCGGGGCCCTGATAACCTTTACCATAGAAATGCCATCGCTGAAAGCCAGCAGCTAAGGAGGCATTGCAGACACAGCAAGTGAGCTAAAGGTTAGCCATATTGGTTGTGTTGACGTTGTGTAAAGTACCCTAGCACCCAAGGGTAATGCATAGGATGTGTAGCAATAATATACAGACTAGACAAACCTCTCCTTAATACAACTCTCCTAAATCTAGGCATTATCTCACACTCGTGCATTATCGATGTAGGGCATATACATTGGTAAAGTGGTAAAATTCTTAGTTGACTATTTGAAAATGTTTCAAGGTTTATGTACACAGAACCCTAGATAGAACTTAAGGTCATTGTTAATGTACATTCAGCAAGGTGGTTAGGCCTATGGACAGTGTATCAAGGTCGGGTATTTCTATCTTTTCCTCCTGAAGGTGCTACTAAATATCCCATTGCTCGTGCTGCGATGTAAAAAGTGGCATTATTTGACCAGCTGTTGTTAATTGAACTTGCTTTTCAGGATAATAATGACCTCTTTGTGGTTACAATCAGAAAAACAACGAATCCCCAGGCACGCAGTGCGGTGTACCGGTCACTAGTTTGATCTTTATAATTCAATGTACAGATTAATTATGGACAAAACAATATAACTCTGGAGAAGTGTCTTTCAATGGGGCCAATACAGTAAAAAGGGAGGTATTTAAGGAGTCGCCTATGGTTTGCAGACAGGTAGGTGCGCAGTATCTGCACGGTGTTCTTCCACTAACCTATGAAAAAAGGGCTCGAGCTCCTCTCTCTATCTGCGTGCCTTGCGCCAATTTACCGTTCAGCCTTGCGTAAATTCATCTTTTACAACAGAGGCAGAGACGTAAATGTCTATTATGAAGAGACTTCGACTGTTTTACTGTGGCCTGTTTTTATTATCACGCCACTCAAGGAATCTTGCTACTCAGAGATGGACCAGCTCTTAATATTTTTGCAGGTCTGTGAGGGAGTCTTCTGGCTGGTTGGCGTTCAAACCGAAGACGCCGAGCTGCCATATTTCACCTTTTATGCTCATTCCCGCCGCTCTAGGCGCGGCGCCCGACGCCGAGCGGACGTATCTGGTCGTCGCGTCTGATGAGACGTGCGACTCTTGGAGAGTTTCCCTAAAACAACACTTGGCTCTGGGGACAAGTCAAAGGAGTTGGTTTTAGGAGGTGAGCTGCTCCACCTAACGGCGAGCTGCTCGTGGCATCCATCTTCAGCACACGGTCGACTAATGTCTTGGCGACCTTTGGTGCTCGGAGGAAGTGCCGACCCGTCCGAACCGATTGTTCCACATTCACTCCTTCTACATCGCCTTAATTGTTACATGTCTTCCATTTCCTTCCACTTTGTCTTTACACTTTCGGATACCCCATCTCTTCTCATTCCCATCGCCCTTTCCCCCTGTCTACCTCCCCAACATGTCCTCATGTGGGCCCCTTGTAGAACCTGCTCTACCTCCCTCATGCCCCCCCCCCCCAAACAGGCCCATGTCCCCCCCCCCCGTAATCAAACGGCCTGTCACGTCACGTGACCCTGGTCCGCTTTTATCGACAAAGGTCTTCTCACAAAACGAGGCAGCCTCGTGTTCATATCGAGGCTGCCGAGTCAGCCCCCTACCTATAACCTCGAGATGTCCGTCCTGTCCTGGTCCTCCCTCCCCCACCCGTGGTGCCTTATGGTCACCTAGGGATGTTGGCTGGGAGGGCAGCCCTCCCCTAACAGTAACGTGGCGGCCCCCTGGTTTCTAAACGCCCTTATTGAGCGGTCAGCATTGATTAGCATCAGTGACGCGCCCTAGCGGCCTGCCTGCGAACGTCGACTGCGGCTTCCGGCGTCCAGACAAAAGGGGACGGGCGCTGATAAAGCGGGTATGGATCGATGGGGGCCGCGACCTGGCGGCCCACCGGAAGTCAGAACGCTGATTGGGACTTTTCTGGAGACGTTATGATAAAAAGGAGGAACTGGAGATAACGTCGGGAAGGGTTGTCCCATACAGCCCCACCGGGTAGATAGAGGAAGGAAGGAGGGAAGCGACGGGGGAGGGAGGGGGCTACTTGTCCCATGGAGGAACTTTGCTTTGCATTCTGGGATGACGGTGAAGATTGATTCATGGGTCGGTTACTCTGCATACACGTTTCTTATAGGTTCGTGCAAACAGAAATTCCATCACAACGTCATTATGATCAATATGAGAATGGGTCTTGGAAATGTCTATGGAACGATATATAGGTCATAAGGTTCCATAGGCCTAGCGTATATATACAGAGTAGGCCAAACATCTGATTTAGGTTTGGATTATCAAATCTGCTAGGTAAAAACTTTAAAGTAAACATTATTTTCTCCGGGAATATAGGCATGGGTGTATTGGCGTTAACGGAGCTGCTGCTATAGACCCGACCGAGAGCTGAACACAATGATATCCTGATATCGGATAATCACCCACACGTCATGCAATCGGACACTTGGGCGCAATATCCAAACTGAAATCTGAAGGGCTGTTGCCATAACAGTCACACCAAAGGTGTCAGCCCTGTATAATGTCCCTGATTATTCACTTATAGCAAGTGGTGGACATGCAACCTGGCAATAAGTTGATACGTGTGTATACAGCTTTAATCATTTCCGGAGTGATATACTCTATCACTGCCTGTATTCATATTCTATCAAATACGGTGACACGAGATGTGACATAGCACGACATATGCATCATATTACAACTTCAATCCCTGTGTCCACCAGCATTCACTGGACTGTTCGCTGGCCTCCAAAAACGTTTACTTCATCGCTGAACTATACAAAACTGATATTTTCTCCCCAAGTGCACGAAAATCCCGTATACAATTTCGAGATAGTCGTCCCAGATATACAATGTGCATGGATACAGAGGTCAAACAGTCGATTTATAAATACAGTCCCTTTCCCATATTCTGTATAGTTTAAAATAGAGAAGGGCTTTCCCTGTCAGGGCTTTCCGTCTCATGACGCGGTCATAACTTTACAAGGATTATAATCTAAAGACCACGGCCGTTCTAACTAGACCCTTGCTAGGACAACTTTGATAAAGCTTAGACTTTTGCTAGGGCCGAATCTTGTGAAAAATATAGACCCTTGATAGGGACATTTTGGTGAAAGTGTACCCTTGCTAGCTGCACACACGTGTACATAAAGTATATATACATGAGTGTTCTTTTGAACACGTCAGCATGTATAGTGTCTCTGTGTTTATGTCCCATTACTACAGGGCTCCATATACATGCATACGACCGTTTAATTTATGCATAGGCCTACCAGTGCATTTCATTTATGTATTAGGCCGAACATAGCCCTGTGGGTGGTGGATATAGCCTTTTGCTATAGACCTACCCAATGTACCTCACATCATACAGGCTCATACAACGGTACTTAGACGACATATTATTATGTGGTGATAAACAAGCACCATGAAAGACACTCTATATTATATACCTATTTTATAGTCAGCAGGTGGTTGCCAGCAGCTATATAGCCATCATATTACACCCACATATAGAAAGGTTATCCATTACTGAGATGACCATAGGAAAGTACACCTGACAGACACTGAAAGCTGGGTCTCCTCCCTATGTGACAGGGTCAGCAGCTGTCATTACAAGCTGGAGGTGGGTACCTAAGGTCAGTAGTCCACTACCTGTATGCCAATCTACCTGTAGGCAATGCCAAATATGGACATCATCCACGGCTTTTTCTATTTCCATCTGTTCCCATTTTAGGTGTTAATATTTTCTCGGACTACCTTTGACTTTTTAACCTGGTGCTGATTATTTCTAGGTGTTCTTAGAATAGCCCCCGCTGCCGCTTTAAAGACGTGCGACACGACCCTCCGACTGGAAAACGAGAATGCATCTGTCCCCGGAACGCATCTTCAATACAGGGAGATTAACTTTCTCAGAACCAGAGTCAGTCTTGATGTGGGCAGAACCGATGTGCAGCTCATCTAAATGCTGAATAGCTGAACACCACCACTGCTAATAGCATATTCCTTCGTGTTCCGCTTCAAGCTATGCTCTCTGCCAACTACATGTACTATGCATTGCTTCTTATGGATTGGTCTGTAGGCAACATATCATTTTACATTGCCATGTCTTCAGACCTGTATGTATAAGTCATATATTTGTATCAATTTGTTCTTGCTATTTTTAAACAGACCGTGGACAGGTGTTGCCAAATGGTTGTATTTAGGTAGATTCCACCTACATTGAAGGAGTCAACCTACCTGAGCAGTTCCTCTCTTTTACTCACAAAGAAAGAAAAAGATCTTGTCATTAGACACCTAACCTCAAACACACCTAACTTCTAATCTGTTCTTAAGGAACAACAGTGGAACATTAGACTGTAGTACCAACACCTTTAAGAGCCATATTTTCTTCATAGAATTTTGTAATTTAGGATCTAAACTGTCATATGAATTAGAAAAAAACCCATCACATTCATAACACACGGTTTATTGTGTACAGCTTATATTCTAATGTCTAACCGTGCATGAGCACGTTAAATACGTAACCTTCACAAATGGCATGTCATCGTTTTGCTCCGCACTTTGTCTTCCTTGCTTTAGTCAGAAAGGAAACTAAATGTCGAGCAGCCATGAATGATTAGAAAGGGACTCCATTGGTAGGGCGCAGATTTGTGTCTGTTGGAGGGGGGTGGGGGTGGAGGAGTGTGGGTGGGGGCGGGATGCGTGATGACACATGGATGGTTGGCGTGAGACGCCAGCGGCAAGACCAGGGGGCTCGGGTCACACAGAACTGATCGGAGCAAAGGGGACGTGGAGGAAGCAGGTGGGGGTTGGGGGATGCTAGGCCAGCCTATGTGCACCTGCATGTGAGTTTACCTGTAAAAGATTATACTCCCCTTGCCTATCCTCGCTATAACATGGGTTCTATATTGGAGGGTGGCGTGACCGGCTGTGTTGGCAGTTCGCACGGACAGTTTATTACAAAACGGCTAAAGCCCCGAGGCACACCTGTTTGCCTCCAGGAAGCATGAGCTCAGTGCAAGCTACAGGTATTTATTACTGTCACAAAGCAGGGACTACTACATGTTCATATAAAATCTGTATGATTGTATCATTATTGTATATCACTAAAATATCATGCCTATATGATGAATCTAGCAGGTCTAATCAGATTCCGATGAAAGTTGACTTATGTTCTTGGCTATTACCCTAATTAAATAGAAAACCTGATTTTAGCCTGTTAGTGTTACATCTAGATAAACAGGGCTTGAATTCTTCAGGTGATGCAAACAAATTGATACCACAACTCACGGTTATTCACTTATGAAGGCCTATATATATATGTACCAGTTAAATATTGTAGTGAGTATTAAGAAAAGGTTCTTATCTGGGGTTGACCATGCACCATTTGGCCCTACCGGGGTACCTGCTATATTCGCTTGTCTATTTTGAGTCGTATGTCCACAGTCCACAAGCCAACGCACTTTAATATTATCACATCAATTTTATCATATTCTCCCCTTCATATCAAAGGGCATTAAAGCATTCCTTATTTCTCATCTCGCTCTCTCTGCAACAAGGGCGTTGTGAATTTGTGGCTGCTCGCCAAACTCCTAACAAATCTGCTCCACAATAAAAATAGATAAAAGGGTTTACACTGTGTCAAAGTGAGATCTGAAGTGGTCTGTACTCACCGTGGTCACACCAAGGGGCACGGCGATAAGAAAGCCGAAGAGCACAATAGAGTAATAGATAACAGTCTGAGTGAGCAGCTGAGCGTCTCCAAACACACTCGACATATCCGGTTGTGCCACAAGCGGCATTCCAGGTGCGCCGCCCGCTCCGGGGGGACAGGACCGTTCTAAGGAAGTGGGATTTACAGAAAGTTAGCCACGCTCCAGTGGCTGTGGTGTCCTTGGTGGTGGTGGCGAGGTGAGGGTACGTCCGTGGCCGCCACGCGCGTCAACTGTAGTAGGTGTTGTACTAGCATGGGACGCCGCCAACGCCGCTCGTACCGACGCTCACACCACCTGGCGGCACGCGCCGGTACACGGTGCGGACGCTGCAGGTTGGCAGTGCTGGTGTAGAGGAGGAGTGGTGAGTGGGATGAGGGTAGCACGGGGCCCAGGCAGTGGGCAACGGCACAGCTCGGCATCGCCAACACTTGCAATGTGACCCACCCACCAGTCAGCAGGCGACTACTACTGGAGGTCAGCCCTGCAGTGGTTAGCCATAACCGTAATCCTCTTATGGTGGTACTCCGTTCTCCTGTGGAGGAAGTAGGAAGACAACTCTGCTCTGCCACCTGTTAAAGGCGGAGAGGCAGTGGGGCAATGTAACCCCTGTGGTGGTACGGGATGGTTAGTTTCCAGAACTGAGGGAACGACTGGACGACTGCGCCACCAAAGGACTCCAGTTGAGAGGCAGTGTTGATAGGGAGGAGTTGGAGGGAAGCATCCCCTTCCGGCTCCTCTAGAATACTGCAGCCAGTTTGCCAGCCATCGGTGCCTGCTGGTAGTGGATGAATGGGCGATGTGTGGTGAACATTTACTCCTCTCTACTACACACGTGGTCTAGTCACCAGCCTCCCTCCCTCTGTCCGTCCATAACGCACCCAACGCCCGTTTCCCCGATCTGCGATTGCTGAGCATCAGCGAAGAAAATGTCGTCTGCTCGGTGCACCGCGCGTCCCGCCCCGCCCCTGCCCGCCGACCGTTTAATTCACGTCCAAGATCGATACCATTACAAGACCTATAGATCATACAAATAGAATTAGGCGGCACACGCTTCGATTATGCCCTACAAAATGCAATTCTCGCCAGCGACCGGCGCGTTCCCGCCGGACTGACTGATGTATCTGTAACCCTGCTCTCGCCGATCGATGCGGCCGTCATAGATCAGGATAAGCCCTTTCTTACAGTGCGCCTTGTGCCGCCGTTCAGACCACGCCAAGCACCAGCAGGAGAAAAGAAAAGGGACAGCAAAGAAAAAGACCAGTGAGTCCTTAATGGAACCACTTGTGCCAGCCCCCAGTTAGCCTGCAGCTTCTGAGGAGGGCCGCCCCACCAACCATCTACCAACACACCATCCACCGACTTAGATAATGACAATGCACGAGAACCGCCATAGCTCTACCCAAGGTCTTATTTCGGCTTACAGAGACTGCAGATAATCATACTGGGAAGGGGAGCTGCTCGTGAGTGACTCGCAGGACCCGAGCTCATGATTGCACGGTAGCGTGGTGCCCCCTGTTATCTGAGGCAAGAACTAACTCCTCCTGTTCTGTAATTATGGGCCTATGTATAACATTATTGGAGACCCCGGGATTAGGAACAGGGTTAGGAAAGACTGGGGGAATAGAACTTAAAGCAATGTCCTTTTGGCAGAGAGTGCCTTAATTGGTGGTAAGAGTATGGCATGGACGTGAAGATTGTCGGGGATCATTCTCGACGATAGTTATGCTCTCGCAATAAAAATTGGTCGGGCCTAAATCCTATGATAGAAATGCTTTAAAACAGTATCCCATCCTTTCAAGTCTTCCCCCCCCCCCTTTCTCCTAGACCCTCTTCTCTCGACTCAGGCCACCATTCAATGTATTGAAAATCTTAATTCGTTTAATAAACATTCATAAATCTACAGAACTTCAAAAGATCATTGTAAGGTCTAAAACTTCTTACGACCATGTGAAGGTTTTGCGATAACACACCCAGTCCTGGCCCCCGCACCATCAGGCGCTAGCTGTAGCTGTGAGCAGCTCGGAGCTGCTCCGACCTCAGCAGGGGTCGTTAACGTCCGTCCCAGATTATGCGAGCTTCCCACCCGGCCCGTTAGGCCGTGTGACACGAGAATAAGCCGGGCGAACGACGAGGCCTATTTATAAAGCTTATAAATACGCAACCCCGCCGAGGTGGTGGCCGCGCCGTTAGCGCCTATACATAACCAGTGCCAAGACACTGAGGGCTGGGTGCACACAGCGTGAGCAGATTACAGACATCAGCCATCAGATGGTGTCCACACCATTCCAGCTGCTCCACTATAGATCGCCAATGCTCGGCACGGTCGTTTTGTTGTGGCCATATAAATAATCAAAGTTGAGCGAATTTGAACAAATGATAAGCTAAGAGTGAGAAAGTGCATTGTGCGTCTATGTCACGCCACAAAACCCCTTATTATACCTTCATCAATTGTATTACGTCATATTACGTCATATTACGTCATAATTATGATTTATGATTATTAATATTCATATTTATTATTATTTGTAATACGCACAATACTTTATACATATTTTCAATCCATATGTCCATCAAAGTACACCTAGACGTCAGACATACCTATTTCTCACTAAGCCAAGCCAAACTAACCCCCATGCATAATTAATCCATAGATCACAAGCAGACCCTTATCCCATGGACAATAGGTAACGGTCAGCCTGTCCAGACGACAACCCAGTAAACACCCTACGTAGTTCCAACGTAGCTCAGAGGTTTCTCTAGGTAGATGTCCAACCAAAAGGTTTGAGATTGGTAATTTTGGAAGGTTTGTAGATGTCAAAACGTTAAGGTTTATTTACGTTCAACAGATGTAGACGTCTGATTTACGTTGATCTACCTCATTCAGACGTAAAAATTCTACATAGATCTACGTTAAAAGACGTAACTTTTCAACTTCAATTGGGTAGATGACTTTTCCGTGTCACACTAGGTGGCAGCACTATCAATTATGGAGAGAATATTACAGCTCTTTAACAAATCTACCACATTTGAGCAGTAAATTCTCATTAATTATGAATTCAATATCATGCAAATAAACTGTATTCCATAGAATATTCATATATAAAGGACAGGTGATTCAAGTATTGTGCATGAATAGGTGCTTTGAGGCACTTTACTGTGAGGACACCACATTGGTGGTAATGGAAGAAATACAAAGCCTCTCTGCAGCCAAAACTATTCAACAGATCTATACTGTCAGGCTGTTCAATTAAACTACAAGAATATACTATGTAGAATGAGATGAGATTGAAAATTATAGTAGTTAGTTTGTATGAATATTGTTTGTAAATGTAAATTTGTCTGCAATATATTACAAGTCTTTGTCTGAGTCCCACTATGTAGAATTATATGTAATGTGTTAAACATAGATTTACGTCTTCAGGAGCTACGTAAATCAGACCTGCAGGTTTGAGATTGGTAAATAAACCTTAATGTTTTGACGTTGATAAACCTACTAAAATTACGTAGTTCAGACCAAAATTCAACGTAGATTTACGTCTGACCAACGTCGTTGTGTTTACTGGGAAGGCACTGACCGGTCACCTATACACAAAACAAATGAACTATATGTTGACCCCAAGGATTAACTGTCAACACATAAAACAATGCTATAAAGCTGGACACCCTTAATCAGTGTGGCACCGCCAAAGCCACTTGAGCCGGCTGGAGACCACCTGGAGGCAGGCGACAAAGCCCCCATGTGTGCATGCTACTTATTATGTAATCCATTACCCATAATGCACTGGACCCAGGCTCCCCACCCGCGGTCCAGCGCACACCACATGTTAAAGCCATGAATATATAATTATCCAATCAAATGTCAAATGTATATTATCCAATGAAAACCACTGTTACATCCACTTCCGGTCACATGGGCTCCTCCTCTACCTGCCGGGCATCTGTACTTAAGCCCCGGGCAGCTAGAGGGAAATCAGTAACCATCTCAGCAACCACCGACTTACCATCTATACTGAGCCCTAGTGACTGGTACTCTGATATTAATATTATTATTAATAAAAGATACCAAGTATTGAAACTGACGTCTTACCTCATCTTTACGCCCTCATTGATGTGGAAGGGTTTTCCCTAGCCACAGAGTGGTGGAGAACCGGGCAACCTTCAGCTACCTGCGACCATGAAGAAATTTTTTAATGCAGAGACACCAGTCCCTCAGTGACCTATCATCACGGAGGCACACTAGGAGCCAGGGACCAGCACCAACATCAGGTCTACAACACACCAGGAGGAAAGGACCAAGCAACAACAAGCACATCACCAAGTCCACCTCCTGCATCTACAAGGACACAGTAAGACATTCTAAACCAACACTTATAGACACTGTACCTATTATACCTATAGACATAGCTACCCCACCCACCTCTCCCATTCGTGTTGAACCCACTGTCAACATGGCCGGAGACGATCAGGTAGAGGTAGAAAGACAACGAGAACTAGACGATAGGATATCAAGAAAATTAGATGAACAATTAGCGGCCCACAAGGCAGAGTTAGAAAGACTCAAGTCTGATATCGCAGAATATAGAAACAACAAGTCCATTAGCGACCTGGCTAGCGCCATATCAAAAGCCAACAAATACACCATCCGGGAACCAATCAAATTCTCAAAGCCAGACATTAAGATGAGCACCAGAAAGTGGTTCACCGACCTAGAACGCTTTGTTAGACTCAAATACCCTCAAGAAGATCACCCCATCCATGTCACTTGTGCAGTCTATCTAGCTGGACCAGCGTACGAATGGTACAGTATTCAGCCCACTAGTGTACAAGACGATTATGACCTTATAAAGAAGGGGCTCATTCACCACTTCAAGGATGTCGAGAACGACATCAAACTATTGACACTGTCCCCATTTGACCCCACCCTACACACCATGGAAGAATGGCTAAAGGACGCCAACACCCACTTCCAAAACAAGGGGGTGGACATAGAAGCTGCCATTATCCAGGTAGCCACCGTATTAAATGAGGACTACCGAGAGGCGATCAGAGCGGAAAGTCCTACTACATGGGCTTCCCTCTGTAGAGCACTCAGGTGCGCGTACCTCTACAAAAAGACCTCCACACATAAGGTATCATCCCTATCCAACAACACCCTAGACCCAGTCATAGCTGCTCAGTTAAGGGAGAAGGATAGGGAAAACAAAAATCTGAGAGACCTTCTTCAGAAGCAACAGGAAGTAATGGAGACTGAACATACAGTAGCTGCTATGGGGGGTGGTAAACCAAAACCCACCTACCACAAACAAGCAGCTGCACCTACACACCAATCTCCACCAACTGAATTCGCGTTACCACCTAACTATAGGGGGAGGAGAGAGGACTTCGACATCAACTATGTCGACAACATCAGGAAGGCACGCTCAATGGGCCTCATCCCTCCCACCCATCGATTTAAAGGGGGACCCAAAGACATCATAACCCTTCTTCAAACGGGTTCCCTACCTCCACATCACTTCAAACTCATCCAGAGCCAACAACAACAACAAAGGTGGCAGCCACAACAGCAATCATGGCAGCCACCACAACAACAACAACAATGGCCACAACAACAACAACAACAACAATGGCCACAACAACAACAACAACTTCAACTTCAACCAACGCCACAAAACCCCACTCCACAGTACACCATGGCACAGCTCGTCAGCATGATGAACGACCTCACCAAGACGAAGGGAAACTAGATTGTCATCCTATGGATAGGCCTCATCAGGATGACAAAACAGTCCCCAACACAGAAGACACAGCATTGCCCATCAACACCACGCCACATGACCCACAGACAATCCACAACGCTGCACCAGTGCGCGGGAAACCTGCCGACGTCCAAGCTACTCTGGAAGTCGTCCCCCCACCACTCCCCGACCTACACATGGAAGAAGGTGAGCAGAGTGTTTTGTTTATCAACATGGTCAATGGCAATATAGATCTACAATTTAAAGATACCAACATCCCCAGTCTAGTAGACACAGGAGCCACCGTCTCTTGCATGAGAGAGGGTCTAGCCTCCACTCTATCGAAACTAGTTCCTCATGAGTTTTCACGAATCAGGTCCAAAGTTTATCTTGCCGATGGAGCATTGTGTCACATCAAAAGAGCTATCAAAATCAAATTCAAAATTCAAGGCAAAACATTCAGTCATCAATTTGCAATTCTTCCAAATTGTTCCTCACCAATCATATTGGGAACAGATTTTCTATCAAAGACTAAAAGCAAAATCAATTACTCCACTGACCCAACTCCAAAATCTCAACCAATCAGGGCAGTGAGAGCCATTTCGATACCTCCATTTTCCGAAATGGCCATAACAGGCCAAGTCACATGCTACCACTCAGTCAGTCAAATCAATGGTATAACAGACAATTTTGACAGATCAGACAAACTTCCAAATTACATTGTACAACGTTCAGTCGTGACACCTGACCAAAGAGACAGACACCCACTGATATTATTGAATATCACATCTAGAATCTGTAAAATCCAGAAGGGTGAAATCGTAGCCTTATATACAAAAACAGACATAGACAAAGAAAATCATATATTATCGACAGGCTACGACGACACACAACCCGAGGAGACAGACATAGACATAGACATAGACAACAACTCTACTATCAGTGACAGTGCATCATCAACAGGGGCAGACAAAACTTTCTATGTACCAACACCAACATACTCAGAGTATTCTGACTCCGACATGGATCAATCCATGTCAGATGACGAAGATCATATAAATATGGTACAAGAGACGACAGGTCACGACGAACAAGACATAGACAAAGACATGTACATAGGGAAGGACATAGACATAGAACCAGAAAAAGAAAAATCACACGTCTTCCAAAAACCAGACTGCCTCACAGAAGATCAATTCATAACATTTTGCCAATTAATTGAAGAATACGACGACATATTCGTGGGAAAAGATAATATGATTGGAAGGACCCATCTGTACACCCATAAAATCAACCTGATCCCAGACGCCAAACCCTTACAGTTCTACCCATTCAGAATGGCCCCGCACAAAGCTGAGCGACTTGAAATTGAATGTCAGAAGCTGGTAAAGCAGGACATTCTGGAGGAAACCAAAATGGGTCCCTGGTCATCCAGAAGTTTTCTTGTAGAGAAAAAGAACGGGCAGGGTTACAGATTAGTAACAGATCTAAGATATGTGAATTCCCAATCCATCAACCAAGCACTTACATCACCACGAGCAGACGACAGCCTAGAAATGATTGGTGAGATGCGACCTGCCGTGTTCTCTAAAATGGATGCCCAACAAGGGTACTTCCAGATACCAATTAGAGAGGACGACAGGGACATCACAGCCTTTCTCACTAGAACCAAAAAGTATAGATACAAGACCATGCCCATGGGACTCGCCAGCAGTGCTCAGGCTTTCCAAGCTGTAGTCAACTTGATCCTACAGAACCTGCAGTACAAATGCGCAATCCCATACTTAGACGACATCTTGTGCTTATCACCTACCATAGACCAACATTTCGTTGACTTAAGAAACATATTCGAAGCACTAAGAAATGGCAAACTAAAGTTGAGGAAAACCAAGTGCGAATTCTTCCTGGAAGAACTAGACTTCCTAGGAATGAAAGTCACCACTGACGGTATCAAACCATCCCCAGACAAAGTCCACAAGATCCAGACATTCCCCACACCGAAGACCACAAAAGAGGTGCGGTCATTCACTGGACTCGCCCAATTCTATAGGAAATTCATCAAAGGGTTCAGTGAAATTGGTCGACCTCTATTCAACCTACTCAAAAATGGGAACAAATTTGTTTGGACAAAAGAATGTGAGACTGCATTTCAGACCCTGAAGGACTCTATATGCAATGACGTCATCTTGCTGTACCCAGACTACAACAAACAGTTCCATCTTACAACAGATGCATCTGGTACAGCCCTGGGAGCTACCCTTTCCCAGGAGAAAGACGGCGTTCTACGACCAGTAGCCTTTACGGGCAGAGCACTCCATGACCACGAAAGGAATTATGGTGCCACCCAAAGAGAACTATTGGGAGTAGTATTTGCAATAGAGTACTTCAGACACTACCTAGAAGGAAGACCATTCGAGTTATATACTGACCACCAAGCCCTCATCCACATGTTGACAAAATCAGATAACAAAAACATGTGGGCAAGGTGGGCACTCAAAATTCAACAATTTCAATTTAATATCAGACACATAAGAGGCAAATTAAATATACCATCAGACGTTATGTCAAGACGAGACTACCCACTAGACAAGACACCAATGACAGATCCTCCACCAAAACCCAAAGCCATAAGGGTGCAACATAGAATTATGTTTGAGGATGACATACACACACAGAAATTCAAAGAAGACGAACCACCATTGACGCTACCAAAACGTCTACCCAAATCAATTCTGAAGAGAAACTCCACCCATCACTTCTATTGTGAATGTATGGAGGAAAACACGGAAGACATAGAAGAAGTAAAACGATTTACCCCCAACCTCAGAGCAAATCCCGACATCCCAAGTACCAAATTACATCATTTTGGGCTTCCACAAACAGAATACAAGGGACTGTTAGCAGCCATAGTGGCCTCAGTACAACAGGAAGTGGATTCAGCTGCACGACCGGTCCCAGGCCACGCCCCACAGCAGCTGACAGTACCCTCTACATCCCTAGAAGCCCTATCAACATTCATAGAAGAAACTCAAACAGAACAAATAGAGCAGGTTGCGGCGACCCGACCGGTCCCAGGCCACACCCCGGCACCGCAACCTAAGAAAACCACAGATAAACCAAAAACAAAGAAGAAAAATGAGAAGCCTAGAAGAGACGCCACAGACATGGCAAAACACTTGGCCAATCAGACTAATCATCTGATTGAAATGATAGAGAGCCTCTCCGACCCACAGATCTCCATACTCAACCTGAAAAGAGAACAGAGATATAATTTACATACGAAAGCTATCATCACGTATTTAGAGAACGGACAGGTACCTAACGACAAAAACAAGAAGGAGACGGAGCAATTTATCAAGATAGCTGATGACCACATCATGCTGAATGATATTTTGGTCCATATAAACACGGTACTATGGAAGAAACACAAGGAATTCTCATTCCAACCCGTCATCCCAGATGACATGAGACTTCCCATCTTGAAGCTTTTTCACGACCCACCAATGGCAGGACACGCTGGCGCACAACGAATGCTGTCGACCATGCTTCCCAAAGTATATTGGAAAAGCATGGCGGCCGACGTCCAGAAATTCACAGCGACCTGCCACGTCTGCCTGAAAGCCAAAAAGATGAACCTAACCAACAACCTGCCAATGACGGCCCATAGTACCCCTTCTTACCCATTCCAGTTTGTCCACATAGATGCAATAGGCCCACTACCACCAACACCAGGAAAGAACGTTTACATTCAGGTAGTGGTCGACAGGTTCTCTAAATTCTGCATAGCCTACCCTACTACATCATTAGACGCGGAAACAACTACCGCAGAATTCATAGAGAAGGTTGTTCTGGCCGAGGGTATACCAACATACCTCCAGTCAGACAATGGAACGTCATATAAAAATTCAAAATTCAGAAACATGACATCTTCCCTCAACATAAAACATGTCTTCAGCTCGGCCTATAGACCAAAATCGAATGGCCAGGCTGAGAGATATGTGAAGACGCTGTCTGAAGGCATACGGGCCTACTGTGAGGAACACCAGGACACATGGGATGTATTCCTACCACACCTCGTGTTCTCCATCAACAACACAGAGTCCGCCACCACTGCCTTCACACCGTTCTTCATTATGAAGGGAAGGAACCCAAACACCATAATAGACAACAAACTCAATCAGGAAGAAGAGAAAAGTCTAAATCTCCACATCATTGACAAACTAAAGAAAATAGACTACACATACAATCAGGTCATTGAAAACATCGAAAAGAGGACAGAACAAATGAGACAACAACACGACAAAAAGGCAAAACCTACAAAGGTGCAGAAAGAATCACTAGTGTATGTCAAGGTACCCCGACTGATGGATAGAACAAAATGTTTGAAACTTCAGAAGGTGTACTCTGGTCCATACATAGTGTGCAAATTCGTCTCAAAGACATCTGTCCTCCTCAAATCTATCATCACAATGAAAACAATGAAAAACCCAGTCCACGTAGATAGACTGAAACTTGTACGTCACGTGAGAAACTATGACTTCATACACAGACTCATTGACCCGAACGACGACCTCATAACCAAACTATGGAAGAAAGACGGAGATTCATATAAAGCGAGACCAGCGCTTCTACAAACCAAAAATATATATAAAGCAAAGCCGGCCCACTCCAAGGTCAAGAGGAGGACACCGGTAGGACTAAAACCATAATATAAACTATAGAATATATAAGAGGAAAAAAGTTATCACCTATATTACATAAACAACATAAAACTCACTATATCATCGCTACTATTACAAAGAGACATCAACTGTCATATATTATCAACTTTAATATCAAAAGGATCAACACTGACTACTACGACTACTATTATCACTACTACTATTATAATGATTCACAAAGAATCACGACTTACACACCGATCATCAAAAGAAATACTGGAAATACAGTATTTATCACCATAAAGCGCACAAGCTTCATCAATTATTACTATTATTATTATTATCCATCTATACCCATTTCACCACACAAGTAAGTGGCAGGGCGACTCCATATTATTGCTGCTCCTTTAACAAACTGACACTTCAAATAGAACTATTATCAACATGTCAAAATCCGACATGAAAGGACAGTTTGCGCACTCTTATTAACCCCCCCCCCATAGACCAGTGGAAAAGCCTTGTATGCGGGTGGCCACCCACATGCATTGCAGGTGTCAACAACACCAGGAGGATGACCGCAATCTGAGCCCTGGATGGCGCCACCACTGGAGCGCGCAAACAAAAGCTCCACTTATGGGAGTGTGATAACGACCAACATGGCAGGGTGACATAGCCACCACCCTGTACCCAGACCAAAGGGTATAAGTTCCCACACATCCCCCCATCTTTCCACAGTCACCCAGTGACCACACCCCTACACACATCGATTCAGTCAGGAGCAGCCCACAGTTAATTTGGTAGATCCCCGCCAGTACTGCGCACTTACACTCATCCTTCACCAACTATCGACTATCAACTATTACTACTACAAACGATCGACTACTACTATTATTCCTATCAAATCCCAACAACCCGGGAATCATGAGGTATACACTCTACCTCCTATTAATCATCACACACATCATTTACACGGCAGCACAACCAATAGTGAGGCAAAATATCGGCCTCATCTACGAACAGCTGCCGGGACAAATCATCACCGGTCATGACCTACACGAGGTCATACTGGCCATCCCCTACAACATCCCAATGGCTCCTCGCCCGAAGCCACTCATTTACAACACCATCAGGACTCTTCAACTGACTTCACTAGGACCCCATGACAGCCATGACGCCAAGATGTTACAACAAGCTGCTGACCTCGACCGACTACTACAAAACGTAGATATTAACATTATTAAGACTTTAAAGAACATTGCACACTTCCTCTCGGATCCTATTACTAACAGGCCAAAGAGAGCTATCCTAGGATTCTTAGGGGAGCTCTTTAAATCCATCTTCGGCCTGGCAACTACTAGAGACATGGATTCTATTATCAACGTCATACATCATCTAGATGCTAAAATTGGTACACTGGCTGACGTCAATGTTAAAACTGCACAAGGATTACATGACGTCACCCAGCAACACCAGCAGTTTCTAGACACTTATATAAAGCAACAGGACGTTGTACAGGAATCCCTACTTAATATTACCGAATCCATAGACTCGTGGTCTGATGATTTCTCCACAACCCTAACCTCCATCCAAGCCGACCAGGATCGTAGGATTACCCAGTCAGCCATCATATCGGCGCAGGTAATTGTCCTAATGACCAGGATCGCCTACCAACAAGGGTTATACAAGGTGGAAAATTCTCTCAGACTATTGTCCACTGGAATATTAGCACCGGATATGATTCAACCCACAGAACTGGCACTGAAGCTAGCCACCTTAGACACACAACTCAAAATTAGGAACCCAGGATCCGAGGTAACCATTATTGACACCGCATATTACTACTCACAACCAGTTGCACTATACACCTATTCCAAAACTCACCTATACATTCATATTAACGTTATCATTTCTGCCACAGACGCAGCATTTAACTTATATCAAGTAATTACAACTCATGTCCCCATTAACACCGAAAATACGACAAGTTCTGGATCGACCCTATTACACACTGACAAAACTTTCCTCGCTGTCAACGAGGCAGAGACATTGTACTTAGAGATGACAAACGCAGATCTGCTTACGTGCCAAGGCTCGATACTGAAAGTATGCGCTAGGACCATGCCTAGAATACGCAGTGACCAGCCAACCTGCCTCATGGCGGCCTTCAAAGGTAACCAGGCAGACATAGCCAGACTCTGCACATTTCAAGTACACCCTCTGAGACCCATACAAACCCGTGCTATAGCTATTGGTAAAGACAAATATTTAGTAACTACTAACAGGGAGTACTACCACGTCATCTGTCAGCACATGACACCAACTACTAAGAAAGCTTCGGCCTACGCAGTTATTGGTGTCCCATGTATGTGCCACTTACAGATTGACTCATTGTACCTCCCAAACACCAAAATTCCTTGTAATGAATCTTCTTCAACACATTTCCTAATGCACGCGGCCAATACACCCATACTACTCGCACTCACAAACAATCTAAACATCACAGCATCATCACTACACCACGACCCAATACACATACCACACCTACATACACAAGCTATCATAAAATCTATGACAAACATCAGCAAGTTGTCATCAGACATTACATTGGACCTGGAACCCTTCACCAGGAATATCCTAATAGAAGCCACCAACGCAGCAGACATCTTAGACCGACCCATCCAGGACACACCCATACGAGAGAACATATCTAGCTTCTTCGCTAGCCCTGTATGGAACTATATAGTACCAGTCACTTGCATTCTAAACGCCGTAGGATTCTTCTACTTATTATACGTTTCCAAAGGAAAAGCACTGTTCGCGACCATCCCGACCGTTAGTGCTCGACCCAACAACATTTCTTGGAAATTTATTAACCCCATCCCCCAGAGTGAAACCAAAGAAAACCACACTATCAATCTAGATCAATACGTTGATGCCCATAACATTTTTACCCTGATATTTGTAGCTTTAATCATATATGCTGTTATCAAAACCATCTTCAAGTGTAAAAACAAGATTACACGTCACTTTGGAATGACAAACTCTGGACACAAAACCAATCCTACTATTACGCTCAAAATTTACCAAGGACACGTCAATCACACCATCCCACTGCTATCCCTACCCTACGAACGTGACTCTATTGTTAATGAATTCATACCGACCCTGACGGCCATCTCAGCCCTGTCATGCCCATACCCACGCATAAACATGACATGGAACGGCCCCATATCATTCAACATCAACGGAAAACAGAAGTCATACTATCTACCCAACCACGTCATACTACCCCTAGCGGCACGGTTTTCTATCATACCGGCCCTGAAAGACGACACCACCACCACAGGATTAACCCTTAAGACTATGGAAATGACTACATCCCTACATCCGACTGAAACCCAAGACAACATTGACATTGACCCCGATAGTGACAACACTACGTCACTTATCAAAAACCCAAAAGACATGACCACTACCGAACTATTGACAGCCATTGTTATGAAAAAGAGTGAGACAGGAAATGAAACATAAAAATTTAATATAGAAGGTGATAACTCAGAACGAACTTCCTCCATTGCCCCTCGACATTGAGAATGAATATCAAAGATCAAGTATTGCCAAAGATCATTGCATAAACAAAATACACTGCTCAAAAACTATTGTTATACATGTACTATCATACCATACTAAGTATTACACATGGCCTATGTAAACGCTTAGTAAATCTATATTATTATTGAAACAATTTTCTTACAGCTTCCTATCGTATGAATTGATTGTATTATAAACTAGGACGGAAGCGCGACATATAGAACCAGTACGTCAAATTACACTTACCACCGCACCACGACTTGTATTATGTAAATAATTGGTAAGGTTAAAAGCTTCGAAAATGTTAATCATATAAATAGAACGGAAGCGAGACATATAGTACCAGTACGTTACCATTGAAATATTATTAATCTACCACTGCATAACATGTATGTACAAAACACTGTATGAACCTAGAAAATGTGATTAAGAATTGAGACATAGTCATAGCATAAAATAGATATATCAAAAACCATAAAATACAAAAAAAAAAAATGTTCATACAAAATACTTTTGAAGCGTGACATAACTCTTCCTCTACGACTTCTCGGCCTGCACGAGGGCGTGCAGGAGTTGTATTGGGGGGTGCTGTCACGCCACAAAACCCCTTATTATACCTTCATCAATTGTATTACGTCATATTACGTCATATTACGTCATAATTATGATTTATGATTATTAATATTCATATTTATTATTATTTGTAATACGCACAATACTTTATACATATTTTCAATCCATATGTCCATCAAAGTACACCTAGACGTCAGACATACCTATTTCTCACTAAGCCAAGCCAAACTAACCCCCATGCATAATTAATCCATAGATCACAAGCAGACCCTTATCCCATGGACAATAGGTAACGGTCAGCCTGTCCAGACGACAAGGCACTGACCGGTCACCTATACACAAAACAAATGAACTATATGTTGACCCCAAGGATTAACTGTCAACACATAAAACAATGCTATAAAGCTGGACACCCTTAATCAGTGTGGCACCGCCAAAGCCACTTGAGCCGGCTGGAGACCACCTGGAGGCAGGCGACAAAGCCCCCATGTGTGCATGCTACTTATTATGTAATCCATTACCCATAATGCACTGGACCCAGGCTCCCCACCCGCGGTCCAGCGCACACCACATGTTAAAGCCATGAATATATAATTATCCAATCAAATGTCAAATGTATATTATCCAATGAAAACCACTGTTACATCCACTTCCGGTCACATGGGCTCCTCCTCTACCTGCCGGGCATCTGTACTTAAGCCCCGGGCAGCTAGAGGGAAATCAGTAACCATCTCAGCAACCACCGACTTACCATCTATACTGAGCCCTAGTGACTGGTACTCTGATATTAATATTATTATTAATAAAAGATACCAAGTATTGAAACTGACGTCTTACCTCATCTTTACGCCCTCATTGATGTGGAAGGGTTTTCCCTAGCCACATCTAGTCTATTTTCTATGATTCATTGCCTCACACAAGCAATACTAATATACTATATTAATCATATAAAATGCATCTACCAATGATTTGCCAAGATCAAGGTTTAATCTACATGTAAATATACATTCGCATAATTCACGTCATGTCTAGTATGGTCCTGTCTACATGACATTGTCTTGCACTGCGTCGAGCCTTTTCAATAGCCATAATCTGCGTCGCCATGTCTATGACAATAACATAAAGTCGCCAACATTGCTTTCACATTACCTTTCGTGTTGCCAAACACTATCTTCTTATCCTACTCACACACCAACTTCTTATACTACATACAAGCAAACTTCTTACGGCTCTGTCTCACGAGATTGGGCCAATGTAAACGTCTTTGACCGGTTGCCATCTTTGACCGGGTGCCATCGTTGACCGCCTTGATAGAAAACGGGTTACTTACGGCAGATGAACATATAAATGGGCTACTTATTACTAATTCAAAATGTTATAGCATCCATTAACATTTTCTTCCCATTTATATCTTCATCTGCCCTAGAACACTATATATTGAGAGGACATTCACTATAGCCCAGTACCCTGGTGATCTTTAAAGTGATCATAAGTGAGGACCAAGGTCATCAATATGATCACCCTTTTGACCCAATTGTAGAGCGTGCTAGGTTGTCAATGGGAAGACCATGGGTAATCAATTTGACGACTGCCTTTAATTTTCAAATTTTTCTTGTCATAAAGTTTTATCTACCAATAATATTATAATTAACCCCCTCCCGATCATCAACTTCAATCATCTGGCCTTTTTTAATGGTATGTTTCAGTCCTCATAAAAAGCCATGTAAAACAGATATGCATAAATGATGGCTGTCAATCTTCACACTTCTAACTTTGGTTTCAGACACATAAATGGTGTCTTTGTGTATAGATATCAATAGTTTAGAAAGTTCTGACCTAATTTTCAATCAAATCACTTGGTTTTAAACTGTGATAATTGTCTTTATATATCCTCCAACTTGTAAACATGTATGACCAATATTACTATAGGGTTTAATCAATAGATCACATGGAGCAGGGGCTATATCTTACATTGTTGTATAGTAGGTCCCTCTAGTGGCAAAACTATGTCCTCAAAATGATCACGTTTCCTTATTAGTACCTTCATATAAGCCTGGGTTTTCAATGTACTACTCACACGTCAACTCCTTATACTACTCACACGCCAACTCCTTATACTACTCACACGCCAACTCCTTATACTACTCACACGCCAACTCCTTATACTACTCACACATCAACGCCTTATACTACTTACACATCAACGCCTTATACTACTCACACATCAACGCCTTATACTACTCACATGCCAACTCCTTATACTACTTACATGCCAACTCTTTGTACTACTCATACGCCAACTCCTTGTACTACTCACACGCCAACTCCTTATACTACTCACACGCCAACTCCTTATAC
This sequence comes from Harmothoe impar, assembly GCA_947462335.1. Lineage (NCBI taxonomy): Eukaryota > Metazoa > Annelida > Polychaeta > Phyllodocida > Polynoidae > Harmothoe > Harmothoe impar. The sequence goes on from OX381704.1 coordinate 55,881,651, forward strand.
TACTCACACATCAACGCCTTATACTACTCACACATCAACGCCTTTTACTACTCACATGCCAACTCCTTATACTACTTACATGCCAACTCCTTGTACTTCTCACACGTCAACTCCTTATACCACTCACACGCCGACTCCTTATACATGTACTACATGTACTCACACACAAACTCCTTATACGGGTACTACATGTACTCACACGCCAACTCCTTATACTACCCACACGCCAACCCCTTACTTACACGCCAACTCTTCATACTACTTACACGCCAACTCCTTATACTACTCACCCACCAACTCCTTATACCATACACAGGCCAACTCCCTGTACTTCTTACATGTCAACTCCTTATACTACTTACATGTCAATTCCCTATACTACTCACATGGAGGCGTTTTACTCACATTTCAATGCATTTTACTACTCACACACCAACCTCTTATACTTCTTACACGTCAACTCCCTATACTACTTACATGCCAACCTCTTATCCTTCCCACGCATCAATTCCCTGTACAGTATACTACTCACACGGGAACTCCTTATTGACTCTATGTCAATGCCTTTTACTACTTGCACGTCAATTCCTTATACTACTCACACGTCAACGCCTTTAGACTACTAACTTAGTAAATAAAGCATAGGTGTAGAGTAGCATTCTTTTACCTAAATGCAATTGCCATAATGTCATTATCTCTGTCACTTACATCATAAGTTGCATTAATGGCAATAATACCGATATTTCAGTTTAAGCGTAGGCTAAAAGAGTTCTCTGGAACATTCACAAATTTTCTCACCAACATTTTAATGACACAACTAAATGATCAACCTTGACCAACCGGTTGTCAACACAGATTCAACGTTCTTGTCCACGCTTTTGACAGAAGGTTTACAGTGCTTCGCCCTGTAGATAAATATAATTAGCTATTGCTTCTAGGAATCGTGACTATGGGGGTGGGGGTCCTCGATGTCAGATGTAGAGAGTGGGGAAGATAATCAGATAATGAAAAGGGTCATTGATTTAATCTACAGACTAGCAAGTGATGAATGACTCGTCATTGAACCTGAACCACGTTCATAAATAGTCCCTTTGGCGTGTCATATCTATGTTATCATGAATTTAAAGGGACTGAAGGTAAATGACTCTTTCGGGATGCCTAATATCAGCGTTCACGCTGCGTGGTAGCCTTATATTACTCGAACTCTTTCTATTCACCTTTGGGCACTCTAGTTCACATTAACACAGGTTTACATTTGGACACGGGCGAGAGGGAATCTTCAATCCAAGTGAGAATTATTCATTTATCATCTTTATTTCTTTATGGAACACGACAGTGCCATTGGTTTAACAAAGGGATCCCCTATTATCCTGTCGCGTCGAAATAGCATGTATGGCGTCATTAAAAAAAATAGCGATGCTCTGGGGGTTATTTATATTTGTACAGCATTAAAAATCTATTTTAATCCCCCTATTATAATTTGAATCGAAAATTATTTTGACGATTTAAAAGAATGAAATAAAAAAAACTCGTTTGAGTCTGTTGACTGGATTGTTTCAACAGCCGACCACCGGGCCGCATTCAACTGGCCAAGTCCCAAGCCAAGTCATGATACTCGATAGGCCTAATAAATAACAAATAACAGCGACTTTTTATTTAAATGGACATGCCTTGGTTAAATAATGGTAAAATGTGTAAAAATGATGACCATAAAATATTATATATTATATTTGTGACATTATCTGCGAAAAGGCACCTTAGTGCAGGGTGCATTAAGGTCCCTTTTCCCAGTTACTACATGTCACATTTATTGTTCGGGTCTCCCGCTGTTCAAAATAGCCCTACCTATTCATACATAACCCTATGCAAAATATTAAGTAGGGGAGACCAGGGCAAAACGGACCCCTTAAGGGAAGATGGCATATAACTCAGAGGTAAACCCCTGAATTGAAACATTTATTTTTTCATAACAAAGCATAGAAGTATACCATCCATGAAAATAATTAATATTGTGCTAGTATCATTAATAGCATTGTGGGATAGCGTAACATATACTGACCTATGAAGGTCATGGGCTAAAAGTCCCAGGGCAAAAGGGTTTTTGAGGCGGGGCAAAAGGGACCCTGGACATTTCTTAATTTTGAATTATTATATTTTTTCATAATTTTCTTGCTCCCATCTTTTAGCTATGTTATTACTCAGTTCTTTAGGTATTTCTTTCTTGTCATGCATGACCATTATCTACCATTTTTCAATTTTAATTGATTTTTATGACCATTGAATATCATGCATTTCAAAAAAGTTTCCCCCGAATTCAGGAAAAATTCTCCAAAACCACAAAAATACCCCCCAAAAATAAAAATTGGCTAAGAAATAATTTGATATTGAAATAAGCATGTCTCATCATTCTTATCATTTTTTAGGCCAAGTATGGTAATTTTTTCATGTTTTGATCATTTTTATGGGGTTTCACCATAGGAATTCCGTTTTGCCCCAGCTTCATGAAAAATATGTGAAAAAATGATCTTGCCAAAATAAATGATTGCAGGGTAATTTTTTTTTCCAATGACTTTGCAAATATGTTACACAATATTTTAGCTATGAAATATTATTGTTTTAGCCATAAAACATTAACATATACCTCTTTTTTAATTCTCAGAAGCTTATAAACTGATTTTTGCAAAATTAGATCAAGATCTCTAGTTTCAGTTTTTTCTTTATGGAATCCAGAATACCATAGGTAGCATCGAATTTTTTTTTTTTTAAACATGTTATTTCTATAAATTATATGAGCCAATTTGAAAAAAATATGGAATTTATAGCTGAGAACTGAGTTAGGGGTCAGGTCCGTTTTGCCCCGGGGGTCCGTTTTGCCCCGGTCTCCCCCTATTATCTTTTTTCATAATTTTATTGCTCCCATCTTTTAGCTATGTTATTACTCAGTTCTTTAGGTATTTCTGTGTTGTTATGCATGACCATTATCTACCATTTTTCAATTTCAATCGATTTTTATGACCGTTAAATATCATGCATTTCAATAAAATTTCTCCCGAATTCAGGAAAAATTCTCCAAAACCCCAAAAATACCCCCCAAATATAAAAAATTGGCTAAGAAATAATTTTATATTGAAATGAGCATATCTCATCATTCTTATAATATTTTAGGTCAAGCATGGTTATTTTTTTTATGTTTTGATCATCTTTATGGGGTTTCACCATAGGAATTCTGATTGCAAGGGGGGTCCGTTTTGCCCCAGCTTCATGAAAAATATGTGAAAAAATTATCTTGCCAAAATAAATGACTGTAGGGTAATATTTTTTTCCAATGACTTAGCAAATATGTTACACAATATTTTAGCTATGAAATATTATTGTTTTAGCCATAAAACATTAACATATACCTCTTTTTTAATTCTCAGAAGCTTATAAACTGATTTTTGCAAAATTAGATCAAGATCTCTAGTTTCAGTTTTTTCTTTATGGAATCCAGAATACCATAGGTAGCATCAAATTTTTTTTTTAAAACATATTTTTTCTATCAATTATATGAGGCTGTGTCTCACGACCTTGGGACAATGTTTTTGTCTCTGACCAGGTGCTGTCCCTGACCAGGTGCCGTCTCTGACCGGGTGCCGTCTCTGACCGGCTTGGCTTGATAAGGTCAAAATACTAATAGCAGGAGGCTAATTATAAGTATAACTATGATTATATAACAACCGCCATAACGTTTTTCCAAATCCTTATATATATGAGTGTAATTCGTTTTAAAACACCTTTTTCTGACACCTGGTCAGAGACGGCACCCGGTCAGAGACGGCACCCGGTCAGAGACGGCACCCGATTGTCATGTTATGTGCTTATAGTCGACGCGGGAACGCCGTCTGAGACGCAGCTACAAAGTAGTGACGTCATAACCATGAGTATTGAATGAAGGACTTCCGACCTAGATACGCTCGTCGTTAACATTACATGGTGGCATAGCGGTGGGATATTATTGTCCCAAGGTCGTGAGACACAGCCATGAGCCAATTTGAAAAAAATATGGAATTTATAGCTGAGAACTGAGTTAGGGGTCGGGTCCGTTTTGCCCCGGGGGTCCGTTTTTCCCCGGTCTCCCCTACCAGTGGCATGGGAAAGTAAATTGATGGGTCCAATAAAAAGGTGTTTAAATTGGACCATGTTTTGGCTGCATCAAAAATTGTCAAAATCAAAAGTAGGCCTATCTGTCCAATTGATGGACCATTTCTAGAATGGTCATAATCTGATCATCTTAGCAGAAAAACTGTGTTTGTGCGTAGGCCTAGGCTATTTGTCGAAAGTGAATAGGTCCACCTATGTGAATTTTGGAACATCAATTAGGCCTACAAAATATCTAAGTTGGCCTATCCGCATTGATACATTGTTCATAATGTTTCCACTGTTACAATTCAGCCACCCTTTGTTAATTTCTTCAACGTCATATGCCTATTGCATGGACTATCGGCCTGATTCATATTTTCATAGGCCTATTTGTTAATGCACCTGTGAACAGATGATGACATTGTGATAGCCCACCTATCTAGGATTTAGACTTTTAGTAGGCCTACGCCCATATTTCATTTTCAACGCTGCCTTTATGTAGGCCCTAGGCTATGTAGATTAGGTTTCGAACTCAAGAGAGTGTGTGAATGCTGTATGATCGGCATAATCATCCTTGAAAAGCCCTGGCGAGTTACTCAGCAGGGTAGCTGTGTGGCAAGGCAGCTGGTACCCCGGCCTAGCTGTGTGAGGACAGAATGCTGTATGATCGGCATAATCATCCTTGAAAAGCCCTGGCGAGTTACTCAGCAGGGTAGCTGTGTGGCAAGGCAGCTGGTACCCCGGCCTAGCTGTGTGAGGACAGAATGCTGTATGATCGGCATAATCATCCTTGAAAAGCCCTGGCGAGTTACTCAGCAGGGTAGCTGTGTGGCAAGGCAGCTGATACGGACGCCGAGGTTGAAAGCTCAATTACTCAGCAGGGCTGCATTCATGCATCAGGACATGCAAGCAAGGGCTAATTAGGACATGTCAATATAGATGGCGCCACGAAAGACTGTGCTGCCACCTATCTAGATTTTCTGGCGTTCGTGACCTTGACATTGGGATTCCGCTTTTGTGAGCACGATTTCTATTGGTCAGGAAGAAATCATCCAATGATAAACGGCGTTTCATCACCACCCGAAAGTTCCAACACACAAATTTGGCCACATGTGAACTGTATGAGTTGGCGCAAAATAACGTGAATTCACCCAGAATTATCAGTGTTTCCACACTGACAAGTATATACAGATAGAGATATGCGCTAGGCGACACGGGTGACGGTATTCAGCGTGTGATACATCCAAAACCAAGATGAAAACCCGGTTTTCAACTATCGATATTCGGGCGACCATTGGCGAGATAGAGCAAAAGTAAGTAAACATCCACGAAACCCATTCATTCTGATTCACTTGAAGTTCATATTAACATAGATCTGTTCAGAGTCCGATTGTGTATTGCACCACCACAACGATGTATTACTGGCATATGGTATCCATCTAACCGTTATACATACAATTAGCTCTACCGTACTAAGGGAGTGTTCATTTATTAATTACAGGGGGGGGGTGGTGAGATTTCGCGGGGAGGGGTGAAAATTTTTTACGCCCCCCCCCCCCCTCGAGAGCGCGTGTAACGTTTCGCGCCCCCCTCGCCGAAGGCAAATTTTTCGCCCCCCCCCCTTTGAACTAAAGTAACGCGCTGGCTTTTTGGCTGAAAAGGGGCTTAAATTTTTACGCCCCCCCCCCCTCAAGAGGGGTCAGAATTTTTTACGCCCCCCCCCTCAGAAGGGGTCGGAAATTTTTACGCCCCCCCCCCCAAACCCACCACCACCCCCTGTAAATAATAAATGAACACTCCCTAAACCAGGGATCTGCTATTTTGATATAGCCTATTTATAGGGCCGAGCCCTGGGCCTGGCTTTGGTATACCACCTCCAGTTAGAAAGGGTTCATTATTTATGGCCGGGGTGGGGGTGAACATTTGAGGGGGGGGGCAGATTTTTTTAGGGGTATTCAAAGGGGGGGGCTTTTTTTTCAAGGGGTAGGCCTATATATATTCCCTAAATTGTCGCGGAGTTGGTATGTTGAATATCGCGAATTTTGGTAATAGCGTGTGTTATATTATGTCAATATTTTGAAAAATGTTCTCAAACTCCCAGCAAATTTCTCACTGCATTACTTTTGACCCCACAATCGCCCACCGTTTTGCCAGTCTTCAAAAAAGCACTGGCCTCATGTAAGCACTGGGGATATGGGAGCTTTCAATTTATAGCTAGGGCCCTTAAACTCAACAGTATGTAAGTCGAAAAAACGGTGATCGAGTGTCTGAAGTAGAGGTTTGACTTTTTGGCCTATCAATCACCAGGAAGTATCACAAGACTTTTACACTAAAACACCTTACAAATGTATGTATTTATTGCAAGGTAGTAAATTGTAGGGAAAAAAGTGTCCAGGATTACATGCATACAATTAGTATACGCTAATGTTGTTTTTGTAATAAAGTTTAAAATGATCTAGGGTGGGGGGGGGAGCGCTTTTTTTTTTCACCTATTCAGAGGGGGGGGGGGCTTTTTTCCAACCCATTCTGAGGGGGCGGGGGCAATTATTTTTGACGTATTCGATTTGCCAAACGCTCACCCCCACCCCTGCCATAATGAATCCTCCCTTAACTTCCAAGTAGCTGAATGTTATCTCGACCTCCTACCCCCACATCAATTTTTTTTAAATTGCAAACGTGTGTGGAATCAAGCATTGCCATTGATTGCGAGTATTTAAATGGACCTACCAGTATTTAGTTTTGACCCACTGCGGGGATCCCCCCACTAGTATGTAGCCGCTCATTGGAGGCTTTTACAGTCAAACTGAATTTTGAACGAATGGATGGCCAGAGGCCATGGCTGAATAAGGGCAATGCGCACAGGACACGTTTCTGACTTTTGTAACTGTATTTAATTGAACCTAATATTAAAACACATTAAAAAAAAACAGTAATAAAGGCTGTCCAGATGAAACATGCTATTCACCGAGTTTTAAATTTATCCACGTCACGGCATTTCTAAGTACTCCGGTAGGTGAGCTCGAAAATTCGACAGTGAATCTAAAATAATTTTACTACCCTGGTAAATATCTTGTACTGGCTAAGGCTTGAAGATGGTTCTATGAGCCCCGGCTCAAATGAGGCATTCTCCACTATGAATAGTGAGAATCATTATTGGCTCAAAGATATAGCCTACAGTTAGTAAAAGTCTCTTTTAGACAAAATTGACCGTAAGAACATCTGGCTTGACCCCTATGCCTGGTCTAAGTAAAACAGCGCAGGAATCACAAAAATGCAAACACACACAGCCTGTCATAGATTTACGGTAGCATCTTTCTATGATTACATTTTATTGACCCAGGGACCCTGGGTCTCTGTGAGACGGTTTTCCAACAAAAAACATAGATTGGACAGCTGACTTTGAAAATTCACCCTGCTTTTGTTTTTTGGTATTTCTCTCCCAAAAAAAGCTCATCCACATCTCGGGAACTATCTTTCTCTTCCCGTTTTTCCCAAAATTTCCGTACAATTTTTTTTCCTAGTGAAAAAAGACAAATAAAAAATGTCAAAAACTACCCAAAAAACAAGTCTCTGTGAACTAATGCTGAAGATAGGCCAGTGACCTTGAATCCTGACTTTAAAAGAGTCACGTTCACACAGACACCCATAGAGCTCAATGCTAAATAGGAGGTGAGACGTTTTTATGAGACGATTTTGGTATCATTTCAACCCTAAAGAAAGGTCAGTGGGGACCAGGTGATCTGTAAAGGCCAAACCTACTACTGTAATTCGAGTTTTGGTAATGCAAGATGGCAGCACACCAGTTGCAGGTTACTGTATGTAGGCCTACGTTAGGGGGTGATGTACCTTCACAGTGTCGACACCTACTACTGTAATTCGAGTTATGGTAATGCAAGATGGCAGCACACCAGTTGCAGGTTACTGTATGTAGACCTACGTTAGGGGGTGATGTACCTTCACAGTGTCGACACCTACTACTGTAATTCGAGTTATGGTAATGCAAGATGGCAGCACACCAGTTGCAGGTTACTGTATGTAGGCCTACGTTAGGGGTTGATGTACCTTCACAGTGTCGACACCTACTACTGTAATTCGAGTTATGGTAATGCAAGATGGCAGCACACCAGTTGCAGGTTACTGTATGTAGACCTACGTTAGGGGGTGATGTACCTTCACAGTGTCGACACCTACTACTGTAATTCGAGTTATGGTAATGCAAGATGGCAGCACACCAGTTGCAGGTTAATGGGTTATCGTAGCCCTGGGTCACATGTGATGTAAATCACACAATCAATCTTTTTAAAGGTATCTCGGCATGAGGGTCGTCAATGTGTATGACATCGATAACAAGACATATCTGGTGAAACTCGCGAAGTAAGTACTGCTATTTTTTCTTTTTGTTATGTACCTCATAACGGTTTATTGCCATGATATTACATACATAGTTTTGTTCGGGACTCCGATGAGCCATATCCAGGTATCGCACAATACAGGTAATACAAGTAGTTATACAATAACATAGAGTAGGCCAGGTCGTGCCCAGTTTCGCTGCAAGCAGTCTCTAACAAAACATATATGCATATTTACAGGCGAAGTATGTCAATGTTGTACAGATGAAATATAGACAATAATCGAAACCACTTGGTAAGGTCAAAATCATAGATCTTCAGGTTCACCGGAGGGGTATGAATATCCTAATTTATATGCAGGGATGAAAGTCTTCAAGTTTTTCCCTGAAATCAAGTTTTTTTTAAATCAAAAAAATATAATCAGGATTAGGATATATTTGATAATTACTCAATATAAACTCAAACAAACTTATTTTGTTTGTGTAATCCTATGATAAGACAGCAGAATCATCACTGGTTCATCCTCAGTGGTCCTACCCATACACAGACAGGCTACACCACACTGATCTCAGTGTCAAGTTTTTCTCAGCCAATTTCAAGTTAACTTGAGAAACCTTGAAGCCCTCTCTCTCCTCTATATTCCTATGCATTTACACTCTTCACATGAGGCTTAGCCACTGAAACTAAGGTGCTATGCATGGAGAGTGTATGGACAGATTTCTCATTCTCCTCAGCAGGAGATAACGTCTATGATCACATGGACATGACAAATGCTTCTCCTCAGCAGGAGATGACGTCCAGGAGAATATAGACATGACAAATCCTGCTGCACAGCACTAGATATATGTGTCTATAGATGCATAAACATTCATATGCTCTATAATGTAGTTATGAGGTATGTTATATCTTCAAGTTTTTTTGACATAGTCGACTTTCATCCCTGTATATGTCTATAGAAGCGTATCGTATTCCTAGGCAATATCCTACTTGAGGTCCATTGGAACACAAATAAATATCATTGTTCTATTGTTACCTTAACCTCAACGATGAATTCTACTTTTTAGACCAGATATGAAGGCTACACTATTGATGGAATCAGGAACACGACTACACAGCACTGAATTTGAGTGGCCTAAAAACATCACACCATCAGGGTTTAGCATGAAGGTTTGTGTACTAATAACTCATCATCATAATGATTATGAGATTTATCAGTTAGTGAGTAATCTACCGGATATATTATATACGGATTCAAGGATGGATATTGAGTACGCCGGTAATAATTTTGGACAGTAGTTTTCTTCCGAAACTAACCAGTGACTGTCCTTATTAAATGAAGAGTGTCTGTTCTAATTTGAAGAGTGACAACCATCTGAACATTGTGTTGAAGTTAAATAGTAAGTGACTTACTGGTGTGAAATATTATGCAGCTGCGGAAACATCTGCGTGGCCGTCGCCTGGAGAAGGTGGAGCAGCTGGGTGTGGACCGTATCGTGGACCTCCAGTTTGGGTCGTCTGAAGCCGCCTACCACATCATCCTAGAGATGTACGATAGGGTAAGCCTCAAGACTTAATGGTCGTGACTTCCATGCTGTTCATGCATTCTGGCATGGCGTAGCTTTTAAAAAGAACTATTAAACGTAGGTACTGTTTCTATCCAAGGCTTTTTAAGTGTGGCCTGCGATAAGGCCTCTGACTCTGCAGTTCACGTACGATATAATATCATTAAATATGTTTTGAAACAAAGTGGGGATATATGATCGAATGTCAATTTAGGACTAGGATACGTGTCATATATATTAATCACTGCTTCACACAATTGCAGGGCAACATGTTGCTGACAGATTATGAATACACCATCTTGAACCTTCTGCGGCCCAGAACTGATGACTCTCAGGACGTGAAGTTTGCAGTACGTGAAAAGTACCCACTCGAAACAGCGAAACAAGCACAGGGTGCACCCACAGAAGAAAGGTAATCCACTTGGCCCGCGTGAATCTATAATTCATGTTTAGATTTGTCTGACACTTTCTCGATGCAGTTGTGTCCATACCATTACATGTAGATATATATGAGCAGTGTATTCGGAATGTGGTTTCATTTTGAATGAGAATTCAACTTCTGAATATGTGATTTGGTATTCCAGGTTGCGGTCGATCTTTGAAGCTGCAAAGGAAGGGGATAATTTAAAGAAGATTTTAAATCCTCAGCTAAGTAAGTTGGTGATGATGCAATACTCTATAGTTAGTACTTGTTAGTTTCTAAAAGGAATTTGGTGAGTTATCTATTCAATATAAAAATGATACATGTATATGGGGGGGGGGGGGTGGGAGTGGAATAATAAAGTAAGTCAACGTGATGAAGCGATAAACTATGGTCTTCACTGCGTTTCCACATGCACTGATCGATCTCCTATTAACTGCAGTATATGGACCAGCAGTCATTGAGAGTTCCCTAATAGAAGCAGGCTTTGGCGGTAATGCAAGATTTGGAAAGGAATTTCACATAGACAAAGGTAAGTCCACAAGGACTCTTCTGTATTCTGTGCATCTTAATCATGGTATAAATGGGGTCACCGAGTCTAATCCATTGTTCATGCATGATCCTTCAATTGCATGTGCTTTTTAAACATGCCAATAACTCAGTATATCTCCGAATATATTTTACAAAAATTGTCATTCATTGTGGCCTAAGCAAAGGGGCATTTTTCTAGAATTTGGCAAACTATTTGATATAAAAGAAATAAGCTCAATTTATGTAAGAAACTACCCTTATTCAAAGTTCCGGAATTTGCTTAATTGTGTATAAATACATCTTTACACGTCAAACATCTCTTTATCGTAGACCTCCCACAGTTGGTTAGTGCCCTGCAAAAGGCAGAGACCCTCGTCAAGGATATTGGTAGCTGCAATAAGGTAGGCCATACTCAACATATCATGTCACATATTATTTATTTATTCATTTGATTGGTTTTATTGCTGTGCTGTTATTGGAGTGGGCTATGTTCTCTGTAACGCTGTGAAACTAGGTCAAGCCCACTCTTATATAGTCACCCTCTTTTTTTGTGCAGACGTCTTTTCGCTGATCTATTACACCTTGATGAAATATCCTGTCAACTATGTGAGCTATATCATTCTTTTGCAAATCACCTCAGGTATCTGTATCTGTCAAAAAAAATGGGGAAAAAAGAAGTTATATCACCTAAGATAAGAGATTTCTTAGAAAAACTGAAAAAAAACTGAGATTCTGCCAAAAAAACGTGAACATTTGGAGAACCCAATTTTCGACATGATTTCAGTACTGTACCATTTAAATTATTGTTCTGTTGTATTCCCTACTAAAAATGGTGATAACTCCTGTTCTAACTTTCATGAAAATATTTTGCATTAAAACAATATTTTGATGTAAAGTTGGCCATTGAGCCGTGTACCAGCCCCCAAGTCAGCAGTAGAGTGTGGTTACGATCCCATACATCTCAGTCCGCTCAGGTTATACTTATAGGGTCATTGAGCCGTGTACCAGCCCCCAAGTCAGCAGTAGAGTGTTGTGACGATCCCATGCATCTCAGTCCGCTCAGGTTATAATTATAGGGTCATTGAGCCGTGTACCAGCCCCCAAGTCAGCAGTAGAGTGTTGTGACGATCCCATACATCTCAGTCCGCTCAGGTTATAATTAAAGGGTCATTGAGCCGTGTACCAGCCCCCAAGTCAGCAGTAGAGTGTTGTGACGATCCCATACATCTCAGTCCGCTCAGGTTATAATTATAGGGTCATTGAGCCGTGTACCAGCCCCCAAGTCAGCAGTAGAGTGTGGTTTCGATCCCATGCACCTCAGGCCGATCAGGTTGTAATTATAGGCACATTGAGCCATGCACCAGCCGTCCAGCCGCTGGACTGCCTGCCCTGGGCGCTGCCCCCCCCCCCTTCGCCTGCTAAAGTCATGGCTGGACTGCCTGCCCTGGGCTATGCCCCCCCCCCCCCCAGGGGGCCCTTCTCCTCGTCCTTAAGAATGTACAAAAATGCTTCTATAGCGACATAGCCCACAGTCTCGGACCCCGACTGTATGTATACAGTCTGGGAGAGTTCTTATATACTGGGTTGTACTGGATACCAGCAATCTGGACATCATGGGTTCGAGTCACCCCATGGCCCAACTGGTAGGAATTTTTATAGCTGTACAATGCACACTATTTTCTCTATCTAAATGTTTAATATATAATATAACTATGCCAGTATAGGGGTATTTATGCTTCAAATAGGCCAAATAAATAATGTAAAAAAACGAACCTACATTTTTGCCAAGGTGGGATTCGAACCCATGAGGCCAAACACAACATATATATGTCATTCATGATCATGTGACCATGGCTAACCAATCAGTGGTTGAGCTATCTCATTAAGAAATGATCCAGGATCCTGGATCATTTTCTAACTAGGTTACAGTTATTAGATACAAAATTGTCCAGGCCCATTACAGCCTGACGGCTGTAATGGGCCTGGAGAGCTCAAGGCTGCATAGCCCACTCCTTTAGTTAACATTAGTGTTACTCTATAATAGCTGTAGTTTTAAACCACTATATATTTGTGCTTCAATCTAATTAAAAACTATTAAAAATAGAAATAATGATTTCAAGCATACATAATTACATGTCACTAACCTTATGTGCTTGTGTATTGTGGGTGTACGACAAATGTTCTCAGTACATTATTGTCATGATTACACATACATAGTACATGAGTACTGATTATTCTGTTTTGAATAAATGTTCATGACAACTCTAACTCTATATACATGTACTTCCACGCAGGGTTACATTCTTCAGAAGGCTGAAAAGATGGCATCGGGAACTGAAGAGTTGTTGACGTAAGTTAAATTATAATATCTAGGTGACACTTTACAGTATTATTAAATGGCATAGAACCTTAAATTATGTGAGTTATTACTGCTACTAAATTGGTCTCATTCTTGATTCCAGGTACAATGAGTTTCATCCACACCTGTACAAGCAGCACGAAGGTACCCCCCACCTGGAATTTGACAGTTTCTGCAAGGTAAAAAAATATATAATTTATTTTATTTTATTTTATTATTTCGTTGCCTTTTGTTTAACAACTGGACAACCCTATAATCTTGATGAATTATATAACTTCGTTTGCTTTCAATGACTTTCCTTAATTATCACGGGTATTTTTGTCTTTTAGGCCGTGGACGAGTTCTTTTCTCAAATCGGCAGTCAAAAGTTGGACATGAAAGCCGTTCAACAGGTAAGCTACATGTGGTACGCCCGTAAATAGTTATCAATATGTTAGTGTTTGGCTTTGATTAGATCATATTCGTACCATTTGATTTAACTCGCAACGTGCAAATGATGGTACACTAAGCAAAATATATAAGAAATCTGAAGGTTTCACACCAAAAATATCATCAGCATCTTGTATACATTGGTTTGTAGGAAAAGCAGGCACTGAAGAAATTAGAGAATGTAAAAAAGGACCACGAGAAGCGATTAGCAGAGCTACACAGAGAACAGGAACTCGACAAACGGCGTGCCCATCTCATTGAGATCAACCTGCAACTGGTAAGTGCCTGTGTCAACGATGGAGTAGAAGGACTTATATAAATACCTAGCTACCGCTAAGTATGCATAGACATCGTGAGAATTTTTAAATTGACTCTATATTTTTGTTTCAATGAGAGCACGCAACTCACGTTAATTAACAAATAACACGTTCGAGACGAGGTATTTATTGTCAATTTGAAATGCAAGAGACAAGTATAATTATGACACTAATGATAATAACATCAGCTTGTACCAATTTGTTAATACATGTACCGGTATGTATATAATAATTTGTATTTATGTATTTTCTACTGGGCCCTTTAGAATCATTTTTTGGCGTTGAAAAGCTAAAGCTTTAACTGAATACCATTTTTCAGGTGGAGAGAGCCATTAAAATTGTACAAAGTGCATTAGCCAATCAGATTGACTGGACCGAGATAGGACAGATCGTCAAGGAAGCCCAGGCACAAGGGGACCCAGTGGCCGGTGCCATCAAGGGTCTCAGATTAGACCAAAACCACATTAGTATGTTACTGACTGATCCGTACGACCAAGAAGACAGTGACGACGATGAAGAAGAGACCCCACTTAGCAAGGAACTCAGGAAACCACTCAAAGTGGACATTGATCTTGGTCTCTCGGCGTTTGCCAATGCTCGGCGGTACTACGATATGAAGCGCACAGCGGCCAAGAAGGAGACAAAAACAGTAGAGTCTTCAGGTAAGGCTCTTAAGTCAGCTGAGAGGAAAACTAAGCAGACATTAAAGGAGGTGCAGAGCACAGCAACCATTAATAAGGCTAGGAAGACCTACTGGTTTGAGAAGTTCTTGTGGTTCATCAGTGGGGAGAACTTCCTGGTGATTGGAGGACGTGACGGTCAGCAGAACGAGTTCATCGTTAAACGACATCTTCGTCCAGGTGAGTGGTGTGCCTGCATTTACATTTACTTTTCATTCAACTTTTTTTTCTGCGTTATGAAGACTCAACTGGCCGTAAGCCTTTCTTTACTCTGTAATTGAACAGCACTTTACACTTTCATCTAGCCATCTCTGGTTACAAATCACATAAATGTAACATGCCTTTGACTTGTCTATGTAGGTGATGTATACGTCCATGCCGATCTTCATGGTGCTAGCAGCGTCATTATCAAAAACCCGTCAGGTGAGTTCTAGGGCGGCTTTATGTGACTTGTTACATCAACACTTTACTGATATTGTTTGCATTTTGTATGTGATGTATGCCTAAGGCTATTAGGAACTAAGGTGGTAACTGACATACAGATCCAGGTGGGACCGCTGGTTGCATGGTGAAATATTAAGGATGTGTAGTGAGTCCTGCTTTGTAGCAGCTTTTTGTACAACAATCACTTATAGATGAGATATTACAACATAAAGCAATAATTTAATACCTTGATAGGAGCCCCAGTTCCACCCAAGACGCTGAATGAAGCAGGCACCATGGCTGTGTGTAACAGCGCAGCGTGGGAGGCTAAGGTGTACACCAGCGCGTGGTGGGTCTACCACAACCAGGTGAGTACGGCAGCAGTGAACCTGTCTCATGTAGCACTCTCACTGTTTATATCTAAACTCACGAAACTACCTTATGTTCAAAGCAATATTATTGATACATTGTATTATTAATAATTACCAATACATTGTATTCTTTAATGATATCATTATAGCCCATACACGAATATCATTATATCCCATGTACGATTACAAGAGTAGGTGACTTATGAAAATATCGTGAGATATGTATTACGTTAAAATATGTTTTACGTTAAAATCTGTGTTACTTTAATATGCAAGTCACGTATACAATTATATTTCACATAAATCAAACATCTTATTATTAATAGGACACTTTAATCATTTGTGTTGTGTCCTTTAGGTATCCAAAACGGCCCCCACTGGAGAGTACCTCACCACTGGTAGCTTCATGATTAGAGGGAAGAAGAACTTCCTACCCCCGTGCTATCTAGTGTACGGCTTCGGATTCCTTTTCAAGGTAAGACTAAATGTTACTGGTATACCTAGAGAGTTAACCCTTTAAGGGCTGCATTGTGCTTTAATGTGCTCTGTTATAATGTATGTCATTTGTCGTCATGTAACTCGCCAGTGCTGCATTCATGTATTGTGATGCCTCTTCGTGAGTGTATCAACCCGGTATTGTCGGCATGATACTTAAATGCAGCACTGGTGAGTTTCTCTGGTACCAGTGCTGCATTCACTCCCCATGATGACAAATGGGCATAGTTTGATGAAGCAGTATGTGGTCCTTAATGGTCAAACTACATGTAACAGCTAAATCTTGTGACTGCAGCTTGATGAAGACTCCGTATTCCGACACAAAGACGAGCGCCGCATCCGGATGGCTGAGGACGACGCAGAATCAGTTGCGGAATCTGACCTGACAGAGGTGACCGAAGGTAGCCTAGGCAGTCTCAGCAGTGGTAGCGAAGACAACGAGAGCGTTCGACTCAAAGATATTGAAGAGGATGTAGACGAGGCAGAGAGGGAAGTTAAAGCTGAGACGTCAGAGGGTGGCGCCGAAGGGGAAGATGTTCTGAGCAGCTCAGACTCTGACAGTGATGAGCCCGCCTTCCCTGATACCTCAATACAACTTCAACACGTCAAAGGCGACAAGTAGGTTACAGTTACTGGTTTATTTGTTAGGGCTCTTTTGATTCGAAAATAAGAAGAAAACAGGATGTTATCTCATTTTCCAATCAGTTTCCATGATCGTAAAAGTGGTATTACCATGACAAGATTATGGCATGAGGTGTGCAATTCAATCAAACAGTTACAGTATCCTTGTCATTGAGGTACTTATCAGTACATCTATGATTGTCAGTAGAATTTCTGGGGCCTTTTACCTTGATTTGAAGTGTCTCTTGTTTCTTTTGCCGATTTTGTCAATGAATTTAGGCTGCGGATCCAGACTAAAATGGACTCTACTAACAGGTTATTTTTTGTACCCACCCTCATAATGTCTTTAATATCTTTAAGGGCACAGTTGTATTCTATACCTTCCCCTATTCCCATTGTAAATGACTGCAGATATTCCACTTGTATAAGGCCCGGAGTGCGACGTATAAGTGTAACCTCTATACATGTTCTATCTATGTTGCGAGCCAGCAAACAAGTACTTGTTCACGGTCAATGGATAGCATGTGCCTGCAGAGTTCAGCAACAACTCTTACACACATGCAGTTAATTAAGCAATTTAAAGAGACAATCCCTGTAGATTAGATTAGCCCATCTTAATGGTTTACCCACTACGGTAATCTTAGGTCCCCAACATTGTAACATTCCCCCTACCTTTCACTCAAGTTGTTAAGTTCATTTACCTGGGAGTTGCACGTAATCTTCATTTATCCCATCAACATAGCATATTCCCAGATTTTGTTTTCCACAAGAATCGAAATAAGAAGAAACAACTACCGGAATCAGAAATAAAGAGAGTTATGCGTTTACTTCAATTCTGAAATAGTGTCTAGTGACAAAATGTAACCTTTATGTTTGTTTTGATTCCATTCCATTCAGAAGAAATGTCATTCAAAAGCTAATCTAGTACCGTCCTCATAAATATATATATATTCATTTACTAACGTTAATAAGTTGTTTCTTTGGCCGTTTCGTTTAGGTTCACTCTCCAACGGAACGTGAGTACCGTAAGTCAGGCGTCCCTAGACGACGATTACGTCATAGAGCTGGGTGACGGCGTGCCTATTGATCTCAACCCCGAGAAACCAGCCAAGGGTGGAGCAAAGTTCTCAGCCAAACAAAGAAGGTCAGTGTAATTTAAGTCTCATGCATAACCCGCATTTCGCGTATAACCCACACCTAGACTCAAGAAGACCCTATTTTACGCTGTTAGAAGCGCAGGAAACAAAGCCAAACAATAGCTTCCAGAATGTATAAAACATATTTTATTTTAGTGGTGGACTTCTATGGTGGTGCTTGCTTACATGGGTTACTACACCCATGCACAACCTATTGCCATATGATGTTTCAGGGAAGTAATATGGGTGTTCATGTCTGTTACAGAGAATTTAAGAAAGCACAACTAAAGGGAATAGAACCAGACAAGTTGGAAGAGATGAAGGCCTCAACCAAGAATAACGAATCAGAGGACACGAATGAAGTAAAGGTGTGCTTAATTTAAAGATATTTTTTATACTTTATTTGCATCTGTATTGAATTTAAAAACTCGAGATGAGAAGCCATACAATGATGTGAAATCAAGAAACCATTTCCTTGTAAAAAAAAAACCAACCTTGTATTTCTACAGTCAAAGCCATTGAAACCACAGCAAAAACAACGGCAACAGCTAGAGCAGCAAAAGGAACAGGAACAGCAAACACAACAGCAACAACAACAAGGTAGACGACAAAAAAAGAAACAGAAGAAGATAAAGGAGAAGTATGCCGACCAAGACGAAGAGGACCGTCAACTGGCTATGCAACTTTTAGCTGTAAGTAAATGAGACAAATATACTTCCTACTATTTAGGGCGATTCACTGTTACTAGCTGTAATCATAACATATTTCCGTTTTTTGTTAGTTTTATTGATAAAACGAAATCCAGATCCACTATTAAATGGTAGCTTTTCCTCGTTTAGTCTGCAGGTCCTCAGAAGGAGAAAAAGAAGGACAAGAAGAAAGATAAGAAGGGTAAAGGCCGCCCACAAAGTGCCACCACAGAAACCAAGACTCCTGGACAGGGCCAACAGCAGAAAGGGCCGCAGTCCGGACAACACCCGCACCGCAGACTTACTATTGACGACCTCAAAGTAGAGACTATGTCTATGTCAGAAGAAGGTAAATTACTGTACAAGTTATGAGTTACCTGTATGATGCTGTTGACTAAACTATATTTCATAATATGTCCATGGTTATTTAGTAAACTTACTGTTCTAAAATTATCCTTCAGGTGGTCCAGGTGTAAAACCACCAAAGGCAGAAAATAAACCAGTGGATGCTGACGATGAGGTAAGTAGATGCTCCTGGTCCCCTGTTTAAGCATGTTATGTACATACATTGGGAATATATACCTTTCAAAAGTATACACCCATGACATTTACTGAATGAAGTAGTAAGTTGTTATGATAAAGGCCATGGGTCATGTATGTCTGCCAGCTGGTTTTAAACCCATCCAGCATCATCTGGGTTTAAAAAAAACAACAGTACCGTATATAGTTATGAAACCATTTATCGTCATGAGGGTTTAAAAAACCCGGCATGTAAAACATTTTACTGAATGAAAGATAGGAAGGAATTCATTTACTGACTTAATATACATGATTTAGGACGATGAGGAGGAGAAGCAGGCCATCCTGGAGGAGGAGAATGTCCGGATAGCTGAGGATGCCTCTATTATCGACTCGCTAACCGGAATACCTTTACCTGATGAGGACGGGTTACTCTTCGCACTACCAGTCTGTGCACCCTACACTGCCCTCATTAATTATAAGTAAGTTGGTAGCAAATTATCAAATTGGATGTAATAATGGTCAGCTTATCAGCTAATCAAGAGCCCCATCACAGACCTTTCATGGACCTATGTATACATAAATGGCATTGGATCTCTCGATAAGTTAGTAGATTGGCCAGGTAGTTGTAAAAGATTTAGTTGGACATTCAATTGAGTGCATTTATGAAGTATTCCTAATACCTAATCAAAAAGAACTAAAACGGCAATGCACTAACCGCTACCTACATTTACTTTAAATTGCAGGCACAAAGTGAAGCTACTTCCAGGCACAGCTAAACGAGGAAAAGGTAGGATACTTTTTCATTAAGAAATGCCACTGTTACTGCATTACTCTAGTGTAGATGGTCGTCTTTTGGCAATGCTGTTTGATTTGAGCTCTTTATGATAATGTCAGATGGCACTGTTGTATGAAAATCTGCCGTCATGACCAGATAACGCCTTTGTGCAGAGCTTGGTCCCATATGGTTTCCTAGGTTAGGAAAGGACATCCTATGACGGGAAAGGGCCCCGTAGGCTGGGGAAGGGGCTGCTTGGCCGAGAAAGGCCTATATCTACGAGTTTTAACTATTATTTCCATTGCAATCAATGATAGTTATATTAATGAGAAATATCCTGTAAATATTACGGGCGCTTTCATTTCAGTATTAGAAAGGTGCCGGCCTATTAAAGTATTTCTGTTGTATTGGAATTCATATATATGTACTTATGTATACAAAATACCTTTGATTATTCCCACAAGATTTTCAGACGTCCATTCAGTATTGATTCTGTATATTAACATCGATGGACGCCACTATTCTTGAGATTGATATGGAAAGTTAAACGCCATACTGTTGTACACGAAAAACTGAAAACGTCTAAAATAACTATGAGCGATGTTATCATCTGAAGCAGTAATTTTGGCAACCCCACATACTCCCCATCTACAAAAGAAAAGCAGAAAAAAAAACGAATTGTGGAAAGATTGTGTATGGCTTTCAGTCACCACTGCCTAATCGATGACATTATTTGAATATGTTCCCTTCTACTGAAAGCTAACCTTGTAGTGTATACGTGTTAGTAGTGTATAAAAATAGGTGATAGATCCAGACCGGAGCTGAAACAACAGGTGATTAATTACATTCTATGTTGGGGCATTTCCTTTGGTTTCAACTGTGTCTGTATTATCAATGACTGAATGTGTCCCTACCGTATACATGTAGTACCAGGTGGCAGCACCTGATCAGAATCCAGAGACAACCTCATTGGTTTACTGCACAGAGAATACGATGTCTTAAGTTATTAGTGATATCCCTTGAATAACATCATTCTCACGTGAAACCATACCCAATGTCCAATGTGGGCGAAGTCTGGCTGGTTAGTTGGGAAGAACACACAAATGCGTTTAGTAACATTAAACCACGGTGCCCACCCGGGGGTGCCCACGATCAATGAAAGTCATGGGCTTTAAACAAACGAGGTGTGAGCACTTCTTCTCACTGACCAGAGCTACCAGAGCTAAAAAAAAAAAATTAAAAAAAAGTCATGGGGGAGGGGTGGTCAGGGAAAGTCTGAATCTTGTGAAATTTGGTCCAAGTCAGGGAAAATGGAAATAAGCAAATAAACATAACAGCTTCCACAAGTAGCCAAGAGTGAAGCTTAGTCGAATGGAGGAACACCCTGCGTTTTATGACGATGTCCAGGAGATTTCACCAATATCAGGAATGTGGGTTGGTCCTTAATACGCTATGGATCTGTAGTAACAGTATTAGCCAGACCGATAATCGCACTGAAATAAAAGACATAAAACATTTGATATTCCTTTATTTATACTGGATCATAAATGGGGCCAGGCCCCGTCTGGCTATGCGCTAGTTGGTCGGTTTCTTTAACGAGTTTCAGTGAGCATGCCGAGAATTAAGTAGTATAAAACATTTTAATTAATTGTGAAATTTCCTTTCTAATCCTTTCTACGAACTAGCGCCGCATCAGATGGCTCCTTCAACCAAGAGCACTAATGAAATCCACAATGGTGATATAGCTTCCATATGCAAAAAGATCCTGGTTGGAACTATCACTGATTAGGTCATTTTGTAATGCCTTTACATTCAGAGCTAACAGTTCCTTCCCATGTATGCCGATATGCGCTTACTGTAACTGTTATGTCACGGCACACTCAATACCCAGCACTGCATTGGCACAGAGCCAGTGACACCCTATGGGTGCTGTGGTCACACAGGCACTAAGTGCAGAGAGTGGACTTTAACATTACGTAAAGGCAGACAGTGGAACTGCTCATCCTAAATAGGCCGCCATCCTGTCTCTTTACAGAGCATTCTGTATTCTGTAGTACCACTGGTATTACAGGCCGCCTACGCAAAATGATCAATTGTACATGGATTGTGGGTCTGTGGTGTGAAATTATAAAATGCACCTTTTGATAATACATATATATGAGTACCAGTATCTCATCAAAAACACATTTGTTGGATCTGCCTGCACATATTTTGCACATTTCTTTTACACGTGTAACATTTGGCTGATGTACTACTTGTTCCATTATCATAATAATTATCAAATACTAATTGATCGGAGAAGTCATGGATTCTGAGCGAATCAGATATTCCCAGATCTGACATTTCCTTAATACTTCCAAATAACGCTGAGTGATTCGAAATTTAAGTGTCTTCTAAATTTAAGTCTGTTCTTTTCTTGGATGATTGAATTCGCCGTGCACCTGGTGCTCCTATTCAGAATCCCACAACGGCACCTTTCAGTGCCAAGGTATACTCCATTACCATCTTGACCTGGTAGTCCCTCGCACCATCCACTGTGACCCAGTGTGAACCGACACGATCAATTACCACAACTAAGCACGTTTTACCTCAAGAAACCTGTTATCTCATCAATACTCATCAGACAAAGTTCTTGGGGAACACCATTGTTAAGGGGGTATTCCACTCGCGACAAATCAACGGACGGACGTTCATCTGTCACTCATCCATCAAAGTTTAACAGATGGGCGACGGATGAACGTCTGTACTTCAATTTGACTATAGAGAGAGAGGTTGAGAGAGATATACGTTCTTTACTCTGCCAGAGTATGCTTGAATGTTTAACCCTTTAAGTTTTAAATAAGCGGGCGATTTAAGAAGGTTATGCTGCCTTAACACAACATTTGTCATCATGATTCGTCTACACTACGTTGGTGCATCACCCGGACCCTTCATGAGTGTATTAACAAATGGATGGTCGTGTATCATGACGGCAAAAGGCCGTAGGAGTACATCAAAATGTCATGCTATGTTTGATGTGTTAAGATATTATGTAGCGTTGGCGGCAGTGGGTGGTGAGGGTTGGTGCATATTTCTCCCGTCACACAGGGGACTGTAGTAATCTTGTGTGCCAGGATTAAGCTTTCAGACTCTACTTCACAGAACACCAACAGCTAAATTTAACTTGCCATCACAAATTTGCTGATCTTGTTCTTTTATCTTCAATATCAGCTTACTATGGTACTATGGAAGTCCCCAGGAGGGGTTGGGGATTCTCTTGGCGATATGAGTGTCATGCTTGTTCTTATTATAAGAGTGGGGATGGGATTTTAGCAACTTAAATCTATTATGAATATCTCTGAACGGCTGGTCAGGCTCTATTTCCCTCGGGAAATAAGCAAGACATAGCGACAATTGAATTACATTCGGGTTGTAAACTGTAAGTCCCTTATGATGTCCTTGTGCCACATTTGGAAGCAATATGTATCTATTCACAACAGAAGAAGAAAATAAATAAAATAAAATCGTGTCAACTCATTCTGAATCCCCCCCCCCCCCACCTCCCCCAATAACTAGCTTATGACTAACTACTGCAATTGTAGTTCTTTCAGCCCTTGGCCTTTAACAGCACTTATTGATCTCATCTCCCTCACACACAACCCACCCCCCACCCCCCCATGGGAGGAACTGCCACGCACCTGTCACTGTGATACGGTTGTCATAGCAACGCGCTTGGAGACCAGGTGGAGAGTGTTAGTGTCTGATGTAGATCATCTGGTCTTATAGACCACCACTGACAGGTAGCTGCCTGTACACTGGTCTACGGCCAACCCACATAACCTGTAGCAAGCACTACAGATGCAACACTAATGCATACTATTGGTTGTATATTATGTGGGTAGATTTTATATTAGCAGAGGATCTACAGCTTTGTGAAATGAACAATTTATATGACTATATATGAATGCTAATTTTGGATCTCGTTACAGTCAGTGCAGGAAGTATACAAGTCTTTAGCATAATACCAGGTGGACTTTATATAGCAGTCATAAAGCATACCAATCATAACATATTTGTGGCGTTACTAGGTATATTTACAGGAAGGGAGGAAAGTGTCCTCTACATTCGGGCCTTAGCATCCTGTACCGTGCCACACTCACAACCCTCCCCTTCTGCCTAATTAAGTCAGCGTGTTTGATTGGGGAACTAATTATCCGCCATCTACCGGTGACAGGAGCAATATGATACCATGCACTGATCTGACAACCCCAACCTGGCCAGCCATGGGAGACAAGAGTTCAAGAATTGCTAGACACAGGCAGGCCAGTTTATGCCCCCCTCCCATCATATTCATACTTCGTAGGTACTATAATTAAAGCTAACATAGCAGCACCGGTTTGATGTACACTTTGTTTAACATTATCAATCACCAAGTACAAGTAGGTATTTTTTACTGGATCAAGACCATTTAATTTTGCGCTACTGTGTCTGTCGAGGTAGATATTTTATGTTATACATCGCTTCAGTGAAAAGGCCCGGTTAAAGGGCTATTAGATAGTCTTGATCCAGTAAAAAATATCTTAGACAAATACCTTTGACAAAGCCTCATAGAGACTGTGAACAATACACACGTTTGGAGAACCGATGTTTGTCAATAGAACCATTCCACACAAAATACTTTGAATTAAAATAAGATAGAGGTATCTCGGTTGAAAGACATATTGACAATAGATCTGCCCATTAGAAGAATACTGCCAAGCCATATTGTTATGGGGCTTTAGAGTCAAATATAAAATCACATGCATCGTAACAGAAAAACACGAATAGCCTCTGGGTCTAGCCATTTTACATATTTTCTCGTCTAACAACCATTTCCTATTTCATTGCAGACCAGAATTCCCATACCCTAATTGCATGAATTGTCCTCTCTTCCTGTGGTACAGAGAAGGCCTAATGTAGACACGCCCATGACCCCCCGCCCTGCCTTGCTCCCACCCCTGCTGGTCCCTACGGCTACTGGTACCTTATCAGTTTGCCACTACCTATAGGGAGCACTGTTCCCAAGCAAATGTGATTTAGTTGCAGATCACAGTCTCTGCTGATTGCAAATGTCGCTAGACACGCTCTTGACATATCACGTTATATCTAATGTGATCCACTTGGATGCATTTTACTGCAGTCTTCTCTTGTTTAAGATTTACCTTCTTGTTTCAGCCGTGAAGACAGCGATGAATATGTTCATGCACGATAAGTCCTTATCTGCACGAGAAAAGGAGCTTCTAAGATCAGTAAAGGCAAGTACTATCCTCATTTCCTTCTACACTTTTGTAATGTTAGATCTTACTAGACATAGGCCATTGTAAATGATATCAAAGGGTGAAGGGTCACTGTACATGAATTGCAGATATTGTTGTCGTTGTTGTTTGTCTTTCATTATATATGACCAGTGCTGTTTCAATAGTTTCTCTAAGCAGTGCTCTAACGTTAAAGACATTTGTTTTCATCATGGTAATGGTCTGTCTGCGAGAACAAAAGCCCGCGGGGACCGAGGCCATGATTAGCCATCTTGCCGCGCCTCCTGTTAATAGCATCTGGTGTAATGAAATAAAGATTTATTTTAAAGCCAGTCGTCGCTTTGTCCCCTTTTCGCCCTAACGACGTGTCTCTACTAGACATCGAGAACAATATAACCTCACATGATTCCAAACCGACTACATTGTTGTACAATGGATTACTGTCTTCTGTGAAAAAGCCAAATGGGGGGACATACATTCGTAGTTATGGTCGTCATGTTTATGCATTGGGTGCCCAGCATAGGCTTTTTGTTGATGGGAGAGAGTGTGTCTGTGTTGGGACACTAGGTGATCCGTAGCGCCCTGATGTTATCAGCTAGGTTCGTCCCCTAGTGCCGTCTGCCCTCTCTAGATAAGGCAGGGTCTCTGTGTTTGTCCCTTCACGTAGTTTCCCGCTCATTCCCGTGCTGTTCTCATTAGCACTCCACAGACGACATTCGTCCCTCAGACGCAGGCTGGCACTGCGCATGCCCAGGGCTCCCTAAACGCTGGTTCCCAGTAGAACATGCGCCTGTTCTATCTAGCGTAGCAGATGGTTCAGGGGTCTGTGCCCGGAGCAGCCCAGGGGAGGGAACTATAGAATTAAGGCCTACCACGCGATGACACATTTTCTCCTGTAGCCAGGCTTCTGTCGTGGATGTCATCCTTGAAGACACTAGCACAATCAATGTTAAGCCGCTTCCGGCTATACTTCCGGCAGGTGCCTATTTTTAGCTTGAATTGCCTTGAATATAGGCATATTGCTTCCTCAGTAAAACCTTTCTATGGTAACTTTTAACAAGACCAATAGATAAGGAAATGAGCTATGCAGTTTGCAGAAAGTATTTTATTTCGTTTTATCTAGTGGTCTTATACGACCATCGCCAAACAACAAGATAGTCTTACTTGCCCCAGGTTCTCCAGTCTGGTGTATAATCAGTGGGTTGTAGCAATGTTTCCGACTGTTGTTCTTAGTCATAACATTGATAAGACTATCCAGCGTATTCACATCCTTACCAATAGTCATTGAGTTATGCTGATATTTGCACGCATCTAACCCCCAATATGTGTAACCTAAACCCAAAACTGAAATCAAATTCACTCGGCTTCAATGGCTGTTCACCCCTAATTGAACGTGAAGGTTTACCTCATGTTACACGTCAAGACACAAAATTCATGATGTACCGATGATAAAAGTTATGTGTTTCAGAGCCCATCCTTATGTTGTGACCCTTAGTGGCCTTACCCCTCCCATACGACCATGCATCACCGCCTCTCTATATATAGTAGGACAGAATCGTGTGAAGCCTTGATCAGCATGTCAGTGTCAATTACAACATTGCCTGTATCTAATCTACGAGACGCCTGTGCCTGCCGTCTGCGCCTTGCTGGCATCCTTTTATGCCTATTGATTTAGTCTTGGTGGCAGGGAGGGCGGGGGAGGGGTGTTCCGATCTGAGAGGAGGCGTTGGCACCAGCAAGATAGCTGGCCAGGACCCACTAGATGTACTGTACATTAGGTGTGTTCAGACTAGTCGGCCACCCTTTTCACACGCCTACACAGTACACCACTGTGTATCTAGAGTAACATCTAAAATGTGCCCTGGTGTCCTCATAAATACCCCCTAAGCTAGCTGTATTCAGGATACACAAAGGTATTGGTGTTTTAGCAGAGGTGTCACTTTTCCTACTTTTATAGGCAAATATATCAGATATGTCAAATTTCCTATTTGATAGATCTCCTAGAGACGATTTATCTTAACCGGTATATTAAACTTAGAGAATACCCGAACTGTTGGTGAATAGGTTTGGTATTCTGTATCCCATAAGCATATGTCATATGCACTGACATGAAGACTTTTATGATAGGATTTCTTCTTCTGTTCTCCTGTGAGTGAGTTGTGGTCTATCATGTCAGTGCCAATATATCTATGGAACACACTAAAAACAGGGGGAATCCTATAAGGTCTATGCTTCTCTAACATCCATATAGCATGTCTTTGACTGTAATGTAAGCTAGACTAGACCTCTAACCTAATGAGGTCCGTACTAAGTGTGCACCATAACGAGGCTTAGAGTTAGGGCACAGGATGCATGCAGGCACCCAGCGCCAATCGGGGACGGCCTCGCTTTGATGTGGGTGGCGCTGGGTGCGGCAGTAACTGAGTAAGCCGTCGGGGTACCAGCTGGTGCCAGTAGTTCCTGGCCGCCAGTTCACAGGTATTCACACTTCACCTCCTCCTGAACGTCATACAGCTTAAACAACAACTGGAGGCAACGGGGCAGAATAGCTTGGAGATGGAACCTTGGGTACCACATAATTCTATTGGGTTCCCGTAATAATCATTCCAAGAAAAACGAGAAGTAAGGGGAATCACCAGGATATGTAAAAGTTGATTCTTAGAAGAGTTAGGAAACGTATTACATGTATATGGCCTTGATGAGTACACAGTCAGACACAACCCTGTCACATCCTTTAAGTTCAGGCCCTGTTAAACCTAATTGAGGTGGTGTCCCAAAGCATTTTTGCCCTTATTACCAACCAGCCATATATATCACGATTATTGCAACCATAAAATAACAGTTCGATGGTACAGTGGGTAAAGGAATTGTGCTTTGACACTGCTGCAGTCATATAGACGATAAGTCAAGTAGCCTACTACTCTCAGAAATAAAGTTCATTCCCTGATGAAGACCTGCAAAGGTTGAAACCTTGGATCATTTAGAACTGCATCTATGTCTCCTCCTTGTGATTTACTTTAATTAACTCTTGGACCTCACAACCTGAATAAGGTTTCGGGAATATTTCACAACTTTTCAAAATATAGACGATAAGACTAGTCTATAATAGTATTGATATAGAACCCTGCGTTTATCCGCTGCTTATCCTTAAGTATATGTAGCGCCGGGGCATATCCAGGGCAGCCCTCAACAGTTGCCAGCCGCCTGCCTGGAGGCTCTGTGTGATTTGCTGAGTCAGCAAATGTCTTTGTCCCTTTACGCTGGTCCTTGGCCGTGTGCGCCGATGGACCTGGTATTACAACATGCTGCCCCTGTGTGTTTCCTGGAACCAGCAGCTGTTACCTCTGCCTGACTCGGTGTGTACATGCACGAACATGGGGGCTCCCACATAGCATGTCCTGAAGGGCTGAAGGGCATCATAGGCGGCACCGCCTGTCCTATTGCATCGAGGTTACATCAGGTTGAGCGCACTGCCTGCAACCTTCCCTTTAAACTGGCGTGTCAATTAAGCAGATAGAGAGCAGCTCGGGAGCAGCTTGATGCTTCACTGCCCTCGTATGTCAAATCCATCTCAGATAGGGATGCACGATTTTACAGTCCTGTGGCACCAGTACCACTTGCCCCGCTTTCAAAGAGATTCCTTTTCAGTGGAATATCTGTATAAAATTATGCTCATCTTCCTGCAGAAGGTTGACCACATTTGTAACATAGTTCCTACTGTTTGCTTTCTACTAGAGAGTAGCATCTCTGTATAGAAGATTTTGGAATGTTTCCATCCAAAGCAATATCTACAGTGTAACCTATCGCCAGTTACATTTGTATTGACAGCAATGAATGTCAACTACAGTGGAATCTTTTCACATACACACCCCCCCCCCCCCCCCGTTATTAGAAAATGAACATTCCCTAAAGTGGATATAGTTGGAACACATCGAAGCTGTGTTTGTCCTATTAGCATCTCAGTCACTGCTGCACCACTCTTTAAGTGCCCCCAAGCGTGCTATATTTAGCTCAGTTCCAATCAAATGAGGTGTCTTGGTTTCACCCATTATTCAACTAAATTGCGTTCGGTGGGAATCGGTTTTGTTGTAATTTGTGTCTTTGCCAGGTGAAGTTGTTGATTATCGACTATTGATTTAAATTTTCTCTCACAGCATTTTCTTCTGTTGTCTTTCTATGGTATCAAAGCTCACCGTGTAAAATCTCATTAATTACATTATGGTTTGTTCATCGCTTTGACTAGTTGAACCCAAATCTCAGCAATCAGGATAGAAGGAACGCTGGTTTGTCAACCTACATAAACAACTGTATCCCATTCATCTCGAAATCGCCAAGGCAATGCGCATTTGACACCTGCAGACAGTTGCATCTGCAATATTCAATCCTCCTCTGATTTAACTGTAATTCAATTGCCATGGAGTTTAGTGGCATCGCAGAGAATAGGTGCAAAAACTGCGTTTGACTGGTGTGCAAATAGCCGTGTTTGTCTGGCTGCACCCGTTTTGCAGCGGTCCCATCCAGTCTACATAGAGGCAGGCCGGGCGTGCATCATTGTGGGATGGGGGCGTGGGGTGAACGATTTTATTGATGAAGTAAAAATTTAATGTTGCTCCCCACTACTATAGGGTGTGAGTAGTGGGTGGGAGGTCGTGAATTGCGGCCCCGACGTGCTATACCAATATCTGCTGCACCCTACCCCCTCCCCACCCGCTCCCCTTCCACCTACACCTTCTCATCTTCATGACATGGTACCTTGGCAGCATAGCCTCATGACAATTACTTTCTACCACTATCTATCATATACACAAAGGAAACGGTTTTAGGCGTATTCCATCGGTAGATAGGGCTTAGCTAATGGTATTCACGTGGCTTAAAATATCTTCATAAAATGGGGGCGTTGCCTAAAAGATGTGCTAAAAGCAGCACTTGGAAAGAAAGATAAATATCAGTTTTTAACATTTCTATTATTCATCGCATCATCGGGGCGGAGCCCTGGTAAAGCGTGGGGGAGCAAACATTGCATCATAATGGTCGTAGCTTCTCCACGAATGGGCCCTGGAGGGATTGAATAGCACCTACGATACAATATTAAAGAAACATTCAGTAGTTGACTGCCAACTGTTTAACGTGCCAATTCGCGTCCCGTTCTGTTCTAAAGAGGAGACATAGTCCATAGGTTACATAGTAGTATAGTGCGTTTACATGTGTTTCATTAGGGTTATCTATATTAAGAATGCTGTTGGAAAATACTCTGATTGTTATCTTGCCTTTGTATTTTTCAGGATGGCGACCTATCCAGAAACATGCCAGGGAAAGTGAAATTATCAGCACCAAATCTTCACAAGCACAAGAAGAAATGAATAAAGAGGCCGTTTCTTTTGCATTGACCACCCATCTACCCACCCGATGCCTGCAGCAATGGTCCGGTCCTGCAATGTCCGAGTATATGGCCATGCCTCTCCCTGGCCAGTCGCACTGTCTCTCCCAAAGAATTTCGATTAGTGAAAGTGTTTAAATGTGATTTAATACATCTAAGACCGCGTCTCGTGGTAAAGGAGACACATTGCTGCAGACAGATATTTACTCACAATGTATGAGAATGCAAACACAGAGTGACATTTATCAGGAATCTAGTTACCGGAAGTGGACTCTGTCAATCAGGTCCCCACGCGGCCAATTGAGGGGACGGGAAGGTTCATAATGTGAGTTACAGGAGCCCTGTGTTAGGGCAAAGGACCTGTGTTGATTTAAGACTGCCATGTCTTATACCTGTATATATTTATTATACAAATATTTGACGATATGGGGATGAAATGATATGAAATGTATCTAACTGACGATTGTTGCACTGTGAATATGGAGCATCATTGCGCTTTTCCTAAAAGTAGCACAAAGGGAAGAAGATAATACTGTTGTTAGATATGTTACAACGACCCAGGTATGTGCTATTTGTGGGATGAGGGACATTTTTAATTTGATTAAGGTATCAAATTATATTTGTTTATTACCGTCTTTACCCATGGGTTAATGCTGTACCTATCAGATTGGTACTTTTTTAATATGTGCACATGGAATTGTACACATGTCCAATATTGAGGCTCTCCTATTACATGATCTCTTTGTTTTGGCAAAAATGCAGCGCTAGGAAGGCAGTATATGTCGAAGGATGCATTGACCTTTAATTAAAGATATAGCTTGTGTATATGAGGACATATTATGCCAATATATGGTTAATGTTATTATGACTACTGTAAATAATATAATATACATTATATTGGTAAGTTCACGATGGGATAGAAAGACAGAACGGGGTCTACAATTCATCCAAACAGGTTCATTACGTTGTGGAATACAGAATCGGAAACCGATTCTATTCTATATGTTAGATGTAATTTGATTCCAACATTGTGATAATAAAGATTCTGAATATTTCTGAACAGTGTTCTAACTTTTGATTAATTGAGGGATGTTTATATCGTGTAATATGCAGGTATATTCACTATAATTATGACTTTTATTATAAGGGGGTGGAATTATCATTTACATTACGGCGATTAATCAAATTGAGACTTTATTGGAAATCGTGTGGAATTTACAATTTTTACTGTGCCCTACTGTTACCAGAAGTGTCTTCGCCTTTCCTGGTTCAGCTCTTACACGTATAAAATGATGAAAAAACATTATGTCTAGATCACCAACATGTGGGATGGGTGGAGCGCGCCCCCAGCGCGTGTTCGAGATTATATAGAGCCACCATATGAGCATACCGGGGGAACGTGATGATGAAACGGATGCGGGGAGGTTGTGCTTTGGCTAAGACGGATTCATGATAAGTAGTCTGAAGTGTCTGAGGTAAAAGGGTCATTTGGTGCCTGGTGCGTTTTAACATTTCTATACTTTATACGCTATACTGACTATTATAAGCCGTCACCGTAGCTGTAGAGCACGCCCATCGTACTTTCTACCCAGTAGGCTCGGAAAAGGGACATTTATATCAACTTAGTATATGATTTTAGAGACGTACACGACGGATTATTTCTTCTTAAAAATTAAATTACTAAAAGTATTACTTGTTAGAGGACCATGGTACATTGATATAGTCATTTTCTGCTTAAATCCATCCAGCATTAAATATAAGGGATATTGAAACATGTCGGGCCATATATGAGGGCAGGGAAAGGGCCCAATAGCAAGATAAAACAATAGAAAACTCTACGGGTGTTTAGAACCTGGAGTTTTTTCTGCTTAAATCCATCCAGCATTAAATATAAGGGATATTGAAACATGTCGGGTCATATATGAGGGCAGGGAAAGGGCCCAATAGCAAGATAAAACAATAGAAAACTCTACGGGCCGGTGTTTAGAACCTGGAGTTAAGTACAATTTCCATATACTACTAGCCTCTGGGTTCAGAGAGAATGCACCTCTCGTGCCCTGAGTGGCTGGGTGTATAGTAGGATCAGTAATGGAGTTAACATGAGAGCAGGGGGTGAGAGATGATCATGACGTACTCGCACTTCATACCCCACTGATGATAAGAACACCACCACTGGAGCTTACCGAGAGACGCATATATAGCAGACCTAGCTCCGTACTACGGATCCTTCAGATGTTGAACTTGAAATGTCCTGCTAACCCATGTTAATGTTTGCATTCCTGATGGGGACAATTGATATAGCCTCCTAATTGAATAAAATGAAATAATATTCTCACTTTGTATTATATTGTAGGTTATTACAGTTATCACAGTATTTATTAGCAAAGCCTGCACAATATGTCGGTACATTAAAACTTGCAACCTACGTATTATCAACAAGTGACCTCAAGGCCAGGCCTATAGGTTTATATTGGTTTCATATCGGTTATAACGATAAGGATTCCATTTGCCCAGATATTAGGTCCTAAGTAGACACATGTATCTAAAACATGAAATCAAGCCTAGCAACATACACAGAAAGAGAAAGCCAGGCACTATCCTCACTGTATTTCATAATCCATTACTCAGAGTCATCTGCTTCATGTTTTGTCTTTTCTTTGCCAACCTGGTCATCTCTTGGTGAGATTTCACCCTCAGAGTTTGGCTCGTGGATTTGGACGGTGTCCTCCTCACTTGGACCTGACGGATGATGACCTTCGGCGCTACTGAGGTCCAACCAATTAGCTTCGTCGTCACAGACTAAAGCTGGGTTGGCGTGACCTTGTCCCAGCCTGATATGGCGGCCGTCGATAGGGATAACGACTTCGCCATGTTGGTTGGCTCCATAGATTGGAGGCTGGTCGTCGTGGTCGTCGTCATCAACATGTGGGTCTCCGGCTGATGGCAGGTCCTACAAACACGCACATGTAGAGGGTATGAGTGCGAGCTGTGAGGTCGGGGCAGCGGTAGATGAGCTGGTGGGTGAGCTGCTCATAGCGGTGGTGGAGAAAGCTGATGTGAGCTGCTCTATGTGAGGGTATTGGCCACTGGTGTGGGAATAGGGATGTGATTGGATTTTTGTGAATTGTGAATTCGCATCATAGGTAAATTGAAGGTTTGGTATATATAGCTAGGCCGATATCTGGACTCACTTAACCTGGCCGACGGGGCATTTACCTCCGGTTATTTCACTGGGACGCCTTTCATTAACATATATAATTATGTTTGTTTGAAATAATCATAGGTGGGTCATGAGACTAGTAGAGGTTCTGATAGGTTCATGCTTGGTTTGAAAGCACCTGGTAGTTTGCCAGTGCGACCAATTATGGGGAAAACGGGACGCACTCAAAGATACGATTTGGATAATAAAACAATGTTCAATTCGAAGCTCTATGATAACAATGGTGGAATGATGCCCATGCATGTGCCTACCTGTCCAATATCAAGCCCTTAAGAAAGAAGGGCCCCGCTGTCCACCTCACTCCTCCAGGAGAACTCAGCAAACTATATCTACAAGAACTAATGCATTCTATTGTGACTAGAGGTTAACAAAGGAACAGGATAAGCACTGGTTTGATGGATTTTATTACAAAAGTAATGTGACAGAGCTGAAAATGAAATGATACCACATACATGTAGATTCATTAGATGTGAGTTATGAGTTAAGTCTAGTACACAGGATCACTTTATCTTTAAACTTTGGCAGCCCAATTAGAAACAGCTGTAGATCTGGTATACTAATTTTACACCTTTTTCCAACGACCATGACCATAGCTCTGCCTATAGATATGCCCAACAGATTCATATGATCCCTGTACTGGACGAAAGACTTATGATGAGCTTGGATGGTGGAGAGTTTACAAGAAACTTATATATTCCATGATTCCAGCTTATCATAACCTTTCAGTTACTGTAAAACATGCACACAACTGGTGAGTGTCCCTGTCGTGGAGAGTGTTCAGTACCAACACATACAGGTGATGATTATAATCAATAATAGTAAATACGATATACACGGACGTGCTCTAGGCTATGCCAAGCATTTGACATATGTATGTGAACATGCATCATGAAAAATAGTAACATTTTATTGGCGTTCAGTATAGTACGTGTTATCCATCGATACCGCACTAAAACTGATTGATTGGTCATAAACGAAATAGTGATAGTAAGAACTAATTCATGTATAATATCATTAGGTATATATCGCGTCCTACGTATAATACACATTCATTTTGGGTACACACATTTACCTTTCATGATCAAGCCATGCATGCACTTGTAACCTATAGCTTATAGATACAATTATTCGTTCATCATATGGCTTTTCATGTATTATGCCATCGAAAAGGAGTATCTTGCACAAAAATTATGACATGGGAAACGGGGAGAGATCTTTACAAAGGCTTTAAATTGATGGCTTAATATTTGAATGGCCCATTGAGAAATGTGGTGTTTCTGCTGTTGTAGGTGTATATTGTCACCACGGAATTTAGAGGGGCATTTAGTTAAACTTAAATTCTCTTACTGGGCTTTACTGAGACCCTTTGCTTAGTTTGCCCAGTGTTCTGAAAACACTTTAATGGGCATCTCATGGATATCTAAGTGCATCCATACCAGCGGCATTCCCAATACAATAATCTACGGTTGGTATACCCATGTGATGCGCATTGCCACGTATACACGCTGTACCACACTACTAGTATTTGCAGACCCTTAGCTTTTACCTATGTACCCATCTATGACCAGAAATATAGGTATATATAATATATAGCCATTTAGGTTCTAAAGAGGGTCCAGAAATGGGGGTCACAGAAACACATTAACACATCGTGTTCTGATTGGTCGTGTGCCTGTCACATGAGCGATTTGGGTGGACATTCTGATTGGCGTGCAGTAGACACGTGGGTACGTTTAATAGTGGGGGCGGTCGGCGCGTTATGGTGTGCGCATGCGCGCGCCGCACCGCTCATTATCATAAAGCAGTACAGCTAGTGGCTTGCCTTTTCTTTTTGTTCTTGGGGGGCTTGGCTACTACGACTTCAATCTCTTTGGGACCAAGTACCTGGACATGGAAGCAGCCCGCCCGCTTTTGAAACAGTTCATTCTTAGCTGCCTTGGCCATGCGGCAGCTGACGATAGAAGAGATGAGACAGATGAGGATCTCTGTGCCGGCGTCGCCAAGAGCGACGAGGATGAGGATGTCCTTCTCCTCCTTCTGGTAGGTATTCCCATCCGTCGTGTGGTTGACTAGACCCAGCCTCAAAAGCTGAATGCTGACGATGGCTGTCATCAACGACACGATGGAGAAGGCTGTGAAACACATTATCTGTGAGGAAGAGATGAAAGGGTGGAGTTAGTACATTGATAGTGCACAGAATAAATGTGGACAGATGAGAAGAAGGGGCCTTCCGAGGTGAAATGTATGTTTTAAAATTGAAGTCATAAGCTTTCAAAAGAGGTATCATAGATGGAGATACCCCTTCTACTTTTTGAGAAATTGCTTCATGAATCTGGGATGGTGCTACCCTTTCCAAACAGCCAATAGGCTCTATCTCCTGTTGTTTTCATTGTATTCCTATATCTAATTATTATGATTTTGCAAAATGTCACTTATTACCTAAGGACCCCCTCCCCCATCCAGACCGCATAAACCATAACGCCTTAATTAGTTTAAGAGGACAGCATGTGTAAAAAATGAAAATATAATACATTATGGCACAGGGTATATAACTGAAGAGATTTTCCCGCTATGTATAGTGGTGAGTGCTAATCAATCTGCCAATATACCAGTGGCAGTCAGATTTCTAGTACTGTTATATCGTCTACCTGCTGAAGCCCGAGTGGTGAGAATGAAGCCCCCATTGACGGCACTATAGACTACTATCCATTTTGCCGTTATGTAACCTCCTCCTCCCCACCTGTGGACCTCACCAGTCGGTCCTGCCCATCCTCATATAACCATGTAGACCACCTGTCACCCCTCATGCTACATACATACCCCTTTGCGTTCTCTATGTGCATTCCCTAGAGTATATAACAGTATACATGATTCATTGGTAATCATACCTTCTGGGACCACTGATCATCCTACGTGCAACACATGTTGCAAAACATACACATCTTTGTCCATATTTTATCATATTATGTATACACACATGATACACACATATCTATTTCTGTCCTTGCTTCCCATGTCATATGAATAATAGCTATTACATATGCACAAAGGGGTCGCTATATGTTTATTATATCTGAACGCATATATATGCATATGAAATGGCCGGGCATAGTTTTGCAATAACACAAAACGCCTTTTTTCATGCATGGAGACCATTTCTAGACGATTTTATCTTCTAATGGCATGACGTTATATGACGTTGAAAACGTTATTTAGACGTAAAATAACGTATTTTTGTTAGCTGACGTGCACCTGTTCCTGAAATACAACATTTCAAATCGAATGTGCTTTTTTTTAAACTTTTGTTACATCAACGTTTGGGAACCCTCAAACATCCAATGAATGCTCCAAATTTGGAACACTTTATGATCGAAATTTGGAGACCTCATTCTAATTTTAGAGCAGTTTGAATGTTGCTATTCGCCACTCTTTGGTCAAGACATTTGCCTATATGAGGCCATCACATACCTGATCCCATCTGAATCACTAGGTCTGTATCCACTAGGATTTATGACACTTTTAGCGCCGACAAACCCTTTTGGCGCCGACAAAACCCTTTTGTCAGCGCCAAAACGTGTTTTTTGGCGACAAAACAGTGTCCTAAATCCTGGGAGACACAGGCCTATTTCTAGAAAATATATATGGTGAATCATGAAATATATTGAGACACATATATATATGGTGTCCCTTTTTCAGGACGGACATCAGCCCTTGAGTAGGGAGGGCTGTGGTATATGTGCTGGGGTTCAGTGAGCCGCTCACAGTGTGAATTAGTGCGTGTGGACCTGAAGGAGCAGCTGACCAGCTCACAGCACCTTAGTGCGTGTGATCCGTTTGGTGAGTGATCAGACCACAGCAATGTAGCCGGATCAATATGCCTATATAGGCCCTGCGCCCATCACCACAATGGCTTCGTGGGGCTTTGGAGACGGTGCTGGGGCCCACCCCTAGTCTAAGTGTTTCCCTACATCCCTGTTCCCTTGATAAATATAGACACACTGTCTGTCAGCCCCACCCACTGCCTTACCTACCCCTCCCGACCCCGGGTCAGTTGGTGCCGCCTGATTGCCGCAAGTAATAATAGCCTCTATACCCAGGCCTCTGTGCGACATATTGTGAAGCATACAATCTGCATTCATAAATGTTAAATACTACTTACACATATTGATACTTAATTATTGATTAGCGTACTGCCAAAATATATTATATTAATTAATACACACATAGGCTGATGACTTAATACCCTATACCAAACATGGACTCCCTCACGCATGCAACAAGGCACCTGCAGTCGATATGAGTGACAGCTATTATTAGCCAATCAGAAGCGGCCATAACCCACATGCATATGGCTAATCTAGGCTTATATAAAGGTGTACACCACCAGCTATCGGACATCTTTCACTTGAATTTCGCATCAGATCAGAAGCAGGAGGATCCACAGACAACAACAAGTAGACTACATGCACAACTTTTACAAACACAACATATAGATCAGCACTGTACTATAATCCTAGACTACGTTGCACTACTCTCAGATCAACTTCACCACTCCTAGATTCCGCTAATTCTACTCCAGAGCAGTCTTCAGGGAAGTTGAACAACACCTGCAGGTGACGTGAACACATTTCTCTAACACAACCCACATTACTCCTAGATCTTCAATCTCTACTGAACTACATTATATACCAACCTAGATCTTCAATTACCACCTCTATAGACATTTATCAACAACACACAATTACCAGATCCGCTATATAAACATCAGCCTACCATGGCAGAGGGGCAGAGCAAGGTATATTTAGGAAAGAAAATGAGGGACTTAACCCAGGAGCAGATGAATCAATTCATAAATGAAGTATTCAATACCAAAGTCCTCAAATTCACAAATGACTATGTAAAAGAAGAAGCAGACGGAAAAGTTCTATTTGCAGCAATTATCAAAGGGATAAAAAATAAGGAAATAAAATCACTCAACATTCATCAACCTCACCAAAATGTCACCGAAGAAACTGATGACACAGATGACACAGACACAGATGACATAGATGAGTGGGAATTCTCGTCAGGATATTCAGATGACGAAGAAAATAACAGAAGCTAATCTCCCCGGGGTCATCAGTAACCGGGAATATACTACCCCACTATCTTCAACAGCTTCCCAATATCACCAAAACTACCAACCAAACTACATGAAGATCGTTCACATAGATCAAGTGGGTGTGAAGACACCTGTGAGATTATTAGAAAGGTCATCATAGGAAAAAAGAGGACTTTCCCAAGTACGCTAGAGAACGTGAAAACCACCCCAAATGTCAAAGAAGCAAGGAACACACATGTCGCCAGAAAACGCCCTACAGACCCACACTCAGATGGTGAAGGTAACAGTGACATATCATGAAGAAGTGTCTTCCCCAGCTCCACGAAAACACTAACAGATAAACCTGGATAACGGAGGGTCGGACCTGAGGATCAACACATCATCTATACAAGCACTATCTACACAAATATGACACCGAGCTCTAAGTATCCAATTTTCCCAAAGAAACACCGGATGCGAGGCAGATACAAAGGGACCCAGTGACAGATAACTCATACATCGGCACCACCACCATACCTGCACAATCAGCCAGACGTATGGATCATGAGATAACCACAAGATAACGATCATCTATCCCATGACACCTATGCAACCATCCGGCTTATCACCACTCCCCATGCTTAAGACCCACCCATGCATCCTTCCATCAGCCATTCCAAGAATTATCATAATTATATCGCAACCATATATCTCAGCCCATTCCGACGAGCCACATAATGACCATAGCAAAACGTCAATGGCTGACAACGATGGGACAATGTCACCAGGAACAATGAATAGCAACATAAGCATATTTTTACCAGCAGGAATACTTTATAAACATTTCATACTCCACACATGACTCACAAGGTAATCAGATGCGACTACATTGTACGCCCCGCTGGCATGGTTCATCTACATATACATAGGTCTAATCCTGTACATCACTACATCCACAGAGCGGCACAGCGAGTAATCGGTAGTAGTATGTGGAGAATAGAGTTATGGAGTGGCGAACTTGTTTCTGACGGTTCAGGAGACAGCCCTTCATAAACCACTAGTCAGGCTACCACAAATGAGGCCTCGGCTGCTTACATAGTACCCCTACACCCAGCCACACAAGACGGATTGCCATATGCTGCCAGACCCTTACACATACTCAGATCGATTTGCCGCAATGTGTGGGCGGGTCTCTCTGGCACAGCTGATGGTCTCACAACATCTCGTCTGAAACGGGATCCCCGGACGCCGCCCTGTCATCAGCCATATCTCCTATGTTGTAAAAGAATCCCCCGGCAGTCCCTTGTGGCGGCTAAGATAACTGCTTATAGACTGACCCTTCATGCCCGGCATGTACCTATACTTCACAGGGAATGTGACCATGATCGTGTAAGACCATCTTGTATCTATAGCTCATGTGGACTTAAATATTTATAGGCACAAATTCAATCCTCGCCTATGTCTACGTATAGGGCTATGCCCCTTTGGTGAGTGGCCCCAGGGTTCATTCTAGAGATTTCACTGCATAGAAAGAATGTAATTCATAGACTGGCACCTCCACATAGGCCGAGTGACATATATCTATAGGTGACAGATATAAATGAGCATCGTTCTGTACATTGT
The DNA here is from genome assembly GCA_947462335.1 of Harmothoe impar. Taxonomy (NCBI): domain Eukaryota; kingdom Metazoa; phylum Annelida; class Polychaeta; order Phyllodocida; family Polynoidae; genus Harmothoe; species Harmothoe impar. Next base: position 55,922,023 of record OX381704.1, read on the forward strand.
GGATTACATTGTTATAAACTAGAGAGCTTACAACGCTGGCAGAGGTTGAAGTATGTTGAACTCTCAGCGTACCTTCAGAAGGTTGGACACCTTTGCTGTTATATTATGTCCCTCTATGTAATGTTCATCATGTACTGCAATTCACAGCTAATGAAATACAACTTAAGATACATGTACTAACATCTGAAGTCATCACTTTCTTATATACCTCGCAGTAAAACTCTTGAGATCCTCGGTAATTGATAGTTAGCAATGGGTATGCACGGGTCCGAAATCAGTATTTAGATCATAAGATATCATGTTATGGTCTATAGTTGGGTCATGATGAATTGTCTATATGTATAAAGACCGCACTTGTGGCTGTCCTGCCTCACAGAAGGAACAGCCGCTGTGGTCCGCTTCCTAATATGAAAGTAATAATCAGTCTACCAACACACTGCACCCGAAGAGGCACAGCCAGTGTGGAGCCGATACAAATAAGCCTATACTTCCTCCTGGAAGACTCTTCCGTCACATAGTATTGGAATGTATCTATTTGCGCATATAAAATGCAATGGAGATGGTGAAATCTATTCCATTGCTTGATCTGGTACTGGCGAGATAATCACTGATTGCAGCCACCACAATTGCTACCAGTTGTTACATAATGTCCCCTAAGAATTCTGCAGTAAATTAAGGGGATTATCTCATTGGTTGATAATTCATCCAGCTGCACATCCTCGATAACATAGTGTAGTGTTATGTCCGGACTGTAATGATTTATAATTATATCGATTTGAAACTGAATGACCTGCTGCTGACAATGTGTGACACCCACACACTATGTCTTATCAGGGTTGTTCACTGAGTATTACATTGATGACGTATACAGTATACAGTGATTGGACCCCATCACTAATAGTGGGTCCAGCACACAGCCACAGCACAATTCAACAGGGGAATTCCCGACAGTAATGAGCAGCCAATGTATGATAGACCCAAGCATGAATCTAGATCAGTTGTTATGTCCGATACTTAAAGAGGGGGATGCCGTTAGTGTAGTGAACTCCTGGTTTTGAACACCATCATAGACAACAATAGGCTAATACAATACAGGCATAGCCAAGATTCTTTTTGCATCGTTTGCTTTGGTCTAACGTTGCTGACACGTATTCTATGTGTTATATATAATAATCACATATATATCTAATACATGCACTTGTGTGATTGTTTCTCTACAATATAAAACCACGACTGCGAGAACATCTGTAACTGTATGTATGCTTCCATCTGAAATATTGCATATATTGATTATTGTGTAGAGATATATACGCCTAGTGGTATAGTAATATAGTCTAGTGGTGCTGATACAAATGGTACAATATCCATTCACTGACCATGGTCAATGTGAAACCCGTCTTAACTGACCGTGCCTAATTAACTGATCGACACATTAATCGATATACTATATAATAGACTACGTTATGGGTATGGTGTGATGGAATACACATACTATTACGGGTATCATCATCCACATGTAGGCTACGTTGATTGTGATAACATCGCTATCAAGAAGACACCATATATAACAAATAGACATTGTCATCTATATTTAGATATCGCACCCGAGTAACTTGTCAACCCTTCCCCCTTCCCCCTATATAACAGAGTAACGTTGCTTCCCCCAACCCGGCCACAGCCTTCACGGGTTTCCTGTAAAATATATAAGTTTAGTAAAGCAAGACAATCTTGTTCACAAACCGAGAGTCAAGTCGGCACGTTAATTGATTGACGGAGGGCAGAGAGATTCACCCTTGACTTTATCTCTCATTTACTCTGGGACATTGCCCACCGTGACGCCGGCAGGCCGGGGGCGCTCCAAGACGTGAATTATTTTTGGACCACCTTAAGTGGCTTGTGGGGGCCGACGAGCGACTCGGGAGCTGCTCATTGATTACCGTTTGATGGCCGCGAGCTGCTCCGAGCTGCTCCCAGTCGGCGGCTCGTCAATGCGGCATCAATCATTGCCGGCGCCTTTACACCATCGATTTTCAGCGCGACCAGTAGCAGTGCCAGCCGCCCCCTCCTCCCTCACCACACATTCTACTTGCAGCCGTCTCCCACCCATGACGCTCAAGTGGCTTCGTTATTCCGACTACCAGATTGAAACCAATACACTGCCCCAGGGCACCCCACCATAAGCCTTTACAAATTATCCAATGGGCCGCGCCTCACATATATAGACCTTATTCTGTTTGTACAGATGGTGGTGGCAGGAGACAGATTCTAGGTCGAGGAGTAAGCCATGGTATCGGGAGAGGGTATTAAGCTGAGGAGTAAGCCATGCTATATAGGGAGCAAGCTTTAGGATAAGGAGTAACCCATGGTATAATATGGAGAAGGCACTAGGGCAAGGAGTAAACCATGCTATAGGGAGCAAGCCCTAGGGCAAGGGGTAAGCCATGGTATATGGAGAAGACATTAGGGCAAGGAGTAAACCATGGTATATGGAGAAGCCTTTAGAATAAGGGGTAAATCATGGTATAGGGAGAAGGCTTTAAGGAGGGATTATGTCATGTTATAGGGAACAGGCTCTTTAAGTTGAGTATTAGGCCATGGTAGTTGTATAAGAACGCTTAGGGGAGGGTAGTACACCATATGGTATATGGAGCACGGTTAAGGCAAATAGTAATTCATGCATGAAGTACCGTGTAGTAAGTCAGGGTATAGGGAGACAGCTATAGGGTGAGTAGTAGGCCAGGTCATTGTATAGGGAGTAGCTCAGTTGCTCGTGTTCAATGGGTAGTGTTAACACAACGGTCCCATGGGCATCGCGTGCATGTTTCGTTTGGTAGAGGGAAATGGCCTGATTAAATCTTATCTATAGTAAAGGTCACAGGGGACTGATTGTGCATGTCTACAGTGGCGGTTGGCTCTATGATGCACGCACGGGTTAGCTCTCCCAAGTGAGAGGACAGACGTTCAGAGCGTTATCTTAATAAGACTTTTAAGACAGTCTGAATAGTCTTAACTTTAGTAGAGGCCGCTTATGTCATTAAAAATAAATAATATTTTGAAAGTGTTACTATTACGACTAGTATGTAATGGGGGGCTCTGCCCCCCAACCCCCGTTTCTTTTTCTTCTTTTTCTTCTATTAGAGACATCCTGAGTTCCTCTGAGCTGGTTGCTGGCTTGAAATGATTTATTTTTAATGATAAGAGCGGCCCTGGGTAAGACACTGAATTAAGACTTTAAGATGTCTTATTAAGATAACGCTCTGAACGTCTGTCCTCTCACTTGGGAGAGCTATCCAGTTTTTGCCTCTATGATAGCAGTTACGGGACAACAGCGCATAATATATGGGAACTTGGCAGAGTCTTGAATTTTGTGTTTATGCCAAATATCAAAAGAAAACACCACTATTTATTTCATGAACTTAATCTATAGGGGGCCCTATTCTAAAAATACAAATGAGATAACTTTTCTCATTCGGTAACATGAACTGACGCCACCAGTTAGATAGGCCTTCTGATGGTAAGCTCCTAATATCTCCGCCATCCGATGATAAGCCCCCTGAACACAGTGGAGTATATACCTTTTTCTACTGGAGGTAAGTCATAACATAGTTAGTACGACTACATTCACCTTAACCCCTTACTCTCTATGATATATGATGTCCATACACCAGACGTCCATACACATGCACTCCGTGGCCACTCTCTCAGCTTTGGTTTACGGTTACCATGTGTGAACAGGCTTTTAAGCGTCCGTTTTTGGTGAAGGCTCTTCAAACGGGGTGTTTTTTTTAGGTCAATTTGGAGGGAAATGGGTACTGATATTGGCACAGCCTATATAGAACTATTAGAAGGGGTTGTGTGCCTGTCCCCTGCCATGCAGGGGGCATTAAAACGAATCATCGGTACTGATACATCTTAAGGCCGTATTACTGGTAATCCCCTCAGATGAATTTCATAAACTTTTCTCCACATTAAAGGAGCAATATCACCACTCGCGGTGCTACCCCATAGTAGACTAGAACACACTAGAATTTTGAGTGGGGCACTCTCAGTGATTATGCCGCTTTAATGATAAATTGTATATTTCATGGAGAGAGATGTTGGGGTGAAGTTTACCATTTGTGTCCTTTCTCTACAGTTTGTACTGGTCAACCATGATTTTCTTGGTTTCCCTTAAATAGGGTATGATTTTTTCTCATTCTTATTTAAAAAGGGTGTTTATTCTGTAAAATTGCCCACTAGTTGGGCCACTCAAAAGGATAAACTAGTTTCTCATCATCGCACACCTCATAGTTGACCAGGTACTATCATCCTGAGTATGACCACGCTCAAACTTTCATATTTCATAATTGTTGCTTTATTTTGTTACCTAGTCTGCACCATCGTTGCAGCGAAATATAATTGCTGGCCTCATGTTGTAAATCCCCCAACTATAGCCTATGCAGCTTTATATAATCTGCTTAATCTGTAAATTTACTAAATGCGATATTGATGTAAAACTTTTCCATGTGGGCCGGTTTTTGTTCATTAGGCCATTAGGTATGTTTCAGGTAACATGGGAAGAAAGACTAGGGTCGGTAGGTCGGAAATTTATTTTATTTTGTTTTATTTTTTTAACATGAAAGTACTAGCCATCCTCCGTGTAAACCCTAAAAATGACCCAAAAAGGTTAAAAATATGAAATTTCCTTCAAAATTGCACAAAAACACCTAGGGTCGGCCCTGTTTTGCTACGGTCGGTCGGGTGACCTGAAACAACCCTTTTTTTTATTTGGCCTTAGGCAGAACACATGTATTTGTGGAACTATTGAATAAATGGGATAGGCAATTTGTGTCTTCTCAAATCAAAAAAAATATTAGAATCAATAAAAAAAGAAAAAGCTCCCTCGTGATATGTTTCAGCGCTTGGTGATGGGAAACCAGGTTTCTTTTCGAGTAGTCTTACTATATATACAAAGACTGTGGACCATTAACCAAACACCCCTAAACCGAATGTCCACGCAACCAAATGTCCATACATCAAACGTCCATACAGCCAAACATTCATACATCAAACATCGCCACAACCAAGCGTCCATACACCAAACATACACATAACCAAACGTTTGATGAATGTTGCGATGTATGGAGGTTGGTGTGATTGGAGGTTGGATGGATGGGCCTTAATAGTATATGTGGATAGACGTCGGGTGGATGGTTGTTAGGTAGATGGATGTTGGGGTGGATGGAGATTAGATGGGTGGCCATGTTCTTCTTTGGCCTATAATTCTAATTCAGTGGAAACAAAATCTTCCCAGTCAGCCATAGATCGATGCCTGCACTCATTACACCATATACACTCTGGGTTTTATGAGTAAAGACACACAGAAGTCTAATGCATTCGATTAAGGCATATATCTCAATGTTAGAATCCTATTTTAGGAAATCAATCTGCCTGATTTCCCAGCGTTATTCATCAAACACATGAGCAGGTATATCTATATGGAATAGCAAAACTGGGGTCTTCTCTATCGACCTAGCACTCAATACTGGGAAGGATCTTAAGAGGCCAGAGAACCACACTGACATAACATATTGATCAGAAGCGTCAGTTGCCTGTCTAAATATAGCTCTAAATGCCTCCTCCAGTACCCTCCACATCACACTGCTATGAACACACACTATTGGCAGGCTGGCTGTGTTTGCATATTAAGGTGCCTGGATGTTGTTCCTAAGCCCTCCGTTTACACGTACCACACGTGCCTATGTGCAAAATATGGGATTGTGTATATGGCGAGGCAATACCAATAGTCTTTATGAAAGAATTTGGCGGCTTTTCGGTATATACCGAATATTATACACGTACATTATTTGTTATGAGAAGAATCGGTATTTCATTAACGAGGATTATGAGTTGCCTAAGACCTATCTCTGATATTGGTGTTCTTTATGGCAATTATAGATGCCCTCTATTGTAATACATTTGTCCACAGACTAGATAGAGATGTCTGAGGTATACGCTGTGCCTTGTGGGTGAAGGAAATGTCTTGATATCTCTTAGATAAAATATCTTATCAATGTTGCTTGTTCTTACTAAAAATCAAATACCCCCCCCCCCCACCCTGAGTCTCATATTTAGCACACATGCAATAAGAGTATTATAATTAACCATTTTTGAACTTACCATATATGCTGTTTTTCGTTTGGCACTTGCAAATCCTAGTATTCCAGTTATAATAAACTGCAAAAGGAGACAAGAAGAAAATGCTGATTCCTTGTATACTGTGCCCGTTACATAACAATGAGTATGTGAACTGATTTAGGAAATCAGTTCTATAATGCTGCTTGTCTACGAGCCATTAAACCGAATAACACCTTTAAGGCTTACATTATCATGGTCGAATAGATTGCAGCTTAAGCGAGCATGAGGAGGAAAGCGGCTTGATTACTTATTTAATGTGCCAATATACTCTAAGGTGCATGTATTATTACACAGTCCACATATATGTATTTCTACTGTAAACACACACATCCGAGGTTAACTAGTTTATTCTTTACAGTTTGACACACTCTTAGTCTATTATCATGCATACACATGTCTGTATAATCTCGATATGAGCCCTCACTGCTCTTGATGATTACATGGTGCTAAATATCCCAAGCTATTCCCTGCGCACACAACATAGATTTGTTATATTCAACCATCATACATTTATCCCTGTACATGTTTAGATGTATACTTACAAAGCCACCACTCCATATCGGAGACACGGTATGCGCCAACCAGACCTCGGCCTGGATGCTGGAAGCCACCCCTACACAGATGGCTACAAGCCCCACGAACACATGCAGGGTGGCCATCACCACCACTGCCACCACCACCGCGTACACCATTCTGCACCACCAGCACCACCGGGCACTGGAGCAACTCAAGGGCACCACCTCACTCCACGAGCGTTGACAGATGCGGTACCACCATAGGCAGTGGTAGACGTAGTATTATTATTAGCTGGTACATCTGCAGATATATATTGCTGATTCACAGGCAAGTCATTGCATGCGGGTCATTCAAGGACCTACCATAACCGCCTTGTACATAGCTAAGTATGTCCTACAGAGGTTCCATTGAAGCTCCAAGTGCAAGTTCGAGATCCTCTTAACGAGTTAGGTAAATGGTCTCTAGAGCTTATGGGGACGGGTGCGATCCGCTGCAGTAATAGTCTCTGCTGCATACTCTATGGTAGTCCTATACCAGCTTGGTGAACACAGGATCTATGATAACACAAGGCATTTTCATCTGCAATGTGGACAGCATTAATTCTTATCTTTCCATACAGTGCTATATCAAACACTTAAAGCAGGGTGTAATGCACAGAAAAGGCAGTCCATCGTGATTATCCTGAACATGGAGGCTTTTCCTTAGTCCAGTAGCTCCAGATTATCCACAAGAAATCGCATGTTGATGGAAATGTTTTATTTGTCCAGAGCTCTCAGTCGTATCGGCAGTTCCTGAGAGTGGGTTCCCTTCTCCTATTTTGAGTAACAACACCCTCTGGGGCTTCTACTGTCAATGTCACGCTATGACACCGGCAATAAATGTGTGCTAACGATATGGGGATACCAGTCACACTGAGACGGCAGGTTCTCTCCACATGAAGCTATCACAAGATACAGGACGGGTGAGGGCAGGCAGTGGTCAGGAAACTACCACTAGAAGCAGCTAGGAGACAGCAGTCATGACCAGGGCCTCTGTGGGTGGTCGGTGCCATAGCACACTCCCCATTGCCTCCCAGCAGCAGCAGTGGCGGCAGCAGCAGCTGGAGCACCCTGTTTGCTGGTTAGACTGGTAAACAGGCAGTGACAGGGGTAGACACCGTAGCTGCTGCATGGAACCTCCTCCTCCCGCTCCTCCTCCTGCACCTCCTCCTCCTCCTCAGCCCTGGATCCTACCCGCCTTACCATGCACATTAACATCGGCCGCCGCCACCCTCACGCGCCGCCTCCTTCATTGCCTGCCTCCCCGCTCTCCTCTCTAGCCCTGTCCGTTTGAAGCCTGCACCGCTACCCTAACGCCAATCGCAATCACAATCCATCCTCCAAGACAGACCCGCCATGCCAGCACTGGGTATCCTTACTGACGCCGTGTCCAGCAGGGCTGAGCTGCTCACAGGCAGTGAGGAGCTGCTCTCCCTGGTGGGGGTGGGTGCTAACATCATCAGCAGGGGCTGGGTGCAGCAGCGAGAGGGGGTCGGGTTGATATACGGCACTATGAGCACCTCCTGCCGTTATCCCTTGCAGCAGCCGCCATGGGCGAGCTGCTCACCGCTCTATGACCTCAGCAGCGCCGTGTTGTGGTTACCGTGACAGACACAAGAGAAACATCTAGATTTTTGATCATTTTTTCAAAAGGAGAAATATCTAACCATTTCCTCTATTAGTTATGAATACCCGGACAATAAAAGATATCCATTAAGGCTAACCTAGTGCTTGAGCAACATTAGTATCATAATCAGGATTATCTTTGCAAATTCATAAATCTCGTGCACACATTGTACTTATGTAAATGAATGTTACATGATATCCAAAACCCACATTTTGAAGTACTGTTGTGACACCCTCATTTAAACAACATGTACACTGTTGAATCCAATTCGTTATGATTATTAATTGTGATTTTCTGGACAACTATACATGTGCATGTCCAATAGACATATTTAATTTAAGAGATCACTATTATAATTCTGAGAGAAAGGTCATAATGAACAACATAATAAAATATTGTAATTGTGTTCTATTCCAAGGCGTATATTTCAGGCTTTGCCATAGGGGCCTAGACTGCTCCATATGATATAACAATGAATAATGATCTTGACTTGTTTTTACTATTCCCCACGCAGCATATCATGAGACGCTCTCATCTTACATTCAGTGCAGAACATATATAAATGTAATACATACAGAATCATCCATATGTGGGCCCCCTAATTATGGTTGCCATCCTGATTACATATCTAATACACCAGCGGCTGCTTATAGCGTAGACGCAGAACGATGACTAGTGCATACCCCATATTCAATGACAGATTACCTGAAACATGTTACCTAATTACCAAACATTATCTATTCTAAGAACTATTCATTGGGGGTATGCTTACAATCATTGTCATACCTCTCGCATATAGGGGCATTATTCCCAGAATCCATCTACAATATCATATTGTGAATAGGAATTTATAATGTGATTCGGTTTTTCTAAATGATGTAGATTCACTGGCACCACTGGGTTAAAATAACAGTCACTGTTATTTCAAGTTCACCGTAATGTTAACGGTGAAAGTCCAGCACCCAGTGTTGCCAGTGAATCACCGTCATTCTAACAGAATATGGGACATCACTGTCATTTCAATACAGTGCCTAAACAATAGTTATAATAGTATATTGTGCAATCTAACCCCTTCCACACGGTAAGCCAATATATTGCACAAAATTACATTGAGTTACAGGAAATCCAGTGATGAAGGGGTTAACTAATTCATCCCAGTATTTTTCTGTCCATTTATCCACCTATACCTAACTCTATGCTAAATATGGTTCCATGCCAAATTTGGTACTATATCCAATCAGCAATAGCATCTTAGTGTCAAGACTTCAGGCCTAATCATTAGGAATAAGTCTATGAGAGCCTTACAAAATGCTTCATAACACTTTGTAATGCCAGTCCACGAGAAGAAGTCACTCTAGGATAGCTACAGAGCAAACATTACAGCTGTCTATCTATATATTTTTCTTATTACTACAAAAGTGGTGTTCTTAGCATCCATGAAAATCTCCTCATGAACCAACCTGCCACCTGGTGTGATAAAACTAAATATCAATGAAACGTAGCTTCACCGTAAAATAAATAAAATGTGTTTCACTGTGCTGGATTACGGATATTCAAAGTAAAATTGATTGATTTTACATTGCCCCACTGTAATAATTCATAATGATGATCCACCGTAAAATTTTATATTGATTCGCTGTATATTCAACAGAATATGTTGACAAGACATGGCTTCACTGTAAATTAATAAACTGTGTTTCACTGTACTGGATTACAGATACTCACAGTAAAAGTGGTTGACTTAACACTGCCTTCCCGTAATCACATTTACAATGATCCACTGTAAAATTTTGCATTGATTCTCCGTATATTCAACAGAATATTTTTACAGTACAGCCAGTACCATAATGCTGTACTGAGGGAGGTTTTATGGATACAGCTATCCTCGGTTTCGTATTAGTACTGTATTATGTAAGTGATAGCAGGGATAATGCTAGCCGCTCGCCAAATCGCCAATGGGGAATCAATGCCCATTTTGGCTAATGAAACTTCCTGAGAATTCGCCAAATTGACTAACTGGCTAACACATACAAACCTCTCGATTCAGATGCCTACAGTACCATTCTCACAGCTTTCTAAATGTGAATGTTACGTTAGTGTGTTGGGAAGGGAGATGGTTAGCAAAAAGATAAGGTTGTGGGAGCATGCTCCCCCTAGGAGCTCTTCCTGTAAGATTGTACGATTTGTACGATTTTCCTTTCAGGCTAAGTCTTGATTTACACAGCGATTTTCATGGGTTTTCATTTGTATCAATTCTAAAGTACACAACAGCAAAGTTTGCCAGATTGGCTGGTCCTAATAGTATATAGAAATGGCAGACAGACACAGGTACTGCTATTACCCTGGTCCCAGTAAGTAGTATATAAAGTGGAGGACAGACACAGGTGCTGCTACAAAAATGTACTACTCTGGTCAGAGTAAGTAGTATATAGAAATGGAGGACAGACACAGGTGCTGCTACTACCATGGTCCCAGTAAGTAGTATATAGAAATAGAGGACAGACACAGGTGCTGCTACTACCCTGGTCCCAGTAAGTAGTATATAGAAATAGAGGACAGAAACAGGTGCTGCTACTACCCTGGTCCCAGTAAGTATTATTTAGAAATGGCAGACAGACACAGACCTGTGATGGCACCCTGGTCCTAGTAGTACATAGGACTTATATGACTGCCACTTATTGGAAATAAGGTGGAAACGAAAAACATTGTATGAATTTATTGAACCTTTATTAATGTACAAAACATACAAAAGATTTAAGAACATAATTATCTATAGCAATATAATGCCATCCATGCTTCTTTTCTTTATTCCTTATTAACAATAATAGTGAGGGTAGTACTCGTTTCTGCCACTAATTAGATGATAGCATTGGCTGCAAACTTTATGGGAACTCCATATTTTAATTGAACGCCAACGTTATAAGTGTACTTGCTTGCTTGATTGTTAGGTAGTTGTTTAACGTCTGGAGGGCACTTTGCATTCCAGACTGGAACTTATCTAATCGATCCTCTTATAAATATATATATATATATATATATATATATATAAATATATAAATATATATATATATATATATATGAGTCAGACCCCCAATACACGTACCAACTGGTGGTCTTTTGGGTTTTTTCACCTTCCAACAGCCATAAAAATAGAACTGCTTGCACCATACTTTATCTTCTGATATCATGTAAAAGGAAACACTCTAGGCTATCAGGAAAAAAAAGTTAAAAAATTGTCGGACCAAAATTTATTGAGTTATAGTCCCTCAAAGTGGAAAAATACCCAAAAATCAGGGTTCCCCCCTAATTTTTCATTTCTCGAAAGCCCCCCAAAGCTACTAAGACTATTACAACTCATCCCAAACAGCTCAGTCTATTAGGTATATATGTTACCTCAAATATTCAGGAGTTTTTACGGCAATATCTTTCGTGAAATTTTTACAGTGGTGGTTCATTTGTGAAATGCCGCTCGCTGAAAGTCTGTAACGAAAACTACTGATGTGACAGATTGCTTACTTGCAAATCCATCCCAATATTGCTTTTACATCTAATATGTAGGGGATTATGGGCTCTAATCATTAAAAAAAAAATTGGGATGATCCGCACATTTTTTCTCAGCTGCAGGTCCAAAAGAGTGACTTTGGTGATCCATAAACGTGACGGACTTTCACATACATTTTCCTGTACATAACACAAAATACCCCCAAGCTACTATTTAAAAGCAATTGATATTCATGGCTGGTACATATTCCCTCCATCTGGATAGCTACTGTAGTCTAATATTGCTTCTGTGTACTCAGTAAGGGCATTTTGGTGTGTAATCAAGAAAGTCCGTAACAATAATGAAAGTCCGTAACGAAAACCAGGGGGTGCTGTAAAAGTCCTCCTGCTGCTGTCATATTGTCCATCTACTGTTCATTGTATGATAAATATTGTACAGTGCACCTTGCTACATAGCTGGGTGAAGTTTTGAGCCAGTTGTATATGTTTTAGTTTACCTGAGGGGTGGTTAAGTTAGACGGTGCACACAATTTGACAACTTTTCATTCCAAATACCTTCCTCAGGCCATAATTATAGAAATCAATGCTGCTTTTTGTGCTTTATATTATACCCACAGCCCCAAGACATCATTCTAGACTGTTAAAACCACAGTGGATACTTGTATTTGATACCTACAGTTCAAAATGCTTGTTTTCGTTACAGACTTTCGTTTTCGTTACGGACTTTCATTGGCAACAAGAAAAATACTTATAGAATTGTTAATAATCAACATATTTTCCTCATTTCTGGACTGGATGTCAAAGGGACAGCTATTCTAACTATCTGAGCACTAAAAAAAATAGAAAATTTGCTTTTTCAATTTGTCAGGGTAAATTTTGTGTTAAGGTAAGTCTGTAACGTTAACTCTTGATTGAAAAAAAAAGTACTTCCAAATGGCCAATCTTCCTAATATTTTAACACAAGATGCCCCTATGGTACTAACATTATCCTAAATAGTCATTTCCTGAATACTAAAAGATTTATTTTTGACCTTATATGCCTGATGTGAGTTTTCATGAAGAAATTTTGAAATTCTGTCTTCCAAGCAAGATTGTATAGTCAGAATATATGATAAGATGGGTTTTATATGGCTAATTTGCTAGTCCAACCTGTTTTGAATACATGGATATAAGATAGATGAGCATGTAAGATGTTTGAGATGTGTGATACCTATTGTGCTATGAGCTTCCAATTCCGGAAAGTCCGTAACGAAAACTCTGGTTTTCCTGGACTCGTGTACCTCCTGGTAATTACCTTACTATTCTGCTAATGACCATAGTATGATGGTTAATGTTATTTATTCCAATACAGGACATGTTTGTGTCATGTAATGAGGGTAAACATGTGCTTTTGTGGTGTTTCAAAATTATTTGGAGCCTCTGTTATCCAAGTACTACCAAAAACCGGAAAGTCCGTAAAGGAAACTCCATGAATATTGCTTGTTGTACTAACACACACAGAGTCTTCACATGTGCAAAACTAAGCCTGATATTGATAGTAGACATGTTGAAGATTACACACAGCAAATTTAATGATAAATAGAGCATTTTTAAAGAAATTAGAGTAAAGTTGGCATTCTTATCTTTAAATTTCACCAAAATCCACGCATCTTGCAGAGTTTGTCGCCTCTTAAAAAAAAAAGTTTTTGGTCGATGGTTTTCAAACTCTGCATGCCTAATCATACATATTGTGGCAACATGTATACCAGATTAGAAGTAACTGTAGTGTTTATTTACAGTTTTACACATGGTTTGGTATTTTTGATCGAAAGTCCGTAACGATAACTCTGGGTTCTGTTCGACGGCGAATAAAAACTGACCCCCTGGGAGATAAGCTCTCCCTCAAGTGGATTCTGGGACCTGAGATACATGTCTTTTGATAAAATGAACTTGTATAAAGATAAATTGAGTTTGCCTAAATTTTGTTGTGATCCACAATAGGGACCAAAATTGGGGCATTTTTCGGATTTCTGACTCATATATATATATATATATATATATATATATATATATATATATATATATATATATATACTCATATCAAAAAGCATATCAAACGAATTCGCACAATAAGTGCGTGATATGTAAAAGTTGGACAAATTAACCCTTTTCTAAAACAAAATGAATTGTCTGTAACAAAAAAATGATACATTTTGAATTGTTTGAATATAAATAAGTCTCTTATTTGACAAAGATGCGGTTTTTTGAACACTAGTAGGTCTATTTATATAAATGCATACAGACATAATGTACATTTACAAAAATACAAAGCATATGTTTTTTTCCCTTCACTTTGTCTTTGTACTAGATATTCCACCTGAACGCTGGTAAGTCTGGAATGCTAACATCACTTTTCCCTGAGATTTGACATAGCTGTAATACTGTGTGTTTTTCATGACTGAGAACCCTTTGCATAATGATGTATTTAATCATCACATATTATTAAATCATAATCAACTTAAAATACTGAGTACACCAGTTTTTAGCCACTTGTAGAACGCAATGTTTTGTGTTGCATTTTATTGGGTTTGGCCCCCCATAGCCCGCCAATGTGTGATAATTTGCTGTGAGATAGTTAATGTTGAAAGTGGATGAAAACCTCAACAGAGAATCGACTACACACAGTACATAATAGTTGAATGAGGCCAAACATCAGGCTCATATTGATAGTCATTTGATAACGCATATTGTAGTAAACTAGCCATGGCAGTTAAAACTACCTCTCCCGTGATCGTTTTTAATCAAGGTCATTTTGTCAATCACAGCACCTCCCTGTAAAAAATAAATCACATATTTTATTGAAGATGTAAATGCAACAACAACAGTATCTTTAAATCTTTAAACTTTACTCATCACAGAGAAGAACACGGGGTAAATAATGCAGTGTAACTCCTTCCCCAGATATCGAATGGAACATGTTCTAAGTGAAACATGTGTAGAACTATGACATTTGCAGTTAGGAGTATGGAGTGTTATGTGTTCCTACCCAGCCCACCCCTTCTCACCTGGTCTATGGACACCTGTTCCAGGTACAGGTGGGTAGAGTTTAACACCTGCATCCTGCTGTATCCATAGTCGTTATTGTGGAAGGCACTCCAAGGGAAGACAATAGGATCAAACTGAGTATGGATCTCCTGGCAACCCTGCAGAGTAAATGCAATGGAATTACAATGTACAGGTATTTTAAGTCACTATCTCATGGGAATATTGAAAACACACCCCTTATGATCAAAATAGCACTGATTTCATGGGCAGCTCGCTAGTTTACAGCGGTATATATAGCTTTGGAACACCTTGAGATACGATGGTCATCAAAATCAAGTCAGACAGCAAATCTGTAAAAGTAGAAGATGGATAAAAGGACCTCCCCGGTACTATTCAGGACATATCGGTATGTACAAAGGTGCTTACCGGAGACCCTGTAACGACATGGACGGGAGCTCCAGGGTTGTCATAGGCTGAACGACTCCCATTGCACACCTGAAGAAAACCAGTGAGCGATAACGTAAAGGGGTTATCTCAAAGGAATTTCGTTCCCCGTTGAAACATTTGAATTGGTTCCATTGTAAAGTGCAAATGGTCTTCTTAACCTCGTCTGTGTACAATGTTATTTTTGTGTGTTATTGGGCCTATATATCTTCTACATCAGTAGTAATGATCGATAAAAATGCAATCTAAACCAGGAAGTGCCTACCTTTCCTTTGTATACAGGCCAGAGCCTTTCATACGAGTGTTCGTGTGCATAGAACTGCAGGTCTACCCCGTATTTATAGAACAGGTCCTCCAGGCTGTAGGACCGGGAGCCCGGGTGTAAACCCTCACGGACCTGGCCAGGATACAAGTCATTCATGTGTTTAACTGTTAACTCTTTAAAAAAAAAACATGTAATGTAATGGTTACAGATCCAACCTACACGATAAGTAGTCATATACATTTTGTAGTACGGCGATATTCAATCTGGATATTCCTTAATCATTCTAAATTTTCACTTTTCATGTTGGCAAAAACCATGTAGAACCAATGTTCAGGCTGTTCAGGCATTACTCGACTTAATTTATGTTAACATAACCCAAAGAAACATCAACAGAACTGCGCCATAATATCATTATCCGGCGGCTTTATCACTTACTCTTATTGTAGGAGAGCTTGCTGGAATTTATGAACTGTCATCCTTACCGGATTGAACATGGTATTGCATTGATCATCTTCATTAGAACAGTACATGGGGCGATGTCCAAGCACTATGATCCAGGGGAATTTGGCCCTCATCTCAGGTTGGTTGGCAAGCTAAAGTATAGAGGAGAGATTTGGCATTATTATGAACATTGTAAGATACAAGCCGTTATTCTCAGTGAAATTATGCTAATCACAGGATATGTATAAGATGCACGTCATCTTAATTGATATGCAACCCTGCCATTTAAATGTGAAAATCATATATCTTTATGGCAGAGTATGGCAATGAAAAGGGACAACATAATGCATTAGCTACCTCGAGATCGTTGAGCAGCCAGTTGTACTGATGGATGGCATTCTCTGTAGTCTGAGATTCCTTCTGATAAAACACCTCAGTGTTGATGGAGACGAAGTGCACTGGGCCAAGGTCAAAGCTGAAAGTGTAGGACATAGGGATCAACACGAGATAACACCTTCAGAAATCTGCAGAGCGGTGTGGTCTTTAACCCTTACGTGTTCACCCCCCCCCCCCCCCCCCCCATTGATTCGAGGTAACTCACCCAACGCCGGTGAGCAAACCATCCCCATAGGGAGGATGCAGAGGGGTGCCCCCTCCCCCCCCCCCCGAGGTCGGAAAGTCGCCGGAATTAAGGGCTCCAGGTCACCTGGAAAACAGCCCAGGTCGCCAGGTTGCTTTTTACCACTCTGGAGCCACCCATAGAGTCGACGTGATGCATGCATGCAGCACCGGTGAGTTATGCTTATAGCCACTGATAAATGCACTATGGTACCCTCAAAGGGTTATATGCTTTGCGAAGTAGGATGGGGCTAACTGAATTATGACATACCCTCATGCTCATAACTAAATGGCACTTTTGTGTGTTGACCTGCTGAGACCATCTGTATTGATGAAGATCATAATAAAAGAAAAGAAGAGGAAGAAAGGGGCTAAACACTGAAGCATACGCTACACTGAAAATCCATAGATTGAAAGGGTTAGTCAGTACAGACTAACCCATGTTGGTCATATGAGTGTTAGTCACAATGGCAAAGTTATATTCAAAAATGACCAAGGGGTCAGTCAGTAGTGGCTAACCTAGGTCCATCATTGGTGTGTTGTATTTGTATGCCACTAGTTGGGGCCACCTGTGATGACCACTCAGTGGCTCCCCCTGGAACTAAAAAGACTAAGGTGGGTTGGTCAGTAGTGACCAACCTGGCAATAATAACTAATCTAGGTTGGTGGTATAGGGATCCAAAAAATGACTAACTAGGTTGGGCACTAGTGACTGAGAGGTTGGGCGTATAGGGAGCCTAGGAATATCAGTGTACGTTGGGAAACATATGTGTATGATAAAATTGAATTACCTGTAAACCATGTTGTTGGAGTCACCTCTCGGCATGGAGAATCGGTTTTTATAATGGGAGAAATTGCTGCGACAAAAATAAAAAGCATTATTGTATGTGCTATAGCAGGTACGGAATCTTAAGTTAGTATCTATGATAAATAAAGTATACTGGATATGCATTATCTACATAGTAATAGATGATTTACAATCCATATTTTGTCCTTTTTCTTAACCATACTGAATTTGAACAGGCTTATAAAATTAATGCTCCCTTCATTGAGATTACTTGAGCTGTTTTAGAAGAGAGCTATCCGTTCATCCCAACAGTGGAGTATTTAATAGATGGACACATATTGTAGGATCTAAACTAGTCCATGTGAAAAGTCACTATGCTTACTAGTATGCCTCGTGGTTGCCTGGACACGTCATATAGGGTACATAGGCAGCAATTGGTTCAATCTGCCGCATAAACTCGTCCCCAACCCGTCCGTTGCTCTTTATATTGACATGTGAAAATAGTATATTTCAGAGATGTAAAATGATGTGACTATTTCCCTATTGGGATAATTATTATGCGTATAGAATTCCATGTTTTACCTCACTATTTTCTAATTCTGTATAAAGAATATTTATAAACCTCTATAACCAGTAGACTAATACAATTTACAATATGCTGGGAGAAAAAATCAACTTACGCCATGCATATCATATGCGAAATCACCTGAATAAAGAAAGGAGAATGCGTTCATTAATATTAAAGCAAGTTTTCAAATTCTAGTTGCTCTGTTGTAAAGGCACGATTTGAGGTCGCGGACCATGATGATAGTGGGTGGGTAGGATCATAGGTGTTACAGCAGTATATATTTTATTTTATCAATCTTAAGTATCAATCTTGCATTGAAAAAACCCCAGAGGTTACCTACTCCCTATGCGGGTTTGGTGTATACGTTAGATTAAGATCTTTACCTATATGGAGTACGGCATCAAAGTGCCCCTTCTGCGCGCCCTCCTGCAGGTCAGTGAGAGACGCGGCGTTCTTGTTGCCCAGGTCACCATAGATAACAAACCGCGGGGACCAGTCTCCTGCTGCAGTCTTAGCCTTAAACCAGAAGGCATCACTCCAGCCACCGCCACCTCCAACGTGGTATACTGCATAAGAAAGGGATATGATCAGGACTCAATCTTGGTATCTTTAATATCACATATTTTTATCTGAGGCTATTAAAGTCAGTATTTTATTCAGTTTTAAACAGAGGTATCTTCGAGACATTACACCATGTTCAATTAAACAAAGATAAATAAGTTTTATATCAATAATAGAGATCACAGCAGTTGATGTTGTTAACTTCTCAAGCTGGATATCATTACACTAGCAGATTAGTCTTACAAAAATTAAAATGGATACTGGGCCTCCCTTATCCTGTAGGGCTGATATAAACGCACTTCATAACGTTGTTCCTTACTGTATTGTTGTCCTGGGATCAGGTTTGTCATGACCACTCTGTGGATCCAGATACTGCGACCCTCAGGCCCCTTGTCTATGAACTGTGTGGGTACAGGTGAAGTTGCATTGTGTTCAAGGGGCTTCGTGCCGTACTCTACTACAGACGGAGAGGTGTAGTTCTGTGTGACCCAGCTAACCACCATCTCGCTAGGAACATCTGTAAACACAGAACTTGTTATCTTCCTGCTCATGATACAATATATATATATATATATATATATATATATATATATATATATATATATATATATATATATATATATATATATATATATATATACTGCTCGGCGAATGTGAGCAGCCTGAGATTGAGACATGAGAGTGAAAAAGATTTACAACACCTACGGTATATCAGAGATATACGCTTATCCTATAGTCTTTGGGTATATATACACGAATGTGACTTACCACTAAATGAGAGGTGCACTTGCTCAGGGTGGAGGATGAGTTGACTTCTGGCCATGAATAATTGACAGGCCAGAGTCAGGTACAGCAAGAACAATAAACTATTCATCTTGGATCACATCACGTCAAGCTGAAAATATATAAAACTATACGTCACACTGTTTGGAGAGGTATGCCTATATATTACTAATTTGAAACATATGGTATTTAGCCTGCAGGCTATGACTATTTGTTAATAAAATCTAGATCAAGTTGATAAACTTTTGAAAAATACGACATCCATCAAGCATTGCAAATTTTGGAATAGGCTGAATAATAGTAATTTTTGGTTGGTCAGGTTATGGATTCGGGGAAACCCCCGAAAAAAAAACCCACAAATACAATGGACCGCTCTAGGGGTGGGAATATAAAACATGGTAAGAAGTTCATCTACTTTTTTTTTTTAGTAAAAACGATTGTGTGAAAATTGAAAACTTCTTGGGGAGGGGTGAGTTAAGAGTTAAGAAAATGACATACTATGATAGTGGAGTGTGGTCGGGATCCAGGCTAATGAGTGCCCGGTCCAAGGCATCCCGCAGTGGCGGCTGCTTGTGGCTGTGTGCCCTAACTAGGTGTGGACATCAAGCAGCTAACCTCAGGTACGGTGGCCGGACCATTTTTATAAAACGATTTGACTTAAACATGATGCATATATACCAATAGCCCTAATATTCACATTTCCAGGACTACTTTTGCCATGGTGATGCAAGAAATAGGGAATTAGCTATAGTGGTTTGAATCGACCTCACCCTGACAAACCTTCTGACAGGTTTCAAACTGGTGCCAAGGCCAACATTACAGCTCATAGCAGTCTTCTTACTGTACAGATATGCCACCTGGGGTAGATCAGATGAAACAATGGCCTTCATGCACCATTGCACCCCATAGACCCCTGTGTTATAGAGTGTTGCCATCTGGTTAAGCACCATGTCTGAACTGATAAAAAAAAAGCCTCATATGACCCCCAAGAGATGCCCTGACGCAGGCAGGCGGTAGGTTGTATCATTTCCATTCCAAATGCATCATTTTCAGCTGATTTAGCTCTATTTTCAGTAGTCAACCCTGAATTACCAATTGAAGATTTCTAGAAAAATAATCGAGCTAAAATTAACCATTTTAGATGGCTTATCTGATAAGGATCTGACTGTGTCAGGCAATCATAGAATCCCTCATGAGATACCTGCATACAGGATGCCTCACACACAAAACGAATTTCGTTATTACTTGGATTATCCATCAACCAGTGCAAATTCTACCAATGGAGAGGTTCAAGAGATCTCCCAGATATTGAGCTCAAAACAGACTCAACATTTGAGGTTAATCAATATTGGGGGTGTAGAGGGGTCCCCCCCTGAGGTCACAAAGTCGCCTCTTTTAAGGGCTACAGGTCGCAAAGTCGCTTTTTTTGCAAAAATATCCAGGTCACAGGTCACTTTTTTATTATATATTAGTATGGCCATTTCAAAACAACAGGTCGCAGGTCACAAAAATTAATGGTGCAGGTCGAAAAGTCGCCTGGAAAACGGCCCAGGTCGCCAGGTCACCGAAAACCCCTCTGCAGTCACAATATTGCCCCTGATCGAATTACATTATGTAATACACTGTCTTATGCTTATTCCAGCCTGTACATGATGTACCCATTCAAGATCTGTTGATAACAAATTACTAGAAGTTTCTATCTGCCCTGAATCAAAAATGGGGGCATATCATAAAAGGGTCATTTAACATAGGATCAGATACGCCGACCCTCCGGCCACCCTACCTCCGGTGGACTCAGGTGAGATCTGATTGGTACATACCCTGAGGCCCACAGCAGTTCATAGTGTAGAAAATTGAGTGTGTGAGCGAACTCACAGATGGCTCAGGGTTAGGTAGAGGTGCGAAGGAAAATGTATCATCTATTATAGTAAGAAAGAGAATGTTATAAATCAGCACAAGAACCAAGGACTCAATATACCAAAGTAAATGCGTGCTCTTTATTTTCCCCATAAAACTATATACATGATACCCTCTTTGATTTGATGATTAACATTGGCTTCTAGGTATACACATTCTACATTGTGTATTAATATTCTATTTTTACCCAAAAAAATTACATATGCCCTATTCAAGTGGGGTATACCATTTTCTGTGGACACACTGGTGGCAATCAGTATACTAGTGGGTATCAATAGTAGTCAATACTATACCACTGGCAGTCCATCTGCTGTTCACATTAGTGCAACTTGTCTAGACCAGAGGACTGCTGGAAAGAAATAACCAGCAACCTATTTGTTGGTTGCCTGAGCCTTTATATATACATGGGGTACTTTGCTGGGGAATACCGGCTCACAGGGCTATATGCCTACATGTGGGAAAATTCTGAATATAACTCAGATGTTATTTAAACTTAACAATGATGGCCTAGTGGTGAGACCATCCCTTTTAAGGTCGAAATTGTTACCCCCCCCCCCCCCCACCGACCCCATAGGACCAGGTCAAGGTGAAAATAGGGCAAATAAAGATTTGATTTTAAAATGGGACCAACATTGCCTGGAAAACATCCCCTAACCCATCGTACAAGACTCAGAGAACCCTAAGCCAATGACCACTCCCTAATAATATCATTGACATGGACATCTATTATACATCTATGGCTGTGGAGTATTAAAGGTGGTTATAAGACACCTACCAAATATGAGTGAGTGAGTAATGTGTAGCAGCTCCGTGCCCTTCAGTTTTCTTTGAAAGGGTTAATATTGATGGTTTCTGTGATGCTCTACATATCTATAGTATCATTCATATTCGTAATAGTTTTACATCAGTGAGCGAAAATCGAGTACATGGGCATCGGTCTATTTACAAACAATTGTGACCTGGTGACCTGACCCGGAAGTGTAAGCTATAACCTAGGTGGCGGGACTGTGCAGCTTATCCAGGCTTGGTGTGCAGCCTATCCATCAGGGGGCCATAGTGACGATTCACATATGGGACCAGGCTTGATATGTAATGTACTTCAATGGGCCCAAGGTTTGAACGCAATATGGAATATTTTCTCATCCAAATTTACAAAAAGCATCTCACATCTTACATCAACCTGGCGAGCTCTCCGTGCTTATATTAAGAGCCCTGCAGATTTATACCAATAGCCATTACCCTGATACCTCTCTAAGTAATAAGCCTACCCTCCCTTTAAAGATACATTACCACCTAAATCGACCCAAAATCAAGTTAAGAAAATATACAGCAGTCCAACATTATAGCACTCCAATGCACTATATGGATATATATCTAAAACTGGACATCGACATCCATGTAACAGAAAGCTATATTTATTAGAAGTAGAAATCCATGAATATCTATATGAAGGAGAACACCATGTTCATGCCTATATGTCTGTGTGTATGTTCATTTCGAAATTCAAGATTGCAACCATTGATTGAATGCCACCATGCTTTTAATGTAATCTCGAATTGCAGTTTGATACTAATAGAAAAAAATCTATTCTATTTTTCTTTCATGAACAGTTGGCATCCCATAGATTCAAGATGGCTATCACTTATTGAATGTCCCGATGCTTGAAATGCAATCTTGACTTGTAGTTGCATTAATTTGATACTATCAAAAAAACAAATCCTATTTGATTTTTCCTTCATTCAACCCATTCAAGATGGCTACCATTTACTAAATGCCACAATGCTTTCAGTGCAATGAAGAATTGTAGTTGCATTAATTTGATATCTATATAAGAACCTTTCTATTTGATACCTTTTTCAAACACAGTTGGCACCCCATAGGTTTAGGATGGCCACCATTCATTGAATGCCACAATGCTTTAAATGCAATCTTGAAATGTAGTTGCATTAATTTTAAACTGTTAAAAACATCCAATTTAGTTGTTTTTTTCATGAAGAGTTGGCACCCCATAGGTTCAAGATGGCCACCAATCATTGAATGCCATAATGCTTAAATGCAATCTTGAGTTGCTGTTGCATTAATTTGATTCTTAAAAAAAAAACTTTCTTTTTTTTCTTTCATGAACAGTTAGCACCCCATACATTCAAGGTGGCTACCAGTCATTGCATGCCACAATGCTTTAAGTGCAATCACAAATTGTAGTTGCATTAATCTGATACTAATAAAAAAACTAATTCTATTCTTTTTTTTATTTATGAACAGTTGGCACCCCATATATTTAAGATGACTACCATTCATTGAATGCCCCGATGCTTGAAATGCAATCTCGAATTGTAGTTGCATCAATTTAATGCTAATAAAAAACAAATTCTTATCAATTTTTCTTTCATGAATATTTGGCACCCCATAAGGTGGCCACCATTCATATTAATGCAAATAGAATGCTTTAAGTGCTATCACGACTCATTCGTAGTAGTTGCATTAATCTGATACTAAAAAAAGAAAAAATCTATTTGAATTTTCTTTCATGAACAGTTGGCACCCCATAAATTAAAAATGCACCCAGCACCCAGGTCAACTGCTATATACAGACACGTGTACCTCCCCTGCCTGTTCTCCTTCAATGCACAGTGAAGAGGGTGGGAGGGGGTGACCATCAACAGTGCATAAACACTTTGATTGGATGACAATGCAGTTTTTATATTACAACCTAAATTTGTGCAACGAAAATCATCAAGAAATACTAAGTATTTTTTCCAAAGAATAGCTTTTCTAGAATGGCTCGGTATTCAGGAATCCTACTGCGAATAAAAAAATGTCAAATTCTAATTCTAAATACCTGAAAATTGAGAAATGCTGACGTTCACGGGTTATGTAGGAAATGTACTAAAAACAGCAAAAAAGGGCAACAAAACCCTAATTTTCTCAAAAACTGTTCAGTAGGATTTTTTCTAACTGAGGTTCCACTGTTTTCTACCCTCATATTACACATTGGCATAGAGAACATATTGACACCTAGTCAGGATTTTGCGCTAGGAGCAATCTGTGAGGCGAAAAACAGCCAAAATGAGCCACTGGTCTGAAGTATAAAACTGGGCATCGATCACTATAGAGCTACAAAGAGACAGAGAATCGATGTCCAGTAATAAACCCAATATAGACTGCCAAAATCTAGCGTGTGATCCTAATCACAAAAGACTCAGGGAGGCTGCCTGTATTGTGCATGTGCAAGGTGCATGTGTAGTGTGCATGTGTAGTGTGCATGTGTAGTGTGCATGCATAGTGTACATGTGTAGTGTGCATGCGGAGTGTGCATGTGTAGTGTACATGTGTAGTGTGCATGCGGAGTGTGCATGTGTAGTGTGCATGCGGAGTGTGCATGTGTAGTGTGCATGTGTAGTGTGCATGCATAGTGTACATGTGTAGTGTGTATGCGGAGTGTGTATGTGTAGTGTACATGCGGAGTGTGCATGTGTAGTGTGCATGTGTAGTGTACATGTGTAGTGTGCATGCGGAGTGTGCATGTGTAGTGTACATGTGTAGTGTGCATGTGTAGTGTGCATGCGGAGTGTGCATGTGTAGTGTACATGTGTAGTGTGCATGCAGAGTGTGCATGTGTAGTGTACATGTGTAGTGTGCATGTGTAGTGTGCATGTGTGGTGTACATGTGTAGTGTGCATGCGGAGTGTGCATGTGTAGTGTACATGTGTAGTGTACATGTGTAGTGTGCATGCGGAGTGTGCATGTGTAGTGTGCATGTGCAGTGTGCATGCCCAGTGTGCATGTGTAGTGTGCATGTGCAGCATGCATGTGTAGTCTGCCAACCCTATCCACCCCACATCGATTTTATGTCCACAGATGGCAAACTGGTCTGACAAAAAGCGTCTCACCCACCAAGAATTCAGATTCCCCATAGGGTTAACACTAAATGCCGAAATCGACAAAATGTCTACAGCAGTACTGTTCATGTTTGTCTACAGTGAGGAAAAAATGATGTTTTTTGGATAGGTCTACTTTAGCAATTTTTTTCAGGGGGTTCCGGTAGGGGTAGAAGAATGATTTTTGCATCCCTGTGTAGGAAAACACTTCAAATATCCGATTATGTGTACTTTTGATCGATGGGCCTAATTTTTCTATGAAAAATTTGGAAAAATAAAAATATTAAAATTCCCCTGAAAAACGTCTCACAGAGGCGTCGCATAAGACTCGGGAGCAAGGCTCCCTGAGTCAATTAGTCATTTCCTTATCAATTGACAGGCCCTTTATTATAGGAAATACTGTATTTACAAATGAAATACCCGGTACTGAATGAAGGGCTTTCTGGTAGACCTATGATAGTCTTCGGAGCAAACGACTGCAAATCCATCCACGTTGCTACGCTATGTTACTGGGAGCAGTGTCTGCCGCGTTCTACAGTGACGTCAGCCGTGATTGGCGACGGTGGGACGTACGGGCGCCATGATTGGTCAGTGCCCCCCACACATATAAAATTGTACTTGTGGGAATTTACTGTGCAGCAGACTCTGGTTCCAGGAACGTCCGTCAGGGAAAGTGTATGATTTGCCCGTGTTTGCTCCGGAGACTAAGTAAAGACCCATGAACTCACTGTTAGTGTTAGAGCATACGTGTCTTGATTGTTCATAATGCACCCCTAGCTGATTCTCATTTGTGTCGGCAGACAGCGTTTCATGTGGGACAACATATTGTATTATTATTATTATGCTAAATGATGATTGAGAACCTCCAAAGTTTCCACATGGCCTAGCAGTTATACATAGCATGTAATCAACCTCAAATGGGAAGTTCATCCGAAATTAGCTGGTATTGTATCTTTAAGGGCACACTCCCGGAGCGGCGATCTCAAGCTGGACATTCACAGTCCCGCATTTGACTCGCCGCTGTTTGTCAGTGTGTCTTTAAGGGGTCGGGGAATGATGTTAGGCCTTATTTGACTCGTAGCACTGTCTCTAAGTGGGGGGTAAGGGAGTTTCTTTTATCCAGTCATTTAGGTTAAATTGTTTAAATGTGTGTATGGGGGGGGGGGGGGGGGTTCATATAAGAGAGGTAGCCTTATCAGAAGTTTTATAGTACATTTGTATCTATGCTGCAGAGTGATCAACTGATTTTTCTATATCAACAACCCAAGGCCGTATATCAATCACATACCTATTATAATCTGGGCCATAATGGTACTTAAATAGAGGAACATACTACGAATAATATGTTTCTAACATTTATTGTACATGATTTGTAACCACAAGTATATGGTAATGTAGAGTAATATTATGGTACAGGATTTACAGAAAGCAGTCTCGACTGTCATATAATTTACATATTACACGAGATAATCTACTACCACATGTATTCTATACTTGATTATACAGCATCTAAACGTCGGTTACATAAACTAAAGCGCATGTATACACTGATTATACAGGACCACTTTTTCTAAAGCATACATTTGCATAAAATGAGGCATTGTACAGTATTGGTTAGCTGCATGGTGAAGGCTATGTACAGAATAAGTATTAAATAGATATGGTGGCTGCATTATTTTTCTTGTGACTTTAGATAACTGTCCACGGCAGACACGATGCGGAATAAATAGCCCAGGCCAGGCTCCACTGCACATATGTGTGGCTCAACGTCCGCTATGCTGATGGGTAAAGAGGAGGAAAGGATGGACGTTAATAATTTCCTCATCTCTTATATATTGATTCATTTTTATTTATGTCTTAATGGTTTTTAAGAAAAATATTCCACTATTTTAAGATTGATATATATAATGCGGGAAATATCTTTCGAAACAATCTATGCATTGAAAACTTAGTATTGTAGAAATTACTCTTTAAAATAAGGGAAATGGATTGAAATATTACCATACCTGTCGCGCATTACTGACATATGGATATCGGTAAGTATCTTAAAAAGTTAAAATCGGACCACACAACCTAGAAGTGTTATTACCTTGTCGATCCAATGAAAGATGTAAGACGCCAAACTGGTTCCTGTGTTGGGTAAGTAGTCGGGTCTATAGTCACGATCAGATCAAACTTAGCGAAAGCAGCAAGACTCACAAAACCGATTGTGATTCTGTAAAAGATAGAACAGAATATTTTCATTAGCACTGTTATTTAAATGAGGATTTATATGCATAACAGTGCAGAAACTTTTCCCGTGGAAACACTTTAAAAAAGAAAAAAAACTCTTGTGTATTCTCCAGAGACAATGCCGATATCTCCATCAAAGTACCATTATGCTAACATTAGACCACACCAACTTTAAAATAGAATCTACACATTTTTATCCTGAAGATGTTTCCTACAATCATGAACAATTTTACACCAACCTGAATCCTTCAACTCGTACTTTGTGGACTACACCAATATCCACCACATTCACCCCCAGGTCTGAGGCAATAGCCACTTGTATGGCAACATCTTGAAGGACTTCGTTAAGCTGGTTTTCCATTTGGTATTTTTCACGCAACTTTTCCCCATCGAAAGTCGACAAGACAAATTGATGACTCAGCTTGGCATAATCTGCAGACTCATCTAGATAAATAGAAGCAACGGGAAAATGTATTTCAAAGTACAATATTAAGTTGGAATCAAGATATTATTTTATTCCAGATTCATTTTATATATGAAGGTCAAATTAAATTGACTTGTCTGGATGTGTTTGGCATCTGTCTGTGTAACTCATGTGCTATAATGCTTACCTGCTAGTTTAGAAGTGAGTGTCAGCTCCTTGATAAGTTGACCATGGCTGTCGTCAGAGGTAAAGGTGGACCGCAGCAGGAGCGAGTCAAAGATGAAGGAGGCAACGTGTTCTTCCTTGGAGGAGTGAGTTGTGCGCCACGCACACAGTCTGAAATCAATCACATCAATCAATCAGGGTATTGAAATATGCTTAACACTAGAAAAATATCTTGAATGAAGCGTCTGTTTTGTACAAGCACCGGGAGTAATCATGCCTCTAAATCTATAAGCCAGGATGCTGATATTCACAACAGTCAATGTTATGAGCGGTAATCTTGGTCGATAAAGAATACTGTCAATCATACCTTTGTGTCATTCTCAGTTGTTCCTTGGATTCTCCTTGGTAGCTCTTCGGTAATAACTCGTTAAGTCGATCTATGAATTTATCCTGGTGAATCTTCTGCTTTTCTGAAGCCTCCAGGATTTTCCTGTGGTACAGTATTAGATAGATTAGATTTTATGTACAAGATTAGTTTCTAAGGATGTATTCCTACTCTATGTATATTTGGGAATCAGTCAGATTATGAAGTACAAAAGATAGATATGTCTTCAATACTAATGAAATGGGGCGACATTGTAAGCACATTTTTAATCGGCCAAACAGTTTGCACAACACAAGTCTCTAGCGTGAGGCAATGACCAATGCAGCAAGTCGTGAACGTTGGGATTTCTTTTAAATATTCGAACAACTATCAACTAACTTACCGTTGTACGTTTCTGAGAGCAATTTCCTTGGCCTCACACACTATGGATTAAAATATATCAGATACATGTATAACAATTGACGACTACTTCTGCTTCTATGACATTTCATATTTTTCATCAAATAACTATGGCAAAACTGAATTAACGATTTAAGTGTTAGGAAAATTATGACAAACGAAATTGTGTACGACTAGCATTTTTGTATAAGGCAGTATGTAAGTGACAATTATCCTTCTCTACTAGTCTAGTCAAAAGCAACCCCCAAAAAGTAGCATTACGTTTCTGCAGCTCGTCCAGTTTGTCATTCAATGTTACCAATTGTTGATTCTGTTCTGGTGTTGCACACTCTTCACACCGAAGCTGTTGGATGTCCTGTTGTACCTCGATGTTTACTGGAATTATAAAGAAAATTCATAGAAAAAAGTTATACAGCAAAGGCACGTTTTCTCCTGCTTTAGGGTAACTTTCGAATTTATTTGAGCAGATTTTACTTTCAAAACAAATACCAGTACAGTCACGTCGCGGTAATCCGGGGGATGATATTCCGGTGACTACGCCCTCCGGTGGGTGTTGCCTCTGCACGGATCTAACAAGGACGTAGAGATCATATTAAAGGAAAAAGGGAAGTTGAAACATAGATCTGAGTTGAGAAACACAGGGGAGCTATGGTCGACATACATGGTGGCATGGTTATCATTAACTCTGTGCCTTTTTCCTTTTTTCTGGGGGGGGGGGGGGATTGGGGATGGGAAGGGAGTGCCAGACCTGAGAGGCACAAAATAATCGGTTGGGCTAATAGTGTAGTTCCATCTACCGGTTCGCCGATGTAGGCCCTATTACCTGCAAGTTTTATGGTGTCATGTCACCCAGACTGCCGGAACTAGTACAAGGGCTGGACTTCTTGATGGATATTTTTCTCTTTGTTGCCGGAGGCTGTGCCCCTGCATCCCCTTGATAAAATTGCCTATAGACCAGCGCCCCTCCCCCCTTTTTTCAATAGTCTAGGCTACAGTTAGTAGGCCTACATTGATAAAATTGCATATAGCACCCCTAGGGGCCCCCCTTTTTTCAATAGCCTAGGCTACAGTTAGCAGGCCTACATTGATCAACAGTCCAACAAATTGATACATCTTAGTAGCGGGCGGCAAATTGATACATCTTAGTAGCGGGCGGCAAATTGATACATTTTAGTAGCGGCATCAAATTGATACATCTTTGTAGCGGTGGCAAATGGATACATTTTAGTAGCTGCGGAATTTGGCGCCTGTGACTTGGTCCCTAGGCTAAAGACCAATGCAGTAAGAAACGGCGACTTTTCAGAAAAGTTGTTGATAAAGTGTATTGAAACCAGAACCCATTTTCTATAAGCAGTCAAAGTGAACGACGGTAACTGAGACTAAGTAATCGGTGGTGATACTATCAGGGGCCGTTCCTGCCAACAAAATTGCGTGCGTCAGAAGGATAAAGGACTTATGCGCGTCATATTTATTGATGCGCACCTGGACCAGCCAATCAAAGTGTCTCATTTTATCACGTGACTCTCACAGTGACGTGACAGGTTGCGTATCTACGTGAGCCAGTAGCCCAACAACGAGAGGGAGGGCATGTAGTATGATGTACCATGATGCGTGGCATTTTGTCTAAATATTCACGTTAAAAGCCGTCATGTAGTCATTATATTCTTGGAAATAGCCCGATATAATGGGTTTGTAATCTGTATTCATTCAAAAGAGGTTCAAATAGATGAATATGTCAGTATTTCCGGGTGCAAATTGATAAACAACCCTCGCAAAGCAACAACAAAGTGGCCGTCATTAAAGTTTCGATTTACTGCAAATTAAAGCTTTACTTCACATTTTTAATCAGGGAAAGTACTGGATATTCTATGTTTTAATGTAACAGTCATGAATGATATTATAGATACCACGATTCATCTAGTATAATTGAATAGGTTAAATGCGCTTTGCAGGAACGGCCCCTGATACCTGATAGACGGCTACTGCTTGCAATTTGCGCGCGGGACCTATACAAGAAGCAATTGTGCTGTGTTACTTAATTCTTCATAGCAAGTTCATTTCTAAAAATGCATGAGGCTCGGGGGATCGGTTTAGAAACGACCAAAAATATGTACTGGGGTAGGCCTATTAAATGTAGCGAACTGAAAATATGTTATCTCCAATGGCAAGTCATCTCAAGAATCATTTCTGCCTATTTAAAGTCAGGGATGTAAGTCGGGAGAGGGAAAAAAACAGGAAGTCACATCAGTGCGATATATGCACAGGGATACCTTTAAATCTTACACCCCTTTACACCCCTGCCCCCCCCCCCCCCCCACCTCACCTCCCCTTACAGTGGTTTGTTTTTATGTGGTGGTCGGAAGCTGCAGTATGTGTAATTTAGTATCACTGGAGAGTCAGTGGACGTGCATGGCGTGAAACCCATGGTGTGCCCTCTATGGGTGTACTCCAGTACTCATACAGCCTACACCGGACCCAACACACAGGAGGAGCGTCCCCCCCCCCACCCACACACACACACCAGCCACTGACTGGTGCCTCCTCCAGTACCCAGCCCCAGGACCTGTGTGCTGACCAGTGTGTGTGTGTATGCCTCCCCTACTACTCCTGCCCCTGCCCTGTGTGCACCACGTGGGTAGGGTGAGTGCAAGGGTGAGCTGGTGTCTGCTGGTGCTGGTCAGTCAGTGACTCACTTGTGAGTCTGAGAAGGCACATGGGGGAACCAGCTCCAGCTGATTTTATTTTTGTCCAATCAGCAGCCAGTATCATCTTGGGCATTCTGCCCTCTTCATGTCTTTTGGGTTGTGGCAGAAACAGGCAGTAACAGGATGTGACATGAGGCAGGGGAGGCAGGCCCAGTGAGTGGACCTCACGGGAGACACTGCAGGGAGGGTGGGGTGAGTGTGGGAGCAGAGCAGGGTCCCTTCTAAGCTGGCCTGAGTCGTCCTGCTGGTTGGGAGCAGTGGGGTGAGGAATGGATGGGAGTGTGTGTAGTGTGTGGGAGGGGATAAGATGTACCAGGAGAAGTGTATGGATTGCAAGGTATGAAAGGGACAGGAGGTGTTTTATAAATTAATGCTACTGATCTGCTTTTCCATTCATATATTTTCCATTTTTGAGAATGTTCTGAAAAACATGAAATCCTGTGAAAACATGAAGACTTACATCCCTGTAAAGTACATCCCTGGTTTTGGGGCCGACCCTGCTTTTGAATTTCCTTTAGAACATTTTTTCAGTTTTCAGAAATATTTTTGACATCTTCGGCATTTTTATTACTGGGAAAAATTTTCGGCCCCCCCCCCCCCTTTGAACTATAGTAGTAACGCGCGGGCTTTTTAAAAGGGGCTTAAATTTTTACCCCCCCCCCCCTCAAGAGGGGTCAGAAGTTTTTATGCCCCTCTCAGTACTAGGAGGGGTCGGAAATTTTTACGCCCCCCCCCTGTAACTAATAAATGAACACTCCCTTAGTAGGCCTAGGCTTCATTGATAAAATTGCCTACAGCACTGGCGCCCCCACACATCAATAGTCTAGGCTACCATCAATATTGATTAAAATAGGCCCTAGGGGCCTGATAAATTCATAGAATTTGGTTGTTATAAGAAACTGTGTCAACAAAGCGAGATCCCCTTTCAGTACCCTATGGGCATATGCTATGACTATGTGTAACTGTCATTTGGCAAAGTCGGCGCTGAGGCCAGTAAAACTCATATTACTCCTATATCGAGTGGGAATAGTTAAGAAATGACTTGAAAATCGAAGAGTATACATTAAACTACCTTAGAAAAAGTTGGTTTTAACTGTAAGTTTGCAGGGGTTTTCCCGAAAATACCGTGAATAATCCCCCCAGTCTCAGGGTGCCCCCTTCAGTGCCCCCATGCGTTCAGTAACTAAGGGAAACTATCATTTGGCGACTTCGGCGCTGCCGATGAGGCCGGTAAAACTCAAATTACTCCTATAAAGAATGGAAATATGTAAGAAATGACTTGAAAATCGAAGAGTATGCATAAAACTACCTTAGAAAAAGTTGTTTTTAACTGTAAGTTTGCAGGAATTTCCCGAAAATAGTGAATAATCCCCCCAGTCTCAGGGTGCCCCTTTCAGTGCCCCCATGGGCTCAGTAACTATGGGGAATTATCATTTGGCGACCTCGGCGCTGCCGATGAGGCCGGTAAAACTCCCTTTACTGTTGTATAGAGTGGAAATAGGTAAGAAAAGACTTGAAAATCGAAGAGTATGAATCAATCTACCTTAAAAAAAGTTGTAAGTTTGCAGGATTTTCCCCTTAAATTGTGAATAATCACCCCAGTCTCAAATCAACGGCAAATGTGCTACGATCACGCGACCTCAGCCCTGACTTCTGATTGGTCAAAATCAGTATCACGCAGGATCTCTGGCGTGAAGTGAAATGTCGAGCCGTGTAGCTGCCCAGGGGGTTGTTTGTTTGAAATAATACCATTGGACCGAAGGCTAATATGGTGATATTAAATGGTTTGTGTCAATGATTTACGCACCACTAAACAGGTAAATACACCAACTGATACATGCGCATCTTTCTAAATGAAACACCAGTTATTAAATGAGTTATCGCAGGGATAACATTGACAGAGTGATTTCTTGCAAAAAACGAAAATAGCGACATAGTCTCCGAGTAGAAATTTGCCTTCTTCAAGGCGCACTGAGCTCAGGACCTAGCCCTGCCGAGTTTTGTACGCAAATGACGTCGTGGGTTCAGTGCGCCTTTCAGATCGACTGCAGACTAAGAAAATGATTGTTTCTTTTCTTCACCTTTACTAAAAGATGGCACCGAGCTTTGTGAACAGGGTCATCCAAACTATATTACATATTTACAGAGATAAATAACTTAAATAAACGATTTACCGTTATCTCCTCTTACCGAAAACAGTGCCTAAAACTACTAAATCATGATTTGACACATTTGTTTGAATATTTCCTTAATTAATGGACATCCACATTCGAAATTCCACTCACAGATGCATACAACCACACTTTATAGGACAGTACACTTCAAAAATGGTGAAAATATAATAAAATATGATTTAGAAACAATTTTCTCCCAGGCCAACTCCATATTCCAAAGCTCTGGGGAATCGGTCGCCACAAACGCCAGCGCTGAAACGGTGAAACTTGTTTTTCTGACCCCGATCCCCCGAGCAACTAACTATAAAGTCTCGTCTCCTCTCGCTGTGCGCGAGAGGGCGCGAGTTGTCATGGTAACGTTTACACTTCCGGTTTCGGGACGATGGCGTGTTTTCAAACGGCGACGTTGACGTTAACTGCCGTAGTTGACGTTGGTTGACATTTTACATGATTAAAATATCTTTCTCGATTATTCTAAGCTGTTCCACAAAGGTAAATAGTCTATATATTTGATTGTGTTGTTTAAATATGCGATTAGAGCCAATTTTGGCTTAAATTTGATCTGCACAATTTTCGGTCAATGGCCTCCATGACAGGGATTGCTTAAAAATAAGACTTTTCAGTTTGAGATGATCTGCAGAGGAGGTCAATTATTGATTTACTATGCTTCCTTCGGCATTGTCGGGCTGCACTACTTTACTTTACATACCACAAAAAATTTAAGTGAAATTGTGATTCCTTACTTATGAAAATGATGAGTTTGTGATCTCTTTTATTGGGGTAAAATGAAAAAAATTGAAAAAAAATGATATTTCTTTCTAATATTTTCATTTTAACAAATACAAACATAAAAATCGACAGACATGTACATCAAGTGTAGGCCTTTCATATTATGCAGTTGGATTTTTATAAAAACATTTATTTTTGACATTTTTGGAACTTTTTCAATTTCGACCCCCCACTACCAGAAGCTTTTGGTCGACATGAAACATTTGAATCTGTTTTGACGTTTTGAGAAAAGCTTGTCGACCATAGCTAATTACACTATAATAGTATACAGTTGTCCGGTTATTTCATGATCCGGTCACCGGTCGGTACATCTAGTGTACAGAGTATGTGTTTATCATTAAAACATGCTCCAGTAAACCGGGGAGGGGGGACGGGGTAGAATGATTGACACCACCCACTCCAATGTTACGGATGGTCACCCCTCTAACAACCCCTCACACCCACCCCCACACCCATTGAGCCCTAACTGTAAATAGTACACTGCAGTTAACGACTCATAGCGCAGCATAAAGCTGAGAAAAGCTGCGTCCGTGGTCACTAGCCCCAGGTGCATTATGCAACTCTCCCAATAACCTGACACTACATGTATCTGTCCCCAACCCCTACCATCATACAGGCACGGAGGGTGTATGTCTGGCAGGCGGAGCTGGTGTCCAGTCACCTCCCCCCCCCCCCCCCTGTTCTCCCGGGGCTCGGCCTCCTCATGCCGCGCGTGTCTGTTCCGGGAGTCGGCCTGCCACCTCCCACTCCCGCCGCCCGGCCCGCCGCACTCACCCCTATGATGCCGTCGACTCCCAGGCACCTTTAACTCAAAGTTTGACAATACTAACTAATCTGAGATGTATGACGACCCCCGCCCCCCTTGCCAATATCGGAATTTCAAGTAGTTATCCTCCGGCCTCAGTTGAGACAACAACCCTGACCAACCTTCACCATGGCTGAGCCTCCCAAGAAAAGAGCTCGAAAGGAGATCCTACCTGGTCTAAAAAAAAAGATTTGTCTCTACAAGAAGCAGCATCCATCATCTTCCCAGCCTGTAATGGTGCAGTGGGTTCTGAGGGAGACTGGAATCGAGATTGGCAAGTCAACTGTTGGAGACATTCTGAAGGAGAGTGACAGATGGATCTCTATGCCTACTGGTAACCCAAATGCAAGGGACACACATGGACAGTTCCCTGAGGTGGAGAAGGCTCTCCGATACTGGATCAATGAAATGAGATCCAAGAAGGCCCTGGTGAATGATGACATTGCTGGTGAAGGCCAGGGAGTTTGGTGATAAGATGAACATCCAGGGACTCAACTACTCCAGGGGGTGGCTGAACAAGGTTAAGACTAGACAGGGGATCTTTAACCACAAGCTGCATGGGGAGAGTGGGTCTGCTGACCTCACTAAGGTGAGTGAAGGTCGGGCACAGTTACAGCAGGTCCTATCTTCATACAGCAGGGAGGATGTCTATAACATGGACGAGACTGCCTTGTTCTATCAACTGGGGCCTACCAGCACACTGAGCACCTCGGACAAGGAGGAGGGCACTAAGAGGTCGAAGGTACGAGTGACAGTTGCTTTATGCAGTAATGCCACAGGGACTGACAAACTCAAGCCACTGGTCATATCTAACTCTGACAAACCAAGGTGTTTCAGGAATGAGAAGAAGGCTGGTGAGACTGTGAGACGGCCAGCCTTTGATCCTCATTTCTATGTGGACTTCCATGCAAATAAGAAGGCCTGGATGACATCCATCATCTTCATAGACTGGCTGGTGGGACTGGATAAACGGATGAAGAGGATGGGGAGGAAGATTATCCTGCTGCTGGATAATGCCTCCAGTCACAAGTGTAATGGATACACACCTACCAACGTGACTGTACACTTCCTCCCTCCCAACACCACTGCACACATCCAGCCCATGGATGCAGGGATTATCCATAGCTTTAAGTGCCACTATAGAAAGATGTTAGTGAGGCATCTCATTAGGTGTGCAGAGAATGGTGAGGACCAGAAGGTGAATGTCAGGAAGGCCATATCTATGATCAAGCATGCATGGGATGAGGTGTCCAGCAGTACTATCCACAACTGCTTCAATCATACTGCCATCCTCGAGGCACCTGTAGATATCCCACAGGAGGATGAGCAGGAGGAGGTAGATGAGGACGACCTCCCCCTGTCAGCCCTACGGGATCTCATGAGGAACCTGGACCCCCAGGATTGTGATGCCAGTACCTATGTTTCAGTAGATAGCACTGAGCCTACCTGTGGGGAGCTGACTGATGATAACATTGTAGATCTAGTCATGTCAGACTCCCAGTCTGTCCCACCTCAGGCTGTCCCAGACTCTCCCCTCCCCCTCTCTGCCTACGTGGATGAAAGCAGCATGGACTCCTTACCTCCACCTCCCACCATGTCATGCAAGGAGGCAGCCTCTGCAGCAGATAGTCTTATCACCTTTCTAGAAACAAGTGGGTTTGATAAGGCACAGGAGATCATCACCCACCTCCATATCATGCAGGCATCAATAGACACACGGATAAAGGGCAATGTGAAACAAACAAACATGTTAAATTTCTTCGAGAGATTAGGTTAAACAAATAAACATGGACTTGAAATGAACTTGAAATGAAGGGACCATGCGTGATTATTTGACCCATGATACTGGCATGTATTTCCATATGTTTCACAATGATCCATGTATATAAAGAAGTACAAGTACATGTAGGATGTACACATGTACACATGTAAATAAATTGGTATAAAATGAGCATGTCTTTCCGTTTTACTCAATTGTAGTAGCATTTAAAAAAAATCAAATCAATACAGATGTCTTAAAGATGAACTAATTATAAACTCCCCACCGTTGCAATCCCACCTCCCGACTAGCGCCCACCATCCAACACACACGCACCCTCTCGCACCAGACAGGGCCGGCCCGTACCATGTGGTGGTAGACACAGTCCCTCGGGAAAGATGTGTGTGTGTGTGTGTACACCAGATGGCTGGTGGGGGCGGGGGGGGGGGCTTCACGTGGACTCTGACCGCTGAGACTTCACGGGACACGGAGGGCTACATCTAAGAGAAAGGGGGCAGGAGGTCAAACACCCACAAACACTAAGTACACCTTAAGCACTTGGAATTAATATCTACAGATCAATGCTTTGGTAATACAAAGCTGTAACTGATTGTTTGCCTTGGGTGGTATCATAATGTATGTTATGTCTCATAAGTTGGGTCTGCTGGAAGGCCGACTTGAAGAGGAGTAATAAATAGTTATTATTGCAGTAGGATTTTCGTGACTAAATGCTGAAAGTTTTATCATAGAGATCAAGATTAATTCTCCGAATTTATGTAACAAACAATCTGTAGAAGGTATTCCTAAAACCATTCACCCGAGGCAGATGGGGAGGACGGCGTTGCCTGGAGCCCCCCCCCCCCGACCACTCCCACTCCCTCTCCCACGATGTTTCAGGCCCCCGGTCGTTTCGGCTCCCGGTCAGCCTGTGCTTTGCACGGCACTGGCCGGATTACCGCGACGTGACTGTATATGTATACACAAAATAAATCGAGGACAAAAGTTACCATGTGACGTCAAACAAAATTGTGATTGGTTATCATTAAAAAAAAGTTAAATTCTAGCGTACCTTCTTCTATTAGTTGCTGAACCTCTGAAGAAAACTCGATCTTATCAAGAAGTTCCCCACGCAGTCTCTCTGCTACATGGACTTGTTCCTGAATATGGATATCACATTGCCATTATAATCTATGCGTGTAAACAGTTACAACGGCTATTTGCCTGTCTCTCCAGTTGGCATATATTGCTACATTTTGTTTTATGTGGAAGTGTCCGCTTAAATATATATGATTATTTTTCAATTTCAACCTTGAATGAAGTAGGAAGAATCTCAACCATTAGACGTGATACATATAATGATAACTTTACCTGATATTTGAGATTGAGTGACTTAATGAAGTCACACTTGACACCCTTGAGAGCAGCTCGCGTGCGGATGGAGCAGGCCTTGTACATATCGCGGTACTTCTTTACCATGGCTGACTTCTCCTCCGATGACACGGTCATCACATCCTTGAAGATCTGCGGCAGCGCCTGCATCATGTCTACCTCTACCGTGCCTAGCGTCTCTATGATGCTGGAGAGCAAATCCATAGGGAGCAAGTTATTTTCCAAGAACAATGTAAGAGCAGAGAAGAGAGAAACGGCAAGTCACAAGGGTTACTTCACTTGAGTTTTATTACATCTAGACTAATAAACACATGGACATCTAAATATACAACAATTTAACAGTCCATCAATCAACCAAGCGGTTATATGCTATAGATGATAAGTCGGTGGTACATACCTGGTCTTTCTATCAGAAAGCTTGGCTGTAGCTGCTTGCAGTAACTCCAGCCGTGGAGCATCGATAAAGACCTGCTTCAAGAGACTTGCGGTATCCGTAGGCTGTTCCAGCTGTGAGAAATACGACACATTACATGGTGCTGAGTGTAAAGACACTCCATGTGGTATTAATATTCAATATTATTTCTTTCAGAAAACTTAGAAGCCATAATCACCATATCGTAGCATTAGAGTATTTACCTTATTACTGAATGACAAAAAATTACCGAAAAGCTCATTCATAATATTGCTTAAGCTATGAAGCTCCATAAACCTTGACTGATGCAACTCATCTGGTTACAAAGACTGTATGGAGCCACTCTTGTCAGAAAATGCTTGCTTACGTTCAACGCCTTGACGCTTGTGCTGTTTCGGCGCGCTTCAATCTTACGGATGTTAAACAGTGCTAGGTAGTCATCTATGGTCTGTGGCTGGACATCATCGAGGTGTGACATCTCTATGAGTGACAAGCTGCTCGAACCCATTAAAGGTATGTTGTAAATGGACTGCTCACCATACGAGCGGGTCATCACTGGACCTTCAAGAAAGTCAAAATACCATTAGATCTATTTCAGAGCCGTTGTTAGTAATACAGTAGCAGTAGAGCAAGTATACAATTATTCGTTTATATTTCCCTTTGTTTTTAAAATATAATAGATCTAAATTAAAATTGTGTCTATAGGTATCTGCTAAACATCAAAGAAGATTCCACATTTACACACAATGATTCCAGTTAATACATGTAGTTGGAACCTTATACTTACCTAATGGTTTGGACAGAACAGGCTTTAGGAGGCTTTTTGAACTATCCAGCATGGATTGGCTTTCACTCCTCGTCTGGTTGTTGGCTTCTGTTCTCTCCAGGACAGAATCCTTAGGACATTCATCTATTATCTTTGCTACTTTCGATTCATTTTGAGAGCAACTTGCATTCTCTAGGTCATCTGATGAGTGCCTCTTTTTTGACTGGGATGTTTTGATACTTATAGGAATGAGATCCTCAGTGGCTGGGAAGTCTCCACCTAGACTGAGATCCATGTCGAATGCCTCCCCATATACTGAGCCACCCGTCTTTACATTGGCCAGAGGATCTGCCAGATGACTTGGTTCTTGTAGCAATGTAGAAAGTCCCTCTTCGGGCATTATGCAACCCAATGACACGTGTTGCCTCACAGATGTATGCATTTCACGTCTTTCCTCACATAGACTCACACCGTCTATTGCTTTCCTAGTATCAGGTAGCGTTTCTAGTTCTGTCGTTGCGAATGACCGATGAGATTGATTAGAAGTAGCCTTTTCAGACTGATCTTGGCTGAAGACCACCCCGTCACACACGGTCATTTCCATGTCTCCAGCTTCATTACCGTTGAACAGTTTTGTTTTATTTTCCCCAAAGTCGTCATTGTGATATGAGTGATTCACTATAGAAACCCCTAAATGCTCACTTGTTTTAGCAAGCACACTTATATCATTTGAAACCAACCCTTTCTCTGCCTCAATGGTATTTGTCTGATTTGTGCCTTGGCCAACACACTCTTCTAAGGCCAAGGTATGATTCCCATTTGCTGATATATTGGTTGAATCTACCGGGTGGCTGTTTCCTTCGGGCATTACCCCATGTTCATCAACTGCAGGGACTCTATCTGATTGTTCTGTCACACTGGGATCTTTCCTACTGGATCTTTCCATGGCACATATGGATTGATTGTGGGATAATGTCTGTGATTTCTCATGGCAACTCAAGCTTGCCACCGAAGCACACTGGCTGACAGAATGACAAGCACTACTTGCTTCGCGGCTAGTTTCAACAAGTGTTTCCAGTCTTGACTGATTTTCATACAGTCCAGTCCTGTCGATATCATCGATGAATTTCAGCGATTTGTCAAAGGTGGCTTGAGTGTAAATGCAACCATCCTCAGTTATACGCGGCACTATGATGGCACCCAAACGTATTGGGACTCCGTCATCGGGTCGTAGTATGTCCTGATCAGAATCAGTGTCGCTTACAGATGGTACTCTCTGGTGATTTGGTTTTACGGGTGAGGTAAGAGCCAAGTCTGTGCTAGGGTTACTTGTGCTGAAGTTGTGACTGACATCTGTTAACCCGGTGCGGACTGGCTTTACTACAGCAACCTCTTCAGCAAATGCCGAAACCTCATTTGTTCGAACTGTGAGACCAGCGCTTGCCCGTTTGGGGAGTTTTGTGGGTGCAATAGCGTTCTCTTTCTGCTGTTGCTCTAAGGCATGGCCAGACACAATGATATCTGCTATTTGTCCAGTGAACTCCATATCGTCACTACCTTGGCTGTAATGTCTTGTGCGCTCAGTGAAACTCTTTCCTTCATTTAGAGCCGTGATATTCTTCATCGATAGAGGGGGCCCCATAATACATACCGTCATCTCCATATCTTCACCGTTATTGAAGACTTTGGTATGATCAAGTCGGGTACTAAGTGCTTCCGACTTCTCCTCAACATCAACTCTTGGTGCCTCCGGCTTATCACCATCTCTGTTCAGCTGATGGGGATCTTCAATGCGAACTGTATTACAAACCGTGAAATCCATATCTACACTATCAACGGTAGTGTAGTCAAGTCTCTTGCTATGTTCTTTTGGAATTACCTGAACATCAGAGACTTTGAGAGTAACATTGGTACATGTTGTTAATTCCATATCAAAGTCTTGTATTACTGTCCGATCAGAAATCTTCACACCTGAAGTCATCTGACTTGCAGCCTTTGTTGTCAGATCTTCTTTTGCTTCCTGGAATTCATGCAGCTGAGTTTTTGACAAGCACGCAGTGAACTCCATGTCTTCTCCCTTTTCAAAAACACATGTCTTCTCCATTGTTGACTTTGAATGTATTTGATCCTTCGGAGTAAAGTTTGTAGTCAGGCACTGGGTGAATTCCATCACAGCCGAGTCCCCATCTTCCGTGAAGATTCTAGTTTGATCTCCTTTTTTAGGTTCGATTGTTGAAACGGTACCTGGACCTGCAGTACTAACAGTATTCTTCCCCAACATGAGTCTTGAGAGGACTGAACCCGCATCAAGTTTATCTGTACTCAGTGTTTTGGGGTCTTCGGCCGTTGTGGTATTCAGCCTTCTGTGTGGTGCCTCGGTACTTCCAGATTGTGATTCCAGATCTCGTTTACCTTCTTGGAAAGCCTCCAGCTGTGTCTTTGACAAACATGTGGTAAACTCCATCTCTTCGCCCCCTTCAAAGACACACGTCTTCTCCATCACTGATTTACTGGCGATGTGGGATTGTCCCTGTATTTGTTGGCTGCCTGTGAAGTTGGTCGTCAGACACTGGGTAAAGTCCATTACAGCTGAATCACCATCTTCTGTAAAGATCTTCGTCTTATCCGCATTCCTATCGTCAGGAAGGCAGGTCGTCTTTGCGGCTGAGAAACGTGCAAGGAAATTACTGGTGTCCACTTTTTGGATAGGTTCATCAATTTGGGGTACATTTGGGTTGACCTGAACATTTTGATCATTATTCTTTCCTGACATTATCCTTGACAGAACACTGGATGTTTTAAGTTTATCCTCTGCATCCAGTGTTGGGGCAACATTTTTTGAAGACATTATCCTTGACAGAGCACTCGATGTTGCAAGTTTATCCTCTGCATCCAGTGTTGGGGCAATATTTTTTGAAGACATTATCCTTGACAGAGCACTCGATGTTGCAAGTTTATCCTCTGCATCCAGTGTTGGGGCAACATTCTTTGAAGACATTATCCTTGACAGAGCACTCGATGTTGCAAGTTTATCCTCTGCATCCAGAGTTGGGGCAATATTCTTTGAAGACATTAACCTTGACAGAACACTCGATGTTTCCAGTGTTAGAGCAGCCTCGATGGCAGCTGTGTGGCACCTTGTGAAATCCATATCTGCGGCATCAAACACAGTGTGATCAAGCCTCTTGTTTTCTCCTTCAACTCTCCCATGTACATTGTGCACTGAGTCTTCCTGTGGAATCTGTGTCTTTGACAAGCACGTGGTCATTTCCATATCTTCTCCCTTTTCAAAAACACATGTTTTCTCCAGCGTTGCCTGTGAGGGAAGGCTCTTCTTTCCTGACATGATCCTTGAGAGAACAGAAGCGGTCTCCAGCTTATCGCCTGCGGTCACTGATGGGGGGACACTGATTGGGGCTGTGACACACCGAGTGAAGTCCATATCAGCACTATCCACAATGGTCTGGTTGGACAAGGCAGTCTTTTCTGATGCCGTCTTGACTCCAACCGTGTTTTGCCTTGGGGCTGACATTATTCTCGACAATGCACCGAGGGTATCTACCTTATTGGCAGGTTTTGTCGCGTATGAAATGTCTGTTGTTCCTGTGAGACATGTAGTGAAGTCCATGTCAGCATTACCATCAAATATCTGTGTTTTGTCACCACCAACTTGTTCCTGGGGTCCTTGATTCTGATTCTGCTTGACAT
Organism: Harmothoe impar; assembly: GCA_947462335.1. Taxonomy (NCBI): domain Eukaryota; kingdom Metazoa; phylum Annelida; class Polychaeta; order Phyllodocida; family Polynoidae; genus Harmothoe; species Harmothoe impar. The sequence continues at coordinate 55,965,280 of OX381704.1, forward strand.
CTACAGTGACATGTTGAGTGAGGCATTCAGTCATATCCATGTCCCCCTGGTTGCTGCTGAACAGCATAGTTTTTTCGAAACCACCTGCAGCCTGCGTCTTTTTACCCGACATGATTCTCAGCAGCGCAGCTGAAGTTTCGAGTTGTTTTCCCGGTTGAAACCTGTCAAGAACGATTGTATTACCTGTAGCGGTAGTTAAATCCATATCTGCACTCTGCACGATTGTTCGATTCCCAGTGTTGGATACTGCAGACATCCCAGTGCCCCCTGCTTCTATGGGAGCCTGTTTTGGAGCAGCAGCCATGATGCGCGATAAAGCAGACATGGTGTCTACTTTGTCAGCAGGTTTTGGTTCATCCTCTGCAAATACATCATCACAAGTTGTAAAGTCCATGCTGGCATCGTTATCAAAGATCTGGGTATGGTCCACAGACCCTCTTGTAGACCGCCTCTTGTTTGGTGGCTGGTGCGTAACGGTTGTGTTCAGCGATATAACCTCGGTCATGCAAGTTGTCATATCCATATCTCCACTGTCATCGTCAAAGTGCTGCGTTTTGTCGCCCGCCTGTTCCGTCCATCTCTGTTGACCGTCTGATGCCTCTGGGCCTTGAGCAGGATCAGCAGAAAAGCTTTTTGGTGGAATATCCCCAGCCACATTCCTGTATGACAAAAAATACCAAAGTTAGAACGTTGCATAATGAAAACCATTTTTATATTCAGTACTTAATCATTGGCTCAAATAATATCTGAAATCATCTTCTTGGGAGTCAATTATGTCAATATATCTAACGTATTTGTTCAAAATTTCCATTATATTCCGCAATGCAATGGTTCAGATTTGTAAATGAAATTAAACGCAAACCTTGCACTGGGGACAGTCTGTTGAGGTGGCTGTGGTCCGTTTGTTTCCTTTGAAAGTGGGTCGATTGCAGTCACTGCCGAACCCTAAATTTAAAAAACATCAATGGAGTTTGGGCACAATATTTTTGTAAATGCAAATTAGTCAATGGATTTCCCCCGCCTCATATTTTCAATAACGGAGAACTAAAAGGTTTCTCCCTTCTTTACTTCTATATTCTCTTGATCCCCACAGAGCACGCTACATGTTTGCTGCTCGCTCCACTTTTCCATATACAAAAGGTGTTGACTTTTTGTTTTTGAAATTTCATTATCCATCTTCATGTGAAATGTGATTATATAAATCGTAGTTGCTCACCTCGACAGGGTCCTGGATAGGGCCTTTGAGTAGCAAGTCAAGACCCGATACTTGAGCAGCAGGCGCTCTGAAAACATATCCAAGAAAATAGTACATCAGTTATTTTATGTTTATGTTCAGTGGTATGTAAGTCATACTTTAAGACAGATCATACATAGTAGCATATATTGTTCTATCAAAACTCAAGTACTACATTGTAACACAACGTAAATGACCCCGTATGTTTTCGTAAACAAATAAAGTTAACATGCCTTTATCAATCACATTCATATGGATGTTACGATTGATTGTATATACTGTATCACATTCAATCCAAATGGAGTGCATTTAGATTGTAATCAGATCTACAGTAATCAGTATTCAGACATGAGTAGGCGGTATGGTTAACTAAACTTACTTGTCTGCTGGAGCTGCTCCTTGTGCTGCAGGAGCTAAAATAGTAGCATACACATTTAAACTAGAGATTTAATGTTTGAGTCTTTATTCGTGCTTCATGTAACTGCACTCTGTTTACTACATCACATTGCTATATGTATCCTTAACAACCAGATCACTGGGTGTTCACACTCATGCATAAGTTGGTATGAAAAGCTGCACGTTCAATTACATAATGATATATGTGTAGGAAGTCACATGGTAACTTTAATATTTAAATAGTCTTCTAATTAAATAGATGGCTTTAGTTTGACAAATGAAGAAAATAGTCCACCTTGGTTTCCCGCTTGCCAATGTCCATCCTTGAGAAATTCTCTGAAAGGATTAATTCAGGATATTAGTAGGATCTGACGTGATCAAGTCGCTCAGTCAAGGTGTTGCTCGTGTTGACTGTTGGTGGACCAAAGGTGACAGCACACACTTCTAAAGAAACATCCCATGTGCCAGAGACATAGAGCTCCTGCATGTGCCCATCCGATAGAGTGGCGCCTCTTAAGGGTGAAACACAAATTACATAACCCCAGCGGATTCGATAATGATTTTATTGTGACAATTACTGCTACTGGATGCAGAACCCACAACCGACACTAAAATGTATGCCCTGTGACTAGTGTAGGGTTTGGACTTACTTTATCTGGCACGTTGCCGAGAAGCTAACCCGCCTGGAATGCCTATTCTTTTTTGTGTTGATTGTAACATCGTCATCCAAGGGCGCATTTGGGTCGATTTCCGACAGTGCCCGAGAGGGTGAGCGAGTCTTCAGAATCTGAGGAAATTATTTGAAAATGACTATTAGCATTCATGAGGCATATTTATAACGATGGGGTATTTCACTGTTTAGAGTATTTTATTTTGTTCACTGACTAATTTATAATAGTGAGATAAATGTTAAACGAGAGCAATATAAGCACTTAAATACACAGTTGACTTACAGATGAACGTCGGTTCGACCTCCGTTTTTTACCACCAAGTCTGAAATTATACAGATAAAAGGAAAAGATTAATTCATTCCTAATTTCATGTATACAACATAACACGAATGACATAAACACGTGGTAAAATTTGAGATAAAGGGACTCTTTAGGTTGCATTCAGGCACCCTGCCAAGCTTTTATCGGTGTATCAACCCCGTAGGACCACACCAAATAAAAAAAGGTCAATGGATTTCGCTTTTCAAAATAATGTGTGAGCGGGCGAAAAAAATTGTAAAGAATTTTTTTTTTTTTAATAATGGATATTGTTGGTGGAAAAGTGGAGCGAGCGACAATTTTTTTCTTGCCCAGCCTCCCACAAAAGTGCTTAACATAAAATTTATTGGTTAATGGGGGGGAATTACTAGAAGATTTTTTTTTTAAATGAGGCGAGTAAAATCCATTGACAATGAGTTTTTCAAAAAAAAAAAAAAAATCCATTTCCCCAAATAAGGTGCACGAATCCATTGACCAACTCTTTTTTTTTTGGTCTGGCCTAGGGTCTGGATGATGCTTGAATGCAGCACTGGTGAGTACTTGAGTTGACAGGGCTACTCTCAAGCATTATGGCTCATAAAGGACATACTTATTAGGACGAACAAAGAAAAGGATACACCATACTCAATGTCCCATCACAATCCATGACCATTGAGTATTGCTCATCCGAACATAATTATTCTGGTAGGCAATATATCTAAATATTGGATCTGGGTTTTACTCTAGTAACTCTACATTACTAAACATTAATATTGGTCAATAAAGTATTAACATGGTGCACAATGTGGTATGCAAAGACCATATGATTAGACTTAGCCTCATTAACTCTTGACATACTGTTTTGAGAACAAACTAGTATTTACCTGAGGACGTCATTCGTGCCTTTATCCATCGTGTTCAGTCACCTAAGATAAAAGATGGTCCTTTTATTTATGTCACAAATAACCCAGGGCACTTGTTGTGGTAGTCATCCAGCTGTGGCGGGGCCCAGGGTAACTTGGACACCCACGCTACCCTCGTGGGTAAGATGTTGCCGGGGTTCTAGACCTAAATGGACCGTTTTTGATTTTGACCCCCGGCCCGGGTTTTGACCCCCAGCAAGGCTTTTCCAGTTTTGCCCCCCCCCCCCCACCCCCACCCCAAGGGCCTGTTTTTTCATTATGACCCCCGCCCCCCGATCCAGCTGGCAATAAATGAATCGGCCCTAATCTAGGACTGAGGCTTTCCTAAAATGATTAAATGTAGAGGTCTAGTGACAAACGGACAAAGTAATTTTGTAGTCATGGGACCCCACTGAGTGACTGACATCACACCCCTACCCCTCCCCAGCTACAACTTACAAGTACAAAAGTTGATACAAAAGTATGACTGTAACTTGTAGGTATATTAAAGACTGAAGAAGCATAGACAAGTACATGAATCATGATCTGAAGTGAAGTGGTCCGGGTTTTTTGACGTTTGTTTTGTTTTGAACAGGTTCGCTCGGCAGATTCAGCCTCCAAATATATTAAGACTAGAGTCTAGACAAAAGGCATCGCGAAGAAATAACAACAGTTCATACAGTGGTCGAATCACTTCACACTAAATGAGTTTTTATGCAGCAAATGCAGGATAAAAGCATATAAATGGAAAAATTACCCCAAACATGGGACGTTGTTTTTCAAAATCGGCGCGTCGGAAGTGTCAGTTGAGGCATGCGCAATGAGCTTTTCCCATGTTTTCCAAAGTTGACTGCAGATGGCAGCACCACCAAAAACAACTGCGGTTTGACGATTTTCGCCGTCAAAATAGTTATTTACCGTCATTAAACGCCCTTGAAACGCTTAACGGTATGTATAACTAAAGGCACCAATCTTGCCTCTTCTATAATTTTCCTATTATATGCCATGAAGGGATAGAATAGCCTTGAAAATGGGCTAGGTTATGCTAAAGTACCTATTATCGCCCGGGGTTGGCGGGTCCGATTGTGCTCGCAGTCGCAGAGTCGCAGTCGCTTGATGATTGGATGATCTGCCCTGACCGCTCCCACTAGAGTTCCCACTCTTTAATAGGCCCTAGCCTAGGGTAGCAGAGGCCTTTGGTTTGTACGGGGTTTGTCCTCCCTTAGAGCTGGTTAACACTGGCATAGTTTTGGATGTGTATTGGTCAGTATAACTGTATATTGCCATTGGATGTGTATTGGGGAGTGTTCATTTATTAATTACAGGGGGGGGGGGGGAGGGTGAGATTTCGCGCAGAGGGGCGACATTTTTTTACGCCCCCCCCCCCCCCTCGAGAGCGTGTGGAACGTTTTGCGCCCCCTCGGCGAAGGCGCCGAGATTTTTTCGCCCCCCCTTGAACTATAGTAACGAGCAGGCTTTTTTTGCTAAGAAGAGGCTTAAATGTTTACGCCCCGCCCTCAAGAGGGGTCAGAATTGTTTACGCCCCCCCACCCTCAGGAGGGGTCGGAAATTGTTACGCTCCCCCCCCCCCCCAAACCCACCACCCTCCCCTGTAACTAAATAGCCTCTCAACTCAAGTCAAGGGGGCACCAAAAATCGGGTAAACCTACCCCCCCCCCCCACCGTCGTTAAAAAATTACCACTGTCTTAGGGTTATAGGGCCTAGTTTGACAAGACAGACCCTGAGTCCTTTGTGATGTCAATGCGCACAATCTTTACACTGTATCACAGTTATGCATTATCACGACTGAGACTGTTTACTCTCATTTCTGTTCATTATCACAGGAACATAAGTCACCATGGCCATGTACAAGGGCGCAGCAAAGGAGGCCGGCCGGGCAGCCAATTTGATGAAGAAGCGGCAAAGAGAACAAGAAGAATTAGAGGACAGAAAAAGAAAAATTGAAGAAGAAATGAAAATAGGAAACATAAACAACAAATTTGCTGCACACTATGATGCCGTAGAACATCGATTGAAGACAGACACTGTCGGTAAGGCTATTATTTTTCCGTTTTATGCCGCATATATATAGCAGTACATGTACATTAAAGGCATACTTTATTTTTCATCATTCACACATCAAGTGATGGTTTCATAAATGTCGCAAATTCATATATTTAATAAACCATGTATGAATAACAGACAACTGTATGGTAGTGTTACATTTCGTGTATTATAAGTTAGTTTCAGAGAAATCATATAAAACGTAAGTCCTTTCATTGGAACCCTCACTATATACATACTCATTTACTATTACTCTGGTGTAAACAGGCCTGGTGACTTTGGATGAAATGAAAGCAAAGCAAGAAGATGTTGTGAAGGCTCGCGAACGTCAGCTTGTGGCCAGCCAATCACAGGCCAGATTAGACACAGGCGACAGCAGCCGCAAGAAAGGAAAGAAGAAAAAAACCAAGCAGGTGTGTTATGAAACTTTCTTAAGTGACTATGATATCAATTCACTCCTAAAATGTAGGTATAGCTCGCTAAATTTAACCCTGTGTATAACAATGACATGCGTTCTTTAATCCTTCCATATCAATATATTTCCAGACACGTTAACTAGCAAAAATAAATATTTAGTATCTTTCTCCTGTATGTTGTCTACCAGAAAGCTGCGTTATCATTTGCCTTCGAAGATGACGAAGAAGATGACGAGAATGAGGAGACCAAAGAGGAAGAAGACGCTGAGGAAGAGGAGGAGAACCTAATAGAAGTGCCCAAAAAGAAAAAGAGACTTGGTAGGACATCAGACTCACTCTCACCAAATCAGTGCAACTAAAAAAGTGACGTACATGATCGGCGGACGTACATGATCGGCGGACGTACATGATCGGCAGAGTCCAAAATCCGTCTTTTACCCCCTGCACTACGATGTTTATCTCTCCCAACCATACCTACAGGCTGTAATGTATCTTTGGGGAGTTTATTAGAAAAAAAAAACCTCCCAAAATATGTATAGGGGCCGGAGGGGGGGGGCTCAATGTGTAACCGATCATGTACGTCACATGACGTACATGATCGGCTTGGAATGTCATGTAAAATTTCCTATTTACCCACTGCTTGACCTGTCTATGATTACACATATTTAGACCTACATCATATGTACACCTCACTATGATTGATTTATGTTTTAAATATGGTCAGAAAAGGTAATTAAAGCAGTCAATAAATAATGGCCGATCATGTACGTCACATGACGTACATGATCGGTATTGAAATGTCATGTAAAATACTCTTACTAGACTCATCTACACATTTAAACCATTTGAAATACCAAGACAGACATTATATGTACACCTTGGTAAGGTTTATAAATGTTTTATTATGGTCAGAAAGAGTAGGGCAGTCAATAATCACCGATCATGTACGTCACCGATCATGTACGTCACATGACGTACATGATCGGCATTGAAATATCATGTAAAATACTCTTACTAGAATCATTTACACATTTAAACCATTTTAAATACCAATACAGACATTATATGAACACCTTGGTAAGGTTTACTTATGTTATATGATGATCAGAAAGACTGGGGCAGTCAATAATCACCGATCATGTACGTCACCGATCATGTACGTCACCGATCATGTACGTCACCGATCATGTACGTCCGCCGATCATGTACGTCCGCCGATCATGTACGTCACTTTTTTAGTTGCACTGATTTGGTGAGAGTGAGCCATCAATAACTACCCTGTATATAGTACTAAAATCTACTTAAAGTAGTAATATATACCAGTATGCAGATACATTTACCCGGTAGTTGTTTATTCAACATATTCCAACTGCTGGCATAACTGCAGGTTTATCAATTTTATTTAATGGTACAGTTTAACAAAACTTGCATTGCTACACCAAATGATTTCAATATCAGAATACCTGATTCTTGGTACTGTAATTATTGTGCTTCCTCTACAGGCAAAGACCCACATGTGGATACAAGCTTCTTACCAGATCGAGATAGAGAGGAAGAAGATGCTAGACTTCGGTGAGAAAACCGGGTTACCCCTATCTTGTGCCAATGTGTTTTGTATAAATTAGGCCATATGCAATACGGTCGTGTATTAAAAATCAGTTCACAATTGAGATTGTTATCTTTATATATTGGTTACATTAAATCTTATTAAACGAAATGTTGACTTTTACTTTTTAGCGAGGAGCTTCGACAAGAGTGGTCGAGTAAGCAGGAGAAGTTAAAGAGTGAGGAGATTGAGATCACCTACAGTTACTGGGATGGTTCAGGTCATCGGCGACAAGTGCGCATGAAGAAAGGCAACTCCATGCAGCAGTTCTTACAGCGATGTCTTGAACATCTTCGGAAAGTAAGCTGACAATTCTTCATCTAAACGCCATTCCATGTAGTGGGTAGCAGTCATCGGTTCTGACTAAATATTGTTTCCTACATTGTGTAGGGTGCTTTAATGAACACTCCGAGATAGAGAATTTGTCAAACAGAACTCAATGATCTAGTTGTACCTGTAAGTCTATACTTAAAACTAATGATGGTATAATGATTACTTCTATGTTTCTTGTAGGAGTTTAACGAGCTGAAGACGGCCAGTGTGGATCAGCTCATGTACGTAAAGGAGGACCTCATCATCCCACACCACTACACCTTTTATGACTTCATCGTCACTAAAGCCAGGGGCAAAAGTGGACCGCTCTTTAAGTTTGACGTTCACGAAGATGTACGGTTGGTGAACGATGCTCGTATTGAGAAGGATGAGTCGCATGCTGGAAAGGTGTGCCTTCGCTCGTGGTATGAGCGCAACAAACACATCTTCCCGGCTAGTCGTTGGGAGCCGTATGACCCAGAGAAAAAGTGGGACAAGTATACGGTGTCAGACAAAGAGGCTGCTAAGATTATTGTCAAGTAAAATGTCACAGGCAAAGAAGCATGGACAGTTCTGTCATGGCCATGATTTCATCAATTTTCCTAAAATAACTACACAGAACACGTGACTCATGTTACTCGTTTTACAGGATCACACTCATCCTCATCAGTTGGCCAAGCCAACGGCTTTATTTGTAATCTCATTCATCATAATCATCATGGCATTCAAAAATGTATTGTAAATGTTCAGAAGCAGAATTTGGAAATGTCTTTGACCTCATGCAGTAAAGAACCGGAAAGTTTGTGAAGGACGTGAACAAGTTGTAACTGATCTATCGCTCACATATATTAGTGGTTTATTACCTGGAGGAATGTAAGGTTGGGAAGCAAATGTAAGAGTATTCACGTTGTAATATGCATATTGAATGGAGACACATTTCGAAATAAATAAGAGGTACTTAGACATTGATTTAATGAGTGTAAATGAACTTGTGCCTGTACCTTTAATATCATCTTCTTTTTAGTCATTTTTTAATATTATTTATAATTGTTATTCACGTTTGAATGGAGTTTAACGCAGAATGATAATATACGGTAGATGTCTCCCGGCGAGACTTATACTATGAATAATTAAACAAACTTCAAGATTCATTGACATGTATTTTTTATTGGGTATAATTTGCTTCGGATGGGTTCCGGTTCTTTTTTATTAACATTATTACTCTTTAACGCCTGATAACAAATTTCTTGGTAATTTCATTTGAATTATGTTCACAATATTAACACTACCGAACCATGGTAATATCATTCATAGTAATAAATAATAGTTTCCCTCCTTTTGTAATAAAAAAAAATCCTGGGGCAAGGGGGTCCCCTGACAATAATGGGAAACAAAAGTTGAACGTTCCACAAATGAGTCGCTACAAAACATTATACACCTTTGTTTTCGTATGCTGTAAAACTGAAGTCAGTGCTAGTTAACTTTCACAAGCCGTCAATGATCAACATTGGCAGGCCTCTGCGATAGGCAAACCTAATAGTGAACTAGGCCATAAATACAGACTTATCTATTTACAAACGTCGTTTACAGACTATTACATTGGCCGTGAAGGGGTAACGTACGTGTCACTAAGCTTACCAGCAAAATGACTTAACAGTTGACACAGCAACCTCCTACAGTTGATTTGTTCTTTCTTGGCAAGGCTTGAACCACCAGAGGTTAATGTCAACAAACCACTTAGCTAGTTTATAGGTAACGTTTAGAACTATATATAGATATATAGATATATATCTTTGTCTTCACAACTTGTAACATCAAACCGCAACCACTTCCAACTTAAAAGTGCCCGAGTGCACACATACTACAGTCTAGCTGATTCTTTGGCGACAAAATATATAGATATCTATGAAGATATACCAGTGTTTCATCTGGATTGTTCTGGTCTCACTGTCCACTTGGTGAAGCGTTTAAAACATGATGGTACTACTACACGTACGTATTACTCTAGTACAAAACGTACTACATAAGACGTCTACGTCGGAACACACACCACGACTATAACACAAGTTCTTTGGTACATTACACGCTAGTTGTGACGTGCCAGATGTGACACCACATTATGACGTAGCTGCATGACGTTACCTTGGTAGTAGCATACCCACTATGTATGGGGCTCTGTGTCAGAACTCCCTGTCCGTACACTACACCTTGTGCATTGATTCTGTTATTGTCAGATAGCACCGCTGAGGCCAAACGTCTGCAGTAGATATACAGTACTTGGTACACAAGCCATATGTAGGGGGCATAGTAGAGCCACCACCTTCGACCTAACATTGATAACACAATTGATGGAGTTTGGGCACCAAATGCACGAAAATGAACAAGTTCCCAAATTATAACATTCTGGAGCATGGCTACTACTGCATGTCCAGTCAATATGTCCTTGTGTGGGTTATCGGTGATTTTTATGACACGCTGTCTCCAATACAAAAATAGACAAGTAGTTGCACTTGACGACTGATACAAAGGCACTACATGCTCCATATGTATGTAATGATGGATCAAACAGTGAGCAGCATCCAGCACTAATCAAAAGGCTTATGCCAGGGTCAAAACCACCTTATCTTGGATATTTCACTTTCCCTCAGTAAGAGTCCTTTAGCTTTTAGTTCACAGTAAATTCATTTCTTGTAAATGTAAAACCAAAAACGTTTGCCCCACTGCTTATAAATGATTATTATACCTTCAATATGATTGTATTTTTGTACATTGTAAGCTATGACTTTAATAGAAGAATGGCCATAATTTTATTTTAACTACTGTGAGCTGTGATACAAGGTGTGACCTTTTTTCCCCGATGTTTACTGCTTGGTGCAGCATCTTGATCTATTTCACAAATAAACTGAGCAAGGTGGGACACTTGCACTGAGAATACACAAAACAGTTGATTAGCAAACCGATTTTCCGCAATAAAGCTGACAATATATGGATATATCAAAGCATCTTGAAGCCTGACAATGACTAGTCGGCTGGTGAACGCACGTACATGTATAGGATTGTGAGCACGAGATTATATCAATATCCTTATGCATACGTGAATGGGTGATTCTTTGCGGAGGTTTGATAGTGGTTCAAGTATAAGGAGGGGTGTAATGTGGGTATACCTATACAAGAGTGGTGTCGTGTGTCAGCCGGTCTATACAGGACATCTAGTAGTTTTAACCTTGGGTATGTATAGATTTCTCAGGTTGGGAATACCAATAGGCAGCATTTTACAAACATATGGGTTCTATCTGTCAGAGACTAGTTATCGCTGATGGACATGACAGCACAACACTAGTGACCACAGAGGAGCTGGGAGACATAGGCCTTGCCTTTAAGTGAGTATTACATTGGTCACATCTACACAACACCACACTGGTCCCCGTTGCCTGCGCGGACCTGGGCACAACACTTTACACCTGTACACAGTGCCCCTTTGTACAATGCTACATGAGCCCGCGACCTGGCACTTCTAGCGTAAAGAGGACCAACTTTGTTGTATTTTCTCTGATCCTTTTTACACAAAATGTTGACATTTATTTACATTGACATTATTGCCCTTCGAACATACTGACTATATATGTGACTGATTATGTAGGTGCTACTAGGGGGTGGTATGTACACATAGCATTGTCCCATTATCATTCCTATACACAACATTCATTTTTCACACAATTGATTATTTCATAAGCACCTTACGGAGACGCTTCTAGATAAGTTTTCCCTGGCACAGAGTAAATTGTCCAGACTCAAAGGCAAGACACCCGACTTTGAAGGAGACTACTAAACCTGGGACTAACAACTGGTAATTACTATAAACAATTCATTGTCTTGATTAAGATTGCTATAATACTACAGTGTATTCCTTACTAGGGAACGTATACACAAACATTGTACAACTAAGATAACCAATGCATGAATATAATATTTTACTTGGCTTAAAACGTGAGTTGAGTGTAAATTGTGTACTTGGCTTACCAGCTCTGAAGCTGTAACTGATCAGAGGGTTCTGAACGCCTATTTGACCCAGATTTATTCCTAGTTTAATACAACTTCTATTTCTACGTTCTTGCCGATAAAAAAGACAAACAATTTTTACTGAACACGGGTTTAAGCTTATGCACCAGTACAGGACAGTGAACACATGTGAAAATCACTTTGAACACATTTAAATGACACCTTGAACAAAATGCTATAGTTTGATTTCATCATTAGGAAGCACACTAGCGTACTCAAAAGTCCTTCATTTCACACACCAGTATATAGCAAAAAACGTTGCTTAATTGGCCTTAGCACAGGCGCAATGTATGGTACATGCCTTTCAACTTTGGATATTGCATTTCGAAGATTTTGAAGTAACTGATGATCATGTGTTAAGTAGATAATCTATTGAAGATAGTTTCATAGGACCATTGTAGCGCTTATGCTAGAGCATTAAATTTGTCCAATACACAGCCGCATTATTAACATTAACAAATTTCACCCAGGTTTCCAATGTAGAACTAATTGGGTGGACTAGTGATGAAAGGATGGCTATTCAAGTCACTTAGCGGTCGGGAGAGAATATTCATGTTTCTTTTGATTCCCAGAGTCCAGGCAAGAAGGCAGCACATTCAATTACAAAGTAGGAAAAGCCGAAGAACTGAAGATCTCTGCATCAAATACACCAGATTCAAATAATATCTTTGTGTAATACCACGTTACGCGAGTTCCATTTATCCTGCCATCCACTTCACGCATATATATGTTGTATATATTTGCACACATTTGTCTTTCCATACTTCACATCAAAGTGACTGCAACAATATAAGCACTACGAGACATGCCCCATGTACATCAATATATCATCAGTAGCCTGTTGATAAATATGCACTATAACGCAGAGTTAATCTATTGTCTCCCCTCGCTACTGAACGTCGTTATCCTAGACTGCGCACACACGAAAAATGTACAGACCAGATACTATCATATGCTGGTTATAATGGTTTGAGCACGAGTTCTGTTCTCTATTACTATAGCATCTGTATTATGATATAGGCTAAATGCATCTTCTGCTGAGATCCCACCGGTACGTTTTGCTTGCTTCTTGAACCTTTCGTCCCCCAATCGTTTCTCCCCCGGCCAGCCCGAGGAGCTCACCCAGAGGACCGAGCAACTCTCAGCCTTGTGGTTGTCAGATGCCTAGCTATGCGGCCACAGCTTGCTCTATGTACACACACACACACTAGATTTACTACTCTAGTACAACCTAGTCCTTCCAGCCACATAACAATGCTGGTATTTAACACTTACTTACAGTAATACTAAACAACTGGTATATACGCGGGCAATCTCTTGCCACCGGTATACGACAATACCTCGACCCCATAACTTGGCTTCGACAGGCAGCTGCCGATGTATTCTACATTAACCGGCATGATACTCGATATTACATTGACATGGATACATTATAGCTAGCGATAAAAATACAAATATCCATTTTGATATCTGAGATACAAACTGACAATACTGTTTACAAAACATCAACAAGAATGCACCTTACGTGAGCTGGAGTGACCTGCTATACGTGGGGAAACCTTCCCGATAAGGTGGAGTGAACATTGTCTAATATTCCTTGGTATCAGATATATACCACAATATATTCCATTTAAACATGAGCACTCTTCTCTCGGCAGGTGGGCACCCTCAAACTCAAGATGTCGTTTCTGTTAGAACATGCATCTGTTAAACCGCCGACCCCTTGCGGCATGTATTCACCAACAAATCCAATGCTGATTAAACGGTTGTGGTTTTCACTAGGCTCATTTCATGACTTAGCTTTGTTAGCACCCAAACATAGCCCATTGCCCCTTCCCGTATGGATCCCAGCTGGTACTGATATTGCCTTCACCCGATCCCACATTCACGTACCCAGAATGTCTTGAGGGATCTCCCAAAGTCATCTCCAGACAATGACCCAATTCCATCCTCTGTTTTGGCCCCTTGTGATCATATCACATCCCTTCAATGTTCCTTTGGCAGTGACCATTTCTATACACGACTTGGTCTCTTGTGAATGCCAAATATTTGTAATATTCTTGCTTTAATCTTTGTTCCCCTTGTCATGACATTACGACGACAGCCCAAACCCTGTTGTAGTGATGGGCTGTGCCATTACCGGGAGAAGCACACGGTATCAGCACCGCTACTTATTGTGTTAGATACCGTTACATCGTGTGCGGTCGGCGTGTGCCGGCGGGCCCTCAGCATGGAGACCGGCAGCGGTGACTAAGATGGACAGCGGCTTGAGCTGCGGCCGTGACGGTGGGCTGGCCAGTGTCTATGTGCACCGGGTCCTTCTGAGGACTGGTCTGTCCACCCCCAGCACGCCTGGCTGCTATAACGGCGACTCCACGTGGCTCATGAGGAGTAAGGGAATGTGTTTGATATGGGTCTGCCACTGTGACGATACTTGGAAAAATTTAACGCCGCTCCAGTCCACACCATCGATGGAAACTGAAAGTAGATTTGCATACAATTTGTTAGATTCGCTGCAATATTTATGTACTGAGTAAAAGAAAATGATGTCATGGTTGATTCATATTTAAAAATAACAAGCCTTTTATATCAACATTTAGCACTGTATGGTACATTACATGTATATCAATGGACAAACAGCTATGTCTTGTAGATTGTTAAATATCATGAACAATGTTTACATTGTGAAATATGATGCAACACTAACCGGTGAGCGGGTGACTTTGGCTTTTTGATGTACAGATCAGTCTGCTAATACCTTCCACTAACTGGCTCTTGGACTCGTTCTCCTTGGATTTCTTTCCTATGCGCATGACTAAAAGTTTACAAAACAAATGTCATTATGTACACTGTTGTTTAATTGGAAAAAAGGCAAATATGTTTTTCTCTCATAAATGTTATTGGACGTGATCAACTGTCACACAGTTCACACAGTTCACAAACTCCAAACAGACATTTGATACATAAACGGGCTGTTTCATTGACACACTTGGAATCTTTGTGAACTGAAAAGGATTTGAGGGCCCCACTTATCATTTTTATGACATGGAATGGTTAGCTAGTCGACAGTACAGGGGCGGATCCAAGCGGGGGGGGGGGGGGGGGGGGGGCGCAAGGGGCGCGCCCCCCCCCCCCCCCCCCCATTTTTTGGTAAATTTTAATTTAGATGGTTCAACACCCCCAATGCTGTAGGTATTGCGGCGCCCCCCCTTTCCCAAATTCCTGGATCCGCCCCTGCAGTACCAAGCGTCAAGGGTGGTTTCCTTGTGTGCACATACATATACCATACACTCGATTTAACCGTTTTGCCATGTATGTACAGGGCTGGGCAGCTGTCGCAATGTCGCAAAAAATGTGCGACAGGGGTCTTGGAAAATGCGACAGGGACATTAGGGAAAGTCTGGGCTTTCTAAAGCTGAAAGAATTTTGTAAATATTCCAATTAGAACCAAAGTTAGGACTATTTTAATAGATTTCCCCTCCCAGTGTTCCCAGTGCAATATTCCCCATAACCCCTCAGCATACACCCATCTTACAATGGGTTTTCAAAATGTTCTTGGATATAAACCTTCAAACCCTCAGAATAGGAATCTCAATGTAGAATTCCAAACTTTTCCCAGACCAACATGCTCACAGAATGCACCAATCTGACAGTAAAACGCTTATATTATTTGGTGCAACATGCCCATAAACTATACGCCGATCTAAAAATAAATTTCTCAAATAGAATTATAAATTTCTCCTGGAACAAATACGCCCAAAACACCACAAATGCACCAATCTAAAGATAGATTTTCAAAATTTTCCTGGAGCAACAAAAAGATGATCAGAATACATCTAAGTTAACTGAAAGGTGAAATTTCTATTTTTTATTGGAACGACATGCTCTCCAAACCATCATGAAAACATCTATTTAAAAGGTAGCAGTTCCAAATTCTGGGTCAGCAGTATGCTCCCAAACCCTTCATTCTAAAAATACAAATACAAAGTTTTCCTGAATCAATATGCCCTCAAAAGTACATAGAAAACATTACTCTAAAAGTAAGAATTCAGCATTTTCCAAGAGCAATGTGTCACAGAATGCACCATTCTAAAATTATTTTCCGGGAGGAATGTGCCCTAAACAGAATGCACAAATCTAAAGATAGAATTTAGAGAATTCCTATTAGCAATGTGCCCTTAACCCCCTCAGAGCACAGCAGAGTAAAGACAGAAATATCAATATTCTCCTTTATTTCACACGCAAAATTCACCTCAAGGAGATGATTTGGGGGAGGGGGAATGGGGGTCCCCCGCCACACACAAATATATCTAGTCAATGTGGATCCGTCTGAAATAATTTGCTCCAAAAATTTCCAGGTTTGCTCCAGCATATCCCAACATGCCCAGCCCTGATGTACCATCCACAAAATATCATGAGTACTTACTCTTCTGTTTTTTCTCTTTGGTGATAACCATCATAGACAACGCGCCCATGCCCTCTCCATTTGTGGCATGGGGCAGTCGGAAGACCTGCACCGACTTAAAGGTTGTCTTCAGAGACGACTTGCTGTCCTTTTTGACCAGCTTGTCCTTGGGCCCCAGATCCGTAGGCCGCTCCATTGTCCAGTAGTCTAGCTGAAGCTCCAAGAACTCAGGTGCCATGGCCTGATTCGTTGCAGTGTTACTTGTGCTGTGAGAGAAAGGTTTAGCTCTGTAGGAATCGTTCATAGAAAACCACTGTAACGTCCTCTATCATACATCAGATTGTAATCTATTATAAGGTATTAACTTTATAAATGTAACAGTACACGGCGCCAATTAGGCTGCATAACATGTGACGTTGTACAATTCACAGTGGCATTAATTAAAATCGTAAACAAACTGGCGGAAAACATTAACAAACTGACAGAAAGTATCAAAACAGTTTTATAAAGATATTAGAGAATCCCTTCTTCAAGTATTTCAATAGTTATTTGACAAGCACAAACACTTCCTCTGCATTGTACTATTAACATTTACCGTTAGTTCTCACTGACTAGCTTTACTATCGGTAGGCATGATTAGCGTCCACGCCCCACACTTACGTGCCGAGAATGCCTGGGTGGTTGACGTTGGGGCTGCTGGGCGGCGTGTGGTTCTCCTTGGTTTTGTCCATCTGCATACTCTGTGGGGGTGAACTTGACAGCGCCCCCTGGGGAGGTGGCGGGTTTCCAGTTTCCTCTAGGTCCACAGAAGTTGATGGACCGCTGGGAACATCGATGGGACCGATTCTTACCTCCTGAAAGATAATCGATTATAAAGAGTTCAAATAGAGACTTTTTTATTGAAACATCTCCTTGCATTGGATAATCAATACTACCACTTACGGTATAACCCATAAGGTATATGCAAATCGGAACCCCAAAACAGGCTGTTGATGATAAGTCTAACGTATAAGTGCGGGTCATTATCTTATTTTTTACTTCTTTTTTTTTGGGGGGGGGGGATATAATACAGTACCATCAAAAGTAGCCATAGTTACGGTCCAGGTGCGGGTTATAAGATTTGCTTAGTCTAGTTGCGGGTTATATGCGATGTGCAAGTTATACGCGATGTCTTACTGTACATGTGATAAATTAAAGGAAGGTAGTAGTTATCGGTTAGATTATTTCCGGCTTACCGTGAGGAAGGGAACGAATGTTTGTGACGACTCGTCTTCCGTACTCTTCTCTTTGTAGGTAATCATGGCCTCAGCGATGGGCAGTTGGACCACACTGCAGGTAGTCTGCAAGTAGCGCGACACCCGGCTCCCGATATCTGACATGTCTGAGCAACAAACCAGAGTCAGTCTCAGTTATCAATAAACAACATCCACAGAATTAAAGTCAAAATTGCATTTCATTGTCTAGCTTCAAGCCCCATCACATAGCTTTAAGTCCACATCACATAAGGTAATTAAATGTATACATTTACTGCTAGCGGAAGGGATAAGACTCGGGATAAAAAGTCACACATGGTAGTTGTTACCTGGTAATCTTTGGTTTTCTGATTTCTCAAATGTTTCTTTCCAGAGTGTATCGCAGAATAGAGAGCTGTACGCACTGTCCACACTACCGAGGTACTTAGCGAGGGAACTGGTACCTGCAAATCATACACAGCGATCAACATTTGTTTATCGTCGTAGTAAAGAATGGTCGCTATACCCAAGTCTCTTTAATAGGTGAATCAACACCATCAAATGTATATACTAAGATACATCAGTATGCATACATTTTTATGAACCCAGGAATACTGGATTCCCAACTGAAGTCAGTCACAATTCAAAATGTACTTGCTTAAACATATCCTTGCTATAAACATCTTTTTTGACGGGTAACAATTACTCACCCAGTGGAATATACAAAAACTTGATGTAGTTCTGCCAGTCGTGTGACTTTGCTGAGAACTGCTCCACGTAGGGCCGTAACACCTGGTTGACGTAGGAGTCTCCGCCAGCCATGGCTATCTTCAGAGGGGCAGGATCCCGCGAGTTACTGTTACAGCTGTTAACAGACAATACGACACAGTTAACATGGGTGTAACCAACAGTACAGGCTAGAGGACACCAGGGTGACACGTGTGTAAAGACTGTTGTGGACTTGGACGGACAATAAGGCACATAAGAGCGCGCATGTACATGTCAGATCAGTGCATCACCAAATTTACAGCTACGCCGTACTGAGAAGGTGGTGGCTAAGCATGGGTTAAAGCTTGCATTCTAATTTAATTTAGAATTTAAGATTTCTAATCTTGTCTGTTTCGTTAGGTTTTAAGAATTGGGAAATATGAACCCTTTTGCACAATGTACATGTATCTACAAACATTTTTGTCCCCATTTATCAGCTAGAATTATATTTGCTTAATGTTAGTTGTTGCAATAAAACACTTAATTAAACTTAAATTAGTGGCAACCTAAACTTATCATTGAACACGTGTTATCAATTAGGAACTCTCAGAAATACTCCTCACACGCTATTATACATCGCGCATGTAAACTACATTGGCTATATCCTCTAAAATGGTACAGCTAGTGAACGGGACACAAAGCACTAATGAACTAATGGAAAACCAGCAAATCAAAAAGTGCTACTGTTATAAATGGTGTACTTTACATTCATTCTACTGATTACAGTAAGGATGTTATTTTGTTTGGGTAGCTACCTATTTATGTAATAGATATGTATTTATGTCGAGATCTGATATATGCACAGAACAACCTACACTATGAAATGGTACTGTTTTCTTCAAAAGATAAACACTATTTTCTTCAACAGATTAACAATCAGTCTATGGAATGATTATTAATAATTCCTGACATCTTCAAACAGTAAGTTCTTAAGATTGCAACATAAGTTGCAGCAGGCATATAATGACAAATGAATGGGTTGGTTTATTTCTTAAGAATTAGATATGTACACTATTATCCAAATAAATAGAATTACACCTGAGGGAAAGGGATACCGAAAACATTATATAACCACGTGAATATCAGTAATCACAGGTATTTCTGGCATTCACTTTTATTTCATATTAAAGATGCGTCAAAAAAGCATAAGACTTAAAATATACAACATAAGTTTCCAGGAAAATTAAAAGGAAAATGCCCGGAACCTTCCCTAATAGTATTTGATTCTACATATTTCGGGCCAATCTTTGAAATAATACATGAAAAACTTTTTTTTCTCTCAGGGCAATGGTTGCGAGACAATCGTCTTAACCGTCAGTCAAACGTTTGCATTATTGTAGAAGGGACGCGTTCTCCCATGTCCCATTTAACCGGGTGTATGAATGAAAGTGTATTATCTACTCGTTATCGAAAACAACTCCACAACACTGACATGCAGAAACGATTGAGGACAACCATGTCCTCATGTTGTTTCCTCTAATTATTGTTATTAAACATAATTCAAAGAAACCAATGTAATCAATTAATCATGATATAATAAATTTGGCCTCTATATAGGCATTTAAAAAAAAAAAGATTTAATAATCATCTCCGGGTAAATGGTAATTTTAATCATCAAAAAAAGTATCAATGATTAAAACCATCTAATAGTTACCGTTGCTCAAATATTAAGGAAAAAGACTAATTCTTGAGATGAACATGAGTTTGGTATGACTATCAGAACATATCAATATATGATTGTGCTTATGTTTCGGAATCTTACAAATTCACGTAAACCTCTCAGCCAAGCAATCCAGGCAATTACAAAGTAAAACACATGCAAGTGATGGCGAAAAGAAACGTGAGAGAGTATAACATAGCCAACCCGCGCGTCCAGTCAGTCTGCTCAAAGCTGCCCCGTGGGTGTCTAAAGAGATGGTGTCTAGAAAGACAAAACAGTGGAAGGGGTGAGTGGTCATCCCGCAGCACTGACAGCTGGTCAGCCGGCCGGGGGTGGGGCAGGCCACCGTGGGATAGACAGGTAGGTGATAGATGTGAGATGGAAGGGCGAGGCATGTAGAGTATAGATAAGGAGATGACAGGTCTATTGTTCAATGTATACCCAGTCTCCAGCCCATGATCTTTATTGAGGTTCTGTAGTAGATGTATCGAAATATTTCTTTTCTCGACTCTCACCCTCAAAGGTCAATTTCAACATTTTTATTCTTTTTTCTGAAACCGCATGAAAAAGTTTCGTAAACAATAATCCTGTAGTTTAGCCACCAAGTGCAATTTTCATAAACTAGACGTTTTCTAAGATACTTTTAGATAATACAGATTCCACTGGGTGATGAGAAGAAAAAAGCCTTTAAATGTATTTTATATATCTGAGGCTAGAGGAGTGTCGGCAGATTGCACACAAGGGTAGAACACTTTACAGCAGAGAATTGAGCGTAGGAGTTATGCCGCTGTGAGATCTTAACAGAGATCTATGCCATAACCATAAAAGAAACAAATGTATACTTTCTGCTCATGATGAGTTCGTGCGAGTAACTCTTGAGTAGTAAAGTAGGTACCATTGACAGTGGCAGCACATAGACCCCAAAACATTTTCTGCCAACATAACCATCCCTAGAATATTCTCTTCTGGCCGAGGGTTAAATAGATGTTGTGTTGCTTTTAATATTAGACTAATGGTATTTGTAGCTTGGAAAAAAACTGTCGGGACTGCCATACATTCCTAGTGAGGGGGAATTTGTGGTACACAACTGCAGTACTTTCTGACATACTCAATGACTTTAATTATCTCGATGGTGTCGCTTTTTGGACAGAATAATGTTTGTCACGATAACAGTTACCGTATAAAAGCTCTTCAAGCAATTAAACCTCATTTATATTCGTGTTTATGTTTAGTAAGGCGTGTTGAGACTGGCTTGTTAATCGACCACGCGATCATATACATACCTCAGCTTTAAAAATCATGATCAATTTTCTGATGTTTAATAATAGGAAGTGCCTATTAATACCGTAACCCATATAGAATTGTCAGAGCAGGTGATATAGACTGTCTATTTCTTGCTAAACATTGTGGGCTAGAAGTATACATGTAACCTTCTACTGTATTAGCTAACCCTTTCAGGCTAGGTGATATGCCTCAAAACCATCACAGAAGGCAGACTGCGACTATAGCCAGTTGTGGAAAATGTCACAAGGTGTTCTGCGGTGGTGTTGGGTTTTCTCCACATGGGGAGTGGTGATCAGAAGGCTCCACATGCTAACTCAAAGGGTAAACCTTCGGCCCGAGGCTGCAGTTGGCAAATCTTAGGTCAATCGGCCCATGTGTTGAGTGACAGAAATAATCATGGTTATTTTCATTATACTTACAATTTCTGAATTTTGTTGACAACGAAGGAGATTGTGGCCTTGACGTCCGCAGATGAACATGTGCAAATAACCCTATGCTGTGGTTCCTGTAGTACTTGGGCCAGCAACTGCAACCAGACGTACAGTAAGGTTTTTAATAGTAGATATGATGTGATGTTTTTGCAATGAGTCAAGTTAACAGACATGTGAAAATTCACTATTGTAATATGTATCAAGATACTGCCATCTTTATTAAGAAAGGACTACCCACCTGGCCCTGCCATTCGGCAGTGTTGACAAGTATGAAACTGTCGGGCAGAGCTTCATCAGAAGACAGCACCGAGCTCAGTTGATCTAGAAGCACCTTTCGGGGCTGAAAGAGTGGACATATCTCAATGCATTGTTCTCACCATAATATGTGAAAATAGAGGGCAACCAAGCGTTGTAAACCACCAAGCCCCAGCTGGTTATGTTAAGCCTTATTCTATGTGTTAGGACTTTTAGTAAATGTTCAATATGAAGTTTTCGGGGAAGTTATTTTGAATATGCTTTGCTTGAAGTAACAAAATTCAACGCAGTTATCATCCAAATTTCACTTAAAATAATTTATGTTTAATAGAGAACACTTCTATGGTTTGCAGAGAATTAAGGCACACAAATAATTTTGAGCGGAAAACTTACAAATGAAAAGGTCTCTAGGAAAAGGGGTGAATACAAAAGCAGATATTCTCTCTGATCAAGGGTGTGTTAGTATTGTAGGGTTTCTTTCAATTAGGTTATTCTAAAAGCTTAAGTCTAGGGTTGTTGAAAGCATTTATATCGTGTAGTTCAAGAAGTAGTGTCACACACTAGGTGGAGGGTGGGGTTATAATAATAGCTATAAGCTAACAATGTATAGCTTAAATCATATCATAAATATATTTCTTTTAAACTTATTTTTGATCAAAGTATAATTTTGTGGTAATAATCATTAGCTGTTGAACCACAATATGTAAGACTCACAGAAAGCCTACACCAACAAATCGATAAACCTTTTAATCCTTAGTGTGTACATGATATTATATACCAATTGCACAAAGATGCAAAATAACAATTACATCTGGAAAACTGTTAGGCGATGCAAATACTCGAAACAGTGATAAGATATTCCATCACCTTATTTCAAAAGTACTATAGAATACTGTTCACAATGTGTGTTAAGTGTTGTTGTTGTGTGAAGACAAGACACCAAAAGCCCGTGTTTTCCTTGGCCTACAACATAGCAATAGTGTGAAGAACCCACCGAGGCATCTTGCTGCTCATTAGAAGCCTGGGTTACCACCTAGTATTGATTATGCAGTTTGTCTTATTCTCCTAGAACCTAGTTTTTGTTATATAGCCTGACTATATTTACAGGCACTGTTCCTCATTTAAGTCGGCCACCGAATTGGTTATCCTAGACTAATACATGCAAAACAGAGGAGTAAAGAAAATAATGCAGGCAGGCAAGCTTATCTAACCAAGTGTTTGTGATAAGCAAGCAAAGGGATGATTGAGAACGTGAACCACGTGGATGGATACATGGGAATCCTTCATAGATTATGTGACTAGACTTCCTCATAATAAAATAAATCAAAATGTTTCCAACTTGAGTTTAGAAAGAAGTAATTAAAATGGAAACTTAGGTTACAATATCTTTTCAAACCATTACAGGAATTTGGATTTTTAATTGGCTGGTAAACCATGAGGGATCGCCATGTATCTCTTTGAGAACATAAGTTTTGAAGTGAGAATTCCATACACCAGGCGTGAAGCACAGCAAACCATACACCCAATGGATAGGGAGCATAGAGCAGCAATCGTCAAAGGAGGCATGCAAACGTGTCGGCTAGCTCACTTACTAGGCTGTCGATATTGCCCGCACTATTTCGCCTCTCAATGGTTATCACGCGTTTCTTTTCCAACATAGATTTACTTCGTTCAGGTATCGCCTGGCGTGGCCGAGGCGAATAGGGGGAATGGGGTGAAGAGGAGGAAGAGGCCCCAGCACTCAATTTGTCATCATAGACATTGCTACGTGCAAACTTGTCCTCAATGGCAGGACTGCGACCATATTTGCCGTCCATGCTTGGGGTACGCCTATACTTGTCCTGCAGCCCAGGGCTAGCGGACTGATGGACAGGGATAGGCATGGACACTGGGGTGTCAGACATCTCCTGGTCACTCAGGTTATCCTGCGTTTGAAAATGCATGAAAAAATACAATCTCACTGTAATTCTATATGGATTTCAACAAAGGGAAAAAAAAATCTTGCCTACTTATTGGTCTCATCTCAATAAAGTTCTTCTGGGTGGTTGGAGCTTTTATTGAAGTTTGAAGGTGGGGCAATTACGGGAGATGATATCATGGAGTGGAACGCGGAATTGTTGTCTATATAATATTGTTAATATGAGAGCGGGGCATCTTTTGTCTTTTTCCATTCAGGGAAGTGTTCAGGAATTTTTGTACAACTTATTTTGGGTTGGCGGAACAGTCCTTTACATAAGGCAGATTATAGACAGCAGTGGTATTTCAGAATTATCCATGGAATCCCCATGCATATTGGTTGGCTTTGTCCCTTGATTAACAAGCGAACTTTGCTTTTTATATATTAGGAAATGCTGGAGATGAAAGTGAATCAATGGGAAAGGGTCAAATAGTAAACACTAACAACATTAAAACATATCAAACGTATTAAACGTCTACATTACAGAGGAGAGGGTAAAAAAAACAAGCAAGTAGTCTACAAAAATACAAGTTACATCTGCAATGTAAAGAGGCAAATATGTCACTCTTATTAAGAAACCGTTATTAAACATAGGCAAAAATGTTTCACCAGGCAAAAATATCAGGCTTAGGACATTAACGTCAATAAATGATATCAGAGAACATGCAGGCTGACTTTTAAGGAGGACGCCTAGTACAATCCACCTCCCACTACCAGTCAGATCCAGCCAGGAAGCACACATGAACCAAAGTAACTCTCTAAATGTAACTTGCATGTCCAGTCAGCATGCCAATGCTATAACGTATAAGAGAGAGTGCGACCTGGGTGAATCTGACTAATCTCTTATCGCTTTGATGCTGCATGTATACATACACTCATGGATAGTTTTACACCTCTCTTCATATTATTGTAAATACCTGGATATGTATTTATGGATGTTCTAGCATAATTCATTGTTTATCTTCTTAATATATCTTAATATCAAATATCCATTTATCTATCTTCATCATTTACTTTGCTACATTTATAGAACTTATTATAAACCCATGTTCTTCGTTTGTTGAAGTTCTGCACAATAATCACAACGGAAATTGACACTTACACCTACAATACGTCAACTTAGGACGGAAGATGACACTTCGAATTATTTCACTGACATTAAATTTACATGAGACGCTCTTTTATAAAGATGATATTTTAAAATACCTAAAAAACATAAACGTCATGTGTTGTTATAGTTGATGTGCAGGTTGCAGATCAATAACATCACAAAAAGTAGCGAAACGTAAAAAGTTTACACTTTAATGTGCTATAACAGATTCAGTCATATTGTCAGGTCAAACTACACAGTACCACAATTATTGTATAGTCTAAATTCCACGAAGAAGAATTGCAAAGTTCGAAAGGTAGAAACAGATTGGACCTATATTGAATACATAGACCAAGTGAAGCCAATTGTTGGTAGTGAATTTTCGAGGTCTTTAGATACTTAGTCATAGTGATAGGATTGTATAAATTAGTTATAATTTCATTTCTTTTCTTATTCTGCGGAAACACAGCTTGAATGAAAGGGTTCAAGTGAGAAGTTACATCTATATGGCAGTACAGATTTATAAGCCTAAAGGTATAACCACACAATGTAGATATCATTAACTACGTTCACCTCTAATGGTCCTTTATGACGCTCAGTCGGCAATATCTAAGCACAATTTAAGTTAAGCAAGCCTATTACGGTATGTCAATGGATAGCTGCAACTACCCATACTAGCTATCACGTGTAATTTTTAGATTTTCTGACAACATTATCAGAGAGATACACATATACCGTATTCAACTTAATTAGCACCTCATTATTTAAAAAAGAAATGTATCCCATTTTATACTGATGGGCCTCCAATATTCTCGTCGTTTGCCGTCTACAATTACACCAGGTGCTTATTAGGTCCAATACAATATTCAGTTTCAAACAGCCTTTCACAATCCTGACCTTTCCTAGGTTAGTGCGTAGGTACCAACCTATCGTGTATAGATACCAGATCTACTGTCAGAGACCCAAGTGGAGATTACCCCCGTTGACCACAGAGTATAGACAAAGAGCCTTAGGTGTGAGAATGTATATGTGTGTATGTCTGCTGAGGGTTTTGATGTAGGGATAGTTTCGGTGGCACTCACCAGATGGCTGTCAGAGTCATGTCGCTTTGAGCTTTCGTCACTAAGTCTACCAGAATCCTGCAGAGAATAACCAAAATCGTCAAAGCCGGAGTAGCAGACCCCGGCCGGGCCCACAGAGCTACCATTCCTAGCAATCACTGGAGACAACTGAAACGACACCAAAAGACAAAATCCACATAGGACAAATTAGAGTAACAGTACAACACAGAAATGCAGATATTTTCTGCTGCTACAAAATTCACTCGTAGCAATTGTTAATTTCTTGAAAAAGTTGAATATGTTGTTCGTCATACTTTCTGCAAACATCAAAATTATTCGCAAAATGTATTCTCAATCAGGTCAATGCTTCGTGTAAATAATATATACAAAAATGGTTGGCTTGGCATCCATAACAGCAGAAAATATTTTGAAATCATTAAGCGAACTTAATACCAAACATGTAACAATGTAAAATGCAGTTATATTTGCAGCGACTATGAAAGTGGAATGAGAAATTGCAAACATAATAATGCAGTAGAATAAACGCAACGTAACACTTAAAGACACAGTAAACCCACCGACTGCTGCAAGGGTGTGTGTGGGTTTACTCTGCCTTTACTCAATTGAATGAAACACATACTATCATAGCTTTAGCATTCATTTACACAATAAAACAAGCCTCATAATAAGAGCACACTAATCATTGTGTTTCTACAATAGAATTAACCACAAAATTGTAAAATTCAATTAACCATAGAATACAATCACAACAGTACCATACAAAACTCCATTCTCGTTACACCGGACTTCAATAAACAAAGAATGAGGAATTGAAATGATATCGGAGATCTTGATATTGCTATGTACCGAGCACACAATGTCTTCTGTAGTCGTCCCTCTTAATAGTTTCACTTGCAAATGGGAACTTCATAATTTTCCATTAAAAATACACTAACCATTATTTACTTATATTTTGACGCACCACTTGCTATACTATATATATATCTGTTACTTCTGATTCTAAGTCTGTATCTCCGTTAGGTGCAGGCATTGTCTTGTGACCTCACATCATGAAAGATACACATGTAAGTGTCCAGTATAAGAGTAGAGTATGTTTTAGTTGGTTTAGTGTGAGCAGTATTTGTATGACAGATGAGCTGCTCGCTGTGCCTGTCTGAGCTGCTCCCTAGCGCCTTACCCGTGGTAGATCAAGGATCTCGGTGCTGCTCCCGCGCCCCGTGAAGAACGGCCTATCAAGAAATAAGGGCAAACCCAATGTCAAAACTCAAATACATAATTGTTGTTTCATTCCAAAGCTTTATATCAATACATCTACATTTGAAGACCAATATTCCTTTATTACGGTGATTTTTGAGAGGCATCTTCATTTTTACAGTCAAAATACATTTCTCTGCTCTTTTTTTCCGAATTTTGAATACATTAAGTTTGCAAATTTCGTCGTTTGATTTCATAGAATTATTAGTTTAACTATTGATACTTTACACATTCTGTACCGTCCCTGTTCGCCATGACACCATTGGAGGATCGTGTTACTTTACATGAAATGTTGTCAATAAACCTATTTAAAAATAGATATGTATACAGTTCCGGTATCCTACCATTTCTATATACACTGAAATCATCGAACCAAAAACCTACACCACACACATGTATGTATTTTCAGGTACCATACGGAAGATGTTTTACCTGAGCTTGGGTTTGGGTGTGGAGAGAACACTGATGGTGTCCACCTCAGGTCCACTGTCGCTGAGGTCCTCCAGATCGTCGAACAGATCAGCGATCTCCTGTGGGGCCGGTGCCTCGACGTCACACAGTTCCTGGTCCTGTTCTGAGTCGAGCACCTCCTCCGATACTTTAAACCGCCGCAATAAAGAGATGAATTTTTGCTTGATGTTTCTTTGCTGAAAGCGAAAAATATGTACGTGTTTTACAAATGGAGCCTTGGACGCCGACCGCCATTTGTCTTATTTTCTTTCTAGATGACCAGCTTTTTTTTTCTCAAATAGGAAAAGGATATATGAAAACAAAGTGAATGAATGGTTCGGGATGAACGGAAAATATGATTGGTGTGAAGCATTTGGCCGTGAAGGAATTATCAAATTCCTGCAATATATAAGAATTAGTTAGCAAATAAGGACTAGACAAGACTGGACAAAACAAATAATGAACAGACCAGGGCAACCTCATCATACATTATACAGTGCTTATCGGTTAAATCTTGAAAACTTTTATGCAAGTTATTCCCCAATCTTTCCCTTTTTAGTTGCCCCGTATTAAATGACCATTCATTGTTAGACTTTGAATTTTGAACTCCGTGTACAGGAAAATATAAATATACTTATAGTTGATACATAATTTGAATATGTTATACTGCATGATGAGGTTCCACTGCAAAAAATATTTGTATTTATATATAGAGATACAACCAAAACAAATAGACAGATGAAGGAGCGAGGCTTGGTGGCCATTCTATCTCTCTGAGGTGAGGATAGTTTTGTTTGGTGTGGAGCCATCATTGCCTCTTCACTGGTTGTACAGCCTGGAATTCTTGGCACACATTTGGAGATATGGATCTAAATGCTACACCTCAAATTGGCATTATCATGTACACATACGTAAGAGAAGATATCATCAGACAAAGCATGCGGAGTAAACACATGTCCATGGCTCTGACTGTATCTAGCATCAAGTGAGCTCTGATGGCCCCCAAGGCATTAAAGAGGTAGAGGGTTAATAATGTTTGAAAAAAATATGTTGAGAATTGGCGTATTGACTGAAAGAACAAAAACCTCAAGAAGACGCAGCTCCTCCATATGTAGATGGGATGCTTGGGGCCCTTCGCTCCCGTGCGGTGCGTACTCGTCTGGCGTTGACTCCTCATCCGAAGACTCAGAAACACGGAAGCGACGGAGCAGAGAAAGAAAGCGCTGCTTGAGATTGCGATGGTGCTGAAAATAATACAAGTGATGTGGTGGGTTAGTGGTTGGTGGCTTAGAGACAATAGAAGAGGAATCCATGAGAGGGTGCTAGGAACTTGCACCACACAGATGGAGGTTAAGACATAGGGGTAGGGCTGAGGCGAATGGCGTTATAGCACTGTGGGCATACACATCACCAGTTTGTGACTTTTAGCAGGCAGGGATTTGGAGTGGTCAGGTATAAATGCAGAGGCGTTTACATTATAAGCTTTTTCTATTGAGGATTCAGTATAGAATGCCTGTGTTGCACCAAGGTGATAATGTGCCTGAAAATGGCAACACATCACTAGTATACAGTGGTTAGATGCTGACTGCCCTCACTCGTGTCAGCCCTAGTCAAGCACACCTCTATCCAGTGGGGAGGGGTAAAGAAGAGTGTGGCAGTATTGGACTGCATGCAGTAGGGAACAGCTTAAGAGTAATATTAAACATGAATTGATTAGGTTAATCCTAGTTTTAGTCTATTAATAAGCACTTCTCCCGTTGATGCCTGTAAATGAACATCAGATGGATGAGGAAGAACAGTGTGCTAACTATACAGTGACCACCAGCACATAGATGGCAGTGGTCCTTATACACAACAAAGACATAAAGCATTGGGAAATCATATATACACTGACACAGTTTCAAATGGGAGAGACAGAAGTAAGCTAAAAGATCATTTGAAGGTCATTTGATACAGTAGCTGGACACATAGGATAGACAATAGTTCGTGACTGAACACAGAATTGAAGGCTACCAAAGCCGGCAACACAGAGCTTTCAATATACCCGGAAAAGACAACTGTTATTATATATACATAATTCAATGATTGAGATTTGAGTTGACTGTTACTTGTTGATATATTGTTCATAATGAGTCATTTTCGGGTTACTTTTGATAAGATATGATCATAAAAGTCACCATTATATTTATATTGTATTCATTATATGCACATTGTCTGAACTCAGAGCCACACGTACCCACTTTCCTATCAATATTTTTAGAACTAGACAGCAGGGAGGGACTCATGATAGGTTAAGTTGAAAGCTGGGGAAATCCACACGTGAAAAACTCGAGGTGAGAAGAAATTCAAAAGGCAGATTATAAAGTGGATATAAGCTCACTCATTCTTGTGTTTCTTTTAACCCCAAATAGTCATGTTGTCCGCCCCTCCCTAAAGGAAAAACACTGCATGCTAGTCATACCACCTCTGTGTCCCATGGTAAATTGATTCATGTTTGTCATGCCTTAGTCGTATGACTGCAGAAAACAGTGACCAGTCAATTAGAAATCTATTTTGTGAAATACACACACATATACTACAACACTAACTAAATCCCCTGTTGGGCACTAAGGGGGTGAGAATGCATGGTTAACACAAAAGCGTGCTCTTCAGTGGTGGACCAGGCCCCAACCCCTGAATTCCTCATCGAAGTAAGCTGCAGGTGCACAGGGAATGTCTTCTATTGAGTTGAGAACTCATGGGGGTTGACAACAAACAAAATATCCCAATTTCTTACATAAGGTGCTGAAAAAAAATATAGAAGTGAGGCCCAATAAAAAGATATTGCTACATGAAAACAGGACAACAAGAGTGCCAACAACTGTGACAACAACCTCAAGATGTTCCTCCGGTTCATGCTCAGGTTCTGTGTCTTCGGACTTATTGTCTTCGGAGATGGTGAGCTGCTCAGTCGAATCGTTAGCGGGCTGATGAAATACCTGACTTATGCGCCTGAGGAAACTACGGCGCCGCTTTAATCTAGCCCTATTCTCATGCTGAAAAGGTGACATAAATGAAAAAGAGACTGACGAATGGGGGAGGCTGGGCACAACAGGGGTTAATAACAAATGATGACGCAACACTGTGCTCTGAAGGAACAGATTGTCAGTGTTAGGGTTAAAAGATAGGTGAGATGTTAACAGACGTAGGTAAAATTAGTACCAACGATGAGTGGGTAGCTTGAGGTATATTATTTAGGATATAATCTACAATAACCTATGAATAGTGTTAATCACAAACACAACTTTAATCGTGAGGGAAGAGAACTGGTGGGAGGGGCAACAAACTATTACCAAAAAGAAATTCAGTACTTACGTACTTTAATCAAATATTCTCTATTGGAAACACTATATGATTGATACATGGAATTTGGGTTATGCATGACATACTTTATATTCAGGAATCACAAAAGTCAAAACTTGGGTTGCACAAACAGTTGATTGTTGGCACTAACCTGAGCGCTGACCCGAGACATGGTAGGTCGTAAAGGTCCCCGCGAGGACTTCCTGCCTCGTGATGACCGCTCATCTTCGGGTGCTTCACTGTCGCTTAATTCATCGTTTGACCAGTTTTCTTGGAAGTCATCTGCTTCCTCATCGTCACTCATGTCAACATCTGGAGATCGGTCTGCAAAAAAAGACGCCGGTAATCATATTTAGGCCACTAGCTATAGAAGGTGTTGATGGATATACACAAACTCACATTTGGTTTCCATGGCAACATCAGAGATGTGGTTGAAGTAAGGTGATACCATGCACAATATATCCAGCCATGTGACTTTCTTAGAAGTGTTTACCATGTTTCCCAAACAATATTCTTCGTACCACTTTGCATATATCCACATGAACTACTCACCAACTTCTCCCGGACGTAACTTGACCCGTCCGTTCTCCTCGTGGTCGACAGGTTGACTGGAGAGAGACAGCACCATTACCTGTGCCACTTTGTTGGTCCGCTCTTTGGGGTCACTGTAGAGGTTCAGCTCTCTGTCCACTGACCGCTGCAACACCTGGAACACGGGGGCCACATACTGTACAACTACTAAAGGTGCTATAGCAAGTATAGATACCCTATACAGCTTCTAAAGGTGGTTATAACAACATGTAGAGCTTCTAACGTTGGTATAGTAAGTTCACAACCTGTACAGCTTCAAAGTGTTGGAGTCGAGGATTTAGTATGTATACAGGGAGGACACAAAAATGTCTGTCCAGAATAGAACATATAATGTACCGGTAGCCTACAACTCGGCACAGATAGGGAGGTGACGACAACGATGGACTAACCTGAGCCATGTTTACTTGTCCTATGGCTAGGGTCTTGTATCCCAAAATAGTTCTGTTCTTGTATTTCTTTCGCCGTTGCAACATAACCTGCAACTTGTTGCCATCCCGCTTCAGGAAATGTGGATACTGGAACAGGAGAAAGAAGCAGGTGTTAAATAGTATTGATATAGATTAGATACTGCATCAGAACTGGAGATCACTAATACATGTATTTCAATAATTTATTTTCAATTAGTAATACTACATTAAAAGTGCTTTCAGTAACCTACTCGCCTTAATCAAAGGCTCAGTGCACTGCAGAAAGGCTGTAACGGTAGTTTTTAAAGGGATCCCTTCATCCACAGAAAGGGCCGCCAGGGTTTCAGAGAAGGAGGGAAGCTGGAGATGCAATGTTACGTAATACCACATGCCT
Source organism: Harmothoe impar (assembly GCA_947462335.1). NCBI lineage: Eukaryota > Metazoa > Annelida > Polychaeta > Phyllodocida > Polynoidae > Harmothoe > Harmothoe impar. The sequence continues at coordinate 55,997,840 of OX381704.1, forward strand.
ATCACCCCTCCTGGTGTGAAGGCCTGGAGGGCTGCCCCCAACATAGATAAGAGTCTTCAAATACCATCACACTGTCTTCTATATCAGATCTATTTGTTTTAGAATCAAAGTATGTGATGCCAACAAATATGATATAGAACACAGTGTGATGGTGATTGGAGAATCGTATCTAGTTTTGTGGGTTGCCCTCCAGGCCTTCACACCAGGAGGGGTGATAGACATGTGGTATTATGTAACATTGCATCTCCAGCTTCCCTGCTCCTCTGAAAGTCCCTAGACCTTGGCATCCCATTCTGTGGATGAAGGTATCCCTTTAAGAGAGGGTTTTGCAATGGTTTTATGTCCCGGGTGTTTGATTAGATGAAAAACTATTGAGCTTTTTCACTATTCAGACTTATGTGAAAAACAGCAGGCGGTACATCGCTAAGACTATCTACATTATCCGTGCAGACAATAAGGGGCTATACATAAGACTGCATTGATATAATACATGTACCCGGTATGTCTCCTCTCCTTGTATAAGGGGTGCTGCTTCCACTCAGAACCTCCTAATTAATTCCATTTAGCCTAGATATGGCGCCATCGTCATCACTCCCTCCCCTCCTAATGAAACTGCTTGTCTCAATAAATTAAAGACAGAATTCAATATCCGTTGTTCATTGATGGCCTACTATGTGCGGCGACCAAATTATGATATCACCACTTCGGCCTATTATAGTATTAGGGTGGTCCCTCAAGGGGCCGGTCTGACCACTGAGGACCACGGAGACTCGTTATATCATTTCACTGAGAGGAGATCGATGTCATGTCATTACGGTGAAGTAGTGAGACTACGCCCAGCTCACCCACAAGGACCATAGCACGGCCGTTTTGGCGGCAGCTGATGAATACAGATTAGTCTCAACGTGGGCAAGCAATTTCTGTAATCTCTGAAACTGGTAGTATTATTCATTGAGACTGAGAGAAATGACAGACAGGGAATCGTATCTAGTCTGCTAATATTGAATGGAATTGGTTCAGCGCTTTACCCCGTTTGCTGGTATATGTTTTTTTTTCACCATCCAATGGGGCACATGACCTTGGCTGTTAGTAACGTCTAGGGTATTACTGCATCTCCATCACCTGGAGTTAACTTGCCACTTCTCTGTTCCTGCCAACCAATAGAACTCATTTTATCGAAGACGTAGAATCAATTCAGTACACTACACATACAATGTTTGTACACTACGCTGCTACCAGTACTAGACGGCTTGTCGACTACTATAATACAGGACCTAGGATCCTAGGCCGCCATACTACAGCAGCTAAATGCTTCTTTAGTACTAGAGCACAGTACTTCATCCTTGACGCTGTGAGTAGGTGTTGTCCACGTGTTGACTGTAACTCATGCTAAGCGGACCAGGTGCAGCAGCACTATACGCTGCACACCAAGCCCACAGGCTACAATTGGCGAGCAGCTCAGCTTGTTTTCATGAATGGACCATCCACTGTACAGTAGCAGCTCCGAGCAGCTCGCTAGCCTTGGTACTCAGGTCGCGCGCCAGGTGGGGTGCAGGCGCTGACAGTTGGCGGACTACAGAGCAGCTCAGATGGCCCTCCTAACTCCACCGGGAGCAGCTCGTGCCAGCACCGACAGGCTACAGCTCAACACGATCCCACAACACTCCCAGCCCTGCACGGTGCTCAGCAAATATACCCAGCGTAAAACTGAATCCACTACATCCTCCAGTGTGCCGTTGTAGGCCATGTATGGAGGGTTCCCGAGCTTCCTCTTATTGTATATCGGTTAGGACCAACTTCTCCCCTCAGCGGCCGATCACTGTCCCTCGTTTGTTCCACTTGGGGGCTTCCTAATCTGCATTCCACCTCATGTACAGTACATGTAACGGTAGTCCCCTCCTTTAGTGCCACAAGAACTCACCACAAGATTGCTGCTGTTTCTGTGGGTTCCTACAGCCAGTCAGGCTTGCTATATTGTATGTGTAATGGGCCTACTAGTATTAGTTCCAGAGAGTGCATTACCAATACAAGCACCCAAGTTGATTTACCTACTACTGGGCAAGGAGGGATTCACGAAGGAAGAAATTGGCAGTGACCTACCAATGAAGCGGGGTAGAAATGGTCAATATAATGTCCACATCGGTTTCCAATAATAGAAGATCAATTGACTGAAGTCACAATGGCACGATATCAATTGAATTTCAGGCCAAAATAACACATATTGTATCGGACTTTACCCTGTAATGTCCATGTGGTGCGTATTGCGTAATTTACACTTCAGTAGAGATACATCGTTTGCATTCGACAGTACTAATATCTGTTACTAGTACTTTATTAAACATGCAGTGCGTCCTTAATATTTTCCCATCTAGAAGTTCGTATTATGGACTAATACAACCCTTCCTTGCATGCCTTGTGGCAGCTTTCTGGGCACCATTCTCTAATCATGACATCATTTCCATGTCTTTATAGGCACCAGTGTGACTGTACATAGACGCACAGGTACGATCTGTATACACTGACAATGTATTGTCAGAGGCATATGTTAACCCATTCCCATCACACCATCTTACTCCTACACCAATACGTCACATACAGACCACTTCATTTACCACGAGCAATGAGAGCTGTGGTGCTCTCATTCCATCCATTATTGCCCCCATGACTATCATTGTCAGCATTATCCACTGGTAACAATTGATACCTACCAGCCTAAAGCTAAGCAAGACAGCAAACGTAGCACCCAATGAGCCGCCCACAATAGGCTACACACAGGTGGGAGCGGCAAACAATGGCCACACATGGTGCCCTCATCAGTGCCATCCAATCCCAACTAATGACTGGGGAACACGACTCAATGCATCTCTTAGTGCCACACGCAAACAAGTGGATCATTCAATTTTCCGGGTGGAATATCGTCTGCTTGCAGAAGCCGATGGGCAGATGATATTTTTTCTAGGAAATCTCATCAGAAGCTCATCATGAGGGTTGTGTTAACAGTGGGGGTTATATAGATACACGAGTGTATCGTCATAGTAACAAACATATTGCCGAACTATTGTCTGACTATATAAGTGGGGCGTATGTGTAGTTGACATTGAGAACCATGGGAGTGGTAGCTCCACCAGAGCCACTGTAACCGGGGTATCGGCATATAACCTGACGGAGCAGTCTATTTCATGGGTGAGCTGCTGTACCATGTCGTTGCCTTCTCCCAATTTGAACGCATTGACATTCTCCTTCTCCGATGTACATCTATAGCATTGTACACAGAACGAACATGAAACGTTAAGAACCACCCGCACGTGGCAATGGGCATGGCTACAAAAGACTGTTGTTGAGTTACAATGCTTGTTATTCTGAATGGCATGTTACCAGTTGGCTGCAGACGACATTTCCAATTGTCCTCAAGGATAGTAACCGGACGCCGTCCTCTGGTGGAGCCATACTAAACTGTACCCCAGAATAAAGCCTCTCTACAGATATGTTGACAAGACGTGATGCTAACTGGTGCCATGCGAATCACAACATGCATTGACTGGAAGGACGTCAGATAACACACGATCTGGCCGTGATATTGTATTATTGGTTCTTTTCATACATACCTTACATTACAATCTAAACTATTCCCATGGCTTAATTCTCCCATTAGAACCATGGGAGGGTGTGGGATAAGAACAGTTTCATGGGGTCCTCAATAAGAACTAAAGGGGGCAAACACACCTGCACGCCTTTCTATCAAAATACTAAATGCATGTACATATGTTAGTGCTCATAACTGATGCTTAAAGCGTGTGCAGGATTGAGCCCCTCTTGTCCCCACCCCAATAAGCCTTTCTACACCCCTGTCACATCATTATATGTCATTATGTACAAGACCACTCTATACTATGGGTTAGTACATGTGCATGTAGGGAGGGGCAGTGTAGCTGTGTTTGTATGGGAACACATCCAGGACATGGTTGACGACTCTGTGAGAGAGCCCAGTGGTGCATGGTCTAACACAATCTGCTGGTGGGAGTGTTCCCTGTGCACCAAGACACAAACCTAGTACTAGGGCAGTAACCTAGTCTGTAATTGTGTATAGTGGGTCGTTTACTGTAACATAACCTGGTAGTCTATGTCATACAGCCTAGTGATACTAATGATAGGAATGACAAATACAAGATACGCTCGAAAGCTAAAGCAACCGATTTATCTTTCTTGTACTTAAACGCTGTAACAATTAGATAGTTTTCCACGCGTAAGCTGTAACTACACGCCGAAATACACCTATTGAGCTGTGAATCTCACTTGTAACCATTTATTAGGTTTTGGTCTACCAAGCCAGGTTTGGGACCAACCCGGTGGTAGCTGGCTTTGTGACTGGAGTAGCCCTTGATAAAATCCTAGCTGTGGGATCCGAGCATCTCCGGTCATCATGTTCCTTTGTCAGTGCGCGGCCTCAACAAACCACAAAATCCTCTCCAGACAGATGGAAAAACACAACCCCTTTTTGCAACCAAGCAGAGGGACCAAAGGAAATGAGCGGCACCTTTTTCTTCTTTAATTCCTAACGGGATAATTTAAAGAAAAAAAGTGGATAACACTTCTGATCAATGATCGTATCAAATTGTCCATTTGGTTTGCTGTGATCAATGTGCCTTGTTCATCGTAATCCATGAAGTTTCTTCCTCAGCGGCCATTCCATTATAAGACTATCCTTTCCGCATACCACTCCCATGGCTATTCGCCCATACGTCCTTCTCGTTTACCATTGTCTCATGCCCCAAGCAATGACCATTAGGGAGATAAGACCAGACAGGCTTACGCTTAAAAGGGGGAAAGGTCCTACTGGTGGAGGTGGGTCAGGGGGTGGGTCTATGATGCTCAGAGTAACGTGCGTGGCGGCCCCAGCCCTGGTCACTACGCCTCTATGACTCCCCGAACCCCTTTTGGCAGAAATCAGCCTACATGGAAATCCAATATCCATGCCCCTTACGGTGGTCCAAATGGGTATCTTGGTAATTGTTCGGTCAAAGTATCCCTGGGTTTTGTATGGCAGAAATGGCGGGCTTGAGTTTAGTTCATTTTGAGAAACTGACTCTCGTTTTCCACCATGAAAGCAATAGTTAATCTAATTTTGGAGACCTGTATTGAGAGCCAATTTATGGGTCTCGAAACAATGATCTTTTAACCATTGACATTTCAGGACCACTGGTTTTCGTCCTAGGACCTCACGTCAGCCTCCCAGGGGCTTAACACGTCTGGAAACGTCAGAAACAAGCCTTCATGACTGCAAATTCCTCCTGGTCCGACGTGACCCATCTGGCATGGGAATCTTGGTGTTGGCTCAGTCTCTGTTTCTGGGCCATGATCAACTGTCTACTGCCAGATTGTGGCAGATATGATCAAGCTGTAATGGACATGAGACCATCTCATACGACACGTCATTAGTAATGTGATATCTATCAGCTTAAGTTTATTCTGGCCCATTGTATCGGGGTCACAACGTCAACCCTGACCCCCCCCCCCCCTCTTAAAGGATGATTCAATGCCTCTTTGAATTATAGCACTTTTCATCCGAAAAGGGGCCTTTATTTGGTATTTCAGCGTTTCCCTGACAACGTTTGAAATTCCCTGAATTTTCACTGACAGTAGCAACCCTGTGTATTATGATTGCATCAGCATACCCTTCATGAATCATAGATAACCGCGCTATATTGTATGGACAGAACCTAATCACAGGAAGACTACTACAATAGTGTCTCCCCATCACCATTGGTGAGTTACAGGTGTGTAAATAAGACATATGGGTACATGCCAGATGACGGGCAGACTAGCCTGCGGCAGGTGTGAGCTATGATACACACGGGACATCCCCTGGTCAGTTTACAGCTGCCATACTGTTACGTGAGGTGCATTTCATAGATTGTATGTCACAGGATACATGATTATTATGATGTACATAAAACTGCCAGGGGCGACAGGTTATTGTCAGTTCAAGTACATTGTACATGAGGGGTCAATCACTGGCAATACTGGTTACATGGAGAGTATACTTCATGGCAATATCTCCAATTCAAGATTTAAGTCTTAATGTTAACCTGTTCCGTGATAGAGGGCAGGGTTGTTAGGATAACCAGCTTCCCTACATTATTTTTGTGTCCCCTTTCAAGAACTAATTTGAACTAATGAACGCATTCAGTTCCACTCATCTCCTGCACGAGGTCTATTAGTTTTGTAGTCCAGAAGTTGCAGTGCAACTACTCGAAATGGGCTTCCCTCGCTCTGATCCCATTGCCAGACTCTGGGAAGAGAGTCCAGCATTACCTGACTTGTCATAATACCTGACCATGGAAACATAGTTGTTTCTTCGTAAAAAATCTCTGCGTAGCACTCATACCTGGCTTATTAATTAAGTACATTGACCCCCCCCCCCTGCCTGCAACGACAGACCAACCCAACGATTGGCCAGCAGGTAACTGCTCATGTGCAGTCAGTAGTGTAGTAGGTGCGTGGTGGTCACTTACCTGTAAGGAGAAGGACAGGTCAATCTCCGTGTCCAACATGCCATTTGGAGACACCATGATCTCATTGGAGCGCAGCGTCCTTTTAGAACTCTGTGGGGGGAAAAAACACATCAAACCATCAGAAATCTGTACACTATATATTTGAACTAGACTACAACCATTTCTATCGATATCTACTATGATTGAATTAGGCATAATCTGTGACATAATCAATCAAAGGCTAATACGATGTATGTGTACATTGCTTTATGTTACATGTTACTTGTAGTGTGTTACGATACTATTCTCTTATGACAAGAGACAAACAAACACATTTACAGATACGTGCATGGTAGGATAAGCTTCTGTTCACAAATGGACTTGGGAGCACGCCAGGACAAAGTGAACATCACCAGCACTTCCTGTGCTATCTGCAGTCAGCAGGGTACCCAGTCCCTGCCTAATTATGACCGTTTAAACCACCAGTTCTGCTACTCTTTAGCCTTGGAAAGTCCTAAGGTGTGCTTCTTTTTACCAGTATGGCTTAGTAGGCGTCCATAATGTGACATGGACATGCCCAACATGGGAAATAACAGTGGCAGGGAAGGGGAGGTTGAGCTAGGGTACTGCTGAGTGCTACAGTGGAGCCGGCATTACCTGCGGTATGGGTGATGTTGGGGCGGGATGTCATGTGGATATAGTGGTGTGACTAGAGTTGAGGGCCTTAGAGGTAGCACATAGTAGTCTGACGTGTAATGGAAAATGCTATTTTGTGAGGTATGGTACAATATTCCCAAAGGCGTCTTTATTGGAGCGCGCGCGGGTGGGGCGGGGGGGGGGGGGGGCAATCATCAGCGCTCGCATGACGGTGTATATACAACCTTATCTGTGATTTCTTTTAGAAAAGAAGTACCCCTTTAGACCCCCTTTAGTTCTGATTGGGGGCCATGGTCCCCCTTCACACACTGTTCCCTAGGCTAAAGAGAAAATATGTGTTTCAGGCACCATGGTCTGAAAATTAGGGTAAGTAGGTCGGATAGTAATTTACTTTTTTTTTCCAAATGTTGAAAGTCTTAACATTGAGTTGTGGATCGCCAAACCAACTCGCGGCTCGACAGAATCACTCACCGATTCCTCCAGAGCCTAGAAATATCACAAATCTGTTGGATGTTCCGGTTAAAAAGTCAAGAAGTGCCATAACAACACAATTGCTGATTGTTTGAAAATCTTTGTACAAGGTGGCAAATAGATAAATTGACATCGAAATGATAGGCCTGATGTGAGGTCAATCATCTATTCCTGGCCACCTGTAAGACGTTAGCTGTACTACCTGTGCCAACCTGTAGGCATACCACAGGAGCCATCTGATAAACATCTCCATGTTAGTATGGGATGTATTTGTCTTATTTACTACGCAGCCGACCGCCCCCCCCCCCCACCCCTTCCACCCATCTTCCGAGGATTGGTCCTACAAGTCAACCAGCAGCTGTGAATTCTGAACTGTCCAGCTACAAAGATGTTCTCCCCACGTGGGATTTGAGCTTCCAGGAAACTATCATCAAATATTCACGATGTGGAAATGGCTGCTTTGAAGATGTTGCACTATAAACTGATGGGTGTACATCTGCCAAAAAATACAACATGGAAAGCAGTACAAATGGGACCTTAATAGTCTTATTATCATTACGTGCTACAATATTTGTTATGTACATTAGTGCCTGTGAATATGACTGCCACTAGTTTAGACACCATATATGAATACCACATGATTACAAAATTCATTAGGCCCTGTGAATATAACAACCACCAGTACAGACACCACATGAATACTACATGACTACAGCATTCATTAGGCGGCGTGCTATTAACCCCCTCTGATGTCTGGCTGCAGCCTCCTGTGAGCAGCTCAGGGACAGCACACAGGTGTGTATATATAGCTAACACCGTCCCCTACTCGACAACCCACAGGAGTACTACAGCCTCCAGTATTTACTCCCACCACCACAGGTCTCATCTCCAGCCCGCCTCGGACCCAGCGTAAACAAGCACCTGGTAAGGAAGGGGTGCCAACCTGAGCCATGTTTACAGATAAACGGGCCCGAGGAGGATTGGCAAGGGAGAGCAATGAGCAACTCAAGGGAACAAGGCCAGCACTAACTCAACCCACGTTGAAAGAGCAGACAAGCATGATGGTCTTTGATGAGCGGAGCTCTTCACACTACATACTAGGGGGATGGGAGGTGAGGGGGAAGAGCAAGACGATTCTACCTGTTGACTATGTGTACAGAGAACGTCAGTGGGAGACACATACCAAGGTTAATGGGGTCGAGTCCAAACTATACGTTGGGGACGTCAAAGTGGGTCTCTCTAAAACCTCCGGAGTCAATTACTGTTCTAGTATATAATATACTTACTATGTGAAAAGGGGAAATGCTATAGCGATATAGTATTGACATACAGTGGCAATGGGGCCGACATGATAATCTAATAGCCCTTTAGTCATTTCCTAGACATCTCATCCAGTGCATGATCAATCCACATATTGATATACCATGTGACTAATATGAAGAAGACAACTTAATAAAAAAAAAATACAACATGTTGAGTGAGTATCTGTCTGTAGCTACCTGCTGTTTGTAGTTGGTTTGTCAGCAGGAGATGTGTTTAGTTTGACATGAAACTACCCAGTGGTGGGGTAGGATGGTCCAGCTGTGCCGCCGACACCAGATAGAACAATAAATACTGAGTAGCAGCTGCGACGGGAATGCAGAGCATCGCCGAGGCAGCTTGGGGTACACTTTTATCTCTCAGGCAGGAGCTCACATCTCAAGAATCAACTTTCTAGTCAGCTGAACTACATGTAGTAGTATCAGTATTACTCTAGCCTGTGTACAGTGCCATGGGTATATAGACATGTACATATGACAATATATGAGCGGCGTAGCCTAGGTTTTTGTGTCACAGTGTGTGGCATTTACAGATTAGGTTCTGCCTCGCTGCAGTCTCAACCTCCACACGCCTACTGTGTGTTTATGTTTATATATACATTTACATGTATTTACATCCATTTGCGTTGTACACATACACAATGTATTACAGAGAAAGGGTTAAGTAGTTAACGTCAGCATTCGATGCCAGAGAGAAGACAGTCGAGAGGGTAGAAGTGGAGATGGGAGATAAAAGTATAGAGGAATAATACCCCAGATAATACCATGAGGAAAGGCAATGAGAGCACAAGGCAACGAGGGAGGCGGAAAGGGAAGCTGCACTGGAATAGCCAGAGATGAGCGAGGAAGGATAAGCGGTGAGGCAGTGAGGCAATCAGAGAGAGTCCTTGTGCAATCAGGGAGGAACATAGAGGCAATGAGGAGGACAGGCAAAAGTAGTACAAAATATAATACTAGGTACGAGCAGAGGCAGGCATGGTGAGAGGAGGAGTTGGTATGGGCTGGATGAGTGAGGGGATGGTGGTGGTGAGGGACGACGCTATGAAGGAGCATTAAATGCGATTGAATTAATAACCCTCTCACCGCCAGATTTCTCTACATGTTTGTGACATGGGATGTGACAAGAGTATCATAGGTTATATTATGGCACCAAACATGGAGGGCGTTGAATAAAACTTGAATGCTTAGTGGGTTAGATACTGGCAGTTAGAGGGTTTTAATGTGAATGAGAAACATCCTCTCACTTTTCTGTGTGTGTTCATAGACACGATATCATGAATGATAGTGCTCTTTATGATTATGTATGCGGTTTGACTGGTAATACAGTGATTATACTGTGTCTATATATACATGTAGTCAGAGCAGGCACATTAGACAGCCGTGAGTCTGCCTGGTTACAAGCTGTGCACCTCACAATGTCTTGGAAGCTGATCCTGCCGTTATCCCCTCTATCGGTGACGGTAGAACATGATTAGTGTGCGTCCCTGCCCACTATCCGTCTTCCTAATCCTATCTGGCTACGTGCCTAAAGTCGAGGCAGCACCCACCACCACCCGGCCTGTCTCTCAGTCGCCAAACCCCTCATCTAGCCCAGTTTACTGTGAAGATACATTTTTATGTTTATTACATTACCAGTAATTGGGACAGCGGATAAATAGAGACTTTAACCCAAATAGACTTTAAACCGGCTTCTCTGTCAAATACAGGTGTCGGTAATAGCTATGTAATAGGCAGGACTTGGTAATGATAAAAATCAATAGCGGCTATTAATGAGTGGTCCGCTTCGTTCCTCTCAGACATGATGTAGTAGCAGCTTATTTGAATGGCAGCGGCTATTTAAGTTACTGAAGTGGTCGCGAATGAGGCTGATCAGCACACGCCCTGCATTCTTATGAGATCTGCACTAGATTGGGTCATCGCTAGATGGTAAAAGCTGATAGAGTTTAGTCTAACAGTTCTAGCATACATGTATAATATTTGCCAAAAGTGTGTGAAAAGTGCAACACCAGTATCTCATGTCTGAGTGTAGTATCATGACAAGATGCGAATTCATTCTCAGAAAATACGTGTACGTCTATTTTGAGCATATGCTAAGGCTATTTTATTTCTCCTCCAATATGGGCTGCTTATAACTCTTCTATTAGACCCCAGCCATTAAAGACCCTCCTTGCATTTCTATCCTTAATACGGAAAGAGGTAAATGGAAAGGCAGGCGGGTGGGTAGGAGGCGGGGTCAAGTGGACACTCAGTAGCAACAAAACAAATGAGGTCTTTGGAAAAAAATAGTCGCACTTCTGGTCACGATCACCTCCAATAATAGAATGGGCGTTTGGGCACAAAGGCTGCAATGTCCACAGGAGGAGCACGTTGCCGCCATGGCCACGTTCCCAGCAGCTAAAACGTCATCTCACCACTTCATGGCCACACACCTACAAAAACACTGTCTGCAGGACAGGGGAAGAAGATGCCCTCTTTCTCTCTCTGACCACAGACTCTTTACTAGGCTCCCACGCAGTGCACTGCCAAGCTGCTCATCACAATCAAGTAGGCTGTCCCTGAGATGCTGAGAGAAGGCCAGTCAGTCCTCACTGAAAGTGCTCCTATTTGGCCCTAGTAACCGGTGGAGATTTTTTCTTAATGGATGTGAAAGTGACTTACCTGCATTTTAACGGCAAGGATGACAGACGTAAGGTCATTTTCCAAGGGCTTCAATATCAATAGCCGGGTGAGGGTCAGGCTGCATAATCTGAAAAGAGAGGGCAAATAGATAAAGATGTAATACAAATGTATAAATATCGAGAAACTTATTCCTATTCTAGCAGGACCCAATCCGGAAACTATTATCTAACGTCTCTTATAATGTAAGGATATTACAAATTTAAACAATGGATTTACAGATATCATGACCAAAGAGTCCGACTGAAATGTGTGTACCTCAAAACAACAATATGTGAGACTTTAGACTACATGTACACGATTGAGTACCATTTAAGTTACTTCAATCTAATCAACTGTGGGGCTTAATTTGTCCTCAACACCAAAGCAAAGCCGAGTAGTCTATATACTCAGTATCAACTGAATAAACTATCTGCATGGGCCAAGTGAGGGAGCAGAGTGGTCTCTATACATTTCAGACCATCATTTTGACCCACTGGCAGCTTCTCTTTTGTAACGAATTATGCTAGTTATAGTTCAATCAAGAGTAAACAAATACTGCATGTGAAATGAAATCGCCTGGTTGAGGGGTGAACTGGTTAAAATCTACATCCATAAGCCATTCTCCATGGTATAATACGGTCACTAGTCTAATACAGTCATTATTCATAATGCCGACCTAGGTCGTCACTACTGATGAGGTCCCGTTCCTCTTGGTTTTCAGTGAGTATTCTGGCTCACTACTTTTGGATCCTCGGATTCAGATACGAATATATTTATTTAAATATTCCTCAGAAAATTGGAAAGAGCACAGCTCATTTGACTATAGTATTAGCTAAACAATGTCCACTGTCACCTCACCTGCTCACCTGTCCCTGGACTCTTTATCTTGGTCTGATTGTGGCCTGGGCCCGCTACCCCACTAGCTTCCCCTTCCGTTCCTACCAGCTTCCTTCCTATCCCTATCCCAATGCTAGCAGCACGAACCTAAATTTAACACAGGTCTCGCCCAACAAGATGCCAATCAGACGCCTATTGTTTCCCTATACTTTTTATTTCGTTTTAACACTGATTAGTTGGCAGACAGGCATTGCCCATTGTCTGTGCCTTCTCGGGTCTATTGCTAGACGGCGATGCTTTATTTATACATGTATCTGAAAATAAGATGTTCCTATTGTCGACTTTCAACACGGAAGAGACCCAAGCATGAGGAATTAATCTGAATCCTACCCCCTCCCCCTCGAGGGAGGCTAACACTGGGGACTGATAAAGCCATTTAAGAGGGGATTTTGTCTCCTCTTCTTGCACCCGGATTTCCTGAGAGGATGAGGGGAAAAGCGGCTTTGGATACAATGGCGGGGTGAGAAGAGGCTCTGTTGTACAGATTGATGGCAGGACACCACTCTTCCTGCATGGGGGCACAGACTGTGGGGGCACTATACACGACACCCGCCCTCACCTACTCAGACCCCAGCTACATATCCTGCCCAGATCTAGATGTTGAGACGGACACAGCCATCTGGCAGAATTTCCAGCAGGTTTGAAAATGTGAGCGATCAAAGGAATATGAGCAAAACTATTTTAATCCATGATTCAGGGGGCGACCCCGAGCAGCAGGGTTAACATTAACAGTATCTGCTGCTTGGATATGCAAACCAGGATCTTTGGAAATATTGTCTTTTCGATTGGGGAAGTCCGGTTAGTATAAAACCTCAGTAAGATCAGTGATGGTGAGGTGGGGGTACCTACCCTTATCTAGTCATAGCATTGTTCACTATACCACACGTATTTAATATCTACATTTAACAGCATCCAAACTAATTTTGGATGTAGGTGAGAGCCTATCTTTGAGCAGACTATACATTGTAGTACAATATAAATGAGCATTCCCACACAGTATGGTTGCTGCTGTGTACTGAGAGGGCAGGATGGTACCCAGAGAAGAGGCTGACAGGGTAATAGATAAGTAGCCGCCTGGTCCCTCAGCCGTCTGCCGTGCTGAGGCTGGTCAGTGACCGTCTCCAGGGGGCCAACAGAATACCCCACCTCCAGAAGGCTATAATTAATCCAATTCAGTGGCCATTACCCCGGATTGATTGTCATTCATGAAGTGTGCTTGTGGGATATTGGACAATGTTATTGGAGGTCGACTGCTGAGGCAGACAGGTCTAGTCAGTCAGGGCGTTGAGTAATAGTATAGGGGCAGGGTGAGACAAAATAGACAAGTGGTAGCGAAGAGTAGACCATGAGGGGACTGACAAGGTGAAGAAGAGGAGAGGATAGACTAATTGGTATTCCTCTTTGAAGGAGATAATAGTCTAAGTCAATTGATATTTGTAGGAAAACTGGGAGGCTTTTCCGGGGGCCACATTGCCAGCCTATTCAAATGTACATGAAGCAGTTTCAAGCACATACACATGACGATCTAAAGGCATTGGTGATGCTATCCAGCTAGTTGAGTAAAACCTGAGTGGTAGAGGGAAGTTGACGGAAGTCTGTGTATACATGATCCTGCTAATTCTCTTGGCCATCACCAGAGGTCAGTGCCGTGTAATGAAGATGCACGCCCCGCGGCAGGAAGTGAGCATCCTACCGCCAACTTCCGCCCTAATGGTGTGTCCGGGGAGCGGAGGGCCAATCAACTGTCATTACACATATAAACTAGATGCACCAAAGTAATCCAATTCGTCCACTTTGACCAGAACAAGGGTAAATCTGTATAGATCAGCGGATGGTAAATCAGGGACAACTAAACTTGTATTGCCTGTGTGTGTGCCTTGCCTTGAGGCGAAACTGCCATTGAATATGCAATATCTCATGGCAGTGTGGCCGAAAACTTGCCAATGACAAGGTGGCCTGTGTCACATCTTTCACAGGTTATGTACCCTCTACACAGGCCACATCACTGAAATTTGATGCTATATGCATCAGTATGTGCCAATATAAATGTAAATGATTTTCAATAGTTTACAAATTTGATTGACATGTGTAATTTGATTGAATAATGTTTACATGGCCATAACTCTGCTTCTGATAGGAGTATCTAAAAAATCACTTCACTGCTGGAAAGCTGAGATGATGGCCGGCAATTGTAATTGGTGTCTACTGGCGGCCTCATATCGGCCATTATGGCAGTCTTGCATACTTGAGCCCATATTTATGAAACAAACAGAAAACCTACGGGTTCTGTATAATCAGTATAGTCGTTCTACTAGATGCTTAAGTAAAAGAAGGTATTGCTATAAGAGTAGGTAGTGTATACATTAGAGCCCGTGAAGTGCAATGTTGCTATCCTAAACTGGGCGACTGGGTGGGTGAAAGGATGACGGAGTGGGAGATGTGGTGTTGGAGCTGCATGTGGCTTCCCTGGCAATACGAAGCCACATAACGAGACATCAGATTGAGGGACAGTGTCGACGGTGGACAGCCTCCAGCCATTTGTTTTGTTTCAACTTGGTCACCTCATTTTCATGATTTTAAATGGACCTTTATTTAGTACTATTCTTTTACATGCAGTACTAGCTTACATTCAAGTACTAATAGCTTACATCCAACCTAATGTTAAGCACCTTCACCTCATAATATGTATGTGTGCCCTTCACAATGCCGCTGTTATGCTAAGATATCAACTGCAGAATAATGGGAGGTGGGGATACATTGTAAAGGATAAAGGTTATCAATACGGTATTTCATTTGATCTTAGAAGTTGAGACACGCTATGGTCGATATTTCGGCAGTCTAACTACATGTACATGTACTATACTATATTCAACCAAAATGTAAAAGACCCTGTGTTATTGCCATTAAGAATACCCTATATCCATATACTACTACCCTGCTGACAAAAACGCAGGCATGTTTGCCTACATATCTCCTTTATAGTATTAGTAGTCAACTTTAATAAGCACGGCATCCATTTACAGGTATTAGTATCATGTATGCACACTTATTAGCTTAGCTATATGATCCCGTCTGTATGAGTGAAAGGTTTAATGTGGATCTGACCTATAACATATACTGAATGCGTTGTCACAAGTGTTAAATGGGTAAACCACCATTCACCCTATACATTGCTCACCTATAGAACCCTGCTCTGGTTCCAATATTGATCTCTCGTCTTAGGCCTCACACCATTTCCCACCTGCTCTAAGCAATTTCCATCTATCCCTGTCAGCTTGCACTGCCGCGTTTACCACCTCCTTTCATTTGAAATCGATCAACATAAATAATTAACTGTGGGGGTTATTGATGTGATGGGGTAATTACCTACATGCTATCCTATTACTATAGGGATTTCAAGGACACCTGATCTGGAGGTAAGTGGTTTTGTAACCGACAGTGTTATACCACTCTATAGCTTCTTGTTCTAAGGTCGAAAGAAGGTATCTATCTATTTTCTCTTCATCAATAAGGCAATGATAAAACTGACACTGTTAAACATGTGTTATGCATGATTACACATGGACCGTTCTATCTATACCATGCAACATACATCCATAGTATATATTGATTGTCCCGATTACAAGACACGGCGATTTACTAGCCGGGGCTGCATTGGTCTGTCATGACGACAAATGTCACCTTTCAACGACATGCCACCCTTAAAGGGTTAAAAGCCTTAAGCAATGCCAGAAGGTCCTGGAGGGGACTCGGCACAGAAAGGAACATGGCAGCACTCAAACCGCCACGTCACTTCTCCATCCCGGAACCGGAACTCGCTGTAGTCGTCATCGGAGTGGATTGGGTTGCCATGGTGACTGATGCTGCCCTGAGGTTGACATTGTCGTCATATCACCCCTATCGACAGGGGTTACTACATACATGCATACATCCTTTTGGGACGGTGAAAAATATCTTTGACATGGTGACATTTCTTGAATATCTTCATCAGTATCCAACATATTGCTTACCGCCTTGCATTGCCATTCAAGTAATGGCCATTTTGTGTTTGGTGCTCTGAGACAATATTGTCAGTATACAACCACCGAGGACAACCGTACCTGAATAGCATGCACTACCAGGATTGCTGCCGACATACTATACTTTCCATATACTTCTTACTGGTCGTTCACTCTCTACAGAAGTGTATGATATGTACATGTACACAGTGTATGACATGATTATTATGTATATCTACACCAAGCTCTCTTGGCAATAGTTGGGAACGATCAGAGCAGTGTGCTAACATCTCTCCCACCCTCACATAAAATTCAGCCATCACATCTAACTGCCGACAGGGGATGTCGACTGATCATATATATGACGCAGGTAGAAGCTGGCCCATCTGTAGTACTCAGCGTGTTGGTAAACTGTAGCATTCAGGCAGTATCCATATGTTAATTGTGCCTATATGGTTTCGCCGCACATAACATGCACTTACTGGGAATCATTATAATTATGTCACTGTGAGACATGTTACACACAGTGCTGATTGATTGGGGGTATTGCGGTTATCAACGGACTGCCTCGCGGTATACAATAGGCGTAAGGCTGAGAACTATATTATATAGTTAGACATTATTATTCAGCTCAGTTTTTTAAATTTCATGTTACTATTGTTGAAACCATGTGGATAAATCTAAAACAAAATACATGATCATCTTTCCTGTAAGTTCTCTCATTCCCCACGACATTAAAGTTATAAAGGATAAAGGACAACTCGGGATGAAATCGTGATTTCATTAGAAAGGGTAGTCCTGTGCTTTAACTGTGCTGGTGTCTCTTTCAAAGACCGTAACTCTGTGGACTTTTGCGACTTCAGCATATATGTCAAGTAAGCTCCTTCGTGGGCACTTTGTAGACGCCGTTGGAGTCCTATTGGTAAGGCATCTAAGGTCTCAGGAATGCCTCCCCGCTGAGTTATGGGCAATATAGACATGGATATCGTGTACAGTAGTTCCAGACACCCTCTGTACATACCAAATACCAGAACACGGCCAAACCAATAGACAATATACCCTTACAATTACTCTCCGAGAAACAAGGTCATTTTTTGTCTTTAGTGCCAGTGCCTCACGCCGGAATGCTACTGTCTTATATCGAGAAACATTCTATGAATGCATCTTATATTCTAGCTATGAAGATTTCGCTTCATCAAACCAAATTGGCAAGTATATCAGAGCTGACTATATCATCTTAACGTTTCATTTTCTAGACATCATCAACAACAACGTAATGAGTTCAATAGTAGACTGCCTCTTTCTCAACATGAAGATTATCTCTGATATTGAGCCAGGTCGAGTTACTGACCAGGTATCGCATACTCTACTGTAAAAAGCCTTTCTCATTAACCACAAAGGTCAGGACAGAAACTCAAGTAGACCATTCATACCCTCTCAGTCTGTGATCAAAGAACAGCAACCCCTGAGAGAGGCCTGAGTGGTAACACCCATCACTCATGGCCATGGCCGCTCAGTGGCTTCATGTAGCATCTACTCACTGCTAAAGTAGGTAGAGGCTTTTACACTGGGAGCAGCTCACCTGCAGCCCTCCCCACCTGAGCCGCTCTTCCCATCCCGCAGTGTATCTGCATATAAATAAATAAGTCATCGGCTGCTTCCCCATACTAACCAGCCGTCTGGCCTTACTGACAACCTCGTGAATGCTGCCTTCTTCCATCAAACCATGGAGGATAAGACTAAGGGGAATACCATTATGTGACAAATGTTTAGAGCAACACTCAATCGCATGTGTCCGTGTGATCTCTATGCAGATACATGTTTGGACTCGTTCTGTCTGGAATCCAATCACTTTATTAAAGTAAAGGGTTTCAGTTGTGTTGGGAGCAGGGGAGGGACCGTATTCTGACCACCGGCTGTCTGGGGGACCGACCACACGCGGACAAACAGGGAGGCAGCCACCATAGCCACCCTTCAGGGAGTGGTCATTTTTAACAACGGGGGGGGGGGGGGATTTCTTTCATTTTTAGCGAAAAAGTATGCGCATTGCTATAGTTTAAGGGGGTCGGTCGCACTCGATTTAAACCCGGGAGGTGGGGGGCAGAAAAAATGTCCAACCCTCTCATTGGGGGTGGGGGTAAAGATTTAACTCACTTGCAAGAAAAATCCACCGCCCCAACCCCCCTCGGTTGTTGAAAAATGACCACTCCCTTAGCCAACAAGTAGGCCGCCCTGGAGGAGCAAGTCTCCTCCCGGGGTCTCGTGTTGGGCAAAGGATGCTGGTCCTTCACTCAGTCACCCAAAAAGGAGCTCGGTGAGGGTAAGCACACACGCCGCACAGGCAGAAGCCGGAAAGCCCCCTGCTGAATCTGCAGTAATCCCGCGAGCTTTTGTTTCTGATTCCCGCTGCTTTTTCTGGTGTCATTTATTCCCATGCATTAAATCCTCGGAGATGTCTGCCCACGAAGGACACACACACACACACACAAGGATCCCGCCCCCATGTCTCGCTTCATATGCATCTACAAATGTCTACCGTCTTTTAAATTCAACTATTTACAGTGTAGTGGCTGCAATGCATGAGATGAGAGCCAATAAAGCCATATAAGCCCGGGGAAGGCACATGTAACAACCATCCCTAAAAGCCAACAGCGAGCACTGGAAAGCGAGAATAAGAATTCAATTCAAATTTGAAGACTGATGGAATCAATATTCTACTTCATGATAGCCGTCCACTCCCTCGAAGGCGGAGAATCCAATGAGCTTTTTAATCAATTGACTGGGAACTCATTACGTCGAGCCTTACGGAGCACATGACTGTGACAGCAGAGGAAATGCTTCCTGGGTCCTCTCATCATTGAAGGGCATGTAGACATTTTAGAATGGTTTCAGTAGTCACAGGTAGTGGCCATGACAGATGGGAACTGTGTACCACGCCCACGGGTAGGGTAGTGGGGGTGCATTGGAGGTCCCTATAGTCACAAATCAGACGGCCGAGCTGCTCTACTCACTATAACTCTTAAATGTTGCTGTCGGCTCCAGTATATCTTCATTATTTTAACTACTTCTACTCGTTCATTAAAAGGATTTTAGATATTGGACATAAATATGCTGAATATATATGGCTGTGTGATCACCAGGTCACAATGTTGCTTTTATGTCGGATACTATGCTAGGATGATTTCTGTGTTTTTATGTTGTTTTTTGGTGTGACGGTCTGACTGGTGGCTATATAGACAGGGGTGTGATAGGCCTTGTGCGGTCCGATAGGCCCTGTGGGAGGGTCCAGTCACAAACCATGAGCAGACTGTTGATGTTGCCGGTAACCAGGGACAATCAACCATATCAGCGTTCCCACAGAACCTGAATCTACTCACTGTATTTAGTACTGCTACATACACGGCCATTTCGGCCCCACCCCATCATAAATACATGGTTTTCTACAGCACAAACAGGGACAGTCTTATTCGGGGCAGGATGACCCATGGGTGCCCGTGCTACTGCACTGTTGACATGACTTGTCCGTGCGTTTTATCAATGAAGCCTATTTGTGATCTATTTGTTGTTGTGTAATTGTTTTGCTACTTTAAGCAATGCCTCAGTTGATCAGAGAGCTATGTTACGGAGTTTATGAGGGGCTGTTTCACTGTAGCTTTGGAAACATATCTTCACTGGTTGTTAGTGGGAGGCTATATATAGGCTCTAAATTTAGGGCTCCCATACTTTCCCAACGCTCCTGGTTGTGCTTAATTATCCCAAACCTAGAACTGATGGAATTGACCAGGTCTTACACACGGTCATCGCATATTAACTCTTCTTTACAGATGAAGCAGTAAGTTCTCACATAGAGCCAACTCAGCCCAAACACTCTCACTATCCAGCACGGAGGATCTTACTGTTTACAGATGGCTGGGGTATGCCTATACTGCATGAGTATCGATTTATAGTTGCTCGAGGTACTCAGATGGTAAATACATTTCGGTTATGTGATGAAAATGGCTCAGATCAATAATACACGTCTGGTCTGTGCTTTTAACTAAGTGCCAGGTCTGAAGTAATTGTCATGGTCGGGAAAAAAGAGAGGGAAACATCTTTATGGGCAGGAAACGACAGGGTAACTCTGACTTTAATTCTTACTTTAAAATCAATACATTAAATATTGCCATGGGCAGGTAAATTAATGCCGGCTACATGTCCAAAGTCTGGTCAGCCACCATGTGGAGTGGCTGCAATCAGCACTCCAGCTAACCCTGCCCGGCGGGCTGACATCCGCCCCCTCAGCACACAGAGAGCTCTAGTGATGCCCTTTGTAGGACGGGATGTAGCAATGTCGTCTGCCACAAGTACGGCCTTCCTGCCACACGACCACAACACACTGCAGCCACAACGTCAGGTTTCATAACCTGGTCAAATGATACATTACATACACCCTACCTATAACCATCACACCCGACTGCATTGCTTCAATGTTTTAGCTGCAGCACCGGCGAGTTACTCGTCGTAGCGGCATGCATGCATCACATGTGCCTCTACATGGGTAAAAATCGACACGGGCGACATGGCCGTTTTAAAAATCGACACGGGCAACACGGCCCTTTTGAAAATCGATGGACATTATAGATTGACTAGAAAGTATAGCTATGTATGGAATAAAAATCGACACAGTGACACAGCCCTTTTGCTTAAATCCGACATGGCGACACGGCCAAAATTCTTGATACCCATGTAGAGGCACTCACATGCCAGCAAAAGGGCATAGTACATAAAAGCACGAGCCAGCTCTTGAAAGGTTCACAAGTCTAGATCCCTACATCGCATCAAACGTAATATTAGAAGCTTGTCATGTACATCTACCTAATACCAGGACAAATGTTGTCCTAGCTAACAAATACATTATGTGTAAATAGACATACAGAGGTAACTCTACAGAAATCATAGCCGATCCCCTTTAATTCATCATACAATTAAATTCACATCCAATGAAGAACCACATGCAGCCTTCAGGACGTCTAAATGAAATTAGTCCTAACTGTTATACCGGGATAAATATACGGCTTACAATAACGATAATTTCCATTAGTGTTCTTTCACATTTGTGACAATTGACAGCCCTATATAGGAATATTAACGCTCTGTATTGTCAATTACACACCACGATTAGTGATGGGAAGCAAGGCAATAATGACCTTTGATGAATGTCTCATTACACAGTTACTCCAACCAGGACAGTTTTATTTATTTCTAATTTTCACACTAATGCCAAGTGATCTAGGCTGATTTGGAGAAGGAAGTAATTTGTCTAAAGGACCAAGGCACACAGGGAAAGGTTCTGGTAGAGGACTGCCGTGGATACAAGCCTGCGAGGCACACACAGTCAAGGCCTTACTCTTCCCAGGTTTGGCATTAAATAATCAAACTAATTAAAGTTCGCGTTCACTTCTTGGGTTTTCTACTAATTGGTCCACGTGGTAGCGTACAGTGGTGGCTGTGTTACAATGGGTCCACAGCCCAAGCACTACTAACAATCATTCTTTATCCACAATGGGTCTAACATGTCCACTGGTAGCAACTTATAGTACCAAGAAAACCATTGGCTGAGAGATGTCGTTGGGGCACATAAGGAGGTCAGTCTATGGGGTGTTGTATAGCTGTATCCCCTGCACGGCCTGGGGTAGAGATGAGGACATACTAAGTGCAGTGGGATGCCACAGGACTCACAGGATGGGTCTAAACACAGGCAACCTCTATGGCGTGCCCATAGGGAGCACCATGGCTATTCCGTACTGCGGCCGTACTTAAGTATAATTGCCAGTGTAGATGGCCTGCCTGAAAGGCATGACCTTTTAACTCTAGTATGATCCTGACACACCACTGACATCTTGATTAAACCCATTTGAAGGAGGATGAGGAGCAGCTCCCATCCCTGTTCTGTGGTGGGGGATAACAGCACAAGAGCTGCTCAGGCACCTCTGAGATGTTGTCATGTCACAAGGTGATGTGATTATGGTAGTTTGTGTCGTGGACTGCTCCAACCATCGTTTTAAGTGCTTAAATGTAAAACAGTGACTCTGGCTGTTATAACAATGGTAATTGAAGTGATCTCTTTACTGCGTCCTAATGGGATATCCAGCCTATCTCTTTAGCGGCAATCAAAATACTATCTTATTCTAGTGTTTCCATGAAATTGGGGCTTTAAGTAGCAGAATTTAAGTGTTTATGTGGTATTGCCTGCTATTATAAGTGAAATCCAACCCTTGTACGAAGGCACTTGGTGTATGATTTAAACGAGCACTTTACAAGGATGCCATATACAACGGTACCTTTTCATATACTACTTCATATGGGAGAACAATCGTAATGGCCCTAAGTTGGTAACCCTACAGTAACAATCCGAGTGGGGCCGGGACAGGTACTCCCTACTGAAACCTTTATATATGGTGGGTGGGGGATAACCCCTTCACAAGTCAATGTAATTGTGTAGAATATATTGGCTTACAGGGTGGAAGGGGTTTTAACTTTATTAGACGTTTAATGAAATAGGATAACTACAAATCTGTGTATAGGGTTCTGATCATTGATGGCAATAGCAACAATTGCAGTTTCATAGGATTCCCAGGGCTCAGTAGCCATGAGAACACTAAAGCTCAGGTTCTCCACAATAACTGTTTGCAGGCTGGTAACAAGACCCCAGAACGTGCTGACCATGTTAAGGCCACAGAGTGTGGTAGTGTCTCATGCGCTGCCAAATGTTGGGCAAGCTCGACTCGGCCAATAGACAAATGGCCAGCCACTGGCTTGCCATGAAAGGCATCTGGCATGATATGAGCCATTACGGGCTGCTCCAATCCAAATGACAGAAGCAACTTCAAGAGGAGTAGCTCTCTCTCATCCGCACCTACAGACGTGCACCGACTATACACCTGGTCCTGCCGCTAGTGTGTACCCATGACTACCGGGTGAGTAGCTCCCTGTCAGACCTACAGCCTGGGTACCAGACGTGTACCGACTATACACCTGGTCCTGCCGCTAGTGTGTACCCATGACTACCGGGTGAGTAGCTCCCTGTCAGACCTACAGGGTACCAGACGTGTACCGACTGTACACCTGGTCCTGCCGCTAGTGTGTACCCATGACTACCGGGTGAGCAGCTCCCTGTCAGACCTACAGGGTACCAGACGTGCACCGACTGTACACCTGGTCCTGCCGCTAGTGTGTACCCATGACTACCGGGTGAGTAGCTCCCTGTCAGACCTACAGGGTACCAGACGTGTACCGACTGTACACCTGGTCCTGCCGCTAGTGTGTACCCATGACTACCGGGTGAGTAGCTCCCTGTCAGACCTACAGGGTACCAGACGTGTACCGACTGTACACCTGGTCCTGCCGCTAGTGTGTACCCATGACTACCTGGTGAGCAGCTCCCTGTCAGGCCTACAGGGTACCAGACGTGTACCGACTGTACACCTGGTCCTGCCGCTAGTGTGTACCCATGACTACCGGGTGAGCAGCTCCCTGTCAGACCTACAGGGTACCAGACGTGCACCGACTGTACACCTGGTCCTGCCGCTAGTATTTAGGGTCATGGTTGAAGCTATTGAGAGGGGACAATGGTTGGATTACAAAACACATCTCCAAATGTACTCTTTATTAGCCATCAATGGATACATTCTATATGAAATGCAACCGAACATCTACTTCAAGGGAGAAGAAGAGGCATAGGCGGGAGAGACTTAGTGTATGGGGTGGGCGTGCCCAGAACCCTCTAACCTTGCCCTTCATCATGTACAGACCCCGACCCTTAGCTGCCTCTAACCTTAGTGGGTGTGTACGGCCAGACTGGCGCCCAGGAGCGGCCGTGTGCCGGTCAGGACACATGCTGCTGCAGGTAGAGAGGAGGCCGGCCTCTAAGTGCCGCCCGACACGTGAGGCTGCACTCAAATCAGCCCATTCCCGTGTCTGGTGCCCAACGTCCACCACTGCCGCCCTTCAGCCATGTACTGCACTGCCCTTGCCATAGCAACACAACCGTATACTTTACCCTACCAGAGCATACCAATAGGATTCTTATACCGCACCTTAGATATGCCCCCCTCCCCCAGCCATAGTACCAAAACAGTATTGTGTAATCTACCAGATTATATCGACAGTGCACCTTTTGTGTACCTTGGAAGAACACCACAGCCGTGTCATTTTTAAATGTGTTTTATTTGGGTAAATAAAACAATTAAAAAGTAATGCATTAATTTAATGCGGATATACTTCTTTTCTCCCCCCCCCTTTTTTTCCCCTTGAAGGCTTTCCTAACAACGGAATTATTTACCTGATCACACCAATGAGTGCTTCTTTACCCTGGCAATTACATCGCGGCATCCTTTGAGTTTAATGATTATTTTTGTGTACCTTGCCAAAACACCACAACAGTGTCCTTTACCCTGTCAGAACACCACACGACTATTACCAAACTTACCAGGTAAGCAGGATACTCGGTGCAGGCTATCAGACAGTGGCGGAGCATAGCTGGTCAATATGTGCTTTGTCAATGGCAGCCATTGGTCAGCTCCATTTTCTGATTGGTCACAAAACTAAAACCAAAAATAACCTGGGTCTTATTACAATTGTTCTCTCAAGGCTGTTACCAATGCAGTGCGCTGCATTCTAGACAAAGTGGGTGATGTCGGACAAGATGGCAGGTATTCAGTCCCTCTTTAGGACTTTCAACTGTCTAGTGTCGCCCTGACTAGCATTAATAGACCCACATATCATAAATCAAACAGGATGGTGTCCTTCTCACCCACCCTACAAGACACACCCATTACCCAATCAATAACAGCATTATGGCTTGTTACTGGGTGGGGCACAACCCCCGGCCACTGGCAGGGCACCTAAGGACTGCCCCCTCATTAACCCTGCCACAAGCATGGGTTGACTTTAATAGGTTGTGCCTTAACCCTGCCACCCCATGGGCTGACATTAAACAGCTAGTGCCTTAACCCTGCCACCGCATGGGCTGACTTTAAACAGCTGGTGCCTGAACCCTGCCACCGCATGGGCTGACTTGAAACAGCTGGTGCCTGAACCCTGCTACCACATGGGCTGACTTTAAACAGCTGGTGCCTTAACCCTGCCACCCCATGGGCTGACTTTAAACAGCTAGTGCCTTAACCCTGCCACCGCATGGGCTGACTTTAATAGGTCATTCAAGCAGTGCTTCTGCAGTCTCCAGGTACAGTTCATGTATAGCCTAACAACGACCTGTCCAGAACTTTTGTTACTGGAACTGACAGAGTGTGAGACTAAGTAAGGATCTGAGTTTTGGGGTGAGAACATATACATAACATCAAGGAATATGAGTAGATACTATATGCTGAATGATGAAACAATTAAATATACAGCAGTCCAACATTATAGCACTCCAATGCACTATATGGATATATATCTAAAACTGGACATCGACATCCATGTAACAGAATCCTTCCAACAGAAATCTATATTTAGTAGAAGTAGAAATCCATGAATATCTATATGAAGGAGAACACCATGTTCATGCCTATGAATATGTCTGTGTGTATATTCATTTAAAAATTCAAGATTGCAACCATTCATTGAATGCCACCATGCTTTCAATGTAATCTCGAATTGCAGTTGCAGTAATTTGATACTATTAAAAAAAAATCTATTCCATTTTTTTTTCATGAACAGTTGGCATCCCATAGATTCAAGATGGCTATCACTCATTGAATGTCCCGATGCTTGAAATGCAATCTTGACTTGTAGTTGCATTAATTTGATACTATCAAAAAAACAAATCCTATTTGATTTTTCCTTCATTCAACCCATTCAAGATGGCTACCATTTACTAAATGCCACAATGCTTTCAGTGCAATGAAGAATTATAGTTGCATTAATTTGTATAATTCATATAAGAAAATTTCTATTTGATACCTTTTTCAAACACAGTTGGCACCCCATAGGTTTAGGATGGCCACCATTCATTGAATGCCACAATGCTTTAAATGCAATCTTGAAATGTAGTTGCATAAATTTTATACTGTTAAAAAATCCAATTTAGTTGTTTTTTTCATGAAGAGTTGGCACCCCATAGGTTCAAGATGGCCACCAGTCATTTAATGCCATAATGCTTAAATGCAATCTTGAATTGCAGTTGCATTAACTTGATTCTTTAAAAAAATGCTTTCTTTTCTTTCTTTCATGAACAGTTGGCACCCCATACATTCAAGGTGGCTACCAGTCATTGCATGCCACAATGCTTTAAGTGCAATCACAAATTGTAGTTGCATTAATCTGATACTAATAAAAAACTAATTCTATTCTTTTTTTTTAATTCATGAACAGTTGGCACCCCATATATTTAAGATGACTACCATTCATTTAAGATGCTTAAAATGCAATCTCGAATTGTAGTTGCATCAATTTAATGCTAATAAAAAACAAATTCTTATAGATTTTTCTTTCATGAATAGTTGGCACCCCATAAGGTGGCTACTATTCATATTAATGCAAATACAATGCTTTAAGTGCTATTACGAATTGTAGTTGCATTAATCTGATACTAAAAAAAAAAAAATATTCTATTTGATTTTTCTTTCATGAACAGTTGGCACCCCATAAATTTAAAATGCACCCAGCACCCAGGTCAACAGCTATATACGGACACATGAACCTCCCCTGCCTGTTCTCCTTCAATGCAGAGTGAAGTGGGTGGGAGGGGGTGACCATCAACAGTGCATAAACACTTTGATTGGATGACAATGCAGTTTTTATATTACAACCCTAAATTTGTGCAACGAAAATCATCAAGAAATACTAAGTATTTTTTCCAAAGAATAGCTTTTCTAGAATGGCTCGATACTCAGAAATCCTACTGCGAATAAAAAAAAATCAAATTCTGATTCTAAACACCTGAAAAGTGAGAAATGCTGGCGTTCACGGTTTATGTAGGAAATGTACTAAAAACACCAAAAATATGCAACAAAACCCTAATTTTCTCAAAAAGTGTTCAGTAGGATTTTTTCTAACTGAGGTTCCAGTGTTTTCTACCCTCATATTACCCATTGGCATAGAGAATATATTGGCACCTAGTCAGGATTTTGCCCTAGAAGCAATCTGTGAGGCAAAAAACAGCCAAAATGAGCCACTGGTCTGAAGTATAAAACTGGGCATCGATCACTATAGAGCTACAAAGAGAGAGAATCGATGTCCAGTAATTAAGGGCTTAGTACACTAGTGCATTAGATAGTATCTGCAATCGCTTACACATGATACCATAATTATTTTCTATAACAGCATGTCTACCAGGAACGGCGTGTGTAGTAATGCAACATACTATCCATGCGACCTGTATATTAGCTCACAATAAGTCAGGCACCACCCGCTGGTTCTACCCTTCATTCCTACCTCCTCCTGCACGGCAGCAGGCTCCTCCAGTAGCAGTGCCAGGGCTGTGTCACGTACCTCATGTTGGTGCTTACCTTATTATTGGGGGGTTGGCGGGCCCGACTGACAAAGGAGAGTAATCAGAAGCTTATCTAACCTGAGTTTATTGATGGTGTGGCCTGTGCATGCTCATCCATCACCCAACCCCCTCCATCCACCTGTCCCCACTGTACCAACCTGATCTCCTCCTCCATGCCACGCCCTTAAACCCACCGTAAAGCCCACCCACTCCCAGTGTCACTTCAACCCCAAGACAAGTAAATTTGAATAGGCTGCTACAGTATTCACCACTGTCAGATTGAATCATGTTTGCAGCCATCTTTAATTTCGCTAGTTTGTAGATTTACAATCATATAAATAATCTGGGCCTGATACTGGATCCAGCTGGATTATATTGCTCTACAGTTCTTGCCTATACTGTAGCTCCCCAACATTGTGCTCCTATTCCAATGCCTTCCACCTTGTCACACTGTCCCATTCTCTCCTCTTGAACCAGGCATTGCTTCATTCTACACCACACACCCCAGCCTCCCTGCTTAGCCCCTTTGTACCATCTACATCGCTCACTGCCCCAACCAGCGCTGCAGCAAGAGCCCCCACATGCAATATACCCGACCCCCACTGCGGCAGTACCCAGCCCCGACGCACGCTATGCCAAAAAGATGACGAAGTGTCTCTGCGACCCCAGGACGACACCACCTTACCAACGCCGTCTCTGTCACCATGGCAACCCGCGCAGCAGCGTCAGGACCCGCGGCACACGGCAGCACTGGCGGCGTAGGTAGCGGCCGTAGTTAATGCAGCGACTAGGTAGGCCTTACTGTAACCTGCAGCAGGTAGTCCTGTGTTAAACCTCACACCCTTTACCCTCTACAGTTAAATAGCCACTCCTGGCCTTATGTCCATCCCTACTTATATATATAGCAGGGGTAATTATTGAAATGGGTAGACTAAATGATAAACTTAGACTTTCTGTAATGTGGAAGGTCTTAATACTCATACCGATTGTAGTTATAATCTTTGTATGGCGGATGTATGGGGTTAACTACTCAGTCCTTGCAGTCGGTGATTGCTCTCGGGAACTCCCTTCTACAATTGCCAATGGCCTCAAATATTCAATTGGCAATTCATCTTCTTTCTTTATATCCTGATGTTTTCATTTATCACACCAATAAAGACAAGAGAGCGGATACCCTTTAATACGGTTGACAATCATACAGGTAACATCCAGAATCCCTTTCCAATCCCTTTTACTGTACCCTATCTCCAGGAGCCCATAACACAGTACCAGCCCCTTCCTAGTATCTCCTGCAACGGTAATGCTCAACACCGCCGCCACTCCACACAGGAGTCAGAACCCCAAATCCACTGCACGTCGCTTCAAATCCCCTGTCATGTAATTTGTGTTGAGCCTGGCCTAGGCCAAACAATGATGGATGGGTGGTCGGAAGGAAAGGAATAACTCCACGGCTTGAACGTGAGTCTGCTCACCCTCTACCTACCCTTGTCTAGACCGTGGGTATACTTTTCCACTTAAAGAACCTATTACTATAGTAAAGGCTAGCAGAAGGACAGAAATTTATAGCTATCCCATCCAGTTCAAATAGCGGTAGACGGATTTGTAAAGAAGAAATGTTATACATTTACCATTTTAAATCCCAATGAAAGTACATATATCTTCAACCAAAGGTTCCCTACTGGGCAATGTACAATGGTGGCAAGGCAGAACCACTTCCCGGCCACGTGATGATGAATGAGTCCCACCAATGTGCTCTGATGTCGTCTGCTGTGTTTAGCACTATTCCTGCCAAAACCTGTTCTACGCAGTATGTCCTGACGTCAGATTTGCCTATCATGCTTTCATCTTAACCTTACCCCTATCAACACAGTATTTATAACCTACAGTTATAGTTGTATCCGTCTTACTCTCACAGACAGCTTTTTGATACCTTTTGTGTATGGAGGGTTACAATAAGGGGATTAGCAACTACACTGTACATGATTCATCCCCTAATGTAACGCTATGTGGATACGAATAAAGTGTGCTTGTTTTATGTGAAAACAGGCATGCATCCATAAAAGGATGAAAGAGACCGGATGTGACATTTCTACTAGACCTTTGCTACACGGGGGTTAAATGGCCTGGATTTGTGGGGTCCTCTCATGCCCATTTTCATACCTGGCGGTTGTCAAATCTGTTACGAAAGAAGAAACTCACGATGCCCATCCTTATACAGGGCCATGTCCCTGACCTATCAAAGCGAATACACGACTGCTATATTCTATCCATATAACTCTTGTCTTGAATACATAGAATTCCTTGTAATCAAATATTACATTGGTTATAGCTATAGACATACACATAGACTGACTAGTACGACAGAAGCTTTGCCAGGACCTTGCAATGATCAATTATGTCTAGGCAATTTATACAACTTGTAACAGAAATCACAGGGAATTTAGATTCCGACAGTTATAGAAAAAATGGCAATAATGGCACTTAAGAATAATAAAACCCCAATTAGACAGTATCCCCAGGTGATACATGTAACTATAATCCCAGTTGGGTAGGGAGGAGCATCTTTCCTAGACTATTTAAGACATCAATAATGGCTGGTTTCTTACCCCTGTTGCAAATAGCTTAGCTAATGACTTATTTTTCCTCTAGCAATCAGTTCTTTCCTTCAGAACTTCTGAACACGAAACCGACTGTTTCACACCCTCTCACATACATCCCTGCGCTGCCGCCGCTCCTCCAGGGTGCCAACTGGATAGGTTACATTTCTCTACCTAAATCTACTCCGGGCATCTCCAGAAATACTAAAATGGTGTATTTAGGAGCTAGACCAACATGTCATCCGAGTGACAATCCTCCTCATGTGCTAACAGGGGGAGCTTAGTGTTAAAAGCAGTCGCCAGGTGGCTCTGACTGACGTGGCAGCCATAACATTTGAGGACGGTGTCCGGCAATTGGCACAGATTCCTCTTCACTATGGCTTTTTTATCTAGCAGGGTTATTTATACCATCAGCGATACCTAATTCACCAGCAACATGTACTCCAGACTCAAGTATATAGGAACTTTGACTCATAAAATGAATATTTGAATGGACCCAGGTCAGGTGGTGCCTCAAGGGCGGAACTCAGAATTTGCAGTAGGGGTCCACAAAATACCAGTGTAGCCAAAAGCATCACGCCGAATCGTAAGATCACTAGAAAACTCCCAAAGACCCTTGACCCACCCTTCTCCCCACGCGCACACCCTGGATCCACCCCTGTGCATACTAACGAGCATATTGTAGCCTGACATTAGCATACTTCTCAAAAATGGATGTTGTATCGCCAATTTTGGATAAGGTATAGCGTCTATTCCTATACTACTTCACAGCGGATTAGATTTCCTCCATCGTTTCAAGACGATACTTCCACACTGGTGTACATATCGGGTATGCGTAATCAGGGGGTGCGTCATTCAGAAGTTATATGAACTTCCACGGCTCTACGTAATGGCATATATAAACGTTCTAGTGTTGATTAGAAGAGAAATGCCACCTTTTTCTTAATAAAACAGGCGCTGAATAAAAAGTATCTTTCTGTAATGAACTGAGCTCCACAATAGCCTGTGACTAACGCTTCCAATAAACATGAGGCTATAAGAAACGGACTATCTTATGCCTTTATGACAGATGAATATTTAGTTTTTGCACCTTATAGTGGGAGGCTCAGTAACATTAAAAAAAACAAGAAATATACTTGTTTTTTCTAATCTTCATGCCAATGTGGTTACCACAATACGCAACTGCAACTCTCAAGCTTTATTAATATAGTCCAGAATGTCTCCTTTTCATTTTCTTGTTTTTCCCCTGTGTTCAGTTAAAGACATTTTTTCCTTTACATATACAGTGCCCAACAATTGCATGTATATATTGGCTTCGCAAGCACACATATGGTCTTGTGTTAAGGGAATTAAGCTCTGTATTATATAATTCCTTATATTCCATATGTGATGGGTGCCCACCTAATATACATGTACCAGTATTCCCATGGACATAATAGCGGCTCATTAGTGCTGCAGTGCGTTTCAGTGCTCAAGAAACACGCGATGGACCCAGTGCACTCACCCATGTATTATTGTGATCCATTTTACCTCTCCATCTTTCAGAAGTCTATCACCCCAACCCACCACCTTCTGCCTTCATCCTTACCCCTTTCCCACCTCCTACAAAAGCCACCCTGTTCCCTCAGAAGGGCGGGCAGGTGGAGGTGTTCCTAGCACTAGGCACCCGAGTCCGTGCGAGTTTTTCGTGAGTAACTCACAGGTCTGTGCCTGCGTGCAGCCAAGTGTCTGTTCGTCTGATTAAAACGTCGGGCCGCCACATCCCTCTAATACCCTGCGTGTGTGTCCCTCCTCTCCCTCCTTCCTCCTACACCGACGCCGCAACGTTTCAAAATGGTCCTTTTTAAACAGCCGCAGGACGAGTAATTTTCTCTCAAACACCCCTAATTCAGAATCATTTTACTGCATGCCAGCACGTAATTCAGCACAAATGGGAACCTGGTCTCCACCTTGGGGTGGAAGCCGCCTCTTGAGACTGGCTGCTACCATCACTGGCATTTCCAAAGGAAGTGCAATTAAACCTTTGCAAATCTTACTTTTTACCTTCATGGGTTGAATAGGTTGCGAGTCGGGGAAATGAAGTCACAACTTTTATTTACCTGAAAGGCTAGCATTGTTAGTGTGTAAAGTATAGGCTCTACCGGCAGCATCTTATTTGCCAATACCACGGTGATATCTCCATTCCCGTGTATATCAAAGTGTATAAAGTAATTGTGAACTAGGACAAGCAAATAACCAGGGCACTGAAAACCCCAGGGCACTCAAAAATGACCGCTACTTAAAGTGTCAGGTCTGAATGTCATTTTTTGTACGAAGTGGCACAGACACTATACGGCCTGGATGCGACAGCACCTTGTGTACGTTGTGACATCAAATACAGATATGTATTATGGGCTGACAGTGACAGCTGCACAATCGCTAACCTCCGCTACCACCTGCCATGTCTATCAACCTGTATACCTTAGAACTGCTCACCTTAGTAAGAACTCCTCCAGTGTCCACACCTGTAGCATCCCTCACCCTGCCCCTTACACCGGGTCCTTTACCTGACACCTGTCAGTGCTTACCTCCAGAGGGCTGCCTCATAACAAGTTCATCTATCTATCTAACTGGATATGTCCCTGTCCTATCAAGTTCGTCTCGAATATCCCCCATTTAGTAGGAACTTGAGAAGCAGCCGGTGTGTCATTTAAATACTATATCTTCGACTATTTACCCTTAACCACGCCCTGCCCTAAAATATGAGTCAACACTTTTATTAATCTGGTACAGAACCTGTGCCACCTTGAGAAGCCACATACGAAGCTACAGATATTGCTTCTTCACCAGTTTCATAAACATTTCCTTCCTGCATCCATGTTACACATGTCGTAGGTCGAGGTAGATCTAACTACTACCAGTATCATATTCAGTCATAAGTGCTCTTCCATACTTTCCACGTGCACATATATCACATCT
The DNA here is from genome assembly GCA_947462335.1 of Harmothoe impar. NCBI lineage: Eukaryota > Metazoa > Annelida > Polychaeta > Phyllodocida > Polynoidae > Harmothoe > Harmothoe impar. Next base: position 56,031,359 of record OX381704.1, read on the forward strand.
CCCAACACTAGTTAGTACCCTTATATCGTCGCAGCCCTCATGAGCCATTGAACATTATTACATGTACAATGTTTTGAAGACTGTTGAGGCCTAGTTTGTGCAGCCATTAATAGTACTACTCGGACTGGGGCTGGCACTTAATATAACAGCCACCATCACGGGTACCGTTTCCCCTTAAGAAAGATGGATTGTGTGATATACATCACAAGTGACCCAGGGCTTTTCTAATGATGTATATAGTATTCCAGTACACGGACCTCCATGACGGACCTCCATGACGGACCTCCATGACAGACCTCCATGACAGACCTCCATGACGGACTTCAATGACGGATCTCCCATACACAACCTATCCCACCGGGGCCTTATATTACACATCAAATGAAAGGTCCTTACAGTCTCGCGTCAAAGCTACCAGCGACCGGCGACCCTCGGCCAGCGGCCACTGTTTTGATATTTAGATAAGGCCGGAGTGAGGCTCCTTATGTCTACCCCTCACACACTTTTACCACTAATCCATCATCTGACCCAGTTGTGTTCCACCTTCCCCCATATAAGTACCAGCTGTTATTACCAAAGAGATGTGGTCAACCCTTCCCCTGGTGTAGAGCCCCACACCACATGTGTGGGGATGAGATTACAACAAAGTCATGGTGACTCGATTTTGTTAGGCTTTGCGCCTAACTGCTTAATTATTCTGTGTGTACCTTTAATTTCAGCTCAAAAGCGTCTCATAAAAACGTCTCACCTGCTCTTAACCATTGTAGGTATAGGAAGTCTGTGTGAACGTGCATCTTTTAAAGTCAGGATTCAAGGTCACTGGCCTATCTTCAGCATTAGTTCACACAGACTCCGTTTTCGGGTAGTTTTTGACATTTTTTCAAGAGCCTTTTTCTACTACAATTCTTTTTCTTTTTACAAACTGAAAAAAGGAGGGAGGTACAGTTTGTTTCAATTTATATGCATGTCTTTATTTTGATCTGATAAATGAAAAAACAAATGCAGGGGAACAGTTCAAAGTCAGCTGACCAAACTCTGTTTTTTGCTGGAAAACCGTCTCACAGAGACCCAGGGTAACCCTGGGTCAATTACGGTGTGGACAAGTTTATCATCTAAAATCAAAAATTTAAATCGCATTGATATCCAATGCAAGTAAATTCACTTCCCGCTAACGGCCTAATATATACCTGCCCACATAGTGTATGGTCTGTGGGTGTAAGTAACTGCGCACAAAGATGTTACCTGTGTTGAGCGGCAATATTAAAGGGCGACTACATCATCACCTCTCAGCAGGATACATACCTGTAAGCAAACAGAAAGACAGGATATTAGCATTGGTTATTCAGAATCATCACAAAAGGCGTTGTTGTGCACACAATGGATACGGCTCTATGCTATGTAGTGTATATAGGTCGGTTCACCTCTGGGTTATATGAAGCATTCATTGCCGGACCGCCTCAGCAGTGGAGGGCAAAACACCCACATGATTGATAAGATATCGAGGCAACAAGTTGTGCCACTATATAATTCAATTGAACATACTAAATAGATATATACAGAGTAAGTAGACTATAAATTAAAATGTAAAAGTTTCATTTATTTATTAAACGATGGGATTCCCCGATGACTTCTTCCTAGTACTGCATGGATACTGCTTACACAGGTTGACAAGGTAACAGCTGCAATAGGAAGAAGCAGTACGCGGAAGTCGACAACTACTCTCTTATCGCAGTGTCATAACATGAGTGGCAGCAGACGACTCTTTGTTATCTCTTTTTATGTGACAAAATCAAAGGGAATTATCAAAAGGTTTTACCAAGAGGCAAATGTCAACGGGAAGGCTAACATTTCACAGCACGCTTAACTCAGTAGTGTCTACGCCTAGCAGATTGACAAAGTGAAGCAATGGCCTGTCCACAAGTGTTTCTACATTTGCTACTAAAATCTTAGGGTCATACGTTATCAAATGACGTCCAAGACCAGACGACAACGTGCGTGATCTCGTGTCAATATCACGTGACCATGAGCAAGTCAGGGCGCCCTCTGTCATCAGATTTGGGGATTACTGGGTGAGTAATCAGGGAGGGCTTTGCCACGGGGAGATTGAGATAGTTGTATAAATATCTATATAGGATTCGGATCTAGAATTAAACTTGCTATTACCTGCAGAAATAGCCCAAAGCAAGGCATTATTTCTAGCAATGTGTCCTCATTGCATGGGTAACATTTTACATTACTCCCTTTATTCTCTGTTCTTTAGACTTTACACATATCCTCTTCTCGTTAGTCCGGTGCATATTGTATACATGTACCGGTAAGTCAATTATCAGTGCACCGGGTGTACCGTGAACTATATAGAATGTGTCTGTGCATGTGCTGAAACTCTATAGTACACTCAATGTGCTTTCTATAGTATACACAAGGTGATAAAACGACGCTCGGCCATTTACAGTGTAAAGTCCAGGGGTAGGGGTCACCCTAGTCACTGGGGAACCCCCTCATTGGGCCCATTATTGATCCCCCTGTGGTGTGGAAGGGCTCTGGTTGGTAAGGGATCCAAGTGAGTCCTCTAATGTTAGAGCACATAGGGAAATAAAACCCAACCTTATTAAGTGGTCACCGTGCTGCAACTTAGCAACGGCCCAGCTCACGGTAGCTACAGACGAGACTAATGGTAGGAAAATACATGAGCCTGTAAAAAGTCGCGTACTAGATCTGACACTATTGTTGCATAGCAATAGCATATAGGGACTTTCCCTATAGTAAAACATGGGGGATTGTCATCTCTCTGCATCATTCAAAAATGGAGTGTGTGAGTGTCCTCACAGATGACTCAGGGTAATCTGTCAATTCTGGCATCAGAAATGAATTCGAATGAGTGATCTAATTTGAGCACAATACATTATTTCTCATTTCTGACGGCAGAATCGTAATCGCCAGAAAAAGCTACCCTAATTTCATATATTGGAAGTCATATATAATCAAATTCCAGGTGGTGGCTGTAGGTGAGCAGGTGGCTGTGGGAAAGCAGGTGGCTGGGGGCGAGCAGGTGGCTGTCGGTGTCAGCGCCCAGCAGCGCGTAACCGCTGTTTTACATCTCGGCCGTAAAGCGAGTCGATCGGAGCATCAGCAGCGACACCATCGCCGTTTCCGTTTCGCTGTGTCGGTCGGCTACAGGGCGGCGTGTGTTACGCGTCCATGCCTTTGCCGTGCATCCCCTGTCTTAACACATAGATATAGAGTGGATGTGACTTGTTGCATAGGTCCTGGCGGTAGAATGTGCCCAGATTTTGCCCGCTTTGGGGGTAGAAAGAGAGAAATACGGGCAAATTCGCTCAAAATGTCATTTCTATCTTGCACCCAAAAACTTAATGCCTTGCAGCCTATGGAGGCCCATGGCGGCGGTAGCTTTGTTTTCATACATTTACATAATAGCGAAAGAGAGAAATAAATTCGTAAAGATCGCAGTTCAATTTAGTCAAGAAAAATTTAGATTTTTAGAAAAAATTTTGCGCTAGATCCTGTCCCCCGACCTTGCCTGTCTCATGTTTTTGTCGACTTTTGTCTATGTCGGACGATAACCAAAATATAAAGATTCTCCTATGTCACAAAATTGTCTTAAAACGCAAAATTAGTAGGTGTATATTACTCAGGGTTAATACCCTGAGTCAATCACAAAGCGATTAATGCATAGGGACCATCCCTATGATACACACCGATGTATGTCCATGTATATATATGCCTGTTATTGATGGACGATTTTATAGACTCGCTCAGTGAGTCTGGGTGCAGTGCGTCTGTCCCCCACACACTGCAGTCACCTTCACACCTTTAGTGCTATCAGTATGGATGTGGACGGAGAGAGGTGTGAGGGGCCAGCAATGATCCCTCTCCGCTTAGATACACCACTATGGCCGACCCTGACCGTCTCACCACCTCCGGCCGCCGCCAACATCAATACATCAGACACAGAGCAGTGGCCTGCGGACAATAAGTAAGGGGAAAAACTTCATGTCATTTACAGACGGCCTGGAAGGTCCTCTCTATCCTTATCTGCTTAAAAGGGATTTTTTAAAGGCATGAAAAAGCTCCAGACAGCCTGTGGATGTGTTCGCCTCTCTAGGTACTTTTTGATCAGAGAATTAACATCAATAATCCATCAGTACTGAATAATGTCCCCGCTTGCCCTGATAGAGTAGGACTAGGAAAACCTCCTTGGGTGCTACAATGTAGGGTCCATTAGCATCCTAGTGCCACATGGGGGTTATTAGCATATGCACCTAAACTTGGCGAGATAGATGGACTATTATTTAACTGGAGTACAATGTAATACGCCCTTAGGCTTATATGAGCGACGCATCCAGCCTTCACATATATTACAGGCATGACCTAAACATGCTTAAAACAACATAGACGTAACACAGCATATTGAAGTCACGATAGCCAGTTATACAATGGTCATAATTACAAACCAAGCAGCTATTATTAATCATAGAACACGAATCAACGCCCAGGTATACTAGGCCTTTTATAACTTATCGTGTATAGTTCCCCTTCGATAGAAATAAAAAGGTAAGCCGCTCCTGTTTTTCCCAGTTTAACATGTATGCTTCACTGTCAGCTTAATATATCTCTTCTGACCATGGCTTTTTTTTTAATACGATTTTATTTTATCCTGGTAAAAAGTCTCACAATTTGTGTTCGTCCACGAATTCACCAGTTTGGGAGTGAAGCTTCTCCCTTACACTTTGCAATTGAATATCTTACAACCATTCTTCATTCTGCTTCGTAAATGAAATAACATGAGAAATGATAAAGGAACTTTTACAAAGATGATATGAAACACTTATAACCAACATTGACATTGTACATTTTACATTTTACAGGTAGCTGGTTTCCCGTTTAAGACTAAAATATGTCAACTCACGGAGTACATTATGGCTACTCGCCTACTCCAGTACACATTACTGTCATATGTACATGACATTATTTACATCATTACCCGTGTGCAATATCTACATACTATCCTACAATATGTCTGGATGATTGATATCATATATGATTGATATAATAAGCATGGAGGCTAGGTATGTGCTAGTCTATCCATGGCTATGCTTGATGGTCGGTGTGTGTGGCACGATCCCACTGCCACCTGGCCCATGGCCCACTGACCAGTGGTGAGTTCACACCTGGCACGGCCAAGTATCACAACATGACATCACACGTGGCAAACTCCCAGCTGATGTGCTTTAAAACCTTTTTTAACACCCTGTGTGATTCATCTAAACCGCAGTGTAAAGCTGTCAGACCGAGAGCTATTCGGGTCATGTTGGCTAAATCCAATGTCTAGCCCATGCAAGCGCATATTACACTAACGGCACCTGCTACCACATGTCCTGCTGCCGCTTTCATGACCATTATACTTTCTCTAAGGCCGTTAGCATCTAGCTCTATTTTTGTTTTCACCCGAAGTCAGCCGGAGCCTCTTCGTCAATGTTGCTTCAATACTTCCCGGTGTCCTATTTACGCCCCGCCCCCTCCATCCTCAGGTGTGTCTTTTGTTGTATCTTCAGTCCGCTCACATTCCTCTCTCTTCTTTCCCTGTGTTCTTAATTTGAAACGAATGTCCCAGGATGATAAATACACAATAAAGAGAACTTAACCAAACAGCATCTCCCAGTTGGTTGATCACTTATATGGCAAATGGGTGAGTTATGTGTCATAACAATATTGTTATAACAATACCAAAATACTCAAACCCGTGAGCAGCTCGCTGACGGCCTTGTGTACACATACATGTACAACCTCCCGTTTACTCTGGTTATCAGTCATCGTTCTAGTTCAGTTAGTTTAGTTTTTTTCATTGTGGGTCCATATTATCTATTGTCGTTGGCTTAGGATAATGATATCTAATTCCTATGAAACCAAGTTGACAAAAGGCACATCACCGTTTACTAGATTTATCATTTGAAGTAGACCCACTTCACCACCATCCGCCTGACCTCACCCCTACCCAGCACCTCCCGCAGTGGCAGTAGGGCTAGATCTAGTCAGTAGTACTATACTTCTAGTGGTTCCAATCCTCCTCCCCTTCCCTCCCAGGCGTCCAGCCAGCACCGCCTCCACACCTCTTACATTCAGGACATTCCTGGCGTACCGCCGCCTCCCCATGAGCTGCTAACGGCGCTGCCCCGAGCTGCTCGTCGCATCCATTAACGTCGGCACGAGCAGCTCCTGCTCCTAGCCTCGCACCCCTACTGCTCCCACCCACGGGGGAGGGACGGCAGGAGATGGGTGTTCACACCTCCTGTCGGCTATACCTCTACAGCCGCAATCTGCTCAGAGCTGCTCGTGTCACAACGCTCCACCTGTAGGAGGAGCAGCTCCAGGGTATGTAGGGCGCGGGGAGGTGGGGCTGATATATAAAGCACCGTCTTACTACCACTATGTATCACAATCCATACGGTGGTAATAAACAAAAGGAGAGTTACCCGTAGCCACAGGAATGTCCCCTAGTCACTACAGGGGTGTACATTATACTCATGGTTTTAAGAACGAATACCGGTACACCGTTAAGCTTGGTACATAATCTTCTCGCCAGAGCTACATACACATCTAACTGGTTAATTGTTGTTGGTGTTTGGATTCCACCTTATATTTGTCTAATCCGGCAACAGGTATGAGCCATTATCAATCTAGGGTAGAAAATTGGATTTTCCCGTCAATACCTGGGGCCGTAACCTGGTATGGCCTTTGGTATGAATACATATTGGAGAAGGTGGGAGCCCTTTGTCCCAAGAATAAATAGCACATTGGGCCCGCTATTGGGTTCCTATATATACATGGTACACGTGCATCACCTTTGCTTATCAGGAGAGTGGTCATATTGATAAGATAATTCGCCAACGAACAAAGTAACAGGGCATCGATAGGCTTTGACAAGACTCATATCACCCTTGCCAAGTATATCCTACATTGTGTCTGTATCTAAGATAACAGAGATATATTGGTTTCATACGACACGACCATACTGCTCCAGTCTACAATGCTGAGATATATCACTGGTGTGAAGAGGGACACGTTTATGTGCTATGTTCCTATTATGTAGAAGAATGTAACTATCACGAGGTATCCAGCTAACAGAATAGAAGTGTCTGATATGATTGATTACCGTGCAATACACTTATCCCTTCACACCATAGTAAAACCTGTACATCATTTTGACACAGACATTATACCATTTATCGATCATCCAGGTTATCTCTACTTAACAATACAGGCTGTCGCATGGGAAAGGTATCATGTGTTGCCGTTATAATTCATATGTCCATAAATAAACCTGAATTAAACACAGATGCACACGTTACACGACACCTATATATGGAGACCAGGATGGTCGGTCTATTCTCCCCGGCGCACTGTGTGAGCCAGAGCCAGATTCCCCCACTAAACACACGTATAACATGCAATGCGTTGCTTGGCAACCGACTCAAAACATCCGCTCGGGAATAGGGGCAGGCAGTCTGTGAGACGACATGTAGACGCCACAGGATGGGCATGTGTTACTTAACTGATAAGACATCTGCACATCTAGTAGTAATGCATGTTCTAGCTCTACCAATGTAATGAGCTATTCTTGGGACATCCCTAAACATAAACTTGCGCAAGTCACTACTTTTGTTATAATGTAAATCAACAGTATTTTTCCTCTAGGTATTAAAGTATCATCTAGGGCAGGAGAAGAGGAAGAAGCGCTCTCAATGATGTGGGATAGTCTACCCAAAACACTGTCTGTTATGCTCTCATACATGAGGGCCTTATGACTTAAGCTGTGGTTAAGGGTTGTTGATAGGTGATTCAGGTGTTTGGTATGTCAACACTGTAGATAGTAGGAGATGTGTACAGAGGCAGGGCTGCCTGTGTGCTACTACGGCGGTACTTACAGCAGTATTGTAAAGGGACTATAATGTGGCTACCAGTAGCAACATGTAAATGTGTAGATTCCCTCTTTTTACAGCACATTTTGCATTGAGAGACGACAACCACTACCATGGTATTTTATATCTAAAATGTCTATGGTACGAAAGTTCAAGTGTGTTATGAAGCAATTTCTTTACATGACTTGAAATAGCGATCAAATGGTTACAGACGTTTGCACCATCACTGTATGATGAATTCCAGGCATTCTCGGGCATCAACTCACCACTGGCTCCTATGGATTCTCCCACATGAACTGATGGAGCTATTTCGTGATAGCATGATTGGATAGTATTGTTGAAATATCGTTGTCTGGGCCGAGCTTTCTATTATTAATCAATACTCGCGTCCAGGGCATGACCCGAACATGCTTTTAGCAGTTGCGTGTGACCATTGACATCAATTAGATCTATAAAGGCTGCAGAATAGACACCAACTTAAAAGCAGTTATATATAACACTTGTAGTTTGTTCTGAACCTACCGTAGTTCCCTATTCATTTTCAACAGCATGACGAATTTACACCATTATGTCATCACCCGGGATAAAACATCCCCTACTCCTCACCATTCTCTTACTCCCTGTTGATTATTCTCCGGTACTTTCCTCTCCAATGGCCTTTTAAATTCGATTATTTTCGGTTATTAAAAAACACCCTCCGAGAAACATGACCCTTCTGCAGCTGGGTCGACACAGAAGGCGTGATATTTGGTACCAATTGATTTCCCGAAGGGAGGTTTACCAACACGATTTGGTCTAATCTGTACCCTTTTTGGACGGTCAGGGTATGCAGTCACAGGTAATGGGATGGGGATGGGGTGGGGTACTTTTGAATCCAAAGTCATTTTATACATGTAAGTATACTATAGTTATAATCCGCCATTTGACCAGCGCCTGAGTACACACAAGACGAATGGTGTGGAGTGGTGGGGGTACTCAGGAGAACGTTCAAGCTCATGTTGACGTCAGGACGACTGAGCTTACCAACCACTTACCAACCATTATATTATTAACAACGGGAGGGGGGGGGGGGATTTTCACGCATTCGCGTGGATGTTTACCCCCCCCCCCCCCCCCCCTGTTGTTAAAAGGCGTCATGGTGAGCAGAAGCCATTCACTCGTCTCTATAGATTCTGTTGTTAAAAGGAGGAGCGCTCCCTAGGGGACACCCACGGGCTGGGCTATATAAGGCATGGCCGGGCCGCGCGTACATATATACACATGTATGTAGGTTAAGCTGGGTAGGAGGGAGGGGGGCGCAACTTGCCTGCAACTCATGACGATTTCCCATACTACTCACAACCTGTACACAAGGTGGGTCACACTTAGCACCATGTCAATATTGATGTTTGCTCCCCATGTCGAACAGGAGGCAGTCAACAAGGTGTCGATCTATGACTCCTGTTTGCCATGTTTTCATGCTGTATGAGCTCTATGCAGGGATTGTATTATCTTTGGATTAATTGACATTAAATTACATGTGTACACCTTTGTCGAAGTGTGCTTATGTAATCACACAATGTATACACGGCTGCAGAACGGAAAGTCAATTGGTTGATCGGTTGTTTTGAATAGTGCAAGTTTTCCTGCATTCCAATCTGTACATCACCAAAGGGGGGATAATACAGTAGGGTCCATGCCAAGGACCATATACGTTTAGACAGCCTATAGATTAGCCACGTGCCTGTCACCATGACACCCTTATCCAACCATCACTAGGGACACTATATCTGGGCTAAGCGTCCCCCAAGTGCCGGGTACCTTGGATGAATGTAATTGCATCCGTGTCAGATAAAAATCATGAATATAGGCCTTATCGTTAATCCCCTCCCTATACCTGCGGCGAGGAGGATGCCCCCCCTCACCACCCCACCCCTCTTACAGTCACCTCCCTCCCGTAACAAGGCGACATGCCGAGGTATTGGAATTGATCAGCGAGGCTGCTTGCTCATCTTAGAATTACCCCAAAACGTGCCATCGGCCGGGCGAGAATCAATCGTGGGTCTGATTGCGATCGGCGACGCCCGATTAGAAGCCGGCGCCGACCGCGCCCCTGCCGGGGCGCTCATTGTGGACCTGTCAGGCTGATCCGGCGTGCCTACCTCCTGGAGGCCAGCCGCCATTCACACCCAGCCTGCCTTCACAACCAATTATATCACGGTAATCAAGGCGAGCTGCAGGTACGCCCATGTAGGCTGATATTGGTGCAACATGGACGTGTTGGGTGTTTTGGTGTTCGGGTACATGTTAGATATTGGGGTGGGGTAGGGTGGATGGGGGGGGGGGGCATATATAGACAGAGAAATCAATGCCCACACATCTATAATTTACTTTGGCATCGTCCCACTCAGTCATGGGAGAGAACCTACATTTTTATTGTGCTTCAAATTGTTTCACAGTGGTTATAATTGGAAACCAAATCAATGGGGTTATTATCTCGATGGCCGCCACATTATAGCTGGTATCCGCTGAGGGCTAGGGTTGTTTTCTTTATGCGGATGCGGATGCCATTTGTGTAAATGGGGCATTGCTTTCCTACTAATGGGTTCTGTTATAGTTAGAGAGGGTGCGTCTAACGAGACCTGCCTTCAGAGCTGCTCTACCCAAACACTATAGCCATTATCAGGGGTGTGAAATGCCGAAAACAGTATCATCTGAAGACCATAATGCTTCTCCGGGCAGCTTTACAATTACCGGTAATGCTTTTCATTCAATGGGTTTTGCAATTAAGGTTGTTTAATCACCTAAAACATATCTTTTATTCAATCAGATATATTCAAATTTTAGGTTTAGACACAGAAACTTAATGAATCTGTGAAAATTTAGAGAGCACAAAAATATCAGAGTCCATGCCTCCACCCCCCTTATGAATGACTTTTTATTTTCTCAGCAGATTTAGATGAATCACAGGAATGATCCTCTGGGAGATAGAAAATGCGGAATTCCGCATATCTGCGGACATTTCACAGCCCTGATTATCTTGTGTGCGCTATGCGTTCTGGCAAGGAATGTATGTAGCTCACGACCCCTAGCTTTCTTGCCCTGAGCCCCCTCCCCCTTCCCTCCTGTACCCCCTCCGGGCGTGCCATGGAACAAGCTCCCACCCCTTCCCGGCGGCTGATCAGCGCTGCGGGTCCCACGACGCCCGCCGCAGCTGATTCTCTCCTTCTCATCGACCACTGACCTACATAGGCCTATTCCTCCACCCCATTCCTTCTACTACTACCCCCCACCCAATCCCACCCCAATCCACCACTATAGAAGAGCAACTCGTTTCTACTAGCATGTTCATGGCAGTGCATTACCCCTGCAGCCGGTCCCGCAGCAAGGTGGGCTAAAAGATGGCTCTGCTGGAGGAGCCTGGAGGTAAGCATTGATCCACAGACCACATGGAGTGTCCCTCCTCCGGGCTGCCCTGGAGTGTGAAGTAGAACAGGCGGAGAGCCAGGTCGGCTAATCCACGACAAGCTGGATAATCCCAGTGGGATTATTTCACTTGAGGTGATGGCTGAATGGATCCAATGAGCAGAGCGTTTGATGTGAGCAGCCCACATCAAAGAACGACTTGTAAAGCTGAAGTTTTGTTATTTCAGTTACATACTCATGATACTGCTGGTTATGATATTGCAGATGTAAATGCACAACTACTTATTCTAATTATGCTATCATTCAAATTGACGCTGTACGACATAAAAGGAGAATGATCGGAAGAGTCTACCGAAACGTATGATTTGTCTCTTTTGATAGCAGGTGCATCGAAACTATCAGAAGAGCACAATACTGACTTTCTTCACAGTGACTCGCCGACAGAAATGTACGTGTACCATGACCCCAAAACATTACTTTCATCTTTGCACTGGTACAACGAGGCCTTTCTATTTGTGGCTCTCCCCTATATCCGAATAGGGTTGACGGCGAGCACTCCCCCCCCCCCCCCCCCCCACAAACCATGCACCGATGGCCAGAGTTATTATAGTAAGTCCAACCACAAAGCACTGGGAGCATGTATGGTCATTGTAATGGTACTACAGATGTCACTACCCAGCACCTAGTAGTTCATCCGGTAAATGGCCTGCAGAGATGGAGGCTAAACTATAAACCTCTTTTCTAGTGTATAGACTTATCGTAGACTTGCGGAGAGTCTATCAAGTCTATACTCAGACCACAGGAGTACTAGTAGGCGAATATGTGTTTGAGCTTCTCAATCGCATCTCGCAAGGACCAACGCTGGCAGTATGGGATGGTCATTACCCCTTTTAGCTATCGCCTATGCTAATGTACATGAAGGTGGGTTTTTTTGTGGAACTGTTTTGGTTCCCCATCTGTCCACATTTTTCAGTCCCTCCTCAAGGGTTCCAAATCCCCCCCCCCCCCCCGTTGTTAAAAACTTACCAATAAATTCAAAAGTGTTAATTCTAACCTAGCCCAAGGTACATTCAGCACATGCATGTTGATCTACCTACATCAATACTGTAGGAGGGTATTCCTGTACTCATGCTACTCCCTAAGACCGCGCAGCACGACACTTTGGTCATGATATGTACAACTCACGACTGTACCGCCAATTTGGTCTATTTTACAAATGGAGAAGTAATACCACAATCATGTACATGTAGCACTGCCGAATGGTCCTACTGAGCATACATAACAAGCTGACTGTGGTGTGTCCTTGCCCCCCTGAGGTCAATCATGTAGGATACCAGTAACATGTCCAACATGTCACTCCTCCTGGGTCTGTGCTCATCCATCTGCCCGTTAATAGGGGACCTGGGCGTAAAGTCATCTTCACAGCAGGCAATAGGGCAGGCGGCATACACGTGTCATTGGGTGACCAGGGATGTGCTTGTAATTGTGTGTTTGTAAGTGGTGGGATGTGCTGGTAAACCTGCTGGACGGGGGGTAGGGGGTGAAGGTTAGGCTGGTAGGGAGCTGATGGGATTGATCCCAGGGGTTGAGCTACTTATTGCCATGGTGATATTGGGTAAGGTGTGGAGAGGTGGTGGTTGAGGTTTGACTAGTGTGGGGTAGAAGACAGTGGAGAAGGGACTGGAGTACTGTTGATGGAAGCAGTGATGGGCTCAGCCTCACCACGTCATACCTAGGCAGTCTTACAACACTGAAAGGTTAACTTAGCAGGGAGTGGCAGCACCCACCACTATAACCCACACACAATGAAGGTCGATGTACGCAGGTACAATAAGTGCGCAGAACTAAGGCCTGACATCCATAGATTGTTGCATGGAAACTGATGCAACGGGTATAAATTGCAAGCATAACTCCAGTTCCGTGTGTATTTGATCTGAGATAAACACGGTTATGCGTAGGTATATATATATGCATGCTGACATGCATGATGACATTACTGGTAGGCGTCGTGAGCAATTCAGTGTGCAGGTAGACTTTCTAAAACCCGTTGATTATAGGCGAGTAGCGCCAATTATTTGAGATATCTGTCAAGGCGAAATGACCAAGGCAATTTCTATATGATGTCAAAATAAATTGGAACCATAACCAGGGTTCCCACAAAAATTTCAGTTTGAAATTCCATGACATTTCCATGACATTCCATGACAAAAATCTCAATTTTCCATGACATTTATTACATTTTTATGGGGGGCTAGGGGGCTTGGCCCCTGAGAAAATGTCTAAAATATAGAAAGCAAATGGTACATTCTCAGAGATTTTGTAATATTAATTCTTTTATTTTCATTTTCCATGACATTCCATGACACACAGCACAATTTAGTAAAATTCCATGACATCCCATGACAGCTTTCAAATTCCATGACATTTCATGATTTCCATGACTTGTGGGAACCCTGATAACATAAAATCAAACATAGCAACGAATTATTCAACTAGAACCGGAATTTTATCTGTCAAGTTTGCACAGCAAGACAAACGTGGTATTTGAGACAGATGAATGGTTTACAAGGCTATTGAAATAGTCAGACACACATATCCATTTAAGAGTCTACAGTGGATGTATACTTATATATATATATATATATATTTCTCACGCCATATTAGCACCGTGTCTGTTTAAAAAGACATGTGGGAGAACAAGTTCCAGATTGGAAACTCCCACCGAAAATACAAGGTCAGACAACGTGGGAGTAAAGAACCGATGTCCTTACAGCTGCTTATAGTTAGATGCATCACTACCCTGGTAACTGGTTTGCACTACCCCAATATCAACCTTCATGGTGATCTATTGGGATCAGACAATAGCCTGAACATAGACCCTATCTTACCTGCCTAGAGTGTTAATACTCCAGGTAAAATGTCAGGTAAAAATGGGTCTTCACACCACAGAAAGTACAAGTGTATACTTAGTATATATATACTAGACTCACAGCAACAATGTGCGGCACCCAATATACTCAAGGGTACTAGTTTAGAGATATCCGGTTAAAATGTAAAACTGTCACTATTGTGAATAATCAATATATTATTGCTTACAACCCACACCAGCCCACCTGCTGTCTGCATACACCATATCATTACCATTCAAATGCTAAGGGCAAAATGTATATGTGACTACGCATTTGATAACACTACATGACTGCATGTTGTCAGATATTGTCAATGCTAGTTTGATATTTACGGTACGTGTTTTTTAGGGCTATACATGACAAATGACAAATGTACATAATTGTATCCGCATGAGTATATACTACATGTCCAGTGTCTTCCTTACCTCACAAAAATAACCTACGACCCACATTATTGGAGGAGACTCAGAAAAATGACCAATGTACAAGGAAAATAGGTAGGTGTCGTGGGTGTACGGGGTGAATATAGCAGGTGTATAAAGTGGTCACTGCTTGTGGAGAACTCGCCCAAGGCCAACTCAAGTTCAGTAGATTCAATAGAATCGATTCAATACATATTGAATATAACCAGGTTAATCAGTGCATGCACCAGCATTCTCGGTATATTGCAGTTTAACCTACTAACGTCAATAGATGTCTTACTATGTCGGCCCCTGCTGTCACACCCACGTAGCTTCTCTGAGTGACGGTCCCAAAGTGTGTCCAAGGCAATGTGAACAAGATTCACAATAAATGAAATAACCTGTCTCACTTTCTAAAGAATGTTGCCTAGATTGGAGCTGTTGTAGAAGGCATGTACCGTTATACGGACGTTTTAAAGGTTACTGTGTCAGTCCGAAGGAAAAACTATATTCTCGTCAAGGAAGTCGGTCAATTCCACATTGGTACGGTAAACAATGACATCACATTTCACGCTGAAGTGCGCTGTTTGTAGTCACAGGAGTTCTATGTCCTCCAATTTCACCTTGGGGCATCTAAACTGTGACAGTCACAAGACCCTTTACATGTACTTATATTATTCTCATAGAAACTGAAACAAATGAATCACGATTACTGCTCTGTATTCTGCCACATTTTTTTCATTTTGAGTTAATATTTTACACTGACTCATTGAATAATGTCTGAGCCTTCCAATACACTGCATCGTAATAGAGCATCGGTCCATTGGCTCTCTAAATCCCTGGACACATTACTGGTCATCATATGGCACTGCTGTGTAGCTCATGGGAAATTCTGTCTGTGACATACTGTTCCCTATAGACAGTTTATATGTAGGTCTGGGACTGACAAGTGCACGGTGGTGATGAATGGTAGGGTACTCTCGTAAACATCCCTAAGGGCTAAACTTGGTATATTACCATGGTTAGCCTACTACTATAATGTTAATGAGAATGAAAGTTGAAGACGACTCGCGGTCTAATTAGTGCATATTCCTTTGAGAATCAGCTATAAATAGTACACTTTATTATTATATTGTCCATGATCGAATCTCATGTGGGATGAGTATGGTATATACTGGCCATCAAACCTAGATACTACCCACATACCAACCAAATTCAACCTTGTTAATTAGTATCTTCATGCACTACTTAAAGCTATGATCACTACTGTACATTACTCGGCATCAGAAACCATCCTTGCTTGAGCCACATAAGCATCAAGCCCCAGATACTAACGCGAGACACAATAGAGCTGGCACACACCAGGGACCACACCTCACTAATGTATCACTGACTGACTAGCCCACAGAGGATTGCCAACATGATTGATCCTCTGTTGGACACATAGAGTGTTTAATATAGACAGCCCCCCCCCCCCCCTTTAACACACACACTTACTACAAGTGGTGTGGGTGGAAGTGGAACAAGTGTGCAGTAGCAGCAGAAACAACTCCCAGAGGTGGCCTAGATCGGCCACCGACTAGCCTGCCAACTTGTATACATCATCACAGAGGCAGTATATGGACAGAGTGTCCCCATACAGCCTTCACACGCCGCACTGATGGACCGCCATATGTACTGTATATAGCGGCTATAGCGAGTGTAGGGAGGGGGCTGGGTCATCAGGTCATTAGCGCCCAGACTGCTCTTTTTCTATATTAATATTTCATTGATGTATCTTAAAAAGCCGGTATGATGTATACGCCCATGTATAAGTACATATGGATGGCCTTACACCCGGGACGTACACCAGAGTAATATGCATTTATACTCTGACACAATAAGGCAACATATTGCGTGGTATCCTGTATAATTTACAGTAACAGCCACGCCGACATCCATTATCCCACCCCCTCCCTTGTGTCGGAAGTTAGTGCAGATGTTAAGCTGTGTATACCGGAGACATGAGACAAGTAGCGGTGTAGCTGCGTGCACTGTTTCCCACGCTACATATGGAACATGAATACATTCTTCACATATGTTGTAGATGATGAATATGAGCTTAATAGAAACGTGCCAGACGTCAATAAAATCGAAATTATCCTCTTTCTGCAGCCTAAGCAATAAAATTATATGCTGCAGCGCCCATGACAACAAGTGTATTTTTTTAATACGATTATTTAACTTCAAATTCGCAAATGGCTTTTCAGACAATACCAAAAGGTATTTTATACATGTAGATACTATCAGAACATGCGTATGTGCTGAACGTTAGCGTTCAAATAACGTTACACAGAAGGCAGGGCGAAGATCCATAAAAACTATTAGCATGACAAGAGAATATCAAAACCCAATTTGCATGTCACTGATTCTGATGCAGAATCTACTCCAGTAGGCCTATTGCCTGTGGCATCGTATAGGAGGAGCAACAGCGGGAGGAGGGTGGTGAGGGGTGGGGTTTGATGTGTGTGGGTTTGACAAGGGAACACCAGTGTTTGAAATCAATGCGCATTAAAGCAGGGCCTTGCTTTGACGTCGGCACTGCAACATGTGCCTGAAAGGTTACAGTGCACTGGCGCTGGCAACAGGCACTGTGAGCGGATGTGAGCAGCCCATGAGCTGCTCGCTGCACCAGTGGTGGAGCCGCTCTCTGGGTGCGGCGGGGAAAAGGCGGGCAGGGGGAGGTACAGCCAGGGGTAGAATCTACACTTATAGCTGCACTATCTTATCCGTATGAGAGCCTAATTCACCGCTCATAATTCAGCGTTGTACTGCAATAATGTACATATACAAATATATACGTACGTAATACACTATTGTATGCATAGTTAAAAAGTTATTAAAATATATCTGACCATTATATAAGTTTGGTCTGTAGATGATCTATTTCAAATTGCGCCTCTCACGTTGTTCTATTATTATTCACAAAGAAGGAAATACCATAGGTTCTTATTGTATTTACACCTGTTCTTGCAGGTATTGTTTCGTGTTACAGTCATCAAAAGAGGCGCACGACTGGGATATATTTACCACACTGATGGTGGTCCTGCAGCCAACACGGAAACCACCTGAATCCCACCAAGAAGCTAACCTCAAACCGTCAGGTAAATCACTTGATGCAATTACCGGCTCGGAGATCGGTAATTAATAGTTAAAACCACGACCTGGTGAGGAGGAGACTGCAGAGGCTGCAGGCAACAAACTCCAGGCGGTGGGAAAGAAACATGGCCATTACGTCTGTCAGAGCCACACACGCACAGGCCTCTGGCCTAATGCTAGTGCACGCCTTCTTTCCTCATTTTATCCCCCACCCCTTTCTTCAAGGGGATCACTTACTTTATAGTCTACCTTTACTGGAGGTCACCACCCCCTGCAAACGGGTACTTGCCCTTTTTCCTACTGGTCAACAACACTTTCAACTATCGACGCGAAACTTGCCCTTTTGGTATTGGCAACTAGGGTTTTTGCAATATCCAACCCCTACCGCTAGTAACATCTCATCTTCTTTTACCGAAAATAATAAGGCACATAAGGACCACTGCTACTTGTCGATTTTCTACTCGTGTCTACGGTGGTGAGACTGAAACTGCTTTAATTTAGCATTTGGAACTGAACACGTCTGGTGCTCAGCATGGACATGATACCAGAGTGGAAAAGAAGCCACGCACAAGCTACCTGCACATAAATGTGCCTCTTAAATTGAGGGTGGGCCGCAATATATTCCACCTACGAGCAGAAGATAGACACAATGCACTATCGAACCATAAGGCACGTGGCCTTTATCGTCGGGGCTGATTCAGAGAGGGGAGGGCTATAAACAGTAGTGATTCAGAGGGGGGGGGGGTGTATAATATAATATGAGGTGGGAGGGGCAAGTCCTACCTGAGCTGTGGTTGGTTGAGGTCTGTGACGGCCATCTTGTACCTCCATGGGAACATGCTGAGGTTGTCCCCAGCCCCGGAGCGGGCCTTAACAGCCGCCCAGGCACACATGTTGGCCGAGCAGCTCTAGACCCTGGGTTAACTGCTTCTCTGTCTGGGCCGCTCGCCACGGGTGCTAAGTAGCCCCAATCGATTCTTGCTGCCCCTCGCTGCACATGCCTGTGGGCGCCTACAGGGTGTGTACTGGGTCGGAGGGGGCTGGAGGAACGACTGGAGGTGCGTTCAACACCAGGAACCACTCCTGTGTGCCTCCAGTCCCACCTGCATGCGGCCAGGTGATCAGATGATTCGATTATCGACGGCCAATAATGCTGCATGCATATTTTAGGCGAATAGCTGACTAGGTAGTGAACCCAGGAGCATCTGAGTGGTAGCTACAGAGCAGCTCGCTGTACTGAGTGGTGCTGAGGGGCTCCTCCTGTGTGTTAACTACTCCGTCTCTGAAGGTGAACTGCAGCCACTCATGTCTGCAGGTGTGTATACTAAGTGGAGGTTTTGTAAGAAGTCGTGTATGGAGTATCAGGGTTATTACTATGCTGCTGGAGGAAGAATGATGCCACTAATGGTTATCTCAGCATTTTATCCAGTCCAAGGTACGCTGAGCCCGTCTTAATAGCTAGTATGGCTGCTATGCGCACGTGAGTCAGGCCTTGACTCTTACAATATGTGTGAATTACCTCCACCGTGTCTCTGGCCAGGTGTTAATTCATCACGTGGACAATTACCTAGAACAAGTTCACACAACAGTGTGCTATTGTGCTCATTATATTGACGTCTGTCTGAGTGTCAGCGTCATGTGTCTAAGGATGGGTGGGGGAGTGTCTGAGTGTGGTCTACCCCCCCCCCCTCTCCTCCTGTGTATGTGATCCACACACCTGGGCTGTGACGTAAGTGGCCGCTTCATGTGGACAGGTGTGTAGAGTAGGGTCGTCCAAAGTACAGGAGTCTAATCTAGTGGGCGCGGCCTGAGTTGACATTTACCCATCTGACATTGGGTCAATATCCCTCCAGCACCACATCACTGCCACAATCACCACCACTCAGCGGCCACACACACGGGTAGGGAACAACCACCACACTCCAGTTAACGCACCACAGGATACTCTGGCACAGGTAGTACATGTACAAACACTGCCTTCTTATTGTTACACCTTCATCAATGCAACTGAGGCAATTCTGAGAAGTAGAATGGCTGGTGTGACGTTGTTACCTGCCTTGTGCAGACCAACGAATGGCGACCGGATGCTGCAGCTATTGAGAGGAGGTTTCAAGATGACGCCCAATGGACTGCATTTCAAGTTTGCATGTATTTAGACTATATGCTCTGCAAATACTGGTACACAGACAATCCCAGAGCAAATACGTAATAGGAAGCTGTTAACTGGTTTAACGATTATTAAGCTCTTACATGTGTCACTGCTTGAGAATAGATCCAATTAGAAATAGTGGTTATAGAATCTCCCTATATGCTCCCTGTAGTAACCTCACCAGGAGCACAGCAACAAACTGTTGTCTCACACTGTTTGCCCACGCTGATTACCACCAGGCTCAGTCGGTGATGTTTTGTTGAAGTACGGTCAGGGTGCTATTGGATCAGCTCCCATGCCGTGGTGTCAGCTCCAAGTAGAGATCTCCAGTGTTAAGGACACAGCTTCCACAGACACTATAGCCCTCTGAGTAATAAGAGCACACATGTTGGGTATCAACACGGCATTATGTCTCATAAGCTGCAGCTGGACACAGTAATATATACACCATCCACCCAATAAGTCCTGACAGAGTGGCCTGGGCCTGGCTAAATCCACCCAATATGTTAACCGTGCCAGACCTGGGCCTGACCAACCAATACTCACTTAGTTAGGCACCGCCGTACCTGCCCACAGGCTTATTACCAGCAGGTGGGTGGGTGCAGGTGGTGTTGGCAACGTATAGACGTATAGAGAGATCCGCCACCATCCAGCCGGGGTTTAGGTTCACAATTGGCCAGGTATGTTTCGGCACTGGGCTGTGGGGTAGGTGTGCTTAGTGTACAGGTATCTCTGCCTCCAGTGGGTGGGTGGTTGTCACGGTGGTGTATCCCCTGACCGCTAGGGTGACTGATTCTCTCCCTAGACACCCACCACACAGTCCACCCGTGTAACGTTACGTGGTGGGTAATGTGATAACACAGCCCTTATCAGGCCCTAATTAGCAAACCATGACATCAAAATGTCAACAGTGTTAGTGATCAGGACACAGTCTGCACAGTACTGACACGGTGCTAGTACATGTATTTGTATTTGTATATGTATATACATACCCAAAACAACCCACAATGTGGGTCCGTTTCATCGATGACATCTTCATGATATGGGATCATGGAGAAGAAGACCTACTGATGTTCATAAGGACCCTCAATGAGAGCCATGATAGCATTAAGTTCACATACAAGTATTCAAAGAAACAAGTACCATTCTTAGACACACTCGTCAAAATAGAAAATAATCAACTGGTCACCGACCTATACACCAAACCCACGGATGCCCACAACTACTTGCACTACAATTCAGCCCATGCTGGACATTGCAAGAAGGGCATACCGTATGGTCAACTACTACGGATACGTAGAATCTGTAGCAAGAAAGATGACTTCATACGGCACGCGCTGATCACGTGTGCCCACTTCCTAGCAAGGGGCTACCCAAAGGCCCTTATTGCGGAGGGTTTGCCCGAGCCTTCCTAAAGCCAAGACAAAACCCTTTAACATGCCCACAGATAGGGCAAAAGGACACATGTGAAAACAATTTGGCGATTATGGTGACTACCTTTCACCCTTGCTTCAATGACATGAAACGCATAGTAAAGTCAAACTGGGAACTACTATCGCGGTCAGCCAAAACGAGGAATCTACATGAACGGAACTTCATTCTGTCCTTAAGAAAACCTCAGTCCCTGAAAAACAAGCTAACAAGAGCAAAGTTAGACTACCACCCAGGCAGGAAACACAAAAAAGCCACAAGTGGAGGTCACTCACATGAATGCACCTTTGACCAACAGGGAAGGTGTGACTACTGTCCTAGATTATACAAAACTGGAAAAATCAAATCAACCAGCACAGGGGCAACATTCACGAGCAAAACAAACGTGACCTGCAAAAGCTCGAATCTGATCTATGTCTTGACCTGCAAAAGATGTGGGTTACAATATGTAGGCCAGACATACCGACGCGTCATAGACAGGGTCGGAGAACACTTCACCAAAATCCGCACAGCCAAATTGGAGACGGATATGGGTTTACATTATAACTCCAACAATCATCAGAAATTGGATGATGTGGAGATCACCGTAGTGGACTTCATTTTCTGTCACCCAAAGAGTGCTTACGCAGAAAAGCTACGGAACAAAATAGAAAAGGAATGGATTAGCAAATTGCGCACCCA
This sequence comes from Harmothoe impar, assembly GCA_947462335.1. NCBI lineage: Eukaryota > Metazoa > Annelida > Polychaeta > Phyllodocida > Polynoidae > Harmothoe > Harmothoe impar. The sequence goes on from OX381704.1 coordinate 56,053,410, forward strand.
AGTCCCTTTCGGAATGAATCTAGCTGACGCACCAGCGTTCTCGATTCAGCGATAGATGTCCCAACAACAGGAGTCACTTCCACCCCAACTTCGTCAAAAAAACACATGTTTACCCGGATAGTGACTCTAACTGGGGGGCGCATTGACAGGGAGAGGAACAAAATGTCTTCTCCATAGCTATGTGCCCCTTTTATGGGACTTCAGAGTTGGGCTATGGACTAAAAAGTCTTGACACCCACCATTGTTAGGTTTCCCCTAATTTAATCACATGAATTTTATGGGTTTAATACAGATCAATAAAATTCATCATTTAATTTGATAGATAAAATAAAAATATTTTATCAATTGAATTAATTCCCCATGCCCCAACGGGCCATGGGAGAAATAGTGTTAATTGACACAAGCCTTGTACGCCAGTATAGAGCCTGATGAGATCCAAAGATCGAAACCTATTCAGTCACTACCACAAACAAAGTCTGTGGATCCTAGAAAAATTATTTGACAGGACATAAGGTCATGAGGTCTCACCATGACCCCATGACCTGGAAGTAAAACCAACAATATAACTTCCTGTGTGACCATAACAATCTGTGACATCATAATACAGGTTGTCAGGGAAACCGATGACAACGGCGGTTGGACATGGCAACAGAGCCATCATAACAAGGTAGCTCTGGCTAGTGTGAGGGAGGACCAACTTCGTGCATCTAAAGGTACATGTATTTGTATGACATCAGAGACCCCCCATAGAAATGTGCTTCTTGTCTCCTATTCAATACATCCACCATGGGCCCTACCGTAAGTACATTCGTTCACATTGGCTCAAGAGATGGTGTTTTAGCATATCTTTAGGAGAGAAAGCCCCAGGAGAAGAACTAAAGTATTAAAAATAGAGGATCTCTTTGCGCCATATCGGTACATCGGTTGATCATATGACAGAGCTAAGTGTTTCACCCTGTAAAGTTTAATTCATATAATGTCACCCCATTGATTATTTCTATTATTATTCTGAGTATGGGTGGCTAGAGATGGATGTAGGAGCAGAAGGGACTGTATCTATTACAGTAAATACCTTTAGCGTTTGCTCACCGCTTACAGGTGGTTTCAATATCAGTGTATACATACCACACTGACGCCTGGCACACTGGCATCTATTACAAATCTACTTTAAGAGATTAATCGCATGTGAAGGCAGCTGGGGGTAATGTACTAATGTGCTTGTATTTCCCTTTGTTATTAACACGGCCTCTAACCAATACCCACCATAGCGTGTAAGTAACAAGAGAATATGGCTGAATAAATATGATAATGTCTGTGTATATGCACCATTTGATACAAAGGCCGAGTCGTCTAGACGTGGGGTCCAGCTAGAGTAGCTAGGACACGGGCAGGCACAGTTGGCCGGCGGCCAGGCCCAAGATCCATTGTGATCCTGGCCCGATGATGATACCTAATCCCCTACTAGCCCCTACCATTACCCAAACCACACTCCGCTATATACTCCGTATCCCAGCCGAAATCACCTCCAATATACACTCATAGCTAAGAGGAACAAAGGCTGGTCAGCTCAAACAGAATACTCACTATTGTAACCTATTTCAACTCAAATAAAACACCCGTGTACACGGAAACACTCTAGTCTGTGTCTCATGAGTTTGGGCCAATGTGAACGTCTATGACTGGGTGCAATCTATGACCGGGTACAATCTGTGACCGGGTGTAATCTATGACCGGCATGACAGAAAAAGGCTTATTTAGGGCAGATTTACATAGACATTTTAAACAAAATTTTCTACAATATGTGATACATAAATTAATGTGAATGGCTGTCATTATTTCCCTTTCCTTTCAACAATGTAGGTGTTTAAAATGAATGCTACTTATAAAGTGACGTCTATGACCTTATAAGATGGACTTTTCTATTTTATGTGTTAAAATAGAGATATAATTATCGAAACTATGAAAATAAAATTAGTATTGTAACGTCTCAATACATCCATTAACTTTTTTCAGCCATTTCTATGTACATCTGCCCTAAATAAACGGTTTTCTTCCATGCCGGTCATAGATTGCACCTGGCCATAGATTGCACCCGGTCATAGACGTTCACATTGGCCCAAACTCATGAGACACAGCCTCTATTGAGACACATGTAATGAGTCTGCCCCTTGATATGGAACTATTTATTTAAACATAGTATTTCAATACCAAATGCCATGAAAATCAAACGGCTATGCTAATTGCTATGAACCAAATAAAATGTCCTACTCACGGTTGTTTTCAGTGCCCTGCCTTTGAGAACAGCAAAGTGAACTTACCTGAAACGAGAAAACAAACAGAAGTTAGTTAATGAACACAGTGACTGAGGTGGGGGGGGGGGGGGTCGGGACGGGGTCATTGAAATACACGAGGGGCACCATCTGAGTTTGTGAAAAAAATATTTCACTTGATTTTAATCACTGCAAGATTTAAATCTGTGTCCAGTAAAATGTCCCAGCGAACTGCAGTACTCCTCTTTTTTATGACTAGCCTGGGAATCGAATACATTCAAGTTTTTAATCATATTACGTTATTACGTTTCCATGCTGTTTTATTCAAAGTCACTTTTTTTTTTAGCTTTATCTCACAAAGACGTCAATGCTGGGTGTCGATCCTACCATTGTGGTCAGCACAACACACCATTCTACCTGTGTTGGAACTACATGTATTTCAAAGAGGCAATGATCATACACAAGTACAACCTAATCGATTCACAAAAAAAGTATTTTCTCCACCATGAATCAATTTGTGTTTGCATAAAAGAGGCATAACAGTTTTATGGTGGTTTCACACATTGTTGCCTCTGTGAGAAGTAGATGATGGTTTTATTGACTACTAGTATACAGATTATGCAATGGAAGAGTCATGTATGACATATTTTGTATACATCAGTGTATAGTGCTGACAATATAGGCTAAAGGGGGTCAGGGTGGAGGCATCATTCAGCAGTCTCTGTGTGGTGACAGAGCAACAGCCGCCATCCTCCCCCAGAGACCCCTCCAGTAGGTACAGCTCTATATACACACAGGAGAAAGAGCCCCCAGGGTCAGGCCGCTGCAAACTAAGGTCTAAGGACCTGTGGTGGAGTAGATAAAGTGTCAAGGGGCAATAGCTGACAGACTGCACCCCACAAGATATTAGCCCTGCCTCCTAGCTACCATGGCCTCATGGTGCTAAGGGAGTTGTGGAGGGAGGGGTGGGACGCTGAATGGGGGTGGGAAGGTTGTAGACTGAGTAAGCTAGCTTTCTAAATAGTTTACACTGGGCGTGTGGTCTGCTCTGATAGAGAGGCACAACATGACCGGTTATACAATGATAACGGTGTGGTTGTCATTGGACTGTTTTGCATGAGTTGCTCTCAAAGGGATGCTGAGGGCCTTCTATTTTCTGATGTTCCAGTCCAGTTTTTTGTATGTATGGGTAAAAAAAAGGTCATGCTTTATCTGCATTGTCCACCCACTGGACAAGACTGTTTGAATATGAATCTATCCAATTGCAATCTGAACCCCATAGATACACCAATGTAATACACTCACCACGCCTAGACTTCAGCACTTGGCCTCTCACAGTCTCTGACATCACATATCCACACTACAGGGGCCTTGGCATTTACGTATATGCCACTGCAGTGGTTGCACCAAAGTCGGACAGCTAGCATATAGCTCAATTTCCCAAATGCTAACCCATCAGAAAGTGTCTGTTCTGTTTAGTACATGATGCACATGAGGTAATAGTTACTGTATAAGAGCTGGTTCCGCGAGCTGGTGTACATTCCCAAGCGTACATTATACACTAGACCTAACCTAGGGCACCTTGTATGAACAGGTGCCTATACGCAAGGTGCCTATATCCCTACAGTATTATATGTATATATTGATCGTGTCCAGAGCAATTCGATTAGACTATATATATGCACATGTGTAGACCTATCTCTGTCCTATGGCATCAATTATGACAGCTTTCAATGTATCTCATATGAACGTGTTATTAATACTGTTTGACATATATGAAATAATACAGACGATGAAAATAATTGTACCGTTAAATCACCGAGTCACGGATTGGAGCTGCACTGAGCTGCTCCCACCACTGCAGCCAGCACTCGCCACTGGACATGCCATCATAATGCCTGCTATTCACACAGAATGTCGCCAAAACGGGGCCCATTCACCCACAGGCCACACGCCTTTCTCTCATCCCCCCTTTCTTGTTTTTGGAAACAGGAGAAGTGGGGGTGGGGAGGATTTATTTGTCAGGTAAGATTCTCATCATTGAAGTCCGACTTGGCATCTTTGCAACATGTGCTTGGCCAATGACCGTTGCTTGTTAACATCCATGGCCTCGTTTTGCAACTGCATCATGCGCTGTCTGAACGCACCACTCTATGACTAGCTGTCTAAGGCATGTGCTGTCTAATGTTGTACATATTTGTACATGAATTATATATTGCCTTAAGTACAATATTCCCTGAAGAAGGGCCGAAAGAGCCGAAACTAGTAGGAATCTCATAATTGTAGAAATAAAGGAGATTTACCAGGGTAAGGTGATATTTGATTATGATTTTGCCGAGGGCAGGGTATTCATATATTGACAAATAAAAACTAGATTTAGGAAATACCTTCTTTTCTCTCAGAAGAATATCCTACCTGAATTGTTCAAGCTGTATGTGTACCATCGCATCTACATGACGTCTAGTCTGGCCTGCCAATTGCCTGTCTGGGCGAGTCAGGTAAAATCAAAGACTCTTGAAATCCACTTGTCATTTTCTCAATACCTGAATCTAGGTCCGCCTAATTGAATTGCGGGACGAAACGTGCACATGACATGCTCTATTATGATTCATTTGGCTGTATGCACTTTTAATTCTATTCTTGATGATAGAATGAGTCCATGTGGATACCATGACATGAAGCCATACTCAATGACTCATATTTGTATGCTAATGTCGCATTCGCCTGTTTAGCGCACATGTGCTTAAATAATTCTTTTCTGCGCCAATACACGACCTGCGCCTATTTGACATCCTGCCTGTTTTTTAGTAAACTTAGTAAATATCATGCCAATGACATTTTCCATTCGAGACCTGCGCTATAAATTTGCCTGTATGTAAGCAAAAGCTCTACATGCCAATTACAGGTACACAATATACCGTCAAGGTATGGCATACTGGGGTATATGGGGCTGGTCTAGATACTGCTCTAAACAGTGCGTGGCGTGATTCAGGGATGTTACCCTGCATCCACTCACTGCAGTGAAAGGTAGGCCCTACAGGAGAAAGGCTTGAGTAGGTTGGCGGTGTGGGAGGGTGGAGTACTGGCGCCGTGAGGTATCGGGCCTGCTAATGCCGATGGTCAGGGCCAGGAGGGTGGGGACGTAACCCATCTCTACCAGGATCGATCCAGGAGGCGACATGGCGACGCCACCACAGCCCGAGGCGTGGTTTGATGGTGCTCTCTATGTGTGGTGACGCTGGGGAATAGTGAAGAGGTGCTCAGAGCAGCTCATGTCTCATATAGCCACCTACTGTAGCACCATGTTATAGCACGACAACAAGGCTTCAATATCAACGCTAATCGAAGGGCGTCTACAATATCGACCCCACCTAAGGGTAGCAGTCTACATGCATTGAGTCGGTAAGGTCACGGCTGCATGTATTTACATATTATGTTACATTAGAGGCACCTGGGGCCTCGATCAGGGCATGTTTGAGAGCTTTAGGTTTGGCAATGTAGTGTGACCACGGGAATAGCAACGGGAGTAGGGCAAGCCCGAGCAACTGCTTTATTTTAATCCAATGTCATTTATACAGTTATTTGAAAAAATTCTGGCCCCAAACTATAATTCCTATTCGGTAACTATTAACTATCCTACAATCGGTTTTTGCCATTCGTAAAGGTCGCCACCCAGGATATCATTCGCCCATCATACGAACATAATTAGTTTTCCTGTTTGGCTAACCCCAAAATTGGCACTTTACCGGTTAGCATTTGCATGCTGGGGTTTCAATAATCTTGACGCTACCTCATTAAATATGTATGGGTAGACGTACGTTGAAAGATGGATTGTGTGATATACATCACAAGTGACCCAGGGCTTTTCCAAGATTGGCAGTGTCCCAACTCATGTCCCAACACTCATGTCCCAACCCTCATGTCCCAACACTCATGTCCCAACACTCATGTCCCAACACTCAGGTCCCAACACTCAGGTCCCAACAATCCCAACCCCCTACCACCAATGACCGACGACCAACACCCAACCCTGCAGCGTCTCACTTTTTCGTCTCACCTGTTTTATAACATTGCAGGTATAGGAAGTCTGTGTGAACATGCATCTTTTAAAGTCAGGATTCAAGTTCACTGGCCTATCTTCAGCATTAGTTCACACAGACTTGATTTCAGGGTAGTTTTTGACTTTTTTTCAAGAGTGTTTTTCTACTACAATTTTTTTTTTTTTACAAACTGAAAAAAATAGGGGGGTACAGTTTGTTTCAATCTATATGCATGTCTTTATTTCGATCTGATAAATGGAAAAACAAATGCAGGGGAACAGTTCAAAGTCAGCTGACCAAACTCCTTTTTTTGCTGGAAAACCGTCTCACAGAGACCCAGGGTACCCTGGGTCAATTAGTGCAATAAAGGTGAGACCATCATATATCATACATTCATAGATATTCCCTACCACAAGGTATACTGTAATGAATTTTTGTTGCACGATTTCTGGCGTTTTCTAGGCATACTTAAACGTAATCCATTTTCTTTAATTTTACATCATATCCGAGTCTTCAAACTGAAAACCTGGCATATCAAAATATCTCTTCAATGCGATCACGGTATTGTGTTAGAAAGAAGCTCCTAATCTTTCAACCCCTGTCATTTTCCCAGATAAAATGTTAACAAGTTGCAAATTTAATTTCATTAGGCGGGCTCAACGTCAGCAAGGCACCCTCTTTTCCACGTAGCAATTAATTCTGAAATACCAATCCGATTACTGTCTTCATTTACCATTTTCCACTTTTTAAACTTTAATGAAAATGATCACTGAATAAAAGTTTGTCCATCGTGGGGCAAGGCTGATGTTTGGAGAATTTAATATAATAAATTGCACTGTTAGTAAAAAGCACGTTCACCATAATGATCATTGATATGGAGCACCGTTCCACTGGTAACACATTTAATTAAAGGTGTGATATTTTTCCCCTATTTTCTACGTGTTCTTCCTAGGGTATGGCCATTAATTAATGACAGGGGGTGCGGAATTCCCATAAGTTAGGCTTCATCCTTACCAGTCATATTAAATGATGTTCTATCAGACAAAGTATCGAATATATCCTTTTGATTAGGTTGCTATTATCTATAACCTAGATTTCCTTCTATGTGGACGGCATCTAAATATGGAAATGCAAAGATCAGGGAACCCTCAAATCGGCGAAATGCACGACTCGTGCCAATAAAACAGGGCTACCAGAGTTCCTTTCACTGTCATTGGGGCAGACACAAAAGGGGTGTTGCCAAGATCGGCCATCACCATTCAAACGGCCGAGTCAAATCAGATTTACCATGTTTCCACCAGCCGCCATCATCCCACCATAAAAAAGGCTTTCCATTTACCAAGACCCGTTCCCATAGCAACCACATTAGAGCCTGGTCGGGCTTGGTGCATTTTTCATGAAGTTTACGGTGTGCTGGTGGTGCGGGGGAGGGGGAGTAACTAGACATAAATTACGCCGTCTATATGAGCGATTACGAAGCAAACAGCGGCGACCAGCAGAGGGCCCATATATTACAGCCACCTATTACAGCCACCGTCTGCCCAAAACCGAGCTGCTCCGAGCTGGTAAGCTTAGGCTGAGCTGCTCAGGTCGTGGGAAGGGAGCAGGTTGAAGGCTAGAGGTCTGGTCTATTTTACCTTGGATCACAGAGGTGAAGAACCACTTGCCTCCCACTTAGCCCCATCATCATCTCACCCATTAAAATGCCATAAAACTAATTCAGCAGTCACAACCTTTTTTTTTTTAAAGACATAATTTGCAAAGTCGTATAGTACATGTATATCTAATGTATCACTTACAAATCGGATGATACCTTTTACGTATAGAACTAGTTAATGTAGTTAAAAGGCAGCCATTTGAGGCAGCGACTGTACACAGCCCGTGCAGCAGCAGCTGCTTCCACAGGCCCACTGAGAACATTGAGCAGTGGGCCGGTGCAACTATCGCGTGCACCAGCCGCCAGTTCAAACGTATGGAAACCTATGTACCGGAGTAAAAAGGCTGCCTGTGAATCACAGTGTGATCAAAGAGGCCGGTTGGGTGTGACCTGCCGATATAGAGGCATCTCTCACAACGAGGAGCAAACCCGGGAGCAAACCCCACCTAAAGGAGGGCCCACATTGAACAGGGGTGGGGGTGGGGGGGGGGGGGCGACCCTATACATATACACACTCATGTAATATACATGTAGATGAGGATGAAAATCATTTTAGAGGAAATCATTTTCAAAAGAGGATGGGCTAGGTCCAAAAGTCCAAACTGTATATTTGGGTATGAGATGATGTAAATAAACCAATCCCGTTTAGTTTATCCTGGTGTGCAAAAATAACTAAATGCTGTTTAAGGGTACTGGTGCTATCTACTTTAACACTTCAGGCCTTAATTTACTGACATATGAACTCACTACTCAAACACGATAAAATCAGAAAATACCGGGGTAGACATAAAAAGAAATATGTTTTGTCATACTGTGTATGAAACATTCTCTATATTGGAGTCAACCGATGTTATTGATGTCACCTACACCGGGGCTATACACCAGGATCAGCCTCACCTCTCCAGCTGATGGTGATCACTGACTACCCCCCCCCCCCCCCCCCCAACATCCCTCCCTACCCTGGCTCACATCCCCGCACCAAACACCTTAAAGAGGCTACTGCTCTGGGATCCTCCCACTCCTATTGATCTTGTTGGTCGGGTAGGGTGCAGGTGGGGTCATTGGGTGCAATCTGGCGACCAGTTAAGCTCTATCATCTTTAACCACCCTCTCAGCATTAGCCCAAGCTGTCCTTAACACCAATTTATATATTTCAGAGTAGTGCTTTGGAGGCCAAGGTAAGCTAGATACTATCTTCTTACAGGATTGCTAATCGTGAAGCTGAAACCTTATACCCAATGATGATGGAAGAATCCGTGGATGTGTGACCTTTGGCGAGCATCATAAGGAACTATAGGCAGCCATATATATGTCTTTACACTGGGTACACGTATAAAACCGAGGACAATTGTCGTTTTACCAACATTGTAACAAGATCATAAACAGAAGAATATAAATACCAATGGCATTAATGTATAGTTGTATATCACGCGGAACACAAAGGATCGTCCGATTTGCCTAAACGACTGTTACAACCTCTATTGAATAAACGACTTCTAACTTCCTCACACAATCATTTCATAAACTTCTTTGCCTAATGTTCTCGGCACTCCTTATGTTATGGTTCCCCTGCAGAGAGAATCCCCTGGAGACCGCGCGCCAAGCCGTGTTGCGGCTTCACCAATTAAGATTGCCCAGGTATGGTTCTTAATCACCAACTAACATGGGACTTAATTAACCCAGTCGTTCTCACCTGGGCCCTGGGACTCTCACCTGGAGGAGATTAGAACTGCACCACACACCTATACTTAAGTATACACATGCCGGGATAATGGACTTATATCCCTGTGACCTTTGGCTACTGGTTTAGGCTTTGCATAATGGATTGTACGTGTATTGATGTCTGGTTATGTGGATGGATTGACCCATAGAGGGGCTTATGGTGATCATATGTTCGATGCCAAGCAGATAAGCTCTTTTAGGGTAAATTGACATTGCTTAAGGTGAATACCTAAGGGTAGTACTCTTTTGAAAGGATACCTTAACACTATGTTTAAACTGTTGGTCATGTTAAATAGGCATTACTTCCATGACCTGACTCTCTAGAACGACCCTAGGTACTGGCTTCCATTGCATATTGGCATATATTCTAATGTGCTTTAGAGTCACGAAGTTGGGTACCTCCTATCACTTGCCAGGGCTACCTTGTTATGATGGCTTTTCAGCCGTATCCAACCGCCGTTGTTATGGTCTCCAAGCAACACAGGGAATTGTATCTCGGTTGCTGTGGTCACACAGGAAGTTGCATTGTTAAATCCATGTGTATTTTAAAGGTTGGCTTCTGGGACATCGACTTCCAAGACAAAATGGCATACATGGCTTCCACTAGTTAGCAGCCATGCATCAATAACCTTTGGCTCTGATCATTGGGTACTTGCTCGTTATATCTAGTTGATTTGTTTTTTGGCCATTGGCAGATATCAAAAGAAAAATTTGCTGCTATGAACTCAATGTCAAAATGATCACATTTGTTTAGAGCATGCAAACTTCCAAAGTCCAACCATGACGGGTTGTCCATTTTACATGTTACATTTAATTTCAAGCAGTTTCTGAAAGAAATAATCACAATCAATCATAACACTAATTAAAGTGTGTTCTGGTGTTACTTCAAAAATGAATAACTAAAAATCAATAACCAATATTTTAGCCGCATTCTACATCAAAGAGGCAGCCAGATCGAAATCAGGGTAATGAAACGGTGTTTGCCAATAAAAACGAGGCTGTAAGAACAGGGAAACCTTCTCCGTTGGTCAGATCTGACAAGACCTTTTGACCTAAGCCCAGTGGGACCTGTCACTTGTCATAGTGTAGGGGCTGCCAACTCTTGGATCCTTCTGCGTAAAGTGATTCAGGTAGGCAGACCACCAGGGGCTTAAGTGGTCGATGCAGAGTAGGGCTGCATCCCCCCCCCCCGCCCCCATCTACAAGACATACACCCTATCACCATGGTGTTATCACTATTGCCGGTATGGTACTACCAATGAATGACCCATACTGCATATACTTTTATAGCAATATTCGAGTTGTCAAAATACAAACAGCATTTGCCTGGCTGTCCGTTAATCACCCATTCATCCTTTAATACCGAAGAAATATTTAGGTTGGTCCATGTTACACAGTGGCGGATCCAGGATTTGGAAAAGGAGGGGGCGCGCCCCCTTTTCTAGACAAAAGGAGGGGGCGCACCCCCTATTTTTGGCCAAAATTGGGGTCTTAAAAACACAATTAAACTCTTAACTACAGGTCAAAAGGAGGGGGCGCGCGCCCCCGCGCCCCCCTCTAAATCCGCCACTGAATGTACATTCAAACATCACACGCAGTGAACAACTTACAACTAGACAATTGAGTAACGTTGGCAAATGCTTTAGTTTAGTCTCAACAGCATCAAAGATGTTTACAACTCCCGGCAGATGAATTTGTCCGCGGATACGATCTGCAATACCATGTAAAATGTACACCTTTATAGATTCACAAATAGGGATGCAATGAGTCCATTACCCTAATTACATCCCGATCGGAAGTGGAACTATTCCCCTGTTAAATATTGTCAGGAAACCAGCTCATCCACCTTCAGTCGGCCTGCGTTAAAAGTCATGGCATTTGCGCTGTCACTCCCTAGAGTGTTTTTTATCTCCTGTTTTGTGTTACAAGTATCTCAATCCGAAAGTGTAACGTGGTGTCTAGCCTGCAGGTGTCTCTAGCAGTATTGACATGCCTGTGTAGGCCAGAAGAACATGAACCATGCATCAAGCTGACACGGTGGCTGTTAAGTCATGTATACACAGGGACTCCTCACCCACCCCATACCCTTTCACATGAATTGGCAACAAGACACTCTCTAGTGTTCATACACCAAAGATAAACTACCCTGGTCCCATCTCGACAGAGACATGTTCTCAGCATTCTCATACCTGGGAGACCTTTGTATAGTGAAATAGACCTGGAGTGCTGCATTTCTCTAAAGGGTAAAGAAATATCTACAGCAGCTATAGTGAGATAACCTTAGGGCCATGCAGTGTATATACCTGGCAGTGTAGTGAGGAAGTAGGGTAACACACAGTAGTTGCAGATTAAGCCCAGCTGGTGATGGGCTGTGTAGTCACTGAGAACTTGTTCGGGTTCTCCCCCAGCTCTGTGCACTGATATACCAGTTACAAGCAACACAGGTTCTAGTCCACACACTGCAGAGATGAGTCCATCAGGTGGACAAATAAACCCTTTTACATAAGGTTGCATAACTGATTTATTTTTGAGACACCGTTCCTACATTGTATCATATTAGCAGCATCCTAACCAGGACGGTTAGGCTTCTTTGTAGGATGTGGTATATAAGCTAGGAAGTGAAGAATCATGTCTTTAAAGGCTCATAAAATAGTACCCTTGAGATTCTCAGGAAAAAAGCAAGTACATGTACTGTATAAAGGAGGAGGAAAGTAGAGTTGGTAAGGGGCCGGACCTGAGTACAAAAGCTACCTAGACGAGCTTAGCATTAGCGTATGTATATCTCAGTGGGTAGTAGGTGGTGGTCTAACCACACACGGGCACAGGAGTTTGGTGGTTTTTCATCCACATAGGACAGGTGAGTGTTGTTTTCAGACACTGTCTGGCTGAGTCATCCCCATCACACCTGACCAGCGCATGACTAACCACCAACAAAACCAACCAGCCACAAAAAGGGGTCCCCTCCTCCTGTCTACTGGCATTCATATTAACCTAGAGAAACTCACTAAATGCACTCTGCCCGCATAGCATTGTAGAGTACAACTACAGGTTGTACAAAGAGGGCAGTGGTTCGGTGTGTGACTGTTTTCTGGGTGCCTCTCATTGTGAGGCAGATCAGAACACTTTATATTGTATAGGTTATGTACTAGTAGCTAACAATATATAGACTGAAGAGAAGCTCTAGGCTATTTGTATCTGTTTCCAGTATAAGCAAAACCAAAGCCAATGAGATCAGAGATCGTCTTTGAAGTACGATTATGAGTTAGATTAATCCAGATTAAAAGGAAGAATTCTTTAGTTATTCCAATTTTCAAGATACATTTGTAGCATGGGGAGACTTTGGCACACATGCACAAACTCAAATGCATACAGACCCGGCATACAGAATTTCAAAAAATGAAGTAAAAGATAATTGCCATAAAATCGTGTATGACTATCTTAGGCCCTGGTATCTCTAAGAGTGTGAACTAAAGGTCACTTCTCTTGTTTCCCACTACATGTACCGGCATGTAGGATATCGCCTGCATATAATGTATGTCCATATGAACACATGTGTAATATACAGGTTACGGTTTGGTATACATGTACACTGACATTAAAAGTAGGTTCCTCTCCTCGACCTACTAGTGTGCTTATTCAGGATATATCCTCGTTTATTGAGACCAATCCACCAATACATGTTATAAGAAAGAGCACACATTTCCTGGTCGCTGCCAAACATCACAAAGCCGTTCTAAAACAAGAGTAGACCAGCTTCGTCCAACGTACCGCCATGCAAACATTGAACACACATAAACCAACAGGGGGTGGGTATATGGAGCTATATGAATATATACACGTTCAAATATTTATCTGTACATAACCGCCACTATAGCGTGACAATCTGCCAATTTGATGTCTTCATTGTGCTGTATACGTTATTGAGCTCTGACCACAGAATGTCATTCATATGAATGGATATATACCTGATGTAAACTGAACCATTGTTATAACATATGAATATGTACAGAGTCGGTAGACAATAAATAATGCACCAATCTTGACGTTATGACACATGCTTTATCATTTTAAACTTATACTGAGGTAATGTCAGCATTAAATGTATATATTAGTGGTTTGTACATACTCACAATGCCATCCATAGATGATCTATGTGACCATTAATTGAACCAGAACACTCAAACTCAACTATTAATTTCAACCTCTAGCTATCATGATTCTATATACGCGTCGTTTAAGACGGGCTACTGCCCAATATCATGGTGTAGAAACTGATATAAATCTGCCCTTTGGTAAGATCTCTTAGCAGTCACACCAAAACTGGGTATGTTGTTCGTGACATATTTCTCCATGCATTAACCAATCAATAGCGCTACCCTACTTCCACACCTGTATATTATTCTATCTACTGCATTCCTAGAAACCTGATTTATTCTGTCTATTGATGGTATAGAGTGAGGCCTCCTCCGGTTGGTAAGCACTATCAATACAGTAGTGTGTACATGGATGAAGAGGATCTGGCTGGGGATCTTCCCCATTCAGGTGTACCTAGCTATGATATAGTACGGCCTACTGCCACTGGCAGGTTGACAAGCCGAGTAATGACAGCACCCAGGATCAAATAAGTGTCGACCAGATCTTTGGAGCCTCCTTGCATTGATTGGGAAATCCCCTGCTGTGAGCTGATTGCCAAAACGGTAATGAATGGCAGCTGGTGGGACTTCTATTGTGGCAGTACGAAGTGCAATGTTCTATCAAGTATCATGTGTACCTACCTACACAGGCCTCCTGCCCAGTACTCACAATATTATATTGTAATGATAATCATTCACCACAATTGAGTAGTAGTTTTAATACTTTTTTTAAAAGAATGTATTCTTTATTCAATACTGTATGTTGATGAGTCCCGTCGTGAGAATAGTACATGTACATAGATGTGTTAAACTTCTACATTCATATATATAACTTTTGTATGATATATCTCTACATGTATTCTTGTAATCTAAATCAATTACAAACTAACATAACATCATTTATGAGAAGCACCACCCCGGACCACCACTTGATCTTTTTAACATCATGGTAACTTCACTTACCCCATACATACCACACCTAGTGGTTATCTATGGTATCTATGGTTAATCAACATGAGGTATATAGCCTTTTGATAGTGCCAAGTATTTAGACAGCCTATTATTGGTCTGGGCACCCAGCCACCTACCGCAACACCTGTGAATATGCCTCACATAGAGATAAAATACACCTGTGCCACAAGTATGCTAAAGCCTCTTACCATGACATATCAATACGGGATATGTGGCTTATAGATTTATGTATTTTTGATCTTCTAATTCCCCGGTAGGTCAACGAACGCTTTCATATTCTATTACAACATAACCAATGTCAAATGATGGACAGTACTAATAGCATGGAGGTCCCATAGCCTTAGAATAGAGAAGGCCATATAACCATGTAATAAATCGTTTTACTACAAGTGCTAGTAGGTTAAGAGAAGTGAATATCCACATTTTAGGTAGGACCTGATGGTTAGTAGCATCTTTTCTATTCTATCGAATAGTACTCTAGGTATAGTTCCACCCACCAACGAGTGAAGGCACACACCGACATCGCAGGGTGGGGGGTATAGGGTGGAGGCTGGGGGAGGCAGACAGTGCTAACTGTAATGGTCAGAGTAGACTGCTTAGTCACAACATTAATCACCCTGCTAGTTGGCTGCCATTTTCCTACCACCTAGCTAACCTATGGGTGAAGAGCAACATCCCGACTAGAAGGACAATTCAGTAATAAATTTTACAACCACAACAAGTTTACAACACACACGCAAAACCCCTGCTCTGGTTCACACGACCGTATACCGGTATTTACAGCTGTCACAGTTCAGTAGGTGGTAGTGGGAGAGGGAAAGGAAACTATGGGCAGCGCCACGCTGACTGGGGTTAAACCTGCCACACCCCCTTTCCTACCCAACCCCGCCCACTCCGGGTGTGTGTGTGTGTGTGTGTGTTTGTGCTATCTACTCCAGCAGCTTACCTGTCAACCACCGCCATCTAACCACCTCGCCATCAGGCGCTGTCTCCAGAATCGCAGGCTTACTATTCTCCTGGGCTATAGCCCGTCTGGTCATCCAGCGACTCCGATAACGTTATCCCATGCGTCCTCCAGTAGGCAATCCCTGTTGCATATTCCCTTTGGTTGATCCTGAGCGGAGTACTCCCTAGTGGCTCTGAGCAGTTCGCGCAAGTCCTCCAGTAAGGACTCCCTTCTCTAGGAGCTGCTCACTATTACTTTAGACATACACTCTCTCTGGGCCACTCTTCACTTTTATATGGAGAGGGATATCTCCACCCTGCGCTTTAGTGCTAGTAGCTGCTGTACTTAATCAGGTTATCATTACTAAGTATCATGAGGTCAGGAAGTAGACGACATACCCCAGTGGCACAGCCACTCTCGCCACGCATAAAGTGCTCCAAGTCAGGGAGGTGTAGTAAAGCTCTCGGCAAGGGGCATGTTGTTATGAGATACTGAGCTTCCTAAGGCATGCTCAGTAATCATAAGCTCCAGCGGCGAGTGATATGTTTATAACATGAGGAGAGTGTGTGGAGGAGTGGCTCGGTGAGTAGAGCTCGGCTCCAGGTAGTGGGAGGCTGCTGAGCGGTGGTGAGCACCACGCACGGGCACCAGTAGATAGCCCAGTGAGTGGCTGATGGGTTGAGTTGTAACTGGGGGCTGGTTGGGTTGAGAGGGGGTGGCAGGCTGTGGGGGCTGTGCCCTTAGCTGATTGTAATTCGTGCAGTAACTACCTCCCCACACGTCCCTCCGGGCACCAGTATTATTATTAACTGCGGCCAGGCTATTGGTCAGGCCTCCAGTTAACCCATGCCGCACAGCCTCCTCGGTCCTTCCTCAAGGCACCAACACCTCAGACTCCTGGTTAGAAGCTCCTCCTCCTCCTGGGTCTCCCAGCCAGGATTCAGCCAGTGCTAGTGCTGAGGGAGGCTGCTGGTCTAAGGGTGCCCAGGTGAGGCAGGATTGTAGTCTTCTCCTTACTCCTCCTGCTCCTGTTTCTTTCATCCACCTCCTCCAGTGAGTCCAGTCACGTACGGTAGAGCCTGTGTCTGTGTCGTGTAGACGCTTTCTAACGAGTGTTCTCCTGTACACCTGCTCCAGAGCGCTAACCTTTAGGTACTCTGCTGTATGCAGACTGGGAGCACAGCCAGGTATCATGCACCGTACATGCTGACTAATCTGCTAGTGCAGCCTTATCTCGGTTATCACAGAGCAGGCAGCAGAGGATTAGTGACATTAGTGCTACACCGTAGGACCTACACCACAGCAAAGTGGATTCTCATTCCCCTTGTACTACATGTAGTTGGCATAAGCTTGCTGTGCACTGACATTTTTCTGCTGTAGGCCCCAAACCATAAAGATAAAGTTTATGTACTATAGATCCGTGCCCAACTTGTAACCAACTTATTAAATGCTGAAGTGACGACTGTTTGGATGCATCTGTACCTCGACACTACCTTGGATCTACTGGCTGGTAGCCTTACTCGCCGCCCTGAAGTCAACTTCTGTTGTCAGGGCATCTCCATAGTTACCTCTGATGTCATAATCAGATGATGCATTCATCACCATGGATTCAGTGTGGAGATCTGAAAACTCCTAGGCTGGGAGAGTGATTATTACTCTCAGAGTCTAGGATGTCAGTCTCTAAACATATGTCTAGAGGATATAGGCCTATGTGCTATATTTGGTGGGAGATAAAGGTTTCGACCTTTTTGGTCTCTTCAGGTGTCATAAACTGAGGTTCAAGGCTTGTGACATTGTTACTATTTAACATCTTCAATCAAATTAATTAATGAAGGAAATTCTAAATTTGTTGATTATAGAATTTATGGTTCTGGGGACATGGAATATTAATGACATTATTTTATAGTGTCTAATATTGCCTGTGTGGTGGGGGTACATGCCAAGTTTATTGATCAACCAAATCATAAAGTAATTTTCAACATTTAGAGCTATTTAGAGCAGTTTCATAATTTTTTTATGAAATGATTGACTATGACTCGGTAAAACAGTGTTAACTTATTAAATGCTCTCTGGCGTTGCTGTTAACGATTCTGTATATGTTTTGTATCACATGGTAACTGATTAACACTTTAGGTGACTGATCAACACTCATGGTGACTGGTCAACACTCATGGTGACTGATAAACACCCATGGTGACTGATCGACACAAATGGTACCTAATCAACACTCATGGCGACGGATCAACACTCCTGATAACTGATCACCCCCACCCAGCTAATAGTGGTAGTTTTAGTTGTCTATGAATACATTTAAGAGGACTCTATTTTCAAACTTTAAAGGATATATAGACTATATGAAGAGGCACTGATGGGTTTACTGTGGATAGTGGAAGGCAAAACTATTAGGAAGACGCCCACCTTTGCTTGATATTTGCCATACAATCGAAAGGGATTATTATCATTGATTATTATTAAACCATCTAAAAATAGGGCCTAGGCTCACTTTAAAAAATCTGACATCCCTACAAAGGTTTCTTTTTCCAGCATGTTACCGGAAACACTTTGTTGATGACTGATCTCGCATCAGACATTAAAAAACAGGTTGAAGTCAAATTTTGGCAATTAATTACTATAACATGGGTGTGAGGCAAATTTAGCTGGTAATATTTGATGTCACAGCCAAACTAGCCCTGCATATCGGGGCTACCTTGAGGGACACATAATGTCAGATGACAGCCATAAAGGTAGCTATTTGAAGTAAATATTATATGAAGTACCGGCAATGAAATTTTGCCAGAAAACATCCTTTAAAACTGTTATCATCAGAAGAGAGGATTAAATGGGCCAAAGTACCCCCGATTTACGGTAAATAAAGGATGTGTATTGGCTGCCCCCCCCCATCACCCATCCCATGGCCATGGGGTAGGAGAAAGGGGCCCCCGATCAGAGGAGGGGGGGGGATAGAATGTGTTTGCCCCCTCCCCCCCCCCCAAAAAAAAAGATGGACGTATTAAAAGGGGGCTTTAACATCACTTCTCTATACAATTCCAACATAAAGCTAAGGCACGTATATAGATCTATGCGCAACCAACGCTTCCTAAGGCTAAGGGAGTGCTCATTTTTTAACAACAGGGGGGGTGGTGAGATTTTGTGTGTGCAGCACGCGAAATTTTTTCACCCCCCCCCCCCTAGAGGGGTCGAAATTTGTAGCATAATAACTCGCAGGCTTTTCCCCTCAAAACAGGTTGAATTTTTCTTACCCCCCCCCCCCCAAGAGGGGTCTAAATTTTTTACCCCCCCCCCCGGTCAAGGGGTCCAAATTTTTTACCCCCCCCCCCCCCCAAAATCCACCAACCCCCCCCCCCCCCCCAGTTGTTAAAAAATGAGCACTGCCTAAGCCTAAGCCTCAGTATTTTTACCGCCCCCCCTTAGTTCCTTACCCCAAGGGCCCAACCCTTTGGGCATTTGGCTTTTAAAAGTCAAAGCCTATAATATTGGCTTTGACTTTGAGAATGATAAAATATCAACAAAAATATTAACGTACATCGTGATCAGTAAACTATGAAGAAACAGTGGATCATAAGTTGAGAAGTGAGAAGAGATGGTGGCAAATATACCGGGAAATTTTTATAACTAGTGGTGCTGCTACCATCACAATATTGGGTTTGGGAGACTGGACAACAGTTACTGCAGCAGGAGGTGACTGGACAAAACGTCAACAATCTACACTGCAGAATTCAGATTCAGAATTGTGCAGTTTGTGGGCCATATTACACGCAATTGGCAGCCTAATCGAAGTGTAAATACCTGCCATATGCATCCAACACATTTAATGTATATGGCCACAGTGTATACCAAAGACAATTTTATCCAGTGTTGGCTTGTGCATAATGTTTTAGTAGGCTAGCTGCCTGACTAGCTGACTAGACAGTGTACCGTCGGAGGCGGGCAGCGGCAGCTGAGCAGGGAAAATTCTGCATTTTGACAGGGCACTGCATCCGAACATCAAACACCACTGCATCAAAAGTAGGGCATGCAACGCTTCAAAAACCGAGATACGTAATGTTGCCTACCTTGGGATGCAATTCGGGGATGATTTTTCAACTTCCCAGGTGGCAAACAGTTTCATCGGGACGGGTTTCATACCCGCCGCCGACGTCTTGCCACCCTTGTCCGCCATCTCGGTAATACTCTGCATTGCGCATGCGCAGTGGCCTTGAACTTGAACCCGGAAGCCAAGAATCAAAACATAATCACGTGTGTTTAGAAGAGAACCCCCTGTCAGTCTGTGTTTTCTTTGTGGGGAAATAGCGTCAAAATAAACGTGCATCGTGGTATTAAATTGGACAGAAAGGATTTTACAGCAAAGCATGCAATCAGAATCTATTGTCAAGTTTAGAATCAAAACACAACAGCCGATAAACTGACTGACAGCGTACTGTGTAGTGGCGTGTAGAAAGAGGGGGCGTGTCCATATGAGTGGGTAAATTTTGACAGCTGGTCCACTACTGGGATGAACTCTACAGGATTTGACAATTGACAGCAGGTCCACTGCGGGGATGGCTGCTGGGGTAGGTGGATTGGTCTCAACAGAAAATAATCGCTATCTGAAAATGGTGTTTTGAGCTGCCTAGGGGGCGATCCATTAACTTAAGTATGTCACGCCCGAGGTAGCTCAGGGAACCTGAACTCTATATCTCCGTTCCCCTCCGCAATAGATTGCGGAGGGGAACGGAGATATAGCGATGTAACGTGTTAGGTGGCGCCATCTATGAAAGCAGTGCAGGTCATATTTGGAACTAACCTCCACTGCTGTGCTTGTTTCTGGTCAGTGAGGACACTTCCTGGAAGGCCTCTGGGCAAGGAGATCTCTCTTTGTGTAGTCTATTTCATGGTTTGATATGGCTACCGGTATACGCACGTCCGCCGTGTGTAGAGTGCCCTTGTACACACGACGGGCGTGTATATAGTGCCACTATACACACGGCCGCCGTGTGTACTAGAATACTATGTACACGGCCGCCGTGTATGCAGGGCCACTATACACACGACAAAATTTCAGTTCAGTGATTTATAAATATATTTGTAGTTTTTCAAAATGTGGTGGTGGTGGTAAGATTTTAACGCCAGCCTGGTGAAATGTGGCCGTGTGTATTGCTTTCTTGTACACACGGCGGCCGTGTATACAATGTCACTATACACACGACCAAACTTGCAAATATATTTATCAAAATGTTATCTAATATTAAAAAAATAAGAAATCGCCGTGTGTATTACCTCACTCTATGCACGACGGCCGTGTGTAGGCCCAATATAGGCACTTGGATAAAAGTCACAGAGCTATCTGCACGGTGTACAGGACACACAGAGCTATCTGCACGGTGTACAGGACACACAGAGCTATCTGCACGGTGTACAGGACACAGAGCTATCTGCACGGTGTACAGGACACACAGCTATCTGCACGGTGTAAAGGACACACAGATATCTGCACGGTGTACTACACGCTAGGGATGTCATTGATATCCAAATTATTTCGATTTCGATTATCACTATTTTAGGCTCGATTTTCAGATAATATTGATTATTTAGAATTTTAGATACTAGAAGAACATTTAAAAGTTCTATGGTTGTAATGGGGCAAGCCTAAATATTGGTTCAAATCACCCAGTATAAAAAAAAACGAGTTGATAACTATTACTCTCAGTTATGGTCGACGCACGGCACATAGGGTACATGGGGGGGGGGGGGGGGGGATTGTGAGTGCCAAAGAACTACATACCCTGGCTATTTAGGTAGCTAAATGGCCCTATAGACCCTTAAATTTGACACGACATGGGCCATTTTGGGCTCAGTGACATGGGACATGGGGCATTTCTTGAAATCGATATGGTGACATGGGCTTTTATTAAAATCGATATGGCGACATGGTCATTTCTTAAGATCAACATGGAGACCCCCCCATCAAGGCCCCAATTTTCCTTTCCAATGGACCCCAGCTAAGGGCCTGTTGGAAAGGAAAATTCGTACAAAATCTCATGCAAAAAAAAGCATGTCGCCTGCATACATTACAGATATCATGAAACAAATACATTTTCGCGTGAGCGGGTCGAAATTTTCTTGGTCCCCCCATGGGAGGGGTCGAAAATTTTCTGGGCCCCCCCCCTCAGGCAGGTGGAAATTTAGCGCGGCCAACCCCTTTGAGCTATAGTAATGCGCAGGCTTTTTTTTGGTTACCCCCCTCAAGAGGGGTCCAAATTTTTTTGCCCCCCCCCTTCAATGGGTCCACATTTTTTTGGTTTCCCCCCCCCCCAAATCCACCAACACCCTCCCTGTTGTTAACAAATGACCACTCCCTAATATACTTGCGCGTGTCTCCAAAATTGTCCTTTGGGTTTTGTGTTTTTTTGTGGCTTTTTTTTTGGCAATTTTCAGTGGAAAACATGTATAAAAATGGGAACATATGGGCATATTTGGTATCAAATGAAAGCTTACAGTGTTGCGGATCCAAGAGCTAGGGAAAATTGCATATTTACAACGTTTGCTAATCCATAATATATAGATTGCCGAAATATGAATTCAGCTTGCCAACAAGATCCAAATTTACCCTCCCATTTGGTCACTAGCGGAAAAAAAAAATGCGCCCTCATCATTTTCATCAGGGCTTGGTGATGAGAAACAAGGATATTATTTGGAGTGGCCTTAGTTCCACATATTTTTACCGCATCATACATTACATAAAATAAATACAGAGATCCACTCTAATCAGTCTGAACTCCTGGTTTCTCCATCCGTGATGCCAATCTATCGCGAGATATTGACGCTAGACGTCTCCACCCGTGGGTCTGAATTATATCTCTGTAAGCTTCAGCTCTCCATCACTCTCCAATATCCACCGGTGGATAATGGCCGCCACCCATAGTTAGTCAATACCAAACCTCTGCTGGAGAGTGAAGGCTAAGTTGGAGACTTGAGGCGCCCAGAGACTACTCTCTGCCGCAGACTGCCGTGACACATTGGATCGCATCACACTCCGCTCCGCCTCGTGTGATACGATCCAATGCACCAATTGTGGAGAAACCTGTCGTTTAGACAGATTGTCGTGGACCTCTGTCTATATACCCCTGCATTATATAGCAGAATTAATATTGCATATTACATACATGACGTAAGTAGACATCCAGTGTTACATATCTGCATATGAAGCAGAAGCCACCAAAGGATAAAATACCTAATTTATATTTGTAATATTCAAGGACTATCAATTGAATATGTTTGTACAATATTTAACCACTCCGGGTATTCACATTTGTTGAATAAAATATTTCACAAAATCATATTGGCTATAACTTATTGGTACCTCAACATTAACTGTAAAACCTCTCCGATAAGCTGACCCTTTTTGGGGATTTTAGCCCGGATTCAGCTAAAAACAGTGTCTCAAAGAGGGGGTCGGTTTATTAGGGAGGTTTTTATCAAGTAAATTTTAACCATGTTTAAATGGGCTCAAATTCAGATTATAGTATCCCTACGAGATGGTTCCAGATATTCTCCCGACAAGAGATTAAATTTCTTCTAGATAAGGCTATATAATATGTAGTAAATCACTAACTTTTCAGTTTTCAGATTCTCTCTCCCTCTCCCTCTTAATAGGGGTCTTCCTTTTACCGTAAGACCCCCGCACCCTGCCGCAGCCCAGGTAACCCTCTGTCACACCCCCTACACCGCATGTACACCTTCCGTCAGACCCCCGCCCGCTGCCACAGCCCATGTACACCCTCCATCAGACTGCCGCAGCCCATGTACACCCTCCGTCAGACCCCCGCCCGCTGCCGCAGCCCATGTACACCCTCCGTCAGACTGCCGCAGCCCAGGTACACCCTCCGTCAGACCCCCGCCCCCTGCCTATCATTTACTTCTGTAGGACGTTGGTGTTTTCTTTTTTCTGTGGGCCTACTGAAACTTTGGTTTCAGGGGTGAACATTTGGCTTGCCATAGCCGCAAACCGCGGGCGCCTGTCTGCATGCTGTGTTCTATTTATAGCTTTAGCTGCTTTGGTCAGATTCGGATGGTGGGAACCAACTGTGTTACATAATATCTGGCAATTTTATCAATGTAGGCCTACCTATAGGCCTAGTCTAGAAAAAAAAGGTGGGGGCGGTGCTAAAAGCAATTTTATCAATGTAGGGCCTAGGCCTACTCACTGTATGGTTGACTTGAAAAAAATGGGGGGGGGGGCCGGTTCTATAGGCAATTTTATCAATGTAGGCCTACTAACTGTAACCTAGACTATTGAAAAAAGGGTTGGGGGTGCCGGTTCTACAGGCAATTCTATGAATGTAGGCCTACTAGCTAATCTTAGTCTAGACTATTGGAAAAAGGGTGGGGGGGGCGGTGCTATAAGCTATTTAATCAATGTAGGCCTACAGCCGGGGCCTACCGTAAAACCCCGCCGATCCCCCCTAAAAGACGACCCCCAACTTTTATAGAAAAAAATTCGTCTTGTGTAAAAAAAGTATGACAATTTAGAAAACCCCGCCTTTAAGACGAGCCCGACTTTGGGGGTCCTGCCAACCCCCAGACCCCATCTAAATCACCCAAATTACAAGTTTTTGATTGTTTTTTTCCGTGAATTAGTATAGCCTGCAGTACAATACAAGTTACCTTCAAAAACTAATAAAGGAAAAGTTCACAAATTGTACCATTTTGTTGATATGTCATTTCTTTTTTTTCTGCCCTTTTTTCCAAATCAAGATTGTCCAAACCCCGCCTTTAAAGACGACCCCCTACTTTGGGTGAAAAATCCATCTTGTAGGAAAAATAAATCCCAAAATAAATCCGTCTTAAAGGCGGGGTTTTTACGGTATTAACTGTAGCCTAGACTATTGTAAAAAAGGGGGGGTGCCGGCCATTTTTTAACAAAAGGGGGGGTTGGTGGATTAGGGGGGGGCCAAAAAAATTTGGACCCCTTGAAGGGGGGGACCAAAAAAATTTGGACCCCTCTTGTGAGGGGGGACCAAAAAATTGCACCCTTTTTTAGCGAAAAAGCCCGCACGTTACTATAGCTCAAAGAGTTCGGCCGCACTCAATTTCAACTTGCCTGAGGGGGGGAGCAAAAAAATTTTGACCACTCCCATGGGAGGGACCAAAAAAATTTCGACACGCTCACACGAAAATCCATCGACCCCGCCCTGTTATTAAAAAATGACCACCCCCTTAGACTATTGACAAAGGGCTCATTATAGAGAAATTTAACTTTAGACCAACATGGCACACCATGTAGCCTAAACACATTATATGTTATAGCAATATAGCGACAGCCCACTCCTTTAGTTAACATTTGTGTTACTCTATGGTAGCTGTAGTTTTAAACCGCTATTCATTAGTAACAGGGGGGAGCGTACAAATTTCCGACCCCTCCTGGGGAGGGTATGTAAAAACTTCTGACCCCTCTTGAGGGGGCGGACGTAAAAAATTTAGCCCCTTTTTATCAAAAAAGCATACACGTTACTATGGTTCAAAGGGGGGGGGCGGGTGAAGATTTTTGGGCGCTTTCAGCGGAAGGAGCGCAAAACATTTGACGGGCACTCGATGGGGGACATGAAAAAATTCACGTCTCTGTGCAAAATCTCACCCCCCCCTGTATAAATTGATAAATGAACACTCCCTAAGGGAGTAGTCATTTTTTAACAACGGGGAGGAGGGGTTGGTGCATTTGGGGGGGGGGGATAAAAATTAGGACCCTTGAAGGGGTGGGATCAAAAGAATTTGGACCCCTCTTGAGGGGGGGGGGGACCAACAGAATTTGGACCCCTTTTTAGCGAAAAACCCAGCGCATTACTATCGCTCAAATTAAGGGGTCGACCGCGCTCCATTTTATCCTGCCGGGGGGGGGGGGGGGACTGAAAACTTTTGGACCTCCCCGCGCGACCACCAACACGCACCCCCTCCCGTTGTTAAAAAATGACCCTCCCTAAAGTTATTTCTAGGGAGTGTTCATTTTTTGCGGGGGGGGGGGGGGGGTGGCGTAAAAAATTCTGACCCCTCTTGAGGGGGGGGGGGGCGTAAAAATTTAAGTCCCTTTTTTAGCAAAAAAGCAAGCGCGTTACTATAGTTCAAAGGGGGGGGGCGAAGAATTTTGCGCGCCTTCGGCGAGAAGGGGGCACGAAACGTTCCACGCGCTTTCGAGGGGGGGGGGCGTAAAAAAAATGTTGCCCCTCCGCGCGAAATCTCACCACCACCGCTGTAATTAATAAACAAACACTCCCTAACATTTGTTTCTTCTTCTGGGCCCACCCGAAAAAAAGGCATGTGACTCCTCAAGACTGTTAATCACCACCCCCCCCCCCCCCCCCAACCCACTCCTAACAATCAATATAGCCTATAGGCCTAGATCTACATAGAGTGGGGGAGTTGGGGCGTGTCTGAATATGAAGGCCTCCCCAGTAGGGCATGGATGAAATACGAATCACTCCCTAGACATTCCTTTTCATTTATAGTTTTTTTTCCCCCCTCACTTCCCTCAGCTTCATTCTTTTCATGATATACGCCTATTTTAAACTCATAATCATATTTCTTTCCCCATATTAAAAAAGGAGAGGTAAATTGAAAGCAATCTTCAGCTTGAGAGGTAAAAATATAGACTTCACTTCTGATTTCCGGTGAACAGTATGGCGTCCTTGTCGACATAATCTTTTCACTGAAATGGATATAATTAGGAGGCATGATCTTCTACAAAAGTATGGGGTAGAAACAATAGTCAAGGTACGTTTGCAAGCCATTGTATCATCGTTTCATTGCTACTTTTGCTGGGTCTACCAGGCCGTCATAAGTGAGTAGATCTACTTTGAGTATTTCAAGTTTGTGCTGGACAACGTGGAGATGAGGTAAGTTCTCCCGCAGATTATGACAACTTTTGCTGAACTCTGAACGATTTTGCTTCAACTCAAGTGAGATTCAGTGTCAAATTGTAGCCTGGCGAAATCAGAAAGAGAATTTATTGATGCGTTCTTTATATAACGGACGG
Source organism: Harmothoe impar (assembly GCA_947462335.1). NCBI lineage: Eukaryota > Metazoa > Annelida > Polychaeta > Phyllodocida > Polynoidae > Harmothoe > Harmothoe impar. The sequence goes on from OX381704.1 coordinate 56,080,176, forward strand.
GGGAAGATGGTCGAAAATGCACATTTTAGCGCTAGTATTCATGACCGGCGGAGGCCGGAGCGTGGCCGGCCACTGACACACCCCTCGCAGGTCGTTTCAATCTCTAACAAAAGCGGCCGTGAGTTGGTGCCAGCTTGCATGCGTGAAACTCGGCGGGGTCAACTCATGGGCGGCGTGCGCCTTTAAATAGATTAAAACTATTTTCATCACATTTAATAAAGCTCAGAGATATCTTTCTAAAACTTTTGGAATTAAGTTTCTACCTTGTCTAGAACTGAATCTACAAGGTTTTTAGTGTCGAAATAATGAGCCTGCTCCCACTATAGAAATGGTAGAAGAGTGATTTAGTTTTTGTGATGTGGATTTAACAGATTAAACTAAAATACATGAACTAGACATACTATTTCATCAATAGAATCCGTATTTTCCATTGCATCAACTTGAAATCTTCAGAGCATATCCTTCGTGTAGAGTTTAATATGATGGAGTAGTCCATGTCTCGGTGTGACCTTTAAATGACCTTCAAATGACCTTCAAATGACCTTCAAATGACCTTCAAATAGCCTCCTGGGGCATTTTGTCCATGTGAATGTATATAGAGTTTGATACAGGATAATTATTATAAATCCTATGAATTGTGACTAACAAAATGTACAAGTTGACTAACTACTTACTAAAGTGAAAGGCCCTTTGGGGGCTTTTGAACCTAAAATGCCCTTTAGGGGCATTTGAACTTACCAGTCTTATAGTTTAATACAGAACGATGGGTTTTAGTCATGTCATATAAATGTCATATAAATTCTATCATAATTATATGTAGGCCTAAACATGTCAGTTGATGTATTTGACCTATTAATTGAAAGGCCCTTTAGCTACCTTTGATCTTGCCATAGGGTCATATATTTCAATACAGAAGCTTAATCACTTTCCATACCATGGATCATTATGATGAGCCTTAATTCTTTTAGATCAAATCATCAAAATTATTATTAAGTAAACCTGTCAGTTGACCTACTAATTTGATCTACTAAACTAAAAGGCCCTTTTGGCCCCTTTGAAACTAAAAGACCTTTTTCGCACATTTGAACCTGTTGTAGTCATACAGTTAAATAAAGATCAAATCATGAAAATTATTATGAGGTAAACCTGTTCCTTTACATACTTAATTAAACTGAAAAGGCCCCTTTGGGGCCCTTGAACCCAAAAAGGCCCCTTTGGGGCCCTTGAACCCAAAAAGGCCCTTTTGGGGCATTTGAAGTTGCACCCATTAAAGGACAATATAAAATAGCCTAGACTAAAATATAGTTACTAAATACTTAGTGTGGGTAGTGCTCGCCTAGATGGGGTAGAGAGGCCACAAGTATCCTACATATTTTCCCATATAAGGGAGTTGTCCTTAGGGAGTGGTCATTTTTTAACAACAGGGGGGGCTTGGTGGATTTTTGCGCGAGCGGGTCGAAAAAAATTTGCCCCCCCCTCTTCAAGGGGTCGAAATTGTTTTGGTCCCCCCCCCTCAAAGCTCCCCCCCCTCCGTTGTTAAAAAATGACCACTCCCTTATCAGGTGTGAGCCTACCATTGACCACTGGCCTGCCTCCTGCCTCCAGTCTGTGAAAATAAGGAAAAGTGACCGGTTTTATCCCAGTTAAAAAGTGTACCATCCCAACTCATATATGCATGAAACTTCACATATATGTTGTTTACTATCCAATAAAGCTATATATGGGGGTGTGATCGCTATATAGGCAAGTCTGAAGATTTTATGCAACTTTAAAAATGACCTCAGAGTTCAGATGACTCTAGTTCAGCCAATAGTAGGAATTTTTCATCCCTGATTTCGCTGGGAGGTAGCTTAATACCTTGGCTTTCATAATAAGTGTAGACAGTGCATACCTGCAGGATATTAATGCATAAAATCGGCGATTCCCGCCGATGCGGAAATCGGGAGCCCTCAGGCTTCCAACCAAAACTTTATCACACCTCTGCCAGCTTATCTGACACCCCACTGCAGCGTTATCAAAGTACCTACCCAATAGGGGGCCTACCTGGTAGGCTAATATCTTTCTATATAATAGATATAATTATATGTAACTTTGGTCGTGTGTGTACTGGCCTTACACACACGGCGGGCGTGTGTACAACAGCATTATATACACAATATCATTTTTATTTAAGATTGAATCTCTGTTGTGTGTACAGTGTGACTCTACACACGACGGTCGTGTGTATAGCGTTGTTGTACGCACATTTAATTTTAAACATTTGATAACCGAATATCAAATAATCTTTTCATAAGAAACGATATATGTAACTTTGGTCGTGTGTATACTTGCATCATACACACGGCCGTCGTATGTACAAGAACACTGTGCACACGGGGAGGTGATCTTTTTGCACATCTAGTTTATGATGATTTCGCCGTGTTTATAGTGTCGATTGTACACCCGTCGTGTATAGAGTTGGACTGTATACACGGCGGGCTTGTGGTCGTGTGTACAAGAAAACAATACACACGGCTGCTACAGGCCTACTTTGGTATAAAATTGTTTCACTTTAATTGAGTTTAAAGACTGGATATCATACCGTGTGTATAATGTCATTCTACACACGCCCATCGTGTGTACAGTGGCACAAATGGAAATGCAATAGCCTACCTCAATTTTGAGATTTCATAAAAATGAAAAATGATATTTTTTCAAAGCACCTCGAACGGTTAGATTCATCTGTGTGTGAAAAATAATAATTTTATAATATCTATTTGGAGCTTTGGTTTTAGTTTGGTTTAGGGCCTACAATATTTTTTCTGAGGAAAATTTCGTCGTGTGTATAGTGGTGCTATACACACGCCGGGCGTGCGTATAGTAGGACTGTACACACGCCGGGCGTGCATATAGTAGTGCTATACGCACGACGGGCGTGCGTATAGTGGCGCTATACGCACGGCCGCCGTGCGTATATCACTTTCCGTTTGATATCTTAAAAACTATTTGCTATTAAAATACCTAGGATACGTTAACTGGGAGATTATACTAAAGTGTTGCTCCCACGAAAAGGATAACTGTTGCCACTTCTCATGTTCAAAGAAATCTGGAATGATTTTGACACATATCCAAGTAATTATCCTATTATCACCCATAGTTTCGTCTGCTCAATCATATACTAGATTGGCAGTGTAATGCATGGGGGTCGATGCCTAAATTGGACACTGCGACACAACCATTTCTCTAAATCAACATGCGTCATGGAGCTTAGTGACTTGAGGGAAAATATAGGCCCTAAGTGACATGATTTGGGGTATTTCTTAAATTTGACATGGGACATGAGGATTTTAAGTGACATGACATGCATATTTCCTAATATCGACATGCGATATCAAGACGCGCTGATGTGTATGAACCATCAAAGTCTTAAGCTGTAGTGATAACTGATATGCAATATTGAGGCTTTTCTTAAAATCGATAGAGTGACATGGTCAGATATGGGGGGAGGGGGAATGTAAACCTCTCACGGGGGGGGGGGGGTGACCTTCTGGGTGATTTTGAATTGTTCCTAGGGAGGAAGGTGAAAATAATTTTGGGCACTCTCAGGAGTGCACATTTTACAGGGAAGAGGATGGAATTTCGGTCCCCACCTGGGGCAAAAATGTGGGGACATTGTAACATGGTGGATTTCTCTGAAATTTCGCTGAAAACTGAAATCTTTTACAACACCCGCCTGTAATCAATAAAAGACCATTGTGCTAGTCCAAACATTTATCTTGACAGATGTAGATCTAGATGGATATCAAGCAAAATCATACACAGTTAAATTCAATTCATGGTAGCATTTATTAGAATCAGAAACACAGTTTTAATGTACAAAAACATCTAATTTTCGACAGTAGCACTGCAGGTAACCTTCCTTTTTTTACGGAGGTCATGTTTCCATGGCAACACATATCAACAAGGACACTATTTGAGCCTCATGAACGTTCATTTTACATTCCACAGATGTAGTTTCACACCGAAAATGGTAAATTTTCAAAATTAACCTAGACCTAATTTGCCATATTTCTCCCACCTGAGCTGACATTACGGTCCCCTGCTGGCCAAAGTTGGTACTGATCTCTCAGTAATAGTACTTCTGTTTGATACACTGAAACTCGCTAGTCTGTGGCTAGTGCACTTTGCTGGGGCTCGCTTTATGACACCGATCTCTCACTCTGCAAGAGCCTCCAAAAGTGGCACCTTTTGCCTCAAAGACGTGATTGGTTGATTGACGGAATTAAACCAACCTTTTAAAAATAATGGTAGATATCTATCATAGGAATAATGTCGTCAACTTTAATTGTTGTGGGAATATCTGTTAATATCCAAACCAACATATGGGCCTATTAAAACAAACCGTTTGTACCACACGGACAGCTGCAAACTGGCCTGCCCGTGTCTAGCAATTTGTCGCACTGTCTCACCCAGCCTTGCCTGGTTGAGTCTAGGGAAGTTATTATTGATATCAAAATCATTTCCATTATCACTATTTTGGTTTTAATATATGAATACAGAACAACAGTTCAATTACAATAACACATGTTATTTTTGACTGAAAGGGGAGACATTCTTTTAAAATATTTTCCTGACAAATGTTGGACAGTTCTGGTGGTACCAACCCTGTTGGTAGATAACTTTGTGAAATGATTTGAATTGTATTCAGCATGACGTTGTGATTAAATGAGACAACGCCAAAATATAATTTTATTCTTTTAAATCCCTGGCATGTGCTCGTCCCTGACATTCACTCGGCCCTGGCATGCGCTCGTCCCTGACATTCGCTTGTCACTGGTACACACTCGTCATGGATAGATCCTTCTCCCTAACAGGGTCTTGTCCAGGGCAGGCTCTCATCTCTAGTCGGCCTAAATATCAGTTTATGGAATAAAAAACAAATCACTGTAAATTTGTGCATACCATACATGACTCTCACTCAGTTTTAATCAAATTAATTATCAGCTGTCAGCTCATAATTCCTGCTTAAGTTAGGGCCTGCTTACTGACAGAAATCGAAGTAGATTAGGTATCCAACACCTGTCAGCTCCTGATTTATTTGAGATTATACAAAAGTTCTGGTGTCAGCTCCTTTTTTCTACTTAAATTACTCACTGATGGAAATAAATGGCAACTATCCAATAGCTTTCAGCTCCTAACAACTACTTTAATAGAAGTTACTCACTGGCGAAAATTGATTTGAGCTCCTAATTAATTTACTCATGGACAGTAATCTTATTTTATTTTCCCAATGAAGGGGGCAAACCCTTCTTCTAACCCCCCATTGATACTTCGTAATACCCAGGTGTCAGTCATTGGCAGGCATCCTTGGAAGGGAGGTTTTATGTCTCTGTGATGTAGTAGTTGCTGCCAGGTACAGGTACTTCTCGCTGCCGCTTCCATATTACTCATGCGTGTCACACCATCTGATGAATAGAACCAAAATTATGAATTTTTAAAGAATAAAAGTCACAAACATTTTTGGTTAATTTAATAGATTAACAACAACTGCGGACCTAATCAAACAATGTGCGCATTGATAGATTTCTTATTAATTTGGACCATAGCAGCTTAAGACCATGTACTTTCTGTGTGTTATAGGCCCTATGTTTTGTTTTTGTTACTGTCTATAATGTATTACGGCTTCTTAATGACCCATTAATTAGGGAGTGTTCATTTATTAATTACAGGGGGGGTGGCAAAACATTTTTACGCACCCCCCCCTCGAGAGCGCGTGTAACGTTTTGTACCCCCCCCGTCGCCGAAGGCTGCGAAAATTTTTCGCCCGCCCCCTTTGAACTATAGTAACGCCGGGCTTTTTTGCTAAAAAGGGGCTTAAATTTTTACGCCCCCCTCAAGAGAGGTCAGAATTTTTTACACCCCCCCCTCAGGAGGGGTGGGAAATTGTTACGCCCCCCCCAGATCCACCACCCCCCCCCCTAAATTATAAATGAACACTGCCTTAGATATCATACTCCCCTAATTTATACTGCTGTAATTAACGAACTAATTAGAGTAAATGAAAATGATATTATACTGATGGAAATATTGTATGGACTTACTTGACACCCCCCACCCATGCGGCATGACGTAATTTATGACAGCCGCTGAAGTACATTGTACTAACCAGCTGCCTATTGATAGATAGATAGATCGATAGATCCCCCTAATAATAGAGAGCCACCCCTGCACCAACTTGTGACCAAGGCTCGATAGATACAATGTAGATATCGTTTTAAAACTAACACAGCCGAAGGCTGGTCAGCCGGTTCACAGGGCCCATATGAACTGAACCTGGCACCAAGTCCAAGGGTCTACAACTGGCACAGTTTCGAGTGACAGCGTCCAAGCTTACAGCAGCAGTAACGTGCACCATTGAGCTCGAAACGTGCGTTCACTTCACATACCTAGTCAAGGAAACTGTGAGTGGAACAACCCTGGGGACAGCAGAATTGCCGACCGTGGGAATGTGTTCTATTACTTCTAAACATCCCTATCCCGTGGCAGTGGCACACTAAACAGTCCCCTGTGCATAGCTGGACTACAATGTTAATAATTGGTGTAAGTGTAAGTCTGTGTTTATCTCAAGGAATGGTCAAAAACGCACACCACTTACCTGTGTAAATGTCTTTGCCTGTTGACAAACAGTGCTGGTGCCCATGGGTATGGAAGGGCACTTCAGTCACCAGCATATCTCGCTCTTGTCACGTAACTTCCGACGTTACCTTGGCTCTGAGCACGGATTTTCTCATGAGACCTCCGGGTAACATCCGGTAGCATGGCTGCGTGCACGGAGCAATCCGATTTATCGCTATAGAGTTCAGGTTCCCTGAGCTACGCCCGAGGGGGTGGGGCGGAGGGGTCTTTTTTGGGCGTGACAAAGTGTGACGATGGGGTGGGGGTGTAGCTCAGTGTAGGATTATGTGATGTCACACTTTCAGATTGTTTAAAACCATATATCAAATAAATAGTGGCTATTCTATTGGATGCGGTGCTTCCTATGCTTAAAGGATAAGACTTCTCTTCATAAATTGTAAAATTCTCTGGCAGGCTTGTTGAGTTTATTTATACCACAGCGGGCACGGAGAACAAAGCATTTCACACCTCTTGTATACTGTATATAGCTAGTGGCATAAAGTAGTTATAGGACTAGTACCAATCTGTAGGGGTATTCGGTGAAGGAGCCTATAAGGCTCCTTCACTGTATTTCGCGTACAGATTGGTACACGTCCTATAACTACTACATAACACCTCAGTTATATTTAGAATCCCCCAAACAGAATCCACCACATGCAGGCATATCCCAGCCCTGTGAGTGTGTATTCCCCAGCACAAGTACCCCATGTATAAAGGCTCAGGCAACCAACAAATAGTTTGCTTGTTGTTCCTTTCCAGCAGTCCTCTGGTCTAAATAAGTTGCACTGGTATGACCAGCAGTTGCACTCTGCCAGTGGTATATTATTGAGTACTAGTGCTACCCACTAGTGTACTGAAAAAAACAGTGTGCCCACAGAAATGGTATACTCCCCCTTGAATAGACCACATGCTATTGTTTTGGGTAAAAAAAAGAACATCTATACACAATTATAGCATTGCACAATGTGCATTCCTAGAAGCCAATATGTAATCATCAAATCTAAGAGGGTGCTATAGTTTTATCATTCTGTTATAGACTATTTAATTCCAAGCAAAGCCTGATTCATGGTCCCACTATTGAAGTCACCTGGCCAGGACAGCATGATCACCTGGTCCCACTGCTCACTGCACTCTTCACCCATACACTGTAAAAAATGTGTAATGAAATTTAAACACTTTCACCCAAACATATTGATGGCAAAATCTAACTTTTTTTCTATAAACATGTACAGGAATATGGCGCCAGTGATGGGTGAGCTGCAACAGTGAAAAATGATTTGCTAGGGCAGTTTGGCTAGCCCACTGGTATTATTCTCCTACTCCTTCTACAGGCTTTTGCCTATATACAGGCTCTTCTTAGTCAAATACAGTACCTATAATGTTGTTTAACATCCATGGTAATTTAGATAATGTCAACAATAATGGGTAGATAGTGCTGTCCAGAATATTCAAGTGAGCCAGCCAAACTGGCCTTGCCCACTATTGTTTCACTTTTGTAGGCCTACCCATCACCAGCGGCCATATCCCTGTACCTGCTGACAGAAGAAAGTGCTGAGATGCTGAGATTCAGTGAAAGTGTTAAACTTTAATGTGTTTTGATAAATTTATGTGTTTAAGGTTGATCGCTACTCTTAACTTTTCATCTATAGAATTTCCTAAATTTTTGCCTTAGGGTAGTTTAGATCATTAAGAAAGGGAAAATGTAAAAAAAAATAGGGGCGGACCCAAGCTACCTTTTTTGTCACAGATTTTTTGAAAAAAAAAAAGTATTTTCTTTTTTTGGCAAAAAATACCAGAAATTGTGAAATTTTCACGATTTCTTTTCTTATTGAACCACTGCCCACATCGATGTCATATTTTAAATCAATACTCCTATATTGTGACGTTGGGAAAAATTTAATTATGGTCCAAAAACAACACTTTTGTGAAAAAATGTGGTGGTTTTAGGATGATTAATTAAATTTGATGCTAAATTTGTCAACAATATCTTAAAAAATAGCAAAAAAACTTTTTTTTTTACTTTCTCAAAAAATTGTCCAGATCATTTGCTCAATTTTGCTCGGAATTGTCCAATTTTTGGATATGGCTTAGTGTGCATGTATATGTATCCAGTTATGTAATATTAGTCCATTTCGAAAATTGAAGCTATATGCACAGAGCTGCGCAGGAGTCCATATTCAATGAGTAGCGATCAACCTTAAATTAGAAACACTTTTTACAGTGTATGTCTGCAGGCTGTTAGCACACTCAGTCTACTAGCAGGCCTTTGGTGGGCATGGGGACTTGTTTACAGCCACATCTGAAGGGTCACTTGGATTGGGGTCAAAATCACCTGGGTCACATACTTTTGCCCTCTGGTGTAAAACTTGTGAAGTAAAAATCGATCTGGAATTTGAGTAGCAGTTTAGTGGCAGAGTTATGAACTACATGCTCTACTCCTAGAGGTCCTACCCTTTAAGCATAGTAAATCTTGTATCTCAAAAGAATAAAACGGAGATCCCCATTACATGAACATGTTATATTTTATTAGACTTCATGTGTATCAAACATCTTTATATGGGCTAACAATCGATGAAATTACAAATGTTTGAAGTGTAGAACCATAGTTCTTTGGCAGAAGATACATCAGCACTGACACCAAGTAGTTAAGACAGGTGTTGCCTCCTAGTGTATTGCACACGTTGTATTCACATTGTAGTACTGTGATGCTGCTATACGCCGCTAGGGCGCATCATGGTCACAATGTCAGCCATCCCAGTAGCATTCGTCCAGCAATCAAAAGTCAATACTGGATGATAACCAATAAATTAAGTCCACCTTTTGATATTTTCAGCAGACATATAGTTCCTTATAAATCCTTAATATATCACAGTTTATCAGCCTATCACCGTGAGCTGGAGCTCCATAAGGGATGGAACCCCACTGATACAGTTGTCATGGAGACGGGGGCTTAGTTAGCTGTGTGGTCTGTTATCTTGGAGGCATTCCTGAAAGAACAATGTCAATATACGTTGTCGTTTTATACATTCATACAATATTATATATGCACATGTTTTATCTATAAAATCGCTTTTTGTTCTACAATTATCTCTTCACATACTATTTATATTTGAAATCTGTTGAAACAAAAATTCGCTTTTTACTAAGGGTCGATGTGAGGCAGGGTTGAACTCACCTTTTGAACGTTGGGTAACACTGGCAAAGTACTTTGGTTTGATGACACCCTCGGCATCCCCGGGTGACAATATCACATTGTTTGCTGATACATAAAACTCTAGTCCATCTGGAGGTAGGAATGGTTGGTCATTATACACCTATTGCAAATGCACACGTCCAAATCGACCATGATGAAGTCCAGGTTGTGAAAAAAAAATCTAAAGATGAAACCTATCTATTTTAATCTTTCTTTTTAAAACGACAATGAAATCTATGTTTGTAAATAATTTATTTGTAACGTAATAACATAATATATGAAAACATCCCATATATGGCTATAAAACACCTTTTCCTTATGTGGAACGGACTTGAAACAAAAGACATTCCCAATTTTCATGTACGCTACAGTGCAATAAACAGATTGATTTTATAGAATGCACAAGGTCAAAAGCTCTTACCTGCTAATGCCTTTGGTAAATGAATATATATCAACACGTCACAGGTCCCACGCATTCCTTCAATTCATGAAACACATTTACGGAAATTTAATATCAAAGTAAGTGGTACAACAAATACACATTCTAAACTAATACAAGAATTATCTCTATACAGTCGTATGTGAAATACCCAGGTAGTTGTGGAAATGCCACTGGTAATATAGTAGGTGTCTCTATATAGCATGTAGGGTGTTTACCTGTCCCGCTGAGAGCCAGGAAAACTACCGTTTCTCTACCATTCTTCAATATTCTTACATTTTCACTATAAAGAAGGGAAGGGAATATCAGATATCTTTTGACATCCCCTGAAAGCCAAGGGTTTCGGCTTTCTGATGATATAGGGGTTTTCTAATCACTTAATTTCTAACAGTATAATTGTGGCATCTCCACAGAGAAACTCTCAGACTAGCAGTCACTGCACTGCGTGGGTCTTTTTCTGGAGTCTCTGAATTAGGCACACCTTCTAGGTTCCCATTTCCGCTTTAAGTGGCTTTGAATTGCGTTTATATGATGCACTGAGGGTATAAAGGACACTTTAAGATAGGTCTGGGCCCTAGCTCCGTTTATCTATCATTATTTAAAGTATATCTACCCATGAAAAACATGACAGAGTAGCTCAAGTCATCATAAAAAATCCATGATATCGTTATGGAGTTAGGCACATTTTGTAAAGCTATTATTTAGGTTTCAAAAAGTTATTGCATGTAAAATTGTTTGTCCAGTGGTTACAAGCGGATATTAGCTTATATTAGGGCATATCCCTGGCTAAATAATGGGTTCCCTGAATGTAGGAGGTGACAGAATATTCATAACGGCCACACATATCAAAAGAGATCTATTGACCTATTGTGTAATGTCATGGCTTTAATATCCTTTTGGAATTTCTATTATATATCCATTATTGTAGACATGATTGACCATTGAAGTGCACCAAGTGGAGTAGAGAAATTGCCCTGTTCGCAGTCCATAGTGCCACTGTAGGCCTATAGGTACTCACCCTAGATATGGTCTGCAGTGACCACTTTTCTCTGCTGCAGGCTATTGGAAGTTTTTCCTAAAATAACTCTGACTCTGGCTCACATTCTTCTTAATTGCATTGGATCTAATATAGATATCAATATGCAGTCTTTTGCATTGTATTCCAGACATATTTCCCTTTCTGGTGATACGTCTCACACTTTTGTACACATATTATTTCAATTTGGAGGTAAACACCCTATAGCATGATGTGTTTCGCCAGAGAGTAGCGCCGTCTAAGTTGCACAAAACAAATACTTAGTCCACCATCATCTTTCAACCTCAGATGATGCCACCTGCCTATGGCCAAACACATGGTGCAGTAGGGCCATCTAGGGTTAAAAGATGATGGTGGTCTAGCTCTGTTGTACCTTACGGTATATATACAGACACCTACTACAAGTAGTCCAAGCATGCTGCTCTGTTTAGGCCTGTGCTGGCTGTAAAACTGAAGAGGGGTATTTTATATTGATCATGGCAATACGCCATCAGTCGTCCTGCCCCCTGTTGGACTGATAATGTACCAATGGCCGAAAAGCCCTCATAATTCATCTGTATAATTCTATCCCATTTATCATCATCTATAGTGCGCTGCTGGCACTGGTCTCACCTCAGTGCTCACAAGCTGTACGGTTCAATCTATACTCAAAATGGTATTATACAATGTATGTTTTTTCTATGGCCTCCAATGATTTACATGTCAGTAATTATTGATTCTAACCAATTTATATATGTGTTTTTTTTGTGTGTGTTCTTTTTTGACTCACCACTTATAACTCCAGATTCACCAGGCTCCCCTGGTGCAAAATGTATGTGTGTCCGGTTCATCCTCTTAAGACCCTATTAAAGAAATAAGGATAACCCTTTCATTATAGATAAGTACAGAATCAACTCGCAAATGTATAGATCGGAGGAATGGACATAGCTTTGTTTCCCCACAATATTATATGGTACTGTCTAAACTATAGATTATATCGGTCAACATTAACGATGCAACAGCTCCTACAAATGTTAGAGGCAATGGCGTTACAAGAGGTCTTAGTTTTACCTGTTTCTTTATAGCTATCCAGCTTTTCTGGTACGTTCCATGAACTACAATAGGAAACTCATCTGCTGACGTAATCCGCCGTAGTGCCAAGTCCTCTACCTACAGAAGCAAATATGTATATCATTGGAGTTTTTTTTCTATTATATAATTCAAGAATGGTACATTTTTAAAGCAATTCTATTTACTCCAGATTAGTATTATTTTGATTAATGAACTCGTATATGGGCGAACATATTCCTAATAGCGGTGAGCGGGAGTGCCATAACACATTAGGCCACACCAAAAAAGAAAGTTGGTCAAAGGATTTGGCGCACCTAATTTTTCAATTTTTTTTCAAAAATTGATAATTTCAGACCAAAATCCATTGACAAAAAAAATTCTTAAGAAATTTATTTTTTTCGCTCGCTCGCACCATTTTTTCATAAGTCAAATCCATTGACCAACTTTCTTTTTTTGGTGTGGACTTATGTATCAGATATAGGAAATTTAAAATCATGTAAACGGAACATACCCATTATAGATACATGTAGTAAAGGTATTTATCGAAATTATTGTAATATAATAGATAATTACCAGTAAGCTGAACAAGGTCGAAACGTCGGTTTCTTCAAAACCTACTCTATAGTCTCTCTGAGTGATTTCTATCAAGTTCCACACAACTTGAAACAGGGTTATTGGGGAATATTTACCAAACTTTTACATTACCAGTAAGACCTGAGATACATACCTGCATACTGTGTCCCTGGTTAGCCCTTATCCGGAGACGTCCATTATCTGGGTGTGGTTCAAGGTGAAAGCGCTTTTTGTCGTTGTTGGTCACAATACGTTGTACATCACTAACAGACCATCCACGGGTCTTGGGCATCTTTAGTATTTCGTCCAGATACAAAAATCCTCCTGTTTAGAAAGAGTATGAGATCTACGTAGAAGGATTTCAATCCACCTATGGTGGCTTGATACGGAATAGATTCAAATACCTAACACACATGGGACGGGCTTGGAAGGCACACGTGTCTATATGAAGTGCCAATACTTGTGACTTTTAATATGGTGAAAAGTTGTTAAATGAGAATTGCTGAGCACAAAGCACCAACAGCGATTACTCCCAAGAGTTGTGGTGCCCCCTAGTGGTAATATAGTGAACCTTTTATCATCTACACTCTTGACTCCATACTGTGCTATTAATAGCACGTCCAACAGAGAAAATGTAAGGTATAAAACTCACAGTAAATGGTGTTAGTGACTACTGTTATACTATATTCTTTATCAAGAGGAACAGCTGCCTACCACTCTGAAGTCTGAACCCCTCCTTTTCTGCACCATGGCGGAGAAGAAATGACAGGAACTTTGATATCTTCTTATCACCAGGTCTCTGAAAACACACAATGGGACAGCATGTGTCAGCCTTTCTGTTAAGATTCCTGTTATGGTAACATGTATGATTGACATTCCTCAAGTCTACGCAAACTTCATGTTTTCCCTGTAATACCAACGAGCCTAAGTAGTGTACGCTTACACTCTACTATTTTTGGTAATACTGCCTATGTCTGCCTTACAATATTGCCATGCGTGTGACGGATTAGTGGCCATTCATTGATAGTTGTCTTCGGAGGCAAACAAATTACAATGAATTGTATTACATTACCGTCAATATTAAATATTACCTTCTATTCTTTTCAGCCAAGCGTTGGGGAGGCATATATTGAAGTCAAGATATTCAGCGCACATATCACGCAAGAAAAATTCACATTTTAAAGTACTTTCTTTAATGCAAGAGAATATAGCTCACCTCTGGTTCTATGGTGGCAGTATGGGGCCCAGTTGTGGGCACTGTGTGGGGTGAGTGCAGCCTAGCAGCAGAAGCCGGGACGCCCTCCTCCTCACCGCCCTCCGCTCCATGCGCGCCGTCTGATACCTAGTGCACAATGGGATCCATGTTAGAGCAGCACTTAGGACATACGTGTAACTTTTTGTTTTCAACCAACTTGTAAGAGTGATAGCATGGGGTTTGTACTTTATCTCGCTGATGATAGCATGTGCTTCGTTTTGAAAACCAATTAAGGCACAACCTCACAGGTTCTATACAAAATTATTTTTAACTATTGCCCAGATCCATATGTATGTTTCAACTTTCATGCTTTGTTATTTGTGAATTTAAATATGTAGATCTGGAGAGGTGTCTTTACGAAAAAAAATATATCTATTTGGGTGATGTGCATTCTTGGATGTGTACTAGTAAAAAGAGGTAGCATATACCTCAGATGGAGCTAAATGCAAATGCTAGCTTACGCTGATTTGAGAGACACCAGTCTGGGGACACTGCCGGTAGATTACAGACTCGCCACTAGAGGACGCTTCATAGAAGTCCTCCTCTGTGTAGTCAGAGTAAACGTCCAATACATCATCTATGTTTACAAACCCACCTTTATAGGAAAGAACACACTCATGTTGAGAAAGTCAAGTTCATAGAAGTTACCAATACAAATGTACTACTAAGTTGGTGTTGGCGTGATTAGATATGATATGATAGTATTCAGGAATCTATTGAGTAAACTACCTCGTTTTTATATTCATTTTTAGTTCTACCTTTTCACTGCGTAATGAATGGTATTGGCGATTGGCATCACATGTGACCCAGGGGAGGGAGGTAGGGAGGGTGGTAGGGAGGCAGGGAGGCAGGGAGGGAGGGAGGGAGGGAGGGAGGCAGGGAGGGAGGGAGGGAGGGAGGGAGGGAGGGAGGGAGGGAGGGATGGAGGAAGGAAGGCAGGCAGGCAGGCAGGCAGGCAGGCAGGCAGGCAGGCAGGCAGGCAGGCAGGCAGGCAGGCAGGGGAAAAAAAAGTTTTGAAAAAAAAAAAAGGGAGGTTCTCACAAAGCGTCTCATATACCGTCTCAGAAAAGCGTTCCTCAAGTCTTTAACATGGAAGTCTATGGGCTCAACAAGTTGCTGGAGGGCATAAGAGGGAGATTTTTCCTATACCTGCAATGCTAAAGAAATTTGTGAAAAAAAAGCCAAAAGTGACACTTTTTTAAATGCCTTTTTTGAGAATTTGAGCAAACCCATATTTACAATACTGGTATGTGGAGATTGGCATTGAGCTGTATGACTCAAAACACAGACATTTCTTTGGCGGGAAGATTTATTTGCTGAATTATTCCAGGTACAAGTGATGGGAAAAATGTCTTAAATTGGGTTGAGAACCGTCGTATAAGACCCTGAGGCACAGTAGTGCCCCTGGGTCAATCAGTCACTGCTCTAAAGATAGGCAGACTGTCCAGATTAGATAAGAAGATCTCGGTCGGATTAATAAGGCTGTGCTTAGATATTACATATAGAGGTGCACAGGTATATATAAGAATATATAATTATGTGGTAACAATGGGGCACTCACCATTAACGTTAAATAATAGATTTGTGAGAGAAACAAGATTTACCTGCTTGAACTTGAATACCTTTCTCCGAGAGACCATTGCGACGAAATAGGTATTCAATAAGTCTGAGGATTGTCTTAATCTTGTCTTTCTGAAAGGAGAGGTAAAACGTAAGTCAAAGGAGACACTACTTGCAGGATCAAATTAGCCACACTAGTCCAGGCCCTGACGCAGCTTGGATGGTGGGCACTGGTTAGATCAAATACATGGCATTTCTCTTCCTTCCTCAATGTGAGACCTAATTTGTTAAATAGACATATATGAAATGCGCCAGCATATTCAAATTGCTCAAACAAAGCAACAAATTCATATATTATTGACTTACCTTCCCTCTCTTCTTGCCTTTTCCCTTCCCTTTCTGCTCAGTCTCTACGTCTGCCATAATCTAACAACAAAAACAACGAAAGTAGAATATAGTATTCGTCCAAACACCTACAATTGAACAGTATTGGAAATCTAGGATTGAACTCTATTATGGCTGTTAATAGACATAGCGGATAACCTCACAGAGACTGACAGTGTGATTAAGAGTATTCGATTGACAGTATTCGATGTAATAAGTGCCCTCCCCTATGAAATAATTAAGAATACCGTAAAACCTCGCGTATAAGCCAAACTCGCGTATAAGCCGCACCCCGAGTTTGGGGCGATCCTATAAGCCGCAGAGGCCTCCTCAATCGTCCCTGGGAAAAACTCGCGTATAAGCCCCACCCCTAACTTTAGCCTAAGCTATATGGGGCGGGAGGGGGGGGGGGGTTAAGGCACGGTTCTGGTACCCTCCACTACCTTGTATACACACACAGAAAAGTGAGAGTCATTGTCGATAAAACTACCTTCACCTGTTAGCGACAATGACTCTCACTTTTCTGAGGGTGTATATCCACCTAGGGGAGTGCTCATTTTTTAACAACAGGGGGGGGCGGTGAGATTTCGCGCGGAGCGCGCACATTTTTTTCACCCCCCCCTCTAGAGGGGTCGACATTTTTTCCCCCCCCCCCCCGGCAGGCCGAAAATCGCGCGCGTTCGCGCCCCTTTGTAGCATAGTAACGCGCGGGCTTTTTCCCTCAAAACAGGTTGAATTTTTTTGCCCCCCCCCCAAGAGAGGTCTGAATTTTTTACCCCCCCCCCCGGTCAAGGGGTCCAAATTTTTTACCCCCCCCCCCAAATCCACCACCCCCCCCCCCCCCCCTGTTGTTAAAAAATGAGCACTCCCTAGGTGCTC
This sequence comes from Harmothoe impar, assembly GCA_947462335.1. NCBI lineage: Eukaryota > Metazoa > Annelida > Polychaeta > Phyllodocida > Polynoidae > Harmothoe > Harmothoe impar. The sequence continues at coordinate 56,097,199 of OX381704.1, forward strand.
GGCTGGTGGGGACGGGGACGGGGACGTGGAGGGGGGGGGGGGTATGACAGCTTTTTATGGCAATGCTACGATGTGCATGTGTGTGCATGTGTGTGCATGAGGATGGGAGGGGGGATTAGCGTTGGGCTGCATTGTCTTAGGGCCGAGGTGCGAGTGTGTTGCATTGTCTTAGGGCTGAGGTGCGAGTGGGCTGCATTGTCTTAGGGTTGAGGTGCGACTATGAGGCATTGACACGGCCCACTCACCTTTGTCATGTGCTTTACACCCCCCCCCCCCTCACTCGCTTGGCTGTGACTCCTTGGGCTGTGTTAATGCGATGTTATGGTCATTTTTTAAATTATAATTTCGAAAAACTCGCGTATAAGCCGCACCCCGACTCTGGGCCGATTCTATAAGCCGCATTGGCGATCTGATTCGCGTACTAGCCGCGGCTAGTACGCGAGGTTTTACGGTAGTATGCAAAAATACAGCAGAGAAGTATGGCTTCACAATGATCTAATTTTGATAAATTCCTAATGGATGTTATGATCTTTGCGCTGTTTTATGTTAGGAGGCCCATGTCACCATCTTTTTATTCCTCCTGTGCCATTCACTAAGCCTCAAAAAGCCCCATGTCGCCATGTCGGATTTGGGTGTCTAAGGCCATAGTAGCGCCATGTTGTTTTTGTAGTCATGATCCATGATACAGTGCTGGATAGCTACTTCTCAATACTATCAGTAAAGTCTTCATGGCATTATTATACATGTACAGCAGGCGGCGTTGACATGTATATGGCTGCTGGGTGGTTTTATATATCATTCAATCGTGCTCTATATTGTTACATAATGTGCAACCTTTTTGCACCAGGTAAGAAACGCAGAGTCACGCTGTCAACTAGAGAGGATAGAGAGGGGATGTGTGTGGATGGGAGGGGGTGGCAGCTACATGAGGGTGCAGCTGAGGATGGGCCCTCAACTGCAACGTCATCCTACTACGCGGACAGAGAGGGTAAGGGAGGTGGGGGAGGGGGGGTATAGAAATAGCTACCCGCTATAGTCAAAACTGCTGATTCATAGTGCTTGCCAAAAACACTTTAGATGGGGAAGGGAGTGTAGGGAATGATAGGGATAATCCGATATAAAGGCTTCCCTACATGATCTACAGCAACTGACCGTCCTACTGCCCAGGCAGCAAAATGTACGTTGTACAGAAACCAATCAAAACATAAGTCACATGTTTCAGCTAGATGACGGTTGTTGAGTCAAAATGACCCAAAATGAGCCCTCCGTCCAGTAACAAGTTCACAATAGGCTAAAGCACATATATCAGGGATGTCATTGGTATCACAGGTATCACTATTTTTGATGTAGCGAATAATCAAATAGACAAACAACAAGTATTAATACACCGCCATCTTGAAGAAATAATTGAATGTTCCCCGTTCATACCACTACATATATATCAAATGGTAACACTGTGCCTACACAAACGGAAGCCAACTTGCTTACATTTCCATCTGCTATTTTAGTTTACAAACTCATACAGCTCGACCTTGAACTGCATTCACTTACACTGCTTACTATTATTGCAGCATTTATTATGGAAATAAAGACATTTCCTCGGTTTAATCTACCTCTAATTTCTATATATTGAATAACTAATGTAATAGAATATCGACAGAAAAATAGTGAATAACTTAGAACCTATAATGTTCGATACCAATAACATCCCTAAATTGGCTCCTAAATGACAACAATCACACTGTTGGCCTATCTTATCTTCTTTTCTATTTTATCATAATATCCAAATCAGAGATACCTTCTTATCTGACGTACAATATAGTGACCGAGAACACTCCCCCGTGTTTATACCAGTATGAACCGGTTTACTTTCATATAGCTGAGGTTAGATCCTAGCTTGTAGACTAGTATCTCCGTATATTCATCCCTTATCTCTTATCAATGAGAAGCAGGTATGTCATCCAGGGACACGGGTGTAGGACTTATGACGACTCTTCATGTAGGGTTTACCAAACACATATATCAATAAAGCAGCGATATTGAGTTAAAACAAAAGACCAACCCTTTTTCATGTGTACTTCTCTTTTAACAGTACCAGTCTTGATTAACAATATTCTATCAGACATTTTGGCAAAGTATGCAAAAAGAAAAAATATATATTAGCAAAGTATGCAGCAAAAACAACGCCATTGAAGCAGTGATATGAGTCATATGTCAATTTCTAGAGAAAACATACTTTGTGGAAGACCCATAAACCACTGATACCCCACGACCGTAGAACCTCGCGTAAAACCCGCGGGTTGCACACGAACCAAGCTCAGCTTTAATTTGATACCAAATATGCCTATATAGGATGTGAATTATATATACGTGAGCAGGCAAGCAGAAAGGATAGCCCGTAAGAGGGCTACGGCGTATCCCTTCTACTTGCCTGCTCACATACGGTTTCAATAGTATACTATAGTACTAAATTAGCCGAAATCTGACCCTAGGTGCGGGTTATACAATATTCCCATAGTCAGGGTGCGGGTTATACACGACTGCCGCCGCCGGCGAGGTTTTACAGTGTACACAGCACGGTAGACGATAAAGAGACACAACTACTTGATCCAGAACTAAAGACAGGTTTAAACCAGTGTATGCTAACTGGTTAGGACTCTGGCCACTCAGAGGAGGTACCCATGCCATGTCTTTATAAAGAACTGGTTAGGACTGGTTTGTAGGTATATTTGAGCATCATCACAGTTCCATGGTATTACATGGTACGTGCTAGATTAGATATACATGTACATGTACATAATATTATATTAGTGTTTACATGGCATCATATAATATTATCTTGTACCATGGTGTTATATGTACAAGGCATGATAGACATTGTATACTAAGTGACAGCGTTATTGCTTATACCATTATTACGGTTTATCCATACCTTATCTGCTAAATATGCTAAAATCCTAAACCAAGACCTCTGTCCTACAGACGTACCAGTAATTTATGAAGTCTTATCATCTTTACACTCTTCACATATCTATTCAACTCTAATTAATACCATAACGTCAGTCTGATGTAGGCAAGTTGGTCGGCAAAATTGATTGTACGGAGATACAACCCAAAGAAATAGTGGGGAGGTAAATAATAAACAACAAAAACACAAACAAACTGAAATAAAATGAAACCTCACTTAGTGAACCCTTTTGAGCATGAATGCATGCTGTACAACCTGACAAGTCACAACTTGTAGAACACATGTAAAATGGTAGTTATTTTAAACTGTTTTAATTCAGAACAACATGGCCAATTTAAGTTAGGTAGTAAATGTTTCAACCTTTTTAGGTCTTCTTCAGGACTGATTTATTCATAGTCATGAGCAGTAGGCGAATTAAGGAGCCTTTTTTTAAAACTTTTTTTCTAATTTTTATTAAACCTCATTGCTTACGCTGTGTTTTTCAGGTTCAATATTGCTGTTCACCCCCATACTTTAGGTCCTTAATTTAAATCTTGCAACTCCATGAGATGCTAATGGATTATCTCAGTGTTTTCCCATACATTTGAAAAGCATCTATACAGTTTTTCTGAGATGTGATTTATATATTTATATGCTGTGACCTCCTCGAGGTGTACTTTATTTATATATGTTTAAAATCTTTTGTAATCTCCACGAGATTCATGATATGCATAACTTAGGGCATATGTTGCTGGCGTATCCCACTGTCAGCTTCAGGCGATTCTGCTCGTACTTCAGGTGAACTTGTTTCGCTGTATGGGACAGACTCAAATACTTATTCTAAGATGAATTACAATATGATGATGATTTGAGTAAATAAAGAATCAGTTAAAAAAAATAACAGCTGCTTCCTCCTTCCTTGATCTCATCTGTCCCTCCCCAAAGGCTTGTAACTGCATCTCATCTTCAATAGGGTTAGCAATCTTCAACTCTATCTCCCTGTTCCCTCCCTTCTATTTATTTCATGGTGGCTGCCTGCTTTTCTTCTTCTCCAGTAGCGCCTCACGCTTCCCTTTCATGTTGGTTTCAAACCAGACTTTTGTTTTAGCCTTAAATCTTTTTTTAGAGTCAGCTAGTTGTATATGTGAGGGTAATGCGTTCCAAATAAGCTTTCCCCTATATAGAGATTTTTTTCTCAACGAAAGCTTAGGTCTGGGTACTTTAAAATTTGATTTACAGTCGCTTCTGGTTCTTCCCCTAGTGGGGGGGGGGGGGGAGGCTGTTTTCCATGTTTCCTGTACATCATAGATGCAAGTTACTCCTTTCTTCTTTTACTTTCTTTTACTTTGCATCGGGGCTTCACATAGTTGGTGTATATTCTTTGTACTTTCTTGCCCTATCTTGACCTTGAGTACACATCTTAGTATTCTGTTCTGTGCTGCTTGGATTCTTTTCCTCATGTTAACTGTGCTCCCATCTATAAGGAAGGAGCAGTAGTCGAAGCAACATTGTTTGCTTGTACAGCGATATAGCCGCATGCATTGGTATCATGTGCCTTATAAACCAGAGCTTAAAATTCAGAAGGTTTACTGTGCTCAGGCACTTCTTTGCATGTTGTTTGAATTTGAGATTTTTATCCAGTATAGCTCCTAGGTTCCTAGCGACTTCCCCGAGATCTTGGGCCTCAATTTTGTAGTTTTCTTCCGTCTAGATGTCTAGATCCTTTAATCCTGCCTGCAGGTTTCTAAGAGCTATTTCGGAGTTCTTGTTAGAAGTATATATAACTACATCGTCTGCATACATTTTAACCTTTGCTGATGTAGTTAGGCCTGCAATTTTATTTACACAAAATATGAACAGTGTTGGCCCCAGTACAGACCCTTGCGGTACTCCAAAGTTCACTTCTTTTTCCTCAGATATAGCTCCATTTGCATATGTTTGGTGACTCCTACCACGTAAACATGCTGTTAGCCAGTTCAGTATATGTATTTCTGTTCCATCCTCCTTTAGTAAGTTTAGTACAGTATCATGGCTGACACAATCAAATGCTTTCTTTACATCTATAAAACCTGCAGCTACAACTTCTTGCTTATCCAATGCTGAGTAGACATCTTCTGCTAAATCAAATATGGCTTCTGCCGTACTATGTCCGCTCCTAAAACCATACTGGTTGCTTGATAGGACATCTTCCTGATTCCACTTGTGTAGTATTACTTTCTGCATTAACTTCTCTAGTACTTGTGCTTGGGAAGGGTAGGATCGATATCGGCCTTAAATTTGTAACCCTAGCCTTATCTCCCCCTTTGAGTATGGGTGTGATGGTGGCTAGTAGCCATTTCTTGGGATAGGTTCCTGTCTGAAAAGAGAAGTTAAAAAGATGCACAAAGTGGTGTACTGATCCCTCAATGAAGTCTTTCATCACTGTTGACGAGATATCCGATATAACTGATGTTTTTTTAATCATCCAGCTCTTTTAGTGCATCTAAATACTTGAGTTTTAGAGAACTCTGTTTGGCTTCATTGAGGCTCCTATATAGGTATCCCCAGATGGCACATAGCTTGGTGTCTGAGGATTATTTTCTTTGAATAAATTTTTACCTATATTTGCATAATAATCATTGACGTAGTTGGGTACATCATTCACTATTTCCTGAGTGTCCCCCTTTTTTAGCTTCAGTGTAATTCTTTTCTTGGGTGGCTTTATCAACTTATTTATTTCCTTCCAAAACTTCTCCGGGTTGTTCTTATATCTGTTCAGCTTATCCATTACAAAAGCCCCCCGGGCTCTTTTTGAGCTTTTTGTTATCTGAGTTCTAAGGTTCTTTGCTATTCTTAGCTCTGCTGCATTTTTATACTGTCTTAATCTTCTCATATGGAGATTTCTTCTATTTATTAGTTTCAGCGTGTCAGTATCCATCCACTGGGTGTATGACTGCTTGATTTGGAATGTTCCGATAGGGCATGTTTCATCTAAGTAGACCCTTGCTTTACCCATTATTATCTCCAGTTTTTCATCTTTATCCTGTGTTGCATATAGAGGAGTCCAGTCCTGATACAGCAAGAACTCCTTGAAGGCAGCTTTATCATAATTCTTGTACACCCTATTGGTTATTGTTACTCTCTCAAATTATTCCTTCTTCTTTTTTCTTATTGCAAAAACATGATAGTGGTCTGATAGGAGGTCCTGTAGTACCCCTGATAGCACCACATATTTAGAGTCGGTCAAAATATTGTCAATGACTGTTCCCCCTACTCCTGTCGTATTTGGTCTTGTAACCTTCTTTATAAGCCAGGTTAGGTTCAAATCCCTACACAGATTTTTCACTTTTCTTGTTTTGCCAGCTTTTGTGTCCTTGAAGTTGACGTTATAATCCCCTAAAAACCAGTTTTCACGCTTATCATCATGCGCTTTGTATAAATGTTTACTAAACTTTTGTATTTTCCCTTAATCCGGCTTATAGACTGTTATATAACTTTTATATAATTAACCATGTATACTGGAATCACATATATTACTATAATGAATACATTAGCATAAAGTGATATTAATGCCTAAGGGGACAGCACTATGCTATGTGGGGTCGGTTGAAACACTTTTGTCGGGGTAAGTTGAAACAAATTCACTGGAGGCATAGGCGCCCCCTATACACCAGTTACCACCCAAACTGCACCTTTCAGCTTTAGTTGCAGCTGTGCATATGTGCAGGTACACAGTGGATAATATTCACACCACCATAGGTGCAGAATATGTGTATAATTTCTGCAATAAATGTTACTTCAACCCAAATTGGATCTGGGGTTAGTTGAAACACCCGTGGGGCAAGTTGAAACATAATTGTTCAAAGTGTTTCAACCAACCCCTATTAAAATCGGGTGAAATCTTTGTTTCAACTGACCCCGCCTGGGGTCTGTTGAAACACAAATTATGATTGATTGTGACAATTAGAGTATCATGAATCAAATATAACCTTTTCTATATTAGAATTGATGCTACTTCGGGGCATTATTCCAGCCATAGAAAGTTGCTTAAAGGTGAAATCATTCATGTAGAAAATTGAGTTTCACTAAAAATGTTTCAACTGTATGTTACCACTGGCATAGCCTAGCTGCTGGTCACACCAGTGCCACTTATGTAGAGCAGTGAACTGTTGGAAGGGAACAACCAGGATCCTATTTCTTCGTTGCCTGAGCCTTTATTTTTGGGGTACTTGGCTAGGTTATACAATCCTACAGGGCTAGGACAATAGCCTGAATAGGACATGCCTGGATCTCAGGGATTGTGCTTAGGCGATTCTAAATTTAACTGAAGTGTTATACAAACTCAACAAGCCTGGCTGAAATTTGTATGATGTAGGAAGAGAGGTACATCCCTCAACTGACTGTAAATATACCTGTAGATCTAGACTCTTTATCAGTTTATGTCTTTGACTTACTATAAACTAGAATTATGATATACTCAATATGATATAGGCCTAGACTTCAGTTCACATGCTTTCTTACCTGTGTTGTGGGGTGCCCTTTACTGCCAGTTTACTTGATCTAGAATCTTGACGGTAATATAATTTCAACGTTACTGGCATACAAGCTAGGTAGATCTACTTAAATACCTATATATCCTACATGGACATTTATGTCACAACTCCTGGTCCTGGTGGAGTATAAGTGAGTAAAAAGATTTGCTAAAAAAGGTAGCTCGGTAAAAGTGTGCCTCTGTCGGGACCAGAACCCACAATGTTCAGACTACAAGTCGGCGGTGTTACCAACTAAGCTAGCGAGCCTGTCAATAATCTCTATAACTTATTATGCCTATGAATGAGATCAGTGTTAAATGTGGATGGGTGTGGGTTGAAACCCCACAATAGGGACCTTTAGCAACCACATAAAAGCTCATTAAACGCAGACGTAGCAGTGCTGAAAGTAGGCCTATAGGATAGGGCCCCAGACGGGGGGTTGTTGTGTCACTTGTCGATTTTAAGAAATGTCAATGTCCCTTGTCGATTTTAAGAAAAGGGTCTTGTCACTTGTCACTGACACTGTAAAATTGTCACTAGGTCTCATGTCACTTGTCGATTTTAAGGAATGCCTATGTCATTTTTCGATTCTAAGAAATAGGTCTTGTCCCTTGTCACTAGGCTCATGTCGATTTGACGATTTTACCCGTCTGGGGCCCTTAGGATAGGTCTGGGTTAAATGAGCTACGTCGGGTTTGCTAAAGGTCTCTAATATCTCATGGAATGGAATTTTGAAAATCATGTAAATATCTGATTTACAGATGGATATACAGCATTTTCTTGCTCTACTATGGTAGTATGGATGGTGGGTGGAGTAGAACTAGATTTGTAGATAGGTAAGAAAACCTCCATGGACCTGTAGAATATGGTAGGCCTACATTTATCCTCTTCAGCTGCGGCTCAGACGTTATATACCATATTCTACAGGTCCATGGAGGTTTTCCATCACAAATCCCACCTTAATAAGTAACTCAACTGACTGTAGATCTAGACTCTTATCAATATCACTATCAGACTTATGATCTACTAGAGACTAGACAGTCTACTTTAATAGCCTAACAGTAACATGCTTTCTTACCTGTGTTGTGGGGTGCCCTTTGACTTGTTGCAGAAGTAATTTACTGCCAGTTTACTGGATCTAGAATCTCGACGGTAATATAATTTCAACGTTACCTGGCATACAAGCTAGGTAGATCTACTTAAATACCTACTTTGACATTTATGTCACAACTCATGCACAACCCACATTGCACAATATTGCAACAAGCAGACCGGATGCTACTCCTCGACCAATCAAGGCGGGTACCAGCGGACGCACCTTCCAGCGACCTTCACCTTGTTCCACGTGTTTTGCCAGAGAGTAAACAAAATTCAGGTGGAGGGTTGGAGCTCAGCCAAATTCTCGACGTAGGCTATCAACCTAGCCTTTATGGGTACATTATAGTGACCTAGATATCATCTAGCACACGCAGGGTCATCCAGAGTATAAATAGTCCCGGCTGGCAATCCACGTGAAGCAGAAGAGCCAGAACCTTGGAGGAGAAGCACATCAACAAGAGAACGTCAACTTGACAACTGCCCCAAAATAGTTGAAGATGGTCGACAGTGTCTATCGTACCCGTTCTTTGGGCGTGGCTGCAGAGGGTCTTCCTGACCAGTATGCTGATGGCAAGGCTGCTCGGGTGTGGGAGTATTATATAGGATGCAAGACCTCTCGCACATCACAATACAAAACCTGGATCTCCAATCTGTTGAAGGAACATGGATGCAAAACGGTCCTGGATGTGGCCTGTGGCACAGGGTAAATCGTTTAGCCTAATTAACCTCTCCATAGTTTACCTTTCTTTTTTCCAATTTCATGGTAGGATCATATATTATAATCATATGGTTTATTCCGTAGTCAATACAACAGCTGCATTGATTTCAGGGACTCTGTAAAGTATGTTGTGCCACGTATACATAGTATTAAACATTACCAGAAATAGTTTAAAAACTAATGATTCAACAATCGGGGAGGGGAGCTGGGGGTTATTATAGGATCATACATTTTTGTCTGACATCACTCCGACCCCAGGTGCTGGTGATTCGATTTCATTTATTAGGTGCAGGTCACATTTATGGGTGGGCTGAGGTGTCTGATTAGGCCTATTGATGGAGGAGAGTTTTCCACAACTACTGCAGATTGAATACGGAATGAACCACATAATCCTACCATGAAATTTAAATTTAAAAAAAGTTATGACGTTTAATTAGCAGACGCTGAGAAATGCCATAAAAAGGACATCTTTTACCTATTAAGGTTTAACAGTAGCTTAAGGACATACTGAACCAGGACCCGTTATTTTGGATGATTTCTATATTTATATTACCATGTTGATCACCTAGCCTATGTGCCTTTTTACTTCAAATGGGTCTGAAATTAAAATTTAAAAAAATTAAATTTAAAGTAATCTTATTAGTCTTAACCTAGACTACAGAAGAAACAATCGATTTATAAATGTTATACTACGATAGTAATGCAAAATCTATGTCACAGTCCGGCACCTTGTAGTTGTAGTTAACTACAATCAGTACATAGCTGGTAGTCATATCATTGTTTTAGCCACAGGATGTGCCGGCTAAGTTAAGAACTCATGTTGGGAAGTACACTGTTCGCATTGGACGCACTGATACCTATTGCCTTTGCTATCTTATAGTAACAAGAGAAACACAAACGATGGAGATATAAAGTCCCATCCATCTTAAAGGGAACCTTCATATCATAAACGATCAAGAAAAATAACCTGCTGATACATGTCATACATGTGTGTTTGTTAGTTGAATCTGAAAGCAAATGGGGTTTACTGGCCATTTGTTATCTATGACTATGACAATAAGTCTATGAGCTTATCTGTTTCTGATAAGATAACGCATGTATAGAATCATTTCTTTCTCGATGACATTTACTAGGATGTTAATACAACATATCCATATATAACAAATTAAAATAGCCACAAACTGCACCAAAATAGTACTTGGCTTTTAAATAGAAAATAGTAGTGGGACAATCCGCCGTTCTGCCCTACCACTGTGTTGTATAAACGTCATGGTGTCTAGATCTTGGAAATGGTGGTTTCACCCTGTGATTACCATTATTCATCTCAAAGGAAAGTGACATTTTGATGAATAGATGCACCCATAGCCCCTTGTTAGGTCTGTGTGTGGCGTTTGTTATTTGAGGCCAGTTTCTAATTACCATATTGCCAGTTTCTGACGTAAAGGTAATGTGTCCGAATATTCCTTCCAAACTTGTTGAAAAGACAACTGGTCTAAAAAAAATCTTGTTTGTGTTTGGAACTGCTTTACAAACTGAATTATAGATACCTGCATCGTGATTGCGATAGGCAGGCTGGTAACTAAATTTCCTACAAGGCACTACCTCAGACGTATGTAACTTTTTGGAGCCGACAGGATGTTGTAGTTGAATACCCACTACCTTAGACCCAGGGGTATTGATAAGGCATTTTGATTTCCCCAAAAGGCCCAAAGAGTCTAAGCCCCTCATGCCTGTAAACAGTAATACATGTATCCCAACTGTCAAGGCCTGCAATAAGTGGGCCTGATACACACTCATAACTAGTGCCCCTCAGGGATTCATTTCCATGCGCGAGATCAAACTGGGTTATCCAATACAAATGTAGTGAGGATTTACAGCGATTTTTAACACAAGTAACCAAAGGCACCAAATCATTATCCTACCAACTACGCACACGATCTTTAGACTTACTTCAACATACCTTATTTTGCAGGGTGGATTCCATCATGTTGCTAGAGGAGGGCTTCAAGGTTATCAGCACGGATGCCAGTGACAAAATGCTTAAGTATGCACTGAAAGAAAGGTGGACAAGACGAAAAGAACCTGCGTTTGATGAATGGGGTAGGCTAATAACACTCTTTGGACCCATCTCGGGGACCCGAGACATATCATATTACCTTTCTGCAAAAGGCCACAAATTCACAGCAATTTGCTTGCTATCATGTAAAACATCGGCTATAATGTATAGTGGCGCATATATTGGCTTGTATTGGAATTGCATTAAAACGTGGCTCCCCTTAGTTCTGATTGGGGCATGTCTCCCTATATGGGAGAGGTACGTTTTAGGAAATGTGTGTATTATATATAATAGGGTCTCAGTCTTTGCGAAAACTTTTTCACCATGCTGGACATTTGGTCCTGCAACTTGAAAATTTCGCAGGACCGGACAGATTTTCACAGGACCGGATACCAAAATGAAATAAAAAAAAATAGCTTTGATTAACTCAGAATGATAGTGTGTACTCCAGGACATGTACCATCAGTTCTAGATGGAATATTTGAAAAATTCTTTGAGCTTTGGAAAGCCCATGAACAGCAGGACATCTGGTCAGGCAACACCAGTCATATTGCCGGACCAGAGCCATTTTAGGCGGACATTGCCACTGTCCGGTAAGTTTTGGCAAAGACTGGGGTCTTGGCAAATTTTGCCTGCCCCACCCCCTTTTCCTACGCCACTTATTTCATGAAACGACCATGGTTATTACTGACACTGCGGTACTTAACCGATACCATGACGCATGACCGACACGATACTATGATCATAATCATCCTTTACTGCCTATCCTATAGCAAGTAGGTATATGGTACTTGAAATACTAATCATTAACACCACCCTTATTCCTACTACAGAAATCGAGGAAGCCAATTGGTTGACGTTGGTTGAAGACTTAGAGGACGTGCCGAAACCGGAGGGAGGGTTTGACGCAGTTCTTTGTCTTGGTAACTCCTTCGCCCATTTACCCGACTTCGAAGGGGACCAGGGAAACCAGAAGAGGTCCATCGCCAACTTTGCCGCCATGGTCAAACCAGGAGGTATTCTCGTCATAGATCACCGTAACTATGATGAGATCATCCTCACTGGTGCTGTGCCCGCAAAGAATATTTACTACAATGTAAGAATCTCTCATTTAATGTTTTAAATATAAGATATGAAATAGCCCTCATAATATATTAATTCTGCCTAAAATTATGGAAACACGGATAACATATTTTACTAGTAAATAGTTAGAAAAAAACCTTTGGCTATGTAATTATTCTAGAAGGAATGGCCAGTGTAGAGATGTGGACTGGATAGATGTAGTTTCCTATAAATGTTGAAATAGAATAAATTATGTTTTCTTGATGTTCCCAGAGTTCCCACATTGAGGAGATCAAGTGCTCTAACCTGTACGTCAACGCACGGCCCACACTTGTCACCCTAGACTACGTCATGGACATGTCTGTCCTGGCCAGCAACTCGGATGGACCAACACCCGCCAACATGAAGGATCTTATCAAAGAGTATGTATCAAATGGTGTTTAAACACCCTAAAATAAACAGTTACCGGGTATATACGCAAAACCGGTGTATGTAATTATTTGAGATAGAGCAGAAGATTCATAAATGACGAGTTATCCCTGAATTTACTTTCATCAGTATTGAGATCGTAGGACTAAGACGAAGCCCTTAAAACAATAACTATAGACAGTTGGTTTTAATGTTTCAATTTACTTTCTATTACAGGAAACAAAAATTTAGGTTATCCTACTACCCACACATGCTCAAGGACTTCACTGGGCTTCTAAAGGGAATCTTCAGCGAGAAGAGCAGTAAGGAGATATATGGCGATTTCCAACCGGTTGGAGAAATAGATAAACCCGCTTACTACATTCACGTTGTAAAAAAGGAATAATATTATTGTGCACCTGTTTCTGAGATGTGCAGTATGACTGCTGGTTTGACTGATGTTGTGACTTATCATAATGTGTATGAGCTGTAGTTACAGATACATGTATGACCGCTGTATATATGCATAGGACAATATATAAGAATACTTCATTGAACTGTAAATGTAGGTATGTATGTATGTATTCATAGTACAAGTATGTCAATGAGAAACATGAAGGGTGTTCAGTCTTTCTTCTAGATGTAGTTCACGCGATATTATAGACCATACTGTACATACGTTTGTCATTGTGTACCACTGGGGGAGGTGGGGGGGGGGGGGGGCAATGGTCTCAAGATACATTAATATAACCACATACAATTATAGACATATGCAGTATTTTAACTGTGAATGGTAGTCCATATTTCACAAGTGATGTATAATTTCATTGTCATTCAGACAAAGCAGGTCGGCCAACTGATGTGTTTATAGATATTGATCTCTGCTTATATTGAAATAGTCAGGTAGATGACACGCACCTGGCAGCAGTGCAACATGTGCCACCCACGCATTCTATGTTATAGACATATGATGTACATATTCCACCAGGAACCATTGTTGGTTAGTAGCATTGGTTCGATGTTGGTTTTGTTTTTTGGACAAAAGTCCGACTGTTTCAACTGTATCAAATTATTAAACTTCCATAAAATGTTGATCAAAAATTATTTTACTATCGTTCAAAGCCATATCAAATCTGGCATATGAAGGAAGCTATAGTTCAGCGATATATTGCTGAGAATCGGTTGTTTACTTATGTCCGTTGTTTACTTATGTCCGTAAGACCCACCACCCACCTTTACATCACTGTCATTGTTAATGTTGTGTCGTGAATTCCCGCTCCTGTAATGTACTGCCATTGGGGTGATTAGAAATGAAAACTTACACAATATGTTCGGTTACACCGCTGAATGTCCCTGGTGCTGGAATATATTTACCATTATTGATTGACTTCTGTATGCAATAGATTGAACAATGTTCTGGATAAAAAGAACATTATGAATTTATATATTAATACATCTTCCTTTGTGTAAGAACCAAAAACTCAGTCCAGAGCTTATAATCTCGAATATTCACCTCATAATACATTCCACGTTGCGTTGATCTTAGATTTAGTCTATATAAAAGGGATATTGAGTACGAACAACATGAGATTATTCTTTATTTAAATACATGTATACCATATACCGAGAAACATGTCTTTTGAGTGAAATAAACAGTGAATCTGAATAACCCATCGATTTCCTTCGTCACAATACTTAGTATAAAAACGTGATACATCGAACTATTTGGCCCGCTAACTAGCCTATTAAAGAGACTTTCTTTTCGAATGAGATTGTTGAAACTGGCTAGGAATACACCAAATCCAGTTGTGTGTTCTGTGTAGGTCCATTTATATGAAGCCTGACCACACCGTTCAACCTATGATTCATATGGTCGAAATGCATCACGCATGTACATACTATATTACATGAAGGTAATGTAGACTGGAAATGAAAGAAGATAATGTAACAATGAATTCAAGAAACCTGTGTTCATCCCATCGATCAGGCACTTGAACAGAGCATATATGTAAACAGTGATTACTGGACATCGATTCTCTTGCTCTTTTTATCTCTACCCAGCCAACAAAACAACGCTATTTTACGTCAAAATAACGTTTTAAAACTTCATATAACGTTATGCCATAGTAAGGAGCCTTAGAGAAGCGTTATACATGTATAACAGTATAAGAAGGAAGAGCGCATGCGCGTGTGACATCAGTATTCAGAGCGATAGAGAGTGAAGAAGCTTAATTAATGAGCTTAACCTCAATTTTAGATAACCTTTTGGCTCCACCCGGTTTTGCTGCTTAGGTGACAGTCTGTTACTAGGGTAAAGGCACCCGTTTCGGACGCTCCTGGACTAAGAACAGGTTACCATTTTTGCCTGATCATTCTGCCCCATTTAAAGGAGGCTAAACCGGATATGGGGCACACCATAGGACACATAAGATATGGCAGCACATATTCCTAAAGAGATTGCATTAAATTCCATCCTTTAAGTATATTTAAACCTATGTCTAAAATGTTGATTTCATAATACGAAACTGAACCTTAAGTCGGACACTTCATACCAGAAATGATCCTAGAGTCGGACACTATGTCTTACCATTTGTTTAGTAGGGATACCTGGTCATATATGCAGTATTCTTTGGAAATATATCCTAGGCGGGGTAAAAGTATTATAGAAAGAGTATCGCTGAGTGTGAAAATGTACATACACTTTTCATAATTCATTCAAGCTTTATCAAAGTGGCCACATGAAGAGAACTCCCCCCACCTTCTCCAGGACATTCTCTGAGTATCTGTAAAATCGTAATATATCATAAATCAAACATCCTCTATAGACAGGGTCCATTTACTTTGTGAAACACCTAAACAAAAAGTTAGAAGAGAGGAATTGTTGTTGTCATGCATGTATTCAAAGTCTAAGAAACTCCCTCCCCCAAAACAGGTTGGTGAAGGCAGAACGAGAAATGATGTAAAGAAGAATTTTCCAATTAGAGCGTCAAAGCTACATGGTTATGACAAAAGCCCCTTTTATAGGGGAGCTCAGCTGTGGAACAGCCTAAATCTAGAGGAGCAAATGGCTCCAAACAAATTGGTGTTCAAACAAAGAATAAAAAAGAAGCTAGGTACCAACCTGAGGGGAGCGAGGGACAGGCTGTTGAAGGAGAGAAGGGAGAGAGTAAGAGGAGGCAGGCAAACGGTGCAACCAAACCTGTATCTTGATATATTCCCTAGGAGAAGAAAGAAAACAAAAGGAGAAAAAACAAATGGTTAATTGTATACAGGGTGTTTATTGACATTGTATGTTAATTCCTCAGATCTGATGTGGTTCTGTATGGAGAGAACTGTTCATGTTTTTTCCCGTCTCACTGTCTGATACTGTATCTTCTTTCTTCAGAACTAATGTGGTTCTCTATCGATAAAACTGTTCATGTTTCCCGATTATAGATGTAGCTGTCAGTACTGTATACCAGCTCTATCTCCCAACCCCCTACGTGTAATCCACCCTGGTATTTACACCGTGTGTTAAAATTGAAACATTTTTATATTATTTGTACCGCCTCATCCATCTGTATATACCACCTGTTACATGTAAATAGTTAAGTTACCAGTCTGTATCTACACAGCCAAATGCGGGTAAAGCCTGAAGGTCAACTAAAGAAACTGTTCAAGCGTATGATAAAATATATGATGTGTTTTCACTGGATGGACAACCCCCGCGAAAATTAACCGGGAAGATCTTAATATCACTCTGTATATTATGAACGGTTAAATAAAAAATAAAAAATAAATATATAATGTGAAAGGTTTTACCTTTTTTTTTCTTTTTTTCTTTAACCGTTCATAACATACAAGGTGACATTAAGATCTTCCCGGTTAATTTCCGTGGGGGTAATCCATCAAGTGAATATTTCATATAGTTTATCAGATGCTTTAATAAACAGTTTTAGTTGACCTTCAGGTTCCACCCGCTTTTTGCTGTATGGTACAGGCTGGTGACAGAACTATTTACATATAACAGGTGACTATATACAATGAATGAGGTGGTACAAAGGATAATAAAATGCTTCAAGTTTTGAACAGGCAGTATTCAATACCAAGGTGGGTTACACGTAGAGGTATGGGACATAGAGTTAGCTAAAATGGTAAATATACAGTCTCTATACATGTTTTATTTGGTGTTCGACTCGAGGTGTAATTTGTGTCCGACTTTAGGTGCAGTTTAATATATTCATAATTGTTGAGCTAAACTATCACAGAAAATACATATCTAGCTACTATCCTCCATAGGGATACTCTACCTATAAGGGGGAAGCCAGACTGGATGGAACAAGGAAACCAATTTTCCCATTTTCTTTTGACTTTTATTTTGAAAATATAGCAAGAACACCCCTAGTTTAGGCAGTCAAAGAACCATGTATAAGTTGAATACTATTTGGTATATTGTATTTTTGGAAGGGAAAATACCTTAGGTTTCAACTCTACTTGACATGACAGGTGATATTTTTCTATTGCTTATGTAATTCAAGGCCAATGGTGTCCGACTCAAGGTGTCTGTCCGACTCAGGGAGCCTTTACCCTAGATGATATTTACAAATGGATGAGGTGGTACAAGTTGCAAAACAAGTGACTTGCATTTTTTAACTTGTCCACGATGTAGGTCTTCACTATGCATGGGTCCATCCAGAGTCCATTAATGGGATCAAGCATGGATGCAGGTTCTGCAGCTTTTGGCAAGCGAAATTTCCCTAAAAATAGCCAATATTGCGAGAAAGGTTCGTAATTAAATTAAATTTCCCTTAAAGAGAGCCAATTTGGCAAGAAACATCTTCAAAATCGCAAAAAGGGAAATTTCCCTTAAACCCGCAGTTCTTACTGCACGTCCAGTAACAGTCAGAGTTCAGCCGGGATAGGTACTCAGCTCTAGGGGAGCCCTGGGAGAATTGGGACACTAAATTAAAATCATAACATGTTTGCTTGTGATTTGTACAATGCCAACAATAACCAAATGCCTTTGTTTCATGAAGAAAGGCTACCAATAAACCTTTCATTTGGACTATTTAGATTCATCCTAGCCTGCCATGATTTCCGTCTAGGGCCTTTTGAAATTTTGACAAATTCCAGGGAGAACTGGGACACTTTGAGGAGAACTGGGACACTACCTGGGGAGAACTGGGATACACCAGGGAGAACTGGGACAGTGTAAATAGTGTGATTATTAACCAATGAAACATTATTTTGCTTTACTTTACGATCAATATGATCATATGTAACATATTAGCTTCAGTCATAGGTATGAGAGTGTCCCAGTTCTCCCCGATAGTCAAGAGTGTCCCAGTTCTCCCTGCAATGAGTGTCCCAGTTCTCCCCAGGTTGAGATTTTTAAGCAAAATGTTGATACAGTTCAAAATATGCTCAACTGTGTTTTTGTAAGTAGCTGGTCATTTTGCCATCTATCAATGCTACATAATGCAACACAAAAATATTTTCTCATCAAAAGGTAACACTACGTAAATTTAATCGTCAGAGACCTGAAAAAAAAACTTTTTTTCCTAAAAATGTTATAATCTGTTATAGTTCTAAGTATAATAACATCACAGTAATTTTTTTTATCATAAAAAACTTAAATTTTATTGGCCCAAAAAATAGCATCGGTGGCTATGCATTAAAGTTATTGGTTATGGGCAGAATACACAGTGTCCCAGTTCTCCTTTGTCCCAATTCTCCCAGGGCTATATAGGGGCGCTGGGCCTTTAAAACAGCCAATTTGGCAAGAATAAAGTGTTCTAGAACAGAAAAAAGTAAAATTTCCATAAAACTGGCCAATTTGGATGCAACATGTGAGTGCAGCACAGATGCAGCACAGATGGACACAGACTCATATACACCCACGCAGACATACACATGAACATGGCCTTCTCCTTCATATAGCTACCTATGGATTTCTACTTTGATGAGACTGAATATAGCTTTCTGTTTCCATGGAAACTGGTCTGGGGAAAGTCACAGCCTTGCCAATTGGCCCCCATCAAGGTGTTCCATTAGGCCCTTTCAAGCCTTGTGACAGCAATCGTCTAGCATTGGCATGCAATGTATATAATATCATGGTGAATTTATAGCATCTTGGAAGACACCCTTTAAGATAAGCCAGTGGTAAGTGGTCCCTTTGCACAATATGTATGTAACTTCTCATCACGCATACGTGTGCATGCTATATATTATATGAAGATAATGTAGACTGGAAAAAAAAGAAGATGCTGTATATCCAATGCATTCAAGAAACCTGTGTTCATCCCATCAATCAGGCACTTGAGCAGAGTATATGTGTAAACAGTAATTTATAGGATCCTTTGGTACTTCTAAGTAGCCTCCATGGAAACTGGTCTGGAGAAAGTCACAGCCCTGCCAATTGGCCCCCATCGAGGTGTCCAACTAGCCCCTTTCAAACCTTGTGACAGCAATTGTCTAGCATTGGCATGCACCCTTTAAAATAAGCCTGTGCTAAGTGGTCCTTTTGTAGAATATCTAAAACTTATAAAAAAAACTCCAAAATCACCTGATTTCCCCGAAAATGGGGGGAGGGGATTAAATGGCTTCTTTGACGAGAAAAAGGGTTCAAAATTGCAAAAAAAAAAGTGTTTTAGTTCTTACCATAGGACATAGAGTGAAATACATGAGTAGGCATGTACATATCGTCTATTCGGAGAGGGTAGAACGATATCATGTCGTGCCAGTATCTCTGTATGTCATAGAATGAAATAAATGGTTTAATAGGTATATATATTATATAGGCCTACGTATATATGAAGAGGGAAGAAAGGTGGGGCATAGGGAAATGACAATGACCTACACACTGCTCCAAGGCTGAGATCTTAGGCAAATTTAGAAAACCATATAAGCGAGGTGTTTTTATTGCCTGATGGGGACAAGGGGGGGGGGGGGCAGGGACCCCATCTTGTAGCAGGCGAACATCACAATCAGGTCACTAGTATGACGTTGGAGCATTCTGTTTCTCGTCAAATAAAGGATCAATGTTAAACATTATTTCAAATTCTATACATAGTTCATCGTCATGCAGGGACTTTTCATACTGAACCTCGACTCGATAGACTGCTTCAATCTTAGCGATTATATTATTGACCCACTCCATTGGACACTAATTTACCGAATTGGTGGTGTAATGTTAAAAGGACAAGGCGACTTGACGCGCCAAACTAGTGGCGGCAATGCACTGCAGCGCCACCTCCAGGACAGCGTCTCAGCGTCTGTGACGTCACACTGTCGGAGCCGTCTTCACCGGGTCAAAAGGCGTTCTTGGGAATTATCTGATTTTAATTTGGATTATCGCCATTAAGTTGACATTTAAGATGCCTGGAACAAGGAAGACACCTGCGGCCCAGGCTAAGGAAAACCCCCGTGCCTCAGGGAGGGTTAAGAAGCCTACAGCTAAAGCGGCCGCGGCAAAAGCTGCCGACAAAACAACGACTGCAACTTCATCTCCGCAGCGTCCTGTAATGGAGGGCCGTGTCATTGAGCTAGAAACGCAGGTTGGTGAACTGAAAGGTCGTGTCATCGCTATTGAGAACACCTCCAACTCAATGCTGACCAAGCTCACTGTCCTTGTACCTGACAAGGCCCCCGTTACTTCTGCGAGTCAAGTCGTCACCCCGGTGGTCCCTGCGACTGTAGTTACACCAGTGGCTGCTGTCACAACGACGGCTGCTCAGGTAAATGCCACTGCTGTCAATACTGTGACCTCCAACGCTGGCCCGGCTGTCACCCCTTCTGTCAACCCGCCTGTCACTGACCTTCGGCGGGCTGGTGGTGGCAAGCTCGTCACGGCTGCGGCAGCGACTGGCTCTGCTGCTCCAAACAACAGGTATGCACCGTATGCTCCCCCTTCATACTACGGTCAACAAGGTGTGTACGACCATGGTTATAATTATGCTGCCCCACCTATGATGATGCAGCCACCTGTGTCCGCTGAGGCTGACCTCTGCGCCATCCTCCAAGCGGCTGCGCCACCAACGCTTGGATCTCTCCCTGTCAACTCGTCACAGGCTGCCCATCCTGTGGTGAATCAACAAGTGCAGGCTCTGCTCTCAACAACAGCTCACCAATTGTCTGCTATAAAAGGTAGGCGTACTCATCCCCACGACTACATCACACGTGGACCACTATGTACAAAAACCACCCTTGAATCCCTATCCCCTCCTGAGTATCTCTTTGGGCTGGTCAGGCTCTTCAGAGACCCACATACGCCAGAGGAGATCCGACCGAGCCTGGTTCAGCATTTCTATCATGTCATAGAGGATGCAGCTGAGTATGCATGGGGCCAAGTCCGACAATGGTCGGAAGATGTGCTGACAAAAGTCGCGTGTGGTAGGCTACATTGGATACATGACAAGTCTGCCATACATGACTTAAGGTCGCAAAGGTCCCAGTTCAAGGCTGGAATCCTTCACCAGCTCCCAGAACACTCCAATACCACCAGCACTACCTCCAGGGCCCAGTCCGCCACAGCAAGCCAGAGTGACAGGCAGAGGCGCCCGCCTAGGTCTGCAGCAGGGCGTACTGATGTCCCCTGCCCGGCGTATAATAAGACGTCTGGATGTGCTAAGCCGGATGGGCATGTGGAGGCAGGCGTCCAGCAAGGACACCACTGTAAGTTCTGTAGGAAACACATGACCAACCTCAACTTCCACCCCAAATGGGACTGTAGGAACCGCAACCGTGCTAACAATAATCACACCTCTCAGTTCTTTCGGTCCCAGGCCGGACAGGACCGGCCTAACTACTAACCAGGCCTCTCAAGCTCCCACTGCAACATCAGCGGTGGCGCCTACGCCTGCACAGACTGACCACAGAACCGCCCATGGACAACCTAGTGCCCCAACTGCACTGCCTATGATTACTGAACATGTTCACCTTAACCCATGTGCCCCTCCATATGTGCCTCGACTACAGGTTAGTTTGGGCATGGGAAAAAGTGTAAACAACAATGCACACCTGAAGTCTCAGCCATGTGCTGGCCCCAGTAGCAAGGTGCTAAAGTCTCAACAGGGTGACCTGGCCCCTGGCTCGGTCATCACTGCACCAACCCCCTCCCTGGAGCAGCCCAAAAATGATGTCCAGTGTACCGACGAAATAATACAGCCCTTTATGTGTCATGTACCATGTGAATACAACAGTGACTTGAATGAATCTCAGTGGACTGACTTCTCTGCGTATGCACTGACATATACTGCTGTGGTAAGCTCTGGACTCCCAAATAGGCTGGGGGCGCGTATCACCCTCCCCTCCGGCCTCAACCTCCATGCATGGGAACAGGAGCTCTCCACATACCATGACCGAGAAATATGTCAGTTTCTCAGATACGGCTGGCCAGTTGGCTATACTGCCCCCACCCCCCCGGTGTCTGCTGACTCTAATCATGCATCAGCCCTCAACTATGCAGCCCACATCCAAGCCTTTGTTGATAAGGAATTGGAGTTGGGAGGAGTCATTGGCCCGTTCCATGGTGACCCATTTGTGCCCTGGACTCACATTGCTCCAATTCTCACACAGCCAAAACGAGACTCAAAGGATAGACGTGTCATCCTGGATCTCTCACATCCTGAAGGTCAAAGTGTAAATGGGGGTATAACTAAAAACTGCTTTGAAGGGTGTCACAGGCCCTATACCCTCCCCTCAGTAGAGGACCTTGCTGTAAGGGTCAGGACCCTTGGACCCTCATGCTTTGTCTGGAAGGCCGACATGGCAAGGGCCTACCGCCAGCTGAGAATTGACATTGGTGACCTTCCCCTCCTAGGGTTCAAGGTCAACAACATGACCTACTTAGACCTGTGTCCATCGTTTGGCTGTAGGTTAAGCAGCATGGCATGTCAAAGAACGACTGCAGCTGTCACATATCTAATGCGCAAGAAGGGATTCTGGACCCTTTCGTATCTGGATGACTTTGTCGGGGTTGAGGCAACACGTGACCTTGCTGAGGAGGCCTATACCCAGTTCCTCCAGCTCATGAACCACCTCGGCCTCGTCCTTGCCCAACACAAGTGCTTCCCTCCAGCCACTGCAATGGAGTGGCTTGGCTTTTATGTCGACACTGAAGTCATGATCCTGTCAGTCCCCAAGTCGAAACTGCAAGACATTGTAACAGAGTGTACGACATGGATGGCAAGGTCACATGCTACCAAGAAGCAAATCCAGTCCCTGGCTGGTAAACTGGTGCATGTATCAAAATGTGTCCGACATGGAAGGAGGTTTATCTGCCGCATTCTAGACACACTCAGACTGGCTCCGGATACTGGTGTGGTCCCACTCTCTGTCTCCTTCCGTGCTGATGTGAAATGGTACAAGTCATATGCTGAGCTCTCGAACGGTGTACACCTTCTGGAGCCTGACTGTACCCAGTTCCACATTGAGTGCGACTCCTCCCTGAAGGCCGGTGGTGGCAACACGGATACCCACTACTACCATCTCACTTACAGTGCCCCGCACTGTAGCAAATACACCAACATCACACAGCTGGAGGCAGTCAACCTCGTGACTGCCTACAGGACACTCAAACCTGAGTTCACAGCTGGTCTTAAAGTGGTCATACACACAGACAACATGGCATCTGCATCGTCGCTACGCTCCGGCCGTACAAAAGACTGGGCATTGGCTGCCTGCTCAAGACAATTATGGCTGGAGGCAGCGCTGGGTGACCACACCCTCGACATAAGGCACAAGCCAGGGGCCCTCATCCCTCTTGCGGATGCGCTGAGCCGTTACCACGAGCCGGAAAAGAGGGCGTATGCAGACAGGCAGGTGGCTCTGAAGGGCCTGACCAAAAAAGACCCAGCCCTCCCACATCCTTTCTTTGAGTCAATTTAATCTAAGTCTATATCTGTTGTAGGAACTACACTCGGCGACCAGGCCATAGCATCATACAATTCAGCAGTTTCATCAAAGACACATCATAACCGTATTACACATGCAACCATGTATCTGACATTCGCCATGTACTATGGTGCTGACCCCCTATTTCCTACTATCCTGGAATCTTGCTTATTCCAGCAGTATCTGGCCAACTCACTAACTAGTAAATCTTCTAGAAAATGTTACACCTCAGGGGCCTCAATATGGATTAGGGAACATGCCGGCGACCCTAGTGCATTGCAATCCCAGGAGGCTAAGACTGTGGCGCTAGGGGCATTTAGGTTGGCCCCGACACTCCCCAACCCTGCACCACCTCTCCTACCAGGTGACCTGATTGCTGTCTGCAGGTACCTGGATACCACGTCTTCTGGACTCCCATTTAAAGCTGCAATATGTGTAGGCTACTTCGCCTTCCTTAGGTCGTCAAATCTTCTGGCCCCCTCGGCTACACTCTGGAGGGGTACTCACACTTTATGTAGGTCAGACATTACATCAACTCCACAAGGTCTGGTTGTCACTCTGAGATCATCAAAAACAATACTACCTGGTATGCAGCCCGTTGCTATACACCTTCCTAGAATTCAGTCATCACCAGCATGCCCTGCATCTGCTTGGGATCAGTACGCCCACCAGATCCCAAATCATCCTTCCTCGCCAGCCTTCACTCTACGGGACGGCTCGCCAATATCATCTAACCAGCTTGTACGAGTTCTACAGCTTGCCTTGAGTGCTTCTGGGTGCCCTTATGCCTCGAGTGTTAGATCTCATTCTCTGAGACGAGGCGGTGCCCAGGCCGCCCAGATGGCTGGGTGCAACACCACCCAACTGGCGGCGCAAGGCACCTGGAAATCACATAGTAGTGTACGAGTTTATGTGCCCTCCTCGCTCTCTAACGAGGTCTCCAATAAATTGGCGACCCTATTTGCCGAATCTACAAACACTCAGTAGACCACATAATCATATCGTGTATTCATGTTTATGGGTAGATGTTCAACTACCGGTGTTATTTTATTGTGATAAAATGTAACTGTTCATACATATGTTAAAAATCACAGGATAAAAGCCACATTATACCAAAAAGACTTGTCCATGTTATCATTGGACACTAATTTACCGAATTGGTGGTGTAATGTTAAAAGGACAAGGCGACTTGACGCGCCAAACTAGTGGCGGCAATGCACTGCAGCGCCACCTCCAGGACAGCGTCTCAGCGTCTGTGACGTCACACTGTCGGAGCCGTCTTCACCGGGTCAAAAGGCGTTCTTGGGAATTATCTGATCCCGCCCGCCCACACCTAAAAACTGTATTCTCAACAACAAAAACACTACTGTTTTTATAAACTTTTATGTTTGTACCTCGAATCTACAAACACTCAGTAGACCACATAATCATATCGTGTATTCATGTTTATGGGTAGATGTTCAACTACCGGTGTTATTTTATTGTGATAAAATGTAACTGTTCATACATATGTTAAAAATCACAGGATAAAAGCCACATTATACCAAAAAGACTTGTCCATGTTATCATTATTAAGTGTGAGACCTCCGTATACTACTTGCGATACCATTTTAGAGCCGAGGTAGGGGCTGAGGGAAAGGGGGGGGGCGGAGGACGTCACTTAAGGACTCCTCGTCGCGAGTACATGTATTCACTTCGGAAAGCGCTACCAGGTATTAAAGGGATATGCAGGATTATAGGTACACATTATATAATGTATGCCTATAGCCTTACCATGGCAGGCTCATCCTAGACACAGAGAAAAAAAAACAAAGTTAAAGATTAGTCCTGGCTTGCCTCCAGAACGACTCCCTGGCTATCTTTCTGACCCCTTTTATAAAGGGAGTCATACCCTACTCCCTTTAGAAAGGGAGCTTGTGATTCCCTGGGTGAGCTCATGCTTTGCCTCCAAAATGATTCCCTTTTACAACGACATTCACAAACAGCGTTCAGGATATGCCTAAAATCCCTAGAGACAGAGAGTATAGGTATACAGTGACTGCAGGGGCGTGACAACCAGTTTCAAAGTGGGGGAGACAAAGGGGGTTTCTGGCCATTTTTGACATTTTCCGCTTGACCTTTTAGGTTTGATCTTTTTTAGGGTTGGTCGAAAGTGGGGGGGGGGGGTTATTTATAACCATCTCAATGACTGTTATAATAGCTTATAATATATCTTTCTACACTATATTGGTGCAATGCCTAAGAGGGATATGTAAGATCTCTAAATGCACATTTGATTAGTTAATATGAGGGAATATCCGACTATTTAAAATTCTGACGTTAAATGTCCATGTTAGAATGATATTTACATATTAGTACAATTGTCAATGTCACAAATTATGTATATATAGAGATCTGAGCATAGGGTAAGCTCACCTATTTCCGACCACACTGATATTCCTAGGCTCCCTATACGCCCAACCTCTCAGTCACTATAGTGCCTAACTTAGTTAGTCATTTTTTGGCTCCCTATACGACCAACCTAGGTAAGTTATTATTCTCAGGTTGTTCAGTACTGACCAACCCACCTCAGTCTTTTAATTTCCAGGGGGAGCCACTGAGTGGTGATCAAGGCATCTTACAGGTGGCCCCAACTAGTGGTATACAGATACAACACACCAATGATAATCCTAGTTTAGCCACTGCTGACTGACCCCTCAGTCATTTTTGATTATAACTTTGCCATTATGACCAACACATATATGACGAACCTAGGATAGTCTGTACTGACTAACCCTTTCAATCTATGGATTTTCAGTGCACCCACCATAAGTCGACCACCTACATGACCATGCATCCTATATCCTGTGCTCTATGGGGGTACAACCACTATTTGAATAAGTTGAGGTGTCAATGGTCTGCATAGCATCCCTACTTTTCACAAATATCATGTTATCTATATAAATACATATTGCGGAAGGGAAGGTGTATGACCTGTCTTGACCACACACAAAAAAGAAATTCTTCATAAATATTTAACTTTGGTGCAAGTTTCTTTATACATCTCAGTCGATTTATGTACTACTTGTGATGTTGAATGAATGGATACACATATTTTGAACTTAAATCACTTTTTTTTTCTTATAATAAAAAAATCCAGATTCTTAAAAGGTAGAGCTCATTAGCTAGCACCTACTAATTTCACCATGAAACGACCAGAATTTCACCATAAGACGACCTCCATTTACAAGGTGTTAGCAGTAGTCCTACCACAATGGTCATTTTGTAAGGAGTGCTACTTATATACCTACTTTTCAAAAGCCCCAAAGTTTAAGAAAATACTCCACTAATAGGAAAATAATGGTCATGCATACTTCTAACATTATTCTACTGAGTAAATCCAGTTCATCTTGATATGAATTTAAAATGATTCATATTGTTTTGATTAAAATAAGAGTGGTCAACTCTAGGTTCATTTTGGTCGACATTGAGTGAAAATGGACAATATGAGATTTCTAAATATAAGGGCAATAATCTACATTATAATATTGTTCATGAAGTTATCAAACATGATAAATTGAAGGCCCTAGATCATCTCTCTATGTCTGATATAGCAAATATGCCCCAATTAAATAGTGGTTTTAATTGACATAAACAAGGATCTGCTAAAGGTCACGAAAATTCGTGACGGGAAGGGTCGACTTATGGTGAATCTACCCTACAGAATAAAAATGGCATACTGAGTAGGGTGTTTACCTGCCCCACTGAGGGCCGCGAAAACGGCCGTTTCTCTGCCCTGCTTCAGTATTTTCCCATTTTCACTAGGAATGAAATGGAATATCAAATAGTTTCTGACACCCCCTGAAAGCCAACTCTTATGGCTTTCTAATAATGCAAGGGTTAGGTTTGATAATTATTCAATTTTTAATAATATATTCATGGGATCCCCATAGAGACACTCTCACAATAGCAGTTGTTGCATTGAGTTAGCTTATTTGTGGAGTCTCTGGATTAGACACATCTTCTATGTTCCCATTTCCGCTCTAAGCGGCATTGAAATAGGTGAATCTGATGCCCTGGGGGCATTGAGGACACTTGAAGCTGTGTCTGGAACCTAGCTCCGTTTTTATACCATTATTTAAAGTTTGTCTGTTAATCATAAACATAACTAAACAGCTCAAATCATCATTAAAAATCGATATAATCATAATGGAGCTAGGCACATTTTGAACACCCATTATTTAGGTTTAAAAAAGTTATATAGCATGTTAGATTGAATTTCCAGTGGCTATAAACGGATTTTAGGTTATATTTGGGCATATCCCTAGCTAAATAATGGATTCCGTGGATTTAGACAGTAACAGAATATTTACCAAGTCCATAAATAATTATGTCGATCAATAGGGTTATATTGTGAAGTTATGGCTTTAATGTATATTTGGATTTTCTATTCTGTAGTTATTATTAAAGGCATGATAGAGCATTAAAGTGCATTAAGTGGAGTAGAGAAATGATCCGTTTCAAGGTACCTAGTGCTACACTAGGCTCACAGGTAATCACCCTAGCTGTGGTCTGCAGTGACCACCTTTCTCTTCTCAAGTGTATGGTAAGAATTTCCAGAAATAACTCTGACTCTGGCTCACATTCTGGTTAATTGCACTGGATCTAAAGCAGATATCAATAAGCAGTCTTTTGTATTGTGTCCCAAACATGTTTCCCTTTCTGGGCATAGGTCTCACACTTTTGTAGACATTTGATTTCAATTTAGAGGTAATACCCTATATCATACTGCAGGATACAACTTGTTATGCATTGACTCATGCCCTCAGGGCCGTGTCCGCGGCACGCTGGGCCAATGCATACATATTTCGCGCTGTATTCCACAGCTTAGACTTGTGTATAGAAGACTACTGCTCTATGCCCAGAGGGCAATCACCCACATCATTGGTTCCCCCAGGGCATAGCGCAGTAGTCTGCCCATATGTAAGTAAGTCTAGGCTATGCCCTGAGGGAATCCATGATATGGGCGATTCCCCCAGGGCATAAAGCAGTAGTCTTAATCCTATAGTGGCATTCCCTCAGGGCATTGACGGTATGGATTCCCTCAGGGCATAGAGCAATACCGGTAGTCTTCGTCCTATAGTGGGCAAGGACATTCCCTCAGGGTATTTACGTTACATGAAGTTTGTTACAATGTGTTACAGGGGGGAGGGGGGGGTCTAGCCAAGCGTTACATAACAGTTGTCCAAATATATACAAAGAAACGGGTACTTAATCTTGAGAAATCTACCACCATCTAACAGCCAGGTCTCTGCAACATTATGTTTCTATGCCCTCATCCCTGTGTCCCAGCAGGAATAAAAAACTAGGAGGCCTAATTTTTTTTGTTTTTCAAGCCTTCAAAGACGGCATAGTGCATAGAGTTTTGATGCATTATGCGATTGGTCGTCATGCTGCATGAATGCAGCTCTGGGAGAGGAACTCGCCAAAGCTGCATTCATGCATCAAGTGGACCCTACAGTTTATACACCTGTGAAGGGTCGGTATGATGCACCAATGCAGCCCTGGTGAGTAACTTGGCAGTGCTGCCTTGGTGCATCATACATACAAATGACATCTCTTAGCAACATGCCATCCTTAAGGGGTTACACAGGAATTAGCATGGAAAGAAGAGTATACCATACTTCCTTATAAATTTTCTTCATGGATCTAGATAGATCCCAGGAATGGTCCTGTGGGACACAAAAACAGAGAAATCCTGCAGATCTGCAGGAATTCAGCAAATCCATGGAGTGGCTACGTTGTGTAGTATTATCCTAAACACCTCTTAAAAGCCACTTAAAAGTGCAGGTTATACTTACACCAGAATTTATGGGACATGTTTTGGTAATCCATCCCTCCCTGCTTTAGCAAAGCAGTGAGGGACCTGGTACAAGTAAGTCTGCATCCAGAGAATTTAAATTCTCTATTCCGCACTAGCTGGTTGTCCACTGGACAGCGCCATATTTTACTGGTCCCAGTGTGCACCCTCTCCTGTCCAGTCACTAGCTTCAGCAAATCATGTAGACCAAATTAGTGAGCTTAAGCTCTGCTTGGAGAGTGGAACTACATTCCCTGCATGCTAGGACACCTGCAATGTCTTTATTACCTGTCCAGGATAGGGTTGTGGTTAGGAGAATGGACTCATGATGGGCAGTACCTAAGTTCAAATCCCCTCCAGGCTAAGTGTGGTGACCATACTGTCAGGTATGACCGGCGAGCCCGGCGAGCCCGGCGCTGCGGGCGCCCGCGTGTTCAAGCCGACGGCGGGAGACGCTACTCCCGCCGCCGGCACACGCAGGCGCGCGCCGGCCCGCATAGGCGGCGCTCCAGTCGGCACTCCCGCCGCCGCCAGGCGACGCTCATCCCGCACATTGTTTCCCACAGACCAGCATAAGGGTCACCCCTTTGATGTACACTAACAGGGGTAGACAAACTATGGAGGGGTATTGTGTGACTGTCTCTCTGACTGTTACAACCCTCCAACCACTGTCAACTGACACTAACACTCAAGATGCCATGCTGGTGGCCTGGCCCCCTTAAATAGGGTCAGGTCCCAGCACTGGGTATCTCCATCCTCACTCTACACTTGGACACCACAGAGCAAGGACCTCTCCACTGACTGAGAACAAGGCTATAGGCTATGCCCTACTAGGCCCAACTATCAGACATGGTGTAGGACCCCCTTGGCTCTAGTCCAGTACTAACCTCAGGGTTATTAGGTATATTTACCAAGACCTATATTATTGTGTGGATAGGTGTAACTGAGTGGAACCTACATTGTACTACTGTACTGTTGCTGTCAACTTGTAATAAATACCAACTATACTACAAGACCTCAAGACTTAGTCAACTTACCTCATATCATCATTACAAGGAGTCTCCCAACTAAGGGGATTCCTTGTATGACAAAGTGGTGGAGAAGTCCTAACAAGATCCCACAAGCTGGCAGCACAGACTACCAAGACTCACCTCCGCAGCAAAGGACCAGCTACCCCTGGATCTCTACCCAGCAGGAGGAGGAGACCCAGCTCCAAGGAGTCATCCAGGAGCTCCACTCCAACACCCTCAGCTTCACCACACCACACCACTCAAGAGAGTGACTTCCAAGGCAAGCTTCACCTGGACACCCTAGCTGCCCTGGACAGTATCCAGGACACACAGAGTGACTTGTTCTCAAACGGTCAGCATACCCCAGGATCAGGTATGAGTGACGAGGAGACAGTACCCCCAGGCCAGGCAGCCAAAGAGGAGGCTGAGGCACTTCTACTCATAGCCCAGAATGTAGAAACTCATGTGGATAAGACACTTAGGCCTGAACTAACAGCCCTACACACCACACATGAGGAAAGCACCAGCCGAGCCTTAAGGAAGGCCAAAGAGGAACAAGAGAAGGAATTAATATTACTCAGACAAGCCAACCAGGCACTGAAGAACTCTATGGAGACCCAAAAAGCTGAAGCCGCTCAAGCACTACTTGATATGCAAGCTCATCTACAAGTGACAATGAAAAACCAGCTAGCTGAGGCCCTAGCCTCACTCAAGTCAGGTGCACCCAATACCCAAGGAGTGAACCTGACTAACACTGACACCTCCTCAGCACTCCTAGATGCCTTGAAAGAGGAAAGAGTTGCAAGGGAGGCATCTTTCAGTGGGTTAAGGGACCAGCTAAAACGGGACAAAGAGGAAAAATACTGTGATATTCTACAGCCAGAAAAGTTTTCACAGTCCTCTCTCACACAATCCGCCAGGAGGCACTGCACAGACTATGAACAATACTTTGATTCCAGATATGGGTACCATCCCAGTAACAGAATCAAGTATTTCTCAAACTACCTAGATGGTAAGGCAAAAATTTGGTACAAAGCCTATAGGACAGCCCATCCAACAGCAGACTATGAAGAAATGAAGGCAGCTTTTCTGAAATACTTCAAGAAGGAGGACGACAGATTTGATGCTAAGGCATTGAGGAAGCAAAATCCAAAAGAATCTGTATCAGACTATGCCATGGCCTTACAAAAGATGGCCACAGCTCACAACAAGTCTGAGGAGAGAACAAGGGAAGCCCTGCTACATGGTCTAAGGGACGACATCAGTGCAGTAGTCATCCACAGGGAAGCAACTACATGGGATAAAATACTTGAAGTTGCAGAGGAGTATGAGAACCAACAAACAGTCTCCACTGGTAACATTAAAGACGAGATAAAAGCAGAATTAGGCTCAGAGCTACAGGAAACAATAGAATCCATGCAGGCACAACTGAAGTCTGTGACACATGTAAACTCTATGATTGTGAAGCAAACAAAGTCACAGAAAAATGGAAACCCCTCAAAGAAAGCCAAATCAGACCCAAAGACAGTTCAAATGGATCACTCATCAGAGGATGAAGACCAAAGCCTAAACCTCATGTCAAATGAACATGTGAGGAGGCAAGAACAAAGGGCACTGAAGGATCAAGGTAAACCCAACAACAGCCAACAAAGGAACTCTGGCAATAACAGAGGAGGCTACCGAGGCAAAAACTTTGACCCAAACTTCAGAAATAGCAACAGAGGAGGACAACGAGGCAGAGGTGGATACAGCCAAAATAACAGCCGAGATCACCAAAGCAACAGTCAGGACACCAGCCGTAGAGATAACAGCAGAAGTCGTGACAACAGCAGACACCGTGATAGTAGCATAAATCGCGACTACAATCGCCGTGATAACAGCAGAGACCGTGATTACCACCGTCGTGACCAGAGCAGAGATCGTGACTACAACAGAGGTCGGGATCAAAACCGTCGTGACTACAGCAATAGTCGTGACAGACAGCATGACTACAACCGCAGTCGTGACAACAGCAGAGGTCGAGACAGCTACAATGGCTACAGATCCAACACACAAGGCTACAACCCCCAACAGCAGCCCCAACAGCCACCTCAAGCTATCCAGCCTGACGTGCTTCAACAGATCAAGCAGCTACTAGGATCTTCAAACTCGGGAAACTAGAGACCCACAGCGCCGCTGGGCCAGTGCGTTGTGAGCCTCTCCAACCCCCCATCAAGATCCAAGATCAACAATCCCTAGGACAACCAAAGACAATTGCTAGTATAGCAGAGACAATCCCCCAGATGCACACTGGGAAATCAAGCCGACCATCAGTGATTCATATCACACCTCAACAAGATGCATCGCAAAAGGAAATGGGTGAGAGTACCAAAATTTCTGTTGAACTTCTTAAAAATGGCTGTTTAAATGCAAGATTCTATGAACACACTGAAATACCTTGTTTAGTTGACACCGGTGCCACTATCACCTGTGTCAGGGATACTTTTCTTAGGGAAATTCAGAAATCTCGAGATGTAGAAATCAAAAAGAGAAAGTTCAATGTACACTTAGCAGACGGATCCATATGCCATGTAAGACAAGCAGCAGTATTGAAATTCAAAATTCATGGTACCAGATTCGAATTCCCATTCTCAATTATTCCAAATCTCACAAAGCCAGTTGTCCTAGGCACAGATTTCTTAAAAGCAACACGATCACAGATCGAATTCAATGTAGACCCAGAGCTACAAGTCAAGCCAGTCCGAGCTGTTAGGGAGGCTACAATCCTTCCTTTCACAGAACTAGCAGTTCTAGGACAAGTCACATCCCTCAAATGTTTAGAAGGATGTGTAGGCACATTAGACAATTTGCAGAGGAACAACAGAGTTCCATACCTAGTTCAAAAGGGAGTAGTAACACCCTCAGAAATGAACAGGCACCCAATCATACTGCTCAATACAAGCCACCGACCATACAAGGTGAGGAAGGGTGATATAATAGCCCTATTCACAGAGGTAGATCCCTCTGAACTACATCAACCAGATACTGACATCCCTACTGAGGAACCCACACTACAAGTGCTAGACACTGAAGAGAATTGTAGTGACACAGAGTCAGACTGTGCCTCAGTATATGCAGATCCAGATACAAACCATGGAGATGACACTGATGATGAATTGGCCACAATTCACAGTGAGGCTCATGACATTATGCCAGACATAATGGAAAATGTGCCACCCAAATGTGTACTAACAGATATTGGACAAGAGAGACTCCAAAAGTTACTCCACAAGTATCAAGATGTATTTGTAGGAAAAGACAATGACATAGGTACAACCCACCTATATACACATTCAATTCACATCAAACCAGATGCAGTACCATGTCACTACCTACCATACAGGCAGACGCCTGAGAAGCAAGCTAAGATGGGAGAAGTCTGTGAAGACCTAGTCAGACAGGGCATCCTCAGAGAATGTGCAGAGGGACCCTGGGCATCCAGATCATTTTTAGTACAGAAAGCATCTGGAGGCCAACGTCTAGTCACAGACCTACGCCACGTCAATGCTAATATGATAAACCAAGCTTTATCAACGCCACGTGCAGACGACACACTAGACATGATAGGGTCACTCAAACCTACTGTTTTCAGTAAACTAGATGCGCAACAAGGGTTTTTCCAAATTCCCATAAGAAGGGAGGATCAACACAAAACTGCTTTCATAGCAAATGACAAAAAGTATGTCTATCAAAAGATGCCGATGGGTTTGGCTACCGCGCCGGCAGGATTTTGCCATCTAGTAACTCTAATTCTCAACAAACTGAAATACAAATGTGCCCTACCATACCTAGACGACATTCTAGTCCTATCACCAGATGTAGAACGACATTTTTCAGACCTTGAAGATGTCTTCAAAAGCCTGAGAATTGGGAAACTCAAGCTAAAGAAATCAAAATGTGAATACTTCACAGATAGGATAGATTTTCTAGGAATGCGTGTCACACCAGATGGTTTACAACCATCCCCAGAAAAGGTGGAAAGTGTCAAAACTTTTCCCACCCCAAAATCCGTGAAACAAGTCAGATCATTCACAGGACTATGCCAATACTTCAAAAAGTTCATCAAAGACTATGCCAATATTGCTAGGCCACTGTACGACCTACAAACAAACCTAAAGGTTTTCAAATGGAATGAGGATGCAGACAATGCTTTCAAAACATTGAAACATGCACTCTGTACCCATGCACTATTGAGATACCCAGACTATGACAAAGAATTCAGTCTAGCAACAGATGCTTCAAATGTGAGCCTAGGAGCTGTTCTATCACAACGCAGTAGTGAAGGAGTACTGAGACCAGTAGCCTTCGCAGGTAGAACACTATCAAAGCATGAAAGAAACTACAACACAACAGAAAGAGAGCTACTAGGTGTAGTATATGGGATACTACATTTTAGGCACTACTTAGAAAGTAGACACTTTCAGTTGTACACAGATCATGCAGCTCTAATACCACTCCTCACAAACACAGGTTTGACCCACAGGTGGGCCAGATGGGCACTGGATATCCAACAATTTGCATTCACAATACAACACGTAAAAGGAGATGACAACATTCCTCCAGATGTGATGTCAAGAAGAGAATATCCAGATGCACCACCAATGACCAACCCCCCACCACCTCCAAGAAGGAAAAGGGCAGCCACCAGAACCAAATTCTCTAAAATCCAAACCAAGATACCATTCAACAGAGATGACCCACCAAAAGCAATTGACAGACCAAAACCAGTGATCAGAGGTATCTTAAAAGAGACCACCCATTATGTGTTCTGTCATTGTGAAAGGGAATACTGTGAAGAGTATCCAGAAAACTGTTTTACCCCGGTTGAGACCAACAGGATTGCACAGATGGTGAAAACCACACCTCGTGAACCACCACACAGTGCATCAGAAAATCAGTTGGAAGAAAAACTGCATAAAATTGCTTCAATCACCAAGGTAGTCAGATTTGCAAAAGAACAGCTGGATATGGAGGAAGAACAGGACAGAGACATTTGTGTTGTCACCACACGTTCAAAAGCAAAACGGTCGGTTGCAGAGGATACAAGGTCTAATGACCACCCTCAGCAATTAGGCCTAAAAGCCAAAAAGAACAAAGTGTCAACCAAATCCTCTTTCCCTACTAAAACCCCCATTTCAACACCCAGCACACCCACAGCCAATTTGCAGAAGCACTCAGACAGAGCAGGTACTGCACAGAAGGCTCACAAAAGCAAACCTGACCCCCATCCCAAAAGAACAAAGGCCGCCTCCACCAGCACAAAC
Source organism: Harmothoe impar (assembly GCA_947462335.1). Lineage (NCBI taxonomy): Eukaryota > Metazoa > Annelida > Polychaeta > Phyllodocida > Polynoidae > Harmothoe > Harmothoe impar. The sequence goes on from OX381704.1 coordinate 56,133,023, forward strand.
AGAGGAGCAGCCAGTTCAAAGGAGCAGACAGTCAACACAGACATAGCAGTTGAACAACCAAAGAAACAGACAAAGACCAGACCTGCACCAAAATCTCCTGAAACAATCCAGGCAGAGAAAGACAAAGAAAGGCTGGCACAGCATATAATGGAATTAGACCAGATGTTAGACCAAATCCCAGACAGTTCAATCAACTCCACACTGTTGAAAGAAGAACAAAGGAAAGACACTGGACTAATACCCATTATAGACTACCTAGAGAAAGGTGACCTACCTGTAAAAAGCACTGAAGCAACAAGGATTAGGAATAATGCTCAGCATTACCTACTCCTAGACAACATTCTAGTACACATATCCCCTACATCATGGAGAAAAACAGACACAGTACCACTACAAGTTGTAGTCCCAAAAACTTGGGTTGAAAACATACTGCAACACTTCCATGACTCACCAATGGCAGGTCATGTAGGTACTTCAAAAATGATGTCTTCTCTCATACCTAGGGTATATTGGAAATCTATGATGGCTGATGCCAATCAGTATGTGTCAACATGTGACACTTGCCTAAAAGCAAAAAGGGCAGTGCACACCCACAAAACACCAATGACTGTAAGGGACTATATGCCAACCCCCATGAAGCACCTGAACTTAGATGCTGTGGGACCACTCCCAGAAACAGCCAGGAAAAACAAACACATACAAGTTTGCATAGATTATTCAACTAGATATGTCATAGCATATGCCACAAAGGATCTCACAGCAGAAACCACACAACATGAGTTCTACAAGAACGTCATATGTCAGCAAGGTGTACCAACTTCAGTTCAAACTGACAATGGCACCTGCTACACAGGCAGCAAGTTTAAGAAACTGATGAACACCCAGAAGATAAGACACGACCTGTCAAGTCCATATAGACCACAATCAAATGGATTAGTGGAAAGATTCAATGCCAGTATAGGAACAGCATTAAGGACTTTCTGTTCTCAGAATCAGAAAACATGGGACCTGTATATAGAATCAATTACATTTGCATTGAACAACACAGAGTCCCAGACAACAGGTTACACACCATTCTTCCTACTTCATGGCAGAAACCCTCAAACCATTGTAGAAACTGCCCTAAACATAGAGGAAGAAATCAAAACAGTAGCCGAGCATGTATCTGGAATGATACTGTCTCAAGATGAGTCTAGAAGAAAGGCAATAGACAGAGTCAAAAAGCTACAACAAGGAAGGAAGTCAAGATATGACAAAAAGCTTACACCACAAGCTATACTTCCACTAGATATTGTATATATCAACATTCCCAGAATTCTGTTGACCACAGATTCAAAGAAGCTTCAACCCCTATTCATGGGACCATATGTTGTTGCAGAAAGACCAACCCCAACCAGCGCAAGGTTGAAGAACCTATCAAATAACCTACTAGTCCCCAGACCAGTACATATTGATAGGCTCAAAAAGGTCACCACACTGAGGAAAAATGAGTTTGCACACAGACTCATTCCCCACACCTCAAAGTTTATCCACAGGATAACAAGGGATAAATCCCAAATCACACTCACCAAAGAGTCAGTTGGTCTAAACCAAATAGTACCCAGACCAGCCCACCACAAGGTGAAAAGAAACTCCAGGCAAGGGAGAATATCTAAGTAAATTACTTTTATATATTGACATGATCATATGGAATATCTATACCCACAGACTATGAATAATAGTCAAATAAGTATATACACTCTATATGAAGGAAATTAAATTTCCAACAACTGTCCAAATCAAGAATGATAAGTAGGAATTTTCATATCAGCATAGGATATGAACCCACACAAAGGACAGAAAAGACAATATACACTATATAGGTTACAAAACAATGTGCACACAAAGTAGAATCAAAGGACAGATTACTACAGGGTTGAAGTCTGAAACCCAAAAGGCTACACACAAAAAGCCAAAAGAGACTACCTAAAGGGATTAGCAACCCAAGCTTGAAGAAACCACAATTATCATACTTTTGCATCAAAGGCTAGCATCCTTGAAAGAATGCAACAATGGAAATGTTTGAACCTAAATCCTGTAAAGTACATGAAACAGAGCGTGCTATGCCAAGAGACTACTGTCTAGACACACCCTTACCCTTCAAAGGACCCACACACCTGCCAGGGCATTCAAACCCCCACAGATGCAGGTAGTCCACACTAATTACCCCAGACATAATTACCCCAGTCAGACAAGCTAACACTGATGGCAGTTAACAGCCACCAGGGAAACAAAGCCAGGCCCTCAATGGATGAGGGTAGGGTGGGCTACATAAGAGGCCCTGACTCCATAGCCAACTCACCAGTTCTACTCCTGCAGCAGTCAGGTACACACCAGCTGGTCCTAGCCATACCAGTTCTCCTATAGCAGGAGGGACTCTGTCAGAAAGCAGACCACACCCACTCTACAATATCATACCCAGTTACTACAATCTTGGGAAAGGACTCTAGCACAGATTGGACATTAAGCCAACACTAGCTTGATCATGGAAAAAGGTACAGTTCAAACACTACATTGATTATTATATTACTATTGGGACCAACCAGGATTTCTGCTCTCAAAACTATGTACACAGAGGCAGCGCCAAGTGGATACTTCACATAAGCAAAAAAGATAGCTCACAAAATCAGCAAACCAATTTAAACCTAAGTATATTGCAAAAACACTAGTAGAAGTCTTACTAAGACATAGAATATATTTTATATTTCAGGCATGCTAAAGCCAATCCTACTACTAGTGATGATGGCCACTTCTCAAGCCATCACATATGTGCCCACCGTTAGACAGAACGTTGGAGCCATATATGAGCCATTACCTGAACCATTGGTCAATGGGCACGATACCACAACCATGATATTGGCAATACCATACCATATACCTGCTCCACCAGAGACCGAAACCAAAATACTGGACCAGGTTATGGCACTAACATTTCCTACCTTGCATGACGACAGTTCTACCAGTCAGATATTACAGCAGGCAAGGGAACTAGATCTGTTAATAGACATAACAGACAAGGAAATTAACTCTACCTTAGCATCCATCCATTTGTTCCTATCAAATCCAATTAACAGTCAAGGAAGGTACAGAAGAGCACCACTTGGGTTCCTAGCCCCACTCTTCAGAGGAGCAATAGGTCTTGCCACACTAGATGACGTCAAAGAGGTCATGGACCAGATAAAGAACATAGACGGCATTCTAGAAGCTTTTTCCAAGCAAGACAAAGAAGCAGCTATATTAATTGATAAGGTCACCCAACGCCAAGACAAATTTGTCAAGGCATATGTTAAGGATAAAAGTATGCTAGACCAAACCATGAACACTCTAGGCCAAAATATGAATTTATGGGCTCAAAATATGACCACATCTCTGAACACTTATGCAAATCACGAGCACACACAAAGAAAGAAGATCCAAATTTTAACTGATGCACTCACCATTATTGTAGCAAGAATGAACTATCTGCAAGCATTGCAGCGCACCACATCAGCACTCAGGATGCTATCAGCAGGCATTATGACTGCTGACATAGTACCACCAGCTGAACTAACGGAGCATCTGAATGATCTGGACATGACACTCAGAATACACTCACCAGGATCAAAGGTCGCCATAACTGACCTTGACTACTATTATTCCCAAAGAATGATATCCTACACCTATTCGGAACGGCACATATACATCCACCTGGATATCATTGTAGCATCCACTGTCTCCACCTTCAGAGTATTTCAACTGGTAACTACACCAGTACCAATCAACACCAAGGAGACACCTACAAAGGGAGTAACCCAATTAATTACTGATGTCAAATTTTTGGCTATCTCTGAAGATGGTTCACTATTTATTGAACTAACAAATGCAGATATGCTAACCTGTCCAGGAACTAAGATCAAAATTTGTACCAAAACTAGCCCGAGAATCCATAGACATGTACCTACATGCACAGTAGCAATTTATTTGAACCAAGCTCAGCAAGTCAAGGAAATGTGCCAATTTACTATCTCACCCTTGAAGAGACCTATCTCACACGCTGTAGCCATTTCACAAGATGAATATCTAGTGACCACAAATTCTCCCACCTACACAGTTACGTGTCATGGGAAACCAGCTACTACTCACAAAGCACCATCACACTCAATCATAGGTGTACCATGCCTATGTACAGTGAATATAGATCACTATTCACTACCAAATTCTAGGTTGCCATGCAACACTACAATTTCATTTCACTATGCTTTAGAGACTATAAACCTACCTTTTCTCGCGGCTCTAAATGAAATCAAAGAAATTGGACCAGACTCCAAGGCAAATCTGCCACCTTTTCCAAAGGTCAACCTATCCAGGACACTGGATATGTTAAGAAAATCAAGTAATATTGATGAATCAACATTACTAGACCTAAACCCATTCGCAAAAACCCTGCTAGATGATGCCTCCAGCCTGGCTAAGCCACTGGAAAATAGACTAATAGAGTCCTATCTATACAAATTTGCACGGCATCCAGCAGCATCTATCATACCAATGATACTTTCGGTTATAGCTACAATTTTGGCCACCTACACCCTATTCAAAATGCACAGAGGATCCACACTACTAGCTTATATGCCAACTGCAAAAGCATATAGATTTGTCACAGAGAAGCCTATGGAGAAAGCCTTCGAAACCCTATACAAGAAGGACACCACCACGGCACAAATAGAACAGGGCCCCACCCCTATTCTAACTATCCATGAGACCCATACCCTTATCATAGCCATACTATTCACACTCACCATTTACTCAGCCTACAGGCTGACCAAATATCTAAAGAGTATGGCAACCAAGCACTGTGGAAAGGGAAAGGTCACAAAGAGGACAAATCCCACAGTAGTACTAAAAGTCTACAAAGGAGACACCAACTTCTCCTTCCCCTTGCGTCCAGTGCCACATGAGTTTGATACAATCATAAAAGCTTCAGCCCCAACATACAGAGATATGATTATCAAAATGTACCCTCTCCCAAAACTAGTATTTGAATGGAATGGACCAGTAGTAATTACTACAAAGAAAGGAGAGACCGCATATTTACTGCCAGAAACTATCAATCTACCATGGCGTGCCAGGTTCAGCATAATACCAGCGCTCAGGGAACCCAATCTAGATTTTGCCATGTTACTACAAAATGACATTTCACCCCAGCCCGTTACCATGGATACCCATGAGTCAAAGCTGGAAAACATCATAATTGACGACCAAAGAGAGAGCACCAATACATTCAAAAATGTACTCACCATACTCACCCAACCACCTACAGCTGTAACTAGTGAGAAAGTACATGGGGAAGAATAACACAATTATACAGGAGTGAGATTGACCAAAACTTTTGTGAAAAGTTGGTTGGCCCTGAAAAGGACCGTTTATATTGACATTTATAGATGCCACCCACTAGTTGTTATAGTCCCCCCATCCCAAGGCCTCCCAGGACTCGGCCAACTCGGCAGCGGCAGGAGATCCAATCCACGTATCTTCACTGAAGAGCCACTCGTTCTCCTCCCTCCACTGGACAAAACGTGCCTCCAAAGTAGACAAAGCATGCTCAGCACTGTCTGCAGCATCACCTGTCACCGTGTAAGCACATAGGCCGACAGCCAATAGGAAGTCCCAGATGACCCCATCATTTCTGGTGAAAAGCAGTCGCGGGTCATATCCATCCAGATCACGTAGGGCCTGAGCCAACAGCTCCAGAGATGCCGCCCTGCGCATGGAAATCCCGCCAGCACCAAGGAAGTACCAGCCGTGATGACGGCACACCAAAACATCACCAAAACTGGCAATGTCGTGCCGGACTTTATGCAACCATCGCGTCCTTACTGAGTCATACCGACTCAAAATACTCCTAAAAGGAGTACCAGGAGTCAGCCCCTCCAAGGTGTTTTGATCACCTAACCACAGGTCTAAGGCCTGCATGTCACCCTGCAGCCAGGCCTCAGGGAGATATGCAAGTACCTCAGGTACAGCCTCCAACTCGTCCTCCAAAATTGCCATATGCGCCATACTGTGTTATCTCAAGGGTACTCAAGGAATAAGTGATCCTACTGTGGTCTACACAGCCTTTATAACCCCTCCCCACCCCCAAATGACACTGTTCACCCTCTGAAGTGATCCCCTCACTTCAGGTGACAACTCCATGAGAAGGCACATGATCTGCTCACCAAAAGGTGTCAACCACCGGTGTCACCGCGGCACACGACGCATCTTGCGTCGCATGACACAATAGCCTCAAGGTGCCACTCAAAAAATCTGCTCAAGGTGCAAAATTTTCAAACTCTCACAATCCCAAGGTCAAAGCAAGGTCTCAGTGTGTGTCAGTAGTATCAGGAAATCAATTTTAAGGTATCCCAAAATGAAACAGCCAATTTTTGAAAAATTGAAGTTTTACAAAAACAATTGCGTACTCTTAACCATGTCAAACTTGCTCAAACATGCATTTATATGTATGAAATTGTATTATTACAATCTAAATTGCTAATCAAACATGTTTGTATATAACACTGTATTTGCACTGTATTTTACACTGTATACCTTTGTATTATGTAAGACTATTTACAGAAAAACATGAAGCAAAAAGGGAGATAGTCCGCTGACTAACCCTAGGATACTACACAAAAGACTTAAATCTCACAGCAGCGGCCCACTGCAAAGACATTTCTGATCAAAGTGTAGATCCACAAGTTGCAAATTGCCAACACCAAGAATCTTGTAAGATTCAACTATCATTGCAGAAACAAGATACCAAGTCATTTTTATGACATTATGAACACTTACCCTCCACCGGATAAGGACAAAATATCTGCATAAAAAGGACTGTATTTGTACATACAAAACTTACAAACTTAAGTAATGCAAAATGTCAGATGACACAATTATGAACACTTATCCGCCACCGGACAAGCACATAACCATGCATAAAATGTACATTACTGATTGCTATATCACGCAAATCCAAAGATAAGCGCTATCTTGAAATAAGAAAACAAACTTCAAGCCGGTTGGCCTACTTTTATATAAAAGTGGCCTTGGTTTTTTTGGTATCAAACAAAAAAGTTTGTAAAAGATTATCATAAGATTTTGCATAATTTGCATTATACTCTGTATATTTGTATTCACATGTGAACATTGATATATCAAAATCCACTCAGTTCCACAAAGCACCTATTTCACCAAAGACAGCCTATTACTTGATAACACATTTTTCATCATGTTTTAGAATTAAGACAAAGATGTACCATGCTGTGTATATAATTCAAACAATGATTTGAAAAGTGTCAGATAAAGACACAATGTATTACTACACTGTATAATATGTGATTAAGAAAGTACCAAATTGGTACAAAGAAGGTTTACATACCTTATAGTTAAGTTACACTGTATATAATGTAGATGACTAGCCAAGCACAAAACCAAAATTCTCCCCAGACCTTTGGTATTTACATACTCTCACATCATCTATATTACAAAAAAAGTGTACTTCACTACAAAAAAAACAAAAAAAAAAAAAAAAAAAAAAAAAACAGAAGGTAAATTCTATTTGCCACCAAAAATTGTGGACAAAATTCCAAAATTCACCCCAAATTTTTAGATGGAATGACAACTGACGGAGAGTTGTCCTTTTTCCCGAGGGGGAGGCACCTGTCAGGTATGACCGGCGAGCCCGGCGAGCCCGGCGCTGCGGGCGCCCGCGTGTTCAAGCCGACGGCGGGAGACGCTACTCCCGCCGCCGGCACACGCAGGCGCGCGCCGGCCCGCATAGGCGGCGCTCCAGTCGGCACTCCCGCCGCCGCCAGGCGACGCTCATCCCGCACATTGTTTCCCACAGACCAGCATAAGGGTCACCCCTTTGATGTACACTAACAGGGGTAGACAAACTATGGAGGGGTATTGTGTGACTGTCTCTCTGACTGTTACAACCCTCCAACCACTGTCAACTGACACTAACACTCAAGATGCCATGCTGGTGGCCTGGCCCCCTTAAATAGGGTCAGGTCCCAGCACTGGGTATCTCCATCCTCACTCTACACTTGGACACCACAGAGCAAGGACCTCTCCACTGACTGAGAACAAGGCTATAGGCTATGCCCTACTAGGCCCAACTATCAGACATGGTGTAGGACCCCCTTGGCTCTAGTCCAGTACTAACCTCAGGGTTATTAGGTATATTTACCAAGACCTATATTATTGTGTGGATAGGTGTAACTGAGTGGAACCTACATTGTACTACTGTACTGTTGCTGTCAACTTGTAATAAATACCAACTATACTACAAGACCTCAAGACTTAGTCAACTTACCTCATATCATATTAAAGGGATCTCCCAACTAAGGGGATTCCTTGTATGACAATACCATGCACCAGGAAATCTCTTCTACTTAGGTCTGCTAGGTTGAGTTGGAACATTTATTACCTTAGATTCAACCCTATTGGTTGCACCAAAACGTTTTTGTAAACCATTTATGAATGCCTGGAAAAGTTCTTTTGGTAACCACTTTTGGTAACCATCTATGTTACACTAAAAGCCACACCAAGAACCGAACCCGGGACCCTTGGATTGGGAGTTCCAGGCTATCCTGGTTGAGCTATCGAGGCTGATGGTAGATCCATGTACAATAGGTAAAATTTGTTATTGATTATCTTCATTAATGATCAATGCTAAATAATGGGATACTGTAATAGGGACCTTGAACAACCAATGGGGTCGAACCCAAGGTAATAAATGTTCCAACTCAAAGGAATGTTCCCTAACAGATCGACCACAGGAGCTTAATAAAAAAGAGATTTACTTGTGCCGGCTATGGTCACCACAGTTGTCATGGAGGGGATTTGAACTTAGGTACTGCTGATCATGAGTCCATTGTCCTAACCACAACCCTATCCTGGACAGGTAATAAAAGGAGTGTCCAGGTACAACCAATGCACAATACCCACATGTAGAGGCCTAGTGTAATCATTGCTTCACTCTCCCCCCAGATGTTGGGCCCCCCTGAGACCAAGACTGCTAGTTCTAAGTGCCCCCAATTGTGGCAGCACTGGTATCCCGCTAGTGAGGAATATATCACCATGAATTCCTGCATATAACCTGCATCTCGAGGATAACTTACACTCTTTTAAAATGATTTTTACCGATCTAAGTTTGCATGAGATATGTTCATTGAAATAACAGCATTTTAAAGGTTGAAAGGTTGAAAAATAACAAAGAGAATAGATTGATACACATGGGCGCTCTGCCAAACACAGACCTGCTTGTAGATCTATTATATAAATGTGGTTTACAAAAGGATACCAAAATGATTTGGAGGGGGGGGGGTAAGGGCCTGTGTTACGTAATTATGGAGGGGGGGTCTGGCATTTTGTTACAATGTGTTACAAGGGGGGGAGGGGGGGGGGTCAAAAAGTGGCCAAAATTGTGTTACGTAATATTTGAATGGCCCCTAATAACTTCGATATCGGAGTTAATAATTTCGATATCAGAGTTAATAATTTCGATATCACAGTTTTTAACTCTGATATCGGAATTTGTAACTCCGATATCGAAGTTGTTAACTCCGATATCGAAGTTGTTAACTCCGATATCAAAGTTGTTAACTCCGATATCGAAGTTGTTAACCCCGATATCGAAGTTAGAAACTCCGATATCGAAGTTAGAAACTCTGATATCGAAGTTAGAAACTCCGATATCGAAGTTAGAAACTCCGATACCGAAGTTAGAGACTCCGATACCGAAGTTAGAGACTCCGATATCAAGGGTGAACAAATGGCTTGCCACACTAGCAGCATGGGCATGAGCCAACATTGTTGTTACATTTTAAAATCCAAACTTTTGAAGGTTCGAAAAGGCATACAACGGCATTTAGAGCCTATGCCAAAATAAAAATAATTTGACTAATAAATGTGGCATTCTCCAGGAGCCAACAAGGAGAAACGTGGGGGAATAGAGAAGGAGAGGATGATGAGGAAAAGCCGGGTTATTGACTATTGGCAATTTAGAACTCATGCCAAATTAATGACGGCACTGAAGGTGTAGGGATCCCTTAAGGGGAGCCCCTTTGTAATATGAAGACTCCATTCCCCCAAGGGGGTTTGGCAATTATAGTTGGAACAACATGACAGTACAATACTACATAAAACACATAACCCACCAACTGTGAGCAATGAAGGCAAAGCCTTGGTATAATGGCAAAAGGATGAGAAAAAGCACACTGGTTCAGAGGGACTCATTGTGTAAAAATGAGATGCATAAAACTTAATCCTAACCATGAAGCTCAGGGCAACTACGTACAAACCCTTGAGAGATTCAATCCTCCTTAATGCTATGTAAGGAATGTAAGTGGGGAGCTTGTCAGACAATGTCCATGTGGACTAGTGTATTAACCAACTATATCATATGGAAAATAAAAATAAAGTAAACAAGCAACCAGCAACTTCTCACCAGAGAAGCCGCTGGTTGTCATAGCAAGTTGTTGTAAGACCATTTAAGGTATAGTGCTACCACCTAGTGGGACAAACTATAAGCAACTGTGGACAGTTTTACTCCCTATGCATTCACCATGGGCGACCACTGAATATAAGCAGTGGTGTAAACAGAAACACCTGACCTCCACCCCGAGGTTTAGCTCAGTGGTGGCCCGTGCTCCCTTGGGTATTCCAGGCCGCACGGGAATCCCCACCGATGCATTGCACTCATGGAGTTCATTTGAAGGGGAGTAGGGACCTTGACTCTGATTTAAAAGGGAGTCAGATGACCTCGAAATATACATTCTAGATGTCACTAGTCATTATTCTGGTCTGCTGCAGTACCATGTATATTATTGTATTCCTGATTACGTGTTGCACATTGAACCCCCCTCGGCATACTGTTACTTCGGCTTATTCACCTCAGCTGACCTGGACTCAGTTTGGTCTACAATGTAGATCACTGGTACTTGTACATCAATATGCTTATTTCAATAATACAAAGGAACAATTCAAACAGCGCATTATGTTTCATCTTTGTTTTATTCAAGTATCGCATAATAGTACTAGTAATCACCGATACTTTACCTGCTATGTTTCAGCACACTAGATGCCTACTGTAGGACTAACCTGAGTACTAGACAACCAAGAAGCCCCGTGGCTGTGTCAACCACATATAGATGGATATATATATATATATATATATATATATATATATATATATATATATATATATATATATATATATATGGTCGATTCCCACGAAAATGGATCACATGGTTGAGAGAGACCTAAATTCTAGGATTGCAAATATTGCATAGATTATTTTATAGCTCATAAATACCATACCAGGGGATACACTCATGAAATTGGGAACATTAATTCTAGTGAATACAATTTTTAGGTACATTTAAAGTGGGACCTACGCACGGTGATGGGACCTATGCAGGGTGATGGTAGCATTGCACCCAATATGGCAAATGTATGGCTATGATAATGGTCATTTCAAAGTTTGTTCAACTGGTATATGATTAAACTATATATATCCATAGGATTTATGAACACAACTGTGTTTTTTACCCTGGAAAAATTGTTTACAAGTGGACCTACGCACGGTGATGGGACCTATGCACGGTGACGGGACCTACGCACGGTGATGGTACTCATGCACAGTTATTAGCATGTTACTGACAACTTTTAAACTGGTATAAAGGCTCCGATGTCTTCGTCTCCATTTTCTTAATATGTATATTGAAAAAAATTGGAAATAATTACAATCTTTAACAGTTTTTTCAAAGATAATGTATGATGTACCTACGCACGGTGATGTACCTACGCACGGTCACTATTACTGTTCTTCCCCTCTTAAAACAAAAAGAATGTATATGAAAGCTTAGCTGAAGCATTATTAATATTCTTTAGTATTAGGAGTATAAGATGTAGAAATATATTTTCTTAATTCTAAAGGGTGTTTCTGCTACTACCTTTCTTATGGACCTACGCACGGTGATGGGACAGCTACACCACATCATTCATCACTAGATAAAAATATACCATATAAGGCTAAGATCTCTTTGCATTTTTTATACATTAGCATCACATTGGGTACTTGCTATAAGCACTCTATTATATCCATAGAGGATAATTCTCATTGCCTGGGGCCTTGCTAATTGTGTACCTACGAACGGTGATGCTAAAGCTACCCCACTGCATTTTTGTAAATATTTTGATGAAATTAATACACAGACCATGCATCAAATGTCCCAGATTAACTCTCATGGGATATTGAACGTATTTGTGAAATTAAATTTCACCTTGTGTAATCATTTTATTTAAAGTTTTATTTGGAAAATTGTTATTGATTTTCTTTCTGTTTAAAACGTGCCTTAAAAGATACTTATCTATCCATAAAAATGTTAATATTAATGGTAGAGAGGCAAAGAGGGTACCCATGGGAAGATCTTTTCAACATTCAATTGGATGAAATAAGATATGCAGCTTGTATACTGTCTCTACAAAGTTATGACATACCGGGCTGTTTCAGGCCTGTGATCCATTTTCACGGGAATTGACCATATATATACATATATATATATATACATTTTTACGTCGATTCATTATATTGGCTATTTAATGACATTATCTCAAATAGTGTAATAGTAATAATAATAGGCTACAGTATTCAAATTATAATTAAAGTTGCAATTTCCAGCAATTACATGATTATACATGTATAAGGAATATACCATCCATGAAATGCGTCAAATCTTAACCATGGCCTCGTCTGTAATAAATATGGCATATGGGTACCATGTAGACACTATGCTATCATTATGGTATTATAGGCCCCTATATCCTATACATATAGGAGACGTATGGTCTCCATCGATATAACTATACACACGTATGCATTCTCTATAACAACATGATTATGGCAAAATTCTGACAACATTTCTTTAACTGGAAAAAGCAACATAGGGCTATATTGACAACAGTACAGTGGCAACCAAGGACACTTGGTGCAAACTATAGTGTTCAGCAAGACAATGGCTGTAGAGATACAGACAGACAGATCGCGGGAGGGTGGAAGGAGAGAATAACCTTAGGAATTGTGAACAATGCTGCTAATATGTGCGCCAGACCTCAGACAGTCATACTTTTAAACATCCTTCAATGTTTGGGACATACTCGGTAGGATACCTCAGATAATGGCAAGATAATCATTCTCTGCGTATTGTAACTCAGATATGTACAACTGTACCTTAATGGTATTGTTTGTAACTGGAAACTTGGTGGGCTGGACGAATAAAGCACATTGGTGGGGTTTGACCACAATACAGTCTAAAATATATTATCTATAGGATATATAACAGCTTATAACGTATACATGCTGCACATGGATGTATATGTATTGGATTCCATGTTTAATCTATTGACATCCAACCTCACATGGTGGATTGGTTCATTATGTATTAATCAACTTTATCTACCTTTCTCGACATAAATAGTGATACATACAGGCCTATGTTGAGGTCCTGTGAGTACACACACACACACGTATATACATAATCATGATGCCTTATGCCTCGCACTAGTGGCAATTACTATCTCAACGTTCTGATCAGAATTCACTCCTCTAAGTCAATGACAAGGTCATCACCGTTGACCTTCTCGCCCACTCTGACGTGGACCTTCTTGACTTTACCAGTGAGGGGAGCAGCCACAGTCATCTCCATCTTCATGGCGCTGATGACCATCATGGCCTGGCCCTTCTCCACACTGTCTCCTTCTTTGACTTGGATCTCCAACACCTCTCCAAGCATGGGTGAACCCACAGAACCCTTGACTCCACGCAAAGCCTTCGGATGTATATTGAAGTCCTACAAGGTAAACGACACTGTGAATGAAGTGGTCTCTATAGCAAACATCAAAGGGTTTCTCTAAAGTCAAAATACTGTTATGAATTTAGCAGAAAGCATGACTTTTATTACATCGTGCTAGCCTTTATTTGAAATAATGCCTTGTGGTATATGCCAGTGCAAAGGCAAATGCATCTTATGAACATGTGGATAAATACCTTTGCAGCAACTTTGTCCTGGATGAAGATTGCCCTGAGTTGACCATTTAGCTCGAAGAAGACTTCCCGCTCACCAAGGGCTGTTAACCTGTCTCCCTTTGCAAGGGCCTTGATGTGGATCATTTTGCCTCTCTCTAACTCAACCTGCATTGACACACAAAATACCTAGGATTTGAACAATTTAAAAGGTGGTAACCGATTAAATGATTGATACTGTGCTGTAGATCTATTACAGTCTACATTTTCAAATACATCTGTCTATAGTTTAGATTGTGTAGATGTATGTAAGATTTCATCTCTATACCTGCATATGGTGTTTCTCGCTTAAAATAAATGGAACTGACTTATGCCCCTCCATAAGAAAGAGGATTATGCACTCCATAACTCGATTTATGGACTTCAGACTTTTCAATAAATACTGTAGAAATGCATGCCAAAGGTGCTATAAACTATGGGCACCATACAGGCTGGGTCTAACTTCTTCATGCAACAGCGGTGCCCCCCTTAGCATAGATTAAGAGCAATTGAAGAAATATAAGGTTATGGCTTATGGAAAAAGTTACGGTTCATGGAGAAGGTTACAGACTCCCACCAGAAACACCCACTGTGCAGCGTTATACCATGTAATATGCATGTGTCATACAGGCGGGGACTTACGTCAAGCTCTTCTCCATATTCAGGTCCAACCAGGAAATTCTTGGTATCCAGCTTGTCCACTGGTCCATACATCTGACGGAATTCTACAAACGTGTCGAAGACCCGCGGGTAGAGAGCAGCACTGACCAGATCACATTCGCTCATGGTCACGTTGTGCTTTTCCTCTAGCTCCTTCCTCAGGGCCTCAAAGTCAATAGGAGGAAGGGACGCGCCTGGCCGACCTTCTACTGTTGATAAGCCCCTCAATGCCTGGAATGGAATGACAAAGCTTGTAACTCTTTAAATGCTGCGAAGTGTTTCATGTATTATGCTTTAAATACGGGTGCTAATGAATTTGGCATTATAAACATGGCAGATTGGATGATGCAGTCTAGAATATGTGCGAACGGCTAAGGAATAGGGAGATTCACCTGTATCATATCTAAGCCTACAACCTATGTCGTACTGTCCACCAGAAGCGATAAAGGCCTGACAGCATCCCACCTGATAAAAGGGTTCTCTATTACCATCCCCCCCTTTCCCATGTACTACTTACTACCGCCGTGCCAGTGATGCCATGCGCTGAAACTAGGACCACTTCCCATGTACTACTTACTACTGCCGCGCCGGTGATGCCATGCACTGGCACTAAAACAACTTTCCATATACTACTTACTACACCAAGTACACGTGATGCCATGCACTGGCACTAAAACAACTTTCCATATGCTACTTACTTCACCAAGTACACGTGATGCCTTGCACTGGCACTAAAACAACTTTCCATATACTACTTACTACACCAAGTACACGTGATGCCATGCACTGGCGCTAAAACAACTTTCCATATACTACTTACTACACCAAGTACACGTGATGCCATGCACTGGCACTGGGACACCTATCTATATATTACTTACTACGCCGGACCCTTATGCCATGCACTGCACAGGAAATGTGTATATGTGTGTAGTGAATATAAGCCCCATGGTCATGTCCTACTGAGAACATATTAGAGGTAAGGAACGACAATCATTTAAGATAGGTAGCGTTTTGCTTCCGTTTTTACTTATATAACTTTGAAGGTTTGAAATTTAAATACCTGTGTCCGGAATGGCTCTGGGAAGCCGCCATAGGGTACTCCAATGTAACCCCTGAGAAATTCGATTACGGAGTTGGGGAAGGAGAGTGTTTCTGCCTGATCGAGAACCATCTGGCGTGTGAGCTTGTTCTGGACCATGAATTGGGCCAAGTCACCAACTATCTTTGAAGATGGAGTTACCTTATTGGAAAAAGAACATTGTACTGTTGAGCATATGCTGAAAACAGCAACGTTGTAATTGACATTGAACACATACATGAACAATCTTTCAGGTGTGACTAACATTTCATGGCATAGAAGTTCATGGGTTATTTTGCACAATACATTGTTCAGAATGATATCATTATACATCTGATCATGTAGTATGTTACCTTGATTATATCTCCAAGCAGCATGTTGGCTTCACGGTACATACGTTTAACCTCCTGGAACTGATCTGCCAGGCCAAGACTGAATGCCTGGAACTGCAGGTTTGTGTATTGACCACCTGAAGTAAATGAACACTACGTTGAGTTTATCTCACAATGGTTCATTGCGTGGCCTTTGAGTGGCCTTTGATTCAACTATAAATCTAAGAGAGTAAAAAGCGTGTAGAACTGCATTTGGAAGAGAGATACTACGTTGTGTATGCACATAATATATATACTATATATACATTATATAATTAGAAAATACCCACCTGGGATTTCACAGAGGTAGATGTCTGAGTTTCCACTCTTCATTGTGACTGCAGATTCAAATGGTCCATAGAGTTGTCGTGCCTGTTCCCAATAGGCAGAGTACTCATTCACAGTGCTGAGATCGATTCCTACATACAACAGGGGAACATTTACAAGAGTTG
Organism: Harmothoe impar; assembly: GCA_947462335.1. Lineage (NCBI taxonomy): Eukaryota > Metazoa > Annelida > Polychaeta > Phyllodocida > Polynoidae > Harmothoe > Harmothoe impar. Next base: position 56,149,706 of record OX381704.1, read on the forward strand.
TTTTAACACGTCGTAGGAGAGACCCTATAATTGATCATCAAATCAATGGTTCTTTGTGTCTCTCAGATAAAGAGATTTTAGAAACACATGCACTATGACGGATGAACCGGCTTTGTCCCTACTGCTTTCTCGAGGCTGATTGCATCAGAGGTACTTTAAATGAAAACTAAGGCAAATATACTCTTATGAGTTACATAACAAAGAAAACCACACAAAGAAAACACGTGCCTGTATCCAGTTCTGTTCTCTCAAGTGAGGCTACTACGGCGCCCATACTGGGTTGTGACGTCATTCCTGACATGGAGTCAACAGCGACATCCACAACGTCAGCCCCTGCCTCTGCACAGGCCAACATGGAGGCTACCCCTGCCCCTGCTGTGTCATGGGTGTGCACATGGATGGGGATATCAGGGAACTTTTTCCTTAATGCTCCTATCAACAGATGAGCCGCTCTAGGTTTTAGCAGTCCTGACATATCCTGCATAATAAATATGTATATATGAAAAGATTCCTTTCATATTGTTTTCATAAGTAGTTATGAAATTCATACAGCTATTCTCTAAACTGTTGTCAACTTACCACTTCAAGGAATTTTAAGGAAGTTTTTCTACCATTCTCAAACTGCTCTGTAGATCAAACTAGGTTTGATCAGGGAATATATTAGGAAAATTGGATTGATGTAACTGCGGATGTAACACCTGGGAGGCCATCACGTCAACGTACCTAGTTCCGGAATCTGGAGTTTAGGCCCGTACCACTGAAGCAATTAAAACCTAGCATACCCACATCACGTTATCCTAGTTGTTGATGACCTTGGCCCACCCATACCTAACCTATTAAACCCACAATAATTATACATTATCTCGTCCAAACCCACCTGTTCACCCAGCTTTGCCCAATTAGCTAAAATGTGATTACAGACTAGTGTGGAACATGGTTTGAAGTTAATTTCGAACCAGGAATATATTTTATCAGCCGGAATAATTCAGTATTACTGAAACAGTTTTAAAATTCTTTAGCAAAAATTACATATTTCTATCCGGATTGATCAATCAATCAATTCAAACACTTGAGCATCCTTCAGAAAAATAACTTCTTTTTATCTAAATTGATATCAATCAATTAAAATACCGGAGTCACATTGTGATGTAAAAATCACGTTTAATCCCTTGAATACATGTATTTACCTTGACACCCAAGATGTGGGTTCCACCTTTCACCAGCTGCTCTGCAAGGTTTAGGTAGTAGTCCAGGTCGTACTTTGTCTTTGAGGGATCGGAAACATCACCAGTGTAGGAGATGGAAGCTTCAACAACTCCACCTGTAACCACAGAAATTATGGATAGATATACATATTGAATTGTAAAAACTAGTTGTAGTTTACTTAATGTATTATTTTTCAATGTTACCCGTCGCATTTGAAATGATACAAACAGCAGTGATAGTTATGGACTATTGTATCACAGATCTTACCAGCTGCTAAAACTGCATCTATTCCGATCTGCATGTTGGGCATGTAGTTCAAGGAATCGAAGACGCGGAAAATATCCATGCCATTCTTCACAGCTTCTTCACAGAATCTGCAATTTGTGATTTAGACAGTGTTAGTGGACATAATACGCATTCCTAGTGAGTAACTCGCTAGGGCTGTATTCATATATTATGCCAACCGTTCAGAAGTGTGCCATTCCCGCAGGTTCTGGATTCATTATCATGCTGACAAATGAATACCACATTAATGCACCATGCATCCCTTAAGGGTTAATGGCTTTATATTCAAGGATCCATGGGTTTTCTACTGGTAATCTAAGTAAATAATGGAAGCACTTACTTGTAGATGACATTATCTGGATAGCTTGTGTAGCCTACAGCATTGGCCCCTCTGAGCAGCATTTGGAAGGGGATGTTGGGGATGAGGGCACGCAACTGACGAAGTCTGTCCCAAGGGTCCTCATGCAGGAAACGCATAGATACATCAAACGTGGCACCTATGAAATCAAATAGGAAACATTGGATTTAGTCAAGAGTCTGTTAAATAATGTGAAATGCAAATATAGTGAATATCAAGAAGGTGAATATTTTATTTCAATGTAATTAAATATTGGTGTAAAAAGGCTAGGGTGGTTCTGTAACGTATGGTATATTGCATACATTTCTGATTTCTTAGCTAGAACTTTATACTGTATTCTCACCTCCCCAGTTCTCCAAACTGAAAAGATTTCCAAATTTCTGGGCCACATATGGAGCAACTCGTGTCATGTCTACAGTGCGCACGCGTGTGGCTAGCAGTGACTGGTGAGCGTCTCGGTATGTGGTGTCCATCAGCAGAAGGCCTTTGTGGTCCCGCACAGCCTTAGCAAACCCTTGTGGGCCCTTGTCTTGTAGTATACCTCGCCATCCCTCAAGCTTTGGTTCTTCTGCAAGGGAAAGCGCTTGGAGATGTGACCACACATTTCAAAGACTCACTATAGATAAAGTACATATTATGTATGATAGCAGTTAATAGTCATATTCGTTTTGGATTGAAGGCACATAGAATTGGTGATGATTTATGTTGAGCTCTTTGCTTGCTTTATAATTTGTATCTTTTAGGTACAAATGATAGTACTGAGCAACAGAGAAAACACAAAAGAACATTGATATCCAACGTGCGTTGGGTTCAGATGCATGAGGTTGTTGGAACACAACATGGTACTTCATGGTCAGGGTGTAAGGCTATTGGCTATTGTTAACAACAATTATTTAGATGACATGTGAGATAGCTGCATGAGACTCAGTCTACCAGGCAGACGAGAGCATGGCAATTGTTGAGAACATACAGCCGGTATGGAAGTAGCATGCAGATAATAGGGCTCTTAATCTTAGGGCTTTATATAAATATCATGCTCTCTGGTTCAGTGCATCTACCCTGGGAAATGTAGCCTATAAGTTGTATCAGACATTGTAATGGTATACTTAAACAAGATGCCGGCACCACACCAGAGGTGTGGTGTATGAAAAAGGTAGGGTTCACTGGGAATCTATAGGTAGGGTTCACTGGGAATCTAAATGTTGTTACTGCAGAGCCTGAGGACTTAAAAGCTTTTCATGCGTAATTGCCATATTACTCAAGCTGTGTAACATGTAAAGATAAATGCTTATATATGTACCATGAGAAACAATTTCCACATGTCTTCACATTTCCTTATGTTTAACTTGCAATATTCACTTAGGTCGATAGTAGAGAAAGCTGCTGGGGATGGGGTCATATCAATGACATGACCAACCTTGCTATAGTATTCCCATATTCCGGTAAAATAACATAGACACTTAGGTAGACCACTTTTACCATCATCCCCCAGAAATAAATCAATTTATGAATACTATTTTGCGTGCTCTTATTGCCAAAGTCAAAGGACATTGCGGGCATCTTATTTACCTTTACGTCCAATTGCTGGTATAAAATACAGGCGAACAGTTCAAGATATTAAGCAAATATGCAATCTAAAAAAGGCATCTACGGAAGACATGCAATAGTAACGATGAACCACAACATATTAAAGAGAACTTAGTGTTCCCCAACAGGGTCAAGCCTTATAAGCACGATGCATTGGGAAGATCCATTTCTAGAAGCAGGAGTAACATTAGCTCCGACACCCTATTTATAGAGTGCTTTCTTCTGTAGGTCTGACATCTCTACCATACTCACCTGTGGCAACAACTTTATTAAATGAGCCATCTAAAAAAGATTACAGTAGCCGGGTAGTTTAATTGTCTATAGGCAATCTCAAACAGATAGGAGAGACTTTCATCACAGACACGTGTGCTGTATTGCTGGTGGTGCGATTACTTTGTGAATTAAGGTTGATCGCTACTCATTGAAAATGGAGCACTGCGCAGGTCTCTGCGCATATAGCTTAAATGTATCAGATTGAGCTAATATTAGAAAACTAGATACATATACATGCTTACAAAGCCATATTAAAAGATGAGCTAATTTTCTAAATGTCCATGATTGAAGGTGTAGCAGGCCGGCAGTGACGTCACGGCGTCACTGGCGGGAGAGCTGGTAACACCCCCTGTCGATTAATAGTTGTACTAATTGATTAGTCCATGTCATTTATAGCCAATAATATTTGCTATTTTCAATATAAGTTAGAATATTGGACTTATTAATCAAAAAATCATTATCTAGATAGATATAGATGTCATCAGGTTCTTTAGAATAACCAAGGGTAGGATATAGAACCATTTCATACCCCGATTTTTGCCATTTCACCCATTATTTTAGGCTTTAAATATGAAATTTAGTCCAGTTTTGCATTATTTTTAACTTCAAAGGCCCAAAACCATAAAAATATGCCCTGGACCACCTATCAAAATTCCTTTAAAATGTTAGCTTTTGGTCCAAACTATTTTTTGAAAAAAGAAAAAAAAAAGTTCATGGATTTTTTTCAGTGATATTTAGATATTGCTGAAGAATTATGCATTAAATTTGAATAATCGTCATGAAACCATCCCGTTTTTTCATACAAAAGTACATTTTTGGACCATGATTTTATTTTTCGCATTAAAAGACATGACCTAGGATTATTCATGTGCAATACAAAATTAATGTGGGCATTGGTTCACTAAGAAAATAAATCATGAAAATTTCCATTTTTTTTGTAATTTTTGGCAAAAATTGACAATACTTTTTTTTTTTCAAAAATCTTTAATAAAAAAAGTAGCTCGGGACCCCCCCATTTTTTTTCCATTTTCCATTTCTAAATGATATAAGCTACCTTTGGGTGAAAAAACAGGACATTTCATGGATACAAAGTTAAGAGTAGCGATCAACCTTAAGCTAACTACATATTACTGGACACATAAAGTCATAAATACAAAAAATATTTTGTTTTACAATAGCCCGAAATCCAGTATCAAAAGGTTAAATAGTTATTGGTAATTAAATTGTATAATGATGTGTGAATCAGGGCTAATTATTAACGTATTAAACGATCGGTCATTTAGATGCCTATAGTGAATTGCTCTATAATTAGCCCCATCGCTCTCTTGCTACTTGATTAAAGGTTGAGGAGGTACAATCTTAACACATTGTCTTACAAATTAGCAATATTATAGCCGATAAAAAAAGGACACTGTGACTATAATATGGCAGCTATTCATACAGAGACAATTGAACGAAAACATGGAGATAACTTTTCAAATTTCAGTGAGTTGACGACACCAATATGTTTCTATATATGATGGGTGTAAACTTTCCCACACTGGGTCAGACTGTGACGCCTTTTCAAAATAACATTTTAATAGTTTAAAGAACAACATTTGTTCTTTAAACTATTAAACGTATTTAATACAGACATGTAAATAATGATTATCGTTCAATATGAAGAAACGTGATTACTACGACATTTCTATCCGAGAAGAACCGTGGTAACATAATTAGCTTGCCCAATAAACTGAAAGTATTATATAACGTTTTAGAACGTTTCTCTGTGGCTTATTATCATGGCCAAACGTTGTATAACGTTAAAACGTCAGTTTGATATTTTCTTAAAGCTGGGTAGTTCATAAAGTAAATGTGACAAAACGTGGGGAAACGTGACATTAGGGGAAAACACCTTTATTTAAGTTCATGTCTTCAGCTACAATTTGATACTTCAAGCATCAAAATATTTTAAATAGTTGCTGAGAAATGACATCTCAAACATGGGATGGTAGGGACATGTAGGAATTCAGAATAGACTGCAATGCGATCAGATATCAATCAATTTTTAAATAATCCATACAAATCAATATTATTATAAATTAAACCAATAAATGCATATTATTGTACATAGATTTGGATCTGGTAGGAATATTAGCATTCTGTTTTCAGTTCTAAAATCCTCATGGATGGGGCAATTGGATAGGGATGATTTTTATTCGAAAAGAATGAATTGATGGTTGCCATGGCAACCAAATGTCAACAAATGGGCTAAAAGACGCTAAAAACGTTCTTTTTACATTCCAAAGAAGACCAATTTAGAACAAAAATAGAATTTTGATAATAGCTTCAAAAGATTCCTTGGGAAAAGTTTGTCTAGGATGATTTTCTCTTAAGTATTCACATTTTTAGCTATATCTCCTGAAATATCATGTTTAGAGCATTTATGGCTATTCCCCCTAATGTTACGATTTCCCAGGTTTCGTCACAAATGGATTTAAAAGCTCTCCCATGCGTGCAAAATTCCAAAATTGCAGCATACTTACGGACGCTTCCGCTTTTGCTCATCTGGCCTGTGGGTTATTATATGGACAAAGATGAGAAAAATACAATTTCAAAGATTAAACAAATATAAAAATGTACTGCAGGCTATGCATGAAAAAAACAACTAACCACGAGCGCTAGGACACAGTAGCACATAGCCGCATACTTAAAATTCATTTATCACTGAACACTATCTATATACCCTAGTAGCAAGCCCACACGGGCCCAATTTGGTTTTAGCTCGGATTGGCTGTTTGAAGTCGGGCAAAACTGAGCTGGGTTTCATGTTGGGCAGATGGCTGGGCTGAAGTGTGGCTCCGATCGGTCTGCCCATTTTGGGCTCAGATCAGTTTCAAAGCGGGCTGCCTGATTTGGGCTCAGATCAGTTTCAAAGTGGGCTGCCCACTTCGGGTTCATGTTTGGCAGATGACAGGAAACCCGTCCGAGACCCGATCTGAGCCCAATTCGGGCAGCCCACTTGGGGCCACACCAAAGCCCAGTGCCCTAAACCAACGGGCGCCCATCGGTTAGTCCACTCCGGGCCGATGAGGGCTGAGGTTGGGTTTGGACAGGGCAACTGGTCTAGTACCTCACACCAGATGTCACTACTATCCGATATATAGTTTTCCAACAAAGCCAGATGAAATTGACATTATACAATAACACAAGAAAAGGTTAGAGTGATGTAGAATAGGAAACAATAAATAGATGTTCTCACAGTTTGGAAATAAGATTAAGACTACATATTTGAATGATGAAAAGAAAGTTCTCCGAGCAGCTATCAAGTGTAGACACTATTTCTGTAGCATTACAATGTGCTTAACACAGACTCATGTGCCCCATGTGGGTATGAACTATGGAGCTGAAGGCCAATGTACACCCTAGACACTTGTCTATGCTGCATGTGGCTCTAACCTGATGATAATTGGCCTGCTTGATACTTCTATTATTGGGTAGGAAGAATATGATTATGCCTTAGGTTGATTACCAGGACCTAGGATATCTGGGGAAATGATTGAATAGATTCTAAAAACCCATAATTATCAGGCAATGCTGTGGCACCAAATTAGCCAGCCCGTCCAAAAACCGATCTGGGCCCGCTTTCAAGCCATCCAAAAACTGATCTGAACCCGCTTTCAGCCCGTCCAAAAACTGATCTGAACCCAAAGTGGGCAGACCGTCCAAAATCCGATCTGCGCCCAACATGGGCAGCCCGTACGGGGCCAGACCAAAGCCCAGTGCCCTAAACCGACGGGAGCCCGTCGGTTAGCCCACTACGGGCCATACTTGCAAACACAGTCTGGCCCCGTCCCGCGCCACAGTGTGTTTGCTACTAGGGTATCTAGAGTATTGCGAAAACCATAATAAGTTTTCATATACGTATACTCCCCATGATATTACTTACGTTGTTGAAGCATCGGGACAGTGGGGGTGTTCTTGGTAGGTGGGACATCGGTGACGAGGTTAGTAGTGGGCCCGTTGACCATCACCTCGCCCAGGTACCTCAGTAGTTTCTGGCTGCGGTTTTGTGCTGGGGAGAACTTAAAGAGTTGTGGGTTGTCATCGATGAACGTTGTATCCACAACTCCCGCCACGAATTGGGGATGTCGAAGGACGTTCAGAAGGAAAGGTGTGTTTGTCTTTGGAAGAGAAGACATGATGGAAGGGCGTCATTTTAACCCTTTAATTACCACATCGTGATGAATGCAGCTCTGGAGCAAGTAGACTTGCCAGGGCTGCATTCAATTATCCTTTAACGATAGATGACGTATGCGATTCGTAAAGGGTTAAATGGTAATTTTTTAATAACGTCCAGGGTAGAAACCTGATAATACTCTATGCAACGATTCCCCTAATGTACCTGTGTTGCTTATTTAATAGTATGAATTGCGGCAAGTTGTATTACTACATTTGTATAAATCATTTCACTTTTGGCAAATTAAGCACGTGTGACGGCTGTCAATTGAACACTAACCTTAACGCCCCTGATGCGGAATTCTTTGAGAACTCTCTCCATCCGTTTGCAGACCAGCTCATGGGTTCTCCCTGTAGCCACGATCTTCACCAGCAATGAGTCATAGTAGGGAGATATGTATGCCCCGTCGTAGGCTGAGCCGTCAAGGCGAATTCCAAAGCCTTCGCCTGTACGGAATACCTGCAGAGATGGAGAGAATAATCCAAATAAACATATGAGCAGAATTATAGATACAGAGATCAACTGTACACCGTTTTCTTTCGTTCTGTTAGATTTTAAACTGATAACAGAATTATAACCGAAGCCATTATCTTTAAGACTAGGCAAGGTATGAGCTTAAAGTTGGTATCCCAATTGGGGTGACTAGAATTGACCCCTCTCAATAATTACCTGAAAGTCCTGAATGTATACTTTTCTTCTGCAATGGGTGATTAATTCTGGTTACCAAGAGCCTTAAAGGCTTTAATGTAAAGTGTTTAATAATATCTACAGCTTTCATGGAGAAAACTCAAGCATTGCAAACCATCTGAGATATGCTGCCACCTATGCAGATGTCAATGAACTAAAGTGTTCATGAATGGAGTTGAGCTACTGGGTCTGCAATGGGAATATCTTGTAAACACTAAACACAGCTGCCACCTTGTGGTTTAGAAGAGAGGTATGCTAATTGCTTTATTTTTGACTGCTCAGTGAAAATTCATTTTTGCTACTATGTGGGGATTTTTGTATGGAAATAGTTCTCATAGAGCTTTAATACTTTCACATATGTCTTGCAACATCAGCATGCCTATCCCCATGCTGGAAGTGGAAATTCGTCACCACAACAGTTGGGATACCAACTTTAACTGCCATATTTTAATAAATGCCAAGGCACCTGATTCAGTTCGGCCCTTCTTGCATATAACATCGATATCAACGCATGCAATGTCATGTTGTCTAAAATTCTCGACCCCATCATAATATTCACAATCACATTGGCTTGTCATCGCATACTACATACAGCACTGATAGACATACCTCAATCCTGCCTGTATCTGGCTGGAAGTCTTTAGCTGGGTCCTCGGTAGTCATACGGCACTGCATGGCACAGTCCTGAGGGTATAGGTGATGCTGCTGGAGCCCAAGCTCTACCAGGGACTTGCCTTCGGCAATCTTAATTTGGGAACAAACCAAATCCACCCTGCAATACAACAGAAAAACTGCACTGCGTTTCAGCTTACTATTTGAACAGACTAACACTGAACTATATCGTTTGCAGTTGGCATGAATCCGTTTGAAAAGCATGCATGTCAATTATACAAATAGAAAGATAGTGAGACAGAGACAGAGAGAGGTCTTGTATGGAATATAACGTTTATGCCGAAGAGAGTGAAATTAACAAAAGCAAAGGAGTTATTCTAGGGTAGAAACATAATAACAGCATGACCACGTACCCGGTAATCTGCTCTGTAATGGTGTGCTCCACCTGCAGCCGCGCGTTTACCTCAATGAAGTAGTACTTGCCATTTGTATCCAACAAGAACTCTACGGTTCCTGCACTGTAATAGTTGACATGTTTGCCCAACTTGACAGCATCCCTAAGGAGACTGTCCCTGATATCAGTGGCTAACGAGGGGGCAGGTGCCACCTCGATCACCTTTTGGTGCCGGCGCTGGACAGAACAGTCCCGCTCATACAGATGGATGACATTGCCATATTCATCACCTGTAAACATGAGGGCTTATTTGTTTAAATGTATTTTTTTAAACACTATATTTATTCATGCATTCATTTTTTTCCATTTATCTATTTATAGGCCCAAAGGACTTCCATGTTGAAGGTTCTATATACCCCTAAATACGAGATAATGATTTCGATGTCTCGGCATTATCCGCCCCCCGCCACCTCTACTCAAAGGCTTGAAAATGCCAAAGAGGCCACTGCTTAAAACCTGTGTAGGGTACTAAGTATCCCCGGGTAGATTATTTTAGATCGTTAATTTGGGGGCCCTAGAATTTTCTCCCGCAACTTCACTCATTCATCATAGTTATACTCATCATGTACATAATTAACTTTCTCTGTTTACAGACTGCCATATCTGATATTTAGACAGACGACCTCTCTCCCCTTGACAAAAACATATATAAAAACGCTGGAATTCAATTGTAATTTGCAACATAGTCAGATTGACCAAGAAATCGATTGGGCAGAGCACTCTGCACACGTATAATTGTTGAGTGAAAGGTATACCGACGCACCTAAGATTTGGACTTCTATGTGACGGGCCTTTGTAATTAAGGCTTCCAGGAAGACGTCGCCGTTTCCGAATGCTTTCACTGCTTCAGATGTTGCACGAGTGTATGCCTCTGCCACATCCTGAATTACACGGAGATCGATGGACGTGACATGCTATTTCAACTTGATCATTCCAACACAATTTAAAAAAAAATTGAATTATGAATATTTTGCGGATTAAAAAAAGAATATGGGAGGGTACGTAGAGTGTTGTCGGACACATAAGACTATTTTAATACTGGGTGAACTACTTCTTAATTCTGGATAATCCATGTATAATCAGTTACCTCTAGTTTGTAGACTTTCCTCATGCCTCGTCCGCCTCCTCCAAAGGCTGCCTTGAAGATGACAGGCAGGCCATGCTCCTTGCAGAAGGCAACTGCCTCTTCAGCTGATTTGACAGGCTTATCGGTGCCAGGCACCACAGTCACACCTGGAATCACATGTAGAATAATGCTCATGTCCCACCTGTAGAGCATTATGGCATCTACCATATTGTGAGTGGTCAGGCTTGTCCGGGGCTATTCACCTTGGACGAGCCTCTCGGGCAGCTCATAATTTGCTCAAATTTGGACATGTAAGCTTCATGAGTTTCTATGAATAGCTCACGAACTGCTCACTTGAACGAGCTGTTTGTGCAGCTTATGGCACGCTGGGACAACTTGTATCTCAGAGCAGCTCACTTTGGACAATCTACTCGATGGGATTCATGAAATGCTCACGTTGGGACAAACTATATGAGCAGCTCAGGTTAAATGAGTTGCTCACTTTAGGCCGAACATGTATGCCTAATTTTACTGGATTCCTGATCAGAGCTCATTTTGCAATTAGCAATATCACTATTGATCCCGACGCTTTGTCGACGAAATAAAATATAGAATGAGTAAAATGAATATAGAATAAATTCTAGGGTAATACTTGTAGCATAATCTATTTTACAATCCTTGTTCATTGTACTGTATATTACTGACCTGCCTCTATGGCGGCCTCCTTGGCCCTGACCTTGTCTCCCATCCGAGCCATAGCATCTGGGCTCGGGCCGATGAACCGGATACCGGATTCTGCACAAGCCTGTGCAAAGTCGGCGCGTTCAGACAAGAAACCATAGCCGGGGTGGATGGCATCCACTTGGTGGGCCTGTTCACAATGACATGAGAAAGGCAAGATCGTAGAATGAAGCTATTTCATTTTATAACGTTTAGTCATGTACAATATACGAGGGGTATTGATGGATTATCACTAATTAATACTACATCAAGAATTAAGGGTCGGCTCTTTTTTTTTGTTCTTTAATAGCCGGGCATGATTTCGGGATATAAGTTATATGACATTTTATAGAAGAAACCGTGTAGATATACCTTAGCAATCTTGATGATCTCAGGTATGTTGAGGTAGGCTTCTACAGGTGTGAGACCCTTGCCCACCATGTAGGACTCATCAGCCTTTAGGCGGTGCAGTCCTTTGGTGTCATCCTCCGAGTAGATGGCCACAGTGCGGATACCCAGCTCGGCACATGCACGGAACACGCGGATGGCGATCTCACCTGAAAAAAAAGTAATTAAGTTTGATGTATCGTAATTTTGAGAGGAATAATTTAAAGGCATTATAAAACCGTGGGGAGCGTATCTGATAAAACAGCCGTATAATTGCATCGTGGCTCTTGGCCTACTAGTTACTACAACGCTCCTGAAACCGTCCTATTGAAAAACTAAAAATAAATCTCTATCGTGGAAAGTTTAATTATCCCCATGGGGAAAACATCACTTACCTCTATTGGCCACCATAAGCTTTTTAATTCGTGAGAACTCGTTCATCTCCATGGTGACTTGTTTATGTCAGCTAACACGAGACGATCCTCACCAAGGTCCTCACAGGAAGGTTTACCACAGCCCTAAAAAGCAAACAAAACAGGTTCTTCAGTGGTAACCCCTTGTCGATGACAATTTGAACCCCAAGCTTTGCCAATCGGGGTATATGTGTAGACTTATGTCCACCGTTGAGAAGTACTCGTTTGCAAATCAACCACACATAAAGCACACGTGAAGAACATAATTATTGACCTTTTTCACCCCTAGATAGTGTATCTGTAGATGAGAGATCTCCTCCTGTGTATAAGCTGATGCATCAAGATAACACCATCCAGTATTACACAACAGGTCTACACTACTGTCAATGCAGTAGCACTCGGGAAGTTCCATCACATTATATATGCATTGTACACTTTATGTATGGTTCTACACTCCGTAGAGTCCAATATGACTACCAAAATAGTCCCTTTTGATAAGTTTCCAATTGACAAGGGTTCTGCTTGATGGCAATGCTATACTTCCCCACACCAAAGCCTCTTCAACTGACATGTCCGTAAATAAGCATATAATGTAAAGGGAGTGGATAATCTAGGGGAATTTAGGCATGGTCCCTTCGTGGGGTTGGGGAGGAGGACATGGAAACCATTTCCATTAATATGCTGTAATGTATGCAGCCCTATTTATTACATACAATATTATTATTCAAGTCATGACATAGCCACGGAATATAAATTGTAACTCCAGCGAGAATTTATCGAATATCATGAAAATGAATAAATTCTTTTCAAACTAAAAAAATAAAAAAATAATTCAGTGACGAATTCTACGCATCATTTTAAGTGTCCGGAATAATTTAATCCCGGGAAAGAGGGTACCTATATGTCAAACACTCTAACACGGATTCCCTGTATAGAGTCAGAGAATAATGGATATTATTTTGTTGTTGCTCACATTAGATGACTGGTATGTGTAAACCAGATCACTAGCATATAAAATATAGTAAAAAGTACAAATGGGAATGCCTCTGATTATACCAATGACAATAATCATAAATAACTATCTAGATCTGGACCAAGACACATCCGGCGCCCCAAATACCCATATACCGCATGATAATCATAAACGTATTATATACAGCTCTGTATGTGTGCATAGGTCGCTACATAATGTACACTAAGCTTGAGGATGGGATCTCGTTCTGGATGTGTATGATCTGTCACGTTTGTAAGAGGGAGGAATGAAGCCGTGACCTATATGGGTGATAGGCGGCTGAGATAATAGTATATTAAGCCAGCTAGGTACAGCTATTATATAGACCTGTATCAGTTCTATGGTCCAGGATAATAGTGATGATGATGACGATGATGATGATGATAATAATAATAATAATAATAGCAACAACAATGATAATACAATTGTAATAATAATAATACACATATCTTGCACAGGGGTAGACTCTGGGCACGTCCATGTGCTTTGCCCGCTGGCAAACCACAGCTACTTGTTGTTGTAAACAAAGTGGCGCACGTGCTCCCGGGCACAGTCACCGTGTACGTGGGCGTGGTCAGCTACCAACAACCCATACTGGTAATACAGCATGTATGGTATGGATGTGTTGATAATCTGACACCTATATACAGGCAGCAATCGTATTGACATCATCAATCTAAGTCTCCACGATAGGGGGATATGGCATAGTATTATCTCAGGTATTGGTTTTTATATACACGTCGTTGGCACGTCTGTGTTAAGTCAATTACAGCATAGAGCTGCTCACTGTAACCACTGAGCCGCTGAGCAGCTCTCGCGCCTTCTCTTATGGGGGTGGGTGGCTAAATTCGACACGGCGACATGGCCATTTCTTAAAATCGACATGCGACATGGAGCTTAGTGACATGAGGAAAAAAATAAGTGACAGGACATAGGGTGTTTCTTAAAATCGACATGGGATTCTTCAAACCGAGCTCACTAACCTCACTATAATTCAGGAAAACCAAGCATGTATCTGCATGTGTGGCACTAATACTAAAACAGGAATGCACAATGCTGTTGATAATTAAGCATGCCAAGTGGACACTTCCCCACACTTTCCCAATACATATAGATCCGATATAGATGTACGAGGTCTATAATTTGGTATGGGATTTTGCCATATAGGTAGTCCATAACTTTAGGCCTTGACCCTACTCCAAGGTCAGACTCGACCACGCACGCCGGGTATAGCCTACACCTTACACTGCACGTCTACTCAGCTGTAGGCCCTAGGCTATACTCCCCTTTGGAATAAACCCAACAGTACACATTAAGTTCTGCTGATACATAAACACTTTGCGTACAGCTTTCTTTAGGGATCCGGATATAGACTGTCGCGACATGTATCTACAGATACCCGCGGTAATTCTTTCAAATAGTTGCAAGTGAGTCTCTGGCGAGTAATGATGCATCTTAGAACTACAGGATAGATCTATGCTATCCTATAAAAATAAAATAAATAGAAAGACTCCGAGCCACCTAACCACATTACCAGAAACCTCTTTTTAAGATTAAAAACAAGCCTTATCATACTATGTATGCTCTGATACCACTATAGCTCACCATGGTGAACATGGCATGGTGCCATTGCCTGCTTTAGTGTGGTGGCATATTAACCATAAAGAATCCCTATAGTGTGTCTCTGGGGTGTTTACCCGGCCCTCTCTCAGGTCTCAAGCACAAGGTCGGCTCAATAACACTGTAACAGTATGGTACAGTTAGCAGGTGCTACCTACCTCCCTACCCCTTACTCCAGGTACCTCCTCCTGTACCTCACAGTCTATAAATGCAGACTGGTAGAGAACCTCCTTGTAGTCTCCCTCCGACTGAGATGCCCTCCTGCAGTAGGGGTATCAAGAACACTGCTGTCCCTGCTACCTCCAGTAAGCTGTGTGCAGCACTAGTGTGGCTTGCGCCGTGGAGGAGACTGGCTGTGGTGTCTGTCTGGTGCTGCTGCTCCTGCTGCCAGCAATGCTTGCTTCAGCCCTGGGTAGAGGGCGGGCAGGTCACGCAGCCCATGTGTTACGTGATCCAATGCACACGGACATAAAAGCAGACACACTTCAGTGTCGTTTAGAAATACGCGTATACTTTATAGAGCATGCCCGATAAACATGACATTGACCCTGGAGTGTACATGTATAACCCATATATACAGGGAATGATGGGTTGTGGTTCCTATTGTAGACTAGTAGTGCTGTAGTATTGATTAAGGTGCCGGGTGCTAGGAGCACTCACCTGTGCAGCCTCGGCTATGGCACCTGTAGAACCAGACCTACTAAAACATTTACTTGTAAACATGTTTTTTTATTTAATTGTTAATGCTCACTGAATTATTCACTCTCATGATCATCTAGTTAGGTCGCATCCTGGGGAGTGCTAGCACCCTCTTTTTCGAAAGTACCTCTTTTTGTGTGGTCTAAAGTAGGACTCCTTGCAAAGGAAGGAATGTGGTATATCTGATATATTTAGCAGCTGGTGGCTAATGTTTAAAACGGCATCTACACCAATACTGTGTTAGACGAGTAAGGCCTCTGCTGGAGGCTTGAACTAAATATCTACGTTTACAGTACTTGGAGACGGTGCCATTGCATTATATAAGTTACATAATATTGTGATTTAACCGCCACACAAAGACATATATGTCCCCCCCCCAACACACATACATTCACACACACACACACACACACCATCACACACACACATACACACAGGCAGTGGCCGCTGCCGTGTCCAGAAACAAGACAGTGTAGCGAGGTACATATATATGTCCTACCCACCCCCCCCCTCCTCCAACACACACACCCCTCCCCCTACACACCACCAGACAGCTGAGTGTGGCATGCACCTACCTACAAGGACACGTGTACCCGCCCTACCTGCTGGACAGTGGCCAGTACCCGGGCAGCCTCGAGCAAATTTGTATCTAATGAGTGCGACCTACTTAGAAAATGATCCAGGATCGAGGGTTGTTGACCCAGAACGCGGGGTCAGCATGTCTGGGAACGGGCCCCTGTCCAGCATGTAGGGCGGGTACACGTGTCCTTGTAGGTAGGTGCATGCCACACAGGGGTGTGTGTGTTGGAGGGGGGGGGGGGCGCCTCCCAGACTTGCTGACCCGGCGTTCCGGGTCAACAACCCTCGATTTGCACAAATAACATCGCCCTAAATGAATGGTGATCTAAGGATCTAAATTCCTTAAAATAATTAAAATATGAATTTAATGTTCACCCCATGTACTTCCGGTGAATCTCATCTACATGATGTCTGAACAAATAGATGACATCTATTTGCAAAGTATGTATAAAATGCAATTCCCTAAAGTGTTAGTGCAGAAAAAGTTCCCCATTCAATTCAGTGCTATAACAGAGAATTACCCCATTTTTTACCACAAAACACTGAATATCACCAAAAACTTAATTGAAATGTGAACTTTTGAAAACATGTCCAGATAGATATACAAGTTGTGAACACAATGATGATACTGAAAATATCAAAATGAGTTTGTATCAATGTCCAATTTGACCACTTAGATGACCAAACCACCTAGATCCAGGATCAGACCTCAGTGACTAGTAAAGAAGGTGCCATTCTCTATAAAGATACAACACTATAAAGACCAATGGCACCGTCTAATTAGAGATGATTTTGTGCATGTACTTCATTCTCTCATCAGAATGGTGGAGGATGCCACACATTACAAGTGCCGCCTAGTGTGTTATTTGTAATAATAGTGGGGCAGATAAGTCATAATTCAGGGATATTGTTAAAATTGTGCTACGGGCACCAGATTTGAACTAGACAATCGTCATATGCCACCTTTTCAGAAAAGAGCATTAGCCAAGAAAAAAAGGACATCTGGTGACATTGAACAAGGGTCAAAAGTCACCAAAAACCCTATTTTCAGTTTCTCATTTATATGATAATGTGAGAGGAAAGTAAGAACCAGGACTTTTGGCTGTAGGGGCTGTAATGACCCATTGTATGTGAATCCTTGTATAGACATATTGCTGTGAGATTTAATATTGTAAAATATATGTGCCATATACTGGGAAATTGGACCTCAGTGCACCCGGCACTAATGTCCCTTCTCGCAGATCACATCACAATTATGATGCACAACATTACCATACTTTATGTATCACCATGCCAAAACAGGATATTGGCCACTATATATGACACAAAATAAAAACAGCATATAATATGCGTTATGGTTTATTGCTCTATAAGTTCATAGCCAGTACAACTGCACATTACATTATGCACACAGAAGTTCATTCGTAGCGGTCAGAATATCCATAGCCCGTCACTACTCATTGCACGTTCTGATTACAAGAACCACACACAGTTATGTACTGTCAATCACAACGTCTCTATTCACGAGCATAGAAGATACCACTTTTTTCCGTATACATACACCATTTTGCTCCAAACACTACACACATATATTTAACGGTATTTGGAACAATCGTTCCCACCACAAAAAACCCACGATATGGAGCACATACAAGCATTTATAAGCACATGGCAGCCAGTCTTTATCAATCAGCAGAAGTAAGAGTCAGTAACTGTTTAACAATTATTGCCTTCAGCTGGGCATAACTCAGATTAGTAGATTGTTGAGTAAAGCACAAGGTTTATTCATATAATCACATGGTTGTATTAACAGTTTTAACATTTACCGTTATCATAACTCAGTTTAGTATGGACAGTTGGTGTAGCGTAGCGGATAGCACTGCATTCGTTGGGCCCACGAATGGACAGGAGATCTGTCTGTTCAGATATCCCGACTGAATGGTGGACAGATATAGACTTTACCTACATAGTAATAACGTTCACATACTACATGTATATATGCCAACATGCATAACACATTATTGGTTGCAGCAATGCAAGACACTGATACATTCATATATCCTAGTGTAAGTGACGCTGTACAAAGAAACTTGAGATCTTTGATATTCTTCTAACCCCTAAAATATGTCCATGTCACATTCAAAGTATTTCCAAAGAGTGCTGCTAATTGTGGTGAGCATTACATAACATAGACTATAGGACTCAACGTATTTGTGCAATATGCTAGGCAGTTTGGTTATCTTAGATGTGCCTCCGGTGTTGCCTACTAATCATTAACTACAATACTCATAGCTGTGGGCGCTAACAGTTAGTTTACATTAAATGGTGTGCACTGTCATTATGATCTACATCAATAACATCTCTACATCATGTCACCCCTTATCCCTACATAGACGGAACGACTTCAGTACATCACATGTCTTCTGCTCAGTGTATATGCACAACACAGCATAACCATATCCATCGGCTCACTTCACACTACTGACATACATATCTCACTTTATGCAATTATGTCTATGCTATATAATGGACGAGAGGCCTATTGGGTAAATATTGCGGTTGTAAAGATTGGACAATTTGGGAATCTTTTGGCCATAGTCCTGGCCCTATCTTCCTTCATCACACTAATGGTCAACTTAATACTTGACGGAAGCAAACTACGATGCAAATATTACATGTGTAATCGCAGGGTCAGCTTGCAGGACTTGACAGTCATCCAAGAGAGTTGTGTACATTTTATTCCTCAATTAGACTTCCTTTACAAAATCTAACCACCTAAAATACCAATCGGGAATCAGCAGTCCAGAGTAGCTAGCCTAAACATATGGAATTCAGCAACATTGTTAACTCAAGTTAACTAGATATCATGATACATTAACCATGAAGAAATATTTAAAAAGAAACGAAACAACATAACTTGATGGTATAATGACCAAATATATTCTGCCTGAATTTCCAGAGCATGGTCCTGGCTTGGACACAATGCTTCTATGTATAGACCACAGCTGGGGGTCGCCACCCACAAGGCTAAAAGCGGCTGTCTCAGCGCTATGGGTAGTGTGATAAAGGAGTGATCAATGCATGACCAAAGTAGGACAGGGGCCAAGGAGAAGAGTGAACCAAGCGTGGCACAATTCAAGCGTGTCTGGACTTCTTTCAAATGTATACCATGCTCTAGCCTACTACTGACGGAGCATTGGGGAGTAGGACACTTTGCATAGAAAACAAGCCATAATAGTTGTACGCTATATATAGATAGTGTAATAATATGCCTATAAACTATAGACAGCTGGATATAAATTGGCACTGTCTCTAAACATGGCTTAATGCGTTTTAATAGTACATGTCCGATCTTATTCCAAAATGTAAGTTAACTTATATTATGCAAGTGAAGAGAAAACGTAAGGGATACTATCGGTATGTACGAGAGAATGCTTATAAATGTGGGCAAGCACCTCTCTCAAACCTGCAGAAGCTGAAACATTTGGGTGGGAAATATAGGGATTACGTGCATTTAATGCCTTGTAATGCTTCATTATTATAGCATATACTTGATGAGAACAAAAGAAAAGATAGAGGTATATACTAGAGCCCCTTCTATGACGTGTCTGTATCCATTTTGAATCATATACAATGTGGTAAGTTAGTCTTTTATTCCCATAGACAAATCCGTATCCACATATATGGACATACCATTATAGTGGCACCATGATAACAGTCACATACTAGTATATCCCAGTGGTGAACCTGATAACTTCCGTCTTTGATTGGATATATACTTATACATGTACAATAATATTACTTAGGAACCTCGGCGTAACAAACAACAATCGCAACGAAATCCTAGGCAGTAAGTCCTTTCTGAGGACACATAGTCACATTCATCGCAATAATTTTATCATAATTATCCTGGAAGGGGATAAATGCAATGGAGATATTTTTGCCAGCTATTTTAGCAGGTGTATCAGAGTACAACCTTACCAAGACAGATTTCCTAATACATGTCATATTATGGAATGAGGAGTATGTCTTCTGGACCTTGGTTGACATAATACACCACAACACAGCCTTTTGAGTGTACCTACATTAACCTTATAATCAGGACAATCTTACCCCACATGGGTCTATTACTTCAGCTATTCTGTACTCCAGGCGGGACCACCTCCCACACCCTGGAGGAGTAACAACACACACACACACATACACACACTGTTGGCAGCTTTACTCTATGGTGACGAGGAGGTCACCTCCCTGCAGCTTCATGCCTGGGTCTGCACTTATACCCTTGACCACCCCACTGACCGGGGCTCCCACCACCATCTCCATCTTCATAGCACTCAGGATGACCAGGGGCTGACCCTTCTCCACTGACTCTCCTTCCTTGACCCTGACATGGAGCACCTCTCCCGGCATGGGGGCGCCCACCGACCCCTTCACGCCCTTCAATGCCTTGGGGTGCACATGGATCTCCTGAAAGGAAAATGACATAAGGACTTGAAAATTGATGCAACGCTATTGAAGAAACTGTTTATATGAGCCTGATAGTTTAATGGTTGTACATATGTAATCGGGTAGAGGCGTTATTTGCACAACAGGGAGGCTTGTTATGGAGTGACTCATAGTGTCATACTTTATAAAGTATCCATTTTTAGGTTATATAGATTTTCTCTTTATATTTCAGTTGTACCATAATGAGGTATTTATGACGGTGACGGTTACCTTGGCAGCTTCCTTATCCTTGACCATGACAGTCCGTAGTTGGCCGTTCAGTTCAAAGAACACCTCCCGCTCTCCCAGGGCAGTCAGTTTATCACCCTTGGCCAGGGTCTTTATGTGGAGCGTCTTTCCACGTTCGATCTCAACCTAAAAATATTACCAATATGGATTACTTTGCGATGCCAAACTGAATCAGTATTGCAACGTAAAGTTAAAGTCGGCGACATCATTTAAAGACGTTCCAAACGTCTCCAAATGTACATTTTAAAATCGAAACTTCAAGGGGACTAGTGAACACGTACACATGATTTAGTTATACGTAACTGTAATGTATATCAGTTATGGCTTATCAATCCATGAAACCATTAGTAGCAGTAACAACAAAGGGCTAAGTTATACAAATAATTGCTTACCGAAGTCTCCTCTGCAATCTCTGGTCCTACAAAGAAGGTCTTGGTGTCGAGTTTGTCCACTGGTCCGAACTCGTCCCTGAAGGTGACAAAGTCGTCAAACACCTTGGGGTAGAGGGCAGCACTCATCACGTCCTGCTCCGACATGGGCTGGTCATGCTTCTCCTCCAGCTCCGCCTTCATAGCCTGGAAGTCCAACGGCTCCAGGGTGGCTCCTGGCCGACCCTCCATGGTGGGCGCGCCCTTCAGAATCTGTTAATCAAGTATATTAGACTTGGTTACATTTCCCTCTTCATGGATTTATGAGAATTAAATTAAAAAAAGATCCACTGCCCTCATTTAATTGCCCATAACAGACAACGGTACCGCGATCCTATAGTCCGGCTGTTTCCACTTCGAGGGGTCTTGTATGGATTTCTCAATAGATATATTCTGGTTTTATAACATCTGTATGCTATAGGTTTCACTTATGATTTTGTGTTGCAATGACTGAAGCCAGGCTATTAGATATGTATCGAAAAAAAAGGACGGACGGTAAAACTGTTTGATTCTGTAGTTAAAGGGGCATTTTCACCACATAGTATTTTTTTTTTTTTTTTTTTAACCACATAGTAGACTAGAACAGTATTAGAATTGTAAGTGGGATATGCTTGGTGATTATGCCACTTTAAGGTAACAGAGAGGTATGTGCCCATAGATGTGAGCTGCTGACCTTGGTGCGGAGCGGCTCAGGGAAGCCGCCGGGCGGGATGCCGATGTAACCCTGGAAGTACTCAATGACGGACGACGGGAACGACAACTCCTCAGCGCGGTCTTCGACCATTTCTGGGGTCAGCTTGTTCTGAACCATGAACTGAGCCAGGTCCCCGACCGTTTTAGATGATGGGGTCACCTATGGGGACAAAAATGACCATTAATATCAGTATCTGCTAATAGCATAGTGAGTAATACATTATTAAAGGAATGCCAAGATATGGCATTCTTTTGAATAAGAATTTCGTTTAACTTCTAGAATGCGCTTTATCACACCAAAAGCATGAAAGGGTAACAATGTGAGCCAAATATTGACAAAAGTGCCACGAATAGGAAATATTGGGGATAAAATGACACCTGCTGGCCCTGTATCAGTCCTCAAGCACTGCACCTGTATGTAATTCAATACATTGAACACTTACACACACACACACGTCTCACACTAAAGAGCATGATTACAATGTCATTGTATGTGAGTGCATCAAATGGAAAATGTTAATAATTATGTCAATTCCACAAAATACTTACGTATTTAAATCTTATGTCTGAATGATGAAGAAGTAGAGAGGTAAAGCGTAACTATAATGAGTCTATGGGTATACGTATGGACTGCCAAGGTAAAAAATCCACTACATTCCACCCTCTTTTGAGACTCAACTATTTCTATTTTGAGATATGTTTAAGCATTGCTACGATCCATTTTGTCATTATTCAAGGTGTACACTTAAAAGGTTGGTTAAAGTATGAAGGGGATAGTTCCAACAGCAGAGTCTTGTATCATACCTTGATGATATCTCCCAGTAACATGTTTGCTGCTCTGTACATCTTCTTGACTTCTTCAAACTGGTCAGCCAGTCCCAGGCTAAAGGCCTGGAACTGCAGGTTGGTGTACTGTCCACCTATTAAAAACAAACACAATACTATTAACAAGGGGGCAGGAGGATTATTATCGGGTTCATTGGTTATGACATCTTCTAAAGGAAATTATGTTCTAAAATAACTAAATCGTGTGTTTAATATGCTTTTATGAAATATGTAAATGCCTACTTAATTATTAGTAACATAGTAGAAGTAAATTGTTTAACCTGGAATTTCATTCTCGTAGATGTCTGCATTCCCACTCTTCATTGTGACTGTGCATTCGAATGGTCCATAGAGCTGTCGTGCCTGTTCCCAATAGGCAGAATACTGGGAGACTGCCGATGGATCAAGCCCTGAAGGAGAATGGGACTACTAGTAGTATGTCTATACTATCCTCTTATAATTGAATGGTACTAAATTGAAGTAACAGGCAATTCTTTTGTACAGGTCAATACTTCTTTATTTTGTAACAGTACATAGAACGGAAGGATGCTGTATGCACAAGAAACTATGCTTCAGATCTAGGTTCCTTCTCAATTGCTGTGGGCATCACTATGTGATTACAATGTTCCATATCATGACCATATATCCTACCTTATTGGTAATAATTATATGTAGAACCTCTTAGTTACCTGTGTCCAATTTGCTCCTCTCAAGTGAAGCCACCATGGCGCCCATACTGGGTTGTGATGTCATGCCTGACATGGAGTCAACAGCGACATCCACAACGTCAGCCCCTGCCTCTGCACAGGCCAACATGGAGGCTACCCCTGCCCCTGATGTGTCATGGGTGTGCACATGGATGGGGATATGTGGATGGCGTTCTCTCAACTCGCCAATCAGCATCTTAGCAGCCTGAGGCTTCAAAAGCCCAGCCATATCCTTGAAATTAAACAGACACATTCTAATTACTGCCATTTACTATTGCATGAAAGGTTTTTTGAAAAAACAGACTACTAGTATTTATCATTAATATGGTCTAGTCCCATACAATATTGAGCGTACTGTAGTGCATTTGTATAAATTATCAGAACTCTAATGACAGTATGAACCCCATAAGGGATTGACCTACCTTGATTCCAAGTATGTGAGTTCCCCCTAGGACTAACTCATCAGCTAGTTTTGTGTAGTAGTCCATGTCGTACTTCCTACGTTCAGGGTTGGAGACATCTCCAGTGTATGAGATGGACGCCTGTACCACGCCACCTGGAGGAACATCAAGTATCAATCTTAGAACACAACCACCGAATTACACACTGTTTATTGTGTCGCCCACACAACTGATATAATTGTTACATCTGTGACTGAAGTAAACATTAGCACTCAAGTGTTGACGCTAACTTGTAACATTTCTCCCAGCAAACATACTATTACAACAGAGATTGAGTAGCAAATGGACATGCATTTGTCTGTAAATATTAGGATAAAAGTTCCAAACGTCTGATGATCCACCCACCTGCATTACCGGCAGCCTCCATACCTAGCATTAAGTTAGGTAGGTAGTTGAGTGAGTCAAACACTCGGAAAACATCCATACCACCTTCTACAGCCAGTTCACAAAACCTACACAGATGAAAAGAAGAAATGTTAGCCACTTATTTGTGTAGCCAAAATTTCTCCCATTATCACATCTTTTTTTCCCTAATTGACTATTCAAGCATATAGAAGGTTTTGCTAAAAGCAAAGATAAAGTTAGAAAGATGAAAACATTATGCTAAGTAATTATACAAATTACAAACTATACTAATTCAATTAAACTAACCACATTTCCCATGTTGAGGAGACTAATAATATACTAGTAGTATAAACGTATCTGGTCTCAGGATTCTGAGAATACTATAGTGTAATACTGTATCCCTACTTGTGCACAACATTGTCTGGGTAGGCTGTGTATCCTACAGCGTTAGCCCCTCTGAGCAGCATTTGGAAGGGGATGTTGGGGATGAGGGTTCGTAGGGTCTCCAGACGCTCCCATGGGTCCTCATGAAGGAAGCGCATGGCCACATCAAATGTAGCACCTGTAGATTCAATCATAAACAACATTTGCAAAATCCAATTCTAAAAAAATTATGTAATACGATAATGCAGCGTCAGGAATTTACATTTACAATGATTAAAATGTAATAGCGCATCAAATAGCTAACTTATCTTTTGATGCTTCAACTATTTAAGTCCCTGAGAACAAAGCTAAGCAGCCATCAGGTTAATATTATTATAGGCCTAATAAAGGTGTAATTAGATAATCACTTACCTCCCCAGTTTTCCAAACTGAACAAGTTGTTGAAGTTTTGGGACACAAACGGTGAGATCTTTTTAAGGTCATTAGTTCGTACACGTGTGGCAAGCAGTGACTGGTGAGCATCTCGGTAGGTGGTGTCCATCAGCAGAAGGCCCTCATGGTCTCGGACAGCCTTGGCAAATCCCTCAGGGCCCTTCTCTAGGAGGACATCCCTCCAGCCCTTAGGGTGGGTGGGCACTGTTGAAGAAGAGACATATTCCTTAAGTTATGCCTAAGTTCCTGTTGACTAGTGTTGATATCGTCAATCCGTAAATCATTTTGTGTGGCCTTTTTTTAAGTGTGTACGTAACTGGCGTTGCTGAGACGAGTGACCCCCTTCTCCCTCCTATTTTATCAGCATAACTTGTGTGAGGTTATGATCGTATGGATAGGCAGGAATAGCAACCAATGATTTAGTGGTTGAAATTTAATGGTTTAATTTACATGGGGAAAGCCAGAAGATGGTCTGGACTGGAGATTGCTTTGGGTCAGAAGAGGATTTAATCATGGGAAAAGTGGAGACGAAGTAGCTTAACATTTACAAGGATCTATTAGCTAATACATGTAGTTGCATCTAGTGTAAAAGGCAAACGATGCAATGGTAATTGACGAGTTAGGGTGGGCAAGGGAAAGCAAAGCATTGAACAGTTTTCTCTCAAAGGAATCAAATGGTGTTCCTTACATTTACATGGAGAAAGATAAAGTCCATGCATGTAAGTTAGATAGATGAACTTGTAGAATTGAGGGGACATGTGGCACACCAACATTTAGGCATAGAATATTGCCCTTTCCTCTTTGACAATTGTTTGAACTGAATTTGAACCACACATTATGCTATTGAAAGGATGTGGTCACAAAACGAATCACAACATATAAGGCAGAACACATATATTAAAATCCAGAGTATCCCCCAATATGAGGACAGGGTATGAAAGGAGAAACAAACGTCATATTAAAATACACGTGTATCAATCCTTTACCTTTGGCTGCGATTCTTTTCAAAGCACCTTGATTCTCTATTTCTACACGTCGGCAGGCGATGTGAATGTAAACAAAGTAACGAACACCAGATCTTAACACCATGTACACTTATGGAATTAATTCTAAATAACATCCACCAAAATTATTAGTTTGGATAATATCTATCTAAACCATTTCCTATAAGCATTGAAGGTTCCACTGAAACCCCGGACTATCTTCTTGATATAAATGTACATATCACCATGATGAAAGCATTAGTGTCTAGTCGTGATCTTCCCTTAAATGGGAGGGAGAAACAGTCTTACCAAAGCGCTGTTCACGACTAGCTGTGGACAAAACACAAAACACCAACATAATACTGTGCGCTCTATATATGTTTTAGTGAAGAGTGACCCGACGTGTCACAACATAAAGTAGCCCACTGTTAAGTTAAATGGGATGTGCATTTGACTACGGTGTCATGTGTTAAAACGCCCATGAACGCAGCTTCATATTATTCATGGATGTTTTGATATTGATTTTATTGAAATGCTGGAACAGACCGCTGACAAAATGTATACATTCATAACAAAATATGAGAAGGTGGTTACCTTCATCGCTCCTCTCGATAGCTTTGGGACGAAACAATTTTGATATGATTTACTAGGAATCTCCAGAGGGGACATTTAACATGATATTAAACGCTTAAGAAACTATGGTTAATTGATTTGTGATGACTCTTGAAGAAATCTAAAACGTGTGACTCCACAGAATAAACTTATAAATAGTTTATTTACGCTGAAATAGAAGATGAGAAATTGCACCCTTGAATTAAGCCATTGTGATGGAAAAGATCAAAATCTGTGGGAATCTAAAAGAAGTAGGATGTTAATAGAAGTAGCATAAGCAAATGTGTCATGCGTACATGTAGAATTTGAGCCTGAAGCGAAAATTACATTGTCTGAATGTCAGTATGTCACCTTCCTCCTCTTCACTCGTCTCAGAAGCGGCACCATGGTCGTCTAGTGGTAGCAATACAGAACACCAATACATATTCAGTATCATGTCAAATCTCCACATCTTAACTTGTAGCAATTGGTTCAAAATGTTTGTGTGTGAACAACCAAGGGTTTCAGTATGTTTGCATCATACAGCACAGTTAGGGCAACCAAGCCGTACTTGTGTGACATGAATTATTTAAGTCTAGCAGATGTTAGAATCATTGCTCTTTTAAATCAACCTGAACACCAGAATGCTGCTAGTGTCTAGTCCTGATCTTCCCTTAGGAGGGAAAAACAGTCTTACCAAATGGCTGTTCACGACTAGCTGTGGACAAAACACAAAACACCAAAACTTAATACATCTTGTCGGTTAGCTGGCTCCAAAGTTTTGTTCAGAGCTAAAGCTAAAACCAAAATAGTGGCGCTCTATGAGTTAAAGCTGAAATAATAAACTCCATACTACATGTCATTCTAAATGTTATTTACTAATAATCATGTTTTACATAGTGTAGAAATCCGATGGAGTTCAATTCGAGCCCCTAGTCGATGTCTACATTATCATACTCTACATCTCAAACTTTAGTACTGGGTTTAGTTTAATACTTGCTTTATCATACATGTTGACAGTTGCTTGTTTGTTTGTTTACACATATCAGATTGTTTATTTACATATCAAATTGTTATAAAGCCAACCAAACCAATGATAGCCGATTATGACGGTCGACTGTATGTTAATGGACTTAATGATGGTCATACTTGTGCATTTGGGGATGAGATTGTAATCAACACCATACAGTCATCATGATAATAACATCACTTATGATGTTCTCATTGTTTGAATACTTGTGCTGTATTTTGGAAGATCACTTGGTGAAAATAAAATACTTCATAACATTCAGAAAAAAATCAAAACTTAATAATGTATCACATTTATCAAAAAATGTAAAATAGTGATACAATATTGGTGCTGTGTAGGATTTTTCTTGAACTATAAATATGGCAATTGTACTCCGTCTATTACATCTGTTTCAGCTGGTGAGACAATCACATAGCAGCTTGTATCTACAGTTTACCTAAATCTAATTTCCTCTCAGTAAAAATGATTATATTATTCATCTAAAGCCCCTGTAAATACTAGCCTCTAGTTTTGGCAGCCGAAAAAATAAAAGCACGTGATCAGCTGAATCAACTTGTGCAACACATTATTTTCTGATGTAGCTCAAAATTTCACGGGTGTAACACTCAGAAGTCATTACTTTAAGAAAAACACAAAAAAAACACATAATGAACCAATGGAATCAATGTGCATAAATCAACGGTATTGTTCTTAATATATCCACAGTCCAGTATAGGAAGACACTATAAGCTTGCTCTTACCGAAGGGGACGGCAGGTACTGTGGGTGTGATCTTGGCAGGTGGGATATTGGTGGCCAGTGGTGTTGAGGGTCCATTGACCATCACCTCTCCGAGGTAACGTAGCAGTTTCTGGGCTCGATTCTGACTAGGTTCGAATTCAAACAGCCTTGGGTTTTCATCTATGAAGTATGTATCCACAACGCCCGACAGGAATTTAGGATTCTTCAGGACGTTCAGTAAGAAGGGGGTGTTTGTCTGAAATTTAAAAGGGGCCATGTTTGCATTATTTAAAAGTAGTTTTTTGTAAATATGAATTAAGATCTCCGGACGTTAAACATGTTGTATACTTATGTGTTATTATAGCTTTTATTAACGATTTTAATCTTGAATGCCTTTAATAGTAGTGAAAGGATACAGTACACCCAAGGTGTGTCCGAACAGAGTCAGGATACGCTGATATTGTAATACATGTACTGCTGACGAGTGTCAGTGTACACTTAGTAAGCAGAAGCGCAGAGTGCTTCATAAGCTGGTGGTTGACTTTACAGCGCCCATAACCCCAGTCATCAACTCTAGAGTATAAGAACATCCTAAAACCTCTGCCTTCTTAGGGTATGGCGTGTCATACATCACTGCATCATTGTAACCCTACAGCATGCTACTATAGCCATTACTGTGCGTCTCCCTGCATTTCACCCACCTTGACGCCCCGGATACGGAACTCCTTAAGAGCCCGCTCCATCTTGGCACATGCCGCCCCATGGGACTGCGCATGTGCGATGACCTTAACGAGCAGTGAGTCGTAGTACGGTGAAATCTGGGCTCCAGCGAAGGCCGAGGCCCCATCCAGACGGATACCCATACCCTCTCCACTACGGAATACCTGCAGCAGAACACATACTTTGAAGCATTGGGATAATGTAATATTGGGAAACAAAGGGCACAAAATGTGCGTGTCAGGCTACATGTGCTTGAAAAATCTAAGGTATATAACACAGCTATTACTTTACCGTAGTTATTTTTCTCTACCCAGACCTCGAAAGGATTCATGGGAAAGGGCCATTATACAACGGTTTTGACAAATATCAATCAAAGCCCCGGTGCAGGTCTAGGAATTGGTTTGAAGTACGAAGCTCTGATGAAATTTTCGACGATATATTTTAAATACATGGCATCGAGTAGAAGAAGGTGGCATATATTTTTTTAAATACACTTACTTCAATTCTGCCAGTGTCTGGTTGGAATGCCTTGGCCGGGTCCTCCGTTGTCATACGGCACTGAATGGCACAGCCCTGGGGGAACACCTTGTGTTGGTTGAGACCCATTTCTGGTAGCGACTTGCCTTCAGCAATACGGATCTGGGTATTAACCAGGTCAACCCTACAAAGATACATATACATGTAATACAATTCATATCGGACATTGTTACATAGCAGTACCTCATTGTCACATCAGAGATGTTTGTATGAACTGCATTAAAAGAGTTGCAGTTTATATTGTGGATAAAGATGTGGATATTCTGACATACAGTCATGACAGGTAGCAATGTTTCGATATTAACCCTTTCATGGTCACGAATCCACCCAGGGAGCCCTTTCCCCAGTTCGCCAATACTGAGCAGCTCATGAGTTACTCACTTTGGGGTGGACTAGAAAATTTTATAATGTCCGTAGCTTTTTTAATATTCCAGCAATAGTAATAATTCTTTCAACATATTTCACAGGACTTTCCTGGCTTCCTGCATATGATTAAAGTCTTAACACAATCCAAGGCCTAATATGGTAAAATCATGTGGGAAGTGAAAAAAACGGGAAGTAGGATGCCAGTTCATAGGTTTGTCCCTATAAAACTTGTAACTTCCATATGCGTTCTACACCTTTCAATCACTCCCCAAATGGCAAAATATCGACTCAGTGACCTTCTCCATGCGTGTGTCCTTCTCCTTATCCCTTTAAAACCAATAAAATCCAACATTTTTTGGAAGTAATCCATGGTCTAAAGTACCGCAGTGACGCCCACGGCGTCACGGGCGTCAGATGGGCGTCAAAATCATCAAAATCGGCCTAAAACTGACTGAGAAATCGTCAGAAATACATTTGAATGGCGCCCAAATGCTTGGCCTACATCCGGGAGGCTCTCCCCTAGGTGTAGGCCAAGTAGGATTGTGATTGGTTGAATAATAAGGTCAGGGGGCGGGGTTTAGCAAAGGCTAGCATCAAGATGGACTTGCGTGGGCTATGGGCTGGAGTCTAGAGCGTGGGCTTGGGTGGGCTCTGACCATGAAAGGGTTAAGTGGTTGTTCTACCCATACCCTTTGTACACTACCTTCTTTTCTATCCACACATAAGGAATAACCTATATTTATCCCAGTTAAAACCTAGAGTACTTACCCGGTAATCTCCTCTGTGACTGTATGCTCCACCTGTAGGCGCGCGTTTACCTCGATGAAGAAGTACTTGCCATTCTCATCCAGCAGGAATTCCACGGTTCCTGCATTCTCGTAACCCACATGGCGGGCCAGTTTGACAGCATCCCTGAGCATCTGGTCCCGGATGTCTGTGGGCAGGGAGGGGGCGGGTGCCACCTCCACCACCTTTTGGTGCCGGCGCTGCACAGAACAGTCCCGCTCGTAGAAGTGGACGACATTGCCATATCGGTCACCTAGAGTAGAAGGATTCAGCGTTTAGGGTGTTGTGTCTTAATGGATATTCATTCAACACAGGTTATTATATACTAGATATATCCTCCGCTATAGGAGTCTAAAACTAATTGGTTTTTAGGAGTCTGAAAAATGAGTACAGCTAAAATCATTAACTGATTGTATTCTACACAGTATTGGCAGGATGGAACTAGACAGCTAAAAATATTATATTGATGACACTAGGGTCTTAGCCAGTAATGACTGGAACACTCACCCATGATCTGCACTTCAATGTGACGTGGACGTTCAATAAACTTCTCCAGGAATACGTCACCATTTCCAAACGCTGATAGGGCCTCAGATGTTGCACGTTCATAAGCTTCCTCTACTTCCTAATAAAGATATTATCATGACTTGTTAATATATTATCATGGCATGTTCATTCACATATTTACATTATGCCAGTAACATATACATTGTATATGACCAAAACACCTGTTGCTGAACAGTAAAAACTATATCATCTATTTAGGATATAATTGCCAGGAGAGGATATTTTAATGTGGCACATCCTTAAAATATGATAGTATACCAGCATTTGGAAAACATTTAAGTAGGATTTAAAATATGGAAAAAAATCGGACCGTGTCACTTAAATATGCTTTCCTTCCCGCATTTACAGTAAGCCAGAAACATATATGGCGAAAAAAAGTTGTTCCTGGTCGACTTGAAATATTAAGTTATCTCACAGGTTATTTCACATACACAGAGGTATATAGACGCTATACAAATAACGACACACAATATGAGACTTGCCTGTAAGTTGGTGACCTTCCTCATGCCCCTACCGCCTCCTCCATAAGCGGCCTTGAAGATGACTGGCACCCCGTACTGCTCACAGAACCTGTAGGCGTCCTGTGCCGACGTGACGGGCCCAGGCGTCCCAGGCACCACTTGCACACCTACATCACACAAGCAATAATAAAAATGTAACATTAGCATATTCTACTATACCAGTAACATCTATGATTTCTCAGACTAACTAACTACACATGTATCAATGTTGCAAAATTTTTATTCTATTCAATATGCCTTATACTGAACATACACTCTATAAGCTGAATACATCATATTTAACTTAATTCGAAACAGTTTAAGATATATATTTATACACATACATAATTATTAGTGTAAGATTAACATCTAGTGTCAGATTAACATCTAACCTGCTTCTATAGCAGCTTCCCTGGCCATGACCTTGTCTCCCATACGGTGGATGGCCTCTGGGGAGGGACCAATGAATTTGATCCCTGCGTCTATGGCCGCCTCAGCAAAGTCGGATCTCTCTGAGAGAAACCCATAACCCGGGTGGATAGCATCCACATTGTTCTCCTAAGAAATTTGATGAAAGTGATATTCTTATTACTATGGGATGAGAAAGTTTGCTGGATTATACTGGAACTCTAATGTAGATCTATACTGCAGATTGAGGGAATATGCAATGGTGAGCTACTCATAATGACAAACTGGAAGTACAATACGACGACACTATGCGGAAACATTTATATTTAAATACTATTTAACACTATAAACAAGGACTTTCTAGAGAAATCTGCATGATCTCTGGTATTACAATTAGAAAATTGACTTAGGAGGGCTATCTGCATGCTCTCTAACATTGTTATACAAATTTATTACAAGGGCTATCTGTTTGATCTCTGGTATTAGGAAATCTGCATGCGCTCTAGTATTGTTACACTAAATTACCAGTGTTATCCACACGATCTCTGGTATTGTAACACATACTTAGCAGTGCTATCTTTATGGTCTCTGGTATTACTACACAGACCTACCAGTGCTATCTGTATGATCTCTGGTAACACTACGCAGACTTACCAGTGCTGTCTGTATAATCTCTGGTATCACTACATAGACTTACCAGTGCTATTTGTATGATCTCTGGTATCACTACAGACATACCAGTGCTATCTGTATGATCTCTGGTATCACTAAACAGACTTACCAGTGCTGTCTGTATGATCTCTGGTATCACTACACAGACTTACCAGTGCTATCTGTATGATCTCTGGTACGTTGAGGTAGGCGGCTACAGGAGGCAGCCCCTTCCCTATCAGGTACGACTCGTCCGCCTTGAGTCGGTGCATGTGGTTCATGTCCTGCTCCGAGTAGATGGCCACCGTGCGGATACCCATCTCTGTACATGCCCGGAACACGCGGATAGCAATCTCACCTGCAAAGGGGAAAGGGGTGAAATTGCTATTGGAATGGATGGGGTATGTAATGCCTTTTTGGTGTTACAATATGGAGCACTGCTGATTGGGAAGGAGTTTTACTGACTGGAGGTTGCCAACAATTAATTAAAAAATCAATTAAATGGTATAGGGTTGGTTTTTAGAGGACATAATGGGGAACACAAGTTGGGAGGATCGAATCAGTACATGTACATTTAATTGGAATGGATGGTATTATTTCTATATACATAAACATCAAAGGGACACCTGGAGCTCGTTTCACCCTGGGCTATTGATAAAAGCCACCATTGGATGCCTCAACTGTTTTGTGGTCATCTTGGCTATCATTGTATCTGCTCCCCTCATCCTGCATTCAAAGACTATCAAGCAAACGGAACTGACTGCCAACATCGACTCAAGTCATCAATAGCCAAATGCTACACTAACGGCCAACGCCCACCTGCGGGTAGAAGGATGCTGCATCGGAATCTTTACCTGAAGATATGGCATATCTACATGATTTGAGGCAACTGTTTTATATAGGTGGCTAACAAAACAAACATTGTCACGATCACATCACATTAGCACAGAGAGGCGTAGGGATCAAATCTGTATTAGAGAGGGGGGAGAGGGGTAGAACGCAGTCCAGCTAGGATGCTTGCACATTATGACTATTTTGTACTTGTCTTAAAACACTTTGGTAAATAGATACATACTCAATGGAATCCTGAACATTGTCTATAATCTTTGCAATATCGTAAAAGGCAATGAACAATCTTTTCAATCAAAATATAGGATTTGTATATGGTTTGACCCCCATTAGTTCTGATACCCCCCCCCCCCCCTCTCCCCAGTCTTCCGCTCTAGTGCTATCATAAAGATGTGCTCCTTACCTCTGTTGGCAACCAGAAGCTTCTTGATGGGCCTGTACTCATCAGCAGCGTTGGTGCTCTGGGGCTGCACCCGCAGCAGGGAGAAGGGCAGGCCGTAGCCATGTTGGGCACGAGCCTTGGCCACGTGACCCGTGAGTTGGTTAGCCGCAACCTGCGTCACCTGGCGGAGCCGGGAGTGGAGACGCAACATCCTTCCGGCTCACAGTGGCACCTTTATCGCACAAGGAGGATACCTGCAGTAAACAAATCAGACATGAATGTATTATAGTTTTATGCTTTTAAGTATTAGTAACTAGACTCAGATACAAGTAAAACGCAGCATTTTCCAACACCTTATATTATAATACAAATACATTAATAACAAATTGGGAACACAAGAGAAGTGCATGCATTAAGCACAGGTATACGTATTAGCCTATATGCCATTTTACTGCACAGAGCCATTGATAAGCTAATGGTGCTAGATCGACAAGTGAAGTATATAATTTGTATATGCAGTTATACATATATCATAATTGTTATCAAAGAATTGACAGAGCTATGTACCCCCTTCCAGGATTACCACTGGTTCTGTGCATTCTACATGAATAGTTCATGAGCACATCCATGAGCAGCTCTCTACAGCGACAGGCGTTATAAAGATATTTACTCGCTGAGTCTATAGTATACAACAAGAGGGGCTCTCTTCACGAACCCACCAACGTGCACAATCCATATTACTGCCTTTTACATTTTTTGTTTGTTTTATCTTTCCATTCACTTTACAATAGTAGCAGGGGTCGGGGCTTAATCGCCAATTAGGCCAAAAAAAAAAAAAGGTGTGTTTCAGGCAACATGGTCAGAATTTCCAGGGTAGGTAGGTCGGATTTTTTTTTTTTTTTTTAAATATTTTTTTTAACATAGAGAGAACCAGGAATGAGTCGCGAATCGACAAATCGACTCGCGACTCACCAGAATGATTCAATAATTTTCTGAAGTTAATCAATTATTCAGGCCTCTGAGGTCACTGGGAGCTTGTTTTTCTTGAAAGAATTTGTAAAAATTGAGAAAAATAACAATAAAAATCAAAAAAAAAAAAAAATTCTCCAAAATTGGGAAAAAAATGCTAGGGTCGGCCCTTTTTTTAATCTAGGGTCGGGTTGCCTGAAACACACCTTTTTTTTTTTTTGGCCTTATATACATGTTACATGATATGCAATACAGTTAGATGTTCACGGTATACATACAACATCCACATAAATAGCTACTATCATTATACATCTCTGCCAGTACTGTTTTAATATACGTGTTGATAGTAATAATATGACATTGTTCATATGATAAGATCAAACTCAACTTCAAGTCTGAAACGCAAAACACTCGAGAATCCCATGTCAAGAGGCAATCTTGCCACGTATGGAGATATTCTCACGGATAGATTTGTATGTTGCTCGCCATAATTCACTTAGTATTTAGATAAGACACGTCTTCTTATCGATACCCTAATTCGGTTACTGATGATGATCGTTTACCTGAGTTTAAGTTCAGGAATAGTAAATTCAAGATAAGTACAACAGAAAATATTGTACATGTATACATGTATATGTATATAATTATGTAACTATATATATGCCCCACAGTTGGCTGAAAGAAGAAAAGAAATGGCCAAACTTACATACATGGCTGTATAGGGATACATGTGGATGCAGGCCATTGAGCAGCCTCTCTTACGGTGAGTGTGAGTCAGTTATAATTCGCGTGACTAGCTGCATAAGTATTATAATTATATGCCCTGGACAATGGTCATTATCCACGGCTGGCGCCTTGGACAATTACCCTGTCCTTGGCTTATAACTCTTATACAGTAAGTAACTTGTACGATATCTACTACATATGTATACATTTACACCACAATTTGCTGAGAGAACAAAAGAAATGACCTGATTGTATACATGTATCACATAAATGGCTGTACGTGGATGCAGTCCACGTATACGTCGAGTTACGTATACTTGATTGTTCTACTTGTATGGGAGGTGTGGTGGGCAAACAAACCACCGGACTGTGACCCCCAGGCATAAGTTAGTCAGTTATGCCATATATAAATAGTCAAATGGGTCCTAAAGGAGGAATATACTGTCATATACATGGACCATCTGTTGTATAGTGAAATCTGCATATAAATACAACCCACAGGAAATTAAAAATAAACTTTTCAGTAATGATCCTGGAGTGTGGACTGTGGCTTATTATGGTTCAGTTACCTAACCAGGTTTAGCCTTTGTTTGCCCACACTGTGACGTCACAGACCTCTATGTAACTTGACCTATTGAGCAGCCTCTCATACTGTCAGCGTGCGAAGTTGCATAAGCGTTATAAGCCTTGGACAATACTAATTATCCTCGCCTGACGCATTGGATAATATCCCTGTCCATGGCTTATATAAAACTTATACAGCAACTCACTTGTATCATATTTATCACATATATACACACGTCAAATATTAACATAGTATGTTCAAGTTCAAGTTCAAGTTCATAAAGTTTTTATTTGACCTAGACACGAGTACACTCAGCGTTTCCGTTGATCTACCGTCCTAACACGTCTAGGAGGGTATATTCAATGTACACACAAGGCTCTGACCCTTCATTATAAGCCGAAGCTGCAATCGTTACATGTATTTATACCTTAATAATGCCTTGTGTGCCCCTATGATAAGTCATTTGAAAAAATAATACATTAGCTAATAACACATTTTCCGGAGGGTGGGTAGGCATACTAGGGTGAAGAGGAAAGGTTAGGTGAGGGCATCATCCACAGGTAGGTTTAGAAACCTAACGGGGGATTTACATCCCTTGTCTTACGTAACAATCAAGTTATACAATTTCACATTGAATTATACAATACTATGTCTAGTATTATTATTGTATCTTATACTGGCCGACAAGTGCTAGTACGCTATGAGATAGAGTTTGAGATGATACTTTTACCATTGTAAAGGAGGGATAAGGTGTCAGACCTCCAATGCATTGATGTAGTCAGCTAGAAAAGAAAGCTAACATGCAGTTATATTTCAGTAGTAACTGCAGAGACCCACCTGAGTATGTCTAGATGTATATGTCCTGCCTATGTCTTATAGTTACTCTGACGACCACAGAGGTTATTGTGAAGAATCTTACACCCTATGTGTATACATTACAGTCTGACACATATCACGTTTGCCCTTGAGAACGAGGTAAACAGGCAGGCCTCTCCACATGGACCAATCACACGGCTGTGTGGGGACACACCTCCCCAGACAGCTGTTTAACGTGGGGGACCACAAGGTTATGACCCATATACTCACTCTGTAGTCACTTTTTACAACTCAACCGGTGCTAACAGGATTCTACCGAACAGGACCAAAACAAGTTGTCCCAAGTTACTAGGGGTGCCATTGTGCACATACGTATATATGGCACTTACCATGTTTCTCATATCTGTAAGCTTATTTGCATATCTAATATTTGCATTTTTGTATCAGATAGCAAACTTTGGACTGTGGACATCATCCTTTGTTGAGTGTTAGACTTTGACTATCATTGATTGGTACTCTTCCATAAAAGGCTATGTCAACAAACACGTATACCGTTTGGAGTTTGGCCTTTGGAATGCGTGCCTTCTTGATACAATTCCCTCTTTTTTTAAATCTCCCATTCAATATTGACTTAGAAGCACCGTTCTTGGACTCTAAGACAAGTCAAAGTATCGGTAGAATGACTTAGGAGACAGACTTGTCCAATAGCAGGGATGAAAGTGACCAATCTAAAAAAAACTTGAAATATTCATATTGAGGCCCCTGAATAAGAACTTGAAATCAGGGAAAAACTTGAAAACTTTCGTCCCTGAATAGAGACTCCAGTGCATGTACTAGGTAGTTATGGCATGGCAAGGTGTATTTTAGATAAAAGCCATATCAAATCAATATAAGGGTGGTGTGAGGTGAGGCAGGTGTTCTGAGGGGAAGGGGTCAAACTGATACTAGAAGAACCTCTGGGTATGTATGCACCGTGATATGACAAATTAATTATCAAATAAATATACATATATATATATATATTCAAATAGTTGAACGGATGTCATTTTATTAAAGCTGCTGACGATGAGAGTTGGGTAAACTGATGTTAACACTGATACCAGCTAGGTTCATGGCACTTGTGGTATTGATAATTATAAATGTGTTAAATTATGTTTCGAATATCTAACAAACCACAAGTATATCTGCGTTACTTATATAGCACAGAAACAGAGCGAATTGAGGACAGAATCCTCAGAAAAGACCAAGGAAGACCTACACGAAAAATGCATTATCGGGTCAGCATGAAGGGTAGTTATGGGGTGTGGATGGTCAATAATTAACCCAGTGCCCAAGGAAACCGCTTCTCTAAGCTCGCTGTATAGAACGTGCTGATACGACAGGTCTGATATAAATATAAGATGGCTGCTAAAAAGTTAGTATACAAGTATGTGAAATACGGTGGAATGCTAAGTAATAGATCATGCTATTGCAAGAAGAGTACATATATGGAGCATGCAGAACCGGTCTGTTTGCTTTCTAACGCACGCCAAGCAAAGTACACACATAATGTGCCTATGTATGCGGTATTAACTATTGTCTGTCGGGTTGTCGGAGTTCTTATACACATGTATATTGTAGAACTATTATCCCGTGTTATCTGCGGACGTTGGCATGAACATAAAATCGCAGCAACAGCAGTTTAATACTGCTGACATGTCCCAGTTAGCCAGAATCCGTTGGAAGTTACATTAATGTGGCCCTAGACCCCTACATTTGACGTGGAGACATGGGCCTTTTGGGTCTTAGTGAAATGGGACAGGGGACATAAATCGATAGTGACATGGGTATACCATAGATCTATAACTGATAGGGCGCGGTACTACACGATTATGATAACGGGGTAGAGGCGGCGTCTCTTTACGAGCCCCTGCCTGCCATCAGTTCTATCTGCCATCCTTTCCACGGTGGTTAACTACCGGGAGCAGGGGTAATCCCTGGGGGTAATCAGTATTGCATCTCTCGCAATTGCTATACATCCATCTATTCAAGGCAACAGATCCCGGCAAATGATCGATAGAACAGGTGAGAATGCAGGCAAATAAATAGGCTGCACGGTGCTGCATCAATGCATCATACCGGTTTATATATACATTGCCTAGGGGTCGGCATGATGCACCTATGCAGCGCTGCATCGGGAGATGAACATGAAGCTTGGGCGGCATTATGCAGTCGTTAAAGGGCTAACTTATATAAGGGGGACTCTGCGGAAATGTCACACCCAAAGACATCGTATATAACCCCCATACGGTGATACAAATTCCCCAGTACAAATCTTCCTCTCATCATCTGCAGAATACATACATAAGGACGCCCATCTAAGCCCTTTACCAAGAGCAACCCCCATGGAACACTCCATTTTGTCAATATATTATTGACCGGTGTTGGTAAAGCAGTGGATCTCTGTCCTCTTCTGTTCTTGTAATTTCACTTCATTGTAAACCACGTTCACCTAAAATGCGTTGTTTTACACCAATATGGTCTATACAGTTCATGCATGTTGTAGTTATAAACATGTAACTGTTAGATATCACTGATCTCTTCATTTTAAAGAGGTATCCCCCCTAGAGAGTTACTCTGCCACGTAAAGGTTTAAGCAGGTGTCAGCTGTCCACTGAAGCTCTATGGCCTTTGTAAGACTGCAGTAGAAGTCCCCTATGTGCCCCTTTAGAGCTTGACATCCACGACGTAAGGGGGTTGTTTCTGTTCACGTTAACCTATTTGTCACATTGATCACACTCACTGCCCACGTTAGAAGACACGTGTTCATACTCCGGTAGCCCGGTCCGGTAGAAATGGGCCACACGGAACAAGGAGCTCGAACAGTGCTCTGCAATCGTGTCAGTTTTTGTTTAAGTATAGGGTCTAAAAAGACGACCTTGCGACCTGATTAGACCATGAGCAAATGAGCTGGGGGTATATTAAATATTTCCTCTGCAGGTCCTAAATGCTGATACTGCAAATAACTGCCGTTTTTTTGTCGCTTGAAATGTATCAAATAAGCCCGGATCCCGGCCCGGATCCCACCATCATCCTTTGTTACATAATAGAGTGGCAGCTACGGTTGACGTGCTGGGATGTTTCAAGTGGCTATACAGCTGGGATCCCCTATTCACCAAACAACATAGTGTAGTGCATTACTATAAAGGGTTTTGTTCCTTCAGCTGTCCGCTGAAATCACTTTGAATATGATTATTTATATTATACTTAAATACCACTTGCAGAACACAAAAAGTGCAACCCGTGGAGATGTGATGTTGTTATCTGGAGCATACAATTTTATTGCAGCAAATAGTATATTATTTAGTATGACGGAGCCAGATGTTCAGAAGTGTCATTCACACTCAGTGAAATTGAATCCATGATGCAACTGTCCCGCTCCTGATCAACTACCGTACCATATACATGTATATGTATTCCTACATATGTAAACGTGCATGTGTTTAACTCTGCTGCAGATATTGAGAGTACAACCTGTCTGAGGACACAAACGAGATTAATGTGCCCTGCACGCGGTGCACATGTTTGTACAACAGGGAGCCTCTCACATGCAAACTTTAATATACATGTGCCTTCATGTTCTACTAATAAAGAAACATAGAGCTGCGCAGTGTGAACATTCGCTGTGTGTACCCTAGAATATTTGGAATAGCGCAATATGTCATTGGTGACCATCAAACCAAAATTGTGAATCATTGCCATGGACTAGATATACCCTGCTTCCCCATATTATAGAACCGTAACATGGGTGAACAGATGTTATGAGAAGTGGCATAGCATGCCATATCATAATTAACCACTAACTATCTAAATATAGAACATAATATAGACGTAGACACTAGAGCAGCAGGATCACCTGGTTAATACTTCAGTGATGGTAGTAATCTCTTCCTCCAGGCTCTGCCTTACCTGTTGGGGTGGTCTCTGGACGCAGACAGAGCGTGCAGCACGTTAGACCTCCTCCAGTGTCTGGGGGTGAGTGTGGGTTAAAGCGTTAAAGCATGGCCTCCATACAGCTGCCGCCAACCCAGCATACCCGGTGCACCCTGGCCCAGTCTTTATAATACATGTAGCACCAGTACATGCTTTGTTGCAGCCATCTGGTTATGTCAAGAGGCACTTGCATGTGTATATAGGACACTATTAAAGATGGGCTAGGCGGTAATTTGGGGTAGAATTTGGGTAGTCTGTGCAATGGTTTCCGACAAAAATTTCAAGTTGAACACACGTCTCTTTTGCAAGTATTGGATACGGATGAGGGGACATGGGGCTGCAGTTGTCCTATAATACCTCCAATAAATCACTGATCCTCGACACTGGTGAACCATTTATATATGTTGAAAGCATTATTTGCAACCAGGTCAAAGCTTACATGTATCATATTACATTGGGGGTATAGATGGGGGGCGGGGTCCCCATGTCGCATGTCGATTTTAAGAGTTGACCATGTTGCATGTCCATGTCGCCTAGGTAAGGCCAAAAAAAAAAGAAGGTGTGTTTCAGGCAACATGGTCAGAATTTCTAGGGTAGGTAGGTCGGATTTTTTTTTTTTTTTTTTTTTACATAGAGAGTACCAGGAATGAGTCGTGAATCAACAAATTGACTCGCGACTCACCGGAATGACTCAACAATTCCTCTATTGCCTAGGAAAATCAAGAAGCTGAGGGCTGTACTGTGGCTACGGCTCGCGGTCTCAGGGTTAAGTCAATGGTGCGCTACTCTTCACTGAAACCTTACGACGGGTTCACTTCCCTGCATATAGACCGGATCATGGTACATGAGCCGGTCAATTATTCAGGCCTCTGACGTCACTGAGAGCTTGTTATTTTTGAAAGAATTTGTAAAAATCAAAAAAAAAAAAAAAAAATCTCCAAAATTGGGGAGAAAATGCTAGGGTCGGCCCTTTATTGAATCTAGGGTCGGGTTGCCTGAAACACACCTTTTTTTTTTTTTGGCCTAATAATGTCCATGTAGCATGTCGATTTTAAGAAATGTCCCATGTCCCCTGTCACTAACTTGCTAAGCCTTCTGTCACATGTCACTAGGCCTCATGTCGCATGTCGATTTTAAGAAAATACCATGTCCCCATGCCGAATTTAAGGGTCTATCCCTATTACATTGACCTGGTACATAGATTGGTTAAAGTACTAGAATGGGCTCTAGACTTAGAGCCGGCTCTCCCACTCCATTTACAGCTGTCCTTCTACGTTACAGTTGCCTCTGCAATCGATATACACGCTTGGCAGAGGGCTGAGAACGACAGCCAATGCGGTCTTTTCTCACCTCTGGGACAGCCCAGTAAATTCTCTTGCCATTCCCAGTGGGGGTGTAAAGAGCCATGCCTACATATTGTACCACAGTGCTATGTTATCATTGTGTATGTGGGAGGGATGCGGTGGGTGAGGGAGGGCAATGCTCCCCGACGATGCTCCCAGATATAGGATTCAATTGAAACACAATTCTATAAACGGATATATACACTGTGGGCGTCACAAATGGGCTAGTTGGGGTCTAGTGGGTATACTATCAGTCCTCCTAGATCTGGCTGGAGGTGGGACCATCCATGTGGAACTGACGTCGTCTTACGTAAGAATAGCCCTTTTTTTAAATTGACAACAAAAGGGAGGTTATTACTGACTATATGTGTCATCTAAACTAGAGCAGATGCAGTGGTGCACGTTCACTTGTCACACGCTATACAGGTCCTCCCTCTATTGAATATATGCTAAGGGAAAACCCGGGGGAGAACATAGGGGGAACAGTGTGCGGTGGTGTTGGATGATGTGTTCAGTAAGCTGAGGGGTACAATGTAGTTGTATAATTGAAACCACCATGTAACGGGGAATATGTACAGTAGGGAACATTATGTCTGCCAAGCATGAGTAGGTCATGGCATGTGTTGGTATAACTACACTAGTAGATATATTCAGTACATGTATAATGCATATGGTACAAATCACGGACACCTTCATTATATGTCTGTTGAATAAACTTTTTGTCGCTAAATAGATGGAAGACATATGAAACTATGTATGATTGAAATACAGGTGAATTCAATACTTCTGACATCCCAATTAATGAGCTGATACATATAGTCCTATCCAAGCATAGTCTATGTATACATAGGTCCATGATTAATGTATTTGAACCACACAATAATAGACAACCCAGGACACCATATTATATGTAGGTATTATGATACCCTGAATGAACAGTTGTGAGTAGCTCCTACAGCTATAAATAGTAACCCCAGTACCACACAGATACCAATAGCACTAACACTCCTTATATATTGGGTTGTATTGGTTGATGTAGGCACCGTATTGGGTCTTGGGGAAGGTTGGCACAGAAACCTAAATTATTGCTACTACTATTTAGATCTACTGAGAATAGACCATTTTGGGAGCCGCTCCGCAACTGAGCTGCTCCCCCCACGCCTCATCTGCACAGGAGGAGGTCGGGTATCGACTCGGCATTAATTCTTTAGAGTGTGTTCTGG
The DNA here is from genome assembly GCA_947462335.1 of Harmothoe impar. Classification (NCBI taxonomy): domain Eukaryota; kingdom Metazoa; phylum Annelida; class Polychaeta; order Phyllodocida; family Polynoidae; genus Harmothoe; species Harmothoe impar. Next base: position 56,193,598 of record OX381704.1, read on the forward strand.
GTTCACGCACCTTGACCGCCCTACTGCTCACATCTGCCGCAGGTATGGCACATTCTGCTCGTTAGTTAGGTGGGATCCTATGGCTGCTATCTTTAGAAGCAATATATCGTGTTTTTGTACACGGGTTTATATTAAATGCCATTAACATAACTATTGCTTATAAATACACTCCCTAAAGGTTGCATAGACCTATGATCGAATCGAAAAAAAGAACACCAAAAATATATGATACATCGTCCTGGCCAGGATTATAGACTATAACAAAGCACAATGACCCTACACACATTGAATACCCCTACCTCTTATACATGGACGCCGATACTATACATGCATTCTTATATAATTATTTTATACATCGCCCTTCATGCGGTCCTGGTTGAATTATATTCTCAGTACAGTGGGCGTTTCTGACGTAAGATTCCTAGACCCCTACCTGCATACCAGCACCACAAAAATACGGACCGTAACTATTGTACTGACCACAATGCACCAACATACTACACTGACCCATATGGGGGAGGGGAGGTGTATAGCCGCAAGCACTTGTAACGTGCACATATGATCTTTTACATCAATACCATCTTGCGTTCATGCCTAAAATTCAATCAAAGATTATTTTGAGTGATGGGGATAGGTTTTCCAAAATATCACTTATCAAGTTGAATCACCGACAATGCTATGGTTGTTTGTACATTTACATTACATAAATCTATACAGGAAGGGTTACAATGTGTCATCCAATATGTGTAAACCTTCTGCTAATACCCGGGCTAATACTTGTACTAAAACACATCCAATACCCCCCCCCCCTTCGTATTTCGCAGTCTTCACTGCACACGGACCTTCTGTACGGTTGATCGATCAATTTGAAATATCTCTTGATGGGAAGATTCTGCCTTTTAGGCACCCCACATGGATCTTTGAGTTTGAGCCTTAAATACATGTATTCTCATAAGCTCCTGGATGGCACGATGTACCGTGTATCATATTGGGAATCGATAACCCTACGCATGTTATGGTGGCCTAGTGCAATGCAATAGGGTCTAACGTAAATATATGATAAAGAAGGATGTGCCTAATCCCGTATCCTGGTATTCATGGAGATTATCAACGTATAGTGCTTAACCGGTGCTATCTATTGGTGGTCATAGCTGGACGCTCCGATCAAGTGATTATCACGTAGAAGTCCACCTGAAGACCTGATGACTGATTAGATTCTAAGTGCGTCTTAGTGTATCAGTTACCAACAATTTAATCCACGGTAAGGCTCGAGATCAAAAGTACATTACTGGGATGAAATTACAGTAGTGTGGGTTAAATCGATTTGACATATACATGTACATGTATATATTGCTGTTCTAAAAACGATGTATCAAACAAATTACCATTTTTAACTCATGAATTGGTAGTGGTCCTCAACCAAAAGATTTCTTTCATTTTCCATAAAGACATAGTCCTAACATAGCATTTGCGGGTAGTAGGAAGGCACATTACCTACAGATTACAAAACAGGCGCAAAGAAAACATTTCTATGTGGCACCTCTGGTCTATGAAAACACCATTCAGCCATCCTACCTCTACCTGGGACTGGCCGGCCGGTACCAACCGGTCTGAACAATAAGTAGCACCTGCCCAGATCACATCTCTGGTCGCCTCTATTAAGCACTGCCTTTACTTATTACCAAAGGCAACACCGAAATAATATTATTTCTAATGTGTAATTCCAAAATCCTCATTACTTCTAAAACAACTTTCGCGTATTTTATAAGGCGGGGTTCACTCTACTACAAGGTACCCGATTTACTATCAAAGTACAATGTTTGTGTTACTGTTAGAATGTGTATATGTGTACATCGTTTGACCCCACAGAGGCCGAGGGTGCTGAGGTTCAAAATGGTTGAGTAATGAGGGGAACTAACCTTTACACTTATCACAAACACTCTGGTGAGATAAAGTGATATCGAACCTTTGTCTGACAAGGCTTTAATTTGCCAGGCCTCTCATCTGAGTTGACACAGTAAACTCTAAGGGGTCACGAGAATATCTGAGAGGGATTACCAAATAATCACAATCTGGATGTTACCAGCGTTGCTGTCTCACAGTGTCAGTGGGGGCGGAAGGTGGATAAAATATTAGGGGAGGGGGCAGCTCCCAAACCATGAGGGGTGTTGATGGGAGGGAGTTAGGGCAGTTAAGGCAGGCCCCAGGAAAATAGGCCTATAGGCTATATTCTATAATTGATTGTGTGCAAAAGTCTGCACATGTCGAAAAGTAGCCTGGAAAATAGCACAGGTCGCCGGGTCGCCGAAAACCCCTCTGCAGTCACCCTCGGCCTAAAAAATATAAAAATTGTTCCGGTATCCCGACCGACCCTCCATTTTTTTTTAAGACATTTTATCAATTTCTAGGAAGATTTATAACATTTTTGGCGGTTTCACCACTAAAATTCACTTTTTTTAAATGAAATAAATGGTGAAAAAATAGCATAGGCCCCTACACAACATATTAATCCCCTGTCTCCAGACCGGAGCTGAGGCAGAGTAAGAACACTTCCACCGCATGATTCATGAATGCAGCAGGAACCTCAATGCAGTTGAAAAGTAGACACTGCTTGCCTTGCCTTAGCACTCTGTGGGCCCCCTTGCGATGCCCCCTCCCCACCCAAAAAAAATAGCTTGATGCCTAGGCGGCATTGAAATTAAATAAAGATTAAACCCCAGTCTCCAGACCTTAGGCAGAGCTGAGGTAGAGTAAGACCACCTTCACCCATGAATGCAGCAAGAACCTCATTCAATGCAGTTGAAAATTAGACACTGCTTTAATACCGGTACCGGTACATTGCCTTAGCATTCAGTGGGCCACCGTGCAATGTCCCCTCCCCCCAAAAAAGTGATGCCTAAGGCTAGCCTAGGCAGCATTGAAATTGAATAAATATTTAACCCCAGTCTCCAGACCTGAGGCTGAGCTGAGGCAGAGTAAGACTATCTTCACCCATGAATGCAGCAAGAACCTCAATGCAGTTGAAAAGTAGACACTGCTTGCCTTGCCTTAGCACTCTGTGGGCCACCTTGCAATGCCCCCCCCCCCCCTCACCCCAAAAAATAGCTTGATGCCTAGGCGGCATTGAAATTGAATAAGTATTAACCCCCAGTCTCCAGACCTGAGGCTGAGCTGAGGCAGAGTAAGACCATCTTCACCCATGAAATGCAGCAAGAACATCAATGCAGTTGAAAAGTAGACACTGCTTGCCTTGTCTTAGCACTCTGTGGGCCACCTTGCAATGCCCCCCCCCCCCACCCAAAAAAATAGCTTGATGCCTAGGCGGCATTGAAATTGAATACCAGTACGTATTAAACCCCAGTCTCCAGACCTGAGGCTGAGCTGAGGCTGAGCTGAGGCACAGTAAGACCACCTTCACCCAAGAATACAGCAAGAACCTCAATGCAGTTGAAAAGTAGACACTGCTTGCCTTGCCTTAGCACTCTGTGGGCCACCTTGCAATGCCCCCCCCCCCCCCCACCCAAAAAAATAGCTTGATGCCTACGCGGCATTGAAATTAAATAAATATTAAACCCCAGTCTCCAGACCTGAGGCTGAGCTGAGGCAGAGTAAGGCCCGGAGTAAGACCACCTTCACCCATGAATGCAGCATGCAAGAAGAACCTCATTCAATGCAGTTGAAAAGTAGAGACTGCTTTAATACCGGTACCAGTACGTTGCCTTAGCATTCTGTGGGTCACCTTGCAATGCCCCCCCCCCCCCCCCCAAAAAAAAAGTGATGCCCTACGCCTAGGGCTAGGTGGCATTGAAATTGAATAAATATTAATCCCCAGTCTGAGTCTCCAGACCTGACTCCTGAGGCTGAGCTGAGTCAGAGTAAGAATGCAGCAAGAACCCCAAAGCAGTTGAAAAGTAAACACTGCTTACCTTGCCTTAGTACTCTGTGGGCCACCTTGCAATGCTCAGATAGGACAGATCTTTTCGCTTGGCAGACTGACAAGACCTCTTCTGCAGCCTACCTAATAGCTCTCTGAGCCCTGGTCCATGTGCTGTGGATGTTGTGACAGGAGGAACAGGCTGTGGCCTTCACCTTGACCCCATTCACGTGAACAGGGAGTGATTCCAAGCTGTATCAACTCATTTATCTTCAACACTGAAAGGTATGCAGGTGGCTCGTTGATGGAGGTTGCAAAATGTTATCATTCTATTTCTCACCAGGGGGCGTCCTAAAGTTGTGATAACAGTATTTGTCGGTAGGTGTCAGCACTAAAACAACATGGCTGCCATCGGAAAGGTAAGTGCATTTTGGAGCTATAATTATTTTATTTCATGTAATTCCAGTCGTGTATTTATGATTTTGTTCACATCAATAACACACATATATACTGTAGGAGCTTGATGCTCATTAGGCCCACACAATAGGCACGGCTTCTCAGTTTGGCGGGTGTATCGGTGGTGCCTGTGTCACTGGCAGTAGGCTGCCAAGTAAATGACGGTCACTCCCACCTCTCACCAGACACCAATCAATCAATGAGTCAGAATAAAACCTTGGTTGGTATAGGCACTGTTTATCCAATCCCCTCACTCGCCTCAACCATTCAAGTCAAGACAACACTACCCATCTTTTGACATATGCTATGAGATGCACATCTAATTAGATTATTTGTGCCAAGGACTTTTGAAGGCGTAAAATTAAATTTGAATAATAGATCTATATACCTAATAATATTGATTTGGGAATGAGTCATCTCTTCAATGCCAGCCTGGAGAGGGGTAGAAGGGTAGGGGATGGGTGAGGCCTTGGTTCCGGTGGGTAGGGCCTGGGCCCTGGGGGTGGGGTGAGGGCTTGGTGGGTAGAGCCTGTAGTGTAACATATAGCTACTAGGTAATAGGCCTATATATACCGGTACCGTATTCCACGTAATAAGCGCCCTCCCCCTAATAAGCGCCACCCCCTTTTGGGGGCATTTTTAGACTAGAACAAAGGCTCAAACTTCATAATTTTGGGGACAATTAAACTTAAAGTACTAAAAAGGCCATACAAATAATTTTATAAGCACCCAGGGCGCTTATTACGTCGAATACGGTATATATATTACTATAGACTCTAAGTCTAAGTAGATCTATAACTTTATAACGAGGCGCTTCCCCTAGAGGCTAGAGCCCTATTAAAATCAGACATGAAGATAGGGGTATTTTTTAAATAAGACATTCGACATGGAACTATGTGACAAGTGACATATGGGGGTGCAGATGGGTCCCCCCCCTGAGGTCGGAAAGTCGCCGAAATTAAGGGGTCCAGGTCACAAAGTCGCTTTTTTGGACCCTTTTTTCTATAGTCTTTTTTTACCAAAAGTCGCAAAGTCGTTTTTATTATTGCCTTAGGTCGAAAGTCGCCTCCAAAACGGCCCAGGTCGCCAGGTCGCTTTTGACCCATCTGCAGTCACACATATGAAAGGGAATATGTCTGTTAGGTACGTCCCAGGGGAATAAGTGACATAGACTCTGCTCGAGCAGGCCTTATATATTTCATATAGATCTATATACCTATTTTAATTTGGTTAAAGGGTATCACAGCATAGCACTTACCGGTAAGTGATGTCAACATTGTCTCTATGTTTTCAAGGGTGTATCTGATGAGGACTATTGGTCGGCGTCGACTGCGACAAAAATCAAGGCCAAGGGAGTTAACATTTTCGATGAGTCTGTGGTAAGTCCTAATCTATTATCAATGTATCACAAAAATATTCTTCTCCCCCTCTCGAACTTCATATCTGCCTGTCTCGCTGCTTCTCTCACTCTCTGAGTCCATATATGCTTGCCTGCTTCCCCGGGCCTGCTTCCCTCCCCATCAGCTTCTATCAAGTATCGTACACAATAATTTCACGGGCAATGCTCCAGCACTGTGGTGACCTGATGTTATCGTTTAATTGTAGGATTTAGCATCAGCTAAGAAGTTAGTGCAGTCGGGATTTGGTGATGACGACGAGGATATTGATTTCCAAGGTGACGACTACGTTTCAACTGCCTCCAGTGGTCGAGTTGGTAAGTTCAGTCCTCCCAGTGAATACTTCTGATGAGTTGAAGTCCACTCACCTTCAACTATAAACAATGAAAAGTCAAACAACCTTTCTATGGAGTCAGATATTTCAATTTTGATCAGGCAGATTTCAATGCTTAACTTATATATGTTGAGAATGTCATACAATATGATTCATCATCTTCATTACCAGAATACCAGTCTGCCAGATATCGAGCTCCTGAGCGTCCCTCTGTACCCAGCAACTTACCGTCCAGGGGCTCCAGGGCACCCTCAATAACTGCCAAAGGTATGAACGTTTATTCACTATTTGTATCTAACTGGTGCAAACATCGGTCTTAGTAGCACACTCCTTGTAGACGAGCACACATGTATTGATATAGGAATTTCTGAATTATAATAAGTTTCATGCACTTGAACCGATGGTGCAAAACCCCCACACTGAACTTAGGTTTGAATGCCATTAATTTAATTGTAATCAATTACATCCTATTTATAGACGTCTGAATGATGAATGAATTCAAGATGATACGCTACAGTCCAGTAGCGACAAATTCCCATCAATATAGTATATTGACATCTTACCTCATTCACCAATATTTTGTCAGATGCAGGCGCGCACCACCAACGTTCACCAGAGCCGTCTATTGAAGACAGTATGCACCTTTCCTTTATACTATGAACACGATTCTATGAAGAATCATTTTAGACTGTACCAGTAGATATCGATCTAGTAGCCAGTAACAGAGTACGAACTATGATAACAAGATCTGATTTACAATGAGTGCCGTTATCCCATTTATATACATTTGTATACCGATACGATATACATTTATTGTAAAACTATGATAGTACGGAGAGGCACGTCTCTGCGTAGGGTTTATACACATATACATGAATAACCTGTGATACATCTATTATCTACTCTTCAGTTGTCAAAAATGCGCCACAACGCAAGCCAACTCTCACAGAAATATCCAAACTGGAAGCAGAGATTCACCGTCTTAAACTACAACTTGAGGTAAGTTTCTGGTCAATAAAACTCAATAACGGTTGAGATTTGTATATTTATACATACCGTACCGTCGCGATTAAGCGCCGGTTTCAAAAGAGCGCCGGTATTGAATAAGCGCCGGGGATACAGGGGCCTTGAAATGTTCCTTAAGCACTTAAATCCGATCTTGAATGAGCGCCTGTCTTGGGTTTAAAGCCCCCTCCAAATTGAAGAGCGCCCCGGCGCTAAATCGCGACGGTACGGTAGGCTACATTCAAGAAATGCCCTATCGAAGTCGACCACAATTTAGACTAGTGAGCCATCAGGAAAAAACGCTGTACGTGATAAAAGAAATGCAATTGGAATATAATAAAATGATATGTCTTTTTAATAGGCCTCCAGGAAAGACAAATTCGCCAAGATCCCTCCGAAGGAAACCATAATGAGGATTGTCTTTGGTCAGGTAGGGTTGCAGGAGGGTTTTCTAAATATCATTGGATAATAATTTTATAGCAAGTAGACGGTTTTATGCATGTACATATAAATATATTGTAGATATAATTCTATAAATAGCATATCTCACCAACTATCAGTGACACGGAATACCATTTAGAGCACCTGTAAATAGATAAAGGGTGCTAAATGATCTATGGGATTTAGTTTGATATGTATCCCTTTTTCAGCCATACTCGTTAGAAGTTTACAAATCAAAAGAGGACAAAGTGGCTCTACTAGACGAGGCAATCAAAATGAGTGACGGGAACGCCATTACAATGGTAAGATATACATAATACCAAACATATTAGTTTATTTCGATGCCATGGTAGGTCTAGCATCGACTATAGTGGATGCCATGGCAGGCCCAGGATCGACTACAGTCGACGCCATTTACATAGGATTACTATAGGAATTGAAATAAGGTCTGTCCTCTTGGGGACTCATATTTCTCAAAGGTCGTCCCCATAGTAAGCAAAGTGATTTTGGTCAGGGTTCAAAGGGTTAATAATTAAAGGGTTAAATTTTTAGTTTCACAGTTGTATGGTCTACATTGTTGCATTGTGTCCTCTACCAGGCTATACTGTTCATGAAGGACACGTTGAACAAGACCCTGTACCAGCGGGAACTTATGCAGCGTCCTGTCGCTATAGAACACCTCATATCCTTCCTACGACAGAACGGAGACCTCCAAGAGTTGGTGGATTTGTTGTGGTATGGAAAGAAAAATAATCATAGCATTCATATCCAAGAGAGTTTATACACAATTAACCCACGGTGGTGGGCGAAGATAAAGGATTCGCACCTTGGTTATACTGCATACCCGAGGGTTAAGTCAGATAGACGACACCTGGCCAGGGTTCTTCCACATACCCACTGCCCACTGGTCAGCGACTCGGTGTATACTAGTAACACCTCGTCTCGACCTGGTGGGGCAGTGGGTATATGGAAGAACCGTGTCCAGGTGTAGTCTATTTAACACATATACTTTTATTGGTCGTTATTTAACTGTTTTCCACTTGACCTATTAGATTGACATGTTCAGCCTTGATAAAAAAGCCCCCGTCCCAGCTGGCACTCACGAGATCACTTTGACCATAATCGACGTAATAATCATAGAAAAATATTTACACGAGATTAGCCTCTATTTTCCTATGCCTAATGCTCACAAATCTCATGTTTTTCTCTTCATAGCATGCTTGGGAGAACCGAGGAAGCCGCTGTAAGTATTCCCTAATTGTATTCAAATGCTTAGGATTATTCGCGATGTGTAAGTCTGATTTAAATCAGCGCTTTTGAGTGACTCGGAATTTGACGTGTATTTATTGCATGTTCACCAAACATTATCGGTATGAGTGTTTTTGCTCGGGGGATCGGGGTCAGGAAAACAAGTTACACCCGCTTCTGCGCTGGCCTTTGTGGCGACCGATCCACAGAGCCTTGGGATATGGAGTTGGCGTGGTGGGAATATGTCTGTAAATCATGTATCATTATTTTTTCATGCCCTTTTTTTAATACTATTTTGTAAAGTGCATTGGTGTGCATGTGTGAGAGAAATTTTGAATGTGAATGTCAATTGACAAAGGAATTATTCAATGAAATGTGGCGATTTGTCATTTGCCGGTTTTAGGCACTGTTTTGGTAGAGAGGAGATAATGGCATTTCGTGATTTTCATATGATTCTCTCAATTAAAATATAAAGTCTTTGTCATTTTCCTGTTAACAAAGGTCGGTGCCATCTTTTAGTACAAATGAGACAAAGAAATAGTTGCCAGTTTCACCTGCATCCCATGTGAAGCACGCATATTTCTTCACGGAGACAGCATCGCCATATTGGATTTTCGCAAGAAATTACTTTGTCAATGATATCCTTCCATTAACTCACTTAATAACAACTATTCACTTCTATAAACAAGGACATGTATGGTTGGTGTGTTCACCTGTTCAGTGGTTGATTGATCATTGAGACAAAACAGTTTAATGTTACCATATTTAGGCCGGTTTATAGCGTAATCCATCATAAACCAAATGAAGATCGGCGGGCAAGCTTCCTGAACAAGGCGGATGTGCCCAAATGCGCATGCGTAGTATAAACAAAGATTGTGGATACGAGGTTCGATCCTAGTTACAACATCGATTATCATTATTAATGGCTGAAATAATAATGGCTCCTAAGGGATTAAAAGTATGTATATTCAATGGACAATTTGATTTACTACCAGTAGCTTTGGAGGGAAGGGTACTTTTCTGTTTACTCGTAGTCTGCCCCCTTCCTTGCGGCCTGCCGCCCAAATGGTGGCGGCTGCCGCGTGATTCCGGGCGTACAATCAGCGCACCGGGCGCCACTAGTCCAAGAGCCTCGGGTCGAGAGCTCGCGAGAAATCTTTATTTTCATGATAAAAGTTTAGTCCAGTAGCTAAAGGAAGATTTATTTATTTTGTGGAAAAAAGTATTTAGTCAATTATTGGAAGTAAAAGGGAAATACATGGATGGTGTAAAATCCATATTTTGAATCAAAATTGCAATTTGGAGAATTCCAAGATGGCTTCCAAGATGGCCGCCCAAAACTCAAGATTGTCGGATTTCCTTGTGTAATACATGGATTTTAGGGTTATCTAGGGTGTAGAATCCAAATTTTGGATCAAAATTACAATTTGGAAAAATCCAAGATGGCTGCCAAGATGGCAGCCAAAAACTCAAGATTGTCTGATTTCCTTCTGTAATACATGGATTTTAGGGTTATCTAAGGTGTAGAATCCAATTTTTGGATCAAAATTACAATTTGGAAAAAACCAAGATGGCTGCCAAGATGGCAGCCAAAAACTCAAGATTGTCTGTTTCCTTGTGTAATACATTGGATTTTAGGGTTATCTAGGGTGTAGAATCCAAATTTTGGATCAAAATTACAATTTGGAAAAATCCAAGATGGCTGCCAAGATGGCAGCCAAAAACTCAAGATTGTCTGATTTCCTTGTGTAATACATGGATTTTAGGGTTATCTAGGGTGTAGAATCCAAATTTTGGATCAAAATTACAATTTGGAAAAAACCAAGATGGCTGCCAAGATGGCAGCCAAAAACTCAAGATTGTCTGATTTCCTTGTGTAATACATGGATTTTAGGGTTATCTAGGGTGTAGAATCCAAATTTTGGATCAAAATTACAATTTGGAAAAATCCAAGATGGCTGCCAAGATGGCCGCCAAAAACTCAAGATTGTCTGATTTCCTTGTGTAATACATAGATTTTAGGGTTATCTAAGGTGTAGAATCCAAATTTTGGATCAAAATTACAATTTGGAAAAATCCAAGATGGCTTCCAAGATGGCAGCCAAAAACTCAAGATTGTCTGATTTCCTTGTGTAATACATGGATTTTAGGGTTATCTAGGGTGTAGAATCCAAATTTTGGATCAAAATTACAATTGGAAAAAAATCCAAGATGGCTGCCAAGATGGCAGCCAAAAACTCAAGATTGTCTGATTTGCTTGTGTAATACATGGATTTTAGGGTTATCTAGGGTGTAGAATCCAAATTTTGGATCAAAATTAGAATTTCGAAAAATCCAAGATGGCTTCCAAGATGGCAGCCAAAAACTCAAGATTGTCTGATTTCCTTGTGTAATACATGGATTTTAGGGTTATCTAGGGTGTAGAATCCAAATTTTGGATCAAAATTACAATTTGGAAAAAAATCCAAGATGGCAGCCAAAAACTCAAGATTGTCTGATTTCCTTGTATAATACATGGATTTCAGGGTTATCTAGGGTGTTCTCTAAGAAAGAGACATCAAAATGACTACATGTTTCTGTGGGAAGGAATATGGCAATATGTTTGCCTGCCCTGCTGGGTTATAGTGGAAAACTAAAGAAGAGCAAAAAAGGTTTGGAGGATATATTTATTGATTGATAAATAATGTATAATATAACATAAGGGAACGGGCGAAACTGTACATATATATGTATGAATATGTATGGGTATAGTAGATATACATTGAATAAGTGGGGGGAAGCAGTACAATTTAAGATACAAGTACAGTGAGATTAATATAATAAGAGAAAAGAAAGTCGTCGCATACATTAAGTCACATGTAAATCGGGCAAGCCCAGTACGCGGGCCACGCAGTAAATAACGAATATAAGGAACATGTATAAATAATGTTATAAGGTCCTGTAATGGTAGACTTGGCCACAATAAGAGTCAAAGTTATATGGACTAAATATATTCAGCTCTGTGGCCAGGGTCTAGAGCCCGAGCAGGAAAGCAACAAATAAACTAAGATCCGGGCTGACACAGCTGGTGGGAAAGATAACAGAGGTATAAAATCCAGGTCAGGAGATAGGTTAAGATCGGGAAGACGAACGGCGAATGGGGAACGCGGCCTCAGCGATGGGAGCAAGTAGTACAGGCAAATGGGGCTATGCGTCGGGGTTAAAATCCATATGGCCAGGACGTCCGTGGCCGGGGTCTTCGAGAACAGCATGTGGGGTAGGTAGTGAAGGAGGCGGTTAACCAGGGCCTCAGGGGCAGCATGTGGGGTAGCTGGTGAAGGAGGCGATCACTAGGGCCTCGAGAGCAGCAGGGGGGGTAGGCGACGACACAGGCCGAGGGCCGGCCCCGAACACAACATGGCCACGACCATCCCCTGCCTAATTTATTCAGGATGGTCTTGAGTAGGGCCGCCTAATGGCCAATCAATAGAGATGAGAGATGACGCTGACGAGCAATCAATAGGTGCTGGGTGTGGTCATGAAGGGAAGCTGAAATAAAGTAAAAGAAACAAGTATAAGCCTAGGGGGAAAGGAAAGCGCAGTCAGTTATCAGTGAGCGTTTGGGGAGTACGATCGAGAAGACCAGATGGCACTGTGTAACTCCTGAGGAGTATGTGTGTGGTTCTAAAGGTTTAACATCGGTTTAATATTGACTAACAACGGTCTTGTGATCTAGACGTTGGGAAATATGGATCATTGGAATCTGTGCATTTAGGTATAACGTTTCGATTGGAGTTATGGCGTAACGACATTGCCACCGGAATTATACATCGAGTGTTCTATTCACATGCCAACCCGGAGTCCTGTATTCTGGAGAGAACCATGGAGTTAGTGATACAGTATACCGGTTTTATAGGTATGGAGCTGGAAAGCCAATTGTTTAGACTGGCCGACCTGATGAATTGGAAACTGATAGTATGTGTATATCCTTGATCCATAGTGGTGACCGGAGAGTAACCATTAGATTGCACCTGTGTTCTCGTAAAACCGCTATCAGATCCGTCGGTATTGTAGAGGAGCGTATAAGGTCGTCCTCGAGACATGTTGACGATTATGATGTGTACATGTAATAACCTAATTGAAATCAGGTTGAAAGTATTTATAGGTTGATTGCTCGGAGACTTATACATTCTGGATTCCCTAAAGGATTCCTGCTGGATATTTATATGTATACTTTGCCTTGACTAAGGCCGTCGCGTATAATTATCAATGCAAGCCCTGGAGCTAAATGCTAGAAATGATGTACATATCTCTATATATATGGAGGGAAGGCTGTGATTATGATATAAACCTGTGAAAGTGCTCTATATATACTATAACATCCACAACATCAAATAAAGCTGGATCTCACTACCCTCGCGTTATCTTTGGGCGGAAGCCTACCTCTGACTTGTTTACCCCACAGAGTAGGAGTGTAGAAGGCGAATGTTGGACCCCATTTAAGTATACTAAAACGCTATGTTTGTATAGGACATTAACTATAGCCCACTGCACAGGCGTACTCTGAGTACTAAGCCTGTGAGTGGAGAGGTGTGTTGTTCTAAATATAGAAGGGCCCGTCACTGAGATGGTTCGATCATCTAGACACTTGGATGATGGGGTGCATATGCAGAACTGGAGTAAGATACAATTATATGCATTGCCACAGTTTGCCATATATGGAAATACAAAATATATGCAGACCCCATGAATGTATATTTTACATGACATTGTGCAGAATATGACATTTTCTGTTAGTCCCCCTTCATCTGGGTGTCAACATAGCTGCAGAGCACTTTCCACATGGGCAGTCTGCAGTGCACTGTGTGATTAAGCTTTAGGCTTAAAGGAAAAATATCAATCTAACTAATATAAATACAAGCAATTTATACAAGGAAAATAAGAATATATTCATCTATTTACCTATGCCTGAGTATTTATTATATGTGGAAGAAGTAAAGTCGGGCCCCTTACACCATATGCAACACCACAAACAACAACAATAATAACAAAATGGCCGAAATCCAGGTGGCAGGCCTTCATGTATATACTACATATCACAGCTCTCCCCCCATAGGTTTACGACTCAGAGTACGCCTGTGCTGCCCTGTGTGTAAAAAATACAAATCCAGATAAAGGTACGGCTGTAAGAAAAGTGGACATGGATTAGTTACGTCTAGAGAAGACCACTGGTTCAGGGTCACCACCGACATTCTTTTACTCAAAAAACAAATGTCGGGGTTCCAAAAAACTTATATCTGAAAGAACACAGTATCACGGGCACCTCATTCAACTATGGGTCATTTTTTATTCAACTTAAGAGATAGGCCAACAAGAAGGAAGGCATCTTTGGTTCATATTTGGTTTCTAAGCCGATCCCCCGAGCCATATACATTTCTTGAAATGAACGTGACATCAAGAATTAAGTCACACAGTATCAATTGTTTCTTGTTGTCTTTTCAGATGATCAAGTATCGACAAGCTGTTATGCCCAATCAGCCAGAGGCTAAGATCAAAAGTCTGAAGACATGTCATACGTATGTATTTACCTTCATCAATATGATGTGAATATGTGTTATGTACTGTTATAATGAACCAATCTTCCCAGACATAACAAATAAAGTTCTTGGAAAGCCATTTCCCCTGTAACCCATATATTTCAAATTTGGTGCCAATTATTTATTCAATGCCAATTACTATGAATTAGAACTGTGGGTGTTTTAAAGTCTAGTAACACGATCTTCCAAACCATTTAGGACACATTTCCAGACGGATCCACTTCTGACGCATGACGCCTCCCTTATACAGGAGCAGATAGCCCTGTTAGAGATGCAGTTACCAGTTGAGGTAAGTTCACCATACATTCCTAAACTCCACTATTGCAGTGTTTAAGTTTTAATCAAAGTAAATAAAATAAACCTTGAGATTCAGCAGAGTAAGAAGGGAGGCCTGAACCTGGAAGCGATCAAAGAGTAGTATACTCATTTCACCTAGAATGTTATAAGTCCATTTGTATCCATCAAATTTCTATATTGCAGTTCTAATATTTTGAAAATGGGTATAGTACTAAACTAATTGATTTGTTATGTCAATTCTTTTATTAATAACTCCCCATCATCTCTGTTTCTTCTGTGATCTTCATAAAGGATGCTGATATCAAAGCTGCCAACATGGGTGACCTTCGGTTCAAGGAGATCCCGCGGGCGGCGTCCCTGGTGGGCCGACCTGTGCTCACCACCCTCTACTACTGCTGTCTCTACCACTACGGCCTGGGAGAGGTGACTCGTCTAGTACTTTAACATGAAGCTGGGGATATGTCTCACCGATATGATGTAGTATATGGAATCACTCAGAGCTTCATAAGCCCTATAGTCGTTGAAAATGTATTAACTACAATCATAGACATACATGTATACTACAGTACAGAAAGTCGGACCATTTTCTTGAACATTACTAACATAATATTTCCCAAGTACAAAAAATGTAAAACCTATACCGGTAATCCAAAACTCACCCGAACCTATCTCGATGCTGATAGATGTACATATTGGTATTTCAGAATAATTTAGCAAGTCCAGCTGCACTTAAAAAGAACCACCGGGTAAGGATGTTTGATATTTACATTTCTAGTACAGAATGTTTTTCTGACACAGAGAAATAGTTGTTTATGTATATGTAGTATTTAAAACTTCATGGTATTGTGTGTATAGGTTGGTGTGTATTGTGTGTGGCATTGATGAGTATGTTAATGTAATGTTCGTAATATGATGTATACAAAATATGCATTACTAAAGATATTAAGATCTCTGGACGGTGATTAAACATGTAAATATTTCCACATTGTAGATGACTGATAAACAATTTATTTGGACGGCTATGAACGCTAGAGGCAAAATGCGAAATTGGAATGACATAGAGGAACTTTTCAAATCCAAGGTAGGCCCTACATGTACATTGTTAGCTGATGGACTGCCTGGCTGTGTGGCCGCTGAGTTATCACACAGTCAGCCCCTCCCATACCCTGGAATGTGTTGCTGGCTACGCAATATATTTATCAAATTATCACCCAGCATATTTGATAGATAAGCGATATTCAACACAACTGATGGGTGCATCTATTTACATTGTTTTCTCTACATGCTGTGCACCTTGTAAAACTAGATTGGCAACAAGTGTCATGAACGCATCGTCAGAAACATACATTGGACCATATGTATGAACAATATACTATTGTGTATATCTATGGCCAGACAGATCTATGTAACTTAAACCGTATCAATCTTTATTCGGTATGAGAACATATCTGCAATTGTATTTCAGAATTGGTTTGGTGGCACTAAAATGAAAGCAGTCATCGGGTTTGATAGAGTAGTCGCTGCCCTGTCCAGACATACGGCTCCCCGTGAGGTCAGTCTATATAAAATACACGTAATAGATATAGAACATCCACAGCTCTGTATGCATAATATCTGTTAAAGCTCATCACGAGTCAGGGACAAGTGTATTCAGCTGTTACTGTTGGCAATATAATGCAAGAATAGAAGCTGTGGCTGTTGTATATTTAACTCTTACCACCCGATATATACACAGCCGGTTTCTTTTGTTATCTGAGCGAACTCTGGTATACATTAGTTTCATGCAACACGTATACGTACTGTTGGTAAAGTATGGCATGATGCCTCAAGGTTCATATTCATTTGTTGTCATGGTACACCACCGCAGTGTCTGAGAATAACTCGCCGATTCTGCATTGGTGCATCATGCCGACCCTTTGCCTTGGGAATGTATTATCCGGTATAAATTTGTTGTTGTAATTTCTATACTGTAACTATAATTTTCTGTTTCAGATTCTTAATAAATACTGCATGTTGATTGATGATAGCGATCGACGGTTGGAAGTAGCCAGTAAATTCAACTGCCCAGAAACTATCGTAGATGTGAGTATACATTACTAGTGTTGTCTCTTGGTCGATCTGAGAGACAATTATGGATCAATATTCACGGGTTCTAATATATATGAAACATAAAGGTCCAATGGATCTAAGTATAATGCTAGGAGGCATTTCTTACCCTATTCAAACAGGCGAGTTGCTAATTTATTCTTGTTAGATGTGATGGAAGTGGTTCAGCTAAAATAATGGTTTTTACTTACAGACATACAAAGGGGTGAAAGACCGACAGGCTCTTCAAAGCTTCTTTGACAAATTGAAACCCAATTCCCAGGAATGGTACTATGCTAGAGATGTATTACAAACATCGGTAAGTTATTTTCTTAATGAAAATCAGTATTTATTAAAGCATCAACATGTCAGCTAATTCACAAAGATTTCTGCAGTACAAATCTGTATTCTCTGATACGACATATCATACCACCAAGGTAGTATCTAATATTCAATATTTGTCAATAATTTTCTCGCTTTTCTTAGGCACATATCATTCCCGTATTGTGTAATTTGCTAAATATCTTTTATTATATTTTTAACGTAAAAATTGATTTATTTCAGACTGTAAAATGGAAGAATTAAAGGACTCATCTCTTCCAAGAATCTACCACTAAATGTTGTTCATACATCGTCAGTGCCACCACTTTCATTAATCACAAAGAACACGATATGTGCTAAATATAAACTAAGTACTAAAACATGTAAATACATTATAACGATTGTAGGCAGACTGTCCCATACACGTTTTTGTACAGAAGTAGTTTGGTGCACATATGTCTAATAAAAAACAAGTGGAAATTTGCCGTAGTTCGATCGGTTGTGAGACAGAGGTACTAGTCCCCATCATCATGTGATAATTGGTAATGGACGTAGAATTTTAATATGATATATGTATATATGATTGTTATGACCATTTCGTTTTGTTGAAAATATAAGCACCATATTCCGTTTTAAAAATACTGGCAATTATATTCAGTACTGAAAGGTTTGTCAAAGTAAAAGATGTATATTGTGAGTCTACTATTATCAGGGCCTAAACTTCCGAACTATGTCATTCCTCATGCATCATCTAAATCCCATCTGTAAAGAGGTGATGGCAGGTACATATAGTATCTGAACATAGCCCTGGTTGCTATTAAATATAGTTTCAAGAAAAATACTTAATTTACAATACAAATAATTATATTGAAATAAGTTAAACTCTATTTACGAGGACATAAGGTGTCAAATATATGTATTTTCGGTGATATGCTTTCTTCAACATCTATTCATGGCTGGCTTTAACATGTCTGATACGCCAGAATTACCGTGCAACTACAATAATAATATACATACTATGATTCAAACAACATCAACGAATCACCGACTGTCCCTTCACTTTTACACGGATTGCAAGAAACATGTAATACTGCTTCACACTAACATAGATGGCCAAGGGTAAAATGCAAAGTAGACAGACAGCTTCACATATCACTAAGCAGCACTTACTAAACGTCACATAGGAGACTGCTGACACTGAACTACTCCATGTAAATATACATGTATCAAGATGTATCTGAAAATAACTATCGTGCGAAAATAGTCTGAGAAATTGTCACCTGGTATGTTATAAAAAGCCTATACCGGTAATTATGATACTATTTTTCACATTCCTATAAAACGGTACTTTCCTCAAATGCAACCAATGGAGTTTTACCAGATGTTATAAAAAAAGTGTGCAATCTATATCTCATTGACTATCGAAATGAAGTCCTGATAGAAGGGGCAAAGTATGTTGAATAATAAAGGAAAACCATAAAATTAGTATGCACAAACCTGTGTTCATTCTTATATTCTATGATGTAACATGTGTAATTTTAAGTCCATAGAGGGCATAGATGTGTAGCACGCACAGCTAGTTTAGAAATATGAAACGAGACACTGTATTAGAATGCATTAAAACCTCTACAATATATAAACACTGCTACAAGAAGCAGAGCTTTACTTAGGCTATGATAGCAGAGAGTCTGCGATGCTGCAGAGGTTTGTTGGCAGTTGTCCTTGTTAGGTCCCACACAGCTGGCATACATCATGATGTGTCCTATGTTGGACTGCTCTTGTACCCCACGGAACAGGTGGGACATGGGGCCACGGGCATACACAGCAACCTCCTCCCCACCATGGGTCTCACTGTCCCTGGGCACCGCAGTGTCCTGCAGGTAGTTGGGGTCCCCTAAAGATATCACCATAAGAAGATGTTAGAAGAGAACTACCAAAATAAGCTAAATTTGTACAAGTACATTTGTGTCTCTCAACACTCATTGTATGCCAGTATCAGAAACATTACCCTTACCATCTTGTTTGAAATTAAAATGTTGTGTGAATGATAATAACTATTGTTGCCCATGATCATGAGAGCTTTTATGAATATGATAATTTGTAAAGGTTAGACATGAGGTGGACCATAAACTAATAATACTTAATTTCGTAAATGCCGTGGCTCAAAATTAGATACATTGTTACTGGTATAGATGGTTCTACTATAACAAACCTACTTGTTTTGCCAGTAGCCTCATCCTCCCTGAGGTCCCTACGCTGGGTGGGGCCAGAGTAGGACCCGTTTGTTTTGTGGTATGCATAACCAGGACCATTACCGTAGACCAGGGTAAGGAAGGGTAAGCCATCCTCCCCTGTCTCCAACTGCAGCTCATCCATGGTGCCCTTCACATTAGTCCTAGCCAGACCTAGGGGTACAATAAATATTGTGAAGTACAATTTACAGTCATAATCATAAATGTATACTGGCTTTTCAATTGTTAGATATTTAGAAGATTTGTTCGCCTATGTAATCCAAATAATTTTAGTACATGTAATAACCTCTAAGCATTCCTATTTAACAATACGAGAACAGTGGTAAACACTCCCATAAGAATACACTTTACTTTGCCTACATGACCTAGAATTGTTTGTGGCAGCAGAGATTGATCGTCAGCAGTTATAATTGGATCCCTCACATTCCAGACTGATGTCATGTGACGAAGCACTTACTAGATCCACTTAATTACAAACTAATTAGATGTTTATGTTAGCTAATTTGGCAGTGCTGGTGTTGCAAAGTGTGATATTAACTGACCCGTGAGGAGAATACTATGGTAGTTCTAGATAACATCATTCGTAAAAGATTTTTAAAAGAGCATCTACAAAATCCATACCTGAACATCCACACGCTTTACACATTAACATGTTGTAGAGGAAGCTTTTTTGCTTAAACTTTAGATTTGACTTTAAAAAGTTTAAAAAGAGATTTTGGAAAAAGATGAGTTAAACAGATATGTGTTTTTAGCAGGAAAAAAACTGATATATTGTTAATTCCCCTTTCTTAAATATAACAACAATTTGATAAATCTCTTACCAAAGATGTCATTATCGGGATGTGGGTACCCAGCAATAGCAAAGACATGTGAGTGGTCAGCAGTGACTATGATAAGGGTGTCCTGTTCATCTGTCAGTTCACCAGCCCGTTTAACAGCCTCAGACAAGGCCAGGGTGTCATGGAGAGCCTTGTAGGCATTCCCATCATGATGTCCATTGTCAATTCTTGCACCTGGTAAAAAGAGTGTGATGTGAGATTAGATGTAGATGTGTTCAGACTATAACCTAACTACAATCTGTGGGAGGACTTTCAAATGAATGATATTTTTCAGTATTTAAAAAAAGAGGTACAGTGTAGAGTAAAACAAAAGGGGGACAGGGAGCTAGTTAAATTCCCATGTATAACCCGCATCTCACGTATAACTCGCACCCTGACATTGAGAGAACTCTATAACCCACACCAGAGGTTGGAAAATTATGATTTTAGTACTGTACTATACTGCCAAAAACCCTCTTATTACTGCACCTAGTCTTTGGGGATTTTGTAGCACTGCACTGAGGGTTCTATGCGGGAATTTACGGAACATAAAGTTTAAAAATAGTCTAGCAAGTCAGGGCTGTCCAAAGACCATACCTTCTACTAAGAGGAAGTATCCCTCCTTGTTACGTTGGAGTATCCTGATGGCCTTCTCAGTCATATTTGCCAGTGAAGGCTCTTCATCTTTATTGATTGAGGGATTAGTTCTGTCCACTTCTGAGAGCATTTTAAGAGGTTCAAACATCCCTGTAACAGTAAAACCAACTGAATAAATTCAATGGCAGATATAAACCACCTTAGGACATTGTGGATTATTTTCCTAATTGCATTGCTTGAAAGTAAATCTCATGGATAATTATACATACAGTCTATCCTAACTGCAGATGATACATTAGATCCCTCAGTCCATTACCCAGCATCACTTGCGACAGCCCCAATCCTTTGATAATATATTTGAACATACAATATCGGACAATTCATAACCTAAATCTGAGATAGCAAGGGATGATTGTTCACCATGCACATACATTTTTATGTGGTAATAATTCAGGTTGCATAAATTCGTATGCCTACCCATGAGGTATTCCACAGTATTAGTATCCACAGTGTTGAATTGTTGTGTGTTTGTAACGTATCTCACTTTTCCAGCCTGGACCTTTTGTGACTGCTTTTTCTGCCAGACCTGGAACAAGTATAACATGTATGAAGCATTACCGATTGCATCATTTATTGCCAGCTTGGAGATTAATGAATAATAATAGATGGTAAATGGGAAAGCATTAATTAACATGTACAGCATCTTATGATTTTAAAATGAAAACAGGTGACATTTTATTTGACAATAATCTTAAATCGCCTGCATAAAATATTTGAGAAGAAAAGGAATGCTCACATCGATCAAGTTCCGATTGTCCCTCCTCTCTCCCTTTTCTGGGTATGTGACATCGGTTTCATTAATACCCATAAATGCAGTCCGACCTCCTCCAAATAACACCTGAAATGAAATCCAGACCAGGAATGTCAATTGCAACACACCATTATTGTAACAACATCAAACTGATTATTCAAGGGAGACTCAAACAAATGATCAAAATGAGGACAAGATTACCTTAAAACCTTGCATATAGTCCGCAGCTAGTCCACAAGTTAGATTGCCAGTGCGGCTCATAGGATAAGTACAAAGTCAGGTACAGCTTATATGTGAGTTTTAAGATGTATACTACAGCACCAAAATTGCCATAATCAGATTGTCAGTGCAGCATATACAATCAGGACAAAGTGTAGGTATACACAAGTTAGGCTTATACGTGAGGTTTTACGGTATATTCAAACACAAATTTAAACATACGAGGCAGCCAAAGTATTATCTGTACTGGTACTCTGTATGCCATTAGTAAACAAAAAGTGTCAAATGTCATCTTTACCCTGATGAAGTCATTGTCATCCACAAGTTGGGCCGCAATGTCCTTGCAGCCTCCCATATCTGTGCCATCATCAGTTGCCCAATTTCTCTCAGGCGTTGAAGCATATCCTGAGGATGGGGTAGCCCCTGTTAGGGCATCAGTTGTTATGATTCCAGTCCATTTGCCTGTGGTTTGCAACAAAAAAAAGATATTTTCAACGCAGGCAGTAATACATAAGAACTGTTTTAACCGTATTTTAGCTACTATACCAGCTTTATCAGGGCTGGGCATGTTGTGATATGCTGGAGCAAACCTAGGAATGTTTGGAGCAAAGTATTTCATATGGATCCACATTGACTAGATGTGTATGTGGTGGGAGACCCCTCCCCCCCAAAAAAAAACAGAAAAAAGAAAAAAACAAACTTTTGAGGTGAATTTTAGATGTGTAATAAAAAAGAATTTTTGATTTTTGTCTTTCGTTTGGTGAACTCTGAGGGGTTTTCAGGGCACAGTCATTGCTGACAAGAATTCTCTAAATTCTGCCTTTAGATTTGTGCATTCTGTTTTGGGCATATTCTCCCAGAAAATATCTTTAGATTTTAACTTTAAATTTCTATTTTTAGATACTGTTCAACCAGGGTTTGGAACTTCTACCTTTTAGATAGATGTTTTAATGATGGTTTGGGGGGCATGTTGTTCCAGGAAAATCTAGAAATTTCACTATGTATTCTGATCATTTTGGAAGCATGTTGCTCCAGGAAAATTTTGAAAATCTACCTTTAGATTGGTGCATTTTGTGGTGTTTTGGGAGAATATTGGTCCAGGAGAAATTTGTATTTCTATCTGTAGATTGGTATATATTGAGTATTCTGATCATTTTGGAAACAAGTTTCTCCGGGAAAATTCTTGAAAATTTACTTTTAGATTGGTGCATCTTGTGGTGTTTTAGGGGCATATTGGTCCAGGAGATATTTGTAATTCTATCTGTAGATTGGTATATATTGAGGGGATCGTGAGACTATGTTCCAAGAAATTCAAGGAAATTTTATTCTAGATTGGTGTATAGTTTCTGGGCATGTTGCACCAAAGAATATGGGCATTTTACTTTCAGATTGGTACATTCTGTGGGCATATTGGTCCGGGAAAAGTTTGGAATTCCACCTTGAGAATGGTCTACTTTGTGTGTGTATTGATCCAAAAAAAATTTGAAAAACCATTGTTTGATAGATGGGTGTTTGCTGAGGGGTTTAAAGGGAGCATTGCACTGGGAGAGGACATCTATTGAAATAGTCCTAACTTTGGTTCTAATTGGAATATTTACAAAATTCTTTCAGCATTAGAAAGCCCAGACTCTCATTGATCTCCCTGTCGCATTTTTAAAGACCCCTGTCGCACCTTTTTTGCGACATTGCGACAGCTGCCCAGCCCTGTTTATGCATGCATTTTTTTGCTTAACCTATTTTTCGGCCTATTAAGAAATAACATATATTACATGTAATTATTGTGACATAACACACCAAAGTTTACACCTATCATATCCTAAATATGATTATAACCCCCCATAGAATGAGAATGATATTAAACACAATTACTTACCTTGGGAATGGGACCTGTGTAGCATGGACTCCACCCTGTTTCCCTGCACAGTGTCACACCTGGACCTGAGAGCTTTGGGATTGAGACCTATGACACCTGCATTAGTCTTTACTCCAGTCAGTATGGAGGAGGCTGTCCCTGCAGACTCAGCAGTGAACTGGTCCACATTATAAGGCTAGGGAAGAAAGGGAATGTAGGGAAGACATTACCAGAACTGATTTCACATCAATATTTAGAAGAAGAGAGATAGAGATCAAGAGGGAGATACAGCTAGACAGATGGACAGAAACAAAGGCTATTATGTTCATTTTGAGATGAAATAATATTCCACAAATAAAGTAGCTGCCAATGATGTCATTTAGGGAGCGTTCATTATTTATGGCAGGGGGGGGGCGGGCGTTTGGCAAAACGAATACGTCAAAAAAAAAAGACCCCCCCCCTCTGAATGGGTCAAAAAAAAAAGACCCCCCCCTCCGAATGGGTCAAAAAAAAAAGACCCCCCCCCTCCGAATAGGTTGAAAAAAAATGACCTCCCCCTCACCATAGACGTTTATAAATACTTAATAATGGCATCAACGACATACAAAGTCCACATAGTCCTATACTATAACCTATTATAGCATGTGCTTAACCATTATTTGAGGGAGTGGTTATAGGGCATAACAATATGGTGAATATATTTATGTGGAGAGCGCGCATTTTTCTGTTTCCGTGGCACGTTTGATATTTTTGCTAAAAAGTGGTGTGATTATTTTGGTCCCCACCTACAAGTCCTGCTAATACTGTTTGGTAGAAGTACCATGAAATGGCCCAGCTCAGGGGCCGCGGAAGGTGGATAAAGTTGGGGGGCCCAGCTCCCAAAGCCAGCTGATGAGGGTTGGTTAGAGGGAGAAACAAATGGTTGTTTTGGGGCCACAAGCCCCAGGAAAATTTGGGAATTTGACCTTTATATTAGTGTATTCAGAGTGGTCTGAAGTCTACCATATGATCCTGGGAAATTTTGTAATTTTACATTGAAATTGATGTGTTCTGAGGGACTTGAGCTTGTCTTTCAAGAAAGTTTTAGGAATTTTACCTCGAGATTGGTGTATTCTTGGGTAGTCTGAGTCTAGAATGTTCATGTTTCCCAAAAAGATTGGCTCCCCCACTTTACTAGGCCCCCACCCCCCCCCCCTGTTCCGCGCTACTGCAGCTTAAAACAAAGATGTTTGATGAAGGGATGCTCTGGACATTATAATAGTGGCAAACCTGAAGAAAATTTTGAAAATCTAGAGGTCAATCGGCCCATTTTAATGTATCCTGGTATCATAATTTGCAGTTAAAGGAACAAGATCACTATTTAAACCTAGTTTGGTTTTCCAAAGGCTAGGATCAGTAAGAAATAGGGAGCTGAGGGTGAGAATTTGAAGTTGAACAAAGAGTCACAGGGGAATGTGTCTTTGTTATATAACGGCACGGATCAATTACAATCGCTTAACCCCTTCCACACGGTAAGCCAATATATTGCACAAAATTGCATTGAGTTACAAGAAACCCAGTGGTGAAAGGGTTAAGCCATCAATGGTATGCATGGATGTTACGTGCACCATAGTTGATAACCTTTATTTGAGGAAATGCCATAAGGTACCTGCCTTCAATATTCTAGTGTGTGGTCAGTATAACCAAGCCATGGGAATGCATTGACTCCAAAAAAATAAAAGCTTTAAAATAGTGATGAATAACTCACTGATAACCCTGCAGAGCATCGGAAGCAACTTGACCAGAACCAAATATAGAGCTCTAAAAATTCTGATGAGGCCAAGTAGCGATGAGTAGCAATGATTATTCAGTGCCTGATTTCTGTTGAAGCCAAAGATGAACTTAGAGGGAGATTTAGAAATTGGCGACAGAAGGAGTGGCATCCGCAGCAGAAAACTCTGTGGATCTGGTGGCTATTTGCTACATTTCAAGGCATTCGGTACACCGATTTATAGTGGGATGATCATGTCTACTCTATGAGTCTGCTGATTTTATAAGTCCTAGAATCTGTGAGAAGCAGGCAGCTATCAGGGAGATGGTGAAGGTATTCTAAAAATATTGAGAGCTCTGCAATCAGAACGCTGTGGCTCATTTAGCAGGGTCTGGTACAAGATACCAAGGAAAAGTGTGTATCATGACTACCGTAAAACCTCGCGTATAAGCCGCGGCTTGTACGCGAATCAGATCGCCAGTGCGGCTTATAGGATCGGCACAGAGTCAGGGTGCGGCTTATACGCGAGTTTTTGCTCCTATGGTACAATATAAAAGTCACCATAATCAGATCGCTGGTGCGGCTTATATGATCAGCCCAAAGTCAGGGTGCGGCTTATACGCGAGTTAGGCTTATACGCAAGGTTTTACGGTAGTGTAATCACGCCTTTGACTGGTGGAGTGGACCTAAGCTACAATGTATCAACATTATATGAGGTAGATCTGCATCTTGCATACTATGCATCTGCTCCTCTATTGGGAAGAAAGGCAGGGTCTAAAAATGTAGGCAAGTTCACCCTTGCATATGGATGCCAAAACGTGATGGGCAAGGCTAAAGTCCAATTAACCCAAACTATTTCGGATACAGTACTGTCATATTTCGGTGCCACAATAGCATTCATCTAACTGCACACTGATAGCTTTTCTGTTTAGACTCCCTACATTCTGTACTCTTCTCGTGTTGAATTAATGCTCTTTCTCCAGTTAATTATTGTTGCTTTAGGAAAAGAAAAGTAGTGAATCATTCATGTGTTGATTGGTAGGCAAGAAATTTAGCAAAGTTCTACCGTCTTTATGACCCCAAGTCGCGACATGTGTCGTGAAATTCGCGTCACGTTGTGTCAAAAAATTACCCCTCCCAAATAAATACCCCTAAAAAAAATGACCCCCCCCCCTCAGAATAGGTTGAAAAAAAAGACCCCCCCCCTAAGAATAGGTTGAAAAAAAAAGACCCCCCCCCTCCGAATACCCCTAAAAAAAATGACCCCCCCCCTGATTTGCACACCCCCCCCCCTGGCATAAATAATGAACGCTCCCTTACCTATATATGTATGCAATCTTACCATAGATAATGCAACATTGGGAAATTCCTCCCATGCTAGTCTTGTCTCAAACAGACTTCTGTCCTCTTTCTGTGACTTGAGAAGTCTAGCTGCAGAGCTGGTGGATATGCCCATCCCATCACCAATAAAGAGGATAACATTCTTTGCTACTCCAGTGTTAACCTTCTGTTCCAACAGTTTCTGAATGGCAGACTGCCCCTCAGTAAACCAGTCAACATCACGTAGTCTGTTCTTCTCTGGAAAGAAAATGTCATCAGATGTAGGCCTATGTATGTCTTGTACCTGGAACCATGATACTTGAAATGGAGGTCTATTATATACTTGAAAGGGGAGAGCAATAACGATTTGAATAAGAAAGCAAAATAGATTATTTATTATTTGACTTAGGGTCCGTCCAGAGTAGATCAAGGTCCACTCCCTCCAATAGACCTGCACGCACGGGATAGCTCTCCCAGAGGAGAGGACACACGTTTAGAGCGCTATCTTAATCAGACTATTAGGATGATCTTATTTGTCTTAACCTTTTTAGTAGCTGAATTTCAATCCTATCTTAAACTATCTTAATCCCATCTTAAGACTTATCTCAGACTATCTTAAAATTATTACTATTACTATCTAGTGTGTAATGGGGGGCTCTGCCCCCCAACCCCCGTTTTTTTTCTTCTTTTTCTTCTATTTCAATCCTATCTTCAACTATCTTAATCTTATCTTAAGACTTATCTTAGACTATCTTAAAAGTATTACTGCCTGATGTTTTTATACTGGATTAAGATTTAAGATATAAGATACATGTACTGACAGTGTCTCAATACAAAACACCGCTGCCCCAAAATAAGACACTGAATTAAGATATTAAGATTTAAGATTAAGATAATGCCCTAAATGTTTGTCCTCTCACCTGGGAGAGCTATACCGTATTTGCAATAGACCTGACCACAATCTTTGGATTACCCATTGAAGATGTTAAAAACTTTCAGTCACAAACTTACTCCGAAAATGTCGGTGCATCACCTATTATAGAACACTACTATGCATGTTTAAAACTGACCAAGTAACTTCTATCACCCAAGTCTCACAGGTGACGAATATTGGTGTGTGCATCCAGGACAGTCACTACCAATTAGAAACTGATTTGTGACAGAGAGGGTTATTTACACCCCGTTATGTGGCGATATTTACTTTAGGGATACAACTATTCTATTGAACGGAATATATAGTCAGTTTTTGTTGAAAGAATGCAAAATATATCCTGGCATGTACATGCCTTGACAGAGTCCAAATTCTAGTTATCGAACAATCCTTCAATCTAATGGACAACAGACACCCTTTCCGGGATATCATCTAAATAAATAATGCCAGGGTGTTTGTAAATCTCTGTGTTTAACTTTATGCAAGTGATACTGACGTTAGAAAGGGGGGAAAGCATAAGCCAAGAAACAGGAGATCGCAAAACATTAAAAAAAAGATAAAACAAATTGCTACTTATAGAACTGCTAGCAAGCAAAGTTGGATGTAACTTACTTATTGGTGTTGCTGCTCCCAGATAACTGATGCACATTAATATTATCAACTTCAACAAAGCCATAGCAGATGACTGTGTATCCTTGCATGTGGTGTGCACTGTCCGTAGGGTGTATGTACACTAGAGTGCCTGGGAGAAGAGACGTACTATCACTCCTCTTGGGGCCTTCTCAATGTACACAGTACTTTTATTTTTGAGGCTATATAAATTTTTGCCGGTTTCTCCAATATTTACCCAATACTTCCTCCTTCGCTGACAATCCTATATAGCCTCCTATCGATTGCCCACCAAGCATCCTACTTCATAATGACATTGCCCCCTCCTTCTAAACCCATGAAATGTATGTTGATAGATCGAGGTCTGTATATTTAGTACTTGGACTCTGGTTGGCTGCCTCACCTATTGGCACAGGCCGAGGTACACATGGAATATAGGTTCGTTTCAGTCTTCTTTCCACACCAACATACTATGGAAGAGAAAATGTATATTGTGATCTACGAAGAAACTTTAGATACTAACATTATTAGAATTGATCACATAACTGATATGACCCATTACCACATATCCCTATTATGACTGGGAACCTAGAAATGTTGTACTCAATTAACTTTCAGTCTGGACACTTATTGAATGAAGTGTTATGTTGGGCCGACATACCATCGTAGTTAATGCATATATGAACAATGACCTATATTAGACATGAATGTGGCCCATATTAAACAATGATAATAACAACACATGGTTGCATTCCTCTTTGATTGTATCTACTCATAACCTTACGATAGAATCTCTGGCTTTGCATGGGATTCATGATGTTGTTCATGTCTTATTACTAATAATACTGTGTCTATTTCTATACAAGATCATCATGTTTAATTCAAAGAGCGACCTGCTCCACAAATTATATCCTACTTAGTACAATACAATGAGGTGGTGTAGTCGGTGTATTCAAAAATCATTTGTGAAATAAATACACATTGCAAAACTCAAAATCACTTATTGGCTACGTACGCATGCATGCGCCATCCCTGTGGGTATGGTATATTAAAACGAAACGTTGAAAAATGATTGTTAATGATGTTTCAACGTTGAACTGAACTTTATGCCTACTGGGTTAGGGCTAGCTGCGGTAAGAACAAATGATACTGTTACTATTTCAATGTATATGTGCCTGGGACATATATGTATCATCTGACCTAGCTTGTGGGCCTTACTCTATGTCCTTGGAGGTCGGTTGTCAAAGAAGACGGTTTCATCATTTACACAGTATAGACTAAGCAAATATATCGCTATATGAACAGGAGAAAGGATGTGACGTTTGCACAGTCAGGACATATGTGAATACATACATATGAGATCCCCTCGAGTGGCTTACTTTTTAATGGGATGATCTATTGTGTTCTAGTATGAATGACATGGATATATAAAAAGAACTAAATTAGGTCACTGCGTTAGTTGAACCAATACCCCTATGTTGTTACATTTTTTGCTTATCTAAATGCAAACAAACATGTGATGAAAGGTCTCCAATGCGTACAACGCTATGTAATAGGTCAGGAGAAGAAGTGCCAATTGTCCTATAAGTGTTCCAAACTTTTTATTTGCATGGCCCTGTCAGGTATGACAGGCATAGGATTGGCCCTGTCCGCCATAGGTCTCGCTGAAATTGTTCTTTGACAATTATGAACTGTCTATCATACACTCTTATCTGGGGATCATTTATTTCGTCCCGATACTATTCCAGAGATGTGGCATGGGCGGGTGGGTATTGCATAGTGTGTCATTTGCTAATAGCCAAACTGTCATGATCTCACACGTGCAGGGGTAGTGTGGCTCAGTATGGAGATAAAAAAACGTCAACACACAAATATAATAATACTATACCATTGTCATATCACGTTCCCTTTAATTGCATATGAGTTGAGAAGGTTTAAATTGTATAGAAACACACCGCTTCCTATAGGTGTGCGCAGTTAGCTGTTGGTTAAACTGGTTCACATGATGTGATGCCCCTCAGTGCCTGTTTAGAAAGGTGTAAACAAACTTACGCGTGACGAGCAGTATGTAGTGCCCTGAGCTGCTCCCGTACCCTGGACTGCTCACTGGGTACCCGCCAGCTGGCACACATCAGCAAATCTAGGAATCTTAAGACAGTTCAATGAATCCTAGAAATTGTCTAGACAAGCACGGGCATTCTGTGTTCCTTCAGATATATGGTTTAAATAACTAAGTTGACTGGTTTATGTTATATATATATATATAATGAGAATGGTTGTGGAGTCATTTCTGTATGCCACTTTACCAACTTCATCACTCTTAAGAATAAGTTACGTAGGCCTACACCTTATCTTTAACCATGGACAGATATATAACACTTCTGGGCAAAGTCTCAAAAAGCAATTACTGTTCGTCTCTGAATACAATAGCTATAGTGGTATTATAGTATACACGTAAATGTATCCCGGGGTATCAGTGTCGTATTTACATACATCTTGATTAACTTGACAAAGTTTATGCAAATCTGAGTCAATGCAGCACGGAGAAATTACCATTCATGACACTCATGTGAACCGTTGACCATCGATTTCTCGCGCTCCGGACTCTTGTCTATCAATGCATATTCCTATCTCACTTTGATGTCGTCATGTCTGGTTTATCTATCAAAATCGTCCTTGTTCCTGGTGTGAAGCAATTCAAAGAGAATCCAAATACTTAATTGTCTTGAAATGATATGGCTTAACCACTAAAATCTAATCTAATCGTATGTAAGCTCACTCATAGTAGGCTACGTCATCGCGGTTGATAACAAAGATAACTTAAACATGTAAGAACAGTTAGGTCAAGATTCTCTTCACAGTCAACCAATATCTTCCTTGTCAACACAGGCCCAGGATGGTGTTTCTCCACAAATATACGGACGTCCGTAAATTTGCAGACGTCCGTAAATACACTCTCCATATATTTATGGAGCTCCGCAAATATAGGCCTATATGTCTTTTTGGTAATTAAGCATACAGATACGGACCTCCGTATATATTTGCGGACATCCGTATATATTTGCGGAGGTCCATAAATATATTTGCGGACGTCCGCAGATTTGCGGACGTCCGTATATTTGTGGAGAAACACCATCCAGAGGGAACTAAACTTCTGAGGCTGAAGTGCTCTATACATTCTTGGTGATAGTTATGCTTTCTTTGACATCTATTCGTGTTGGGCTAATTGCAGCATTGTTTGACCACGTCTCCATCAAATAAACGTTACGAAAACATTATGTACACTGCAAAAATAGTGCTTAGGTTTTAAAGATGTTAGGTCTAAACATGTTTAATGTCTAAACATATTACTAGGTTTGTGTCTTTGAATCGTTCTGTTTAGGAATTAAACACTTTTATTCTAAACGCCTAAACAGTTATATTGATTATGTTTAGATTTTTAGTATTTAAACATTATGAAAAATTGGTGTTTAGGATGTAAACATGTAATGTTTAGATCATAGTATATCAAACACATACCAGATGGCAGCTCTGTGGTTGACTGTAGTTTCTACAACCACTCAAATGTTATTGTGGATCTAAAGCTGCTTAAATCTGAGTTAATTAACTTGAATTGCATGGTATACAAAAGGATAATAATACACATTGAAGGATTCAAGGGTTGAATGCTATATCACTATGCTTACGATGCAATAAAGATACATCTGCTACATAGACACCTCTTTTAAGAACTCTAAGAATAAAGATAAAGCATTATCTTCCCTGAAGGTCTGTTGTATTGACACAAGGTTGTGTCTATGTTAAAGTAGAGGCCTATGTGAAATAGTGATGCACATATTGCCCTAAGAGGAGGGGGGGGGGCTGCTAGAAGTCTCTTCATGACACTATATGGAAATAAAACTATTTTATTTATTTAGATACACATATCTAAACATAATAATAATCTACATCTCTAGGCACACCACTTTTATCCTTAAACACTTGACAGATAAGCACAATAATATGCTAAATTCTTGAATTCTAAACACTTCATTGCCCTAAAAACATTGCTTTAAACACATAAATGTCTAAGCACTGAGCTAAACATATTATTGGTCTAAACATGTTTAGGAACACATTGTGTGGACAAAAACGGGGCAGGAATGTGTTTAGGATTATGTTTAGGATCTAAACACCTTTTTTGCAGTATACTTCAACGTTATCAAAAAACGTTATTTGCATGTTATTTTAACATTAAATAACGGCTGATGGACGTTAATTTGACGTTACTTTGAGTCCAAGCTTTTGAGTATAATATAACATCTCTACCAAACATCATTCCAACCGATTCCTGGCGTTGATTTAATGTTAGATAGACGTTACTTTGTTAACTGGGATAGTTATATAAAGATATTCTGTTGAATATACAGAGAATCAATGTAAAATCTTATGGTGAATCATCATTATATATTATAACAGTAGGGCAATGTAAGATTGATCAATTTTACTTTGAATATCCGTAATCCAGCACAGTGAAACACAGTTTATTTTACAGTGAAACACAGTTCATTTATTTTACGGTGAAGCTACTTTTAATCGATGTTAGTTTTATCACACCAGGTGGCAGTTTGGTTCATGAGGAGATTTTCATGGATGCTAAGAACACCATTTTTGTGGTACCGTAAAACCTCGCGTATAAGCCGCGGCTAGTACGTGAATCAGACTCAGCTTTCTTTTGATACCAAACATGCCTATATAGGGTGCGGCTTATACGAGAGTTTTTATAAGTATACTACAGTACCAAATTAACAATTTTCAGACCCATTCTGCGGCTTATATAATCTGTCAAAGTTAGGGGTGCGGCTTATACGCGAGTTAGGCTTATACGCAAGGTTTTGCGGTAATAAGAAAAATATATAGATAAACAGCTGTAAGGTTTGCTCTATAGCCATCCTAGAGTGACTTCTTCTCATGGACTGGCATTACAAAGTGTCATGAAGCATTTTAGAAGGCTCTTATAGACTGATTCCTAATGATTAGGCCTGAAGTCTTGACACTAAGATGATATTGCTGATTGGACATGGTACCAAATTTGGCATGCAACCATATTGAGCATAGAGGTATAGGTGGATAAATGGACGGAAAAATACTGGGATAAATGAGGTAAATTACACAAAATACCATTAGAACTATTGTTTAGGCACTGTATTGAAATTGCAATGATGTCCCATATTCTGTTAGAATAACGGTGATTCACTGGCACCACTGGGTGCCACACTTTCACCGTTAAAATTACGGTGAACTTGAAACAACAGTGACCGTTATCTTTACGGTGAAAGTCCGGCACCCAGTGTTGCCAGTGAATCTGATGAGAATTTGATGGGATTCTTTTTACAGTGTAAGCTTTAGAAAACTAGACCAATTATTTTTTGCATAGATAGCTTGTTTTGCACTACTTTTGTAAATTTGAAAGCGATTTGTAAATTATTGTACTTGTGTATGCACTAGGAATGACCATCTTGGGAAAATAACTGTGGAAAACAGCCCAGTATCCAGCATATGGATGAAATATATAAAACAAAAGTAATTAAAAGAAACTTTATTACACTGAAAGGGTAACAACAAAGACAAAAACAAAACAAGAAACACATCCATATGCCTATAAGTAATACAGTATTGTTCACATATGTAATGGTACATTCCCTAATACAACCAGTTTGGTTTAAACATAATTATTTTGAAAACAAGGTGCAATTGACAATTAACTGCCTGTTACACCATCAAATGTTGGTCCCGCCATCGGGAACAAAACATCCTGAATAATAGATGAAAAGCAAATGACAACCCATGTTCGATCTATGATGGAATTGTCGTGTAGGTGAAACAGGTCGATTGAAACACCAGTGATTAAGCTGGTGTTAGATCCAAGAGTAGTTGGAATCCACTAAAACACTAATGTTAAAAATGCAATAAGAAGCATAGCGTTACTAATGTTATGGTAACAGAGAAGCTGCGATGCTGCTGAGGTTTGTTGGCAGTTGTCCTTGTTAGGTCCCACACAGCTGGCATACATCATGATGTGTCCTATGTTGGACTGCTCTTGTACTCCATGGAACAGGTGGGACATGGGGCCACGGGCGTACACACCCACCTCCTCCCCACCATGAGTCTCACTTTTCCTGGGCACTGCAGTGTCCTGCAGGTAGTTGGGGTCCCCTAGAGTTACAAGCCCGAAGAACATGTTAAAATAAAACCGTTGTTCTGAGTTACTATGTCAGCCTCTAAGTGTAATAATTACAGATACTGTTGTTGCACATGGTAGCTATACAGCAACATTTATCTTTGATTTTGATTGTAGAAAAATAAGTAGCAGTTAATGTGTATAAATTGAGAGGTGCATAGAATGTGCATAGAATGCCTTGAACCACAAAACCTATATGAAATACTACATTCTTATTGTTATTTTATGGTATTACTATAACAAACCTACTTGTTTTGCCAGTAGCCTCATCCTCTCTGAGGTCCTTCCGCTGGGTGGGGCCTGAGTAGGACCCATTTGTTTTGTGGTATGCATAACCAGGACCATTACCGTAGACCAGGGTGAGGAAGGGTAAGCCATCCTCCCCTGTCTCCAACTGCAGCTCATCCATGGTGCCCTTCACATTAGTTCTAGCCAGACCTAGGGGTACACCATGTTATCATGTAGTGCCATGGCTATGAATACAGACAAATAGATAACTCATCCAAAGAGACCTAATTTAAATGGTCTTATTATAGGCTTTGTTGTCCTGTGTATTTACATGTAGGGGAATGGGAAAACAGTACAGACAACCCACATATGAATACAGAGGTCATTGTAACAGCCAAGGGACTAATTGATCTTCATTAGTATTAAATTGATCTGTCACACACCAAGAGTGCTATCGTGCAAGCAAGCACTTAATACACTTAATTGCATACTAATTATATATTTTGGCACCAATATAGTGTGAAAACCTGCTGACCTGTTGGTATAGTAGGGTCTGTCATGTTGGTTTATTTATAGGCCCTAATGGCAAAACCCAATTACATGATTTTACTTTAGTACAATATTACAGTGCCTGAATTAGTTTTCTTTGTGAAATGGAACACAATTGGTATAATTATTTACACTTGCTACAATAAATATAATAGGCAGACTCTACCCAAATGAATTGATGTGGTAGCAGTGGCGGCGAGGTGGTATGTGCCAATACATCCCGAGCTCACTATGGGGCGTGATTGTTTTGCATGCTCGTGTGGACAAACTCTCGAGGTGACTAGACATCGTGCCTATCTCCTGTAATCTTAAAAATGCATATACCCTGTAATCCTATTGTCTTTCCACTAGAGGGCGCAACAGAATAAGCATTCTTCACCCTTCACCCTTCCATCCCTTTCTATATGCAACACTTTTAGTGCTAGCCCTGTAATTAATATGTCTCCCAATATGTCCCCAACCCCACTTCTTTCTCTTTGTTTTCTCCTTCTTTTCTCATCTCACAGTCATATGCATATCCACCATAATCTTAAGAGAAATTAGCGTCTCAAAATATTACAGGGGATATGCACTTTTAAGATTACAGGAAATATGCATGACTTCTAACCTCAAGAGTTCATCCCTTCTTGTGTTTTGCACTCCCAGACTATCTAATGGGCGATATACCCATCAGATCTGTCCCACTAAACCACATTACTCCAGCAGTACTCGTTGATTCAGATGTACAGATGCCCGGGGACAGATGCTTACTGTACCTGTGAATTTCTGTCAAAACTATTTACTGTTTGACTTTTGTATTACTTTGTTGGAGGCTTCAGTGTTTTCTGAGCATCCTAATTACTGTCACAATATGTTTGGCTGGATAAACATATGAATTTAGAATGACATAAGAGGAGCTGACGATCTTACCAAAGATGTCGTTATCAGGGTGTGGGTACCCAGCAATAGAGAACACATGGGAGTGGTCAGCTGTGACCACGATCAGAGTGTCTTGTTCGTCCGTCAGCTCATTTGCCCGTTCAACAGCCTCAGACAAGGCCAGGGTGTCATGTAGTGCCTTGTAGGCTTTCCCACGATGATGTGCAGTATCAATCATATCACCTGTAGTAAAAATGTAGAAAGAATATAATGCAGTATAGAACAGCAGGATGTGTGTAGGCTATCTTTCTCTTATAAAATTCTGATGACAGGAATTATCAGTATTGAAACTTTATCCGTTAACAAAGTTAAGCATGGGAATTGTATCATGTCTATTTAGGGTTATTTCATTGATAGCTGTAATAGAAAATAATTTTCGATTACACTTTATGAAGCTATACAATAGGGACTTCCGCTTTGATATTGATAAAGCAATTACCCCTTCAAATACATACTTGAATTATAGTATACAGGAAATAATAAACCAAAGTAAGTAAGGGGAGGTCACTCAACCATACCTTCTACTAAGAGGAAGTATCCCTCCTTGTTACGTTGGAGTATTCTGATGGCTTTCTCAGTCAGATCTGCCAGTGAAGGCTCTTCATCTTTATTGATGGCTGAATTAGTTCTGTCCACTTCGTAATTCAGTGAAGAAGGTTCAAACATTCCTAAAACAATGTAACCAGCTCATTCAATGCAGTGAATGAAACACACTTTATAATAGCACTATAACACTATTGCACTTTTCATAATAGAATAATACATGTTTACAAATACTGATAAAACAGGTAGCTACCGAGCGATGCACTGCGCCCCAAGCAGTCCCCATCATAAATTCTACCATGGACTCAGAGTTGGAGATTGAATATGTTACGACACTCTGACCCTATTTGTGATATGCTAAGGCATTCCCACCATGCAGTATACTGGGGCAAACGAACGCTGCTGCACGATTTTCCCGCGCCAATTTTGCTGGCAGTGGAGCTACTGGTAGAATAATAAATATGCTTACCCATAAGGTATTCCACAGTGCTTGTGTCCACAGTGTTAAATTCCTTTGTATTTGTAACATATCTAACATTCCCAGCAGGGACCTTTTGCGATTGTTTCTTCTGCCAGAGCTGAAAAAATAGGTAGTAAAGTTGTTGATTGTTTGGATTTTAGAGATAATCCTAATCTAGAGATTTTAAAAACTTGACCGTCGGTGAAATGTATAGTAAATACTCACATCAATCAAGTTCCGATTGTCTCTTCTCTTTCCTTTCTTGGAGTATGTGATGTCAGTCTCATTGATACCCATAAATTTAGTTCGACCTCCGCCAAGTAACACCTGAAATGATTGCAGATTCATGGTTAAAGTTGATATTTTGATGTAATATTTGATGTGGACACATTCAAAATTGTACCCAAATATAGCTATGCAAGCTAGTATGAAAAAGCTAATACTTAATACTTATACTTCTTTAAGTATTTTGTGCATTATGTACTGTAAATTCCAGCGTATTAATAACCTGCACCTTGCATATAGCCCGCACCCCGACTTTGGGATAATCCTATAACCCGCACCTGGGGTCTGGAAATTGTGATTTTATTACTGTTCTATACTTTCAAAACCTCTTGTATCACCCACCCCTAGGCTTTGAGAATATTGTATAGCCAACACTAGAGGTTGGAATTTATGGAAATGTTAACAACAAATTTCATCTTTACCCTGATGAAGTCATTGTCATCCACAAGTTGGGCTGCAATGTCCTTGCAGCCACCCATATCTGTACCATCATCAGTGGCCCAATTTCTTTCAGGAGTTGAAGCATATCCTGCAGATGGGGTACCCCCTGTTAGAGAATCAGTTGTTATGATTCCAGTCCATTTTCCTGCAATTTACAAGATCAGCAAGAGAATTACTGTAAACATAGATATTTTCGCCTGTATAATTTTTCGTGAATTTGCTAAAAAGTACATTTTCGTGTGTACTTGAATTTGCGATATTGGAATATTTTAGTAGTGTGGCTATACTGGATAAATATTCACGTTGTACATATTTTCGCTGATTTTTCATTCCCCCGAAAATTGTGAAAATATGTCCAGCGCGAAAATATCTACGTTTACAGTAACAGCAATGGATGACTATGGGTTTTCTTGAGTTCACTATATTGTGTTTTTGTGAATATCATATGCCAGCTTTACATCAGTATGAAATGTGATTGTTATGTCAATATTTAGTTTCTTGCATATACACATAATACACCCAGGTTTACTAACATCAAACCTTGATATTTATCATAACCACCTTGAAATAAGAGTTATAGTTATCAGCTTGAAGTGTATCCCCTCCCCAATCCTCCACACCATTGATGTAGTTATATGATGACAATGCAACTTACTTACCCTGAGCATGAGACATATGTACCATAGATTCAACCCTGTTTCCCTGCACAGTGTCACACCTGGACCTGAGAGCTTTGTGATTGAGACCTATGACACCTGCATTAGTCTTTACACCAGTCAAGATGGCAGTAGCTGTTCCTGCAGACTCAGCAGTGAACTGGTCCACATTATAAGGCTAGGAAAGAAAGAGAATATTTAGAGGATGTTGTTTGAATGGGTATACATATATACCAGATCCTCCACATACACATCATGAAAAAGAGAGAGAAAGATATTGATAGATAGAGAGATAGTCTACTCCATGTATATGTAACAAAAGTATATCAGCCAATGATGTCTGTTAACTATCCATGCAAATATACCTTAGACAATGCAACATTGGGAAATTCCTCCCATGCTAGTCTTGTCTCAAACAGACTTGTGTCCTCCTTCTGTGACTTGAGAAGTCTAGCTGCGGAGCTGGTGGATATGCCCATCCCATCACCAATAAACAGAATAACATTCTTTGCTACCCCCATTTTAACTTTCTGTTCCAGTAGTTTCTGAATGGCAGACTGCCCCTCAGTAAACCAGTCAACTTCTCGGAGTTTGTTCTTCTCTGGAAAGAAAAAAACCCATCATCATCAAAGGTGAATAATCTATTATAATTGTCATGAAAATGATACTTAATCACTTTTATTAAATTGACAGTTTGTATTTCATATCAGGTCCAATGCCTGAGATATGTATTTATAGCCATTGTCAATTTGTCTATAGGACTTAAGAAAAAATAAATTCTTTGGTAATGCACCATTTCTGTAGCTTACATAGTTTCAGTAGTGGTGAAGCAAATGGTGAATGTGATTATGTAGATAAAGGCAGAGACCTAAAGGAGGGACCGACTTGAGGGAGGAAGGCCCAATATTGGATCAGTTTTTTTTCAGATACATGGAGTGGATGAAAATTTGTCCAACAAATGGCCCAACAAACTCTGTTTCATCCATACAGCCGCAATGGTTTAATTTGGGCCAATATGAAAATCATGCCCGTGAAAGAAACAAATACCATCATTGCATGATAACAATGCACAACTTCGCTTATGATGGGCAAACAGAAATGTAGGACAGTTTTGAGCCAATTATGTTCGGGAGTTCCAAGCAGTACAGGTCGACTCATGCCGGTGGAACATAAAAGAAAAAAGATATATGCTGTGACGATAATGAGGAGTATTGCTACAAGAGTGAGACGGCTGGAAACATTGGATCAATGGTCGGTGACACTATTAGTTCAATTTTAAAATGCCAATATCACACTGTAAATAGTGAAACCAAAAATATGTCCTTTTATACTGTAAACAGTACATTCTACTCCCATGTACACTCATATACGTAGTTTATACTGTAAAACCACAATATATTCTACTGCTCAGATACATTTACTTCTAACAGTACAGGTTAGTAACTATATTGGCCGATGTTAGCCAGCTATTTATAACATTATTATTTGGTTTGACTGACAATATTCACTGTCCTAATTTACATTTTAGGCATTATATTACATGTACTACCTAATTGCCTATATTTCTTTTTGAATATTGGACAGATGTCACTAAAGTGGGTCAACATTAGCATTCATGAGCAGCTCCCCTCATGCAGTCATCAGCCTCTTCTTACTACATGTACTGGTATCATGTTGGTCTCGCACCTGCGATGTACACCTGTTAACATACGCAGCAGGTAGCTGCATCCATTCAATGTCTAGTGTTATACTGACAATGGAGAAGGCATATGCATTCCCTTTAATTATGCAATACCATGCAGTACTATAACCAATGACAAGTGTAATACAAATCTCAATTCATGAAATAAGTTGACTGAAAACCAAAAATAATTCGATGCAACTCACTTATTGGTGCTGATGATCCTGGACAAGTGATGCATAGTAACACAATTAACTTTAACAAAGCCATAACATAAGAGTTTGTAGTGGACGTATTGGAGTGTGTGGTCTGCCTTCTCTGCAAAGCGCCCGTCCACTCGAGTCTATAGGTTACTAACTTATAGACGTACAGTCTGAGAGGAGAGATGTAGGACGCCTCTTGGGGTCTTACAATGTGTACAGTACAATATACAAGGTAAACGTAAACATTATTTTAGGTTACCTTTTCGTGTTCTACACATTCAGTCCTTGCACGGTCCCCCCCCCCCACCCCAATAGCATGCTCCCCCTTTTTTTCTAAATCCTAAAGCCGGTCATGCTAGCCATGAACCGTTTGGTTACTACATTGACTAAATAATGCCTGTTGCGTTTCAAATAAAATACAATGGGCGTGGTCATTATTTAACTTTTGGTCAACAGTAGGCCACAGTTTTCTTTGCTGAAAAAGGATGTGGTTATTTTGCCCTGTCCCTCAAGAGGAAAATCCCAATTTCACTCTCGTGCCGCCAACCACCCCACCGCCGCCCTGTGGTAAATAATGACCACTCCTTGACACCTAAATCTTAGTTTCACTTGACTTCTAGGCCCAGTTCTAGGATTCTAGCAGACATTATCCAGAGACGTCCCACAGTGTATACGTTCAGACTGAAGACTGAAGGGCTTC
The DNA here is from genome assembly GCA_947462335.1 of Harmothoe impar. NCBI lineage: Eukaryota > Metazoa > Annelida > Polychaeta > Phyllodocida > Polynoidae > Harmothoe > Harmothoe impar. The sequence goes on from OX381704.1 coordinate 56,234,675, forward strand.
GTTCATCACATGTCGGGTTAACAAGTGGTGCTACATGTACATCAGCCCCGGTGGAGAGGGGGGGGGGGAGTCAAATTCATTTTAGCATGGGTGTGAGGCTGGGCCTCTAACAGCCCCTTACCCCTTGGTTAGAGGGATTTTGAATAAATGTTTTCAAAATTATTGCGGAAAGGTGCATTTTGCGATTTTGGTCGGAGATGCCTATGTTTTACTATTAATTTACCCGAAAATTGGCCCTCAATTCGATGGATTTCAGTCAAAATTGACCTTTCTTGCATGAATCTTGGTGAAAATTCAAAAAGGTGACCGTTGGCTAGAGGGAATTGATAAAAACAGACCCTTAACTAGAGGGATTTTGTCGAAAATAGACCCTTTACTGTAAAAAGTTTGTGATTAATCTACTGTAGATTTACAGTATATTCTAATCTTTACCGACAAAAACTGTACATCTACAGTAGAATCTACTGTACACCTACAAAAATGCCAACCAACTTTTTACAGTGTTGGCTAGAGGGATTTTGCTAAAAAAAAAACGGCCTTGCCAGCCGCACACCTACGTAGCTGAATGCATTATCAATCAATCAGACGACACCCTGCATTCACTGCAGACATTTTAGGGTGCATTATGTAACAGCTTGTACCTATGTGACCGCTGTTATCAGTGCTTATCTCGACACTACAAGTTAAAATAATGGATACTCATTGGTTGATAGTTCATCCAGCAGAGGGCGCCACAATATGACAGGTGCCCACGTTAACTGCTGTACCCACTCGTGGTGCGAGATGGGTGCCGGGATGGGCGTCTGTTGTGGGAAAGGGGGGGGGGGGCAGTAAGAGGTTCTGTCTATTCCGGCCAGTAGGCGAGATAATCGGCAGCACCACGGCGACTGCCGTCGACGTGGGCCGGTACGGCGCCGACCTCGGGCGTCAACCCCGCCACCTCACCTGCCGCCCTTACCTGCCCCACCGGGCTGCCCCACCTGCTTTATCTGCCCTGGCTCCTAATCATGCTACCTTGTCAGACACCTGTCCTCTGTAGATACTCTGTCTGGACGTCTTGAACCAACATGGAACCGTATCTAGACCAAACTACCTGAGGCTGAGTAGCTCTAGCCTGGGTAGTCAACCCCAGGCCCCAGTCTTACTCCTCAGCCAGGTAGCCTTGCTTATCTCTGCCCAATCAGTGATGCTGACCAATCAGATCTGCTGACCAACCCTTTATAAACCCTCCCCCGCCAGGTGTATCATCCGCAGCTGCTAAGCCGCGGACCAGTGCGCCCCAGCGCACGTATACATCTTAAAGTAGTTCCGTGCGCGCCGTAGGCGCGCACGCCGCGTGCGCGCCTTTTCCCATCTCGCCCGTGTCAGTATGCCGTTTTCCCGCTCCGCGGGAAACCGGCATACTGACACGGGCGAGGAGTTTCCCGGCTGCAAACTAGGGTATGGAAGGCCGGAGCGCCATAGTCTTTGCCATTTGCCAATTGCCATTTGCCAATTCCCAATTGCTATTTGACGGCCATATTTGTTCTCGGACATTAGACACTCAGACATTTCTAGGACATTTCTCTGACATTAGATGCTCGGACATAGCCTAGAGTGCTCGGACATTTGATCTGACATAAACTAGATTATTTTACAGCATAAATGAGTAGGTCTATGCCCTAAATCAATAGTAAATGTCCGGGCACCTGGATGTCCGAGCACCTAAATGTCCGAGCACATTTACTTCGACTTTGTTTTGGGGATGGGTGGAGGGAGGGGCGATTTTATTTTTTAATTATTATTGGTGGTGGGGGGTAGGCCTAATGACCATAAATGTCCGAGCATGTCCCAATCTAATGTCCGAGGATAGACCAATCTAATGTCCGAGCATTGTCACAATAAATCACCCCCAGGGTGCAGGGAACGTAGCTCTTAAGCCGCGGACCAATGCACCCCCGCGCACGTACACACCTTAAAGTAGTTCCGTGCGCACCGTAGGCGCGCACGACGCGTGCGCGTCTTTTCCCATCTCGCCCGTCTCAGTATGCCGCTTTCCCGCGGCTTTACTACGCCTAGGCTTTTCCTTGGTCTTTGCCCTAGTGTCAACGCGCCGAATTAGCGCTACACTGTAGGACGGCGTGATTGAAGAATACACACCGTCCTCGCTCAGTCAAATGTTTCTATAGTAGGCCTATAGGCCTATAGAGAATATTATAATATAAACCTATAGTAGGCCTATAGGCCTACCCGGAATTGACAATTTTTATGTAGGCCTAAGCCTAGTAGTGGGGGAGGGGCGAAAATGTTTTATAGAATAGGCCTATAGAGAATATTGTGATATATACCTATAATAGGCCTATAGGCCTACCTGGAATTGACAGGGCGAAAATGTTTTATAGTATAGGCCTATAGAGAATATTATGATATATACCTATAGTAGGCCTATAGGCCTAACAAGTATTGACAATCTTTATATAGGCCTAGGCGTAGTAGTGGGGGGAGGCAAAAATGTTTCTATAGTATAGGCCTATAGAGAATATTATAATATATACCTATAGTAGGCCTATAGGCCTACCAAGTATTGACAAATTTTATGTAGGCCTAGGCCTAGAAGTAGGGGAGGGGCGAAAATGTTTCTATAGTAGGCCTATAGGCCTATAGAGAATATTATAATATAAACCTATAGTAGGCCTATAGGCCTACCCGGAATTGACAATTTTTATGTAGGCCTAGGCCTAGTAGTGGGGGAGGGGCGAAAATGTTTTATAGTATAGGCCTATAGAGAATATTATGATATATACCTATAGTAGGCCTATAGGCCTATGCGGTATTGACACTTTTTATGTAGGCCTAAGCCTAGTAGTGGGGGAGGGGCGAAAATGTTTTATGGAATAGGCCTATAGAGAATATTGTGATATATACCTATAATAGGCCTATAGGCCTACCCGGAATTGACAGGGCGAAAATGTTTCATAGTATAGGCCTATAGAGAATATTATAATATATACCTATAGTAGGCCTATAGGCCTAACAAGTATTGACAATCTTTATATAGGCCTAGGCGTAGTAGGGGGGGGGAGGCAAAAATGTTTCTATAGTATAGGCCTATAGAGAATATTATAATATATACCTATAGTAGGCCTATAGGCCTACCAAGTATTGACAATTTTTATGTAGGCCTGGGCCTAGTAGTAGGGGAGGGGCGAAAATATTTCTATAGTAGGCCTATAGGCCTATAGAGAATATTATAATATAAACCTATAGTAGGCCTATAGGCCTACCGGAATTGACAATTTTTATGTAGGCCTAGGCCTAGTAGTGGGGATGGGGCGAAAATGTTTTATGGTATAGGACTATAGAGAATATTATGATATATACCTATAATAGGCCTATAGGCCTATGCGGTATTGACACTTTTTATGTAGGCCTAAGCCTAGTAGTGGGGGAGGGGCGAAAATGTTTTATAGAATAGGCCTATAGAGAATATTGTGATATATACCTATAATAGGCCTATAGGCCTACCCGGAATTGACAGGGCGAAAATGTTTTATAGTATAGGCCTATAGAGAATATTATAATATATACCTATAGTAGGCCTATAGGCCTAACAAGTATTGACAATCTTTATATAGGCCTAGGCGTAGTAGTGGGGGGAGGCAAAAATGTTTCTATAGTATAGGCCTATAGAGAATATTATAATATATACCTATAGTAGGCCTATAGGCCTACCAAGTATTGACAATTTTTATGTGGGCCTAGGCCTAGTAGTAGGGGAGGGGCGAAAATGTTTCTATAGTAGGCCTATAGGCCTATAGAGAATATTATAATATAAACCTATAGTAGGCCTATAGGCCTACCCGGAATTGACAATTTTTATGTAGGCCTAGGCCTAGTAGTGGGGGAGGGGCAAAAATGTTTTATAGTATAGGACTATAGAGAATATTATGATATATACCTATAGTAGGCCTATAGGCCTATGCGGTATTGACACTTTTTATGTAGGCCTAAGCCTAGTAGTGGGGGAGGGGCGAAAATGTTTTATAGAATAGGCCTATAGAGAATATTGTGATATATACCTATAATAGGCCTATAGGCCTACCCGGAATTGACAGGGCGAAAATGTTTTATAGTATAGGCCTATAGAGAATATTATAATATATACCTATAGTAGGCCTATAGGCCTAACAAGTATTGACAATCTTTATATAGGCCTAGGCGTAGTAGTGGGGGGGGGCAAAAACATTTCTATAGTATAGGCCTATAGAGAATATTATAATATATACCTATAGTAGGCCTATAGGCCTACCAAGTATTGACAATTTTTATGTAGGCCTAGGCCTAGTAGTAGGGGAGGGGCGAAAATGTTTCTATAGTAGGCCTATAGGCCTATAGAGAATATTATAATATAAACCTATAGTAGGCCTATAGGCCTACCCGGAATTGACAATTTTTATGTAGGCCTAGGCCTAGTAGTGGGGGAGGGGCGAAAATGTTTTATAGTATAGGCCTATAGAGAATATTATAATATATACCTATAGTAGGCCTAGGCCTATATAAGAATTGTCAATACTTGGTAGGCCTATAGGCCTACTATAGGTATATATTATAATATTCTCTATAGGCCTATAGGCATACTATAGAAAAATTTTCGCCCCTCCCCCCCGAACTAGGCCTAGGCTTACATAAAAATTGTCAATACCGAGTAGTACCTATATGTAGGCCTATCCCCCATGATACAGAATCCCCCTATACCCAAATGACATTTTTGTATATATAATTATTATAGGCCTATAACAATTATAGACCTATAAGAGTGCAACACTTTGTTAACCATTGTTTTGGGAGAGGTATGCCATTTATACATTGAATCAGAACTCTCCCCTCTACATCCGGATAGGGGGGGGGGCGGTCTGGTAGGCCTAGACCTACATTCAAATAGGCCTACTATAGGTATATATTATAATATTCTCTATAGGCCTATTCTATAAAATATTCTCGCCCCTCCCCCACTACTAGGCCTAGGCCTACATAAAAATTGTCGATACCGCATAGGCCTATAGGCCTACTATAGGTATATATCATAATATTCTCTATAGGCCTATACTATAAAACATTTTTCCCCTCCCCACTACTAGGCCTAGGCCTACATAAAAATTGTCAATACCAGGTAGGCCTATAGGCCTATTATAGGTATATATTATAATATTCTCTATAGGCCTATACTGTAAAACATTTTCACCCCTCCCCACTACTAGGCCTAGGCCTACATAAAAATTGTCAATTCCGGGTAGGCCTATAGGCCTACTATAGGTTTATATTATAATATTCTCTATAGGCCTATAGGCCTACTATAGAAACATTTTCGCCCCTCCCCTACTACTAGGCCTAGGCCTACATAAAAATTGTCAATACTTGGTAGGTCTATAGGCCTACTATAGGTATATATTATGATATTCTCTATAGGCCTTTACTATAGAAACATTTTTGCCTCCCCCCACTACTACGCCTAGGCCTATATAAAGATTGTCAATATTTGTTAGGCCTATAGGCCTACTATAGGTATATATTATGATATTCTCTATAGGCCTATACTATAAAACATTTTCGCCCCTCCCCCACTTGCCAATTGTCATTTGCCAATTGCCATTTGCCATTTGCCAATTGCTATTTGCCATTTAGCGGCCATCTTGTCTCACTTAAGGCGGGAAATAGACTTGTAATAGCCATATATAATTATAAATAGTATCCACATTAATATATTGGGACATGCTCGGACATATTAGACTGGTTAGAGGCTACGTACCCTTGCCCCCCAGCCCCCACTGTCACGTTAGGAATATTTGAAAAATAAAATCTCGCCCCACCCCCCCCCCCCAACCCATCCCCAAAACAAAGTCCAAGTAAATGTGCTCGGACATTTAGGTGCTCGGACATTCAGGTGCTCGGACATTTAGGTGACATAGAAAAAAAGCAAAAATAGGCTACACTCTATTAAATGTCCGAGCATATAATGTCCGAGCATGCCCCCTTCCAAATTGGACTGAGAGATAGTAATATTAATAGTATATATAGTAATAGACAGACGCGTCCCCTAGTGTCACACCTGAGAACTACATGTTACCCGGTCGCTGGTACTTCCGCCTAACAGGACATGCCTAACCAGCGAAATATTATGGACGATTACGTAATGGGGTCGGCTAATCCGCGCGTTAGGGTCTTGCTGTATCATCATCTACCTACAGAGACATCTACCGACCACACCTACCACACAAATCCACTCCAACTCTTCAATCCGAGCAGTTCCCATCCACCCCCAACCATGGAGTTCCTGCGCAACCTGGCGGTCATGTTGGCGGAAGTGGCCATCGTCATCGACTCCCGCTACCTCCGGGCAGCTGAGCAACAGATGGTCGTACTGCGCAGGCGTGAAGACATGATATTCCAGCGCTTCCGGCGCGCCGTCCGCGACAACAACGCCACCTACATGCAGCAGCTGGGTAGCCGCCTCCAGATGGTAATCGCCGTCCGGAAGATGTATGTGAAGGTCACCAAGAGATTGGGACGCCGCATGTTGCAGACTGCCACCTGGGGGGACCGAGTGCTGGATGACCCTGCCTGGTCACCCGACGTGGACTTCTGGCCGAACCTCAACGCCGATCAAGATCAGGACGCCGAGAGGAGCGACGACGAGGACGGCGGCAGCGACAACGATGACGACATCATTGACTTGACGGGATCACTGGTAGCCGACGCCCGACCCCTGAGCAGAGAGGCACAGTGAGGCACACCTGCGAAGAGGCTGGTCATCTGCACTCAACACCCAATTCCTAAGACCCTTTTCAGGGCCGCAAATCACCCAACAAAGGTCCTTCTCAGGGCCCCAACACACTCGTAAAGGTGTTGATCAATCTCGCTTCTTTGCCTCAACTCACCCCCCCCCCCCCCCCGCAAAAAGAAAACAAAAAAACAACGTAAGTTGAAAAGAATAACACATTGAATTGGGCCGACAGAAATACGTGCTTCATGTTAGTAGCCTACAGTAATTCGACCATACCTAGCAAAACGGGCCCAACCCTAGACATTTTTATCCAATTTTGCAAAGAAAAAAGAGGAGCAAATATATACACACTTATAAAGTTCCTGGCCAGATATATCATGTAAGTAGTGTGCGGCAATTATCAGTCAAAAACAGGTGGAATCACCCGTCGTTACCTTAAAGGAGTACTGAACCCAGGACGTCATTTGCGTGCAAAACTCGGCACGACTAAGTCACCGACTCAGTGCGCCTTTAAGTTATTGTTATATCTTAAAGCCCGAGCCAAAAAACAAACTTAAACTAATAAATGAGGGATTTTCCTTAGGGGCCGTCCATAGATTACGTCATGCTGAAGGGGTGGGGGGTCTCCGTCAGTGTGTGACATTTAACGGAAGAGGCATGGGGAAAAGCGCGACAAGGGTGGATGTTAAAAACAGTCCACATTTGTGAGGCGTAATGCATGGACTCCTTAGCGTATTAAATGTTGTATTTTGTAGGGGCAACATTTCTAATACTTATTGTCGGCCAGGTCACCGAAACACATTCTCAACATTGGCCGCGTCTCACCAAATCAATACAAGTTGCAAGTCTATGAGCGGGTGCAATCTATTACCGGGTGAAAAATATATGACTGGCAAGCGTAAATTTGAAAAATTATTATAAACATTAAAAATGATATCATATAAGTCGTTTTCTTTCATGCCGGTCATAGATTGCACCCAGTCATAGACTTTTAACTTGTATCGATTTGGTGGCACACGGCCATCTTGTATGTCTAAACTTGCATATATGTACATATATGTTATGGATAAACCAATAATATAATGGTCACCTTTATCATGAATCTAAATAACTGGATATGAAACCATCTACCTGGCCTGTGCATGTCCGCTATGGCACCCCCCATGCCCCCTGGTGAGTAGAGGCTGAACTACTGAAAGTGTCACCCCCAGGAGATAATTTTTTTAGGTCACTTAAATTTGTTCTAGAACCACAATTCCAAATGATTCCGAAAGCCCTTGTCTTATTCTTCAGGACTGGAGTGATTTCAAATCATTATGAGTAGGGGGGAGATTTTATTAGGGGTCCCAAAATTCGGTAATTTTTAGAAAAAAATCTCAAAATTTGGAGCCTAATTTGAAAAATACCCCCTTTCAATACCCCAATCAAACAAGCTGGGTCAGAAACTACAATCCAAGACCTTTCCAACACAGTTTGTATTGAAGAGCTGCGACTATTTTGAGTCTTCTAAATAAATTATCCCCTGACGGTCGTTTTAAGAGAAAATCCACCCCAACTGACCACTTACTCCAAAATGTCACCCTCAGGAGATAATTTTCTTTTGTCACTTAAAATTGTCGTAGTGCCACAATTCCAAATGATTCAGAAAGCCCTTATCTTGTTCTTCGGGACTGAAATGATTTCAAACCATTATGAGTAGGGGGGAGTTTTTATTAGGGGTCCAAAAATTGGGTAAATTTTCAGAAAAAATTTGGAGCCTTATTTAAAAAATACCCTCTTAAAATATCTCCATCAAGCAAAGTGGGTCAGAAACTACAATCCAAGACCTTTCTAACGCACTTTGAATCAAACTGCTGTGAGCATTTTTAGTCTTCCAAAAAAATTATTTCCAATGAGTCACCAAATTCGCTAGTTCATTGTTTACTCACCAGGGCACCTCATTTATTGACCCTCAGGAGATAATTTTCTTTTGTCACTTAAAATTGTCGTTGAGCCACAACTCCAAATGATTTGGAAAGCCCTTGTCTTGTTCTTCGGGACTGAAGTGATTTCAAATCATTATGAGTAGGGGGGAGTTTTTATTAAGGGTCCCAAAAATTCGGTAATTTTTTGAAAAAAATCTCAAAATTCGGAGCCTTATTTGAAAAATACCCCCTTTCAATATCCCAATCAAACAAGCTGGGTCAGTAACTACAATCCAAGACCTTTCCAACACAGTTTGTATTGAAGAGCTGCGACTATTTTGAGTCTTCCAAATAAATTATCCCCTGACGGTCGTTTTAAGAGAAAATCCACCCCAACTGACCACTTACTCCAAAATGTCACCCTCAGGAGATAATTTTCTTTTGTCACTTAGAATTGTCGTAGGGCCACAATTCCAAATGATTCAGAAAGCCCTTGTCTTGTTCTTCGGGACTGAAGTGATTTCAAACCATTATGAGTAGGGGGGAGTTTTTATTAGGGGCCCCAAAATTCAGTTATTTTTAGAAAAAAATCTCAAAATTCGGAGCCTAATTAAAAAAATACCCCCTTAAAATATCTCCATCAAGCAAGGTGGGTCAGAAACTACAGTTCAAGACCTTTCTAACGCACTTTGAATCAAACTGCTGTGACCATTTTAAGTCTTCCAAAATAATTATTTCCAGTGAGTCACCAAATTCATTAGGTATTACTTTTAGTTCCGGATTCTGCCACCTGCTGGGTGGGGGCGCTACAGTCACCCATACCACAGCTGTCAGACTACAGTGCTACAGGGAAGCCAATCCAGTGTATTTAGATTCATGCCTTTATATAAGCCTGCACGACATCGTATATTCCCAACCGGGCATCTCCCTTTAAATTGAAAGGAAAGTGCTTTCACCGCTCCTGTGTATGAGTTTGAAGGCAGCATTTCCTTGGAACAAACCCAGCAGTGGTGACGCGCCTGAACAGGTTGGCTTCCACACGTTGGCCTGCACGGGGCTCACCATTGTCACCATTAGCTGTGTGTGTGTTATGTCATAGGTAGCTACTGCTAACCACAGGGCAGGAGCAGTTTGCTGAACACAACACCATATTATGGTCTACACACCCGACAATGATGCTGAAGATTGTGTCCAGGAAGAGACTGCTGCAGCTCATGTTCCTTTTCACATTGTTTAACCTTGGCATTGTTATATACGGTTAGTACACACATATATACCATTTGAAAGCATCGCGTATAATGTTTATTGGCGGAATGCGAGCCGATGTCCACTTGTATTCGATATACAACTGTGTCACAACTGTAATTCTGATAATGTAATATGTGAATTACACTGTTAAAACAATACCTTGTATTCACAGAGAATCACAAGATATAATGTGGAAATTGTTGAACCAAACAGAAGACCCGTTAACAGCCCGGGAACGGAGTCTCTGACATTACTCCCGGGTATCACTATTAGCTGGTATTACATGGCTTAGGCATACGAGTATTGATTCATGGTATGGGGGCCGCCACATTGGGACAGAACACCCCTGACGACCATATTGGATTTGGCATAGGACTATGGTCAATGTCTTATCTATCTCCCCCAACACCATAAAACAATGGTAATTGATAAGACTGATAAGGATGACAACCTGAAATCCAGGATATCATAACTACCTCCCTATTGTCTCTGGTGTGAAGTAATGGGATTATTCTGATTCATACTATCTATCCAGATAATGGATTACCCCAAATGCCAGCTGGACGTCGGGGATGTTTTGCTCACTAATTGTGTAACCTGTTTCACTCCTATCACATTCTTGTTTTCGTACTTCCACCCTGCCCTATTAAAGTGATTCACCATGAATACTATCAAAAATGCAGTGTTGGCTTCCAACTCACTTCCAAGTCACAATGTGGCGACCAGACGGAAATATGTACAAACTGACACACGTCATTGGGTCGTCACCCCGAGTGCTGAGGACCTGCAGCCAATGTGTGCCGTCATCCTGCGACATTTCCCGACCTGGTCCGTCCTCACCTACGGCAAGGATGGCGTTGCAATGCTGACGTATGTATTTAGCCTTAATTTTAGGGAGTGGTCACTTTTTAACAACAGGGGGTGGGGTTGGTGGAATCTCCCTCTCCAAGACAGTTCAAATACTGCGGCTATAACGCGCAGGCCTTTTCACCAAAAAGGGGTGACATTTCTTTGGACTCCCCTCTAGAGTTTTTTGTCCCATCCTTCAATGTCCTCCCAAATCCACCACCCCTACATTGTCGTTAACAAATGAATACGCCCTTATGTATCAAAATGAACGTTACTTCTTGATACAATGTACTTTATGCTCTGAGCGATTATACACGCATGATAATTACATAATGATTCTGTGATCTGACGATACTAATATTATATTACGAAAAGTTATGATGTTATAGACAGTTGGTCATTATGATAAACCGTATTGCATCCACTATAGTGCACTAAGACAAAACAGGGATTTTCATTCTGTGATTTATGAAAATGTGCTTAATATTATATTTTAGATGTACAACAGATGGGTGGAAGTTAAGATTCATACGAAACAGTGCAGCATTTTGGTGGACAGCCGAATCAATTTATATGCTGCAGGATGCAAGGGGTCGTGCATACATAACGGCCATAGCGGTTAGTCCGGCCATAAAATGACTCTATATCATACATTTCTATTCCACATTTGTATATAGGTAAATAAACATTATTTTATACTCCATTGCTATCGAGTTCAAGCTTTTGATACCACAATGAACTATAATGTGAATGGAACAAAAATGTTCTCTTTACGTATAACTCCATCATGGGATACACACAACACATGTATAAATTTCACCTATAATTGGTTGCAAATGGATCTATGCAATCATGATTACTATTAAAGATTGATCTATGCAGTCTTGGTTAATACGATTACTTTTCCATTTTCTTTGATACTGCAGCAAGGTGCTCTTGTCATATACGTCACAGAAGACATCACGCGGATAGGGAATGCACGTCACAATCCGTTCGACGTCAGCACCACTTACACAGGACTGGTGCATTCTGGGAGAGCATACGACTTTTCTCCAACTGCTCATTTCGGATGCCAGCGAAACTCATCAATGTCAAGGGAATATCATATGTGTACATTGCCCTCTCCAGCTCTCCAAGCCAATGGTTATCACTTTGTTCATCGAGCAGACGACACAGACAGACAGCATGAGCAATGTGTGTCTGAGGCGCCACCTGTTGTTCTTGAATGGCATGAAAATCCACTGCCGATCGACGTCACAGACGCTGTCTACAGTCGGGAGGCCTTCTGGGCTCTTCCCTTTTCTTCATTTAACTCATCAACAGAAAAGCGAGTGTGGGCGTACTTCGTTCAGAAAGCTTTGATGGAGCTTGGCAATGTTGTTAAACTGACATCGCTGTCACGTAAAGAAATTGCAGAAAAAGAACCACTAGCAATAAGCCAAAAGCAGATGAGAGATATAGCCAGCTTAGTGCCTGGGTTTGCAGGCAGAAGCAATTCTTTTGTGATGGCGTTTTATGTGGTATTGACTAAGTTGGTGATTAAATCACTTGTATCAGAAGCATTTATTCAGCCACAAATAGAGTGGATCAACGCAATGGGCGGAATTGAGAAGAGCCCTTCGATATGGCAGAGACGAAAACGAATTGTGCCTAATTGCGCAAATAATGTGACTTTCTTTCCATGGGAACCTCTACAGACAGAATCAAAGCCTCAAAACATAATAACGATCAATGAAACCTACCACAGCCTCTGTAATCACTCTAACACACAGGCACTCCGTCTTGATAAACCCTGGACACAGTTTAGGAATATTGCACTGGTCATCACATACAACCATCCTATAGATGTGATCACACCATATGTGGAAACTCTATACAGGCCCTTCTTCCCAATCCTGGTGCATTGCTCACCCCCAATGACTAACCGCTCGTGGGAGAGCAGGTCGAGGAGGGCCCAGCACCTTGGTTGGGAGTATATCTTCGTGGAGTATAGGGTTGCCGCACTCCTTCCCTATGAATGTATTCGTCTTGTCTTGAACCTGCATCTTCCGGTCGATGGTTACCTCTTCCTGTCAGATGACGTCACATTCTCTGTCCATGACATCTCCACGTTGCCTGTAGATCAGGCGTGGATGTATCGTCCTTCACGTATCTGTGACGCTAACAAAGCCACAAGTTGTAAAACATGGGTTCCATGGGGAGACGCCAACAGGGACCGTGTGAAGGCTGTGTTCAAGGAGCTGCACCTTCTCCAGAATATCCCACTCGTGGCCCTCTGCCTTAACAAACTCCGGCACCAGGGCACCGATTGGTTCTTTGGGGGACTCTCGGATGTATATTATCTGCCTCATAGCAAAGCATTGGAATTGAACGCCTTTTTACCATTCTTTCTGAGACACAATGTCTTCAATGAAATAACCATGCCTACCCTTTTATTCTGTACCAACAGAGGAGGACGGGGTGTGCACACTATCAAAGGGATCTATAAGTGGGGTACTCATAGAATGTTCTTTGATCACTTCTTCGCAAGCATCAAAGAGGGCAATGCCACCTTCCTCCACCCAACAAAGTGGAGTCCAGTTTACCAGAGGATACCTAAGTTTGTAGACTCCTACTGCAATGACATATTACCATTCATGTACGACACCCGCGGGTATAACATTACGAAATGCATATAGATAATTCATTGTCATCAAGAGCATGGGAATACATCTGCAGCTACATCTGCATCATTCTACACTTGTGATCAAATCACATTCTATCAAACAAGTGGATATTCAAACTTACAGACTATGAATACAGAGGTATATGATTATGCGCGCATTATATCGAAAATAAATCTATGCCATCAAAAGGGATACGCGATAACTTCAAAATGTACAGTCATTATTTCATTTGTGTATTTAAGTTATTCTTTTCTGAAAACCCCGTAGGACCCTTTTATGTCACATGAGATCTGTCAATAAACACATTTAAAACAAAAAGGAATTACGACTAGTGGAACTGATTTATGCAATGAATGCTGTTTTAAAATCATATACCTTTTTATGATGAGTTAACCAATCATAATAGTATGATGTTACTGAGGTGGAATAACACAATGGGTGCCTATTTATCCATATTATACCCACCTCTCTGTCATAAAATGTACATGCATGGTGGCAATAGGGCATCCTTCCTTTGTCAGCACGCCATGTCAACATGGCAGACACAGATTACCTCATGCACTATTCAGTGACGAGCAGCTCATCCAGAGCTGCTCACCAGAGCTACATACAGTCTGTCTGGGTGTGATGTGTGTAAACAGAGCACAGCCCGTCCCTATCTATGTACAGTATCTAAGGGACAGGCCAGTGGCCAGTAGCCAATAGCCCACATTTATTGATGAGGATCTGTGGGTGGGGATGGTCTGTGAAAGAAGAATGAGGGCAGGATTGGGCGGGCGCATAAAATCGCCGTAATAGCCTAGGCCTACATTGCAGGCTATTTTTTGGATGGCTCGTCATTAGCGTGGCGAAAGAGAGAACAGAGAAGGGGGGGGGGGTTGGATACGTTTTTCCCCCCCCCCCTCAAAACAGAGAAAAAAACGCAAAAATAACCACAAAAACAAACAACAACAACCATAAGTTATTGGACAAGACCCCAACAAAATACAACATAAATAATTCCCAAACCTTACCTCTCCCATTCGGAAAAGTGGGATTAGAACTAACGGAAGCTACCTTTCTATACAATGTTGATATAAGCATCATGCATAGGGCTGCGTCTCACGAGATCAGGCCAATATGAAGATATGAATGGGCTGACAATGTTAATGGATGCTATAACACTTTGGGGTAGTAGTTAGTAGCGCATTTATATCTTCATTTGCCCTGTATAAACATGCAGTTTTCTATCAAACCAGTCAAAGATGGCACCCGGTCAAAGATGGCACCCGGTCAAGGACTATCACATTGGCCCCATCTCACAGCCTCAAGTAGATCATGTGACAACAGAGATACTATAAGAGGCAACTAGCTGCTAACTATAATATGTTCGTTCGTGAAAATGGAAATGAAAATGCTAAAATTCAGGTTATCCAAATAATTGCTAGGAAAACAGAAGTCTACAATCATGTACGTCATCTGGGCATGGTGGGGTACATGAGGAAAGTTATCATTTGCATATAAGAAGCCATGCACGTGAAGGCTTTTATGAACAGAATACATGTATTGGCAAGTGCGGCAATGGCCATCAGTTGTCTATATGTATTCCTAAATCATTTAGCAGTCATATACTGGTTACTTTTCTACTTCCCTTATTATCTGCACACCTGTTTTATGGTATAGCAAGCATTGTGGTCTCGGGAATTTCACTGCTCTCGACCACAAACAGCTATTTAGTAGAATATCCTGAGGACCCAGCTACCCCTACTCCTGCAGCCACTCCTTCCGCCCATACATCATTCTGCCCCTCCTCCTCCTCACAGCGACAACAGCGCCCCGCCCCATACACAGAGGGACTCGGGGCGCCACCGCGTAGCCTGCCTGCCTGCCCGGGCCTGGGCCCCATCTCCACCTACTACTCAGTGCGGCCACAGCAGTCAGCCGGGAAGCAGGACACGCAGTGGTGGCGGAGCAGCTTGCAGCCTACACTGAACCTTAACCATGAGTGCGGACGACGCCCAGGTGGAGCAGGCCATGAAGATGGCCTTTGACGAGGTGGATTCTGACAACACGGGCAGGATCAGCATGGTGCAGCTGGGCCAGGTACTGCACCAAATGGCCAGGAACCAAACCGTGCCGGACAGCATCGTACAGGTAGGCGCTACTACTACAGGAGCAGCTTACAAAGTGGTGGTGCTGGTGGTGGCTGATACACTCAGCACGGCCACCACCACCACCACTGCTGTCACCCACACCCTACCCATACACAAACACTGGGGGAGCAGCTCTCTAAGCCTCCATGTTTACATGCACTAAATGCAGTAGGGAGTCAATGGGATAACCATCGGGCAATGTCTTAAGGTATTCGCCTTAGACCCTCGATGGTTTATGGCGTAACGGCCGGGTATGATAGTGGTATGAGGTAGGGATTGCAGGGAGTGTGGTGATTTGGTATACTGGGGCTGAATGGGGGCCTTTATAATGCAGGCGGACCGCAGACCGACGTGATGTGGGATGTACTGAGAGATTTTAACAGTCCCATGGGGAAGGGAGCTAATGCGTTCTGCACTTCATGCCTTTATTAGCCAGTGTGTTGGGACTGGTCGGGGTGACCAAACTCAGTAGGATCATAGTGCATGGTGTCCCAAGGGAGGTGAATTGATGTAGTGCAGATCTGCAGCAGGTAACATAGATTTAAACCGTGGAAGAGATATATAGAATTAGGAAAAAAGGCTTAGATGGCACACCACTTAGGAAGTGATGGGATCACCAGTAATACTGATGGGTACTGCATGTCCTTACTAGTGTGAACAATGGGAGTATAAGCAGTGTTGTCAGAGTTGTGGCCTGCTTGCCAGACTGACCCATGAGAGGAGTATTGATTGATCCTTGTCCGTCACCCTGCTACTAGGTAGCACACACACCCCTATCCGCTTATCTGCACAGTGATCCACAAGTACAGGCCTGACAGAGATTAGACAGTTGATTGCGTTACACCATGAATCAATACCCCACGTAAACCCTCATCCTGTAAATGTCTCTACAGCCACTCCGATTTGGCACTAATTCTGAACTTGGGTGGTGATCTGAAAATGCCTATAGAATAGAAAAGATCTACTGCTAATCTTAAATTATCTAATACATCTAGTGCCAGACCGTCGTGTTAAGCACATTTCCATAGATCTACCTTTCTTCTATACAAGTCAATGAACAATGCATTGATTCCTCCCTCCATTGCTCGTCTGATCGATGCTTCAATACCATGTTTTTGTGTCCGATGTTATTTTATCAGACCTGAAGGGATCCACCCATATACTAGTACTACCTTAAATTATTCAGTCACAACCAGGTGAGGGATATTTTTTGATGGGGTGATTGATTAGGTTGACTGCATGCCTAGTGTGCTCCCCTCTTTCTATGACACACATTATACACCTGTAGTATCTCTGTGATATACAATGCATCTGCAATTTCAATAGACCAGGGCTTTCCTACGAACTAGGGAATCTCGGACAACCAATAATATAGTTTTCCTTATCTGATATAAAATATGGGCAGCACGAATGCCAGACCCCAGTCAGACCCTTGATCTATATCACGAAATATAGCCACATTTATCATGCGTATAACCCACGCGATAGTTCCATACTATACATGTTGCAGTGGGCTACTGGGCCCAGCAGCATTGATACCAACCTTTTGTGTGTTCCTGACAGATACCAGATGCTAATGGTATGGGAATAGGAATGACGCATACAATAACACGGCCTACATACAGGCATACAATATTGAATCAGAGCTGGAAGGATGATGTAAGGGCCACCTGCACCATTAATGTTATTCCCAATACATTGATCAGACATATTGTGTGTCTGCTTCATTGGGGCCACAATTGAGTTTGTATCGCTGACCGCCAGTAAACGTATGCTAATTATTATGGTGTAGCACATCCGTCTACAATCGTGAATAGGCCCCCTGGCGCTTATAGCGTCGGAGGCATGATTACCCCTGGTACCTATATATGTACAAAATAGGTGCTTGCGTATTTACGATCTATTTTGGGTTTGATTTTTGGATTTTGTATTGCTCTTTTCACATAGTGAGGTTGCATGCGAATTTATTTAAGCAGTTGACCTAATCCGTGAGACATGAATATTAGTCATAGTGAAAATCTGGATTGTAAATTCCGAAAGGAGGTTGGAGTCATTAGTAAGATAAGACATGCATGTTGAACTTATACATCAATACCTGTGTATAGTTACTAAGAAACTCTCGTGATGTCAAGATTGTGTTCAACCTATTTTTGTCTAATGTGCATGCACGTGTGAGAGTTACTAATCGTTCTTTTAGCTATAAATCATGGTAGATAATACAGTACAGAGCCAATTCCTGGCCAAAGTCAATAGCATAATACGACAGCGCGCGAAACTGTTTCAGTACCTACCATTTCTCGGTGCCTATAAAACACCCACATGCACGCTTACATAAACTCGACATAAAACGCGACCTTATAGTACCCCTTATACATGTAGTAGTGTATAAAAATGGTACATAATATATTATAGTACACTCAGATATTGACATATAAGCTTATGGTTAGTGTCAGTGTTCAAGCTACACAATACGTCTAAATAGATAATACAAAATGTGCATGCCCTACATTTTGGACTGATGGAAGGATGTGGTGGAGTTGGATTGATGGCACCATATATAAAAGTCCACCAAACTTGTTTACACACGGGCAAGGAATTGCATCTATATACACAAAGCCTTATTGATTTCTCCCATACCAGCGTCCAGCCTGTCTCACAAGGACCTGGAGAGCTTCAGAGTCTGTATTACACCAAGCAGGTCACAACATTAGGGCTGGTGTACCAGACCCTAGAGTGTGATGGGTTCTTGTCCACCAAACGGGGATCCCCAATTGCATGACTGTGTTAGTTTGTGGAGGCCATCACATTTCCCCAGGCGTCTTGGTGTCCACAGTAAATAACCGTTCTGATAGGATGCTATTCTGATAGGCTGTGGGGATATATAGGCTGAGTGCATGAGACTCTTAGGAAAACCCTGGTCTGATATAATTATTATGTGGAAAGACCATCGCTATGATATTCTGTATTAGTTATATTTATTATTACATTAGTTACATCTAGTAAAACCTGGTTATAATGTGCTGATGTCATTACTATCATGTTCACGATTAACTGTTTAGTCGCCCCTTTGGGGATCGCATGATGCTTAACGTACATTTGTCGAAGCGATTCACCAATGCAGCACTGGCGAGTAACTCGCTCGCTGCATGGTTGCATCATGTGGATCATTGGCTTTGGAAGTGCATCAACCCGTGGGGTCGGCATGATGCATGAACGGACAGGGTGCTACTACAGGAGCAGGAGTGCTGCATTCATGCATCATGCTGGCAAATAAAGCATACCAGATCAATATGCTGCCCTGAGAGGGCTTAGAATGGACTCGCTATGTTGGACAAAACCAGGAGAAGAAGCAAACGTATACAATGTCATGTATATATTTTTAAAATACAAGATTTACTATGCTTAAGTACTGGATACATGGTATTCAATAGTTCTGTAGAGACTCATTGTAGAGATTCATTGAATAAAAAAAAGTGCCTGAGGCTCAGAAAAGTCTTCCCTTCACTAAATGGCTTAAAAACAAAAAAAAAACAAAAAAAAAGAAAACACAAATGCCAACGCCCATTGATACCGTGTCTGACGCATTGCACGAGTGGGGGATGGCGCCATATCCCACGAAGCCTTTTCCTCGCGTTATCTCCCACGAAGCCTTTTCTCACGTAATCTCACCCTATCTCATTTTTGCAGGATATAATGGCTACGGCGGATGCTGACCACTCGGGGGAGATCACATTTGACGAGTTCAAGGCTGCAGTCATGGGCATGACCAATATAGTATTGTGAGTTTATTTTTTCAAATAGTAATAAGACAATTCTGTGCAAAGTAAAACTAAGGATTCAGCTGTTAAGAATCGATATTCATCCGTAAACAAGACCATCGCCAATGTCCAGTAACATGTATTTAAGGGCATGGATGAATAATATAACGCGCCTAGTACTATACGTGCCTGGAGCAAACTGAGCAGTCTGTTGGTGCATAAATTGTACACAGGGGATGATGTATCCTGATTTGGAAGCCAATTTGCCATTGGCTGTCTCCCATGAACTGTTTATAATTCATGTATTGGCTCACTTTCCCCATCGCACTTGCAGGCATGTTAAGCTCCATGCAAGTTGTTTTGACTAGGAATATGCTAAGTGAACCACTATCGCCCTGTTTTGACACTTTCATGAAGCTGAATGAACTTTGAATGTTTGATACATTTCGATCCTTTGAACCCATGAAGAAAATTGTGAGTGATTGAATACATAAGTGCACCTTTGCATGAGGGATGTTATTAACCACAAGTTTTATCTCTGATTCTTATTACTCAGCTTAATATTGAGGCTAACCTTAACATTACACAGCTCGTCGACCGTCTTGTTAAGTTTTGCAATAATTAAAGGCATCTCTAGCCTAATAGTGTCTCATGCTCAATGTTGCGTGAGCCAAAGCCTTGAGTCACAGGTGCTCAACATTGTCACACAGTCACATCAAATACTTAATCATACATCACAATGTACATACGGTGTAGTAACCCCTTTGTGATCTGGTACTACAACCATCACATAACACCACAAATGAAGCACTGATTCCAGTATCATGTAAATCACATTGGTTCCACTCAGCTCCACCAATTTTAGTACATTTAATGTATTTGTGCAATAAACTATAATAGCCACATTTGCTAAACCTTCCATACTGTGCACATGCCAAATTCCTCAGACTTGAGATCGAACAATCTTAGTCTTGCCAAATTGCTTTATGGGCGGGGTGGGTGATGTATCATTCAACAAATTACTATAATGTCATGCCTTTAAGCAATTACTAGCTATGATATCATTTACCTTAACATAACTAAACTCTGCTGCATACCTTGGGCATCTGCGTACCACTTGCAAGCATGTATACATGAATCATGCAGAACAAATTACCCTGTATAAAATCTTATCAGAATTATTTATATTTTAACTGCATGTCGAAATCATCACACCGTAGCTTGCTTGTATAGACATTTCATCGCAATTATTAATCAACCTCGGTACCAGCCTAGCTTTTGATATTCAGTCTGAAGCTCATCAACTAAACAACACCAAGACTCGCATTTAATACCCAAAACAAAATACAGCTTCTTCTGGTGGTTACACCTAGAATATGTCCATGCTAATCAAATGAGCATACGATCGCAAAAACTATAATCCTGTACGTTACACCGACATTACACATAGTATTGATATCACAGCGATGATTCCTCTACTTTTGCAGCATTCTAATAGTTAACGATGCCCACCCTCGGTTTGAGAAGTACGATATCGATAAGTCCGGCAAACTGAACGCACAAGAGCTGCAGGCCTTTGTGGACTCTCTGCCAGACAATAGGAAACCCCTCAACGTGCAAGAGATCATCGACACGTGCGATAGGAACGAGGACGGCGAGATAGACTTCGATGAGTTTGTCAGAATGATCCTGAACGACCCTAATGGATACAGTGCTCAGGCCTAGTAGTAGAATGCACTCTACGCTGGGCAGCCTCCCATGTTGTAACTGTGGGTGTCATCCTAGTTCATCTCTCATGCACATAGGACGGGATTCTACACACCTTGTATTGATGTATGATGAGCAAATGATCTACCTTTATATAGGCTAGGTTTGTAACTCATCATACATGAAATATTGTGATCAGATCATAGTCTCTACAGACTATTGTGTATTTCTAATATCAATTTAACTGCATTACATCTGTTCCATATGGCGATATCGTTTTAGAAATGTCAAAACTATATGGCGATTTTCATTACAGACGGTTAAATTCAAGAAAGTAGACATTTATTCACCATTTCGTCCACCTGTGTCGATTTAATTTGATCAAACTGAACTCAAATTCATTTACAAACCGGCATTTAGCGTAAGTTTCTGTTGTTATCTTTGTAATTGTTAAAATGTGTTTTTATGTGTTAAATAATGGAATTACAAGTAATCTCATTGCATTACTATACCGCTAGTTATCTATAAGTAATATATATATACTATGTTCTTGAGTGATGGGCCATGGTACCATACCGGTTTATACGTATGCGTTTTGGTCAGAGATTATAAAGCAATGTGAAATGCATCTTTATGTCATGCGTTTCCCTTACAATGTAAATTACATGAATCTATATTTTAAATGTGTGACACTAGAAGTTAATGTCGATATTATGAATTAGCAAAAGTTCTCGCAAAGATCAGTGGTTGTTATATAAAATAAGAGGCTTCACATATGTGTCATAATTTTAAGCAATGTGTTTATGATTAGCATTTTGAATAATGAGATTGGAGTCCTATAATGAATCATATATTGTGTTATATTGCTATACATTTACATTTTTGATCTCAATGTTGCTTGTATTTTTACATATTGATCAAACAACTATTTATATTCATGTATGTTGTTCTTACATCAATAAATTTACAGAATCAAGATGCTTATTGCCTTCTATTTCCGCACATTTAAAGTGAGTATATCCGGAGGGCGTTCCTCATCAGATATAAAGTGTAGGGCTGCCCTCTTGTGTCCACATCCCTTTTGTCCATTGCTGTATGCTGCACATTTATTGGGTTACAGCAATTAACCAACCAGTATGGAGTACAGGCTGTGTCTCACGAGATCGGGCCAATGTGTTTGTCTTTGACTAGGTGCCATCTTTGACCGTGGGCCACCTTTGACCGGGTGCCATCTTTGACTGGTTTGGCATGAAATCATTAATATAGGGCGGAAGCAGATAAAGATATTGGAAAAAAGTTAATAGGTAATGTAAAGGATGAAATATGGTAAAATATTCCTTAATGTTTTATAAAAAGTTGTGTAACGTTGTACAAAATAAATTGAATAATATGTTGTAAAATAGGTCAAGAAATTACCTTTATTCACATAGAACTGATATATAAGATATACGGGCAACAGTTAGTATTAACATATAATTCAATTCTTGTGCTTTAATTTCTCAACCATATTATAAGACCAATTCCCCCCCCCCCCCCAAAAAAAAAATTACCCCAAACCCTACATTTTACCAGGCAAAGACGTCACTTGAACAGTTGCATAATCTTTAAACAACCCAAAACGGTAATCATGATTATATCACCACCGCCATTATATTTTTTCAACCCCTTACAGGGGTAGACACTAACTTTTTCAGCTGTGGGCCACCCGGGCCCGTAGCTCTAGAAAACTAAGGGCCCGGACTAAGATCTGTGGGCCAATGGTAAAAATTATGTTTTCTTTAAGAGAAAAAAAACATGTACATTTCTGATTGGTCTATAAAAGACTAAAATTAATATGGCTGATTCAGGCACATTTCCCTCTTTCCAACGATATATTGCATGACTATAGTTGTCAGGCAAACTTTCTTTAAATGTCTTGCAAATATTCCTGTGGGCCACCCGGGCCCGTAGGAATGCTATTTTGCAGAAAACTACGGGCCCGGACCAATAACTACGGGCCATTGGCTCCCGGGCCAGCGTTAGTGTCTACCCCTGCCTTATATATCAGAGAATTATAATAAAATAAAATCAATTCGTTTTGCTGATACCCGGTCAAAGTTAAGGCACCCGGTCAAAGATGGCATCCGGTCAAAGATTACCACAATGGCCTGATCTCATGAGACACAGCTTACAATTCCTATAGTTTTCGGTCAATGTGGGCCTTCAACTGGCCTGGGAGATGCCACTGCTTCCTGGCAGACCTCAGCTGGGCTCATCCCACAGACCAAACCTCAAATCCATTTGCCTACATTGTGACCACATTGCAAATACTTAAAGTTGTTACCATCTAAAATAAGCATTCAAAAAAATCGAGCGTGTGATCCTAATCACAAAAGACTCAGGGTGGTTGCCTGTAGTATGCATGAGAAGTGTGTGGGCATAGTGTGCATGTGGAATGTGCACTTGTAGTGTACATGTGTAGTGTACAGGTGTAGTGTGCATGCATAGTGTGCATGTGTAGTGTACATGTGTAGTGTGCATGTGTAGTGTACAGGTGTAGGATGCATGTGTAGTGTGCATTGTGTAATGTGCATGCATACCCCTACCCCTGCCCCTACCCCTGTACACCAGCACACACAGACCCTACTATACACAAGCTTTGTCCACACATCTGTTCCTAAGCTATTTTGGTCTGATGAAAAACATCTCACCCAGCTAAAATCTGTGGTAAAAGCTGTGGCAGAAGCTGTGGTAATAGCTGTGGCAGACGCTGTAGCTAAAGCTGTGGCAGAATGTTTGTTTTACATTTCCCCTTTGCCATGGATACCCAGTCTCAACCTGGTCTCACTCACACACTTCTCTTGTATCCTGGCTGCACCGTTTCGGATAGCATACCCGAATTGTGCGTCACAAGTATAACATATCTGGAGCTGACAACACACTACCTCCAGGCCTGCACCTCACAACCTATAGGTCGCATGACGCAGGTGCCCTGAGAAAGTCACACCGAGTGAGGCTAGCAGCGCAAAAAAAGGGTATACTCAAAAAAAATGTGTGCATTGACTTTTTTTTGGGGGGGTACTTGAGCCCTTATTCACATTTTTATATTAGCCTAAGCATCCTATATGCTTATTAAGGTCTTAACATGGCAAAAAAGAAATTTGATATGGTGACATGAATTCTTTTTTTTTAATCAACAGGGGGCATGAGGACCCCCTCCCATCAAGTGCCCCCCTCCCCAACTGACATGTTCAATATCACACACAATACAAAATTACCATGCATTGACCATTCCCAAAGTAACCCCCAGTCAATTACCCTAAGGTTAGAGCTGTCAGAATGTCTGAAAAAAAGCATCTCACCCCTGTAGTCTCACTGCAGATAACCCTCTCCCATAGAGATAGCACTGAGCCCGTTCAATATGTAACTGTTCAATGTTAAGGGTTATCTACAGGCTCCTATAGGGCTCTATGCTGAAGCAAATTACCACCATTTTAGACACAAAATTAAAATCATGCTTTTCAGGGGGGAGCGTTTGAAAATGGATTAAAGCGCGACTACATAGGAAGGACAACATTGCAACGCATCTAATCACACAAAATTGAGAGAAAAAGCTCCAATTTTGAAGGAATGACAGCTGTTTTAAATTTTAGGCTGAGAGAGCCACTGTAACCCGTCGCACAAGACTCAGGGTAACCCTGAGTCAACAAAGTTTCTATGCCATTGTGTCAAGCTGGTTTCACTTGGGATTGATATTGGCAAAATGTACTAATGTGTCATTGGGCTTTGTATGGGGTTGGCATCAATGCCAGGTGGGTCGCATGTAGGTTCAACCAACCATTTAAAAAAAAGTGTTGCCGAGGACACCAATTCTATTTCTATGGCTACTTTGCAAATACATTTCCCCATTGAGAGTGAATTCATCTGATCCATCCCTAGGAAAGGTGGAGTAGCAATGTTCTTGAACTAACCAATATAGATGTACTCATTGAAAGTGATATCCATGCAGTTGATGATTTTAGCCAAATTTACCAATTCAGAATTTCCTTTAGGGGCTACACAGGGGTAGACACTAACTTTTTCAGCTGTGGGCCACCCGGGCCCGTTGCTCCAGAAATCTATGGGCCCGGATTTTCAGCTGCGGGCCAGCAAATTAATTCTACTTTTTTCAAAGAGAAAATAAATATATATTCCTGATTTATCTATGTTAAAATAAGACCGAATTTCGTCATTTGTTCAAGTTTTTCTCTTTCCAACGACATATTACATGACTATGCTTCCTAGGTACATTCCACTCAAATATGTTGCCAAATTTCTTCTGGGCCAACCGGGCCCATGGCAGGGCAATTCTGGGGAAAACTACGGGCCCGGACCTTAAACTACGGGCCATTGGCTCCCGGGCCAGCGTTAGTGTCTACCCCTGCTACATTCCTGGCAATAGATAATATTTGAATGTACATTAGGTTGTGATGTCACAATGACAACCTTAAAGACCACATAGCCTCTAGATTGTCCCAATGACAACCTTAAGTTTTCACACACTAAGGCGCATACTGGAACATAGCTGTAAAAGAGATGCACTATTTACACTGATCTTTTAAAAAAAATCATGAGCCATTAGTGGTGACAGGAAGCACAGTGGTCTATTCCTCGCTAGCGGGATACCAGTGCTGCCACCGTTTGGGAGCAATTAGAACTAGCAGTGTGGGCCTGAGGGGGGGGGGGCAACATCTGGGGGAGAGTGGAGCAATAATTACACTAGGCCTCAACATGTGGGTATGTGCATTGGTTATACCTGGATACTCCTTTTATTACCTGTCTAGGATAGGGTTGTGGTTAGGACAATGGACTCATGATCAGGAGAACCTAGGTTCAAATCCCCTCATGGATAGCCTTAGTGTGATGGTTACGAAAAGTGGTTACCAGAAGACTACACTCAAACCTTTTTCGAATATTTTACAAAACGTTTTGGTGTAACATTTATTAACTTGGGTATATTCCGCACTAGCTGGATGTCCACTGGACAGCGCCATATTTGACTGGTGCCAGTATGTACCCTTTACTGTCCAGTCACTAGCTTCACCAAAGTTTTTCTATGTTATCTTGGGTTGATTAGCTGAGTTTAAATCCGTCCTGTTCTTTACATTTTATAAATATTATTGATACTTAGCAGGTCAAGTGTTGTTTATGTTGGATCTCTAGCTTCCATTAATTTGGTAAAAAAACCATTAAGATGGTCCTTATGTTCTCAGACTAAAGAATGATAAGATGACGTTGATTGATGTGATGTGAGGCTTTAGCAGAAAATTGAAAATAGATACACGTTTCAGACTCCCTTTATTAAAACAAACGAATACTTCTTCAGTGTAACAGTTATATTTATTTATCTGTATCATAATACAAACATCCCTGTATATATGCAGTCACATCTCATCCCAAGTGCAGACCAGGAACAAATGGGTATATCTTATTGTGCATGAAAAAGAACACCAATTAACCAGATAAAAGTAAGTACATGTAACAGCACTCATTGAGGCTATACAGAACATTGTCTTAGTCCGTGTAGAAAATAATGTTTCATAATGATTAAAACTAGTAATTTTCCTATTCGGCAGAATATGTTTATGCTACTAGTTTTATGTAACTGAATGCAATTACAAACATGACAACAAATCCAAGTGTTAATTGATTCATGATTTTGTCGCATCGTTTTGTTTAAGGGTTGCCCCTCACGTTCATAGCATAGGTTTCTAACGTTTCACTTATTGATGGTAACCATGCTCAATATCAGGCTTTTTTTATGGTGGTTATGATAAAGTGCAGAACATATGTCTAGCGCATATATGGCCAGTGGAACAAGTTCTTTGATGGCATTCCTTCACACAGTAAGGGTGGGCCAATTATGTTACCCAACAGAGATTCAAACCGACATCGCTGCACAGAGCTTTAGACCCTTAATAATGAAATGACATCCATGGTCCACTGGTTCATACATTGATAACCGTTCCAGAAATCCATTCATAAAGTAGCCATATTTAGATATATTAATATAATTCATCACCCAAAAAGATTCGAGAGTGGATTATCATACGTGTGTGAAGATGCACCACTCATAGTGATAGCTACATAATGTGACAACACAATCTGGTAGAGCACTTGTATTGAGTATAAGATTGTGGATTGACAATGTTTCCAGAAAAGAATCTGAACCAAATAGGCATATACATAACCACCGCAACATTTGATGAATATATCTAAGTAAAGTTAAAGCCAATAATACAAACACAACAGCTATGAAATGGTGGAAATGCAGTGATGAGTCTCTGTAAACAAACACTTTCCCTTTAACAGAAGCCATATTTACTGCATGTTTAGTAGGGATATTTTTGAACAACTTTAAAAAAATATTATTCCAAACATGGAGACTTTTGAAAAATAATATTGATAATGAATACAATAATGATTCTTAATGAATAGAGATGGGTATAATACATTATTATTAGTGAAGCATGTGTGAGACAAGTTAGGAGTCATACCTTCACACATTCCTGTTAAGATGGGGTAACCGATGACCTGCCACTACATATAATATCTACACTATCAGTAGGATAGACCTGTGCAATATGTGAGGGATAGGGAATTAGGATAAAATCAGGTCAGCCATTAGGAGAATACATCCTAGAGTCATTGTAATATTTGGATATAGTATATCCCTTAATCATAACGAAGATGCTATGGCCAATAAAACATTTTAATTTAAGACATACCATGGAATACAATAACACATGGTTTATGAACAATGAAAGAAGGAATCGGAAATACTAATAATGACTACTTTTTGTTAAATACACTACTTCAGAAGAATATCTCAATATCTTGTATTGGTATTTTACCACCATCATAATTATTGCATGCATTCACCATAAATGTTGCATCAATTGATTCATCAATTATGTAAAATACAAAATATTGCACATACGGAAAAGAGGTACTACATGGACATTTGGTCATCCTCTACCGTTTTGTGACAGCTTAGTGTTGATTCATGTCTCGGGTATATACGGGTGACCTTGCATAATAAAAGAAAATATACATATTCACGCTACAACTCTACTGAGTTTGCCTAAACTATTGTTTTTATAAGAAATATTCCCTCATATAAACAGTCACACATGCTGTTTTGTATGGATTCATTTATTGCTAGATAGAGGGAGGGAGTTTTTTTTTTCTAACGGCTTCAAACTTTGTTCTGACACTCCCCTTATCTCTAAATGTATACGTTTTGAGAAATGACCTTCCCCCCAAAAGTCGCATATATGTGGGAAAATGATAGATGACCTCGAATGTTCAAGTAAACCATATTCAGCCCCCATCTCCACTCAGTCCTCTCCATATCATGCGCCATATCTGACAATAAATAGCTCGCCTCTCATTGATGTCTTGTCATGTTAGAATTCTCTTTGGTCATGTATGAGAGGGTTTGTCGTGATACACACATATAGCAAGAATAGATCGGAATAACTGCTTGAGCACTGTCCTGATATGCTTCCTATGTATTCATCTCTATTCAGATATTTTGTGATTTAAAACAATTACTCAATGTATAACAAAGGTACTGCTTCCATCAATGTGCATCTACAACCCTTACCCACATCAAATCTAGAAGTATCTTACCAACCTAGCACTAATGACCCTTTAGGATATATGATATCTAGTAGGAATATTCAATCGCCTTTACCTCATACTCTCAGGAGGCCTATTGGAAACACCACTTCATTGCACAATTAAACTCCATCGGTGTACCATCGGAATCACATGTGTTATTGCTAGTCACTGACTGCTGATGCAGGTTCTGCCTGTGCTAGTGCATTGTGGTCTTTAAGGCTCAAATTAAATGCAGAGAAGTAAAATCTACATATTCCCAGACTAAAAAGTGAAGTTCCCAAAAGAAACTGATTGGACATAATCATATGTCTTAATCAATAACTTTGCAAACCTATATACTAATACTAATGTCCAGCACAAATCTCAGAAACAAGCAAAGCTGTTTCAAGATTTTGTAGATGCGCTTACACTATAAGGAACAGTACAGGTGCATAGTTCCCTTTGTCCTGCAACTACAGAACACTCAACTCGAGGAAGGCGAAATTAGGTCTAAATATATGTAATCCACATAGTTATGCAGATGGATTCCTCCTCAGGCTGGTGTCCGCTCTACATGTGTTAGTTTGATACCATTGCTGTTCCTTGATTGAATGATTCTGTTCGGCTGCGAGCTGACTTTCTAAGTGGCCAGTGATGGACTCAATGAGATTCACTCCTCAGGCAAAGGTGCTACGCTGCAACAAAAACATAAAACTTAATAAATACCATTATCCTGATCACTAGGCTGTGGACATTTGAATTGAACAAAAGATGTATTAGCTATCTAATGAAGGAACAGTTTTGGCATCATCGTGGGCAGCTAGAGTAAGACAGGACTCCCCATGTTATTCAATTAAATTTTGGTTTGAAAATTGAGACGGTGATTGAGATCAGCTACTTTTTCATACATTTACCATACAGTATTTTGAGAGTGTCACTGCCGATGGGTTTAACCCGTTTCTGTCTACGATGTTGCCAGGTACACTGAAGGAGTATTATGCTCTGACAATTGAACATAAATAAACAAAAATATGATTAGTGGTTCTTACTTGTTAATGAATCATTTATGGATAGTTTGTAATAGATATTTCAAATGTAAAAAATAAATCAGAAGAAAGTCCAATTGAAGCATTAGAAGCCTGCCAGCATGATGTTACTCCATCGAAATTGTGGACGTGAAAACGTGCGTATGTTATATAAAACCAGCTAGACTTTGTCATAGTTAAAGTTCTCAGAAGCTGCGGACTACTCACCACAATTCCTGTGTCATCTCCACATAATACAAAGGGGGTTAACAGATAAATAGAATGAAGAGAAAACACATAGCACAGAAAGGAATTATCCGAATCGGGGATGGAGGATAAAGTTCGGGTCTTACCTCAGACGGAGAGAAGAGAGAGAAGAGGGTGTCACAGTCTGTGTAGAAAAAGCCTCCGAACAAACTTTTTATCCCCTATATAAATAGTGTAGGATGAACCCATGCTTATCATAGCTGCCTTCTTTCCCCTTTTGACCCAATTAACATTATCCACAGTACTAAATAGCCGTAAAATCCCATTATTGACAGGTGTCCTGATATGAAAGCCGGGGGAGTATATTTTCAGTTAATATCCATATGGAAATGTTATGGAATAATCCTAAGATCATCAACTATCAAGGCTGCCATTGTGGGACCCTCTGGGTAAGGCTTACGTATATTAGCTCATTAGAAGTACATGTAGCAGGATTTCTGTGAAGACGAGTGCTAATACGGGATAATGACGTATGAAGCATTGTGTTTATGTGAATCCATAAGTTCGAGCAAGCGGTTATTTCAAGCGATTGAGGAAGGCGCCAATGTTTTTTAACAATGCTATTATTTGAATTCTTTCAACACTTTATATTCAAAACGAGATTGATTTTTTGCCAATGTAAATGCAAACCCACTAAATGCCCTTTTTAATTGTTTAATTCACTAAGCCAGTATGCTTTGTGTTAGGAAAGGTAAGATGAAACATAGATCTATTGCGGAATATATGCATACTGTAAACCAAATATATAGCAAAGACTATGAGGAAACCTGTAACTGTTTGCTTTATCAATCTTTATGACAGTAGTTGTAGAAATGACCAGTGTATTCCGTCCTTAAACTTTTGTATTCTGAAACGATGGAGCGTTCCGAGAGATCAATATTGAAAACATACACTTTGTTGATTCCTTTCTTTATGCTAATTTGCCTACTTTGTTATAAAGCACTTCAGGCCAGACATTTAGTGCTGGGTTGTTAGATAGTAAAGTAATTTACCGATGATGAATGTATCCAGTCTGTAGGGGACGATGGAGGCAATAAGAAGGGATGACGTTAAAGGCTTTTTGTACTGACTCATAATTCAGAAGCAAAAAGTAACATACAAGTTATAGGTTTCATCACAGACAACGATGATGCCATATAGAGTTATTGAGGGTGTTGTGTCACAACGTAACATATCTGATTACTGATTGACCACTACATATATATATATCCCAACAATATCTAATATACTAGACTACATAGAACACAACACAAAGACGTAGGCTTAACCTCAGAATTAGTCTTTACTATGTTTGCTTATAGCTTGATGGTCTTGGTACATCATATAACCAACAATGTGACAGTACATGAATGGGTAACTTTCTCACTAGTCATACTAGCTCTTCACAATCGCACCGGTTGTTCCATTTAAAATATTGCACACCTGTACACCATCTGAGTTACCCACACCATACATCACAACCAATGATGAAGACAATCAAAAACAGTCACTTGTTGATTCACCTGAGCAGAATCCACAGGAAGTACATGTATATCTACTTGGCTGTAGTATGAAATATGTACATCCTGCTCTACTGAATGTTAACATGAGCCATGGCTAGTAGAATAGGTAGGCTTTAGATATGGCCAAGGATATACATCATGAACCTTACACACATGTCTGAATATGCTTAATATGACAGAGGCAACCACAAGATGGCGTTAGTCGACAGAAATATCTAAATGTCTAGATGATCTAACCTCAGAAACATCCATACCCATACATGAAATGGATCTCATTGCCAAAAGTATATATACACAAAACATATATGCAGTGGCAAAACCTACATCAGATGCACATCACATTATGTTAACATTCCATAGGTGTCTTGTCTTCACGTGGAACTACCCTTTGTGGTGGTGCTGGTAATTTGGTAAAAACTATAACTGTCTAAGTAGGTAGGGTTTCAAGGCATGTGTAGCCAATGAAGAAAATATTTCATTCATTACATGTGGCTTCTTGGCGGAGGAAATATTTGTAATGTGAAGCGTTGCTTGCATGTTTTTCTAACAATGTCATTATTAGTAGATTGGCTCTATAGGAAGCTAAAGTTAAGTTAATATCATTGTAATCTTAGGCACAATGATTTCTGGACATTTGCAAATGTATTTTTATACATTCAGCAGAGTTATACAATGAAGTCTTTACCTGAATTGTGAAGACTAAATGTGAGTGGCGAACAGGTTTGCAATGATGACAATCAGACTCAACAATGCAGAATCTTATGCTTTGATTCAACTTTAACTTTCACCTTTACCTGACACAGGAATGGTACATAAATCAACATGAATTACCCTGACAGGATTGTAGGAACATAGAAGGCAGCTGGGAAATTATCTCACACAATGGCAAACTGGTCTTTCGTTATGAAGGAATGTTATATATGACCTGACACAAACAAACACACAATGCCTCAAAAACATACCAATATCATGTTGGCCTTGGGGTGTCACTGGACTGAAATGTCTATTGATGGAATGGCTGTCTAACTAGATCTACTAGTAAAATGAACTGACTTAAGAAAAATGTGAACAAGGCTGTAGCTGTGGTTATATTGATACTGCATGTGTGACATGCATTACACGGATAAACAATTTCATAATGCAATTAAAATGATTTCATAAATCGGATAAAAGACTTGTATATAATCTATGTTAAAAATTGCACCATATTTGGCACCTATTCCTTTTGTTGCATGCACCCACAATGAATCAGTCACATATCCTCTTATGTCAGTGATTGATTCACATTAAAATTCCTTTCTACATGGGAGTTTAGTCTCTTTTATATAGCTAGGCACACCATAAATAGCCTTGAACATGGAGACATAATCAAGTAATGGCAAGAAGTGCCTCCCTTTTACTCATGTCGCTGATGGTTTAATGATTAATGAATAGACAAACGCACTGTCCTCAGGTTTTTAGTGAAAGGAACCCCAAGTGACAAGACATTCCTTTCTTAATACAGCTGAATAATTGCCTGTGGTCCTACATCAGCTTAAGCATGTTAGATAAAACTATATCCTAATTTTTCTATAAGTATAATATAAGGCCAATAGAGTTTAAACGTTTCAGTCTTAAGTACTATGTAAAGCATTACTTTCTGCACCTATATGTATGCATACACCATGTATATACATAATATATTCATCATACTATCTAGATGAACTATTCACAAGATTTGCAACATTTTCACAAGAGACCTTAACCAAGGTGGATAGTTGAAATATCTAATATGGTTATATTATATACTCTGTTCACATTATTCAATACATATTTTCTACAATACTAATTATATGCATGTAACAAGCAACATATACAAAAATCGAGTAGTCATTAACAGTAGCCTACGGTATACAAACCATAATTAGTTAACAAGCCTAAATCTGACTACAGGGTAAACAGCGGAAGTCTTCCACTCTCCATGATTTCTCAATAACAGTATATTCTATGAATGCAAAGAAAGTCAGATCTTTGGAAATTAAAGCATACACAGTTGACAGAGAAGAGACTATTCATTGACAATATTGCTTTTAAATGCCTTAATGGTACATGAAGTATAAATAAGGCAATTACTTTTCTATCAATCTATCTTATTCACAATTAGTATTTACTCTGCAACTTAGAATTGAAAGGTCCTCAATGTAAGTATGAATCATCAAATCTTATATGTATATACATGACTCTGACCTTCTTTGAACCTAAGCTATCATTTTACATGCATAATTTACAAAAACATATATATGATACCAAATTGCAGACAAAATACCCTTCTCGTGAGACATCTAATGTCAATAAAGTAATAATAAGAACAGTCTTGAATCCTCCGTGCACCAAAGCCAGAGATTAGTTCTGTGACTGAGCAGACTCTGTATAATAGCAAATGCAAGCATTCTAGAAAGTTAAAATCCCCATTGGGAGGCTTGCTCTGGACAGAATATGATGATCTATGCACAAAAGGGCAAGAGTTGGAATTATCGCCGTTCTATGTTTAAGTATTGCGGAAGGCTCTATTTCTAGACTGACATTTTCTGTACACCAGAGATCCCCTGAACGTTGATGATTGCTACTGACCCCACATCACAGTCGGTAAACAGAAATCTATTACCTATAAATACCAGAGACTCCATATGATATCTCTGTAAATAC
Source organism: Harmothoe impar (assembly GCA_947462335.1). Taxonomy (NCBI): domain Eukaryota; kingdom Metazoa; phylum Annelida; class Polychaeta; order Phyllodocida; family Polynoidae; genus Harmothoe; species Harmothoe impar. The sequence goes on from OX381704.1 coordinate 56,268,801, forward strand.
TGACACTGAGGAATAGTTTTTTTCCCAATGAACTTTTCCCCAGATGAATAAAAACCTGCATGCATACCTAGTGACCACAATATAAAATTATTCTTCACTTTTACGTACTCTCAAATAAAACTGAATACTAACACAGTCAAAACTAATGTATTTACATACACCATAAACCAGGTGGGAATTACCGTACCTGAAGGCCATTTTGCAAGCTGACAAGGCCGCTTTTGGATTTACCATTAAGTAATTACATATTGTTAGATTTATTCCCCATATATCACCTCATCCTGTACTGGCTAGGAAGGGTATGGCTGTTGTAGGACACTAGATTAAAAAGAATCCAAGCTAGCATTGGATGCTTTCTTGTTCACAACATGGTTTAGATAATGTTACCGTTTTCACAGAAAACACACCGTTAAAAATTGATATATACTCATTTCATGAAGTAACTTGTTGACAGACCCACCACATGGGATAAAAAGCCCTTGTGTTGATATCACATTCCGTTGTTTGCGCCATCCTACTGGTAGCACTCCAGAGGAGGTTCGCGTTGACCGTTGAAGTTGGCAGCGACTTAGGCTACAGCGGATCCATTGCATATCAAACGGCACTTAACGAGGAGTGCCTTTATTGTCTGGCACTTAAGGCCTATCAGGAACAACTACAACATCCTGGGTTTTTCAACTTGTACTACTACATCTGCGTCGTGGGTATGAAAGGCTTCAGGTTAGTGGAACCGCCACCAGAGTGCTCTGTGTGTTAATACTGTATGTGAGGCAATGCTGCAGAAGGCCAGGCAAATGCCAGAATTTCAAGAAGAGCCCCAAAAGTTTCCTATATAATGATAATGCCCACCAAGTTCACTTCAGGTAGTTCATGCTCAACCATTTTAAAGGATCAATTATAGCATTCTAGTGGTGGCAAAGTCTCAAACAATAACAGAAATTTGTCGAGAATTAACAAACAGCGTCACTGAGTAGATTTGAGACTAATATATTGGAAGAGGTCACCCAACGACCTGTTCCCCTAAAGACCATTGCCATTAAGCATAGAGCGTGACCACCAGACGTGTCGGTTCCTACTTCACATAGCCCTTCCCATTCATACCCCCAGACCAAACGTCCACACAGGAAGGGGGTCTCCATGCCCCCCATGAGAGGGATACATGGACCCAAGAGAGGGTGGGGGCTAGCAGGGTGGCCAGAAAGGCAACGTTCGGCCGGCATGCTGACCACAACACAAGTACACTGACATGATAGCCACTCCACAGCACCAACTACCTGGCATTATTGCCAGCGCGGTCTCGCATTTTGCCAAAAGATATGATGTCATCTTTGCTCGCACCTTTGTGGCCGATGGTTTGCCAGTCGTTGAGCTTCTTGCCCAGCCGGAACTCCTCCCAGCGCTCGTCGTCGGACTCGTGTGTGAGGTAACGCTGGCCTACTTCGCTCTCCAGCTTCCGCTGGTCACACCAGCACTGGTAGTCCTAGATGGTGGGAAAGTATCACAATCAGCTAGGCCATACATCATTCAAGAACACAATATATGCTTACAGCCTTGTATTGCTGGATGTCAAATGTATTTTTTACATGGGAGTAAGATACATGGGAGTAAGATCAATAGTTTAAAAATTTAATTATCCTACATTAAAAGCCTTACATGCATTGAATGGGAATATAATTTTATCGACCAGTAGGTTTGGACTTTTCAGTGGAGGCTAAACATCTTGTTGTTACTTCATCGTGGGACTCTGCTAAATGTTAGCGTATTAGGCCAAGTACAGCTGAGCTATTTCAATAAATTCATGCCATAGATGCTTCGGAATTAAAGCATCAAGCTCGGAAATGCAGAAAATGCGTAGTTGTTACAAAACTAAGGGAGGTAGGAACTCATGAAGGGATACATGGAAATTCACATTCCATTATAGGTGTTTAGTAGAGATTGAAATGAAGAGTCTTTGTGGTGTTGTATCAGATATATAGTACTTACTTTGAAAGGAAAGTCAAAGCATGCACACTTCAATTTCAGTATGGGAAAAAGGTATTTAGACACAACATAAACATAATCAATAATAATAAAAGGGGACTTGTAAACTAGATGCTAGACCCACCACCACTGGCATCAATGTGCAGTGTGAGCTACACACAACACACTATTGATATACTTCTAAATGTCTATGCAGAAGTAAGGTGGAACAGAGCTTTGACAGCTATGGAACAAGTTGGGATGAGGCATACTGCAACTTGTAAGTTACAAAAAAATGGATTTAAGCCTTACTTTGGTTCTAAAAACGGATTTTTCGGGTGGCTTTTTGAAAAAAAAGTGGTTCCAGATGCTGTGTTCCACCTTTTTCTCGCTGTTATTTATAGTAAGTATCAAAACATAAGTTCAACTTTTCACATATGCAAAGCAGGCATATTTAGAATATCTATAAAATGTTCTTCAATCAGAGTAGGAATGAATAAGTTATAAGCAAATCAAATGTAAATATAGAAATAAAGGTTTTGGCAAAAAATAAAGTTGATAAAGTTATAGCCGTAGCAGAGACACCACTGCGACTTGGAGCCAGTACTTCACAACACGGTCACACTCAACTTTACAATATCTCCAACGAAGACATTTGGCTTTAGAAAACAATTTAGCAGTCTCTGCAACACTCAATAAATCTTTTTTTTGTCTGCTAACTGCGTGTGAGATATTTGCTGACGTCCTTCGAGTATTAAAACTGAAGGGGCCTTCCCATTTGGGATTTTTCACTGTGTTCGAGTACAGCACCAAAGCCATAGTAGTTTCCACTGCCGCTAGCTTAGAATAACACACCGGGCACCGGGAGAACCACGTGAGGGACATAAACTAAGTGAGTATACATGGATCGTAGTAGTTAGTCAGTTAGCTATAATGAAAGGGATATCGTTTTTTTCACCTGCAACCAAACGTGTGATAGGGATTTGTCTACGGTGAAGCGTTTTCTCATTTTCACTTGCAACAGGTTATTGATGAGGTCTATGGCTGAAAAGACAGACAAAGTGTGGAGAGATATGAAATGTGATGCCATGGCAACAAAAGAGTTCTGTTCATGGCGCTGCCATGGTGCCTTTCCATCCCGCTGCAGTTGTAGATGTTGCTGTTGGTGGTGGTGGTGGTGGTAGCAGGTGGTGGGTGCATAGCCAGTGATATGGTGTGTCCTTTATTTAAGAACCAGGCCCTGCAGGAAAAAGGAGCTTCCCAGTTCTCAGGGAACGAAAAGGTAGAGCGTCCAAGGCTACCTCAACCTTGCTAACAAAACAAAATTATCATTATTTCATAGAGCTCTTCTGACAGCCGAGGGTTACGAGTCTTTGATGATTTCGACTCTGTGCAAAATTAACAGGAGAGACTGTTTAATCGTTAAGGGACAGTGGGAATGTACAGTGAGAACTCTTCCAGATCAGATACCAGGCAGTGGGAATAGTGCTTTTTCTAACTCTGCTTCTTTAGCTCTGAAGAGGTAGAAAGATATTTGTTAATACGGTTATATAGAATAACATGACCACTATAGTATAGTTATGGACGGTGTTATTCTGTAATGGTCATGACTGGAGTTTTTCTTCATATGTGGGTATTACCATTATGTTGTTAGGGGCACGTTTAACATAATAACTTACATCTCAGAAATGTGCAGTTATATTTTATGCATAACACAGATGGTGCATCATAATAGAAATTAGATAGTAAAAACTGTCCTTTGTGCAAAAGTCGGTGTATAGATTCAGTAGGCCCATTTATTAAGAATAATCTCCTACTAGCGAGGGATGCCTTTCATATAGTAAAATGTAATTCTAACTAGTACTCTTTAATTAAGATTAGCCTCCAGATCTCAACAACCATTGGGGACAGGGTAGGGGTAATGCATCTCATCACTCGCTTTCCCGAATTGTAGCAGCTGAATCAATTATATTCCTGCCTTAATTAATGGGTTATCTATTCCTAAACATAATACATCCAGTATTTCTGATGCATCCTGAGTAACCTACAACTATGTATGCACTGATTATTGATGCCTTGACAGAGCTCCGGCCATAGTGTCTCAGCTGTTTCCATGACTGCTGTCAAGACATCAGACTTGACATTATCATAAGCAAAGCGATTGCAGGCCTGGCTAAATTGTGGTATATATTAAGGGAAGTTAAAAGGGGGAGTATTAGTTGAAAGCATGCTGAGTAGAAAATGAGACCCAAGTACTGTACATTGAGGGTGTAGAAACGGTGGTGACACCGAGCAAAGGGTATGAGTATATATTAAGTGCATGCTGCAATGTGGGTGGCAGAGAGAGAGTTTGAGCAACATGAGGAGCGTTAGAAAGGACGAGCACCTCTTTGATCCACTTGTGGCGATACGCCTGACTGACAGTGAGGCGTGTATCCATGTCTACCTTCAGAAGATGGCGAATCAGATCCATGGCTGCAAACAGAGGCACCCATAACCTTGGTCAGTGATCAGCGTTTGGTTGTCTCCAGCAGGCAGCAAGAGGAGGGCTGGATGAAGGGGTTAGGGCACAAGGTAGGTCGGGGTGGGAGTAGCATGGGCACCCTCCACACGGTATACATGGGTAAAAGTACTCGGGTTAGGTAAGCCTTAGGGGTGGGACAGACGGAGGGAGGAGGAGGAGGAGGGTCATGTAAGGTGTGGGCAGAGGTAAAATGACGAGTGATAATCAACATGACAGTACCCTACCTAAATAAACATGTCTGAATTGGTAAACTCATTGTTCTCATTTTGGAGTTTTCAATTCGCGTGGCTATCTTTTTATTTGACGAAGACTAACCCTACACCAATGACGACAACACCTGCACTAACTAAGGTCACAGTTATCAACCCGAGGAGTTTTGTAGAACGCTAGGCAGAAACACTGGTCAGAGAGTGGTAGGGCGGTGCCTGAAACCAACAGATATTGTGTGATCCAGATCTGAATCCAGACGGAGGGTGCATACATGGAGAGACGATTAATAAGAGAGTAAATCTATTGATACAGACGGAGGGTGGATACATGGAGAGACAATTAATTAGAGAGTAAATATATTTATATATATCATAGGGGATGGTTTAGGCTTGTAAGGGACCTGATATATGAGCCAGCATGTATGTGTGTGTGCAAAGTACACTAAGAGTGACAAGGAGAGATAATCGAATTGTGAAGTTTAAATTGAGCGGCACAACATCAATTCGTGTCCAATCAAAATTAGGTGCTAGAGGTATAATTTCCTGAAAATACAATCTAGAAGAAATACATGTGTCAAACATTCATTACTTTCATTCTAACCACATTTTATACAACTCTGTTAATGCATCACAATGCAAATTTCCTAGTTAATTACTCATTTAAATCCATCTAATCCCATAACAAGATTTAATTTATTATAAAAGGGTGGCTTACGATATTATCCACACGAACGATGTTGGGGTATACTTGTTTGAAGGCCATGATATGAATATATCATATAAAGTGTACTATTTTTAAGTATAGCTTGATATATCATAGGGTTATTGCTGTATGTAAGTTAAATGTCAGATTGTGTCTCCTACCTTGTTGTGACACCTCCTGCCATGGGTTGGCGGGGTACATGAAGGCAGCATTCTGGATCTGATCGGCGATCTCCTCGTCTTCGTTGAACGGAAAAGTTCCACTCAAACTACAAAAATAAGAATATATTGTTATCGATTGTATTCGCAATAATGCACCTTGGTAATTTTTCTAAATATAAAACAGAGGCGTAGGAAGCAAATCTTCATTGGGGGGGCCCAGGGGGGCCCACTCCAACCCAGTTTCAGCATCGGCTTTTATGCATGATGTATCATATACACACGTATATTGGAAGTGTATACAAAAGTAGTATTTGAGCCCCCATTTAGTTTTGATTGGGGGCCCAGGCCCCTCTGCCCCCACCTTTCCCTATGCGAGAGAGGCAAGGATTAGAAATTGTGTGGAATACATTGGAGGTCTTGACAATTTTTTTTTTTTTTGGGGGGGGGGGCAAACATATTCAGGCCCCCCCTGCTCAGTGATTGGGGGGGGGGGGGCGGGCCCGCCTGCCCCCCCCCCCCCCCTTTTCCTACGCCACTGTAAAACGCCTAATAAAACCCGGGAAAAATTGCTTATTCATAAGGAAATGTTGGGGTTTTAAACGATTGGTTCACAAACACACACAAGAAATCCTTTGAATACTGACCAGAAATTACCTTACGTGCTATTGTCACAACCCCTAATAGATATTAGTGCCTAGGAAGAACAGACCTTATTGGATTTCCTGATCTATGGACACAAAGTTGTACACATACCTTACATAGATAATAACGCCCACGGACCACATGTCCAGCGAGCGATTATAGCCCCGGCTCTTCAATACTTCCGGAGCTGAAAGGTGAAAGGGCAATACTGAAACGACTACCATAACACTATCAACACTAATGATGATGATTTTACTGTGTTAGTGTTACATAATAAGGTAGGTCGTGTCCTACTGGTGATAGTTAACACTGGTAATTATAATGTGGTAATGGCGTACCCCTCTAGTTGTAAAGCTATGGCTATCCATCTCTACTATTCATCAATTCTAATAAGTTAGATAAGGTGACATGGTCGTGTATCGGTAGTTGTTAAACTCTATTAGGAGAAGATTAGGTAACCAATTATATTATGTGAAGCAACTGTTCATGTATAGGCCTACATGGTGTCTTACCTAGATAGGCGGGTGTACCGACCACTGACCTACGGAAGGATTTTTCACCAATGATACGGGCGAATCCGAAATCACAAAGCTTTACCTGTGTAGAATTTTATGAAGGATACATATCATTTAAATCATTATTGTAAACAGAATTGGAGACTTACAAACATGACATTTGCTTTAATACATGACGTGTATATTTTATAGCGTGGCCTTGGACCGTGATTGATTATTATTGATATATATATATGTACATTGAGGTTATACTAAATTAATGATGGTAATAGGGTGTTGTAGACATTGTATTAGATTATTAGATAATGTGCGTGAATAGACAATGTAATGAACAGAACATATTTTGCTTATGCATTAATAATATATACAACCTGTGGTATATGATTATGAGAAATTGTGAAAAAAGTGAGCTGGGACAGCAAAGCTTCCTTACCTGTGGGAAAGGCGTTTCTGATGATAGTAATACGTTCTCTGGCTTTAAATCACAGTGAACGATGCACTTTGAGTGTAAATGCCGCAGGGCCACCAAGATCTGTAAAGACAATGACGATGGGATTGCCATTAAATGTGTTCTGCCCAAGTGGTGTGAGAGGATATCAATAATTATATGTATGCACAAGTTGTATAAGGACAGAAGCAACCTAACCTTATAGTATAGAGGAACCACACAACTTGCATATGCAAGATGGCATTAGCAGCTTTGAGGGGATATCTAAATTGTTCACCTCTAAATCACAGCTAAGTGAGCGTTCAGTTGAACTACAGAGTACATTTGTCACAAATATAAGAAAATAGATAGGAATCACAATACTTTCATACACGGGTATGTTCTTTTTATTCTTTTCAAATACCACGCATGCACTATTTGTACGAGAATAATCGCGACCTAGCTCTTTGATTGTCTGTAGTCTACTCTTTCGGAGCCAGTGGGCACCACACTATTTCAATAACATACTTTATAGGCACAGGAGAACTACGTTATATGTAATCTTTTCTTATGTTGATCATTGTAACTATTTTTGGTGTCCCATGACTATGCTATCATTATCTACATACTGCTGAAAGCTTTTCCCTCTTAAACACGCGTGCACTATCCGCCCTAGATATGCACGGCAGGGGACTTTGAAGCTATATCATATACAGAGCTGGATCATTGGCTTCAATGTGCGCCTCTTTTTTCTTCATTTTTTATACAAAGGACTAATTCGGTGTAGATCAGTAGGCGCTGGAGTATAGCCTTGAGAGGAGTGAATGACACAAGTGGCAGAGATTAGGACCACCTGACTTGTTCACAATACAGGGCCGGCAGTGAACTGCATAGTACTAGTACTAATACGTCCAAACACCTATAGCTGACGTGGACCGAACAGCAACTGTGGGGATCAGTCTATGGGACCACCACGGACACCGATATAGGCACTATAAGGTTGAGGTACATGTCCACCTGGTTAGAAAAATGGACCCTCCAGGGTAAACAACCTCCATTCTCCATGTGATATTTATTCAGGATGGCAACAAGCAGAGCTAGACTGCCATAGACTGCAGTCAGTGATCAGTGTCAGCTGGTGGATACATGTACGTTTCTGGATGTGACACCTGTACATAGGTCTTCTTTACAGCTGAATGGGCATACCGTAATGACCCGTTGGAGCGCCACTGTGCTTATAAATGTCAAGTCCCTGTTACCCCCGGTGCTCACAAGGACCTGCGCTTACAAGAGTCCCTTCAAAGAGAGGTTTTGCGTTTTGGGGGTTGCAGACCTGCGGTTAAACGAGACCTGTGCTCGTGCGAGACCCCTGCGCCTTTTTCTTTTTCGCTCACCAAACTCAGTAAAGGATCACAATTCGTATTTTCTCAAACCTGTCATATCTAGCTAGGCAAATGTGTACATATCGAGATCCCCAATTACAGATGATCACTGTTGTATGGGTCATGTTTCCATGCATACAGTCATCTGCCCTTTGATTTTTATTGAAAACTTGCTACATCTCCCATGGCCACAAATGACACAAAAACGTACATGTAAATGTTATTTGCGTTGGGTTGGTTTTGGACATTGGTTCTTCCCTTGGTGTTGGAATCCTCTGTGTAAACACAGGCTGAGGGGTCAGTTCCAGTTATGGAATGCTAAGTGCTGGATGCGGTGGTGTTTGTACTTCTTCATACCCGGCAGTCTTTAGCCAGTGAACGTGAATGGCAGATCTTGTTACAACTTGCTGCCTATGGCCACGGGAGAAAGCTTTCTGGTGGCAGCCTGTGTCTGCGACAGTGGCAGGCGAGAGGCGTTAGCCTAGTTCCAAAGGTATATTATGATTAGCCGCCGAGAATGGCTGGGTTTCGTTGGCGGCTTAAGTCTCTCTGATCCCTAACCAGGCTCACAAAGCTGCCTCACCCTCAGCCTGGTCAAGCCGACAGGCAAAGTGGGCAAAAACCACAGACTTGGACAGGTGGCACGTTCGTAAACTATAACACATATCAGTACCAATCAACCAAAATATGTAAGGTTTGCCTCTTCAGGCTTGGTCAACTGAATGCAGAAGGGAACGAGGACATGAAAACTTCATTTTCTATTGCCCTATCGATATGCCAGGGTCACATTCTTGATGGAAATACTTTTCATGAGATTAAACCTCGATAGCTATAGCTATAACACCGAGTCAAACAAATCTACTTGGGAGGTCTAATGCTCAGGGCTGCTTTTATGAACGGGCCCATTGTTAGCTGATTTGGCAATGAACGATGGATACATATGTGCAGCAAGGCAGGACGGGCATTATTGTGATCCAATTGATTGGTGCAACTTAACGTCTATATGGCTAACGGGAATATCACTGATGTACGACTCAAATAGCGGCTGCATTTCTTTGGTGAGTCAGTATATTTTCTTTAAATGTGATCTGTAACTATTTCTAATACTTGAAAGGATGTTACTGAGTGCTATAGTTCATGAATATGGATGACCCATCTTCGCTATTCGAGGGCGGTTGTGTCCACGTGTGTGCCAACAAAACAGTTACCTACATAGAGCTCTCCTATCTAAAGACACTGCCCCCTCTCTGTCCCATAAACGATATATAAACATATATCATATAGGGTGTTGAAATTTCGCTAGTTGTGCTGGCTACACATCTATGTTTATAAGAACATGTTAAGATTATTTCAAATTCCACATAACAATGAAATAGCCCACCACCCTTTGTCAATTGCAGTTCGTCCTCCCTTTTAAAGGCAGTTATGTATATATGACTTATATGTTCTACCATTGACTCATTCTAGTGTTATGCAAAACGTACGTCTCTGCAAACCTGTAGTCACAACCCTCAGTGTTTGCGTCTTAGCATAGTTCTATAGTGCGGGAATAAGCACATGGCTAAGAGGTTTGTGAGGTAATAAATCCAGTACTACATTAAACGCCTGCCTGGAGCAGGTGCAATATAGTCACGTACAACCAGGTGATCACTGATCCAGTCTACCTCTGGGCAGGTACACCAGGGTGTGAGTGGGAGTACATCAGCTGACGCTAGTACTGTTCATATAAAGGCCAACACAAATGATTTGTGTGTTTATGTAACATGGCAAAATTAATTAAGGTAGGTAGGTCGATGTCTGCTGTTTTTATCCATTCTTTCAGCGATTTGGTATATTTAGAACACCTTACAGATAATTTACCAATTTTGCCCATTTTTCTCTCTCTCAAAATGGCTTAAAAGACTCTAGGGTAGGCCCAAAACAATAGGGCAGGTCGAGTTACCTGAACACTACCGTTTTTAGGAATTCTTTACTGAGGGGATCCCCCTCCCTATAGGTCCCACTGTTACAAGTAACAACAGTGGGGACGGCCCACAGAGCCCAGTGCTGTAGCTCCTGTATTGGGTAGAGCTACATAAAAGCCTACTTAACTGGCCTCCTAGGCAGCCCACCTGGAGGAGAGGGACTCCAGTCTAGTCTACCGGACTCATGCTTGTACTTTCCCATGGTCTATTTATGTTGGCTTCGAAATGGGGAGCCACTATAATACAGAGTATTACGTCTTGCTTATAGTATATATCTGATATGGCAAAGTTGTCGGTAACTGCCACACACCCACGTATATGAAGCATATTGGACCTAGATGGAAGGTATAGTGAAGTTAGGATTAGTGGGGGAGTTTCCCTTCAGTTAAGTTTACATATACATGCTGCAGCCAAGTAGAGTTCGTCCTAAGTATATGGCTAAAATAACTGTAGGGGGTTTGATGGGAGCACATTTTCGCTGTAATATCGCCAAGTGCACTTGCCTCCTACTGGAACTCTGGATGTGTTCCAGCGCCTTGTAACATTGAACGCGTTCCGGGCTCTACATACATGAGACACCGGATTCTGAGAGACCTGTGGTCAGTGGTGTATAATAAGGAATACCTATAGCATTGTAGCAATGCTCATACTTGAGGAAATGTCCAAATTGGTCGTTCCAGCACAGAATACATGTACATATTGTGCATGTTGCTATAGGTATGTGTTAGGGGGTGGGCGTCCACGCTTAGTTCAGGACGACAGGTAACCCTTTAAGGGCCGCATATTGTTTCAGTGTGCTATGTCCTTTGTCGGTATGGTGCACAAACGCACCCATGGTGAATATAAATCACCAGTACTGCATTCATGCATCATGCCGACTCTTCCGGACTGGATAATAAATCTACATGATGCTTGGAAGCATGCAGCACAGGCAAGTTGCATCATGACGACCCATGTGAACAATGCATTGATATATTAAACAACCCATTAACATGTTTATCAATGGTATTCAGTTTTCCAACATACTACACTATTGTACCCAAGTGTCTTTCCTCGCCTACAGTGAGAGGAGCAGCGGGTGACCATGGACTACCAGAAGAAGAAGATCCTCACCCAGAGTGTGTCCTTCCTGCAGGTCAACCTCAGCCTCACCCCTGAGTTGCTCGGCGCTCTCAAGTCAGAGGAGGTGCTCACCAGTGAGGAGGTCAGCACCATACAGGTAGGACAATCTCGTTTTTCTTCTCATCCATTACTTGAAATAGTACATTTATTTCATGAGGAGAAACAAAGTTACTATGCTTAAGTACAAGAATGGCCGTTCTCCACACCCCCGTGGAGAAACTGATGCTCATTCTCCATGGGCTGTTTCTCCATGACGATGTCACTAAAATAGCTATGAAACCAATCTTTAAATATCGTTTTTAGATATAATTTATTAATAATTACATGAAATAAACACAGAGATCCACTCTTATCAGTCTGAATTCCTGGTTTCTCCACTTGTGATACCTTGGATCATATCACACTCGGCTCCGTCTCGTGTGATATGATCCAAGGTACCACTCGTGGAGAGACCTGTCATTCAGACAGATCATCGTGGACCTCTGTCTGTGTATTATCTAGCAGTCTCATGTTCTGTGCTATAGCATGATACATTAACATTGTATAACTTTCACGATCAGTGCTAAGGCTGATGTATGAAGCTTGACACGTGTTTACGACTACGAGTCATTGCAATATTCTACATTGTATTTTCGAGCATTAATGCCCAAAAATCCAAAACATGTACATGTATATCACAGGGTGGTGTATTGTGACCCCAGTGTTTCACTTGTTTCAATAGAAAGATGACACCATGAGTGGGAAGATAGTGGAGCTCGTGTGTTTGCTAAAACGGAAGGACAACCGCACTTACTCCAAATTCCTGCATGTTCTAGAGACCAGGGGGTGTGCTCCCGTTTACCAACTGCTCCGTAACAAGCAAGAATCAGGTGAGCTGCTCGTTTCACTCTATAGGAACACCAGGTGTCCGCGTCATGATCGAGCGTAGTATTAATACGTAGTAGGGATTTTAAATCAAAGTTCGAAATGCACGTGTATATTTAATACAATAGAAGGACAATAAAGATGGGCTCTATACAGTAGCTTTGTTCTCATCAAACACCACGATGCTACACATGGCACTATTTACCCGTACAAGGGTATAAGCAGTATAAGTAGGCTATACATAATGCCAAGGTCTGATTATTTCCCTTTTTGTCTCCCTGTTTGTAGACAATGTGTCCAAGCCCGACCCGCGCGTGCTGAACCTCCTCCAGCTGCAGCTGGGTGACATAGAGGTGCCCGATGGCATCCTCCAGGCGCTGGGCGCCGGGCTCGTGCTCCGGGAGGTGCACAGGGACGAGGTGGCCGGCCTGGCAGACAAGGTGGCACACCTGCAGAAGTCACTCCGTCTGAAGATCAAAGCCTCGGCCGCCGCCCGCAGCACAGACAGCCTGGCCAACAGCCCGCCGCACACGGCCGACGGGCGGGCGTCTGTGGCCTCCCAGCTCACGGTGCCCGAGCGGCCGGTGAGTGGCCGGCAGGGGGTGCCCACCTGGGACGTGCCGAGTCAGTCCGAGCAGATGGCCGGCATCCTCAAGGAGAAGGACAGCATCATCCGCCGTAAGGACGAGGAGTACGTGCAGCTGAGACGGGTGCTGGGTGACACGCAGACCGACCTGCAGGGCGTGCTGGACCTTAACGCGCAGTACCTGGGCATCATCAGTCACTACAACTCACTGCAGCTCAGCGTGCACAACGCTAACGCCACCATGCCCGACAAGTCGGTGGCCGAACTCAAACACAAGCTGGACACGGCCGAGACCAAGGTCATCACCCTCACCAGTGACTTGGAGGCCATCAACACCGAGCTCAGCCAGCGGCACAAGGAGCTGCTCAAGCTGGAGGCCAAGCAGACCAAGTACCGCGAGCTGCTCGGGGTGTCGCCCGAGGCTGACGATGCTGAGGTGGAGGCGTGCATCCAGCGTCTTCTGGCTGACGGCAACAGCCAGAACCACGAGCTGGAGAAGATGCGGGAGGAGATGGACAAGGCCAACACGGCCCGAGCGGTGCTCAAGGACCAGGTCACCCACCTGGGCCGTGAGAAGGAGAAGATCGAGTTCCACCTGCGGCAACAGGAGCTCACCATTAAGAAGATCAAGCGGCACTCCACGGCCAGGGACACCATCCATAAAGCCGTGGAGTACATCCAGGCCCAGTCTGGGGAGGACCGGCTCGCCTCCCAGATCAAACTGCCCTCCATTGAACGGATTGGGTCACAGATTGGACTGGCCGCCAAGAGCAACCGTGCAAACCAGCAGTTCTGTGTCTTCTGCCGCGCAGAGTACATGCCGCTCAAATCACAGGTTTGCCGCATCCACTTCAGGCCCATACGGAGCGGCAAATGGACGTGCTGCCGGGATGACTGCCACCGCAGTCCCGGCTGTCTGCAGGTGCCGCACTTCTACATCGAGATCACAGTGGACCGTAAGGTGTTCTTAACGGACGGTGGACGCTACATGGAGCTCACCTACCTCAGCCCCAGTCACTAGCGCCACGCCATGGGGGCCTTGTATTTCTGTGAATTGTCTTCTCTGATATGAGAGACATAGCTTTACAAAGCCAAACCCATTAGTTACCTGTCTACGCACGAAAGGAAACGATTGCTTGATACAAGTTGCTACAGTATTATTAATGTGGAACCGGTGTGCAACAACAACCCACTAGAGGAGGGTAGACATGGGGCTGGGGATCTTGGGGAATCTTTCAAGGGAATCAAAAAGATGTGGCCCCTCCTCCGAAGGTCGCGCACATAAAACTCCACGTACCCTACTATTGTTGAAAATTGCTGCTTTCAAATATTAAATATCGTTCAAGTTCGCTGAATATATCAAAGAATGGCTCCACTTAGGCCAAAGGACAAAGACAACTATGATATCGTGATAAATCATCAACCATCTTCAACTTCATGTGGTCAACTTGGTGGTGTATTCTGTCACAGTAGATTCATGTTAATAAAACATTTAGTTTGAACAGTTTAATTCTGCGATTCAAAAGATGTAGTAGTAAAGCTATGCTATCTGTGATACATGGGACATTGCCATAACTGCTTTATTTCATGGCGGATACAATGATCACTGTACAATACTGCAGTATTAAACAGGCGGGGCACCTAGTTTACCACGTGAGATGTGCTGCCACCTGTTGTGTATAAATGTGTGCACGAATGAAAAGGGCCTTATACCTAATAATGTGCAGCTACATAAGTCTACGACATACAAGGGCTACATTGCAAGAGAGGCATGGTAGATTTATGCTGAAGTTGTGGCTGCCCCACCAAATATCCAGCCCTTGATATACTCTATGTGAATATCTATATAGTAATATTTCTCTCAGAGATTTAATATGCTGATACATGTATATGTATTACATGTACATGTACAATATTCCGTGCGTATCCCCATGTCAAAATCGTTTACTTTTATATTTATTTGACAAAAAACAAAACAAATAAAAAACGAACGCATGAAACGTCGATGTCCAAGACAAGTGTCAACTCGACGGTAATGCTGCAACTATGGCTGTAGGATTTATATACACAGTGGTGCCCTCTGCAGGGGAACCACTGAACGAGACGATGGCAGAACGAAATGAACAGAGGTGTGGTTCAAACATACATACAGCATACGCTTAATACCGGTGGTGTGGGAGTTGGAATCAGAATATAATTTCTGATTACTGTAATTTTGGCAGTGCAAATACGCAAATGTGTCGTTTTTTTTAGCTTAAGTGTGAAAGTGAATATATTGATTATATTTATATCTTAGTACAAAGAGCTACACACCTCTCTTCACAAAATGAATTGTATGCACGTTATAATTGAATAAAGCAATGATATTTTGTGAATGTCAATCTTCAACTAATCGTATACCAAACAAACGTATTATTTGTGGGCGGGTTATTGTTGTATTTGAGTAGTCTTTATATATAATTTCGATATCCACTTTGAATCACGATTTTCACTAGACACTGGGAAAGCAGAGCAACAAGAAGCTAGCCTTTAATTCGCATGCAGGGTATAATCACATTTCTGCATAACCATTCCTGTGGTCGCCAGCGTTCTGTGGGGTGCTTGGCTGTCGGACGTGTTGGATTCAGAGAGGGCTAGGTTGGGGGTCAAAGGCATGGGCCAGCTTTAGCTGAGACCACAGTGAGGTGGTGTGGAACAACTACAACCCTGCCAGAGCACTGCTGAGACGTTAGGCAATAAGGCAGCTACACCTTACCACCATGTCTCTAATTCACCATATTATAAATCTCACAAGTTTTATGTTATGTATCATTGTAAGAAGATTTGGATGAACTCCTACTGTTTACAATACGGTGAAAAATAGAATACGTAGGTGTACATGACTGTATAATATTACTTACTACAAAAACGACTAAGTACTGCGTCTCTCTACATAAAGGGTGGCAATGGAAACTGCATGTAGTGAGTGAGTGGCAATGTGTCTGCTAGTGGCAACATGAGGTTACACGATGAGCGTCCACGTATCGTATACACGGATACAAGTTGCTGTTTGTTTATTCGACACAAGCAGCTAATATTTTACCCCAACCATGTGATTGTAATTTCATATATGAATGCCCCTGAGTAATATAGCTATGGGCATTACCAAAAGCCTAATCTGTCAGCAGTAACACTAGTTCAGCTGGATGTAATTAGTAATCTTATTTAGGCTGTGTGTTGTACACACAGGTGTTAACACAGTGGAAAGAATCCCACCTGACCTAAGGTGTTAAAGGCTTCTACTACACTAAAGGTTATACTACTGTAAAAAGTGGTCCTTAGGGGTGTAGGAAGCAATGTTTTGTAAAGAAAACTAGTGTTTCACCCTTATTGAAGTACCCCTCTTTTATGAGTCAATATTTGGGGCCTAAGACGGGTAAATTCGACAAGGCGATAAGCCCCCCACTTTTTTTAGCCCTAATGGACAAGGGACAGGGAATGATGGGGGTTGGCGACAAGGGACAAAATACTTCTTAAAACCGACAAGGGACATTGACATTTCTTAAAATCGACAAGGGACACAGCTATACCGTTAATAACTTTTTTTTTGTCAACACTGATTCAACCTTCTGTGTCCACTGGGATAGTAGTACATAGCAAGTGTTGACTTTTCACTTATAAGGAGTGGATCCCTTCCTAACAAATGACTCCTCCTTTAATATAATTATCAATGTGTCTGAAGTCCTGGAGATTGATCATAATGAAAATATAATTATCACAACAGCTACGATTGCCATTTATATATCTTTAAGAGCACTATGTGAGCTCGGGTGTTCTCAAGGACACGTTACTACGGATCGTGTGGTCACCTCACTAAAGCTAAAATTGGGGAATCCCTCCACAGGTCAACATTGACATTGCAGCAATAGAAAATTAAACATAGGTGTAGGTGGGTAATGTGCGAACTGCCACACCATCCCCAGCCTTGAGCAGCCACTCTAGGGCCTGGCTTGCCTTAATCAGACCACTAAGCAGCCTGGAGACACTTCCTAATGTCTTGTTTAGTGCACTAACGGAATTAGGGGGGGTCTAATTTAGGTACCTGACTGGAGGAGGCGGGTGGGCACACATAGGTTAAGGTGGACTAGGGACGGCAATGATTTAACCTCACATAGGTCTATCAGTCAATACTAGCCGTAATAGGAAACACTAGCAGCGTCCACGGGTGGGCGTACAGCACTGCCCTTCTCCAGCACCTCATATTAACCACTTATATGGGGCAGCTCCATGTGTGTGTCGACGACATTATAGATTATTTGCAAAGTTCTGCCTGTGAGTTCGAGTAATTGGTGTATCTCATATAAGTAATTGAGTGGTTCTTTGTAAGAGGGGAGGGGAGGGAGTAATTGGGGGCCCAAACAAATTGGAATCCCCTTGGAGGGAAGAGGTCAATAGATAGAGAGGTCAACAAATCTTCATGGGGGGGTGGGGGGGGGGCATCCGAACTAGTTCTAAGCATTAGTTTAAATGCATGATGGCCCATTGACGACACACCTATGTAGACATTATGTAAAAGAAATAATGCCCTATTTAGTTCTGAGTGGGGTCCAGGCCCCATCAGGAAAAGATAAAAACTAGCTCAGAAATATAATATATTATGACTTATGCAGATTACATCTATTGGCGCGTGTAAACTGGTTATTTGATAGATAACAGACCTATACTAAATACTCCTGGAGGAATTATACAATGAATTGAGCAGGAATAGGCAGTTCCTTCGTATATTGCCGTAGATTGCCCTTGACATGGTCATTTTGTATCAGAGCTTTATGATTATCCCGACTACATGTATTCATATAACTCTGGTAGAGTGTACCAACTGAATTCTCGTCTCCACCTGCTCAGGGGGTCTGCAGTAAATGCATCGCACATAATTTAGTTGTCACCAAGAGGCAAAATAAATGCTGTATTATCAGTATAGCAGTCTGGGTGGATGGGTGGGCGGATGGGTGGGCGTGCATGTGGGTAGGTGGTGGTGGGGTCTGGCTTTAGGGGATCGTGAGGCAGGAAGGCGCTGAACCATAGAGCCCAGGACTACTCCAGAAGGCTGGGAGAAGGCCTCCTCCAGTGTCAGAGGCGCTACAGCAGGAGGATTGGTGTAGTGGCACTGCCTGTCCACACCTGTGGCCTGGCACTACAGTGCACGTCTGTGTCCTCCAGGGTCTGCCGGTAACAGGAGCCTACAGGTAGGTTACACAGAGAGACGCATGGAGCAGGAAATATGTGTGTAACATGGATTACTTGTAAAGACTGGAAAATACTTGTAAATGTATCTTTCAGTATGAAAACAGAAATAGTGTGGCGGGAGTTAAATTGGGTGACCCAATACGTATAATAACTGCGGTGTGGTATCTATCAATATCCTAATTCTAAATATGGTGGGTTTTTTTAACTGCTTGTTACCTACCAAACTAGCGCCTGGAGTACTGCTAGGATTCAATATGCTATAATCACAAAAGCCTGGTCAAGATATAGGATGATAGCAAGTACACTGTATGTGTTTGCCAATGGTGGCACATGAAAGACTCAGACTGGTGGCTTTATGTCACTATATTTTAAACATATCGACTATTGTTGCATGTATGACTGGTACTCATTTGCCGACCTCCAATGCACTCGGATTGAATTGTGGAATAGAATGTTGTATATTGAGTTCTTCTGTCGTGACACATACATCGTAAATGGTTTATTGCTATTACTGTTGGTTTAACCATTGAGGTAAGGCTTAACTAGAATAAGATAGTTTGGCATTTGATCAGATGCCAGTGAACTAGTATAGGGTTATGCCAAGAGTAGTTGGTAGGTGGGTTTCGTTACTGTAGACGCACGCCTACCCTTAGATATGTGACATATCTAAAAGGCCTAAGAATTCTTTCTTTCTCCCCCTCAGTAAACATGAGGCCGTCATCGGGGAAACGATTACCAACAACAGAACAGGAGAGTGTGCCTAGCGATGAGCAGGTCGCCAATCAACAGGAAGAAAATAACTCAGTAGCTACCGGAAGTCAGGCGACGGGGACTCCTCCAAACAGGACAGGTGATAAGCAGGCACCAATATCGTTGAGACAGTCCAATACCTCAAGGGTAAAGGCCAAGGTGAAGGCCGCCGAGTCGGCTGAAGCCGCATCCCCACGGGGGAGACCCCCGGGACGCCCCCCTCCCGAGGATGACCGGCGTAAAGCGCATGCTCAGATGATGGCGGCGCGGTTCAACTCGGTGGCGGAGACCAACGAGGTGCGCACGCTGCTCAAGCTGCCACGTGACACGCCCTCGGCGCAGGTCATCCACAAGCTGCGGGAGGCCTTCCACCTTACCGACATCGTCGAACGTTTCCGGGCAGACTTGGGCCGGTTACTTCACACCAAAGAGGCGCGCACAGCTGAGGGGGCGCTGCGAGCAGTTCAGGAGCTGCTCAGGGAGAATGAGCAGCTCAGACAGCAGGTTGATCGCCAGCAGGAGGTCATTGCCAAGTTGCAGGAGGACAGGCGAGCAGTACTTGAGCGGTTCCACAAGCTGGTACGTGAGAACCGCATCAAGGACTATGGGTCAGGCAGTCTATTGGCACTGACCGGAAGTACACCTGCCGACTCCCGCTTCCAGTCACAGGAGCAGGTGGCACGAACCGCGCCGGCTGCCAACAGCTTCGGTGAGCTGACCATGACCGGCACAGGTGAGAGGAAGGACCTGGCTACAATGCTCAGCTCCCGAATTGACCATTTACTGGTCCCCAAAACTGCCCCACAGCCACAGGGACAGAACGTGGCCGAGCACAAACAACAGCAACAAGAACACCAACAGCAGCTCAAGGAGCTCTCGCCCATCTACATCCGACAGAAGAAGAACAAGGACGAGAAGAAGCTCGTGTATAAGATCACTGGCATCATGCGGCCTGCGTCGTCAGCCTCATCTCTCTCGTCACAGCTTGCTCGTCCCCGGACCACGGCGGCAGTGTCTACCTCCATGCCCAACCCGGGCAAGTTACCCGAGATAATGGCTAAACGCCGCACACCTACACCGTCACACCGTGTGCGTATGCTGGTAGAAGGAGAGAGCATAACTCGGCCACCCAGCTCCCTCCTGTCGCTTACAGACACCTGTACCACTGGGACGTCTACATCGACGACCACGGCGGCTGCTGCTACAGGCAGCACAACCAGTGGGTCGGTACTCACAGGGGTCCTACCCAGAAGGGGCGTAAGAAGCCAGGGGCTCACCGACCGACGTAGGGCTGAGTCCAACCTAGTCAGCATCTCCAAGCGGTACTCCAGCTCGGCAATCTCGGCTGCAGGGTCTGTTCAACAACCTATGGCCGCTCCCCCCAGCTCAGTAAACGAGCACGACGAGCAAAGCCTTGGTGACCTTTTTGGCAGCATCAGTGATGTCAAAAAAGGCAAATATAAAGTCCGATTACTCCTGCTGTAACCCAGTTAGTTGTAGTAGTGTATGTAATATAGATATATAGATGATTAATTCTACATAAGTATATAGATGACAACCGTTAATATAGTATCACCTTTTGTAAAATGTATACAGTATTTCTCACACTAACGTCAAAGCATATTCATGGTGGAGGTGTCAAATTAATGAATACTCAAGACTGATCAGTAACAAACAAACAACCTTTAATGTAGCACATTAGTACTGGTTATAGATATTATACTTTCTCCTCCTGATATTTCATCCAAACAACATTTAGTCCCTGACCAATTTAATCGCATGTTGACCCATTTCAATTTCATTAAAAAATCTTCCATCTTTCTACCTGCTACCTCTATCACAGATGACCTAGTCTCACTAATATTCGCCCCACTCCTCAAGGACCGCTACATCTCACGGTTCACAGTCTCCCCGCAAGGTGGGGTACTTTCCATACCGGAAGTCGGACTTAGCCTTGTCGTTCCTGAGGGTGCACTTCCACCAGGAGGGCCAGGCGGAGGGAAAGGGGAGGTGGATATCATACTAGGGGTTAGCTATAACCCGGCCGACACTCCGACCATTGGTGCCACCCATACCATCCCCTGCCCCACCGTCCTCTGTGCCACCAAGCCGGCGCGCCTCCACTTCCGGCGCCCGGTGGCGCTGGTGTTTGCCCACAGTGGTGGGGGCCCAGTACTAACCAAGACGCGCACCACGCCGCGCATCCTGCACAGTCTCACCGACGTGGGTCACGTCACCCGGTGGGAGGCCTTCTCCAGTATAGACAACCATGACAATGACGAGGACGGTGACCAAGACACTGAGGCGGACGAAGAGTTTGGCTGCGTTAATGGGGAGCATTGCATCCTCTTCCTGAACCAGTTGAGACTGTTCTCTCTGGTGACGGAGCACGGTAGTGGAGGAGGAGGGATGCGTACGGCTACCAAGTATGTCCGCATTGTCGTCTTTGTGAGCTACTCACCCGGCAGGGATTCAGTAGCTCTCAATGTCTACACTACCGATAGCCTGCCAAGTGAACGGCAGGTAAGCCGATTTTTATCCACCGTTAATCGTATATATATATATTCTTGGTTGTACGTTTTCTGATTTATGTATAATTCATTGTATAATAGGTTCGCCCGAATATGATAACTGGAAAACGGTAGCCAGACTCAGCAATATTTGATTTCAATGTAGTGAACGTGACATACATATTGTGCACATGTAGATACATGTATCGGTCTGAGAGTAAATCCCAGTTTATATTGTGTATATACATAGATGTCTCTGGCTGCAATGATGTACAGAGACTGCACTTACATTAGCTGTGGATCTCACTGTGCCTTACTTCTTGCCCTAGTTGTTACGTCGGGAGTGCTTACTGGATGGTACAGGAGTAGAGGTGGGTGAGCAGCCCATGGTCATGTACGCTAACAGTGGGGACCTGCTCGTCTCTGTACGGAACATACCTATGGGCTGGCAGCTTCAAGGACAGTCACATCAGGTAACCACCAGCTTCATGCTACACTTTGCAATCTTACTAACCAAAGTAACAGGATGTCTCGCTTCTTGTATTTATAGTCCTTTACATATTCATTTTCTTCATTTTTTAAAATAGTGTTCCATTTCTAGGTCTCACGAGAAAACTGTTTCAGACAGGTATTATCTTATTCAATTATTGCATTTCTCAATTGTATGGCAAGTCGAATGCTTGTTCGGTCACTACATTAAAGACGCGTCTCTCTCTCTCTCTCTCTCTCGCAAATTCGCCTTCCAATGTAATTTATCATATTAGTCAGGGTGTGCCCCATTAGCGCAATATCTTGTACTTTAAGAATAAAATGTCAGGAGTTATTTTCTTCTTCATGCATAGACAGGGACTCCCCTGGTCCCCCAGATAGATAGCTAACCCTATGCCTAACCCTAACTGTAATCAGAAAGAACTAAACTAACCCTAACCCTTACCCTAACCATTGGGCAGGTATCTAGTGTAGTTGGTTTCTTAATGAAGCATCCCCTGGGGGACTGGGGGATGATCAAGCATGATGGTTTCTTAGAAAGCATCCCCTGGGGATGCAGGGGAGGCTCTGTCTGTGGTTGACGCATAAGATATGGCCAAAAATCGTATGGTTGAAGAATAAGATATTGTGCTAATATGGTGCACCCTCAACCTACATTGAATGATATGGTGCCAGCTACTACATATGTACCCAGGTTTGCTTCTAACAAATATGTACCCCATTATGGTACATTATATGCAGCCACAATTAATGTGTTTGGTTTGAAAGTATATGGGGAATGTGAAGAGCCAACGGCACAAAGTTAACACTACCCAGTTGGAATGTATCCACAGTAGCATATCACCCAGAGTCTCCTCTTAAACTCAACTCTTTATGCAGAGGACGTGAGGAGTGCTAAGCAGTGTTTTGTGCAGCGTACAAGAGCCTTGCTTTTTAGGCTGAACGCATTAAAGGAATAGCAAACAGTCTTCTTTGTGTTGGCCAAACAACTTGTTGGAGACTTGGGTTCAGTGGGTAAAGCCTTCAAGGCCCTTTGTCCAACAACCTGTTGGTGGCGACTTAGTTGTTAATGACCTGTACTCAACACGGAGAGTTTACTATTCATGATATTACTAGAAGAAGCTAAGCTCAGGGCTGTAGTGCACTGTCTATATGTATTCTTGGATTGCAAACTTGGATACGACATAGCACGGTAAAACAACTACATTGACAATATTATGTAGCCATTAGAATCAGATTACACCTCCACGAAGCAGAAACATAACCACCGTGCTAATTCATGATAGCTTAGGAGGGGTTATTATAATCATTTTAGTACAGTCTTCGAGATAATTATAGATTATCCTATAATTATATAAGGAGTGTGTTCTATCGTGTAATAATTATTTGAAACTGCATATGACACAATGAATCAGAAACTGTTTCTAAAATTGGTGTTGCAGAGGGGTATTTTGCGGGTAGCCAGGTGGTTTCTCCACCCGGGACATTAACTTAAGCGATGTTTGAACAAACTTAGTTCGAGGATTAATATCAAAATAGTCACTTGGGTGCCTGTATCTCGCACTCGGGAGGGTGTGTGTGGGGAGGGGGGTCTTAACCCTGAATTTAGTCCTGCTGCAAAATGATGCCAGCTTGCGCACACACATATATATTTTTGGTCTTATTCGCCACGTTAATATACGCTAAACAAACACCAATATGGCCGTTCCCTCACTTCCGGTTTCAGAGTGTGTCGTACCGGAAGGCGTGGCACAACCTGCACCCCCACGTGACCTTCCTGGTGGAGTGTGCCCCCGACACGTGGGAGAGTGAGCTCACCTGCTCCATACACGCACAACAGGTGAACGCCGATGACGCCGACGCATCGGCTGACATCCACATCTGCTGTGACCTCGCACAGGTAAGCCAATGGCTTCATTTTTTGTTATCGTGATTCTTTTGATACATACATACATACGGAACTACGAGTTCTAAACTCATATCTCCAGGTATTTACATATCACAAGGTGTTTCCACACGTGTTTCTATACGTCAGTAACACTTAAGCATTAATGATCTAAGAAAATGGGATGAATGATGCCATTCAATTAGTAGGTTTTACTATAATGCTCTGAGAAGATCCAATTGGCTTGCACACTACTGAGATACATGCATAAGTATCACTCATAAAGTAGTGTGCACGACAGTATTGTCTGTTCCTCGGTGTCGTTGTGGTGCGTGCTAACTATCCCTTTTTGTGACGTCACAGATGGAGGGTTGCTCAGATGGCTCCCTGTTTGACAACGCCACATCGACGAGCGGACTGCGCTCCTTCCTGCGCGGCCAGGCGGGCGGCTTCTTCAGTCCCAGTGTGTTTGACGCGGGGGTAGGTCTCCTACAGGATGCCGATGTGGACAGTGTGGCGGCAGTGGCCGACGACGTGCGCACGCTGCTGCTACACGCCGCCTGGCCGCGCCTCGTACACGAGCGGCGCGTGCCCGACCTGCTCGTACAGCAACTCGTGGCTACCTTAGACCCGCCCAACTTACTGGGGCTCGACTGGCGCCAGCTGGCGGCAGAGTTGAAGCTTGACTCGTGCGTGCCGCAGCTGACGGCGGCGGGCCGGCCCACGGGACACCTGCTCGCGGCGGCCGAGCTGCTCTGTGCGGGGCTGTACGAGCTGGAGGCCGTGCTGGTGAGGATGGGACGTGAGGACGCCGCCGCACTGGTACGGGCTTACCGCGCACGGGCCGGAAACACTGCTGCAGCCAATCAACGCGCGGGGGGCAGAGGGCTTCCGGTCACCGCGCGCTTCTGAGAACGTGCTGCACAGGTTTCGCTTCCACTCAATGAAAGCGATCTGGTCAACGGTGAATAAATGCTAGGTTCTGAATAACGACCTTAGTGCCTAGGAACCCAGGGCCCGTTTCCTTTGGCAGAGTGATAATATACCATTCACAACCGGACTAGTGCAAACCAGGCATCTGCTTCCCTGTTATTCGGAGTCCCATATATCTCTTAACCTTTAAATGTCCAGAACAGGATCCCATACAGAAGGAACCCTTCGATAATGAACATTTCGCAGAGATATTGAAATGGCCCTGTTCACCAGAAGCTCTATGGACAACTTGCAGTGGCCAAGCTGCTCATAAGGAGATATCATAGCCCCCTCAAATATCTCTTCTTCTAACCTCGTGTCTATATAGGGACAATAATTATCTTATGCGCATATATATATGACACATGTATATTAGCTATGGTGCTTAAACTCCCAACATAATACATCTACTCACAAGTCTTTTGGGTGATAAAGACCGTGCTTTAATGTGATCGTCAGGTGATGTTTTCAACTTGAGAGTGCATATGAGTTACACATACATTGGGACCAATTCCAAGTCTATTCTTTGTGTTTTATAGCAGTATGTCACAAATAATGGTACTGGGACACTACCTACATTACATATGTATACACATGTATCCAGGAACCCTCAGGGCTTTATAGGCTTAAACCACGGAGGAGTAGCACAGCCAGTTTTCTCATCAAAAGGGGGCCTTGAATGCATTGACACAATTAAAATACCCCTACACTAAGAAAACAAGAGACCCAGGATTTTATAACCCCTTAGTGACCAACCTGCACCCATGATTCTGTTAGCCAACTCTAGGGAGCGCCGCTATCAACAGACGGTTTAGGGTGGCCAAATGTCAACATTGACTCTATGACGCTCAACTTTGCGTCTCAACCCTCACCGGTCGGCTTTGTACGTTTGTTACACTGATCTAACTGTACTGAAAGGCGGTATATTGGAGTGTGCGCTAGAGGAGGCCCATTCAAGGCGTATTGATAAGTTATCTTAATCATTATGGAATCACACTGGCATGTAGGTAAGCAGAAGCGCCCAAATTATTTCTACGGATCTTAAGTCATCTGGTTTACATAAAGTAACAAATAGAGCACGTTGTTTTGGCTTTGTCATTTCAATAACAAGGAATCTACCATTTATCTTAATATATAATTATAACTATAAAACCTTTGTACGTGGTATTATCAAATAATATCACGTAAAATCTCCGACTTTATGTTGTAGCATTCCTTATGAGTAATATTGTTGTTAAGACCTGCGATTAAATTATCATTTGACAGGTTAGTATTACATCTTCTTGTTACGATTCCTTTATTTATAGGGTACTGGCAAGTACCTAGGCTGGTTACCAATATCACAGACCAACCTATTGTTCTATCCATATCACATGTAATCATGTTGAATGTATTAGTACATGCACCGTATTCATCTGTTACATTTCATACCATCAAATATCATTTTTGATTTAGAATATGAAAACAAAATAATAACCACTTAGTGCGACTTCATCAAAGGAGAAAATACTCTTTGATAGCGGTCAGCAAACTAGTACTAGGAGTATACAGAAGGGGGCAGCACAGTACCTGAGAGATGAGGAACTTGGTGACCCGTTCCGTGAGGCGGCCTCGCGGAGATGACAGGATCATTTCCAGCATGTCTCCCTTCAGCTTCTCCATGATAACATATATCTGATAAAGAAAACATAGATTTACTTCAATGAGAATCTGCAACTACTAACCAAGATTTTCCACTCTCCAATATACACGTATTGCTTGGGTCACAAAAACGTGCCTTTGCAGAGTTGAAAATCTGTAGTTAAATAGGGTAGGTTCTTCTGAAATTCAATTCATTCAAAATAATTGCCAAAGAATTCTGGCACACAAAAGATGGTTCTAACCACTACGGACATATGCCTGTAACAGGTGAAGTAATACAACTTACCTTTTCAGGTGTTTCAAACATTTTCTCTAGGTTCACAACGCCTGGGTGGTGCAAATTCTGAAATAATACATTATGGTGCAAGGTTAAGCAATTGCTGTGGGTATATAGTGGAGCCGAACCGCCACCGACACTTAGTGTAGGGAGTATAG
This sequence comes from Harmothoe impar, assembly GCA_947462335.1. NCBI lineage: Eukaryota > Metazoa > Annelida > Polychaeta > Phyllodocida > Polynoidae > Harmothoe > Harmothoe impar. The sequence continues at coordinate 56,295,767 of OX381704.1, forward strand.
TAATGAGGAACAACACCAACCACGACGGACATTCTCATTCTATTGAATGCCTATTAATATGTAGAAGCATTTGTGATGCAAGTGGTCATGCTTAGTTTCTAAATGTTAATCCAGTCCTTCTATCATACCGTATCTAAACCTCACATACTTCAGAATCATATAACGTTCTATTCATCCATTACAGACTAAGGATATTAATTCTAAAAGCTGCATTTCATCTATTATGATGTAACCTTTGCTGCCATTGCAGATATTTTGATGAAGCCTAAATATTCATCCTGTTCTAAATTTGTTAGTGTTTGTAACGATCCAAAGTTTTGAACACTGAGGAGTGTTTGGGCGATTCCATTGTGAGGGGCCGTCACAAATACAATAGCAGGATGTAGATTACACACATGCAGGTAAAATAATGGGGGCAAAGCGTCCTCAGTAACAATAAAAGCAATTCAAAAATACCATTTATAAAACTAACAAGGAACGGATTTGAGCATGTTGTCAGCATAATAATGTTTATGTGAACATCAATATGTAAATATAGAGAAAGGTACAATGATAAGAAACATAGATAAAGGGCATGGAAATGTTAAAGGGTTATTATGTAAAAAAATAAACAGGGAGGTTAAGTCGTTACTTGCAGATGAATAATGGTGTTAGGAACCCAAAATTATTTGGTGCTTTTACAAATTATTATAGCTTGTTAGTTGTGGCCTACTAAATAAAAATATTTTTTTATCCGAAATTCAATCATACACCAAGTGAAGATTTTAGAATATTTCCTTTTCGCTTTCTGATAAACCGTGTGGCCTATTGCTATGTGATAGAAAAAGTCCTAATTCAAAAAAACAGTGTCTGGTTCACAGGCCGAATAATATGTCTGTGGGAGGCGTTGAGTGGCAGCCTAGAGGGCCCACATGTGATGGAGGTGAAAATGGACCGGGTGCCTCCCCCTGCTCGGTGCTGGTAGGTATGTATGTATAAGACACAGGAGGACGTGAGTAAGACAAGATAACGGGGTTAATGGTAGTCCTAATGTGGTCGTACCTGGTCCTCCTTGTAGACCTGCGCCCGCTGTAATGGCACAGAGTGGTACATGTAAAGGTGGCCTAGGCAGTCTTTTAGGTGACAATAAGGCATGGGAAGGGCAAGGACAGCAAGGCTACTTAATACCTAGACCTGAACAGGGAATCCTCGCACACTTAATGTACAAAGTATATGCTTTCTCAGTTCAAAGCTAGTCATTGGTCTAAATCTCATAACTAACCCCTAACATTCTCTCGTTATGCTCTGATTTCCTGCCAAATATGACTCATTTGGAATGGTCTTTTATCACTAAATCGGAGAAAGCAGCAAGCAAATAGCAATTCTTACTCCCTAGATTGATAGGCGAGCGGCAAGGTATGAAATCCAATGCGTATGTTTCCAATGCGGGGATACTCTTACCCCAAATGTTAAAAAGCTTTTACCGTTTTGGGTTTCTTCAAAATAAGGTCTAGAATGGGTGCTTGGGGACGCCCTCCTTACATGAGGGAGAATTTTAATACCCCATTCAAAAACTCCAAAGCTGGAAATGATCTTGAATAGCACGGTAGACACATAGAATTGTGTTACCTTCATAACGTCATGTCCTCTACCAGCTGGACGCTACAAATACAAATACTAGTGAGTACACTTGATACAATGAAAGTGTAAATTCAATGAGTATGATAATCGCAAAGCTTTGTACAAGCTTAACCGAGGATTTACTTTGAACATGTACGTTCTTTTATAATGATGATTATGTTATTCCTCAATATTATCCTAGAGCATAGTTATACTTATAAGAATGCTATTCAAGGGGGTTTACCGATATTAGTATTTTAGAGCCCTTTGGAATAGTAGGAAAGCACTCCAGTTAGTATAGCTTTTCAACATTTGGGGTATTAGTCAATTGGCAAAAACCTTAACATTTTTATATCATAACCCATGCCCAGCCTGGCCGCTCCCCTGTAAGACTTAGTCGGTTGCTGCACGTACTTTAAAGGCTGTTAGTCAGATCTATATTGAACCAAACTAATTAGATACCACACAAAATATATCACTTTGTTAGGGCTACTCTCGTCGTCATCAGCTTAATGCTTCTATTCTAGTTGCATTAATAGCAAATGGGGTATGGTTATCAATACTCCCAATATCTTGGGCTTAAGTAATATAGGCAGTTTATTTAGATGTAGATGGATCAGTATATTTTTCTGTAACACTACACTTGACAACTACTGTGGCCTTGAGTAGATAGCTATATTTATGTCGTACCTGGTCCTGCTTGTACACCTGCGCTCTCTGTAATACCACATATTCAATATTGAAAACAAAATGAAGAATACTGAAAGGGACCCCAATGTTTCACAATTCCCCTTTTCAGAGACATTTTCTAAATTTCTCTCAAATCGAAAATGTTTAATATTTCTTTTGTCGTGTTTTTCCCCGTCTGTAATTTAAAAGTAATTATGTTTTTGTAACATGGTTGAGTCTATGGTGTTAATCTTAAACGTGTGACAGACAATGAACAGGACATCCTTTGAGTGACGTTTGTTAAATCGTATGTTATCAATCAGCAGCCGTTGGGTATGTCAAATCAAATAATAGGTGTCTCTGATCACTTAAGTATGCAAATTGCCACAGAATCACACATGCATAGTCTAGCATTTCAACTCTATAAATTACCACATACTGTGGGTAGGACTGAAGCAGTCTTCTTAAATATACTGGGGTCACTCCATTGACAGGGGTCCAATTCTAGGGAATGCTAATATATTCACTTCAAATTAAGCGCCAACGCAAAATAATCAGCTATGACATGAACTCGGAGCGCAGGGGCTACCCAAATGGGCCTACATGTGGGGAGTGCTCATAATGCGCTGTGTACGTACCTGTAAAATAGAGACCTCATTTTTGAGTTGCTCCTCCTGTTTGGTTGGGAATCGGAGCTTGTCAATAACCTTGACTGCTACTTCTCGGCCCGTCTTTTTGTGTTTACCTACCCAGATGAATTATAACACTTTATTGTGAGGCAGAAACAACAGCATTTATGCTGCAGATTGGTTGTATTTAGTGTATACAGAAGTGTTTTGACGATACTACTGGGCATACTCTGTGTTGGATTTATATAAAAGGAAGCATTGTAAGAGTGCTGATTAAGCGTATACTGATCTGCTATTGATACATTGTAAAACTATTAATACTCTCTAACAGGAGATGTTATTCAATAGAAATGATCAAAACCTCAAACCCCAATACGCTGTGTGCACGTGTTCAGAATATAATATTATCGGATAGATACATAGTGTACATCTCTGAGTGACAACACTCTAGCCTTCTTTTAACTGCGGCTCTACCTACCCCCATAGACGGTGCCGAATTGGCCAGACCCGAGTATGTCGTCCGGGAAGATCTGGTATAGTTTACTAATGTCCTGCCGCTCATCGGCCTCAGCCTCTGCCGGCTCAACCTGCACGTTAACTGCAACCACAAAGCACAAGGCATATGAGGATAGTTCTCTTTAATACATTCTACACGTAGGTCATTCTTAGAATTTAGCTCTATACAAATGTTCTCAAAATACGATTAATTTGTTAATAATTCAAGGTAGATGGGTAAAGTCAATTCATAAGGTGCATAACTCATCTCCGTGCTCTGACGATAAAATGATTCATGTTTTTTTAGCAAGTGGCTAGCACTTATTCAGCGTGTAATATAGTTGAGAGTCAAGAGATTTTAAACTATGTGGTATACTCCTTTATAGGTATTTGGAGTATAATGACAGTATCATTAGGCGCTATGCGTCTACACTGAACACACCTTTCTCTCCTGATTCATAGCTGGCCTGTGGAGTTACAGGCATGAGGGCTTGTCTGATAGCAGTCTCCCAGTGCTGGGCCTGCTCCAGCCCTATGCCGCTCTCCACTGAGCTCACCAGGGACGACTCCTTGCCGCCACAGGACAGGTCCTCACCCACGTGGTAGGTGATGGTGGCCATCCTGATCTCAAACACGTGCGGGTTTTTGCTGCTGTCCACCGCCTGGGGATTCTTGGCGATCTCCAGGTGGATGATATCACTCAGCAGGATCTCCTGGTGGTAGCAAGGGTGGTGTTTTAAGCAGAGGCAGGGATATTGTGTATTATCAAATGTCATGATAGCTTGATATATATATTCAATGTGCTGAATCAACGAAACTTATCAATGTATGTATAATTTACACAGTCCAGGACTATCTCTAGTACATGAATACAGCATAACAATTTCACAGAGGTATTATCAAATTTGAAGTTTTTGTAGATCTTCCTTTCTCGAATTTAAATCTACACATATATACGTCGTACTGACCTTATAATAACGCGGACTCATTTCGTCCTGAAACATCGTAATGGACCGAGTATCTAATTTCCAGTAATGTCTCTTTCTCTGGAAAACAGAACACATGTCAATGATTTCATTGTCTCCTTCTCATATTCACATATTATTCAGATAATGAAAGCAAGGAATTGCAAGAGAGGTTACCAGAAATTCTGTATCTGCAGATAATATATTTAATGTTACTGATGTTCTACATTAAATGGTATCAACTCAACTCAATTCCAAATGTTTTATTACTAATTCGCGCGAAATCGATGCATAGAACTCGCAGATCTCATTTCCCTTCTATTCATCTGTTAATATAAGGCCCACCCATGTTGTTTTATCAAGCAATAACTTACAGCAAAGTCCTTGTTGGTAAAGTGTACCATCCACCCCTCCCGGATGAGCTTGGTACCTTGTCGCTTGGTGTGTTTCACTGACTGGACGATTCTCTGCAGGGGGATGTTGCTACTAGTTGTAGGGCTGTTGGAATAGGGGAATAAGCTGATAAATACCCAAATATTTCCTGCAGTAATCGGCCAGTAAACATAGCTATTGGCCATACTACAGTGGTTACCCAGCCATCTCACGAAAATGCCATTTAGGCTGATACAATGGCTATGGGCTAATTGTTCACGTCATCATTTAATATCGTGCTATACATATCATACATAAATATAATGATACAGGGTTCATATTTCAGTGGTTTGCATCAACATATTTGGAAGTGCCGGAAAATATGCTTGATGTTAAAGCATCCATATTTAATATGAAAATGTAAGAAATGAAAATGTATTTTCTACAAAATAGTAAAGGGTAATCGATATATATAGGGATGTACAATAACCATGCAAAAAAGGACAACCCGACAACTAATGACTTGCCGAATAGCCATCATGGCGTCAACAGATTCATTGCTTATTCTCCAAGTACAAGGACACTAGTCAGCAGAATGGTAGCATTGGGGAACCAAGTGTCCCATAGCAACATGAGCGGGTATCTTATAGCCCGTTTATCCAGCATGTGGTTGCAGTAGCAGCTAGCCCGTCACTTACTCCTCCCGGGCCCCCACGTCCTCTGGTGACGGGGGTGTCTCTATGGACATGTCCTGATCCTGGTCGTCCGGCCAGTCCTGGTGGTTCACATCGTCCTGGTCATCCTGTACCACCCAGGGTAGGTCTGTGCTGCGCCTTGCCGCTGTCACACCAAGATACAAGACTCTAAAGTAACTCTGCTACATGCCACCTGGGTGCTGGGGGCATAGGGAGGGGAGGTGCAGCTCTCATGAGTCACAGGCTCTACTGGAGCACATGGGCACAGGCCGAGTCCACTGCAGGTCAGCTGCCATGATGCCCTATACTGAGGAGGAAAAGCCTAACAGCGAACTAGTTTCTGCGACCTCCACCAGATGTCAGTAGTGAGCATGAGGAGGCTCCATTCAGCTCGGGTTAGTAGTGGTTTGTAGTGCTCAGAAAGTGGAGTTGTGGTGGAGACGGTACATTCCAGAATTAGAACTAACTCAAGCCACTAGTCACTCTGACTAGTCAAGCATGTGAGAGAATGTGCACGATGAATCATCAAATACCTACCAGTATTTTCAGGAAAGGCAACATTTGCTTGTCTCGGGAATAATCTACCTTTTCCTGCAATGTCCTATGTTATGGTGGATCCAGGTTTGAGGGTCCTGTGGTACTGAGGGTCGCCCCTCCCCACTTTAAATTCATTTATCAGAAAAAATATATAATGATATTTCTATCAGCCAAAGCTTGCGGTGTGACCATTTTTACAACTTTGGTGTTTAGTGGACCTCCCTTTTCAAACTCTTTGGTCCACCCCAGGGAACATTCTAAAGACTTTTTTTCTGTGTCTTTACACAGCCACTTACCTGAACTAAGTCCTCCGAAAATGTCACTGAGCCTAAGTTCACAACACTGAACACACTATACCCATCCACAGGGCTACTGGACACAACATGTTACTGGGGTCACCATAAGGTGTTACCTGAGAGGCGGTTTCAGCTGGTGGTTGCCATCGTCACTTTCCTCCTCCTCCTCGTCCAGGTGGGAGTTCTCGTCCTCCAGGTCTAGGAGTGTATTATCCGACATGGAGGACATTTCAGTATCAACAGTACTGTCAGCCTCCGAGCTGTCCATCGACTCGAAGAAGACCACTGTGTGGCACCGAGCAGGTGAGAGGGTGAAGGTGGTTAGCATAGAACACTACAGGACAGTCTTACAGTGTGTACCAAGCAGGGGTCGGGAATCAGGCAGGAGGGGGCAGAGACGTAAGGCAGGGGTATGAAATAAGGGTATACCCCTGCCTCCCATTCTAAGGCTATTACAAAATACAGCATCAAGCCATTGCCATTTAGGAAATTAAGACGAAGGGGATAGAGACCGAGCTATGGTACACACTCTCCAAGACAAATGAAACTAGCATACCTAGACATTAGTAATTCTAATAGTGTGGCGACATACGTGGAAATCCTTGGTTAGCCCTATTATGTACAGGTAGTCTAAGGGACACTGCCATGTGAAGATTGTGATAGAATGATGCAGTAAAGTTAGGGTGGGGGAGGCATGTCTCATGCAGACATACTGCGTGACATAGCATTCTACATGCGTCGTATAGAGTGTGCAGTGTATACATGTGCATTACATATCGATAAATGGACATGTTGGCGTTAAATAAATGTTTTAATGAAATCTCAATACTATAGGCTACGTCTCTGATTCACAGTTTTTCTATTCATTTACCAGTTTAAAAACGAAGTATATGATATGTAATATATTACTATATAGAGGTCAAGAGAGCGTTGAATGCTGTTCATACTATACAGATAACATTGCTATTTAGTATTATACCAAGAAGGTCCTAGTCAATACATATTGCTAGGAGTATGTTAATATATTACTCACCTCCAGGGAACTTGACTTCCCCTTGGCAGTCCTTTGGCACTTGTGGCGCGCATCTCTTGTGACAATTAAACTTACAATCTGAAATTGAATAACAATAGACCACATTACAGGAATATCCCACGATATTCTATTTGCTATGTGCACGATATCGGATCACATCTAGCTTTAAACAAGAGTTCGTATACATCATTTTCACGAATATATGTATCTTGTGGTAGTCTTTATATATTGATATGTTAGCTATTCACAAACGTACTACAATGGGCGGTAGATATATCGCACGCAGTGTATTATCATATATATATAGTTATGTTGCCACCGGTGCGAGGGTAATTCCGAGCCAAGGTGTCCAATTCAACAAGGTCTATGTGGTTAGACAGGGAAGTTTTTCACATGCATATTCACTAACTATTAAACCTGAACACACCACATTTAGTAAAGCAGGCATCCCAATTGAATATTAAAATCATATCTCCTACACTTGTTTTAAACATTTTTCTGACTCACTCATGCAGAAATACTAACTTTTAATCTCTAAAATATGTGAGAAACTGAAATCCCAGAAACCTGGAAAATCGTCAAAGATGAGCATAGTTCCCTGCACTTCCTCAAATCTAATTATGTGGACCGTGCCCTTAATATAGTTGAAATGATGACGGGAATCAGCCCAATCTTTCTGTATCATAATGTTTGCAGGGGAGGAACTTAAACAAAATGCAGTGCGCGGTTACACAAGGGTATACAATCAATCATTCTGTACAGTAGTATACATTCACATTCTGAAACAAAGATCTCGTTAACACATGTGGGTTTACCTCCATGAAAAATGACGCTACTTCATAAGGATAAAATCCATTTACATGCCCTTTATTTATTAACGTGTATTTTTTAAATAAATAAGTTATGTGCGATTTCAGTCATAAAAATAATTCCAAAGATGTTATGTTATATAATCATTATATGTACGGTAGTACGATGTTTAGAGTTGGAGCCACACATTTCCTGTATAAATCAGATACATGTGCATAATGCTAACATAAATCACACATGTGTAGAACACACGTCTGTGGTGCAGTTGGGAAACATATGTAGTCTAAGTGCACCGTCATGGAGGTAGTTAATCAACCTACCCAGGGCGTTTAAGCTGCAACTTAATTCCCGGGTTATAGGGGGTCATCTGAAAATGACCCTAGTTTGGCTAGGTAAAAGCAAGGGGAAAGGCACTTGAAACTATCATTGGGATGCATATTTTTGTAATCAATTCTCGTTTATTTTACTCATTTGGAGAGGGGGGATGTTTAAAATACAAAGTTCATTCATACAAATCATATGCAATTTGTTTTCAAATTGGGAACTACCGTCGATTTAATTAATGTATTAGTGTGTCTACATCAAAGACAGAGAGAAAGATATTGAAAATACATAGAATATTAATTTTGGTAAAGATTAAAGATCGATTCAGAAAGGCGTACAGATTTCATCATTTCAAATCACCATCACTAATCTATGAGGGGAATGTTTTTGTCTTTTTCTTTGTGTTAGCCAGATTTTTCATGGCACTCAATTTAATGGTGTATCTATCTAACTGTGCACAGCTTTTATATCATACACACTGGCACACTTTGGGGAAATGGTAACATCAAAGGAGATTCTGCATTTCAAAGCAACTACTTAATAGTTTTTTCAAGATCAAATCTGAATTGGTCAACAATACAACTGATTGAATTTGATTCCGAAATCTTTCCTATTGGCAGAAAATACATCATTTGCACTTAAGCATGATTTCAGTTATTGTACCCCTCTCCATTCCTTCAATGTTTCCATTTTCCAATGAGTGTCACATGTGTCTTGCATCTTTTCTTAGCGCACTTAACATCCTACAAATTGGCCTGGCCGTTGGCATTACTGGTGCCCAGAAGCGAAGCGGCCCTTAGACACCCACACCCACCTAGAGACAGCCCCCTCTCCCTCCTCCACACGCCTACCTCCACACTGGTATCCGTTCCGGTGCAGGCCTATAATGACCTTCCGGCACAGTCCACACTGTGTCGGGTACCGGAACGTGCGCACTCCGAACGTATGAGGGATCTAGAAAGGTCATGCAAATAGAGAAAGAGAGAAGGCAGGTTCAGCCCGTCAATTTGCAGCCTTCTTAGAAGTAGTCTACCATCGTCCACACCATGCATAGTACTGGGCAGTAGTTGGAATGATAGTATAGTACACTGTCAGGTCTGAGGTCATCTTAGAAGGAGTAATTTATCAATTCACAGGTAGCCATCATCATGCTACTCAGGACCAATTTGGACGAAGCCACATTCCCCTATTGTGCAATAGGCACAAGGCATGGGAGAGATCTTACAATTACTCACATGATATATGCTACTGGTCAATGATGAAATAGCCCTTCAAAAATGACCAAGACCACCAGTTCTTAATCACCATACATAATTTGCATATAACACAATGTTCCAAGCATGCACTTCCAGCTCTGTAAAGCCGTCTTGACATCTGCAAATGAAAAAGTGAATTATTTGTGGGGGGGGGGGGGGCAAAAAGAGGGAGCGAAGGCATAGAGCAGACACCCTTGAACATGCAATGGCATTCGTCTACTGTGGATACACGTTGGTGGTCGATGGTACCAGCCGCGGCAGCTGAACATGCTGGGGAGATAGACGGACAAGACCGGCCACATCATCCACAGCATCCACATCATCCAGAATCCACAGCAGCAAGAGGAGCCACTGACCTTTACATTGCTGTCCCTGTCTGAACAATCCACGCAGGAGCTTCTTGCAGAACTGGCACATGGTGGGCCGTGTGTAGTTGTGGACGACGAATGTGTGCGGCACCTTGATCCGGCCGGCATACTCTTTCTCCATCCACAGCGGACGCCCGCTCCACGACTTGGACCGGCTATTGCGACCCTCCGGCATTGTGGTAGGTACGGTCAGACTCTGGGTGGGCACACAAGGAGGGATAGGACTCAGACACCTGCACCTGCACCTACACCGACAGCGGGCCGCAAGCAGCAAAGCCGCAAGCAGTGCTCGACAACTCAGGGAATCTTTTGAATGTATTATACTTATAGAAGTAGCTTCGAAGGCAATCATAAATCAACAGAATAGTAAGGGGAAATTACAGAGCGGTTGGAAAATGCACTTCGTTTGGAATTCTACATGTTTGATTACGGAAATATTCGTTGATGGGATCTAGAATGATCTACTTTTCATTTCTATGATAGGGCGGGGAATGAGTTTGTTTGAGTTCGGGGATGCAGAAAAGAATAGATATAGCTAGTGTATAGAAGGATACTGCTTCTATTAAAAGAGTCATTGAAAGCTAATCTCTACTTCTTACCAATCAGTTGCCCGGGCCAGAAGACTATTTAATTGTTATGTTTCTAACCAAAGCCGTGGAATTGTAAATCAATCATGTTTACTGTGAGTACTACGATATTCAAATACAAGGGAACGATTCGGCTTCCAGTAAACCACACACGTATTGCAAACGTAATTTCAACGCTAACTCCTATAAAATACACTTTGCGTTTATCTGATTCTATCAAGGGTTAACATTTTACGACTCCTTGTGAAAAAGAAAGTTTCCTATGCTAAATGGTAAAGACATGGTCTGAACTCAAAGCCAAAGAAAGCACTCTCTAAAATTAGCACATATTAAACAGCTTCAAATGAACAAAGGGAAGTCTATGCCTATATTGTAGGACGCGAGGACTTTTGTCTGGAGTGGGGATAAGATACGTACAGTTACTGCGTTACATGAAATACGGTGCCAGTTAAGGGATATGAGATGTCATCTGAACTATGTGGTCAGGGAGTGGGATGGGAACCGCTTGAAGCTGCTTACAGTATTAGGTTCATGGCACTTAGCAGTACACATGGGTTGTTAAGCGTAGTCTTCTATATCCTACCGTTGACATAAGCGGCAATCTCGCATTTTAATTCTCGTTTAAGCGTAAAATATTGAGCGTTGATTCCCTTTTTAATAACAACCAAGCAAAGAAACCGGTATCACATTGTAAACAGGCACGCGATAAGCCAGATTAGCCTCCTACCGCTATGTATTGCGACTAAGTGATTTTAAGGCACTATCATTGGATTTAAACAGTTTGGGACTGGTGTCTTTATGTTAATCTGCACACATTTATCACCGAGACAATAAGCGGCAATTGACTATAAACCACTCAATATAAGTATCGAACAAGCGGTGTGTCGGATTTGTCAACGGTATGATTTCACTTACCATCGCCCTTTGCTGGCCAATGCAACAAAGTAGAAATGCAAGATAAAAGTTTGACAGATAAACCCTAGAGCTAAGGCATGGGGTAGTACAGTAAGGAAGAGTGAGTGAGTTAGTGAGACATCGTTCAGCAGTCATCAGTCAGGCAAAGTGAGTTGATTAGAACACACAGGGGCGGAGGGTGGTGCATAAAGTTGTGGTCCCATATGTATGCCAGTTAGTTTCTGGTGCAGGGAGAGTGCAGTTCACGGACAGAACAGAAAAGGGCACTGGTGCAGAGCATGCTTGTCTCATATCAGGAGACTGCGGTACTTCCGGGGCCATGCATTGGATGGGCTACCGTCCGTTTAAAACCTGTAATCACTACTCTTAATGGACAGTGTCAGTGTACTACACTAGGGACAGCATTCAGGTGCAGGGTTAGGGAAGATGACACAGGTCCAATCTTCAGTTGGCCACACTTTAATAATCAGCTAGACTCGGTTAGAAGAGGTTAGAATTCAACGTGCAGTGCAGTATGAAAGCAGGAGGGGTGGCAACCTAGAAATGGAGAACAGAATGTAAAGGAGCAAACACAAGAAGAGAAAACAGGCTTCGATTACCACTTCAAGTTTTCGTAAGTTGAGCGACGAGGTAGTGATCGGCTGTAGGGGACAGGATCAGAGACCAGACATGCACATTAGACATTTCGTTTGTTGGCCAAGGGGCAGCGCTGAGGGGTTGGGGCAACATTGGGGATACTTTTAAGGGGGTACTTTACACTAATGGACATCTTTGTGGTGCATATACTGATGCGTGGGCACTACCAATGTCATATAGGGGTAAGAAAGGGATGGGCATAGGGCATATGGTTAAACCATGGTCATGATTTGTTTAATTGAGCATTGGATTGACAGTAAGTCAATACGTGAATACAATGGTACTTATGATTGACAACACTGTCATAAGCGGGTGCTGTTTATTGTGTACAACACGTCATACTTGAATCAATGGTACCATCCTGGCCACTGCAGCTGTTTTCTATATCCTAGGAACTATAGAATGCTTTCAACAGTGCTCGGCGGTAGGGAGGTATGTGAGTCTGGGTAAAGTACATGGCAAAGGTGAGAGAGGTGGGAGGGGAGGATATGGAGAAGAGTGCAGGATCGAGGGAGGAGAGCTCAGGGCAGAAGACCTTAATGCCTTCACCACCGACGTCCATCCGAGTTCCTGTTGTGCTGGTGCACGAGTAGACACATGTGTAGCCGGATACCTTTTAGTATACGTGCAGATACAACTATACACAGACTCCTTGGAACCTTCTAGCGGTGCATACATCATACAAATACAGTTGTGAAACATGAGGAGGAAATGTACAATTATAGTTTACAGTTGACATCAAAGATTATAGTAGTCCCAGGATGTGTGCATGTACACATCTTCCTGCTGTCCACAAATGGAGAGGGTGCTTATGATAATCTCAGATTACAACAAATGAAGTGAGATAACACAGATAATATTCATAGAGAAAGGAAATGCTACTAACATAGATTATTCCCGAAGCTACAATTACTGGTTCTTCCTGCTGTTTTAAAACAAAGTAGTGAGGTTCAGTGTTATCACAGTGAAGTATAGAGTTTAATAGTGTTTACCCATATTGATCTACATCCTAGTGTGTACTTTCTTTAAAACTATGTTCTTTTCTTTTAGACCTGTGCAGCAAGGAGGGTGTACTGAATATCGGGAATGTTAGGGAAATATACATTCTATAGTATTATGTTGATAGCTAATATCGGAGCACAAATGACATGATTTGCCCTAAAATGTTGCTGTGGGTATCTAAAAACCAAACTAAGAGTACCCAAGAACAGGAAGATCACTGATAACACAAACTTTAGGAAACCCAAGAAACATACCCACATGCTTAATAGCCATATGTATTTACTTTGAGACATAGTAGAATGGATTAATTAATCCCCATTATCTTATCTGGATAATGTGATATGAACAACAGATTTTGTCCAAATACAATCAATTTCTAGCTTTCTATTGGAAGACCTAGCATGGAATAGCAATAACTTAATTTCCCATCTTAGCACCATAAAACGAAAAATCGTGTTATGCGAATCCGTGCATGTTGCTGACTATAATATGTCCCCAATAAATACTTGCTTCTGTCTGCCATTTACCATTGCCCTTTTTTGCAATTTAACGAGGACTTACCTGTGTCTCTGTTGCTAGGCTACCCCCACTTGTGTTGTAGGCATCCCTGCTACCCGCCGACGACCGGTCGATCGATCGTCTCCGACGCGCATGGGTGCAATTGTTAGGGATTTTATAGGCACATCGCTTGTGGAAATTCTGGCCGCAACCTGGTATCAACGATAGGATATTTTGTTTTAAAAAGGGTAATTTTAACATACTACATTATTCATCTAATAATATGGATAAGCGACAAAAACAAAGGAAAATGTAGTAGTAATGGGTCATAATTACGATAATAACATAATGGAGGGTATTTAACTCCTGACCTATATTCATGGGCAAATCACAGTTATTTTTTACAAAACAGTCACGTAAGGAAAGTTACTGTGCCTGGTTAGGGTCTCATATCTATTATAATTATGAGAGTGTTATTGTCAGCAACTGCAGCGTATAATACCATGTAAATCTAAAGCTAAGTAGTACTAGATTTTAACAATATAACTGCTTTCAATTCACTGTCTAAATTTACTGCCTAAATACGAAGCGATATGTTATTACTACCTTTTTTCAAAACAAAGACGATCTTATTTTTAACGAGAGAAAGAAAGCAAATGAGGCATTGCCACTGCAAATGAGGCATTGCCACTGGGGAGGAAATGAAATATCAATGTATGCTTACCTTCACACTTGAGGCCCTGCCGAACCAGGCCGAAGAGCATCTCTCCGCAGAAATCGCAGAAGTGTGGCGACTTGTAGGAGTGGACGTAGAGAACGTGCGGTCGGATCTGCAACTCCTCCATGGTGGTCTGGGCTGCAACGGCACACAGGTAGGACTCCATGGTTAGTGCGTTAGAGGATCAGTCAAATGGTTGTCACAGTTGTCACCCTTATTGTCAGAGAGCAGCTCACCTTGAGCCACTCAATAAACATGAAATCATTAGTAGTTGGTTGACAAGATATAACACAGTCTGCGAGTTCTGCGAGTCTCTATCTCAATGATATAGGTGCGGTGTACTGTGCGCAACACAGCGCGACTGTGTGATCTGGTGAATAGTGGTAGAGTAATGAGCAGCTCCCAGAGTGGGGAGCAGCTCAGGTAGGGTGACCGCCCACCTGCAGCAGGCTAATCCCCTGTATGATAGTCAGTGCACGTGGCACTGTGTTTGTATGGGACACACACGGGCCGTGCTCTGTAGGGAGGATGGCTGCTCAGGCTACTTAATTATAATAATGCATAAGTACAACAACTGGCATCTGTTCAACACGTATATATCCATGTTCCGAGGGGAATTCCCCCATCTCACTTACTCCCAAGCGCTGTGTATTTAGTGGAGCGGCTCAGAGCGGCTCGAAGCGTATCCAATGATGTGATTGACGCCGACTAGTCACGACAATAACACAGACACCCTCCTGCCTATAGAAGTCCGGCTGGTGGGAGGCGCCGCGGGAACCAACTACATCAACATCAAGTCGGCGTTATTCCATCACCACTGATTGGGTCGTAAACACGGTTTATGTCACCGTGAAGCCCCGTGCGCTGAAGGTTTATGAAAGCGCCCGGTTGCCACATGGGGTGACGGTGAACTCTCTCAACCCGCAGGTACACAGGACAGGCTGATTAACTGGTTATTGTAGCCACACGTCACGCCACGCCCAGGCACAACCACAATACCGCTCACTATTGTAATATTGCACTCAGAATCACATTTCGCATAGGGTTTTGTAGTTATTGATCAATTATGATCAATACATACTTCAGGGGTTAGTTTAATCTGCTATCAAAGCCCAACTGTTTAGTTGTCCGTTAAAACATTGCCTGCCAGACACCTGGATTTGATGCGTATGGCGTGCAGGGAAAAACGGTTGTCAGTGCAGCCTTGTCTGTGCATGTGCCTTAGCCTTGAGGTGCGGCTATTAGAGGACACCCTGAGGCAGGATGACCCAGCTCAGGGTAGATGCCAACTAGCGGTGTGTCATCCAAGCGCCATCACAAATTACAGCGTATTTCCAACTACTATTGCTAGAGGGCTCTAATAAGGCTCTGTTTACTAGGTGGAAGGGTCAGAGGGAGAGTGTGGATAGGGGCAAGGATGAGGGGCAGACAGTCTCAGGATCCGGATATGGCCTTCTCTCATCGAGCTGGTGACAGGCACGAAATAAATTGCTGATTCAGCAATGAATGAGAAAAAATACTCTCCCCTGCTGCCTGGTCCCCACCGATCGAGTTGCTCTCTCAGAGGCTGTGCAGTATGGGTGCTGCTCACTGTCTGTGTGAGCCTTCAAGGGGACGGCTGAAAGGTATCTGTATAGGCAGCCAGTGCACAACGCACCGTTATAGTGAGCAGGGCTTGTACAGGGTCAGAAGGCAGGCCGAGCCAGGGGGCAGGCCAGCCAGACACCGGGAGGGCATTGGTTTGGGCGCTGGTCTATAATGGTGCCATGATCCTTCCACAGCTTGCTTGGTGACAATTTGAACAGCCGCGCCACCAATAACTGAATGGACTATTATTAGTACCTTTAACAACAACTGGCCACTGCTTGTATACTGACTCCTGGGCTCTGCCTGATGGATAAGGACTCTTTTTATAAGTCATGTAGGACAGCCACTCTATAAGACGGTCGTCAATGTCGTGGGGTAGCGGGTAGCCGTAGATTATGGGGATAACTGCGCGGGCGGCGCCAGTGATAACATCACAGACGGCCGCGGCCAAATGTCAACACAGCTTAGCTGAGAGGTGTAAAAAATAGACAAAGACACAAAAGCAGGGAAAGAGCACGACTCAAATTAATTCATCATGACCGAGGAGCACGCTGTAGTTGTCAATACTGGCTACACCATTGTGGGCCTGCACACGGAGAGTGTTCGGAGTCGTACAGCAATACTCAGCTGCTGCATGCACAGTGGTGTGTCATGTATCCAGCACAGGGGAACTGCTGTGTAAGGACGTACTGCAATATCCACAACTAGATGAGAGCAGTTACCACCAGTGCTAACACTGTAGGTCCTGTAAGTGTGTGTGTGCGTTCAGCCAATGATGCAGTACTACCTGCTGATGTGCACTGCCCTGTCGGCGAGCTGACCACCGGAGCAGCTCAAGGTGCTGGGCATCCCCCTTAAAGCAAACACCTACTAGGTTGGTGGGGGGGGGGGGGAGGTAGTGCCCCTAGCGGCTGGTTGGGGACTATCGAGTAAGGTGGGACAAGTGGGTGGGGGGAGCCGAGAAGCGGGGCGGCGTGTGATCGGGGCCTATCGGGGGTCATTAGGCAGGCAGGCTGCGAATGCTGCCCTCTAATCCTCGCCGCTACTCGCGCCCTCTGTCGACGACGCGCCGGAACTAAGCGGACTACGCAGACGCGATCCAAGGGCTAATCCCACACCCGGCGGAAGTCATTCACGTTTTCCACGGCGGTGGGGAATATTGGATGTGAGGTAGAGTATGCAGAGCAGGAGGGAAGGGTGCCAGGGATATGGGTGGTGCAGGGAGGTAGAGAGAGGGAGCGCAGTAAGTATATATGCACGTCGCTCACATTCCGTAACAAGTGAGGCTGACAAATAGGTAGGACGGGTGGCTATTTGGTTGCTTAGAGGGCCTACTGTGTTCTACTCCCGCTGTCCAGTGAGACAAGTTCTTGTTCCATGCAATCAGCTATTAGCCTCCCAGCGTCTCCCACACGAAGATGGCAATCCTACCCCATCCTGACTACTCAAGCCCTCACCCTGTTTTGTTTTTTAACTGGGTCCTTTGCGTAAACTGTCGTCCGAGATTGACAATTGTGGCCATGGGACCTCACACTGAGCAATTCCGATCAGCAACGCTAGCCTTATCCATTATGTGAGTGGGGCGTATCCTGTGAAGGACTTTCTGGCCTCTGCTTCTTTTCCTGCACAGATCCACTCACAGATTCACGTCATAGGCAGAGGTAGAAACAAGGGCCAGGCGCACAGTAAGCGAATCCCTGGCTTCCGCAGGTTGGCACAGTTTCCATGTATGTACTGAGTAGGCAATGAGCAGCTCGGGGCTCCCCCACTTTAGCCTCTCCGAGCAGCTCGCAGCCCCGGGCCCGCCAGCGCTCGGGTCAAGTCGACGTTAGCCCACGGCAGGGGCTGCGCAGCCCCAGGCAGGGCTCTACCATTTGTCTGAACATTCCCTGGCAGAACAATCAACACTATCGGGTTGGTGTGTGCGGCACCGGGCGTGCCGAGACTAAACAAGCACGTCCTAATAGTCTATCCACTCTCACCAGAGGCCGTCTCTCTCTCCGCGGTCTCCGCCGCTGCGTCTGCTGCCGTCGCCGTGAGCGGGAACCCTGCCCGGCGAGCAGGAGCTGACCTGCTCCTGTCTCCTATTGCTCACGCAGCCAGCTTCCCGTGCTGAAATCGCTGCTCCCTCAGAACGACAGCGGCGGCAAGCAGCAGTCCTCTGCCCTTGTGTCATCTGGCGACAGACTAAGGCAGAGGAAGCTCCTGTCTTGCTGTTCGCACTGGGAAGACGTTTTTAGACAGCAGTGAGCAGCTCGCCGCAGGGGGAGCAGCTCTGGGACAGCAGGTAGATTGAGACACTCCTCTGTGTGGGTCCGTCTGTGCGTGCTGCGCCAGATTAACGCGGGACGGTAATGAGATGTGACAACGGCCAGTGTATACAGATCGTGCTCTCCTGCCGCCAGGTGGGGCTTCAAGCGGCCAGCTGATGGGGGCACGACAGGAGGTGGATGAGGGACCAGGGAGGGAGGACGGTGGTCGTAGGGCTACCGCAAGACGACCACATGGCCACCACACGGCCAGCACAGACTGAGTGTGTTCCTCTACAGCCACAACGTCGCCGACAGTGCGCCGACTACAGCGCCGCCAGTGGCTGCTGATGCTGCATCAGGCTGTCTGTGTGATGTGACAGGCCAGTACCAACCGTGTGCCACAATGTAAATAAAGCACAACTCATACAACCTGCCAGCTACTAACACTGGGCCCGCAGCAGTCATGATGCAAGCTCATGTGGTTTTCAGTCTCTCAGAAATACCCAGTTAAAGTACTGATTCATTTTTAGCGGTCCGGAGCAAAACCTCTAAAACTATATAATCACAACGCCTAAAAGCAACGTTCGTACAGAGGGCTGATATTTCGTCTCCTTTACAATTCGCCCAATATCATGCACTGTTAACAGTTGCAACTAGTTAGTGTAGGTAAATACTTAGAGGCTACTGTAGGTCTCTACAGTAGATTTATAGTTCAAGTGAAAGTCTACAGTCGATGCTACTGTGTATATATATATACACTTACTATTTACAGTGTAGGTGTGGCAGTTCATTCGTTACATGTGTATGATATATACACTTTATATCAACATGTAACCCAATAACTGAAGAGTTACAGGTATACGTATGAAGTCACCATCCTCCCATTCCTGCACACAGGTGTGTTCAATATCATGTGGCACAGGTTTATTTTTGAACAGACGCAAGCCTCTACATACACGCCTAACTCGGCCATTCTCTAAGTATATCCAATTAGAGCTTTGCATCTAGCTCCGTGTCCTCGTAGGTCTGAACAATGTTCCATTCTTCATTCAAACATCATGGTCAACCAAGTCAAATCACACCATTGCAATTGTAGGAGATGTGCGAACGATTTTATTCCTCTATTGATTGAGACTTGTGATGACATGTACGGTAACAATGTAAAAGGTTGACCTGGATAGGATTTTGTAAATGAAAATCACTAGTTGACATTTCATATATACTATCAAAAAGATACACAATATTATGGTAGGGGCGTAGAAAGCAAATTCTCATTGAAGGAGGGGAGACGGGGATGGGGGGGGGGGGGGTGACTATACAATTTTATACATTAGCCTTATATAGGGAAGGGAACAGCCCCCCCCCCCCTCTCCTCTTGTGCCAATGTTGGGCGAGTACCGATATGTATGGTTACCTGTATTGCAAGGGGACTCTAAGGTATACTGGGGAAATATACTCTGATGGGAGCATGATACAATGCGTCATATCTATCATACTTTTATTACGTTGCCATGGTCACGGAGTGGTGGGGGGCATCTGACGATCGTCTCCCTCCCTACGGTAGAGCCTCTCTGGAGCCTCCATGCTCAGCCTTAAATGACAATGTTATCGGACATATCACGTGCACCAAGATATCTATACCGTACGTGCAGCCTTCCCTACTCCCAACCAACATGTACATGTAGTATACACACTGCGTGACAGGCTCATCTCCTGCAGGCTGTTCTAACAACTACAAATGTACCTCCTTGAGCAGCTCACTGAGCAGCTCACCGAGCATGCAGTTGCCAGCAGAGGGACTGCATGCTGAGAGCCGCCTGTGCCGTAGGACCCATGATGCGGGCTTTGTGGTGCAGTTTAACCTGCAGTACCCCCTCCTCTCCCCTCCTCCCCGCCCCTGGATATTGTACATCGTGATGGGAGGCCTCGCGCCGCCCTGAGCTGCTCAGAGGATCTCCTCTCCATCCCTCGGCAATAGCCGTCAATGCTGGCGTGTGGCGGATGACCAGCTACACTTACCACCCCTTCTAATAGTCTGTGCATATGGCGGACGCCTCCCGAGAGAAGCGCTGGGAAAGTAAAAGCCGTAAAGCCAATGGGGATATACGTCCATTGGCCACATATCTAGCATGTGGTTGCATTGTTGTACATCCGCCTATCGGGATATGATTCATAGACATGTCGACTGCCTTTTACATTTTCAAACAATAACTTTCTGTCGTTAAATCATTCTTGGGGCATTATCATGAGAATGGTATTTTATGAAATTATACGGCTGGATCAGTTTTATGGTGTTTACGACAACACGGCATTCAGATATACATGTGTATAGTGTTAAGCCGGCCAAGACCGTCCCTGGGAGCTAGGGCTGATAGGACGGAAGCTGTATAGGAATCTGGAGCTATGTCCAGTGGGTCCGCCATTTTAAATTTCGCTGGTTGAGGTTAAACCCACTGATAAGGCATACCACGATGGGCACAAACAGGGGACAAACAGGGGACAAACAGCCTTATCAGTGCGGGCCGCCACAACCAGCCCCAGTCCCGACTAGGCCCTATAGGAGGGGGGCTGTACTCATACACATCGTGAAATAGGTGCAGTATCAGTCCCTTATATTGCCATTCTGACCCTGCGGGAGGGCGCTCGATAAGACAGTCTCCCCCATCCCCCACCTCACGCCAGCATGAGTGCAGACCACCTTGGGTCTAATGGAAACTCAGGGATACATGTCTTGTGTTGCATGGGTGGTTGGCTTATCTAAGGCTTATTATAGATCCGCCACGGGCGGCAGTACAGTCACATTGATACTTCTGCTGTACAGTTATATGTCCATGTACATTTGTATAGTGTAAAATGTACAACACTAAGTAACAAAGCTCTGCTGTATGTGGACCTCTGTGCGCTTCATCTTTGTGGTCGTGGGAATTTCAACTACTCTCACACCACGTCATATATATAATCACTTCCTGAATTGCGTCTGCCTAGATTGCGTCACAGAACTAGTCGATTTGTAACGGCGGTAATCATTGCTTTGGTAATTTAAGCGCCACTAAGTGCTTTAACAAGCTATGTACTTGGGACTGAGTCATGATGCACGAAATCATGCATTTATGCATCATGCTGATTTCTCCGGGACTGTATACATAAATCCCGTAGGGCCGTCCTGATCGTTAAATCATTCATAGATTATGCTGCTAATTAAAGGGCGTGCAGTATTAACGTACTATGTGGCCCTTACAGGGTTACACACACCTGTGCAGACATGATACACAAGGTGTGTTTGTGGGAGTGTGGGTGTTGGCAGTGAGTGGTTGGTAGCCCCAGGCTACAGGAGGGCGGCCTATCATACACATACTGAGTTAACCCGACGTGCACCTCTTGATTTAACATGACTGCCGACACATAATCTGGTCATGCCGCCCCAGCCGCCAGTGCTGCCATGACGATCATGGTCACGTGATCATAAATCACAGCCCCTCCCTTACACCACTCCCTCCCCCGGCCGACGGCTGACCCACGGCTGCCGCTAGCCCAATGATGTATGTACATGTATAGGCTTCGGTTAACTAAGTCTCTAATCAAGAACATGGACCACATATATAAGGCTACATAAATATGTTCGAGAACTGGCAGTGGCAGTGTAGAGGATTATCTGGTCAGCGTTCGCTCATCAGTATCCAAAATGAAATGAAGGTGCATTTACGAAAACACAAAATCAGTAATATATTCCCTTAGATTTCAGTAGTGGCCGAGTCTAGATTAGCGATGTCGCACCATCTCTCAAATCTATTGTGTTAGTCCAGTCTAGAAGTCCATCTATCTGGTACTTCAAATGCAATGACATCACGGCAAGAAGAAGCATGACCTCGGGTGTGCCGACATCAGTTCACTCTTAATCCACTGAAGCCCTGCTCCAGCCCCCTTGCCCCCGTGCCACACGCACATACCAGAGGGCCTCACCAAGCCATCCATCTCGGGAGCTGACAAGGCTTAAACCATGTCCGCGGGTTAAATACTGTTTGTGTGCTGAAGCCTGCTGGTATTGTGGCCGTTCCAGCCCTCTCCGTCACCGGCCTCACCTTAAACTAACCTTGCACAACGCTCCTCTGCTCTGCTGGGCTGTGTGTTATTAAAGTGGCGTCTCTCTCTCACTATGCATTGTAGGGATTGTCACCCTAGGCGACCACAATGCGACCCCTTATAGCTACCTAATTTTGAACCCACCCAGGGGGACCACTGGTAATGAACGCCGCCCCATTCAATGATCCCCCTTTACAGCAGCCCCTAAAGGCCACTCGACGACAACCCGACCCACGCTTGTGTAATGGTCAGAATTGATTCTCCTGCCTGACATCAGCTGCTCGCTAACACCCCTAGTGGGTAGCAGGGGGTGCTACCAGCGGCGGGAGCTGCTCCGAGCAGCTCGGTAGTCACGTAACCAGCCCCCTGCCCCCACCGCCCCTGGCGACATTCCAGCGCAATCACCGCCATCTACCGGTCGGCTCAAATCAGAGCAGCAGAGCGAATTATTACTCTCAGCCCTCAATAGATAGAGCTCATTGTGGACGGGCGGTGGTGACTGGGGTTCTATGGGCTCTCGTCCCTACCAGAGGCCAGGTAGGGCACCGGCATGCTGGACATATATCGCACATTGGTCATTCAGTGACTTCAACAAAGTGAGCTGCTCTATTGGACCTCTGTAGTAATAGTCAACATACTGACACACAGATGGCAGTTAAAGTCACTCAGCACATCATTTGTGTTGATTCTGTATGCTATTGAATATGCTGAATATTTTTCAAATTAATGTCATTCAGTAAGATGTAAGTATGCCTGCACAAACATTGCATTATAAATACCATCTGCACCTAAATCTCCCTTTCATGAGTCAGATCAAAGACAGATCTATATAAGCCATGTTCTTAGATGGTGGTTGAGAAGGCAGCTAGATCCTGGATATATAGTGCAGCTAGCCCCAGGCAGGACTGTACATTTCAGTTCCTATACTCCACCCCGACCAACATTTTCATACAGATGTATGAACCACATTCCAAAATGGTAGTGTGGAACATGTGTGAGACCTGTGAGTCAGACACTCGACTATAAGAGGGCAGGCCTCGCATCCTATGGTGCTGGCTAACCTCTACAATATATATTGGTCAAGCTGTTGTCGGTCCCTATATACGCTGTCTGTATGAGGAATAATGATGTCGGTTGGCATATTATAAAGGTCAACATCAGTAATTCATGCACTATTTAAGGTAGCTGTCTAGCAGATTTAGATAAAACCTGATTACAAGGAGGAGAATACTAAAGTTAAGTGTCTGTACCATCTATTGGGAAATAACCAATTCATCAATAATGGAGATAGATGGAAAGTATCACAGAGAGAACGATTCACTGCAATAGCTTTTTTTTAAGTGTTTTTTTCTTGAGATAATGATATTCACAGTTCCCTAGAAACTGCATACTGTATAGATTCACGTAGGCCTACTGAATATCTGACAATGCATCCGTTATAAATAGGTAATGGGTTTGCCGTGACATGATTTGCGAAAGGGACCTTAGTGCAGGGTGCACTATAGCCCCTTTTCCCAGAACATGTCAATTCGCTATGGATATGTTATGCTCTGCATGTTCCATGTGTGGTGATTATATTAGAAATGTATCAAGCTTCATATGAAGGAAGGAGTATATGGTTCAATGCATCGTAATAGTCTACTTCCCTATATACTACTTACATCAGCGAATACTTTAGTAACCAGCAGCAGTGACTATTTTCCATATACTACTTACAGTATTCCACTTTCAATTTACTACTTACATCAGTATGTACCCCTTCATATACTACTCACCGCCTACTTTCCATATGATACATGTATCAAGCTTCATATGAAATACTCTCGTTCCCAAAGCCTTCAGAAGGAAGGCCCTGGTGACAACCACTATGAATATGAACTTTGATTTTGCTGGACTAGAGCAGTCCCTGTGGTTAGCTTGGAACCAGTAAACAGGAACCAGAAATGGAACCAGAAAGTATGATGGTAAATCTACCATCATACATTCTTGTTCCTGATCATTGGTTCCAAGCTACCAACAGGGACTAAACCTGGCAAAATCAAAGTCATAGTGGTTGTCACCAGAGCCTTCCTTTGGAAGGCCTTGGGAACGAGAGTACATAATAATTGAGTATAAATGGCTCAATTGCCATGTTCATAGTCTACTTTCCATATACTACTACACCAGCGAATACTTTAGTAACCAGCAGCAGTGACCATTCTCCATATACTACTTACAGTATCCCAGTTTCTATACTACTTACATCAGCGCGTACCCCTACATATACTATTCACATAAACACCTGCTTATATACTACTAACAAGAGTGTGTTCTTTCCATATACTACTCACACGAGCTCTAACTTTCCATATACTTCTTACATGAGCGCCCACTTTCCATATACTACTATATGAGCCTTAGCTGAGCCACAGGCACAATAGACTGCTGTGTGAGGTCTTGAAGTACGTCAAGGGTGTTCTGTAGTGCAGCAGTAAATGACCGCTTTACCTGCCTCGACTGTAACACATCTATAAAGGAAGCGGTAACCTGGTAGTTAAATAGCTGCGCCATAGAGGAATCTCTATATTTACTTTGTGGACTTGCTTCAACAAAGGCCGTGTTGTGAATGTGGCTATTATGCGGCCTGTGGAAGCCGGTTAGTTTGACTGCTTCTCGCTCTATCTGAACGGAACGCCGCCGGCACAACAATGAAAGGAAGGGTGGGCAAAATACATGGTGTGTGAGAGAGAAATGGGGAGCGACGGCGGAGAGCGTTAAAGCAGCGGGGGCCGGCGGCCGTGTCGGCGGGCGGTGGTCGTGCGTGTGACAGTAATCGATGGTGCGACGCCTATACACGTGCTGTAAGGTGCTGGAGGGGCAGGCAGAGGGAGCAGGGAGGCAAAGGAGGGGGCAGCTATGGTAGCACTGCGGATGGCTATAGGGCTAGAGGACAGTAGCTGGTCAACCAGGAATGGGCTTGCAGTAAGAAAGATATCACGTAGATGGGTGTGGAGGACATACATACTCACAGGTATAGGTATACATAGCACATAGGGATGGGACAGGGATGGGAGAGTGGACCCTCCTAGTCGTGGAGGGTAGGATTCGGGAATAAGAAGGAAGAAGCTTTTAGGCCTGGGCATAAGAGGCTGCGAGTACAGGAAGGGCAGTGGGGGAAAGATGGTTAGATGATGTTGTAGCAAAAGGTATATGAACCCGGTGCCTGAACCGCTGGCCACTCCGAACTCTCTCCCGTCAGCACTCCAGAGTCATAAGGGGAAGGGGGCACAAAGATCGGCTTCTATGGGTACAGGGGTAGTCGGGTAGAAAAAGCCCATCAACCAGGGCAAATAATTTTCATTAAACTCCCAATATCCAGCCCAATACTGCAACAGTTCAGTGATCCGGTACCCATAGTGTGCTCTTCGGTGATTATCAATAAATCTAGCGGAATAAAAGATGGCTGAACACACTGTAGGGGGATAGGGCAATGTGTGGATAAGGTTGGACACAAAGGTTCAATGTCAAGGTATCAAGAAGCCAAGGTTACATTAAGTATAGCAAGCTGTAAAGTTGATAGTTCTGGTTTTAATTAGATCCACATGTACAAAGATAACTGGAGACAATAATTATTGCTTATTGATACTGTAACTGTACTCCCCGACATTGTGTGGACAGCAAATGTGCGACTTGAATCTTCACTAAGGCCCTAACTTGGCTTGACCCTGCACTGGGGCAAATGCAGAATTGGCCCTTTATATATTGTCACTACAGTAGGGGGTATGAAGCGGGGAGATGGATGAGGCACGGCCGTGTACGATACAGTGCCGTATACACAGCAGATCCACCCCAGGTGCGGCGGGATAAAGTGGCCGTAGAAGATATAATGAGCAGATTGGGTGTATAGATATGGCCGCTACCATAGTCACAGACACCCTCTAGTCGGCGATAAGGGGCGATATGGATAGGGACGGTAGCGCTACCCCCGAGTATCAGTAGCAATATCAGAGACAGCGCTACAATGCTACTATATATTACTTGCTTGGGTTTACCTTCGCTGGTACTCAACACAAAGTTATGTGATGCACTAATGTGTACAACTCACAAGGTACGAGCGATGTCACATTGGGACAAGATGGCGGTCTGCACAGGGTGAACACCAAGTGCTCTATACACAGGAGGACGGTCAAATCGCGCTGCCTGCAGCGTCAAGTGAAGGCCGACCACGGCTATTGACGTAGACCCGTCACATGACGGCAGCCCCCGTCGTCTACTTTACCCCATTGGACAAGACCCACTCCGTGCGTGTCTAGTCTGTATCAGTCAGCGTCCAATCGATACACCTTCACCGCCAACTCCTATCTATAATCAACGCTCTACTCCAGATTTAGCCTGCTCAACCAACGCCTGGCGTCTAATTCACAAACATCGCTTTAAATATATGAATTGAGTGACACCTGAAGAGAACTAATCTGTGGACAATTTATGAATAGCTGGCGTCCTTTGATCGCCATTTTAGCTGCAGGAAATGCCAGCTCACGCACAATGTGACTTTTACCACAGAACTGAATGTCATCAAATACCATTGTACGCATCTTCTGCTAGTTAAGGACGAGCGTAGTGTGCTTCAAGTGAAAAGTGGTATAAAATCAAAAGTATGTTTAAGGCTACAAGCAAAACAAATAAATTACTTCACATCTGAGAGCGTGAGTTAGTGAGTGAATGAATGAGTGAGTGAGTTAGTAGAGTGAGTGAGTAAATATAGGGTGAATGCATAGGTGATTACTGGGAAAGAGGTCACAAGGAAGGATAGTGGAAGATGACACCGCTGAATAAAATAAGATAGTGTTAGACCAAAAAGAAGTGTGTTTTAGGGTAACATGGTCCAGAAATGGTAGGTAGGTTGGGTGAAAAAGAAAAGTACAAGGAATGGATCGCAAATCGCAGCATCGACTTGCATGTAATTAGGATAATTCATTGCTCAGTAACTACGAATATCAAGAATATCAAAAAGAAATTTCCTGAGGTCAGACTATTAATCAGGCCACTCAAATCAGTGGGAGCTTGCTCTTCCTGACCAAAAATTGCTAAACCCAAATTGGAGAGAAATGCTAGGGTTGAAACTAAGGTTGGGTTTCCTGAAACACACATCTTTTATTCTGGCCTAATGTTGCTCATAACAGAACAAAGATAAATATGACAAGACGTTTGAATCAGTAACGGGGGAACCGAGAAGAGAATTCAGGAGAGAATGCAGGAAGGAAGGAATGAAAAAAAAAAGAAAGAAAGGAATGTGAAACAGATTAGAAGAAGGGAGGGAAATAGAAGATCCGGGGCAAGATAGGACTGGAGTAGCGAAGCATAAAGGAGACCCTAGAAATGTACAATCATCTTTTGGCAACAAAGCCGCCACCCTTATCTCTCCCCCAGCCGCTCGGGCAGCGCTCAGGGCAGACGACATCTCAACATTCGGCAATGCAGTTTGTGGACTTTATTTGATTTTGCCCTGTGAGGGACAACGTTGTAGCATGCCCTGTTAGAGCTGTAATTCAGCCTTTTCAGCACGTCGTCGGTGCTGATTGGACGAGACGGCGACAGGCACCAACAGTGACCCCTAGCAGTGGGCTGGCAGGCGTATGATTGCTGTGACCGTGGGGTCGTTTTAAGCCCCGCTGACTGTGTTATTGCTACCACAAATCCTAACTCGGGGGTAGGTCTGGCACTGTTAGCCTACTTTCCAATATCAGCCGGCTGCTTGGAACATGAAGTGTTGGAGCAGCTCTATGATCATCCATACAAACATGGGGTAGTGGATTCTAGGTGTGCCGTTGGTGGACCCCGGGGCTGCAG
Source organism: Harmothoe impar (assembly GCA_947462335.1). Lineage (NCBI taxonomy): Eukaryota > Metazoa > Annelida > Polychaeta > Phyllodocida > Polynoidae > Harmothoe > Harmothoe impar. Next base: position 56,323,919 of record OX381704.1, read on the forward strand.
AGGTTAAACCACCGCTATAATGATTATACTAGCCGTATATCATATGCTTGGTAAGTATGGTCATGCAGAAATATAGTCAAAACAACATATAGTTGTCCTATAATAATATGAACCACTTACCCACTACCTGTCTTAGTTCCTGCTAATTGGCCTCTTTAATAAACTGGGTTAAAGCTGCTAGAGGTAGCACTTTTATCAAAGTATACGAATTAAGGTTACACAGTATTTAACTAGAGTGAATGAACTATAAGAACTGCAAGTAACGAGGACAACTAGTCCTATAGGAGTATCAGGGGTACATGTATTGCAACATCGACAGCTGCATAACCATATGCAGCATACAGCATAAAGCTACAGCTGCCATGGGGAGTTCATTGCACGCTGGAGAAGTCAAAGATATAGGATTCTTACTTAGTCATTGGTTTCATCGGTTGCCAAGCAAAAGAGACGTCTTTGAGGAGTAAGTCCACCGAGCCTGAGGTTGTTATGGTAACCACCAACGAGCTACTCACCAGGATACACCCTTCACTCGTTGCTCCCTATAGTGGTTGTCCTCATTGATCGGCTGGCCAAATACGCATGGCCAACTTAATTGTCCACTTGCAGGATATCCTGTGAGGTTGTCTTAGTCCCTGGAGGAGACCACTAGGCAGTGTGCCAGGATATGTGAATTAGTGGAATGATTCCACACATTGTGACATCTGAGCCTCCTGGTGTTAAAGGAGCCAGATAGCAGAAAGTTGGCACCTGGAGGAGGAGTATCTAGGTGTCACTAATAGTACCAACACGTATTCCCGTCCCTGTTCTTCACCCATGCATTATTCAAGTCCTAACCATCAAGTAAATGCAGACATCATGGACAGAAAGTTGAATGCCTACCTTTAACTCATGAGCCGACGATGTGCATCATCTGGAGGAGGGGAGGGTAGTGTGAATGGACGGGAGGCTCACGTGCCTCCCCACTGGTCTCCAGGGTACATGGGGTCATGGGGGTGGTCTCCATGTGTACAGGTGGATGCCACCGGCTTACCGCCCACAATGGCCGAGTTCTATGGCTCTGTATGCACTGATAATGGACGACTCAGGTTATGTCCCATGAGTCTGGCTTGACATGTTATTGTAACCCTTGAGTGCATTATGGTGTTTTCGCGAGGATCTTCTTTGTTTGCGTTGTAGTATCTGATGGGGAGATGGACCGATACAATGGGGAGTGTGGGGTGGATTTAGGGTACATCAGCTCTGGAAAGTTTTAGAAGATGCATCCACATCGGATAAAATTGTAATATCATTCCCTTTGTACCTTTTCTAGCACTGTCTAGCACCAATTGTCTCATTCCGAAGACAGGTGAAACCTGCCTCTGACAACCACACTAGACCCAGTCCTGAGATCGTCACCCAGTACAGGTAATTATGTAGATCAGTTAGACCCATGTCACTGGAGGCGTCAACACTGTGGCCTCGTGTCTGATGACACAGGTGTGCAGATGGACCTACTACAAACCTGACTATTGCCTCAAATGCGGTCCCCTTTCAACCCAAGTCTTTGTTTTTGGGGAAAACACAATGAAGTAAACCTTTTGTTAATAGTACGACCTGTTATCATTAACCCTTTAAGGATGTTATGTTACTTTATATACACTTGCCGTCATGATGCACCAATGCAGTAAGTATCAAACTCACCAGCACTGCATTGGGGCATCATAACAATTGTTCTATATGCCTCAATATGAGTTTTAAACAGGTTGCACATCCTGCAGTGACATGACATAGGGGACACCCTACCTAAATTCACCATAACCCCTGCTCCTATTACAGCTGTAGGCTGTGCACTGGTGTAGAAACATTAGACGAAATGGCCAATACACCTAGATCACGAGCAGACGGAGGCCAGAGCGGTCTGGTATGTAGCACACAAACTGAATCGTTGTTAGAAATAATACTGGCATTAGTGGTACGATGGTGAAAAGGGTGGCGGCATGGGGGCAAGTTTTCTGGATTACAAACTAAATAATCTCTACAAAAATTAGAGAAAGTCTCTCAAAAACTGCCAGAGAAAATCTGAGTCTTACTGAGGCAGGTCGGGTGACTGGACACTTATCATTTCCTGGCCTCATTGACTATCTCACATAATTTCTGCTGCTGTGTTCTACAATCAAACACCTCTTGGGGACTGGTTCTCAGAACCAGTTCTCCAGCTCAGATACTAGAATGGACAGTTTTGATTTCACGATGGAACCCTTTACCAGTGCTATGATGCAGTAGGCGGACATGTTGTGTGGAGATGGGGAGGGTGCGGAGACTGAGTGACTATATGAGGGTTGTATAGGGGAGGCGCTGCCGGTCCGGTGTGACGGCTGACGACCATGACGTGTGAATAATACACACGGTCAGCACTTCCGGTCAGTTGGACACTTTATGTTTGCTGACGGCCACGTCCGTTATGATCAACTACCGCCCCAGGCTGCTGCCGGCCTGCCAGTCTATCCCGTCTACTCCGTCAATATAGTGCCAAGTGCTTACATATATAGGTAATGCAGCTCAGAGTCAAAATGAGCATCTCCCTCTGACGATTTGACATCAGCACCATCATTGCTGATATCTCCTTGTTTACAAATCTGATCCATATTGGTGATGGGTATCTATTGCTGTTGGTCGTCAAATGCTATGGATAAGCAGACCAATCTCTTCTTGTGATATTGATGTAATATGAACACCTTATAAATGTGCACTGGTTCCCATCCTCCGGTGAGATTCTCTAGTGATGTTCAATGGCTGATTTCATTCAGCGTCATCCCAAATCGATCACCCATATGCAGCTAGCAATGGCCGCGGTTTGCTGTTCTGAATCAATGGTGCCTATACAAAGTGCACCGCCAGATTTATATCTTCCAGCCAGCCATGCTGGTGACGTCTAGACTATAGCTCAGACCAACAAATTCTATTCATAGTAAGCTATAGGTTGTGAGTGACTCCTGGTGGTTGTAAGCTACTGCCTTTATAAATCAATATCATATTTATAGATTATAGCCCGTAGATACCAAGGTGCCACCTATAACTCGGATCTTTAACAGGTCATCATTAGCATACTAGCAATAGAACTTAAACTAAAAATAACCCAAGGCTCAGTCAATTATTGAGCAATTCTGTCTTTCCACTGGGGGTCGATCTAGTTCGTGTAGTCCGCAATATAGTACAACGTACATGTTTACATACTGATATTTACTGGTCATGTACTGCTAGTGCTATTTACGGGCCTATACGTCATGCAGTGGCCCTACCCCTTTTTACACTACACATAATTGCTGATGACTGTGTAGGCCAACTTTATAGTAAACTGGAGACCTGACTCTCAATTAATCAGCCAATACTTCAGACAGGGGGAAATACAATGATCATGTTCTGAAGGAATTCTCATACACTAATCAAATTCCGAAATTAGACAAAAATCTGGAATTTATATCCCGCATTATGCAATGATTTAAACGTTTATAATATGGCTAATAGTCGGGTATAACGGCTCGGACTGCTCAGATATATCGCCGTATTGAATATAGCAGTTACTACCGATTGGGTATAAGCACTGACCTGATAGGACGACCTCGACCAGCGTTCCTTCTGTGACGTCACCAGCTCCCGTGATGAGACGCAGGATGTTAGCGTCATGTTGGTCGTGCTTGAAGAGCAAGATCCGGTCTTGGAGTTCGTAGAAGCCATGTTCGGGGAACTGAGGAGCAGAAATAGGCATACACCTATTAGTTCCTATAGCATACAAAATATAACTAAATGATAACGCATCGATAGAGAAGGCCTATAGCATATTGTTTAATAGAATAACCTGATCTGGAAATACATGTTTTATCAATACAAAACAATCTGTTATTTTTAACACGTATACATTAATGGGTATGTAATGCTGTTGATATCCATCTTCATAATGTAAGACAGAATCGCGAAATTATTCAAAGATGTATTTTCATTTTTAATGTTAACTTTTGCATTATCTTTTAAGAAGTTTTGGACTATCACATGCGAAAAGATAAAGACATGAAATGTAAAGTCGCCTAAGTGTCAAGAAGACATTTCGTCTTTGAACCTAGAATCAAACACATTTACAAATCACAATAATACACGAATTTATGTACATTTGGTTAACCGTCTCTTAGCATACTTGTAGGTAACCTTATACAATGGTCTTCTACACGATATTAGTCGACGTATTAAAAAATACAATCGAAAGTATCTGAATATCAACATTTACATAATGAAACGATCGACTATGTTATGTAAAGTAACATAACACGTTTCATTATAATAGAAGAACCAGGGTATATAATATCCAAAGGAAATGGGCCCTACTGGCTTCTGCTTAGACATGCAAACGTTATCATAGTGGAACACAACATCGGAAATGGCTCCCAGTGTTACCTGGAAGTGGACTGAAATCAAATATATCATCAGTATACATATTGAAATGAATACGATATTATAAGTGTTCATGTTCTGAGGGGAATGTGTTTGGGGGTCATATGATCTATTATAGTCCAACCATGGGATTGGGATGCTAGTGGAACAGAGCGAAGGTTAGCAACCGAAAGAGCAGACCGCAAAGCTCAGCTCAGAGCGACACCTATTGAAATGCTGAACCACCAAGATGAACAGTGCTGCTCCGCTACAGAGATAGATGCCGAGCCCGTTGATGCACATGCAGTGCTGCTCTCTGGAGGAAGATCCACGAACTAGCAACACAAGAGCTGCTAGTGCTGCACTGCTGGTGGACGGGGAAGGTCATTTACAGATTTAAATTACCAGTGGTAAAGTAGGTACCCCAACATATCTTTCAGATACCTATTAAATCAAAAAGTTGACATAGTCTGTGATCAAAAATAAGTCCGCAGTAGGTGCCAATTTCTCAAGGTCTATCTGTCACAAACCAAAGAATATTGACTATCGGTGCATGGGATCAGGAGATTTGTGTGTTTCTGGTACGTGGTCTGACATTCCTATATTATGATTGGTATGGCTACTGGGAACATGCAAAGATTGTCCTTTTGCTTTTGATAATAGTTTGTTAAGGTGGCTCGATCCCATGGCAGATACGTCCACTGCGCAGTTCCCTGCGCACTGACATACATAGGGAGACTGTAAACTACTTTTTAAGCACCTGAGCATGTCTATATGTTATTGGCAATGATATAACTATGTACTCTTATAAAATACGACCGGTGGCATGGCCGGGACAGGAACCATCAACCTTCTGCTTTGAAGGCAAGCATGCTACCTCTGTGCTATGCAGTCTGTGATGACACTTTCCATTCAAATGCCATATATAACTAGCCACAGTTTATTTCTGTTTCTTTTCAACTTTTTTATTTCAAAGGCCCTAAATCTTAGAAATATGCCTGGGACAATGTATGCAAAATAGGTTTTCTGGATAGAGGATATTAAAGCCTATATTCTGAGAGAATTATATGGAAATTTAGCTACTTTTCAATACTATTTTTTGTAGATATGTGGCAAAACACTGTGTAATTTTATCACAGGTCGCATAATCTTGAGCTTGAATATCTCAGAAAATAGCCCGGGACCCCCCTAATTATAGAGATTCTTTGGAAAATACATCCCATTGGGGTCTTATTGCCAAAACTTGGTAGAAATCTAGCTACTTAGAGACCAAGGGATCGACCCACCTTAATTTGACTTGGTGCACACCTAGTTAAACTGAGCGAGATGTTCCACATAGCAAGGAGCATAATAGCAGCTGCCTAGTATCTGACCAGAGAGGACAGGTGGGGAGGAACATGACAGACCCTACACGGGCCATCAGACAGGTCATCAGAAGCACATCATTCCCATTAGTCTACAGGATAGATTTCCTGCCCACCACTAAACAGTCATAACACACGGAGTCACCAGGGTGCTGGGGATGAGAAGCGGTTAGGGCCATGAAGAGAAACGCAATATAGAACTGGTCCATGACGTCATGACAAACAACCGCCTCTTGATGTCAAAGAGGCAATCTGTGACGTCAGTGACATAGCCTGTGACGTCATAAGCTTTGTTATCACAAACACAGGAGGCTGTAGGTGGGGAGAGGAATAGAGGGGGATGAAAAGTAGGGGTCCTAAAGGTCACTACTTCATCAATGTAAGCGAGCAACTCGGCCACCTGGGGTCAAGGGTGGGTCAATGCCACCATCTCACACCCACTCACTGTTCAGGTGTGATATCTAAAATACGGATGGTCTCATATTCGTTATTCATGAACATAGTAGAGATGTAGTATTAATTGTAAGCCATAGATTGGACCAGGAGAATGTAATGGCATCAACGAACAGGAGTTAAATAGGACAAATAACCTACGTCAATGTCTGTTTGGATATCTGCATTAAGGTATAGCATTGAGATTTCCCAGACTACGACACCTTAAATCAATGAAATACTGCCCGACAGGAAAACATATATGTGTGTCTTGATTAAATGTAACACACAATACGGAATACCTAAGAGGTCTCTAGGTAACATAAACCAACAACAGATATATTACACTGTAATACTCACCTGTATTTATATTTATCACACACATTATTTATCACAATAAGTACATATACTTGTTTCGGAACGCAGTGAATCCATAAATTCGCAATCTGAAATTTACGTATTGAACGCGCGAACATCTATATAGAAGAATCAAGAACAATGATGATGCTACATCTATGCCAGAAGTGAGCAGTCATGTTGTTTATGATGCTCCGAGCTACAGACTATCGTTATCAGCAAGGGGTATGTATGTTAGACCCACTGTCGGCCGAACCCAGCCACCCAACCTGCACATGAACCATAGGGACTGACCATCAGTATGATATAAGAGTTTATAGTGTAGAATAATACATTTTACATAAATATTCCCAACTGTACACCACAGTAGCAATTAGTCTAATGCTCCTTTCTGGTTGTGTGGCTGGGGTTGATTTTCATTGACGACGTCATTAAAAGCTATGCCACATATGCTTCAATATTGCCCGTCAGAGAGTCAAAGACAAATACCGTATTCGACGTAATAAGCGCACAGTGCGCTTAAAAAATTATTATAGACACATTGGTACGTCAGTTTGACAGGGGTTTCACATTGTCAGCAGCACATAAATAGCTATTACTGTCTTCTCTGCGACAAGGATTTAACTTGAGTAGGAGATCAGTGCTAAGGCAGTCTAAAAGCACAATCGATTTTAACCAATATAACAGCTCCAATTTTGAATCATATATAATGTATAATAAATATCTATGTTACTTAACAGAAACTAGCTGTATGGTGGCCCTAATGACGTGTTAAATAGGAAAGCCTACTAATGGCCGCCTCGCATGGTTCTGAAGGTATCTACCAGATGACGCCAACGTCGGCCACAAAGCTGCATCACATGGATGGCTCAGACAGGGAAGTCTTACAACCTCCAGTGTAATACCTGACGGTAAACAGCTGCATTATATTATCCTGTGTGCGAGCATAAGGAACACCGACCCTTTCTAAGGAACTGAACAACCCCATACTAGTGCATCATATATATATAGGGCTTTACTTGCTCTTACAGAAGGTATTTTCCATTGGTTTCATTGTGCATGAGATGAGACATTGAAGGGTCGGCTGGAGTGGTGCTAAAATTACAATATGCCCTTTGATAACGAAGAGGAGACGAGAACTAGACAAAGCAGCGCTACAATTGACCATAGCCTGTCAATATGTAAGGTTGAACCAGAAGAAAAGCTTCTGTTGGCTTCAGTTTACTGACGTGTCAAATATAAAAATGTTCACTACTGAATTTTTAAGACCAAGGTAGCATTTAATCAATGATCTGGGTAAACGTTATGCCACTTAGAAGAAACCGTTCTTCAGATAACAAGCGCTGCCCTGTGGCGTCAGCTATGAGAGTTACTCCTGCAGGCATATCCTATAGTCAGGGTACCATGAACTCCAGGGAACCACTGGAGGTCCTAGTCACGGAGTAGTGCTGAGTTTGGAAGGGCTCCGGGCCCATCCAGCCAACGGGCGCCGACGCTGAGCGAGCACCAGCATGGCAACCGTATCCAGGCGCTGGCGCAGGAGTCCATGGTTCAGCGCGATAAGCAGAGACCTGGGTAGATAACAGCGGAGCGCGGTTAGCGCTGAGTTATATCAAGAGAGGATCTGAGCTGGAGGAGTCGGGCAGGATGTGTGAATGACCCTTTAGTTCAGGGCATGTCACAGAATCAGGACGTGGTCTATAGGCAGTTACACAGCTACCAGCTGTTCACTAGACGGAGCAGTCCTCGCCGACCACAATGCAGTCACTGGGACACATCTTGTGAACTATAACCTCCAATACATGTAGTATGGTAAATTTACTTCCTCCTCCTAGAGGTTCATAATGTAGGAATATTATGTATATGCAGAAAACATCCATCCACACCTCCAAGAAACCAATTCGGCGAGGAGTAAACATGTAATGCGTGCACATGATGGAATATAGGGCAGGTTAAAATAGTAAGATCAATGGGAATCCCACTACACGTGTCAGTTCTATGTGTCGAACTGCAAGAATTGGATGTCAAAAATGGCAAGCAAGAAAGTTGGGGGTCGGTTGTATTTTTAAAAAATCATAAAGTAGTAAATACAAAAAAACCCACTGAAATGTATATTAACGCATACCTGGTAGATATGAAAATAGTAAATACTGCATATGTGTAGGATTAAAGGTAGCATCGGCATAAAAGGGAAACGTTTAAACCTGGAAGAGTATTCGGTACAAAATAAGAAGGGAAATCCCAAGGAGGCCTGGAATCAAACTACACATTAGAAACACATTGAGATTACAGATACACGGGCCAAATAACATTGGAACCCACACTTATCGGGTCTGCTGAAAATCAAATACGCCAATATGACCTGCATCATTATATTGCCTTTGGGTAACACAAAGCTAAGATAGGCCTTCAGTGGAATATGTGACTACCGTGTATGGTCACTGCTGCCCCATATGTAAGACAGCTAGGCCTTTCCTTTTGGACAGGATGAATTTAAGAATTCGAGATACAGAGTGTAGTAGAAGGAATTATGAATTTGGGTTCTCACATTGTCTTGATTTCGGAAGCAGCAGCGCTCCTGGGGACTGGTTAGGGGAAGGGAAGACTATGGGTCTGGGCTATAGACGTTGGAACAAGGCAGCTGTCGTGGAGTTAAAGATAAAGAGTATCGCACCTAACGCAGTCCAGACCACACTACTATGCTGTGTGCAGATATTCTTACATAACCTATTTTTCTATTACTTGACATAGCCGATTGCAGAGAACATCCTGCCTTTATAACATATTAGAGAGTGATAAGTAGGTACCTATGATTAGGGAGTAAAGCTGTCAGTTCTATTACATATATACCCAGGTACAGTGGATCAGTCTATGGCTAAAATGTACACGTAAACCCAACTTGAAGACAACTTGAAGACTCCTTCATTCATAAAAAAGGTCTACACATCAGTCACTTTCAATTCTGAATGAATTTGGTTAAATTTTCATATATTAGAAATATCACAGGACTTTAATACAGTGCATTGATTTAAGACTTTCCAAATACCTATGCAATACCATTGGGAATACGTACAACATAAAAAGATAACTCTGGATTCCAGGTGAGATACTTTCTTTAAGAACAATGTAACTCAAAGAGTACAACATAGTGATTGAATCGAACGGCATGTGCAATATGTGTAGCATGGGGACAAAGAGGGATATACAGATCCTTATCCATGCTTTGAATGTCATGTCTGTTCAGGTAATTTGGCAATGTCCCTTTTCTCTAGTCACAAGCAGCTCTTTCAGCATCTTGACAATGATTCCCACCCAGTTCATAGGACTGACCGCAGGCCATGGGGAGGAGCTACCGACAGCCACTTACCATAATAAACTGATATCACCTTTACTGGGATAGATTTGCATGCCTTTACAGTATTAGTGAGACCTGTCGCATTCTGAGCAACTGCTGCCTCTTACCTACACTTACTTATAGCTGATGCCCAACAGCTCTATAAATGGCAATCCCTAAAATACCCAAGACTGAAGGTGAGGTGAAGGCTAGTACAGCCTTCATAAGATCTAGCATGAAGCAAGGACATCTGGCCCTGTCAGATATGTTCCAGAATCAGCTTATGTAGGGCAGGACCACGTTTAATGAGCTGCCTTATAGTGTCTCTGTGATGGTTTGGGTATTATGGGTAATATTGAGAGTTGGTAGTTGCCAGACATTGTTCACTAGGATTCCATCTGCCGTACGCATTTGACCACACCCAGTAGGATGTAGTTCACTGGCTAGCTGACCACGGTGACCATGTGATACACAAGTAAAATTTAATGTGTGTCTGGTCACACGGCCATTGTGAGGCCCCTATCCCTCAAAAGGCCCCTATCCCTCAAATATTTGTAAGATAGGGGCCGTTTGTGACTTAGGGCCCACCTCAGGCCCCTATATAGCAAAAAGTCCCTATCCCACAAAATTTTGAGACATAGGGCCCACATTTAAACAGCCCCTATCTCACAAATATTTGTAGGATAGGGGCCATTTGAGGGATAGGGACATGTCAGGCCCCTATCCTACAAACAATCCCTAAGTATCAAAAGCCATATCCATCAAAAACCTTTGTAATAATTTCTATGACTATTTCTTGCTTCTGCAACAAGGAAATAGGCCTCACAATAAGTCAAGGGGGCCCTCTCGGGTCTAAATATTACAGTGGCCCAGGAGGGCCATAAAAAAGTGATTTTGAAAAAAAAAGTGATTTCGTAAAAATATGTCTTTTTGATAAAAGATGTTTTTCAAATCACTTTTTTCTGGAAAAGTTGCTGTCAACTGTCAAGTTGACACTTGACACCATGTTTTTGAAAAAAAAGATGTTTTTTTCAAATCACTTTTTTTCAAGAAAACATGCTGTCAACTGTCAAGTTGACAGTTGACACCAAGGTTTTGAAAAAGATGTTTTTTCAAATCACTTTTTTTCTGGAAAAGTTGCTGTCAACTGTCAAGTTGACACTTGACACCATGTTTTTGAAAAAAAGTTTTTTTTTCAAATCACTTCTTTTCAAGAAAACATGCTGTCAACTGTCAAGTTGACAGTTGACACCAAGGTTTTGAAAAAAGACGTTTCTTCAAATCACATTTTTTTCTAGAAAAGTTGCTGTCAACTGTCAACTTGACAGTTGACAGCAACTTTTTCAGAAAAAAACAAGACTTTGGGCATTTCATTTTCTTAACCCTTTTGTTAAAGTAAAACAGGTTACTTTCTTTTCTAAAATAGTTGCTGTCAAGTGTCAACTTGACAGTTGACAGCAACTTTTCTAGAAAAAAAAAGTGATTTGAAAAAACATATTTTTTCTAAAACTTGGTGTCAACTGTCAAGTTGAGAGTTGACAGCAAATTTCCTTGAAAAAAAGTGATTTGAAAAAGATCTTTTTTTTCAAAAACATGGTGTCAAGTGTCAAGTTGACAGTTGACAGCAACTTTTCTAAAAAAAAAAGTGATTTGAAAAACTTTTTTTTTCTAAAACTTGGTGTCAACTGTCAACTTGACAGTTGACAGCAACTTTCCTAGAAAAAAAAGTGATTTGAAAAAGATCTTTTATAAAAAAACAGTTTTTTTCAAAATCACTTTTCTTTTCAGAATCACTTTTTTTTGGCCCTCCTGGGCCACTGTAAAATATAGCCTGCAGACTGACACCTGTTATCACTTTGTAAGCTCTAAAACCATGATGAGGTATATTTTCCAACCTAAAACAGGTATGCGTGTCTCACAAAGTAATTTAAGTATGATTCTTTTTGAAAATGAATTAATTGGCAGGATTGATAAAAACATAAAAGATTTTAATAGCATCAGCTAAGGGCATTATAATGCTGGAGGTTTGAGGAGTTAGAATTATATTAATTAATTCATGTTTATTATTATTGTGATCTGCCCTGGAGACATATAATAGGACATCTCTAAAGAGACCTATAAACGGAAAAAGTACCAGTTCTACATTAAATTTTAGCAGTATAGTGTTAAATTAAGGGGATCCAACCCTTATTTTAACCTAAACTTCGACATTCCCCTCCCCCTGAATCCTCAACCTCCCGCTGGGGGTAGAGAATCAGCCCGCCCTAATAACACAATGAAGAAGGCTTGATAAGCAGCATTTTGAGCCTTAGGGACTTCATATAGGCCCTATGTTTCAAATTGTTTTCAGACCATTTTGAGGGATAGGGACATGGAAAAACATTTGTGGCTTTGGGACTTCACATAGGCCCTATGTCTCAAACCGTTTTGAGGGATAGGGGCTGTTTGGCACATAGGGACTTCGCCTGGTCCCTATCCCTCAAACAGACCAATTTTGAGGGATAGGGGCCTTTTGAGGGATAGGGGCCTCACAGCCATCCCTCGTACAACAGGGGCGAATGTCTATACTATCATTTACAGATGAGGTCCGTACATCATCGGTAAACCCATACTGCGGTGTCACACCTATACAGAGATACGGGTGATCCCTAGTCAGTGTCTCAACATAAAAATATGTCTGGCATATATAGACCGATGATAATCAAGTGGAGGAGCCGATTTGATGGTTAACACAGTGAGGTGTAGATGAGGAGTAATCACGTGTTTCCCATTTAATTAGACTCCTATTCGGTACCCATTGATAAGATTAATTAGGCCAAATAAAAAAAAAGGTTTGTTTCAGGTAACATGGGAAGAAACTCTAGGGTCGGTAGGTCGGATTTTTTTTTTTTTTTTACTTTTTTTTTTTTTTTTACAAACCCAAAATCGACCCCAAAAAAGTGTAAAAATGGGAAAAAAAATTCAAAACTTTTGTTAACCCAAAAATGACCCCAAAAAAATGAAAAAAATGTAAAAATTTCTTCAAAATTGGATAAAAAAATGTAGGGTCGGCCCTGTTTAGATAGGGTCGGTCGGGTGACCTGAAACAAACCTTCTTTTTTTTTTGGCATTAACGGGCTGAACCAGAGACAAAACGTGACTATTGCCTTGACCATCGGTCTGTCACGGCTGCCACGGTGGGGAATATGGGGACCGAGTGACATTTGATTAACTGACGTCAGAACGCTATATATATATATACATACATATGCTGGCTTCTAGTCTTACAGCACCTGAAAACGCTTTCCAGGAAGCCATCCACGAGAGCCTCTCCCAAGGCTACGGCACACCATACAATAATGTGCACTGCAAGTCCCAAATTAGGGACATGCGGTCAGGCCTATTTAGGGACCCCCACCTGCCAGTACCTTGATTTCACATTCCCTATTTCCTTCCGATGATAGAACTACAGGTATCAATATTATTTCAGGTATACAGGTCCATATATTCTGTGTTTTACATATAACATGCAGTATATACTATAGATGTATGTATACCTGTTAGATATGGTGCCTGTGTCGGGTTCTTTTATGATTTAACATTGGATATGCAGATTGTTAATGGTCTATATTATGTGTGTGGGTCATTTAAAAGTGTAATGGACTGCCATATGGTAATGGGTGAAAGTAACCACATTATAACATATCTATAAGTGAAAAAATAATATATGCATAAGCATGAACTTCCACCTCAGATATTATATTCTACACTACAGACAGCAGCAAATATACACTCAGTGAATGTGTTGCTATAATAATCAGTCATAAGCAACATACTCTGGTTAATTCCTTTCTAAGACCTGCCTAATTTATCAGAGAATGCTGCAGTATTGTCACAATCACCATCTCCTAAGAGAGAGTCTGTGATCGTCTTAGACAAAAACCTGTGCAGCCGTGACTCACATGTTCCAGCCAACAACAACCTATAAATGGCCACCCTGGGATATTCTCGTTCGACACATGTGCCTACTTAGCATGATCCGTGAGGGGTTAGCCCGCCCAGCCCCATCCTCATTAGCTTAATTACGAGAAAGAACCACCCCTGTCTCACAAGCTTTGTATGAGAGAGGGTGTCTGGACCAATTGAATAGCTCTTGTAATGATCTGAATGGCAATATGATGTCTGTTATCCCAATATTATAGATAGCTGTTGCAGGTGTGACTTCTGAGATTTACACCTTTATATCTATATCTCATGGACATGCTCTGATTGTATGCCCTGGTATCGCGTTCCAAAATGCCGTGATTGGATAAATCTTATTCATGCACTGAATGTCTAAGTATGTGCAAAGGTCATCACTGCAGAGGAGCCACACATTGTTGATGATTGAATCGTATACTTGATAATGTAGACAGTAGTTGTCACAAAGGGGTCCCAATATACAAACTAATACAGTGCATCTGTATTCATAGTAAATAATCTGTAATAATCATGATTACTGCTATTCCATGTACAGCAGAAATTTACAAAAAGGGGGATATGAATCATCTAAAATAATTTATTTTGGAAATAAAAATGGCCCCCATAACGGCTTCATGATCAGAAGAGGGATACTTATACTTTCAGTTTGTTTACTTCGAACAGAAATGGTGATGTGTAATAGAGATACATTTAGCAATAAATGATGGCAAAGCCATCATCATTACTACCCAGGGTATTCGTTCTTCCCCAGCTTCCTCTTCAAAACAGGTCATCATTGTGACAGCCCAAATGGCCACCCCAACCTGAGGGTCACTGTCTATTTGAACAAATTTGAACTTTTATAGTCCATGGGTTCTTAAGTTTATCATAGTTCTGTTGGGGTTGTTACCGAAATATGTCATAATTATATTCCGTGACATTCAACAGATATTACATGAAATTGTGTGCTCATGAATACCATTAACTTGATTTTATATTTTATATTTGAGTATTTGAGTATATGGAAGGTCAATGACCTCATCATCAGTAAACTGTAAGGTGATGAGGCCATCACCACCCAACTATCATGTCTTCCTTGACAGTAGATAAAAGCTGTGAACCTCTAACCGGTAGTAAATTCCTATCGGTAGCATTACATGCAATATGTGTGTTGTAATTGACAAGAAAATCATGGAAAACCCCTTAAGATACGTGAGATCGGATTGGTCACGATCCTCCTGTGAGGTAGACGGAGGTTACAAGCATATTATATTGTAGCGGACCAAAGTGCAGGGACAAAAGTATCAGAGCTGCTTATACACGACACAGCCCCTCCCCATTAGGGCGGGCGGGGGTGAACCACTATCAGCACTATCTATTGAGGCCTTTCATTTCAACCATGACAGGTACCCAACCTTCTTATCTACCTGAAGCCGTGCTACCTCATCACTACAAAGGCCTACTTAGCATCTGTATACATCGGCACTATACCTATATGGATTTAATATGGAATGTGACTGCTGACATATAAGGGCTCGAAGAATGCGTGGCCGTGAGTAACGCAATGGACCGTCTGTTTTAAGTTTGACCCCCCCCCTCCCCCAAACCCCAAAAAAGGGACCTTGGTGTATATACCTTTCAGCTCCCATTTCACAGATACCGCCGTGTAGATTCCATTTTATATGCACACTAATTTACATCAACTGCACTTGTCAATGTGGTAACTATGATTTCAAAATGGAGCTCTTCTGATCCTGTCGCCACTGCTATTATAGCACTGTAAACGCTTGAAAAAGGTGTGGCATGGGGTGAATGAATGCATGCCATATGTAACAATGGACTTTGGTCATGACCATCCCTTCACTCTGGGTATGGACCATTTGCATCCCTGGTCTGTGGTGCCACCGATGGAGACCCGCTCTGTTTAGGATAGTTTACAACTGTTGATCTATACTTCATGTCTGGCACATAGAAGTGATCAAAGGGACTCATTACTACATGGCATGTAAATGGCATTACAGGATGGCTGATAGAATTCAGTACAATATAGCTCTGACTCGCCTAGATGAACCAGCACAAAAAGGTACAGGTGGGACATTGATGCTGTAAAGGCCGCACAGTGCTTCATTAAATGTGCCATTGGCATGATATATAAATGCAGCACAGAGAGAAGTAAAGGCGTCGCCATGACTACTTTACCATAGTCAACTCTAGTTGACTATGGTAGCAGAGTCATGAACACTCTGGAGGGGTCACAGCTACAAGTTATGCCCCATGGCCCTTGTACAACTAATGTAGTTGACCCTGCCCACAGCAGAGTCATGGGTAGTTTGACTCTTCATGCAACAAGAAGCCACTGACACCACTCAGACATTTGTTATATGCTATAGTTTTGCTTCTTTATAGGCAGGTCCACTATGTCTAAATAGTGTGGTTAATGAATGTTCAATGGAAAAGCCTTTCCAGTTAACTTACCTGAATTAAATGTGATGATAAACTATACAATACGTTCCACGGACATCAACAGTATAGAGCTTCATCACCATATTTGTGGGTAAGGGAAATAACCATATAAGGCAGGGCACTAACTGCCTTAGATAATGTGCGGCACTGCTTACTTCTACATATAGACCTATATGCTATTGGCATCTAATTTGAGGTATGTGGCTAATGGTTTGCAGAATGTAGTGTGAGGCAGATATAACCTAGCCCTCCCACACAAATGAGAAGTGGTGGACATGAAAACATGTCTTGTTATTGATCTCTCTTGGGCAATAACTTCGCCTATTCACTTCTCTCATGGGCCTCACCTGCCTTGTCCACTAATTATATACACCTGTTGGCCCAACTCTACCCTGGCATAAGTACACAATCCAACAGACCTACATGCCCTCATGTATTCAAGTATCGATTTTGACTCCTCCTCTATTGATGGGTCAACTGCTGTTGACTCTTCAGGAACAGAGAGTCAAACTCATTTGACTCTCCTCTACAGGTGTCACATGACAGACAAACAGACTCTTGCTGTCAGAGTCATGGCGACTCCTTTACTTTTCTCTGTGAAGGCTGCATACATTCATACACCATGCAGACTCTTTATGCGTGTATCCTTTCCGCAGGGTCGACATGATGCATGAATGCAGCCCTGGTGAGTTACTCGCCAGGATGGTATTTCTGCATCGTGGCTGCAAATTAAGTCCCTTTAAGCGTTTATACAGTTCCTATATCATCCCAAATGATCATATTTTAGTGATATTATTCATTGAGTGCATCTCATCATAATGGGAGTACATATAATTGGGCCAAAATGGATGAAATAGTACACATAACATGGCTGTCTGTCTTTATTCCTTCTCGTACCCCAGTAACCTGAAGCTTCCTAATGGTCACTTAGTGTATGAAAGCACATAGTACATATAGTAATTAATATACCAGGTGCGAGCAGAGCACAGCTGATAAAAGGAAAGAGGTCAAGCACCCTCGGTCTAGGTGGGAGGTATAGACACATGTTCTATCTAGAAGTGCAATTAGCTGGCATTAATTAAGTTACAGCTGTACTCGATTCTCGCCATAATGCGGTGGTACCACCTAATACACATTTCATAAATATGCATCAAGCTATATAGCCCACAGTTATTCATGAGAGCACACTATAGCCATGCACTCACTCACACGTATATTGCTATAATCTCACTCATTACAATACTACACGATGATCTAGGTATAACTATATCCCTGGACGAAGCCCTGGTACCATGTGCAATGCCTAGTACAGTAGCTCTTACTAACACGAATTGTGACACATACATATATTAACTCTTTATAGCCACGTGGCCATTAAGTGCATCAGTTCACAGGGTACATAAAGAGCACCTTCACCGTATGTCTTGACGGTGCCTCTTTTAAAACAATATCCTACAACAAAGATTAAAACCTGCGTTGTTGATCCATTTAGCTCGATCTTTATTTCATGCAAAGCTAACCAAGCCTTATCCAATTGTTTCCCTGGCATTTAAAGGTTCTCAGCATCACCATTTCCCTTTTTGTGTCCCCTCAGAACAGTTCTTTTTCCTTCTTTCTTACCGGAATGGCCAATAAATGTCAGCGTCTCGCCTTTCATTTTTTTCTCTTTTATTTGTGAACACCCTCTTGTGTGCCTCCCCTAGATGTGGTCAGCGTTAGGGCGGACAGAGATGCTCTTAATAAAGGTGTCTTACCGCTGTGGGACGTGGAGAGTGGTAAGTGGCGTCCTCCCCACACCATCTACACCATGGGTGGGTGGGTGGGAGGGTGGCAGGCAGGTGACCGGTGTGGGTGCTGTGGGCCTACAGGTGTTGGACAGGGCACACCTGTGTCAACACTCCTCCACCCAACAGGTAAAACACAACTGCCACACCAGCCTCCTCCCTCTTCCTCCTCCTACCCCTGCCCGTGGTCGTCACCAGCGCAGCTACCGCCCACTGCTCCTCCAGTACCGTCGCTTCCCCGCAAACTGCCCACCCCACTGAGAAGTGCTAATATGATGCGCTAAACGCAGCCATCATCAACTACGAGGAGTAGGCTGTGGGTGTGTGTGTGTGGGATGGGGGGGGGGGGGGGGGCAGAACTACCCCCGACCATCATAATTTGAAGGGGATACAAAACAACAACCCTCCTTGTCCACTCTTAAAAACTAGTGACTGGATTCATTATCAATGGCAAATAGAATATAGCACCATAATAAAAGACAGGACCAACCAATGTCTTCATAATTATGTGCACGAGCTTAGTTATATTGTAGCTAGTATACTTATGACAAGTATCTTAGTATGCCCACGAGTCAGTGTGGGGAAGGAGATTGGTGGGAAGCCATATACCGAGTATATAGAAGTAGTATAAGAAGTCGGCGATTTGAGACGCGGCATTACCTGGCATATATCGTTATAGAGTTGTCGGGGTAGGAAACGGAGGGGAAATCTGCAACGTAGGCAATAAATGATGTGAGGGCGTCTGCAGCAATATTACACCAGGAAAGCAATCAAGGAACAACTCAAATGGGCCAACAAATGAACCAACCCAGAGCAGCTCATATGGTGAAGCCCTTCTAGGGGCTTGGCTCTCAGTAAGTCTTTCAATCAACAGTTATCGCTACCTCAACTGCGGTATCATTTAAATACTCTCCAATAGGTTACTGTTTAAAGATATACGATGTGGCCAACCAAACTTCTAATCATAATCAGCATTACACGTGATTTGACACGGTGTGGACTAGCCTACATGTAGTTAGTATATTCTATGAGTTCTGACCTCGAATGCCTTTCAATGACAATTTTAATCATGTATTATGCCATTGACAATTCGGTAATTGCCCATATATGTTTTACCTGTTATTGTCGAGTACATACAGTACAATCTGCTATAGCTACACATGCAGACTGCTAGGTGGAGATAATATTATAATCTGGCTATACTCACGCTATATCACTAGGTAGCACTATGTGGCAGGATTTTTATAGGAATTTATATGGTTTTGCTCTGTCCTAATATCTTATATTATGAAGCACCAGGGAAGCTGTCTTGGGGTCTGGATACCTGTTTAACATTTAACACATATATACATGTAGTTAGATGTATACCATGTCTTTGTTAACCCTCTAATTCTAATCTGAGGTCGTTGTTATTTAACATAAAGTCCATATCACTCTAAACTACCATAATGCAAATGTCCGTTTATAGCGCTGGTTTTCCACATTGTGGTATTGTCCCAGGCAATGCACTATGGGGCTCCTAGGTGTTACTGTTCGGCCATGTACGCATCCATGTTTGGGGGTAAGAAATTCAATCAGGAAACACCAGGTGGGTGCCATGACGGGACTAGCGCATTATGCTATGCAGACAACCATCTTGCCTCAGAGCAATGCATTGTGGTTAGGCCCCTGACTCCAGAGCAGTGCATTATGGTGAATTTCTTATCAGTCCTTTGTTCCAGGCATGTATTGAGGGGATTAGCTTGATAACGAGATGGGATGCAGCCTCCGACTACCCGAGGTGCCAGGATATATGCTAGTCCCATATATATATAGAGATAGAGAGGATTATCGACTCAGCTCTGACTGAACCCCCAATTAGTAACCCCCTCTTCTGGATATATGTAGAATTTAAGGTTCTCTTCAATCTGATGCCTGACTAAAACCGGGGGCGCGTCGGTAACACCTAGGTGTCCTATACCGATACACTGTTATGGAATGTGCTTTCTCAATACCATTAATATAGATATAGGTTGTTCATCAGCCAGGCATTAAAGTACAGGTGCATGCATGTACAAGTATTATGTTCTAGGTTACATGTGCCATTTTCACTCGTGCAGTATGTGTATGTGATGTATAGGGGTGGGGAGTGTAACAGTGGCCATTGAACGTAATGGGAAGTAAGCCTAAATCATACATTGTATTATAATACACATGGTGTCGTATCACACTCGGCCCATGTGATACGAGTGGAGCTAGGCCTACCCAGGAATATGGTGTGTTCTCATAACCCCTGGTCCCCCAATAAAGAGTTGCTTCTTACGCCTCTGACGCAGAGCACACGACAAATATATGCATCACCTATGGGGGATGGGGATGCAGGACACCTATCTAAATCGACACCACCTACAAAAAAAAGATAATACGCCATGCACCTTTTTGAGTATTATATTACTGAATGACGTAGGTGCACAGTAGGTGCACTGCAAATGACATGTTGGGGGGGCATACAATGACTTTTCAAGGAATCCTGCCAGTACATAGCTTATATGATCATATTCTCCTATAATGACAGCTTATGGCCACCCCGGGATGGCCACCATCTATAATAATTATCTACACATACAAGCTTATGGTGAAATGGCAGAAGCCCCCACCCCTCTCGTCTATTAGACACTAATCACCTATTGCCATATTGAAATAACCTTTGTGAATTATATAACAGAGTACATTTACACATATATCTGAATGGTATACACTGGTTTCATCATTGGTATACAGTAGATGGCGTTCCGAGGGTGGTTTGCTCTCCCTACAGGGGCAGATCTGGTTACCATACTTTCTTGGTCAGCCAATGGGGGGGGGGGGTTGAGAAAAGCCCCATCCCCCTTGTGGTGACAGGACCAGATACTGGAGGAGGGATACTTATCCCAGAGATAAGATTTTCAGGCCTGTGATAATGATTAACACCATCCCCTGTGGTGGAGTAAGCTACATTTAATTAGCTTGGTGCCCCCTATGGGCGGTTTTTGTTCATA
Source organism: Harmothoe impar (assembly GCA_947462335.1). Taxonomy (NCBI): domain Eukaryota; kingdom Metazoa; phylum Annelida; class Polychaeta; order Phyllodocida; family Polynoidae; genus Harmothoe; species Harmothoe impar. Next base: position 56,345,010 of record OX381704.1, read on the forward strand.
TTGCCAGTCCCCCACCCACACCCATTCGCCCCGTCCTGCATCCCTCCTGTTGTTACGGCTTAAGCTTCAGCAGTTATGAGGACACTCATATTTATCATGATCTAAATCCTTTTTGACATAAGATATTGTTCCAATATCAGAGGCCTATATACTTACACTATTTCCCTCTAGACATGAGAAATTTGTAAGTCAGGGGAGTATTCTATATGATTATTGACATATTGTGAGAGGTGTCTCTGCCCCCATGTTAAACCTATGGGGCCTGGGGGCAGGGTTAGGAGTTAGCCCCTGCAGCAGGCTGCTCTACAGGGGCTCCCTCTAGTGGAACATGGCTGGTGAAACAAGTGTATTCTGCACACAGCGGAAAATGTGAGTCATCTGGACTCACATGCCATAGTCAGGCCCACGTCTCCAAAAGCACCCTTAGCTGACTTTCACTGTAGCGAGGGTCCAGCACTGCCTGACTCAGGGTGGTATGACAGTCAGGCAGTGCTGGACCCTGTCTACAGTAAAAGTCAGGCCATGCTGGACCCTTGTTTACCAGAGTGCCTGACTTTCATGCTCAAGGGCAATGCTGGACTGTAGCTAGAGCAAGAGTACAGCGATGCCAGACAGCTATTGAGAGTCGAGCCAAGCTGGACTCACATTTGGATGTGAGTCTAACAATGCTGGACTTTGGTCTCAATGAAAGTCAGGCATAGCTGGCATATCTTCTGTACAGTAAGACTAGTTGCATTTTTGCATTGGAAAAAATATATATGGCCTCCCCAACACTTGTAAAAAGAAATCCAATTTAAAAAAAATCGTTCTGTTGTCCTGAAGAGAAAAATGTGTGCTATCACAGACCAGAAGTCATTTAGGCGTGTTACAACACAGAGATGCATGTACTAATATATAGGTGATCCCAGAATCTAAACGTATATAAATTTCAAATCCACAAGAATGGTATCTGAAACCGTACGATTAAGCTCAATACTGTATTGTGTCCCCACCTGGTAGCATACAAAGAAGGCTGAGGCTAACTGGCCCTCATTCCACAGTCAGACATTGCCTGACTGTGGAGAGAAAGTCAGCCTGACTCTGGTATGAAGAATAGTCTTTCCTGATTATATTTCAAGGATCAGGCTGACTCTCAAAAGGGACTATCAAAGGAGGCTCAGCCTGACTGTCGGGAAAGTCGAGCAGACTCTCTTACCTGAGTCAGGTAGTGCCTGACCCTGGGGAAAGTCTAGCTGACGCTCACTTTTCTCTCTGTGTAGTCTTTAAGAGAAATCTTTTATCATGCAGGACATTTGGTCCTGCAGACATTTTATTTTGCAGGCTCCGCTTAAATTTTGCAGGCCCAGATACTGGAGTGTAATCAAATATAAATTTTTAAAGCAAGTGTTTGTACTGAAAATCATAGTGAATAGGGTTCTCCTATATGTTACACTTATAAAGATCATTCTGATATGCAAATAACTGAAGAAGACTATAGAAATATTCATGCCTTCCGTTCTAGGGTGTAGAAATCTTGATAATGGTCCAATTTACAAGTCGTAAAGACTGACACGTAGAAAAAACCTGCGGATTACAGCCAGCTATTAGGACTGGCAGATCTCTCTGCCGGACCGGCATACTTTTCCCGGCTATAGCCGGTGTCTGGCAGGTTTTAGTATAGACTAATTCTGTATTATTCTATAACTATGTACATCAATATACATACATTTTGGTCGTCCTTGGTCGTCCTAGACCACATTGAGATGACCCTAAGGCTTCCCTCAGAAATATCACTCCACGTAATTAGTGTCACCTAACCGGCCAGAGGAGGCTAACCCCTCATCGCAGAATGCGATCAAGTGGGCATGCTGAAGGCGTTGGTAAAATTAACAACAGATGATGCGGGATACTGGAGATTGCCTTCTGAGGACTCATGAGAATAGACTACCCCGGTATATTTACTGTGGGCGTACTTAATGTCATGCTATACATAGCCTATATTCGCGCAATTTGCGGAAATCAAAAGTCCGCGAATTTATGTCCTTAGGGCGGTGGTTGGTATGTACCTTGGTTCAAACGTTATAAGGGGGGGGGGGGGTGGTGGCACAAGTAGAATCATCTGTTAGATGACATTTGTAATTTTTGGCACATTTCGATATTGGCACATAGACACACCTGACGCCGTTACATTTATAAACAAAATGTATAGTAGCAGAAACATGCGGAACCTATTAAAGGACATTGAAAAGCAAGAAAAGAGCCCAGGCATGGGTCAATATGGGTGAACTCGGATGAGTTGATGTATATTGAGGATATGTGAGGATGCATGAGCTGTGAGTGCGCTGTTGCAAGGAGGTACCTCTCACAAACTGAATGGTATAGACTTGGGTTACTGGACGAACATGGCTACTTCCTACATTGTAGTTAACACAAGACTACGTGGCTCAATGCATGTCGTATGCCCGAATATGAATCCTAAGGTTGAGGGTTCCGGTCCTATGCTGCCACACCACATCCCATACTTTGAACAACCTTAGACACTCATTACTTTTAGTTGAACATACATAAACACAACATTGAGCAGTGAGTGAGCAAACTGTTGCCATGTTACTTAAATCTCACGCAGTATTTTCTCACTCCCCTCCCTCGTCCGTTCCCCCCTCCCCCATATTCTTCAGTTGCCACTAACGCCTCTCACCTTACTTCCTGCTCGCACCCATCTTCTTTCCATGCCCACTATGTGTTTGCAAACGTTTGTAATGCATATGCTCAGTCATATTAATGTAACCATACAACTTACACTTAAATGTAACAGCGTATATATATACAACACATCCTTGACATTGCTGGCTTTAATAACGCAAGATATTAAAATACTGAACACAACGTATTCCTCGTGTTACCACCATATGAGTCTGATATTGCGGCCATTGTGGGAAGAAAGAGCGGTTTCTAGAAAAGCGTCAGACGAAAGTAAAAGCTCATCAGTTTGGTATTGCCGGGTGTCCTTATGAATGTTCTTGTTTTGTCCGTTGGATGGACTGGATTCTCTCCTTTCTTCCCGTACCAACCTAATACCTGGTGTCGATTTTTTCGGTAACGCTTCCACTTCACCCTGCCTTAGTGGACTCCTCCAGTAGACTCAAATAAGCCGTAATACGACCAGCTGCACTTATCATGACGAACCGTTGCCGACCCAGTATCTGGGCATTGGAAATAAAGCAGTGTGGGAAGCAAATATTCTTTTGGTTAGCCCAATTAAGGGTCTTGTCAAATGATTTACATAGGCTTACTTAGGGGACTCTCTCAGCTATATGCCCCATCCCTTTCCTCCGCCAGAGCAATGGACCATGCCATGATTAAGAACCATTCAATATTGATTTTTTTTTTAAATACAAGATTTCCTATGCTTAAGCACTGAAGCGCCGTATTCAATGACCCCCATTAAATACAATGTGGCCGTATTCAATGGGCTAAGCAAAAGTTCTTTCCTTCATTAAATGGCTTAAAATAAAAAATCTTGGGGGCTGGGGCCCCACCCCCACTCATGAAATACGCCAGAGACGGTATCAATGGGCGTTGGAATTTGTATATACATGTATTATATGTAATACCAGACTACCATAGAAATATAATTCGAAACCCAATCCAATCGTTACCTGATGCCTTAAATGTATACCAGAGAGTGTTGGAAGCATGGAGCGTTTAGTATCGTTAGACATTCTCATGTACTCATCCTTTCCTGTCGACACGTAATATCTCAAACAACGTAGTTTGTGGTGCATGTACTATAAAGAGGGCGATCACTCCTTCAGTGCCATCAATACTGATGGTTGAGTGTTATCAATAATGCGTAGACAGAGGCTTTTGAGCCAACAGAGCCTAGTGGTATCAGGTTGTACAGAGATTGAGCATCAGTTCTCACTGCCACTCTGTGCTAGGATGAATAATCAAGGCAGCCTGCAGTGACAAAAGACGCCCCATGGTGGCAATGACGGACAGGGAAAATATATCCTTTGTTAAACCACAAGGGAGTTCACACCTTGGTTATTTCACATACCCTCACATAACCGTACAGCTGTGGTTTGAAACAGATAGACAATGGTTATGAAAGGGTAACTAATATAACTGCTGAAGATACAAGGGCGCCAGCCAGTTCATTGTGGTTATTTTTAGTACTTCCGCATAACCATATTACTTCTATGCTCATTATTATTAGAGAATTAAGTTATTATCAATCAAAATGCTAGGAAATGTGCCTTGCTTGCAATGTATTCATTAATTAATCCGAGATAACTGAATGGTTGTTATGACATATTTATGTATATTAGCAGAACAATGTATGTTGTTTTCTTAAGTACGCATAACACTGAAAATTGTATATATATGTATGTGTCTATATGTATTACGTTCTTCAATTATATTTCCTTTCAGAGACATCGACCTACTATATGAATATAAGATGACAGAGATTGTAATCAGTATTTGGTTTACGACATCTGTTCTTCGTACACAACTAAGAAAGTAGGGCAGCTAGTACTCTTACGGGCTTAGCATTGCAAACGTCATCCCACGACAAATGGGCGTCCACCGTTCACCTTGTCAATATTGTATTACTACGGTGTTTCAAGGGACGTCATGGGAACTCATGAATGATCTGAGGCCAGAGATGAATGGCTGCTCTCAGAGAAAGTGTGCTCTGTGCATTTTAAACTAGGATGACCAAACCGTTCACAATAGTGTGTGATCGTGTGTGTTTAAAGCGGCGTGCAGTGGTTGTAATGTGTGTGCGCCGCTCATCATGCCCACAAAAGATGAACCCACTCATCACCATGCCAACAAAAGATGATCATTCCCATTCTCCGTATAGAGATATCGCCCCCAGGTGTGGGAAGGTATTGAGGGACATTGGATCCCTTCATATTTCTGCAGAATCAGCTAAAAATAAAGTTGGCCTCGGGGAATAATAAAGGTGAATGCTTTGGGTGCCCCAGCTCCGACCTTCCCCCGTCAGAGGGAGCTACATTTACCGAGTGAGTGAATGGCGAGAATGAGGAAGTGGCCACTGAGGTGGAGAGCTGTTTCTTTCACTAATTTTACAGGTATATTCTGAACATACATTCAACATACATGTACAGGCTTATTCCCAATGATCCAAAGGTCCCGACTGGGTGGCCCTATTCCTGATCTTTTTTAAATTATAGAATTTCTTCACCGTACCGTCTCCCGCCCTCGTACAGATCCATTTTCTTTGGAAACGTCAAAATTATCCTGGATTCAAGACCCACCTCTACCTGTATAGGGCACTGCAGAGACTCTCAGCGTATGTCACAATAAGGCATAGAAGGCCCGGCTTCTTGGTCCACTTAGTGTGTCCACGAATCTTATAAAATAAAAAAAAGTTTCCGTGTCTATAATTCATTTGTCCAAATAATAGGCTCAGTGATTCGTTTGTACAATTATATCAAAGATATATGCTGATGCATCTTCTGTATTCCCGGGTCTGTATTATACCCCCAACCCCGCTCAACCTTCGTCGTAAATATATTTTGGTCTGTTTTATATGGATTATCATTTGTGGGTAGCCAAGCAGAAAGTCCGTGAGGAATTACTGCCAATTTTAGCCACGGGGAAGAATGGGAGGAATATATTTGTAGAAATTACAGCCATTGTAGGCCTATATATAAAATATTACATTTTAAGCCTCCATATTTGGTGTGTAAACAGAACCTTTTAGAACACTTTTGTTGATATATGTTGCCATGCAAACATGATCCTCATCCCAAATAGAATAATGAAAGAACCCCTTTAATGCAATTGTTCAAAATGACCAAGGGCGAGTTGGGCTTCGCCCCCGGCTTCGCCCTCGTCTGGCCCCACCAGCAAGCTGTGGTCAATTCTACCATGGGGTATAGTACTTTATATCCCTGATTCTACATACCCTTTCATAACCATATTCTATCTATTACATAACCATTTCTAGAGATCGAAATTAGATGGAAATGTAAAATTTTCTAATTGGCATAATTATGCTAATGAGATGGATATCTAGACAATAAACTTATTGGGATTTTGAATAGGGCAATACCAAGTTATATATTCCTAAAGCCATTTCTTAGAAATTAGAATTGACATCTTCTGGTGTAATATATCACTGGAAAGTTAGCTTATGGTATCAATTTCGTTGCCAGTGTTGAATCTCTCATATTTCATCAATCTAATACATATCTGGTAGGCATGTCATTGACACCCACTACATTGACACAATTAGCAGTTTGCCAATATGGCGATATAATATATGACATATTTGATATGTCAATACATGTATCATATCATAATGTTGTAGTATCCCAAAGAAATCGTTTCCTTTCATTGGTCCAACGATGTTTGGGAAAAAATATATCCCGACAAATAAAATCAACGGCTCTCAACCATACCTATGCTTATGATTATCTCATTATTCTATTTGACTCATATTCTTACAGTCTACAAGGAGCCTAAAAGATAGCATTATCATAAAAGTACCAACATGAGTAGAGGCTAGTAGGTATATGTTTCCAATGGAAAATATGTTTAGTAACCCGATGGATATAAAGTTGTACTATACCCCATGGTAACCCCCACCATGGGGTCCATTAAATGCCCCTGTCCCTTAGTTCGGTAGGTAGAAAGATACCTTACGAGCATGTGAGGGTATGCCATATAACCAAGGTGTGGGGTGCTTTGTATCAGCCGACCATCGTGGGTTAAGTGTCATTTAAACATGTAGATAAATTAAGATTGGTATAGGTTATACAACATCCTTCTATATAGAGTGGCCGGGTAAAGCATGCCGATGGCAGGCGACCCATATTTATCACACCTGTGTAAAAGTACCCGTGCAAACACACCTGTGCTGACCTAGGCCGCTGCATTATGTGCCTACTAATTGCATGTAGTCGTGATATTCTGAGGCATAAAGATGCTACCGATGTAGGGAGCCCACTGTAAGCGCTCGCGTAATAACGCCAATAGCGAATCACAATCTGCATATAGCTCTGATCATCTGATATGCAGAATCCAAGTACTATATATGTACATATGGTACAACCAGACCCGTCTGGTGACCAAGTATTATGCGTTCAGATTCCCTATTCCCCTCATACACATGCATACAAAAGTGAGAAAATACAGATACATGTTATATATTTCATTAATATCATTATTAACGTATATTATGGACATAGCTAGCCCAATCCCTTGAATATTACATATTATACACGCATAGCAGAGGCAAAATCACAACTAACAGTATCATTATCTTTCAGACAGAGTCGAGACAAATATGGAAGTTTAAGATGGAAATAGAAATATGACTCGTCGGGCTGTATCTAATTACATTTCCTACATCATATCACACCTGCTAATGCTTGGTCCCTTCGCTAATGATGCTTACTCATCACAAGCTCAGATACTTCGTTTTTTTCTTATGTATAGTGATTACTTTGAGAATAAGCACAACGGATTCAATATAATGAGGATATGAACTGTAATCTTATTATTTAGACGAACTATTATGTGTATTAGTATAGCTGCATGTGCGGTTCCTGTCTTATCTCTAGGCTTTGTACGAGACTTGGTAAATGTAGCAGTAAGAGTAACTTAGGGAGTGCTCATTTTTTAACAACAGGGGGGGGGGTGGTGGATTTGGGGGGGGGGTAAAAAATTTGGACCCCTTGACCGGGGGGGGGTAAAAAATTTAGACCCCTCTTGGGGGGGGTCAAAAAAATTCAACCTGTTTTGAGGGAAAAAGCCCGCGCGTTACTATGCTACAAAGGGGCGTGAACGCGCACGATTTTCGGCCTACCGGGGGGGGGGATAAAAAATTTCGACCCCTCTAGGGGGGGGGTGAAAAAATTTCGCGCGCTCCGCGCGGAATCTCACCGCCCCCCCCCCCTGCTGTTAAAAAATGAGCACTCCCTTAGAAGGAGTAATAGTATCGATCAGTTGCTCTGCACCAATAACGAGGAAGTGTCATATATCGTGTAATTATAACTAGAGGCAAAATACGGACATCTCCGTATGCATGATTCGGGGCATGACCCTCCTTTGAGATTATTAACCCCCCTCCCCCCCCCCCCGGTCAAGGGGTCCAAACTTTTTACCCCTTTCAAAACCACCAGCCCGCCTGTTGTTCAAAAAAGGACCACCTGTTAATACCACTAAGACTGCCCTTTTGTATAAACCAATATTGAGTAGTACAACATCCTATTATGAAACGTAACGCAATCTATCAACTGTAATTCAGTAAGTGTTAAAGTCAAGAAGCCGTTAATAATAACGGCGTTATAGCTTCCTTCTAATTTTTTTCTCTCACTGCCATATTGGATGAAACTCAATCTGTTTTGTGCATCCACCTCACAAGATAGTTCTCCCGGTGCGTTCTACCATTAACAATACACATCCACGTATATGAAGTGATTTCCTTGACTATGTTCTACTTACTTTCTTCCATTTTAACGGCATAACATACCAACTTTTTATGTGTATCGTAGCATTCTTTAGTTTAGGGAGTGGTCATTTTCTGTGAAATTATGCGCGACCGACCCCTTTGAGCTATAGCAATGCGCTCATTTCTTCGCTAAAAGGGGTGCTTTTTTGGGTTCCCCCCTTCAAGAGGTCCAAACTTTTTTTAGTCCCCCCCCCACCCCTAAATACATTAACCCCCCTGTTGTTAAAAAAAAATGAACACTCCTATATTGGACCCGTAGTTAAGTCCCTAAAGCGTCCAGTATCGAATCTGCCATAGTCTAATTATTCAACATACATCACTTTAGTCAACTGTGGCCTTGATCATTGACATTGACTGACTCTGGTAGTACGTATACAAAATGGCTTCTTTAAAATAAGCGATTTTACTGACCAAAACGCATGGGACCCTTTGAATAACTCAATCCTAATGTCAATACTAAACTAGTCTAACATGCAACTATATATTTGTGGTTGTATTAAATTGTATCGTATATGGTAAAACTGTGAACATGTTCTAACACTAAAGCTATTCTACACGTTCTAAATTGTACAATACAAATACATATTTGCGTCCTACGTGTAAACATGTGGTATATACATTTAATATGTATGACATGATCAGCCATATACCTTCCAGGACGGCCATATATTCGTCACTACCCGATACACAGTATTTCAGAGAGGTAGAAAGCACATTTTTATTGGACTGCATCGGCATTGGATGATGGCGTAGGGTACTCATATAGACACACGTATTCATGAAGTGTATCGATGCTTTGTCTTTGCGGCGGGGGGGGGGCATCTACATGTATAATGTTGTTAGTGGATGTAACTAAGCAAATCAGTGTAGCCAATTTCTTTATAGAACTAATGGCCTATACTGTACTTACATGACCAGGGCAACCGAACATTTGCAAGCAATGTGTACAGTATATATATGATTCTGCACTGAAACACACGGGATTCATCGCCAATACCATTTAAAATTATTTACATAGGTAAATCCCTGAGCACAATATGATACAGTACACTTCTCCCTTTCATACATGTATTACATTCATGGAGTGGCATGATTTATGTGACATGATATTGCCGGTACTAGAGGTTACATAGCTGGCGGCCTGGCTGGACACACACCCCCACGTCGGCCGGTTATTTATTGGGTCGTCCAATGACCTGAAGTAGCTGTGGACTGTGTTTGTAAATACAATAACGTTGGGGAGAAAGGTAAACAAAGCTTACAGCCCACCAGGGTCGTGTTTATAGACTAGGCCCAGCACGACCAGGTGAGACGAGATAAACTACTCCAGCAGGTATTCATATCAGTGCTCCATGAATGGACCCTGGTCATGCCAATCTCGCCTTTAGGTGGGATTCACTTCATAAAGGCAGCAGGAATGAGATGATGAGTGATAGGCCAGATAGCCAGCGGAGTATTAGCCATCTCTGTAAGTGGGCCGCAGCCTGCAGTCTGGACTCTACAAGTGCCGACAGGATCACGACAAACCCTGTAAGGGCAGCATAGCGTCTTAATGCCTATATGCCCTGTATAATAGTCGATATGACGCATGGATGCAGCCCTGGTGAGTAACTCGTATTCAGTCACCATACTGACCCCCCGCCCCACCTTCAACAATTACCAATTCATGCCGTAGGGTCGGCATAGTGAATTGAAGCAGTATGCGGCCCTTAAAGGGCTAGCGGTGTGATCAGCTCGGCTGTGATCACACCGCCCCCGCACCTCTTCCTCAATCGGTGACACATACATGAACAGGACAGTCGCGCCCCACCTGGGCTTAGGTTACACAATGTAACTCAGTAACTAGTATTAAAGCATAAACTAATATATTTACCAGGGAACTCTTGTGGAAATGCCACGCAAAGGGAGTGGCGATTTTTCCAACAACAGGGGCTCCATATTAATATGTTGCCAACTTACGTTGCCACAAAATGCGGTTAAGGATTCATATTGTTCACTGCCCCTAGCAACTAGAGCGTCTGGAGACACAAGGCTACACATCAAAATACATTATATTTGCACTATAGGCAGTACACGTACAATGAACCTTTGCAATCTGTACTAAATGGCCCATCTTGTATCGACCACATTGTCGTTTGCACAAATTACTGTTACATAATTATGTAAATCTTGATCTGCATGATTAGTGCAATCATTAATTGGGATATTGCGTCGACCATATTGTCTTGCACAAATTAGAGTTACATAAATGGTACTAAATACGTGCATCTTGATATGCATGATTAGTGCAATAGGGATATTGGGTAATAGATCAGCCACCAAGCCTGAAGCTGCCGAGGGCTGGGTGCAGCAGGATAGTAGGTTCCCACGGCCTGGTTATGTAAGTAGTTACAGCGTCTAGTGTGTATGTGTATGTGTGTGTGTGAAGGAGGATGGGGCCCTGGACGAGGCCTGGTATGCCGTGCTGGTGGGTGTGGCAGATTCTACTCACATGGTAGCCAGTGCCCACCAGCCAAGCGTCCAGGGGATGGAGGATGTCGTGTGTCTACTGACAGCGTCACACGTCTGTGGGATCCTACAGTCCGCCAAAGATCACTGACAGTACTCACACAACCTTAGACGTGTTCTACGACACCACCACTGTCAGTGTCATTTACCACTCTCTTCTATTCTAAAACAAGGACATGGCACCACTGTCCCGTGTCACTCTCCCCTCTGTTCCCGTCCAACACACGATTTGATGACTTGGTAATTATCTACTTTTCTGAGTCAGAGCTACCATAATCATGTTCAGTGTACATGTAGTTTCTGACGAGTATATAGCACCATCAGACCGAGGAGAGTTAGCGCGTCTTCCTGGTTCGGCAAGGAAGTTGTTTGGCTACCGAGACCACAGCTCACGCTAGCCTGACTAGGCCTAGTGCTCCAGTAAGCACAACTCCAGGGCCTGTCACAGAAACCTCGGCCACACAACAAAGAGGGCGTGCCGTCTATGCTGTTCATCCCAGGCACAGCTGGTTCATTATGGTTCAGCGCCAGAGCCATGGCAAGCCCTATTTTTCTCCTTAGTTTTATGTCCCCAAACCATGTGCCAACTTTGGTAGGGGTGGGTTGGCATAACCACACATTTGTGTTACTGCTAGGATGGGCTTTTATGGGTCCAAGCAGTAGGCCTAGGAACATGAATGGGCATTTTCTATATGCCGTTGGTCCATGGTTTGTAGTGTCGTTTCTTGGAGGTTATTTGTTTTGATGAACAACTGCACAGACTCTGAAGCTCATTAATGGTCCAAAATGTGTTTTCATTAACCATAATTAAAACGGTGAATCTTTCTTTGTAAACATCCCAATAAGCCTTATAAGGCAACCCTATATGGTAAGACTTCTTCTTCATCAGTGCTTCCAGGAGAATATATTCAGATGAACCATTCAGATGATGCATATACAAGTTCAGTAATAAACTATCCTCTGATATAGGTCATGCACCTGTTGCCTTTTAACGCGAGAGCAATTTTCACAGCAATTAGTCATTAACTTGGCGGCATATAATTTGACGATAGCAAGAAGTGACGGATTGAAGAATTGAATAGTTTATTGAGCACATCACCTCAATGAGGAGTTTTTCAAATAGCAAACAAACACGAGACGGTACAGCCCTGATCAAGCCATGGATAAATGTTACATGATAATGGTTGATATAGCGGACCCCTCCGTTTCGCATAAAAACGGCCGGTTACTAAAACGGCCGGATATCTAAAGTAATATTAGATATGGACAGAATGGGTGTTTTCAGAATTATTGCCCTAAATCTATGACCGATTATTGAGAGAAACTATTTATCAAGGTCTCGCTGTCATCAGTTCACGCGCTATCTCACGGAGGGAGGTTTTGAGATTTAATTACATTCCTTTATTCTGGGTGGATTATTATAAGTCACTGTTAATGTGAAATCAGTACCTCTGATATTCTTACTAATATTAATGATTCCCATCCATGTACAAATGTACCAACTACTCCAGACAGCTAATTATTACATCCATTAAATATGGCCCATACTATGGCCATATTTACTCGATGTTTAATTGAGTCAACGCATGCCTAATTAATAGATGGGCCATATTGATTAACCAGTTTTGTTTTTATTAATCTTGGAGTCGGCAAACAAAGGAGCCGTGAAGACATAGCCTTCCACTTAAAACGTCGAAGCATAATGACTCATCCTCTGCAAATTTGCTGATCTAACACTATATGGGGCTATCTAGGCCTAGTACCTTGGTTCCCTGAACACACTGTGAGTGGACTCTCTTTCCTACACCACAGTATTCCTCCATGATGGATCTGCACTGATTATCATTAAGGTGTGTACACGATTGGTATTGTATAGGGTCGTGTAGGGCATCCCAAACCTAAAACTGGACAAGGTAGGGATCGAGAACGGCATGGGCATGAGAGTGGGTGAGAGAGTGGTCCTCAAGTAGAATCAACACCACCCCGGGATTCACCTCCACGAAGGGGGAGGGCGGGGGGCGTCATAACAGCCCCCCTTACCCTTGGCTCCTCTGCTCCACTCTGGAAGAGAATACACAGGTAGCATGTATGTGCAATGTGTGTACATTAAGTTTAATTAAGCCTCTCCATTTGACTGTTTTCCTGATAAGGCGCTGTAAGTTCAAGTTGATTATTCCAGCTCCTCATCCCACCAAAACTAGGCACTTTAATAAAATTTAGATTTTAAATAAATTGCGACTTTCTTTATCACATTTGATAAAGCTCACTGAGATCTTTTCAAAACTTTTGGAATTTTGTTTCTACCTAGTCTAGAACTGAATCTACAAGGCAATTTGTGCTCGAAATAATGAGTCTATTCCCAATATAGAAATGGTAGAAGAGTGATTCAATTTCTGTGATGTGAATTTAGCAGATCAAATTAAAGGACATACTATTTCATCAATAGAATCTTTATTTTTCAATGCATCACCTTGAAAATTTCAGGGCATATCCATAGTGAACAGCTCAATACGCTAAAGTAATATATCTCTTGGTGTGACCTTCAAATGACCTTCAAATGACCTTCTGGGGCATTTTACCCCTGTAAAGGTATATATAAAGTTCAATACAGGACAGTTATTACAAACCAAAGCATCATCACTCATATAAATTGAAACATCATTACTGTGTGATTATGATTGCTGACCTTCTTATTTCACTCACTTCTCAAAAAGGGCCTTTAGGATCTTGCCATAGGGTCATATAGTTCAATACAGAATGATTAATCACTCCCCATGGATCATTATACTAAGCTTGTAATTCATTATGATCAAATCATATGAATTGTTACAGAGTAAACTTGTGAGTTCTTTGAACAACTTACTAAACTGAAAAGCCCTTTTTGGGGCCTTTGAACCTAAAATGCCCTTTTGGGGCATTTGTACTTACCAGTCATAAACTTCAATACAGAACAGTGGATTTTAGTCATGTCCTATGAATGCTATCTTGATTATATGTAAACATGTCTGTTGATGTATTTGACCTACTTACTGAAAGGCCCTTTAATGACCTTTGATCTTGCTATAGGGCCATACAGTGAACTACAGAATGCTTAATCAATCCCATGGATCATAATGCTAAGCCTTAATTCTTTTAGATCAAATCATGAAAATTGTTACAGGGTAAACCTGTCAGTTGGCCTAAACTAAAAGGCCCTTTTGGGACCTTTGGTATTAAAATGCCCTTTTCGGGCCTTTGAACTTGCTGTAGTCATACAGTTCAATATCAAACAACAGGTTTTAGTCATGTCATATTAATTCTATCATAATGATAAAATGTAAACATATCAGTTTTTTTACCTACTTATTAAAAGGCCCTTTAGTGACCTTTGATCTTGCTATAGGGCCATACAGTTCACTACAGAATGCTTAATCACTCCCATGGATCATAATGCTACAATTAGGAAAACACATTTTAAAAAGTACCCTAAAGTGCTGTCCAGTTCAGTGCAGATTAAGAGGTTTATAAAAAAAAGAACCCCCCCCCAAAAAAAAGCCCCCCCCCCCCCACCATTTCTTGAAGACCAAAATCCATAGACCAACTCTTTTATTTTTTGCTGTAGCCTTATACATATCTAACTTTATTTTCAAAATTGCTGGGTATAATTTAGTGACATCCTTGGGAGGACCACTCATAGCTAGAGTGAGCAGTGACAAAAAGGGAAATGTGTCATAATTTGGCCCGGCCAAAAATGACATCGGCCCAACTCAGAATTACATGAAAACTCACATCTGGGACATTTAATACCTTAAAAAGGTGTTTAGGGGGTTATCTTTTAAGTCTCTTGAATATTTAGTACTGTTATGCAACTTTCAAAATTGACTTTAAATTAAAATGGATGTAAATCGGTCAAAAATTGGTCTTTTTGATCCCAGATTTCGCTGGGGGGTACCTTGAAATCACAGCTTTCAACTTAGCTATCAAATAATCACAGTATCAGTGTGTTAATGGCAGATATCGCCGATTTCCGCCGATGCGAAAATCGGCAGTCCCCACACTTCTTATCAAAAACGTTTCACACCTCTGTCACCTTTTCTGGCCCACCACAGCAGCGTTATTAAAGTGCCTACCTATACTGGTGTCAGAAGTCGGCTCGTCTCACCTGTGTTTTGGTAGGCACTTTAATAACGCTGCTGTGGTGGGCCAGAAAAGGTGACAGAGGTGTGAAACGTTTTTGATAAGAAGTGTGGGGACTGCCGATTTTCGCATCGGCGGAAATCGGCGATATCTGCCATTAACACACTGATACTGTGATTATTTGATAGCTAAGTTGAAAGCTGTGATTTCAAGGTACCCCCCAGCGAAATCTGGGATCAAAAAGACCAATTTTTGACCGATTTACATCCATTTTAATTTAAAGTCAATTTTGAAAGTTGCATAACAGTACTAAATATTCAAGAGACTTAAAAGATAACCCCCTAAACACCTTTTTAAGGTATTAAATGTCCCAGATGTGAGTTTTCATGTAATTCTGAGTTGGGCCGATGTCATTTTTGGCCGGGCCAAATTATGACACATTTCCCTTTTTGTCACTGCTCACTCTAGCTATGAGTGGTCCTCCCAAGGATGTCACTAAATTATACCCAGCAATTTTGAAAATAAAGTTAGATATGTATAAGGCTACAGCAAAAAATAAAAGAGTTGGTCTATGGATTTTGGTCTTCAAGAAATGGTGGGGGGGGGGGGCTTTTTTTTGGGGGGGGGTTCTTTTTTTTATAAACCTCTTAATCTGCACTGAACTGGACAGCACTTTAGGGTACTTTTTAAAATGTGTTTTCCTAATTGTAGCATTATGATCCATGGGAGTGATTAAGCATTCTGTAGTGAACTGTATGGCCCTATAGCAAGATCAAAGGTCACTAAAGGGCCTTTTAATAAGTAGGTAAAAAAACTGATATGTTTACATTTTATCATTATGATAGAATTAATATGACATGACTAAAACCTGTTGTTTGATATTGAACTGTATGACTACAGCAAGTTCAAAGGCCCGAAAAGGGCATTTTAATACCAAAGGTCCCAAAAGGGCCTTTTAGTTTAGGCCAACTGACAGGTTTACCCTGTAACAATTTTCATGATTTGATCTAAAAGAATTAAGGCTTAGCATTATGATCCATGGGATTGATTAAGCATTCTGTAGTTCACTGTATGGCCCTATAGCAAGATCAAAGGTCATTAAAGGGCCTTTCAGTAAGTAGGTCAAATACATCAACAGACATGTTTACATATAATCAAGATAGCATTCATAGGACATGACTAAAATCCACTGTTCTGTATTGAAGTTTATGACTGGTAAGTACAAATGCCCCAAAAGGGCATTTTAGGTTCAAAGGCCCCAAAAAGGGCTTTTCAGTTTAGTAAGTAGTTCAAAGAACTCACAAGTTTACTCTGTAACAATTCATATGATTTGATCATAATGAATTACAAGCTTAGTATAATGATCCATGGGGAGTGATTAATCATTCTGTATTGAACTATATGACCCTATGGCAAGATCCTAAAGGCCCTTTTTGAGAAGTGAGTGAAATAAGAAGGTCAGCAATCATAATCACACAGTAATGATGTTTCAATTTATATGAGTGATGATGCTTTGGTTTGTAATAACTGTCCTGTATTGAACTTTATATATACCTTTACAGGGGTAAAATGCCCCAGAAGGTCATTTGAAGGTCATTTGAAGGTCACACCAAGAGATATATTACTTTAGCGTATTGAGCTGTTCACTATGGATATGCCCTGAAATTTTCAAGGTGATGCATTGAAAAATAAAGATTCTATTGATGAAATAGTATGTCCTTTAATTTGATCTGCTAAATTCACATCACAGAAATTGAATCACTCTTCTACCATTTCTATATTGGGAATAGACTCATTATTTCGAGCACAAATTGCCTTGTAGATTCAGTTCTAGACTAGGTAGAAACAAAATTCCAAAAGTTTTGAAAAGATCTCAGTGAGCTTTATCAAATGTGATAAAGAAAGTCGCAATTTATTTAAAATCTAAATTTTATTAAAGTGCCTAGTATAGGCACTGGAGCACACTGTCACTCTGACACTCACCAACATCGACGCCCACAACCAACCAGGGAAACCTACCTTTCTATCAACAAACGCACAGGCGATATCCTTCAGAGTCGCCATACTCAGCTCTCCACCTCGGACTGTCACCGCCTCTCGCACCAGTCCGATCTGCATAGCAAACGTTGTTCCTCCTACACGGCTCCCCTCTTCCACGGTGGCCGACATCTTGCTCTAGTCGAGTGGACCCTGCGTCCACTAACTATTATCCAAGTCCGCGAGCGTCCACCGAGCCTCTTGACAGCAAGCTGAGCAGGGCGGCGTCCGCTTTGAAACGCTGACCTGTCGTCTGCCTTTTCACTGAGTAATGTTTTCCACTGGTTCTACTCGCTGAGAGTGTCACACCCTCCGCCGTTAGCTGGCCATCATTGCCGACTGCCTGCTCTCTGCAGCGGCTGTCGCGACCTCGCACCACCACCACCACCACTACACTACTCTCCCTCCAACACCACCAGCACCACCACACACCAGTCAGGGCCACCACCACTACCACCACCGAGCACCACCACAGGCAGTCGGCAGCACTCACTGTAGTGTACACCGATTTCTACCAGAGGTCACCTCTGGCACCACCCGTCTTCTTTACTATAGTCTATACAAGAGTTGCCCAGATAACATGATAATTATCGGTGAATGAATAACAACACAATACGTTTCACTAGACCTGTTTATTTTTCCGTGTAATACCACACACAGTACCACTAGTACCGAATATCAATCAATATGTGATAATAGTTACATAATGATAGCATAGCCTAGGCTATGCCATTTTGTAAATCATATTTCAACTTTGGACCTACACCCTTTTCCTTATCTCCTATTTTCTGTCCCCTAGTGTGTTTGTCTGGTGTCCATATATGAGGACACAGACACATGTATTTATGTGTAAAATTAATGTCTAATGTACTTTTCTCGCCATGAATATGGCCTGATCTGCCGGAATGGCATTAAACATAGCAGGCTAACCATTACTCACTCAAACCATGACTAGAAATAAGATGTAAAATCACATCTTTAAACGTTAATATGCAAGCTCACTATATTGATATTGATATGCGTGTAGCCTACTATAAAAGCCCTAAGCTGAATTATAACCCTCAAGAATCCTTTGTTTGGTCTCATACAGGCCGTCTATGCTGAAGATAGGAGTGTCTATCCATGCATGATTGCATCGCACCCCGGCATCGCACACTGCACCGTGTTCGTATAAGTGTAAACCTATAAGACTACATAATTTATGCAGTACATTTGTATATGATTTTTGTCAAGGCACTTTTTTTTAGTTATTCCCTGCATTATCTGGAGCATAAAGGCGACTCTAAGCATTTGACTACAGTGAATAACTAAACTTCTAACAAATAGAGCACCCTCCTCACGTGCTCACACGATCTGTGCGAGTAGAAGTATGGGGGTGCAGAGGGGTCCCCCCCTGAGGTCACAAAGTCGCCTCTTTGAAGGGCTACAGGTCACAAAGTCGCTTTTTTGCAAAAATATCCAGGTCGCAGGTCACTTTTTTTTTAAATTATATAACAGTATGGCCATTTGAAAACAGCAGGTCGCATGTCACAAAAACTGGTCAAAAATGGTCAAGGTCAAAAAGTCGCCTGGAAAACGGCCCAGGTCGCCAGGTCGCCGAAAACCCCTCTGGGGCCACAAGTATATGACATGTGTTCCATTCCCGGGGTCCCAATGACCTCCGGCAATGTCCCGTCCAATGAACACAAATGGGGGGAGCCGGACATGTATCCAAATGGCTCCTCCGGTCCCGTGTCTGACTAAATGTGACCGGAAGTAGAATGCAACTCCTGAGTGAAAACCTGCCGGATCTCGAATTAAGAGGCAGAGTTATTGCCGGATTATCCAGGTCTCATTGAACATGATTGATTGCACAATGGTTGAGATCATTATGAGATGATCAGAATACCCATTCTCTTTTGAAAAATAAAATAGCAATGCAAAGGGAAAAGAGTACATGTACAAAACAGGCAGAGGGAAGCATCCATGCTTCATGTAATGGTGGTTAATATAATGGGTGTGGACCACCAAATTCGACATGGCGACATGGGCATTTCTTAAAATCGACATTTGACATGGCTGTTTCTTAAAATCGACATGTGACATGGCAACCTAAGCGACATATGACATGGACAAACCTTAAAATCGACATGTGACATGAAGCCTAGTGACATGACATCAAGCTTAGCGACAAGGAAAAAGTAGGATAACTAAAATTGAAGTGCATTTAGGTGTCTCTATCTATATAGAATACCCAATAATTCAATTGGGTTAGTGACATAAGTGACACAGGTTTTTGCTTAGTGACATGGGACATGGGCATTTCTTATAATCGACAGGGGACATGGGACCCCCCCATCCAGAACCCCAATATAGTGGTGTTAGGTACACGACCAATGAGTTCAATTAGGTCTATATGCCTGTACCTTCCCAGCGGTATATATAGAATCGCCCTGTGAACTATGGTACAAAGTGAAATGGTGATATGACAAATCAGAGTAACACTGCATTTACAAATGTAATACATGTGTAAGAACTGAATAAGGAGCTGAGCCAGCTCTTGCTGCATAGATCCATGTAATTCATGGTCTTGTAGTCCGTTTTGTGACGCCTACATCAATTCGCACAGCTATCACCATCTATAAAGGTAGTGAAGATAACATTGAGGTTATGGAAGCTTTCCATATACCTTCCAATGACACTGACAGTGGATCTTGGATGGAGTTTAGCCTGTTGTGGCTCACTCCGGCTTCTGGTGGAGATCAGCCGTGTTGCCCCACGTGACTGGACTGACCCAGTTTCACGGTGGCCGCACAAGTTGGAAGCGCGCGCGTTCAAATCTTCTAGCCATAAGGATCAAGTAGTAGACACCACTTTTATTGGGCTTGTCTTTCTTCTTTTCATCGTATGCTTATGATATGAACAGTAGACATTTCACAGGTTTCATCATGTGCTTATGTCGATATATATCTGCATGTACATTTATAGAGGTCAGTATTTTTTTCCTTCATATTTCTTTAGTTGTATAAATCGTGGTAGGTAAATGATTTTATATGAGTCCGGAAATGAACACACCCCCTATTTCAGACAGCATGACGAAATCTATAAAAATAGATATCTGCAGTGTCATGGTATGGGCCGGGGGGAGGGGTTAAGGTAGGTGCAACCCGGGGGGGGGGGGGGGCTAGTACCTGTGTAATGACACATGGACCTGTAGCCCTGAGAGTTTCTCCATGGTAGTCCTTTGGCTAGAATTGAGGTTTTTCTTACCAGAGCAGACACCCCGACTAAGCGAGCCAAAACTTGGAAAATATATGGCTTTAGACCCCAAATTCGATATCTCGACATGGGCATTTCTTAAAATCGACATGCGACATAAGCAGGGGCAGATCCAGGGGGGGGGGGGGGGGTCCTGGGGGTCTGGACCCCCCCCCCCTTTTGGTACATCCATAAGGCTGTTCTAATAGACTTTGCCCAGGGTAGACCCCCCCCCCCCCTTTTGGCCCATCCCTGATGTCCACCCCCAAATGTGCTATAAAGTGCATCAATGTTTTCAAACTTTTCTCACCCTTGAAGTAGACCAGAATGCTCTAGAGTGTACCAATTGGCATCTATATTTTCACAATTTTCTGAACCTCCACTCCCAGATGTCCACTCCCAGATGTCCACTTAGAAATGTCAGCATGTACCTGATAAAGGGGCAGATTCAGGGGGGTCCAGACCCCTTCCCCCTTTATGTAGACCAATAAGGATGTCCACCGGAAAGTCAGTGTACAAACAAAGAACTTGTAGGTCTAGAATCATTGGAATGGGACTGTCCAACTACAGAAGGTGGCAGGGAACATGAGATACTCCACACCTGTTTACACTGCTATAATCTTCATTGAGGGAGGTTAACTGCTGACAGGACAGCTACCCCTGGACATATACCTACCTTTACTAACTTTGGGGTGTACCAGAATGCTATAAAGTGCATCTATTCACATCTACATTTTCAACATTTTCTTAACTTTGGGGTATACCAGAATGTTTTAAATTGCATCAATTGACATTAAATTTTATTCCCTTAAGGTTTTCTCAGCCTTGGAGTACACCAGAATGCTATAAATTGCATCAATTGACATCTATATTTTCAAAGTTTTCTCAACCTTGGGGTTCACCAGAATGCTATAAAGTGCACCAATTGGCATCTATATTTTAATTTTTTTCTAAGCCTTGAGGTAGACCAGAATGCTATAAAACATGCCCCCAAACCCCCTAAAATTATCTAAACATGTGGCTTTCAACGCAGGTAGCGCTGATAAATTAGGTGTACTAAACTTCATACTTCTGGGGTGGACCCTCCACCCCCCCTCCTTTTCAAAAGCATTGATCCGCCCCATATGAGGCCTAGTGACATGCGACATGAGGCCTAAAAATACAGTGACATTGGACATGGGACAGTTGATAAAATCGACATGGGACATGAGCATTACTAAGCAACATAGACATGCGACATGGTCATTTCTTAAAGTCGACATGCGACATGGGGACCCATCAAGGGCCCCAGGTATATGGAATTTTGATTAGAATCTTTTTGGGGACAATATGGATACCTAGGGCAATCAAAGAAAAAAATTAACATGGAAATTGGAGATGGTCATCCAGGAAGATCTTCAGATTTTGGTTGAGTTGACACGGAATCAGCCTTTTATGTTTGTTAAATAATGACCAAGGATAAATTAGTACTATAAGCTTCAGGTGACCTTTTCAATTTGATATTGCATTTGATATGGTGTCAGGATTATTAAGACCATACAGTATGTGTAACCTGCAGCACTATGGCCTACAGCACAGGGGAGTAAACACCTACCACACCTGTATGGGTTATGTAACAACCGAGGCAATGTTTGTTTTCTATATTACGGCTTACAGCATATATGGCATGTATATAGACATGTTATAAGCCTATATCATATTCCAATGTCCGGAGTGGATTGCGATGCCCCTTGTCCATGTATAAACCGGATAATAAGAGCTCAAATCAACCAATCAATGGGGATGGGGTATACTAGTCGACAGCGGAACATCTGCCCTAGGAAGTAACTATGGTGACTATGCATTTTAGGGTTTATACAACGCCCATCTGCAATGTATTAAAATAATTATAAAGTCTATTCCTGTTTCGCGTGCAGCCTACGTCAATTTGATCCAATTAAGTTGTTTTCATTATCCGCCGGTTATAAACAGACTATGCAACCTTTAATAACCGAGCACTACTTCGACGCCCAATGCAGTTACTGCCTCCATAGGCTTACCACTGTCTCACTTAATTACGAAGGTTCACCAAGCAGCTGGGTACAGACGTATTGACAATAGAACATCATGAGCAATTAATCAAGACACGAGGCACATGTACATGTAATATACACTTTTAATGCGTTTTCTTCTGGTCATTTTATTGCAATTTATCTTTAGTATTATGTATCACTGAGGAATTGTATAACACGTCAACAAACTGATTTAAGGCCTAATACTTATTAAATTTCAGGGGTGTGGCAAGCAGTTTCAAAGTAGGGGGGACTGAGGAGTATTTTGACCCTTTTTGACCCCTTTTTACTTGACCACTTTGGTTTGACCTTTTTGGGGTTGGTCAAAAGTTGCCACGCCCCTGCACTCAGCCTTATAAATGATGAATACGAGAATCATTATGCTTTATCCCCCACCCCCTTAAGTACGATGTTGTTGTTCCCCACCGTCTGTGACCTCATGTAAATTATGATTGTTTTAATATATTTTGAATTACTTCCACATGTAATAAATGCAAAGGTCCGTCCGGCAGAGTCTGTCCAGATATCTCTATAAACCGCTACCCAATAGTCCGCCAGTCCCCCCTATTACCAGGTCAAAAAGGGGGCTAGTTTTGATGTTTTACCATACAGACTGCACTCTACAAACCGCCACATTCACCATCCGACCGATTTCAGATTAAAGAGATCTCTCTGTACATTTTGTACATCGTTATTCAGTCCATGGTCGGGGGCCTTAATCTGTAGATGTTGATGCTTCAGGACCACTTCTTTAGTACAAACTACAACAATATTATCACAAATTGTACATTAATAACGATCATGTAATTATTTTGGATGTTACGAAAGACTTCCACAATAAACTGTTCCACATAGGCGGCGTTCAGTCATTCTGTGCCTGGAGGACACGGTCCAATAGGTCAGGGTCCTGGACCGCGTTGGGAATGGTAACTTTGAGCTTACTCTCCTCCTCCATGGCACGACAAATGGTCTCCTGGGCGTTGGTGTTTCCAGACCAAGAACGACGAGCCAGCTGTAATAGAATATTGTTAACATATTACACCTAGAACTTGTAATTGCAATATTCGTGTTATAATTACCAGTTTCACGTACTACCAAACTATAGACACTTTCATTGGAGTCTATATAAATGTACTGTAAGCATATGTGCATCGTTTGTTATCTTGTCGGATTATTTTGTGTTGGCGCCTGCCTTGGCCTTTCTATGCCATCCAGACGTTCACAAGATACCGCCTTTCGCTCATTTCTGCGATATCGTCTATGAAATGAAGGCAGGGATTTCTGCTTGTCCGTTACAGCCATGGTAAACTCTGCACAGGAATTAAAATGATGCTTTCTCAATACCGCAGTGACTATATCTATGGGATGATAGGGGCGGCAGAAAAAAAAACTGCTTCACGAATACACCCCCTGTGTCCTTTTACAAATCAACCTTTATCATACAGCCTTTGATATCACAGCTTTGGTTCGCTGACGATGGATCACATGGCAGACCTGTACAGTACAGACGCCGGGACCGTGATTTGGGCGATTATGGGCATTGGCTCCATATAGGCTACACCTGCCACAAGATCCTTCAATGAGTTCTTGCCTTTTATTATGCTGGTATGGTCATTGTTATTATCATTAATCCTCGGCATGAATCTAATTATTTAAAGTGCATTGCATTTAGGTCCATCATAATGGAAGGCTTCATGTGGATGAAGCTATATATTCTGCTCCCTCACATGACTCTCTCGTGTTCACGAATGCCCCCGATTCAGAGAGGGATACCTTGAGAATAACTTTAAAATTTAATAATTTGTGTACGATCTCATTACCAATGATAATATTGATAACTGATAAAGTCAAAGTAGCCCCTGTATGGTAAAACGTTCTTACTCCGTTAGCAACGTCCCATCCCAGCATGAGTGATGCGCGCTGTGCTGCCTCCTGGTGAGAAAGGGATAAAACACTGTTCAGTATACGGTACGTCACTTTACTACACACTTTTAAGATAGTGAATATTTTGCAATGACGAATAAAGGTGTCTCAAGTGTATACTAGTAGGTATCCGCTAGCTAACGTTACTGATCTCAATGAAATAGTTATGTCAAACAAAATAACAACAAAATCCTTCAACCATAATGATTCTCAATTTGTATGGTGGCGGAACTAGGGTATCCCTAGGGCGGTATACTTACATTTGATCCATCTAACACCATGCCAAATCCGCCATTCACGACCTCTCCCCTGTTGGACAAATGGAGATGACAAATTGATACACACGACAAGATATCATTTCCCAACCGCGTAATATTTAGCAAAGCTCTCATTACATACACGGAGAAAAGGAAGTCACTGCATTGCCCCAAAGCACAAATATTACACTTAAAATAGTGCACAATATTACCAATTTTTGTCGTCAAGACGTCATAAATATGTATAGGAGGTCTCTATGCAAATGGAGAATATTTGAGCCTCATATACTTTGAGCCTCATGTTTTCATAAACAATTGGAGCACAGAAAGCTTAGAAAAGCTCCACGACGACGCGTCAGATTGTGCGACACAACACATTGCCATAATACATGTATAAAGACTTAGTGCCTCCCCTGTATCGCCATGGACTCCAACAGATGTGTCCATTAAACCAGAATTCCCCTATACACGAGGGTCCATTTACTTCAACATAATCTTTTTTTTTTGTTAATTTGTATTCCCTATTTAAATAAAGGGTAAGGGTTGTCCGCGGTCCAGCTGCACACCCGTGTCCGATCTCCATCGAATGGGTCAAATTACGATATATACACATTGATTTTTAAGCCAAAGAACAATGCATTTATCCCAGCACACAACAATAATTCCACAATACCAATACATTGTAAATGGTTGGCATTAACTGATACCAGACGGCAGCACCTGCAGCTCGACCGTTAGACGCCTGAGACGTTACCCCAGGTACACAAGCCACAGGCTACCTCAGGTACACAATAAAATATTAGCCAATCAGGACTCACCTGCTGCTGCTGCAGCAGATGCAGCTGCTATGTTGGGTTTGTTTGGCTGTGCTGTGTACCTGAGGTACAGTAGACTACTAGTGGGCCTAATTGAGTAATTACACTAAGTTACACAAACCACAACTCAAGTTTTCATTCTGTACCTCAGGTACATAGTGGGCATCCTAGCTACTGTACCTCAGGTACACAGTGGTCACCCTGCGTACCTCAGGTACACAGTGAGCATGCTACCTACTGTACCTCAGGTAGACAGTGGTTGTACTGTACCTCAGGTACACAGTGTCCTACTGTACCACAGGTACACAGTGATAATCCTATGTGTACCTGAGGTACACATTCTAACCCTACTGTACCTCAGGTACACATCCCTACTCTACCCCAGGTACACATCCACACTCCTAGAGCTACTACACATATCTTTTCTCTTCTATAAATTTAATTGCAAGGAATGCTCTAGTATGGTATGCTGTGTACCTAGGGTAGAGAAGGATGTGTACCTGGGGTACAGAAGGATAGCCACTGTGTACCTGGGGTACAGAAGCCTACTGTACCCCAGGTACACAGCAGCCAATCAAACCCAACCACTAAGAGACACAACACATGCATCTGCTGCAACAGCAGGTCGATTCTGATTGGCTGATTATTTCCTGTGTACCTGAGGTAGACTGTGGCTTGTGTACCTGAGGTAACGTCTCAGGCGTCTAACGGTCGAGCTGCGCAGCACCTACCATCCTACACCGCCTCCGTTATGAATAGCCACCCAGGTGGCACCACGGAAGCTGTCTCCAATGACGTTCTGTATGGCCATGTCGGCACAGAAGGCAGACCCGTCATAGACGTTGGACGTCTCCCTGTATGGACTGTCTGTGCCACTTACGTCATGGTGGTCACGACTGATCACCACGGGACCCTGGGTGAATAAAATTGTTTTACATGTAGGATCATATAGGCATATACAGTCAGGAGGCTCTAATCCTCATTCAACTTTGATATTGATCTATAGTTATTTAAGGTAGGGTTTGTATACAATTCTATCATGAGACGTATTTACATAGTGTATATATGGATCTATGTAGGCCCCCTACATGTACTGAGCCGGACACAAATCATTCAAATTCAGTGAATTATACATGTAGTTAAAAAGGAAAATGTCAACGTCTAGCATATACTGCGCAAATTTAAAAGGAGTTGAAAATTCCAAATAAATGATACTATTGTCGTGAAACAATTCTGAAATGATTACTATCATCTACACGAAGAACGGCTGGGGATGATGTGATGGAACTCACCCTCAGTACTCCGTCGGTAACAGCCTTGTTGAAGGCTAAGGCAATAGCTATTCTACCCTTCCTGTCTGAGTAGAGAATCCTAGCCTGTGAACCGACCACCTGTCAAGAGAATAGTCATAATCTTAATTCACGCTGCTAATAAAACTATAGGCATACGGATATACTCGTGCGTACCACAATTAACTTGTTTAATTTGTTAAACGGCTAGATAGTGTAATCTCAGCCTTTATCGATCTCCTGAATATTATTTGTATTCACGTATTTATTAAAACCTATACAAACCTACAATGTAATCTCCCTACTTGTTGTCTAATACACATGAATATTCTGAATAATATTGGGTCTTTGTAATCATGCACAAATGAGGAGATCCATGATGTGTACACACCATACGAGGCAATACATTACATAGTTTACTCTATACCAGTATATATGTGTATGCCAATGCATGTATTAGCTGCCCCCACATCCCCCTCTCCTACCCTTTGGCAGGAGAGTGCCTGCAATATGCAGCGCTAACGGATTTGCCCTCACATAGGCTTTGCACGTAATCGACGTCTTTGGGTTTCAGCGCCTTGACCCTCTTCACCCTACCCCACCCCTCATCTCTAAGCCTGTCCCAAGGGCCCCCCTCAGGGGCGGCGCATACCAAGAGGGATAGAGTATACATCATAGGTCAATATATATAGGAGGTCACCGCATGATTTATTTGAGATATATCCTGGAGTGATGTATAAGCTAGCAATACCTAATATATTGCCAAGGTACCCATGCCAATATTAACACTGAATATTCGTTGCCATAAACTTGCAATTTCCTGAACACCATTAATCTTTGTATTTGAGTATATGTTCTGTCGTTGATAGAGGCTGTACATGTACATGTACCGGTAAGTACACAATACATCATATAGCATATGTAGGGGGGAAATACACTAATTATATACATGTTTACCGCGGTACTTTATTTGACGGTCATATCATTTTCAACATGACCGATGCAAAGCTATCAAGTTAGGCAAAAAAAGGGTGTGTTTCAGGCAACATGGTCCAAAAAGTGTATTTTGATTTTTTTTTTTTATTATTTAATTTTTACAAAATGTACTTAACATATTGAAAGTTCCTGGAACAATCAAGTCGCTAATTACCATATTGACTCGTGGATCATCAGGATGACTCACTGATTCTAGGGACATCATGAACTTGGATTTTAAAAAAATCAAAGAACAGTTTCCTCAGGCCAGACAATCAATTAAGTGTGAGATTTATTTATGTTGAAATACCTGGAATGAGGCCCGAATCGTCACATTGACTCACGGGAGATCAGGCTGACTCACTGATTCTTAACTCTGAATATGCAATTGTTGGATTTTCTACTGAAAAGGCAATTTCCCTAGATCAGACAGTTAGTTAGATGTATGAGCTTGTTCTTCCTGATTAATGATTTTGTTATTTCTCGAAAGATATGAATATTTTACAGCCAAAAAGAAGAAAAATGCGAGGGTCAACCCATTATTGAATCTATTGTCGGGTGGCCTGAAACACACCTTACGTTTTGCCATAGGATCACTAGCAATTGATAAAGGCAAGCTGTGATATCGATCCTATAAATAGTCTGTCATATTTTGATGCATTTTAGACGTGTGTCTATTTGACCAGAGGCACATCTCTGATTTGACCCCGGGATATATCTTGATATATACGAGGGACGGAAATCCAATATACCCGTAGCAAAAGTCATATTGGTCGCGGCCTTCCTGAATATGTAATACAGCATTCCCTTTCGTCTATGAAAATATAGACCAGAGGAGATACTTCTAAAATGTTGCTGCCAGTGATGAATCATCTCAGCCATATTGATAACCAAGTTAACATCATAAATACCCATTTACTATCATTTCGTGAGGATATAAACTTTGATTACATATCATTTATGGGCTGAGCAATATAAACCATAATATGATATACAACATATTGGAATTGCTCACTCCCACCTGCACCAGAACACATGAGCTGCTCATCATGGTGGGAGGTGTAAATTGCAGACTGATCAGGCTGGCGTGCGATTACTCCTTTTCTCGCATTGTACTAAGCAAAACTGACAAGGGGTGGTCTCCCCCACCCACCACAGCCCAGATTCTGATATATTTCCTCTCGTGACTGCTAATGGCTCGCAAGGCCCGGCAGTGGGACCATTTCCTCAGCATGCAGGCTTTTATTGGAGCTGGCCCTGGCTGTCTGACATTCCATTGATTGTCAATAAGTGCTAGCGACGGCCACCCCCGTGTAAATGGGCCTTGGGGCCAAGATAAAGCCACCAGGGGAGCCACTTCAATATATATGGAACAGATAGGTTCTTGCCCCAGATATGAAAGACCGTCCCAATGGTCCTGCGTAATGTCCTCAAGACTTCCTTGTAATTACGGTCCTCCGCTTTTAAGAGCGTAAAGGAGCTTCGATTGGTAAATCGCAAATTTCCTTGCCCCAATGCTCTTGATGTTAATATAATACCACTGCAGCACCAGTGGTTCATAACTGTGCTTTCTTCCCCACTTAACACTGTACGAGCACGATTATACTAATTAGACATCTGGCAAGAAGGAGATTGCAAAGTAAAGGGTTTCTAAGGGGGATGTGCTTTTCTTCATTGCATTGATATAATGTCATTGCATTGGGGGCGTGAATACGTTTAATAGCAGGACTGGTGGAGGCGCCGGCTGATCTAGCACCAATTTGGGGTGACAGGTGCAGCTAGCAGCCGTCAGCATAAATAAAATCTCTCCATGGTCTCCTTGCCTGACCAGAATACCAGCGGCCAGATGGAGCATTGGAGGGCTAGAGCCTTTGCTGACACATCACCACGCCCTACTACTTGTATGTCACCAGCAGGTTTGTTACTCGGCCAAACAGCCCTATCATGTCACCCTAGTCGCCGAGAAAAGTATAGATGTACTGTCTGAGATCGATATGTAAGGTGCTTTAACATCATTTAGTTTTTCTGACGTCTTCGTTTATGTGTAGAAAGAAGATGCGGTATACCAGTAGGCCACTATATTCTACGCTATACATGGGGTCGGTCGTGTTGCTCAATCCGACCCAGTAGGTGTTAGCTGATTTGGAATCAGCAAACATTGGTATAGGCTGGTCAATACGAGGGTATCACTAACTGCCAGATGACGTGCACAGCCATCTTAGTCAAAGCCAAAGCAACGTGTGCGTGGATTATCCTATAAATATATCAGATATCCGACTGATTGCAGTCAAGGGCGACCTTTTCCTGTTACGACCACACCTATTCAAATGGCATATCACTATGGTTATAGGTTCACATTGCCATTGAAGCAATTTTCTTCTCAACATTTTGTATAGGGCACTCCTGCTAAAGGTGTGTCATATTACAAATACTAATACTGCTTGACACACTGGACTTTAGAAATATTGCAGACAAATGGATGACTGTTGCACTGCTGTTAATACATTTGGTAGGTTTTACGAAGTTTCATAATTATGAGAATAAAGTAATGTCTATGTTCAAATGAGAAGTACAGTCTTGTATGTAGCAACAAATAACATATATGAGACCCAGAGCACATAAAGCAGACGGCTTTATTACAAAAGGACCCACAGCATATGGCGCAGAGCTTCATAATCTTTCTTCATACATCCATGTACTGCACAGAACAGTGAGAATAAGCGCCCACGTTGGATGCTTGCCCCAGC
This sequence comes from Harmothoe impar, assembly GCA_947462335.1. NCBI lineage: Eukaryota > Metazoa > Annelida > Polychaeta > Phyllodocida > Polynoidae > Harmothoe > Harmothoe impar. Next base: position 56,375,435 of record OX381704.1, read on the forward strand.
TGCCCTCTGTATGGCTGCCTTTAATACATACCCAGGGGAGCTATTCTCATGGTTGTATGCAGTACAAGGGGAGGGGTAAAGACATTCACACTGAGCATATAATTCCCACATAGCGGGATATAATGCAGTTTCTGAATTCCTCACGGCCTCTGCTAATAATGCGGCAAGCATAGGGAGTATATGTGAGCTGTAACAGTGCATCCTGCCTGTAATGCCCTTACATGGAGTGAGTATAAGCAACAGCCCAGATGAGAGCAGCTCTTATAAAGGTAATGGGATGGCTGCTGGCAGGATCAGTATTCCCTGCACACTCTAAGAACAGTGTGTTGTGGGAACATGCTTAAAGAGTAACACACATAAATTTGCAACACACTTTGAGATTTAACACACTTATGAATTGTAACACACTTTTTGTCAACTCACTTACCTGCTTACACACTTGTGGTCAGAGAGGTGTGTATCATATACAAAAGGGGGCAGCAGCAGTAAATGTCTATCATGCACCTATGCTACATTCTTACAGCCATATAGTAGCTGTCGCAGTGGCTCAGTAGGCAAGTCATTGGACTGAGAACTTAAAGATCCCTGGCTCGATTCCCAATGGGGCTCTCTGTCAAATGGAAATGTTTATTTTCTAAGAAGGACCATACTATTTTAGCCCCCCCTCCCTCAAGAAGGGTCAAATTTCTTTTCCACCTCAGGAGAGGTTGAACTGTTTTACAACCCCCTCCCCAACCAATCCCCTCTACTACAATGAAAGATATGACACCTATTTAATAGGGGTTAATTTGCAATGAGATACATACAAAAACTATATTATTTGAATCTCATTGAATGAGCAAACTCACTCAATCCATATTGAAAATAGATGGGAAGTTTTTTCTCTTCAACTATACACACATGTTCTTTGCGTAAACCAAATAACCATCACATGTAAGATCTTATTAGAGGTTCTGCAAGGCTGTAAAAGCAGGGCTTATTAATAGCTGATTACCTATTGTCTTTATAATAGATATCAAACCCTGCAAATTATGTTATTATTAGGGAGTGGTCATTTTTTAACAACAGGGGGGGGTCGGTGGATTTTCGTGCGAGCGGGTCAGCATTTTTTTGGTCCCCCCCGCTAGAGGGGTCGAAATTTTTTCAGTCCCCCCCTCCAGGCAGGTTGAAATTGAGCGCGGTCGACCCCTTTGAGCTATAGTAACGCGCGGGCTTTTCCGCTAAAAAGGGGTGTAATTTTTTTGGTCCCCCCCTCAGAAGGGGTCCAAATTTTTTTGGTCCCCCCCCTTCAAGGGGTCCAAATTTTTTTGGTCCCCCCCCAAATCCACCAACCCCCCCTGTTGTTAAAAAATGACCACTCCCTTAGTCAGTGCATTGGCATCCCTCAATAAGGGCGGTCTTTGTATTGTCTAAGAACCACTTCATGTCATAACATATTAATCCCCAAGGTAAGTTATATAGCTTATTGGTAACTGGTAAGAAGTTGTGTGATCTTTGAGAATACTTTGTGTCTCCTCACTGTTGTGTGTTCTGGTACCTATTTGAGGGGGGAATACACCATGATTGTACAAGGAGATTTGGTGGCCTAATGAGCAAGTCGCCGGACAAGTATGTGAGAGGTCCTGGGTTCGATCCCCAGAGAAGACCTGGCACCAAATCTTCCCAAGTGAAACAAGTTGTCCTGACAAGAGTCGTGTCTGTAAGTGTCGGTAGACAGACTGCGGTGAACCTTCAGTGTCCTGGTCTCCCATGAGACTTGCAACGATCCGCTTCAACCCGTAGAAGCATAATACACTTGCGACTTGTAAAGAGATAGCAGATATCAGTGTTGACGAAGGTGGTCCTAGCCGGGAGGGGAAAAGGCTGCAATGGACCACTGGAGACACTGAGAAAAGGTTGTGAGAGCAGCCATCCCACGCTATCTGACGGTGGTACGGTCATGGCACATTGCGCCACAGTCACCAGTTGGTTATCAGGTGTGTCAGTTTCGCCAGGGTCAGAAGCTAGGATGTGTTCACAGTGGTTGACTAAGACTTGTTTACTGTCAATGCAAACTCAGTTTTGATATAATCTTCTATTCCCACTTTTATTGTGAGCGGTTCAATAAGCACTTTTCCTAGATATAAGAAGCCTTTAAAAGTGATACACACAGTATATGCATAGTATGAACATGAATAGCCCTAACAAGAAATTAAATAAATCTATACTAATTTAACTCTTAACCCATGTAGAAAGTAATCATATTTAATATTGAGAAAAAATATTTGTCAAGGGATTCGAACCTGCATGGACAGGACTCATGTGCCAGCACCTAGACAACTCAGCCATGGCACCTGACATACTCTGTGAGGTGTAGAACATCTATTTTAATCCCCACCTCCTCAATACCATGGCTTTGTACACCAACACACTTTTTAGATTCAACACACTTTTGCCAAAAGTGTGTCGTGTGTTACCAAAAAAAAGTGTGTTAAAAGTGGCTTCAGAAAAGTGTGTTGAAAAGTGTGTAAACGTAACACACTGTTTTTAGAGTGTGGAGCAGAGGACGCCAGCTCACATTTTCCTCACATCCTTTTTTGTCCCTAATATTTTAGCATCCAACCCAATTTCTTCTGGGGGCAATCAAAGCACTTAAGACATTAAGTAAAGTTTAACATGCAAATGGAGAAAGGCACTTTTGGTCAAGGAAGGGCTAACGCCACATAGTTATTTAACGGCATATTAAAGTGCTATCGTTATAATGAATGAATGCGAGTAGACAACTGCGGCATGAATGCATCATTTGGGAGTGTGTCAACCCCATAATGTCAGCATGATGCACGGACGCAAGGGCTGCATTCCTGCATCGTGACAGCAAAGGGCGCAATGCATCAAAGCACTATGCGGACCTCAAATGATTAAAGGCTGCTATTCAAAAGAAAGTAGTTGAAGTACAGCCTCAAAGCTGCCGATCCTGTATTGTGTGGATGAAATGTACCTCATCGTCGTGTTATACAAGACGCATCTCAGAGGCTTCTCGAGCTGCTCATGTAATGGAACATAGCTGTATCAGAGTCATGAATAAGCCATGAGCGGACTAAGACCTAGGGGATTGATGCTTCTCAGCCTTTGATGTCATGGATTATACATTGGCTGTAGAGAGGTCATCAGTTACACATTTCATGAAAAAATCATCTTGTGCAAGGGCATGCTCTTTGCAGAGATACGCTTCATATTTAGTCAGCCTGTCTGCATACATGTGCCACCTTCGCAGCATTATATTCATGTTTGAACGCCATATCCCGTCAGCATAGTTTGTTCTTACTTGCGTCGGAACATGCCCTGAGATCCTCCGACCAACCTGTACAATGTTGAGATATAATCAACAACTCATTCATGAAACATGTAGAACGAGGTAAGAGGTCAGCCGGGGCTATAGAGGCACATTAGACTTCCGTCTTTTGGACACTTGGAACTATTCAAATAGTTGTACCCTCTACAGGGCTGTTATGAATGGTTTGTAGTACAAACATATGAGAAGGTATTTACGCATCAGAGTGATGATATAATAATATTCATTTAATTTTAGTAGAAGTGATATAACTTATATTATAAGGTCTGTTGGATAAAAGAGTGTGAGAAAAGGGCTCACTTCAAAAATGTTGTTGGTCAAGTATTTAAGATTTTGATAGATACAGATGACAATTCATTGCACAAATAGTGAAATAATTACCCGCCTTACGTTGATTTAGGCCAGGGAAAAGGTTAGGCCTACATAGTCTGAAATTATATGCCAGGTTGGTTTAAATATAGAGGCTGCATAATCAATTTGAGGGTCGGTACATCGACGCGTGGTTTGCGACATTGACTGGAGGTTTCATTGTGATGGACAGCAGGTCTGTGCTTTATGTACACTTCCACGACACGCATGTAATCATTGAAAGTCGAAGAACTACGGGTCTACCGATACATTTTTTGCACATTGGCGACAGAAAAGTCCACTTCTTGAGCAACAGAAAATGCATGGGACGTATGGGGTACTTGGATACCCCCCTCCCCCTTACCGTCCATAGACAGCCACGTATGCATATATTTCTTCCACCGGGAGGGGGTTCTTTCTCTCTCCTTGATAGGTATAGGTATACATTGTATAGTCCTAGCTAGACCCCCACATACCGATAGTGAAGCCGTCCTACAACACATTGTCTCAGTGGGCACTGGGTTCCGCTGGGAACGCGGACAGCTGCGGCCCCGCAGGTCTCCGACCACTTAAAGCGGCTCTTAAAGAATTTATCGATCCCAGCATTCCATGCGCAGTTGACAGCGGGTGCCCGGATGTGCCGCGCCCCCTGGTGATCACAAGCAGACCCATTTGTGGCCGTCGTCTCCTTGGTAGGCTGTGGTGAAGTGTAATGGGGTGTGAGAGGCGAGGGTATTTTTATTCTTTTTTCTCTCTTCCTTTCTACCTTAGAATAAATGTCTCGTATCTCCAGAGGGCCTAGACTGAGGCCGAATGGATGTCCAATGCTTTTAGGTACAGATAGCAAAAGCCCTGGTAGATTTTATGTGCTTGGCTTGTTTTTGCCACCCGGTGACCTTATCGGAAAGCTTTACATTAATGTATAACCTTTCCTGCACCTTTATCAATATAGCACGGCGTTGAGTGTCGTCGATATGATCCAGGGTTAGATGTATGGATATTAAAGTACTTCTAGGGGTTATCTTGGCATTCTTCCAGGATCAGCACAGGCATTTGTCACATCACTACAAGCCCTAGCGGTTGCTGCTTTACATGTGCATCTGCCACCTTCTCAGGGGCTTTGGTAAGTGTATATATCCATCACTTTCTTTACAATCAAATATCACTTAGGTTTGCCATTATGTGTATGGTCCGCGACTCAGGAAGCAGATCTAGCAGCCTAGATCTAAAGAATAAACAAAACGCTGCACCTTACCCTTGTCATTGTTAAGTACAATACACTATGGAGTGTAGAGGGGTCATCAGCTAAGTATTGGGGATAAAAATACAATAAGGGATAAGGACACCATAATCATTATTGTATAGTGCATCGATAATCATGATGTTATGCTGTCATGATGTTATGCTGTCATACAAAAGAGATATTTAACGGATATTGTATATTATTTCCAGTGAAAATGAAGTAGACCTATCATATTGCATAACCGATTACCTCTGCTGCACAATAAGGTAACTGGCTATCTCTTTTGGGTCGTATAACATTTACACTGCTGTAAATATATGTATAATGTGGACAAATTAATTATATAACTATGGATATATAACTAAACATAATAGCACTTGTAGACAGATGTTTAGGTAGAATGAGTATATATACTGCTGTCTGGATTACATATTGAACTAAAAATTTGTAGCATGTTTACAGGTATAATTGTGATCACCATGGGTCTTGTGTATATGATACATAATATGGATACTAAATTAACTGTGATTCTACGTAAAATCAACAGTGATTCTACGTAAGATTAACAGTGATTCTACGTAAAATTGACGGTGACTGTCACCATAAAAAAAAACAGTGAAAGTCATGTCCCAAAAGTTGCCGGTGATTCACCATTATTTTGACGACATTTTTTTTACAGTGTGCTCACCAGTTTAATAAAAAGTCGACATATGATGTACAAACTACAGGCGTCTCGGTCAGGCGTATGAACAGTGTCAGGCATTTGCCTTGATCAACTGCTGAGATTATAATTTCATTATGGGGTGGTGTGTTGTGGACTAAAAAGCCTAACAGAAGACAGGCCTGATGGGTTAGTGGCCTGAAGGGAGAGGATGCGCCACCAAACTGCAGGATGTCCCATCTGCAGCCAAATGGCCCATCGCTGCACGCATCTTCTTACCTCCCCCTAATGCTCTATGCATTTTGTATGAGATAACTGTCATATTCCTGCTCAGCCCAGCTGCTCCCAATATAAAATACGTCTTCATTAGCTTAAGTTACTTGAATAAGCTAGATCTTATCGTACTATAAAAGCTGGATGATCTATTTGCTATCATACATCTGTTTTCGGCACCATTACTTCACCATTAAATGGATTGGTGTTTGATATTGTCCTTGATGGATCTGCTAGTTTTTATCCCCAAGATGATCGTCAATTAGATAATTTCTTCCCAATCACACGGGAAGTGGGCAAGTGTAGGAACCAATCAAATCAGTAGTTCTTTCTCCCACATAGACTCACATATAGACATCCAGCTTGTGGCACAACGCTGAGGGCGTATCCCTGTGGGTGAAAAAGGTTGGTCCCAGACAGGCGGTAGGCAGGCTGTATGAGGGCCCTTTTTGATTTAGCTTCCCCTACTCTGGCATCAATTATCCAAGCTCCCCACCCTGGCGTACGCTAGGCTCTATAATGATACGCTAATGAAGCAGGCTTCTACGGGACACGGCGTGAGAAACAAAAGACCATCCTCCGGGAGCCTACATCAATCATTTTTAATTGCGCCAGGGACATGGATAATCTGGCAGGCTCTATGGAGCCCCACCCCCATGCACTCCTGATGCTGTTGTGGACGTATGGGGTCCATGGTAACACCAGTCCCCCTCTGCACACACACCTCCACACCACGCCTACAACACGGCACTACGCCCCCTCCTGATGCCTGCGCATCCCGCCCCAGGCTGCGCATGCGCCCTTTGCCAAACCGAGGGCTACTTCCGGTCTGTACACAATGGGGCTGTGAGTGTTTATTGCCACCAATATACTTGGGACATCAGGCAGTACTTTACAAGTAAAAAAGCTGCAGACATGGATGGCACATACATGTATGATTTGTTTACAAAGTAAGGCAAGAGGAGTAGGTATTTTAGAGCGTGAATATTGAATCCATGTCTTAAGTGACGAGAAATGATTTGCGATGCAGCAACAGTTGAATTTAGGTATAAACATATATGGGATATGTAGGCCTATATATATGAACAGGTGTATTAAAAATGCCAGCCGTTTTTCATCTCATCTATGAGAGTATTGCATGTCCGAGACATTTTATTTATGAAAAATGATGTTCATCACATTGAGTGCGCTTCCAAAAGCCATACACGATTTCCCAAAGGACCACTTATTCCCAACACGCAGAAATAATATTCTAATTAAACTCTGTTATATGCATGCCCATATAGGGCATAGACTTATGCTATTTCAGCTTTATCAAGTATAATTAATCTTTTGTATGGTAATTGGCCTCGGTGATTACCCGCATGTCTGTGTTTTTTTATGATGGTGTTCCTATTATAACATCACAATTGGGAAGTATGAGTCAAACGTGGACTAATATAATGAATTTTGTATGAAGCTCTCTCAGCCACCTGGCCACTGCTCCTGGAACTTATTAATGTTTACATAATGACACACCATCTAGATTGAGGCTTTTATGGGAACGATAAAGGCAGACAACACGTGTGAGTAACGGATATAATCTGCCAATGACTGGTTAATTATGACCATATTCTAACTTTATTTTCTAACACATTAACATGATAAGCAGTATTCATTTATGAGACTGTTCTAATGTTAATAGACTACTTTTTATGCCCTTTACACTGCGATGTCCATGTCTCCCATGCTACTCATACATATATATTACATCTGATAAAATGTCTATAATCATGCCTCATATGCAGGTACAACCTGTGGTAATATATGTGTAACTTAATAAATGCCTTCCTTTATAATTATACCAATCAAAGCAATCCATATATACCCATTTTGGATCCAATTGGGTAAATGCCTACTTTCATTCATTACTGATATACTACTGATGTCATGAGTTCTTATATGAGATTACATATACTAGTATACTACGTATAGTCATCTATCTCTTACTGAGTAAATGCTTACTTCCATATACTACTCATGGTCATATAATATATATATAATATATATATATATATATATATATATATATATATATATATGTATATATATATATATATATATATATATATTATATATATATATATATATATATTCAATGAGTAAATGCCTACTTACATCAACTACTCATAGTATATACATGTAAATATCTAACTGAGTGAATGCCTACTTCCATTAATACTACCGTAAAAACCTCGCGTATAAGCCGTGGCAAGTACGCGAGTCAGATCGGCGGTGCGACTTAGAGGATCACCCCAGGGTCAGGGTGCGGCTTATACGCAAGTTTTTGCTACTATGGTACAGTACTGAATGTCAGAATAACCTGATGAGGCTTATAGGATCGGCCCAAAGTCGGGGTGCGGCTTGTACGCGAGGTTTTACGGTACTCATGCTCATGTACGTCTACTGAGTAAATGCCTACTTCCATATACTACTCATGCTCATATAATATCTAACTGAGGCAATGCCTACTTCCATTTATTTTTTATGAAATACAGCAGTCCCATTGACTTAATCAAAGAACGCCGCATTGCACACTCCCCGTGAAATAACCCATGTCCGTATTTCACGGCCCTGTGACGTCATCAAAATGGCATATGGTTTACATTTGAATGACATAGAAAGGATCTATTTTAGCAATTTTAGGCTCCCCCTTACCATAATTTTGGTATTTTGAATAGAAAAACATAAAAAATAAACACAAAGGTCCACTTGTTTATGTCTGTTGACTAGGTTATCTCACTTGTTGACCAAGGGCCGCATTTCACTCGGCCTCCGGCCTTGTGAAATACGGCCCCTTGGTCAACTCGTGAGATAACCCAGTCAACAGACTAAAACTCGTGGAGCTTTGTCTATATACTACTCATGGTCATATATATCTAACTGAGTCAATGCCTACTTCCATATACTACTCATGCTCATATAATATCTAACTGAGTCAATGCCTACTTCCATATACTACTCATGCTCATATAATATCTAACTGAGTCAATGCCTACTTTCATATACTACTTATGATCATACATCTAACGGAGTAAATGCTCACTTCCATAAACTACTCATAGTCATATATCTAACTGAGTAAAATGCCTATTTCCATATACTATACTCATGGTCATATATTTCTAACTAAGAAAATGCCTACTTTCATATACTACTCATGGTCATATATTTGTATCTGAGTTAAATGCCTATTTCCATATACTACTCATACACATGTACAATGTATCTAACTGAGTAAATTATATGCCTACAAGCATGCGCATGTACCGGCACTACTAATGACCATACATCACTGAGCAAATGGGCATTTCCTATTCATGAGCGTTTACGGATCTGGGTAGATGTGACAGTGTGTACATATTGGACTGGAGGCCCTCAGTACTAGTACCCCGTGTCAGTATGGGGGTATTCCACTGGTGGAATTTAACGTTGTAAGCTTTCATCCGACAACGGAATCTCGGTTTACCGACGTCAGCGGAATATTCCCTATACATTCATGGCAATATGCCCAGGCGTTCATCTGCCCTTTCATCTGTTCTATTCTGTATTATTTTATTGGCCTATCGGTATCATGCTAGGTATTCCCATCGGGAATTTCTCATTCCACTTGGGCAGTGCCTCTATAAACCAAGCCGCTTTATTTTGTGAGATTCATTACCTACAGGCCTCCATTCTAGCCTGCTAGCCGGCATGGGAAATGAGATTGCAGTGGATATGGCAGGAAGTTCTCTGTCCTTTTAAATATGTGCTGTCTAAGCGATAATCACTGACGAGGAAAGAGGTTTTATAGCATTTGAATTCGGTAAAGTACTTTCTTTTCTATTCATAATGTGTTATTGAAGAGAAGATCACTTTAAAAGGGATGAATTAAGTAACGACCGCGATGTTCCAGTTGTGCTTTCTCATATGCTGTAGGCCAATTACTGTCGTGGCCAGAATGGCAAAAGTAGCCATGCAGTTATACTCAGCCTTAATGTGAAGGGATTCCTGCAATTAAACACACATATATACTAGTCTAATCGTCAGCCATTCACCTGGAGGCTTCCTAGTGCAATATGTAAGTGCCTCGCAGTGAGTCATATGAGCTGTAATTGAAATGGCAGATGTTAAGATGGAAAAGGCGGAGATAATTCCCCATACTTAATGGAAGCCTCTCAGACGGAGAGCCCCATTGACCGCTGCAAAGCCGCCTTCCACGTCAGTTCTAATCCCCTCCAATAAAAAGGGAAATAAAAACACCTGAGACGAAAATAAATCTCCTTCGGCAAGAGGCAATCTAATGTTATGATTGCCTTCTGTGGGAGGCGAGAACAAATTCTTATCTTGCTCCCCCGCGCCGTGGAGTTTGTCCCCCGATAGGCCTTTACTTTCCATGTCATCCTCCTCATATCAAATTCGCATTTGGACGATCTGCCATTGCCATGGAACCTGGAGAAAAGGCAATCGGCAATTGGCTTTTGTGGTGAGGCCACCCCGTGTCAGATTGGTGGTTGGGTGGCTTTGGGTGGCGTCTTATCTCCCCTGAACACGGCCCAACCGTCGCCGACGTCGCCGCCATTTCAGAGATTGCTTCGGTCGGAAGATGGTAGGGAGTAGGGGGTGGAGTGTGTTCAGTCGGTTGGATGAATTTTGTTTGTTTCTGTTTCAGGTGTAGTTTCAAGGGCACCCTGCAGAAACCTAGCCTGGGCCTATATATGTAAAGAAAAGGCGGTTGGATAATCGCCTGCAAGAATTGTATGTAATTGGGATAGAACCCAAATTAATTAACCGTTTTCCACCTGTCCATTTCTACGCCATTTGCCTTCATATTCGCAGATTCAGGTGCCTGTAGTGGTTTGTGACTAATATTCCAGGTTCTACCTACCATCCGTCACTGTGCTGTTTTTGTGTGGTCTGCCTATATAACGTATTAAGCGCACATCAAACACGACATTTCTCCAGCACCTCGCGCCCTCTCCTGCCGTAAAGTAGACAAGAACCACCATCTATTTATGGTCTGGCCTTTGCCTTAATCCCAGCCTCCCTCTTCTCGTGACCCTCAAGAGATCCCAGCATAGCCCGAGACGTGGTTGGGGTGGACGCCCCGAGTCTGAGCCCAGAGGTGTTAGCACTTAACGTCCATAGTTGCCTGAGGACCGAGCTACTCTAGTTGAGCAACTCACAATAAAACCACATTCCTGCAGTGACTAATAAAGACAATATTACACTGTTGTTTTATGCTAGGCGTACAGCAAGCTTTACGGGTGAAGACCTGTGAAATGGCGATTAAACTGTGTAGGCACGGCTGTCTAGGAAGCAGTATTTGGTCCAGGCAGTGTGTACTGATTTGCTCTTATCAGTATTGATTGCCGGTTAAAATGGCTGGTGGAAATATATGACGCTGTAAACTTAGGATGGAATTGGGGGTCACATGAGGATAATCTAAAAGGTGGGATCGTATAGCAACTAAAAGGACATAATAGAACACAATGTGCCGACGTCGCATATTTGCCATGAATGCAAACCTATTCAAGAGAGTTCTACGATGCAGCTAGAATTTAACCAAAAGCTCAATCCACCTTCAATTATGTAAATGGTGTAATAATATAAGCTTGCTTTTTAATCATGCGCATGCGTAATATGAATCATCATTGTCGGACGGATCTTCTTGCTGATTAGAAATGTAGAATGTGAAGTATTGATGTTACCTTTATTTTCGTTGCGAATGCTAGAAGATCCGTCCCCTTACCGTATACCTGTGTACTAGGAAAGGAGATGGGTACCCTATGGAATTGTAGATCTTGATCTGCTGTGAACCCACACCTCCCACCCCATATAGGCCTATGTTAGAAAATGTTTTAAGTAAATCGTGCCAAAAGTGGGTGTTTGCCTTCAGATTTTGTACATCGCGAAATTGGAGTCAGTCTTGGTATTTAAAAACAACTGTTCCCCAGCCCACGACAAGCAGATGGATGGCTTGCAATAAAGATCGGGAGAGAAAAAAATCTATGAAGGGAGTGTAATCGGTTGAAGAGTGTTATCTGTTGATAAAAAAATGGTTTCTCACAATATGGGGCGAGGGAACACAAATACACCTTCCTTTTAATAGTGATTTTAGTTACAATGACATTCTTTTCATTTCATTTCTTTTCTCTTTCATTATTTACATTGCCATTATGTGGAGATGCTTCACCTGTACAAAACAATTGAATTTTGATCGCATGCAATGCATCATGTTCTAGAAATGTCCATACAAAATATAACTAAGCTATATGGCGACCTTTACAAAACAGGTAGGGTGAACTAACATTTCTTCTAGACCTTTCAGATCTTTAGATATTCACCAATGAAAAAGTCAAGTATGACACTGGTGCTAATGCAGAAGCTGGGAAACCCGTCTATGGCCAGCATTACGTCTAACAAACACTAAGGCAGGTACAGACATAGCCGTGCCACATTTCAGACCGAGGCTGTGGCAAAATAATGCTCTTGAACCACGTGACCAGGCGGCAGTTCCCCCCGGGTCGGCCCCTAACCACCTTTCCGTTACCGCGCGCGCAGGGTGAGTAATTCCATTAGGTCCCCGCACGCCACAACCACTGGCCACTTATTATTGCTTATTGACTTAGGTCTGAGAGGGGTGGCCGTGCCGGCGGCTACCTGGCCCACAATTAGCCCCTCCCTGAGGTCGCTCGGCCCATCAATAAGCTTCAAACAGCTACACTGTGCACGAGTCTGCACCCATGGGACGGTCAAAGAAAAGGAGGGAGGAAAATAGCAGCAGTGGCATCCCAGGGTGCCATCTGAATCAAGGGAGAGAAGAGCGGAGCAGAGGAAAGACAGCTAAGCAAGTATGTGAGAGCGATACACGTTCAGGGGGAGACAAGAGAAAGACAGACATAGGGTAGACCGCCCATGAGATGACCAATTTAGCCTGCATTCTCTGCAACCTAGACTTTGAGGAAGTATCTTTTATAGAAAAAATGGTATTTTCCCACTATCATTGTCTCATTCTATTCCCAAGATATGTGAGATTGTGATGAGTAAGATTTAATTATTTATTTGGACTATTTATTCTTTAAATGATCTTGTTTAAAAGCTTAGTCCTATACTGGTCAATTTGGTACCATGATCTAACCACCCTGTACCATGACCAAACCACTCTCAGCACAGACCTATCCAAAGCACTGATTTCACAACAGACATACATAACCGTGGTATTTATTCAACATAACCCTCCTCTCATTGAAAAATAATGAACTATGTCGTCATTTTCATCAATATTGCAGCATGAGATAAATAATGGTCATCTACATGTTCAGAGAGTATTGACAGCCATGAGTGACAGCATATATGTCTCAGTAGTTGCCTCATGGTCCAGTGGTGGTTTTCTTATGGTACCACTCTACTGTTCACCATAAATTGGTAAAAGATGGCATTAATATGTGTAAATCTATAATAATGAAAATCTCATTATGTGTGAGAGAGTCGACTGGTCATGTAAGAACCCTATATTGTATTATTTGGTTTAAAAAACATGTGACTAAGAGGTTGTAAAAAGTATATTTTCTAGAAACCTGCATTGAAAAGAGCAGCAAATGCACATGGAATATGTAAAGTTTGATCGATCATACAAGATAGCAGGAATGATATTTTAAAGATATGACTGCTGATATTTTAAAGATATGTCCAACCTGGCACTATGTAGCGCTTCTAAGTTATGGCCCATGAGTGCAGCCGTGGGCTGACCCCTGATACTTGCATCATTCAACATCATAGTCCAGTTGATCCGTTCGTTTCTTAATAAGAATTGTGCATTTGGTATTAAAGCATGAAAATCGGTCCAGAGGCACATTAGGGTATACCGATCATTTTTGGATATAGACCCATTCTGGAATTTTTTTCCTTGGATACGGTTGCCATGGAAACCTTTCTACATTAATTTTCTACATATTCAGGGGATTATTGGCTCTATAGTTCTACCAAGGACACCAAATTTAATTGTAAGCTTCATTTTGGTGTGATAACTAATTTTTCCTCTTATAATGCCTTCTATGGTGCATTGTTGCCTAGCAACAGGTAAAATATTTGTTGATTTCCTTAGTAACCACCCTAAAAACACCATTTTTGAGTATCCTAAGGTTACCTACCCCCACTAAATTGATGCCTGTGATTTAAATGGTATCATTAATTCAGTTTCCTGAACCAACAGTTCCCTAGCAACAGACATTCCAATTGTATTTGCCCCTAGCAACAGAGGTTAATGTCAGGTGGATTCTACTATATACAGGAATGCTGGTGAGCTAACCCCTGAACACTGAATCCCTACTCTGGATACGCCAAAAACTGCAGCGTCTGCTGTCTGCCGCTGCACCATAGTTAAGGGGCATGCAGTTAGCTACACATATACCTTGCCCCTATTTGCCTATGTTATTTCTAAGTACTGATTCTGCACGTCTATAAGTAAATGTATAACCAGTATTCGTGAAGATGGCATAAAAAGAATCAGAATCCATTACGATTTTGATGGAATCAGCATATAAAAGAAGAAAAGTATCAGCTCTCAGTGAAGTTGACTTAAAGAGTTCTTATGGAAGCTGACTGAAGACTTCCAACTTAACACCAAATCAGCAAACATCCTTTGTCAGACCTTGTCCAAATCCAAGCATCTGAGAGGCAGTTTATAGTGGAAGTCTTTGAATTACAGAGGAAGGGATACGGTTTCAGACCCGATGATGGAAAGCCCGTGAAAAAAACTAACAGTACCGGTAAATGTAATTTTTCCCCAGCATACCATTGAAAGTTGCGTCGCAATAACTGATTCTATTTCTGTTCTGAAGACCGCCCAAAAAAATGCAGCAAGAAGCTTGATGGCCGTCCAAGAACCGCGGCATCAATCTGTTCCTGCCGTGTGTTTTCCCGCGTAGTACTTTAGCTGGGCCCCGGCGTGCCATTCTTATTTTGTTGCAGTATGTGGGGAGGGTGGGCGGCAGACCGCGGCAGGGGTATCAGAACGGGACCCGACCCCAGTCCATCATTCTCACACGCCGGTCATAAGCGAAAGCACCCCCATCCGGGCCCTTTATATCGGCCTGTCTGCGGTATCAGGGATCATATATACAGTGGAAAGTGATACAGCTACCTCAGTGAGGCAGGGGGCAGGTGGGGACTTTCTCTCTGGATAACGCTGCCTCTGTCTACATAGAAGACGAGCCCTGTACCATCTGACGCCGCATGGTACATGCATAGCAGCGACATTCACACATGTGATGATCTATGCCACACTCGAAGATCAAAAAGCAGATTTGGCGACTTCACTGCAATGGAGGATCAGGTGGGTCTTTTCTTTTCATGAACAGGGGACAATAGCCGTGTTTCCTGTTTGGGTACGTACACAAACACATCAGAGGCACCTGTCGGGGCATCTGTATCATGTATGTATTGTTACTGCTGCCCAAACATGCATACAACTGCCAGCAGCGGCCTTGAGCCTTGCTGCCACATAAATCCAGCATGTCTATCATCTCACTGAATCTCTCTTTCTCTAGTGTACATATATATATATATATATATATATATATATATATATATATATATATATATATATATATATATATATATAAATATATATATATAATATAATATATAGTATAAAACATTATGGGACTGTATTCCGATGGAGATGGGAAATTGAATACCATATTGAGGGATGGTGGGGAATAATGTATTAAGATGGAAAGTAACAGATACCGGCAGATGTGTTATAAATTGAACAGTAATTGAAGACTTTGCACGAACGGCAATCTCCATTTGCCCCATCAACATTGTGCCTGAAATATAAAACTGTCAACACCGACGTGCCGATGATAGCTAATAAAGTCACATTTGGCCAAGTGGGACAGTGGTTGCCAGGATGGACGTGCAGGTTCCGCACAGCTTGTCCCATTGTGTTAGCAAAAATACACCCCATTCTTCATGGAGAATTAAAGCCTTTTGAATGGCACTTGACCGACCGACAAAATCCCCACAAGGATGGGGGCGCTCCATGCACTTAATCTGGTCCCAGCCCCTCGAGCATCAATCAAAACGTTTCTATAGAGGCCCCAGGAAAGCTCCCCGCTGTAGGCGTCAATGAGAGGAGGGCCTTCCATAGCAACGCACAGTGGGATATCTCCTATAGTCAGTTCGTCTATGTGTGTCCGCTTTCATCTCTGAATAGAAGGGCTTTCAATGGTTTAGCAGGTATCTAGGACACCAGCAGGTGGCCTTGGAATTTATTTCAGAATTGAAACTAAGCTTTATGAGATATCTTATTACACCAAGGACACGAGAGTGTCTGTAAATAGATCCACAATATTGGTTTAAGGATATCGGTGAGCTCAGATGTATACATCACATTTTGATGTGTACATTTTGAACATCACTGCCGGTAGAACGTAAGCTATAGCTATACAGAACGTCCTTTGAGTGCCAACCACCAAAAGCAGCCAAATGGACACAAATACTGAATATCACATGGCGAAACTATAAATTCCTAACGGTCCTCCACGCCCAAAGCCCCATGCCCCAGGGAACCTCACTCACTGCACTGCGAGGCTCAACAATAGAGACTATAGGCTCCAGAACCTAAACACCCAACCACCTTTGCCAGGTTCTAGAAAATGGCAATTTAGGAATTGCACTGAAGGGGTCAACCCCGCCTGACCAATGGTCAGCCAATGGTCAGCGCGAGAGGGCAGACGGAACGGGCGCCAGGTTGCTAAGCCTCCAGCTGGTCAATTCATCAGTATTCACCCTAGCGCAGGCCCACTTTGACCAAAGTGCATAAAACGACCATTACCTCGCTCGGCTCAGGTCCTTCGCCCCAACGGCCCCTAAATGGACTGACTCTTTTCTGTCCGCCCGGCCCTCATCAAGGCCCGCGCATGCGCCGAGCCACGTGGGAATGCAGCCACCATCTTGGTGTTAGCGGAAATGGAAGGCGGAAGTGAGAATTCTTTCCTGGTCAGAGAAGATCGAAAAGTCTGCGAGTTGTGGTGTGGGGTGAATTATTGCACCGAGGGCAGTGGGCAAGAGGCATATTACCAGTCAACGTCTGGCTTGAGCTGATACACTGCATGGGACTTAGCATTTTGGTGATATACGCCCTAATGTGTTGCTATGGTAACAAACAGAGGTGACCACGCGTGGCATGCTGGTTTCCGTGATGTGGCGGCTGTGGTTACCATGACGACGGAAGGGTTGTCGGGCCGCGTGTTCACACTCCGTCCCCTGTGGATTGATGTGAGTCACGCGGTCCGGGGTCCAGACGTGGCACGGCTAGGGCAGAGCAAGACAAAGCAGTGGTCTCTACGGCCGGACCACATGCAATTCACCCTCCACACTAGCAGCAGCAGCTAGCTCCCCACCTCTCCAACCCTACTGCCCTACATGGTCACTGACACACTAAAAGCATCTGCCCTTCCCGCAGCACATCCACCCCTCCATCCCGGGCCCTGAACCCGACACACACTACCCTTCACCCCAAATGTCCCGTGTCCCACAGAGCGTCGCGCCAATTTGTTCTGTCAACGCGAAAGGCCACTGGAGTAATGGCGATGTTTAAAAACGGCGCCTGTGAATCAGGAGGAACTGTTCTGAAGGCCTAACGAGGCAGCAGCGTGTCAAGTGCGTGTCTCCAGATAGGGCTTTACTGCAGGGAGGGGGTGTGAAATTGGAGAAGGAGAAAAGAGGGATAAAAGAGCTGGGTATGCATTGGAGCAAAGAAGGAACAGTGATATTAAAGGAAAGGATCGAAAGAGGGATGGAGGGTTAGGGGATGCAGCCTACATGTATATGGATGGTGTTAGTTCCAGATATATGTACATATATAGCCATGTGCAGGTGGGTATTTGCACCCCCGCGTTAGTCGGTGTCTACAGTTCTGCCAGACTTCCTTCTTACTGGAGAAGTATATATGCAATGTAGGAGGAGTACAACCATATTATGGTTTGTGTACCAAGCCACCTGATCTATCCTAACAGGGGCGAGGTGAAGCAGTCGGAGGTAGAAAGTGTAAAGGAATGCAAGGTAGTTGTATTTAAGACCTAGGGCTAGTAGCCTAGGCTATAAGAGTCTATACACCATCGTCGATGTGAGACAGGTGCATGTACAACTACCCGATGAGAGAGACCACACTCTACGGTGTATAGGAACCACAGGACGGTCGTCATCGGGTGCCGCACAATCACAATCAGCTGCCTATTGTGGCTTTCCGGCCAAAAGAGCAGCGCGCGCACAGGGTGCTGATGGGTTCCGGGGCCACAGGACAGTGGCTGCATTCGGAAACTACCGTTACCCTAACGAAGGTGATGGGAATTTGCAGGCTAAGCACGAGCGCTGCATTTCCATATTCATTAGCCAATACAAAAATAGAGAAGACAACAATGTGAGTGTGACTGTCATGCACGATGAATAATTGATATTATGAAAGTAGCTCTAGAGTCCACAGCCCTACTCTGGTATTCTGCCCGAACATGGCTGCCTTGCGTTTCACGTCGTTTTATTATGACCAGCACTAATTCGTTAATGGTTCCACGAGGCCCTTGTGCGTTATAAAAGGCGCCACCCAAATATAGTCGGATGTGTTGAGATGGCTTGGTGAGAGGGAGGCCTGGTCAGGAGGGTACTTTGCCATCCTGACAGGGACCCCACGAACTAGACGACAGCAAATAGAGGGACGGACGGCACGTCCGGTAAAAGCAGACGTATATTGTCACGTGACTGGCAGGTCCTAATATGGGCAAATACGGAGAGCGGAAGGCGGGAAAGGGACGCTGGTCCCACTAGGGGAGCTGGGGACACATGTTCAGTGACAAGGGCACATAGGAACAGCATGGATGCACTCACGTTAATATGTGCTGCAGAATCATATAGAAACAGGGTGGTTTAGCAACGGGACGGGTGTATTAAAACAGCTAGGAAGATAGCATGAAGGGGATGATGACACCATGAAAGGAGAGCGAACCGCGAGGAGGGACGAGTTATATCCTGTATCATGGAGACATCAAAATGGGCAAAAAAGTATGTTGATTTGCAGGAAATAACATAAGACATATAAATAAAGTGAATAATAGAGTGAATAGACGCAATATCACGTAAAGGGCAGTTATAAAGTATTACACATGCGGTGAAACAGGCTGGATATAACCACTGAGAATGGGAATTATTCAAAAGGTAAAAAAAGAAGAGAAAAGTGTGAGGTAAGGGTGAATGGCCTATTGGAGAACTCGGTGAAAGAGGAAGAGAGTCCCCAATGGGCAGGTTCCTCTTTTATCGCCCACTTCCTGTTGGAGACATGTGCCGACAGGGGGAGCCTCCAGGCTGGGTGGCAGGGACCTTCCTGTCGTGGACCTCCATGGGTCTACATTACAGAGGCCTACTGGGATGTGGGGAGCAGAAGCTCTGCATGGACGACGTTGTGTCGTCCATGTATGTCAGCCCCGCGCCTATTATCTCCTATTATACAGAAAGACAACACCCACAGGGCGCTGTGCCGCGGGTCCTATTACTGCTACGAGATCCATATCAATATGTTCATTTTCCCCAGTAGGATGCTATATAGCCTATCAGGCTTTGGTGCGTGGTGTAGCTGTTCGAAAATAAGGCAATGTAAAGAGGGGCCGCTGTCAGACACTCGATCAATATACTCTCTATATATTCAAGATCACAAATAGAACAACTAGCACTGAGAAACATGGGGAGGTGCCTTTCATCATAGCAACCTTCCTGGTCATACACAGTCATTATACCCCCGTGTCTACTATATACATTGCGTGAAAATATTGTCATGTATAGGTTTGCATGGGTGCACATTTCCCTCTCGCTATATAGCTTGTAACGAAGCAGATAGTCTGTCCCAAGGCACCCAATCGTGTGACTGAAAAAGAGGAGATGCGAGGGTTGCTGCCAATGGGCAGTCCCTCCCGCGCTCGCTTACTTTAGCATGGCCTATCTATCATCCCTACCCCAGAGCCCCTAGGGCACACGAGCCCATATCCATGCTCTGGATGAAGTTGGGTGGTGAGTGCAGGGAGCTGGGGGGGGGGGGGTTGCAGAGTATACAAGTAGGTAGGGATGGTAAGGGGGGAAGTGGAGAAGAGTTGGGACATGGCGTATCATTGGGAGGGGATCAGCCGGGCACAGAGCAGGC
Source organism: Harmothoe impar (assembly GCA_947462335.1). Lineage (NCBI taxonomy): Eukaryota > Metazoa > Annelida > Polychaeta > Phyllodocida > Polynoidae > Harmothoe > Harmothoe impar. Next base: position 56,395,503 of record OX381704.1, read on the forward strand.
CGCCATGTTTGGGGTGATTGGGAGGAATTGCTGTCCCCTGGTCTAACGGCGACACGACGTCGCCATTCAGGGGGCTCTGCCGATAGGTGACCTAAGTAGTATCCCCTGTCTGTGTTCGTAGACCCATCAGGTCTCCCACCGATGTTGTGATATTATATATATATATATACATATTGGGTCATTTCTATCTTAACTTAACATGCTTTATTCATTATTGTCATTCGCGTAATAAATATGCATTTAAATTCAGAATTGGGCTGATTTCTGAGATGTAGAATTTCTAGGCACTTTGTGTATTGAATGTTTTCTATCCCTGTATGACATGGGACAGTAGGTCAGTGCAAGGACATTATTTACAGGGTTGTACGGTGTACCAAAATTGCTTCCAGGTGAAGTGAAGACTGAGTTTCAATACATACACATGTGGAAATTCAATTTTATATTCAATCTCCCAATTTCCCAAAGTGTGAGTCCTCTCTTCACTAGGGGGTGAGGAGGCGGATCTGACCATAGTATGGACACATACAAAAGTCACTACTGTTAAGTACTAGAATCAACGTGTTCCTACTCATGCCCCCATTGAATACAGATTAGGCATATTCCATGGCCTGTGACATAAGAATGACACAAATAGACACCATACCCGTGGGCCTTTATCTATATTTATACCACACTTGGCTGGGAGAACAAAGGAAAACGGCTGGGTATGTAATACGTATACATTCAAGGGGATTAGTAGTGGTATAAGCCAGTGAACCCATCGCCAGAGCCCTGGATACATGATGTTGGCTGACAGTCACGGCTGAGTAGACTAGTCTGCGACTCATCCTCTGCTATGACTGTCAGCCAATATCGTGTACATTATATAAAGCTCTGCATTAAGGTAACATTTTAAGAACAATAACACATGTTTTGTGAGGAGCTATATTACCAAATATCAACTTGGATAGTAGAAATATACATTGTTACTTTCTCTAAGTTAACACTCATGGCTCATTGAGTGCTCCTCCCTCCCGAAAGGCGACCCCATTACTAGTTCAACTTGTCCTTTCTTTAATTCCCTCTTGGGCATATCTCACACAGGAACAAACTTTCAGAGTGTCAAAGTTAGCTGTTAAAAAGAAGTCCCACTCTGCTACAACCTAAGCCCCCGGTAATTGGCTCTGGGCCTACACCTATACATGCCCCTTAGCAGTAGTCTGCTCCTATCTTGGGTGTCAGAACAGATAGTGATTTGCGAACGCAGCCGCATGTAATGCGAAGTAGATGGTGGGCCGCGGGGCGGTGGTGGTGTGAGCGGGCGGTGGCGCGGACCGCTGTAAGTAGTAGCGGGAGTTGGGGCTCTGGTGCGGGCTCCACCAGAACGCACGCGTCTGGCCTTCCTTCCTCTCCAAGCCCTGCGGAGCGCATTTCATCCGGAGACAGAGCGGCATGGAGCCCTGGGCCGTCCCGTCGGTAACAGAGACTCAGAGGAGGGAAGTACAAGCGGAACAGAGCCTCTGACTACACGACAGAGCAAACAGCAACTTCTAGTAGTACTTCTCCACGGTGGCTTACAACAGGACGCCTACTCGGCGCCACCTCAGCAGCCACGCGTACACACCGTAAACACACGCACACGCGCTCCCAGCAGCGGCCCACTCGACCCTCTCCCCCTGCCTGCCCGCCCCGCCCCGCGGGTCCCAGGGGAGAGTTGGTAGGCCGGGGAGGCAGCAGGCACGGCACGCCCAGGGCAGAGTGAGTTAGGGGAACAGGAGGCGCCGGCCAAACTACAAACACACTGCAGGCGTGTTCCACTCCCAGAGTAGGCAGACAACTCGGGCCGGCCGCGTCTCCACAGACGTGTCGGCAGGTTCGACAAGGGAGGTCACCCTTTACCCTGCGCCTCTATGCAGCCTCCCATACCAAGCAGCTGGATATACCAACGTGCCGACCAGCAGACATCACAGGGAGTAGCTGAGTGGAGTTTATACCTGATGGTCATGTGGCAAAAGGTGAGTGGCATACAGAGTGCCGGTTTTAGGGCGGGATAATAGTGTGCATCGGGCAGTGGCTGGGTGGTGGTAGGGCTGATGAGGGGAAGTAGGGGTGGTTGTTACAATGATGAATAGGGCAGAGTCACCGCCGGGTTCACGCCACATGTATCCATAACAGTAACACCTGCGTGTAAACCACCAGCAGGACTGTGTTCTACAACACATGTGCTATTCTCCCACTATTGTAGCCAATAACTGAATCAGCATCCACATCTCTCATTCTAACATTTCATTGTTTTACCAAAGGTGCCTTCTTCTATAGAAACAAATGGAAGTGAAAATTTGATATCTAAAACCACATTGTTTCATTATAAAGGAAACTGATAAACATTCACGCGGGGCATCAATCGATTCTTGTTATAGAATAAATGTGAAACTACTGTACAGCATTATTACTTTATGAAAGGGACTGATAAAAATACACGCGGCGCATTAATTAATTATTTATATTGAATACAACATGTAAAGGTGAAACTGCTTTACGGTACAAAGTCTTTATAAAGCTTTTACAGAATCAGCTGCGACAGTATGAACGAGCAACTTCATTTTATTAAACAGATGTTAATGCATTATGACAAGAGGACACAGCGTTTTACAACTGATGTAAAAGTTCGGTGCAGCCTGTAATTGAATTAACGTCCTCCATTTTACACATTTCCTTCGCATTAGATTGGAAACCTAACGCCATTTAAGAACTAGTAAATTATTGTCAAATTTCCCTTTGATTCAAGTTCTATTTGCTGCACCTAAACATGAGGATAATATTCTATTCCCTTTTGGTATCTATCATATATAGGAGAAAGTATTCCCATTTTGATAGCTTCCACACAGACCATATCAATTTGGTATATAACGACCGCTTCTATATCTCATTATGCTAGACCTATATGACCTTCAGTTATACATGTATGTTTTATAGGGGATATGGCGCCTCTGATAAGCAATATAGATTCATATAGGATGGTCGCTATACCCATGGCTACCCTATATACTCTATATTCCTGCAGGGTGACATTCATTGATGATGGCCACGTAGAGAGGCCATCCACTATTTATAGAATAGGTCTCCATCTTCAGTGATAGAGCAGCACCTTGGTTGTCTGGACCCCTTATACTGACCGCAGGTGTGCCCGCCCCCTGACCACCCCCTGCAGGTGAGTCGACATCTCACCTGTCCTCCAGCCACAGTAGGCCTCCTCAAGATTACACCCATTCGTAGAGCTTAACAGAATAAAAGGCCGAGAGAATTGGCCACTAACCTTGTTATTAGAGACCCTAGGCTGGGAGCATGGCTGGCGGGGGCATTATGAGAGGAGAGAGTGATAGTCTGACCAATTACATCCAGCCTTACGTTATAGATGACAGGGCTGCAGGACCACACGCCGCAATCCGCCCTTGGTAATGCTCGATCCGGGGCCCCACCCCCACTTACCTAGCATAATTGATTGATGGACGTCCGGGTCAGAGTTCATTCGTGTCCATGAATATTTCTCGTTAAGTCGACCAGCCCCTCCCCCCCCCCCTTTACCTGTTGTATCTAACGTGTTTGGGATGGGGGGTGCGGTTGGGGTGGGATTCGGGGTGCTGACTGTCAGGCCTGCCAGGACTTGATCAAATCTTATCTGGGTCACTGACAAATCTTGTTACCATTGCCACGTGGCCAGCACCATAAAGGGGAACAGGGAGTTGGAATGAAGTACATTAGAAGAGTATTGACCCTGCCACCTCTGTCTGCAGGACAAGTTGGCGACTGACACTGCACCTTGTCAGCTCAAATGTCATTGTTAACATTTCCCCCGTGTCTCTATGGAGTAATATGGCAGGTGACCTTTAAATATCCAGAGATTGAAGTGACATTGGAGGTTTAGCTTCAATGTATGGATAGTTAAGTATGCATGACGGCGAGTCAGGCAACTGCCATAATTGGTTGCCATTTCTAGCTTAATAAGAGTTGGTATATATCTAAGCATGAACCTAAATATTACATTGTTTAAAACTGGAATGAATTCATTGATCAGAAATTGTTGTACATAATGGACACTTTCTACAGAAGGAGGTTCTGTCAGATTATCACTGTATACAGTCAATTGATAGGAAAAAACTATCCACCGTACAAAATAAGCCGTGCCAAAACTGGGGCAGGCCATAGGGGAGAAGTAGGTGCTCTCATTAAAGAATAGATAGAGTGATAAAGAAATGAAGTGTATCCCTAGATGTTGAGAAACAACACCGCTGAATGTACAAATACAAGGAATGCTATACGGATGTATAGGGAAAGGAGCCTTTTGAACACAACAGAGCTAACATATAATAATATAATGGGATCTGTATAGATTCTATGCAGTAGCATGGGTATCGCTATTCCCTTGGAGCCAGAACATCTATCATGTGGTCATTTTGCTGTCCATCGAGATAAAGTGATTGTCACCTCTACCAACTTGATGATGATACCACTTGCAGGATACAATAGGGATACATCTGTACTATTGAAAGACATATTCTAGCATATCAATCGGTACAGGGATCTATCCATGGAGGTACCCATACATCTATACCAGATTGGAAGTAAGATAGGCTCAATACCTCTGCCTGTGTTATGTATATATGATTGGGTTTGTTGGTAGGCTGTCTACGAATAGCAGCAGCATACTGACAGTATGTTGTAAATCCCTACATATCCTATCTGTAGCTCTGTAGCCTCAGGGCTAAGCCACCTTACACCACTACCAGAGCACCGTTACCACTGGGGCGGTGGGGGAATTCAATCAGAACAGCTTTGGGGGGATGAGGAGATGGGGTGGTGGAGGAGAAGGGGGTCAGGCGGCTGTTCTACCCAGGCGGAGAAGGGTCCATTCTTGCCGCGCACCGCCCGTGTCTACCTCAATAAGCAAAGCGGCAGCGGCCTGTCGGCCTGCGCACGTGCACAGAATCATTAATGCCGTCCTGAACCGTGGCCCCGAGACCGGGGTAGCGATGACACATCTGTTTTGGGTACTGACTCAGTCACCTCAGCACACCAAGCACGTGGACTGACCTCCTCCAGTTCCGGGCAGCCCTATTGTTAAGTCTGCAATCTGAAGTATAGTCCAGGCTTCGTCCGGCCGACCACATCCCCCATCCTTTCTGCTCTCTGTGACCGTCTTATTGAGCATCCCTTTCTGTCGGTCTTTCCCTCGGCGCACCAGTCCCTCAATGATTCAGATCCCCGGTTTGTTTTGTAGTGAGGTGTAACGTCTTGTGCAGGACTACCAAGTGATTTTGGGTTTTCTTCACTTCAAAACGATAAAATATATCGTATGCATATTATATGGGATAGGATGTAGGATAGAGTAATCGGTTCCCCCTTAAACTTCTGCATCTCCTGTCCCTGTCTCCCTAAACCTCACTACCACCTCTCGACTCTGGCTCCCCTCCCTCTGCACCATATACCTCCTCTCTCTCTCTGCCTCCCCTACCCTCTCTCTCCACCCCTGCCCCCCCTCCGCTCCCTGCACCCCTGCCTCCCCTCCCTCTGCACCCTGCCTCCCTCCCTCCCTCTACATCCCTCCACCTCCAGGTACCCCTGCCTGCTCTCCCTCTCTCCCTCTCCTCCCGCTGCCTCTCTGCACCCCTGCCTCCCTCCATCTGCCTCTCTCTACCTCCTGTACCCCTGCCTATCGTCCGTCTGCCTAGGCAGGCCTCCTAGGCAGTCCCACTGCCCCTGTAACCCGTAGACACTACCTCCCCCTCTACACCCCTCCCCCCCATCTGCCTCTTGCATCCATGCCTACCCATCGGGCTTCCCATCCCCTGTTAGCCGCTGCGCTGCCCCCATGTATCCCGTGTCCATCACACAGATTGGCTGGTAGAGCTGGTAGACCCTCCACAACCTTCCCTATTTCCCTACAGGAACTATAACTGGGGGTGAACACCAGCTGCACCACCAAGTCTAGGGTTAAGTGGACCAGTATAAGAGTCACTAACTTTGTTATTGGTTGCCGGAACTACTTTGTTCTTTATGGCTGGTTACTTTGTCTCTGTCCATTTTCCTACTGGTCCCAGTAATAGGCCGCAGCACTCAAAATGCAGTGAAAATAGAGGAAACCCCGGCTTGTAATTTAAACCATAACAAGGCTGTAACTCTTCCCTATCCATTATTTCACATGCAAATCATAAAGCCATATTACACCAGGAATAATTCATGAGGGCAGGACAAAAATTAGCTCGACATCTGCTGCCATTGTCTATTTGCTGTCAAGCCCACTCACAACATATATGATTGATATTCGACTTGTTTAACCAGGGGAAACCTGAGCAGCACGCGAGTTGCTCCTCCTGGGGGTGTTTGATTGGCGGGCGTTGCTGACATGGGTCGGCTGTTGCGGAGCGGGCGGCGCGCGCCCGTGCTATTGGCGTAATATCCAGTTGTAGAATCACCGGCTGACATGCGAGCGGCCCGTCAGCCGATGGGGCGCGACGGAGGCTGGGGATGTGGAGCGTGAGTGGTTATACTCTACCCATCACTACCAGCTCCTTCAATGAGAGGGGGCTTATCTCATTGCTTGATATGCTGAATCCTACAGAGCAGCACCCCCGCCCTGGTGTCCCCTGATTCAAAGTATCATGTTCCACCTAAAACAGTATTCGGCCTCATATAGGTAAATGCCTGCTCTCTGGTCTAGGAGTTATATCTTATGTGGGGAAACACATGAAGACCTACTGGTATGTCAACTATTGATTCAAGGTTGATTCCTAGAAATTAGCCCCAGGCTGGGGCCCATCATTGCATAAGGCTGTGTCTCACGAGATCTGGTCAATGTGAAAGTCTTTGACTGGGTGCCATCTTTGACAGGGAGCTATCTTTGACAGGGTGCCATCTTATAACATCCAGTAACCTTTTCAGCCCATCTATATCTTCATCTGCCATAAATAGTAAACCTCAAATATGTCATTTCATGATTTCAACCAGCCATGTAATACCGTGTGAAGCATTTGCTGTTAACCTACAGTAGATTCTACTGCTCAGCTAAATTCATTTCTAAAAAGTGTATGGTATGGCTTTGCGACCAGAATTACCATCCACCTGTAAGCCAATACTCGTGGATAGTATCTATATTGTCATATGTTGTATTGGTAGTTCTGGACCCTGTATAGAGGTGGGCAGGTCCGAACCCGTCCCTATAGTATAGTGAGCTGGTCTAGGCCCTGCCTGTAGATGGTGAGCTGCTCACCCGGCCTCCGGTTACCCACACTCGGCCAGGTCCTACCGGCCCAGTTGATAGGACTTGGGATGATACCGAGGGGCTCTAAAATGGGCGATCCATCCCCAATCGGCCATGAAGCCAATACTGCCTCCCATCTCCCTACTCTCCTACATGGCCATCTCCCATAGTTGAGCTGCTCTCTCTAGTGCTCTGGATTTGCTCGGCACGTATATAGGACACACACATACTGATATAGGCACAGGCTGTTGTATTGTGGTCGCTTATATTACCGGTAACCATTGGAAATTTAGCTAAAATTATAATTCATATAAGCACACATGTGATCACCCTAATGTCTGGAACAATTGTATGCAGAGTAGTTAAAATGTAACATATTCCACTGTATTAATTGTACCAATATATATCACTCAATCTCCGATATACAGTATTTCTACTACCCGGTATTTAACATGTACATTTGCCAGTAGGCACAAAATTCAGTTCAATATTGAATCAATGTTGAATCAACATAGAATCAACATTGACAACCAGTGGTCAACGTTGATTGAATGTTCTGTGCCGACTGGGTTGTGGCTGTTTACCAATCTCTCTGTGTGTGCCAAGGATCTCCATAGATCATCTGTGTCAGAACTGGGATTGAAATAGCATGTAGACATTTTAACCATATAATTTTATCTATATAGAGGCGGTATCTGATAGAACTCAGTGCTAGTGGAGCCCATACACAGAACCCACAATACCCCTATATGTTGGGGATGTGGCACAGAACACGCAAAAACCAACGTAATAGAGGTTTACACACGGATCCTGCATTATACCACTCCCACTGATCACGACACTACAGCACTGAGTGACCTCTATTCTCCATATGTCCACCCATTGAGCTGCTCCACGAGCTGCTCCCAACATACATGGACAGCTCATTGAATCCTTGTAATGTATCGCCGTGCTCTGGCCACTGGTAAAACGGATTCCTCTGTGCAGAACTCCCTCACCTCATTTTGTCCATGTCTGGTGCTGTTCACCTCCAGCCGACACAATACGTGACCGGTCTACAACATTCCCAATGGACTCTATCAGATGAGACTGAGATGCGGTTGTTCTCCATTACCATTGCCTTCGTGCCCCTGGCAATGGATTCCGTTCTGTTCCATTCATTTCTCTCCGTTTCTACCATGTTGAAGGTGGCCTAGGAACCAATGGACTTCTTATAACGTTATACTTTACCTCAATATTTGGTTTATTTTCACGCAATAGATATAGTTATATATATAACTCAAGCTTTTAGTATCTCTGGATTCAGCCTCAGATTGTAAATTAAGCTCCACGTAGTCTATCACACGGAACCATGGCATGGGTATATCAGAATTACGAGGAAAAAAAGAGGCAAAGCAGTAGATGTGGTTCCTCATGTACAGACAGTGCAAGGATTGACTATATATGTGGGTTGGTCGGGAGTGGGGGTGGGCTAAGAGTACATCCAGCGTCAGTCGGTCTGATAACTCCTGTACTGGAGCAGGGGAAGCAGCGATCCATGCCCCCGACGTCAGTGGTGGCAGACAACCAGTCAGACCACATGCAAACACAATCAGGTCAGTAGGGATTAAGGCAAAGCTCTGTTTATCCCAGATCCAGGCTGGCACCGGCAGACGATAAGCCGATACTGTAGCTTCAATCGGATAGCCTGCGCTGCCGGGGTCGTTTCAATAAAGCCCCCTCTGACAGCACCGTCACTATCGGAGAGTTCCACAGACAGTCTTCATTATGCTTGATTTTCCTGGGCAGGAAAAATGGGTGTCTTTTATCGTCTGCATCTGTGTTTGGTGCGTTTTTACAGACAAAACGAGAAGTCTGATGAAGGCTTAGAAAACGTTGGGGGGTTTAAGTATTAATGTATTTATTGAGAGCGAAATCTTTCAGAGTAATCGGTCATTTATAGTACATTTTGTATGTTAGAAAATAGTTATGTAAATATGGCTAACAAGTAGAATTGATTGTAGTTCTACAGTTTATACTACGGTACTATAGTGTACATGAAAAGTGGAATATACTGTTGGTTTACAATATAAAGGGACGTATTTTGGGGTTCAACATTTACAGTACAGGTCTCCTCCACGTCTATATACCAGTATGTATAAAGGAAAAGCTGAAGGGATTTAAATAGATGCACTTGCTCGTCCGACGTCAAAGCTGACAAATTCGCCCTGAGGGAGAGCAGTTGGCGCTCCACGATTAGATGATTATTTTACGGCATTGCCTTCCACAACTAAATTGCCGTCGCAATGAGGCTATTGTTATGCAAAGTGGGGGGATATACTTAATTTGTATCCGCCTTTGAACGGCGCCCATTAAAACAGGGGAGACGAGCATTTCACTGAGCACAAAATTAAACCTGCAATTGGATATGGAATTATGTGGAACTCTGTTAAATCCGACCTGCTTCAAAGGGTTGTTGTTTTTGCGTGTTGACGTTAGTGCCATAGATGGAGATTGTATGACTTGAATGGCTTGGTATGTTTTTAACATCAGCCCATCATAAAACCACGTCAGAAACCTCATTTTAAACCGCGCAATTCAATGTGGGTATCCCACTTTTAATGGCTCATATTCCCCGCGTTAACGGGGACTAGTGGCACTATTTACGACACTTTCACATTACAGGCTCCCAGGGCCCTCCATGATTGCATGAACATCTCACACTTTGGAAAATGACTGAGGGGAATTGTAAATAATGGCACAGGAATGCCAGCGTAACATTCCTAACCATCACTACACTACTATATTCGCGGCCTAAAGAAATTACCCCTATAATATGCAGACGAGAGTCGACACAGATTTCGAGTGCCAATTGTATGTTTATGACTGATTATTTATTACTCCTGTTCGTACCTAATATGTAGGAAACATGACAGGCGTAGTTGGAATTGGCTCTGTCATCATTTTCAGCCGTATCAAATATTTAAGAAGGACCAAAATGCCCTTCATTTTAAAAGGGAGTGTGATCCATCTGCCAATAAAACACGGAGTCTTTCTTTCAGTGCCTCAAACCGTGAGAGGCGTCTACCCACACTGCAGCAGAGCTCCATTAAGCCACGTAACGGGCTGAAGGTGAAATAATGTTCTTAAATGCCGCGCGCGACGACAGTATCCGGGGTCCTAACGACGGCCCAGAAACCCCCAGATGTCCTGGCGCTGAAGCAGACAAAAATGGGCATATTGAATGAAGGAGGCAACATCAAATACAGCTTGGCGTTGTTCACGCGACGTTAAATCGTCAGTGGCGAGCAGCTTTGATTTTGGCGTGTGCTGATTGTTCCGGGTGAACGCCTCAGAACAATGATGTGAATTGGGTTCTATGTACGGGTATACATGTCTTCTGCAGCACGAGCTGCTCTGTTCTGCTCGCTCAAGTATTCTTTTGCTCTCTGTGTGAAAGTAGCGAGTGTCCTATATTTAAAGGGGGCCCCAGGCAAGTGGGCGTGCAATGGATAAGTTGTCGGATGTTTCAGAATGAAGATGGGTATTCGAAGGGTAGCCTATTACTTTTCATGCTGTATATCTCCTCCAGACTGATATTCTTACACATGCGTCAGTTTACTTATATTGTGGATAGATTACACGGTATGATACATAAATATCCATCCGAATTATCAATAACACTCACAGTGGAACTACCAGGTATAGGACAATGCTTACCTAATACCAAATAAACAACCACTATTTTATCAAGCCTTTAAAGTCAACTGACTCCAATACTCCATAACCATGGAGGTCTAGTAGTAGCTAGTAGTCACTAGACCCTATGTTACACCTCTCTGCCCAAAGCAGACATGACAAGACCAACACATGGTATAGCGTGGTACAGAACACAGACCATTGTTCCCTGTGTTATGCACAGAGGGTGGCTATACAACATGGTGTTAGCATTACGGCCACGGATAACAAGCACGCTATGGAAATAGGACTAGACAGGAAGTGACGAAACTCGCACGAGCTGCGCATGCGCACTGACCGTAAGTGCATCCGGTGAGGTGGTGGTGCCCCCTGGTGTCCTGCAGCTGCCATCGTTATTGGGCGCGCCGTATGGGGGCGTTGTGGTGGTCGGGGGGCGATTACAAGCCGTGTAGAAGCACTGGAGGGAGCAGCTCTAAACACGGGGCGGGGCGAGCAGAAGGCCCAGCCCCCTTGTACACACCACACCCAACCAACTCGAGCTGCTCCTGAGCAGAAGAAGGCATTTCTCACCCACCAGGCGGGCTGGTAGGTCCGACAGCTGGTCGCCTATTGAACCGTAAAAAGTCCCGGGAAGTGATTTATGTGGTATATATCTGTCGGAGGGCTATCCATCCTTTCACACGGAGTCTGGGAATACCAGCGGTCTACACACCATGGATTAACCTGCGCTTAGCCTGCAGTGGAGGTGATTTAAGTTATCCGAGAGGCTTTGATATATATCAAAAGGAGGGATTTATATCAGCTTACATCAACATCTAGTGTGTACACCTGCTGTACATTTATTCCAGTTGGGAAGGCTCTCAGGTAATATCCACAGCATTACTGCTCCCCGTATAACAAGCTGTACAGCAGACGACATTGATGCTCAAGGGTATTCTTAGGTACTTGTTGCTCTGTTTATTTACTTGTTTGTTTGTCTCTCCTATGGGACATGAAACAAAGGCAGGCCTTTCTGTCGGCCCGCTCTGTGTGTTCACATACAACTAAATGCCCCGTGGTATGCTTATTGAGAGAAAGCAGTTACATTGATTCATTAGTCCTATTCACTTCGGAACAATGTGTGAGTAGTAATTATTCAAACTTCTTTGCATTTCATTCTCTGTACACTACAGGGGCCTTAATTAGCAACACTTGCCATACAAAGTGGGAGGTTGCTACACACATTAGGCAACCGACCACCATACAGACAACATGTAAGTGGCTGGCCTTGCACCCTCACATGCACCTGTGCCTACACACAGCAAAATGAGGGGGAGGAGTCCATTCCACAACCAACAATCAGACATCCCATAGATGTCCATGTGCCGCGCAATCATTTTGAGACGGGGGCTACATCAGAGAGAACACTTGGCATTCCACGAGCCTTTATTGACGATCCATCTTTTCTGTCCAGTACAAAGGGTCCCAGCCTCTGATTAGTCTATTTCGTGTCAGGCCGTCACTGTGCACAGCAGTTCAATAAGCGTTTGATTAGGTGGCATCAGAGGCTCTGCCCCCCAGGCTGTGAGAATGGATCGGAGTGCTTTGTAATGGGAACACTAGTTGTTGCTGGGTCTGAGATGCTATCTACCCACTTCTGGCTAAGCTTGATGTGCTCGATCAATTTCTAGGCAGCAAGGGATGTAGAGAATTGACTTTTCAAAGTTAAGTGGTTTTATGGATCAAGTTTATCGTATAGCCCCGTCTACACACACAGAAAAGTGAGGGTCATTGTCGCTAAAACTACCCTCACCTGAGGGTCAGGCACTGCCTGACTCTCAGATGAGGGTGTAGTAATACTTTCTCAACCCTCCTCAGAGCGAGTAGGACACTTTAAGTTAATCATAATCAGATGATAATAATCATGTATAATAATATATAATAGGTGAATTATAGAATATCAATTCTGATATACCCTATGAATAAAACTGAAAATCTCGAAAAGCGCACTTACACATATGACTGTATATAATGTATTCCTGTGGCGATGGTTCAGCCATTTCCATGGTATTCCCCCAAGTAGTTTTAGCATTGATACTTTCTAGGCCCATGCCACCACATGCATATTTGAATGCTGCAATGCTACCCACGCCTCACCCACGCTTCTTCAAAGGCAGCTGCACTTCAGGGGAAGCATCCCATGCAGTGATTCCTTTATATGGAGACAACACTACATCGATGCATATATCCACCTGTACTTCACTGAAGGTCCTCCTACCCACCACAAAATGCTCTCCCACACAATCATCCAGCACCACCCACTCACACCTCTCTATATCCATGCCAGTATTTGCCCTTAGCACCCTCTCCCCCACCCCAACCCTCACACCTCCCCCTACATGTCAGTGACACTCCCCTACGTCACAGAAATCCCTGTGTATCTCGGATACCTCACAGGTCCACTCGATCCCCTCCCGGGTCTGGCTGGCCGCCGATAGGATATTTGTGAAGGACAGGGTGTCCCTAGTGATCCGGGCGGCTGGGCTCCGGGGACCCTACTCCAGGGTAGAGCTGACACCTTGTCACACCGCCGTCTGTTATTCTACAGCAACTGATCCACACTGGAGGTGGCAGGGGCTTGCCTGAAGGTCAGCCTGGGGTCATACATATCGGGGTACAGAGCCGCACTAAAAGTCTGACTGTGGCAGGGATTCAAGGCAACACAGAGCTATTTCAAGAAAATAGAAAGCAGCACTTGTAAACCGAATGGATAGAATTATTCTTTTCCTGTTAGGCTATGTTACGTGCAAAGACCACCAAGCACCTGTACAAAGGAATGGCATGGGATCCAATATCGTATGCTATATAACTATAATTATGACTGTCCCAAAGCTATGCTTATAGGCATACCTATGATAAAAGAGACACTTTGGTACTTTACTACTCCTAAACAGAGTACACAATACTGAGTTGGTTGAGCTGCTCTAAAAGGTTAAGTGTGCGCCTCGGCGAAAAAGGTCGCTTATTTGATATCATTTTCAACAAAAGAAAACGCCCCATCGTCTTGTATAAGTTGCAGATAATAATTTCAACATCCCAATGTATTCAAATAAAGTAAGGTGTTTACAGCAGTTGTATTATCTGATACTGTCTTTCAGAGTATGATCCATCTTATGACGATCAGTTTTCAATAGAACATACAGTAAAGGGAAGCGTATAGCTGCCCCAGTATATAGCTTGATAACAGCTCATATTGGAGAATGCATCCATACTTGTACAGTGTATCAAATCTGCCGATACAGAAAATAGACCTTACGACTAATAGGTACCTGAGCACCCATCGGTAAGTGAGACAAGCATGGTGTCCTGCTGCATGGAAAATTTTGTCCTGCAGGATGCACGTATCTGGTTTCTAGTTATTGCTATTTGGACGATGGAAGGATTAACTGTAACATTATTGTAATAAGAAATTACAGTATTACTGTATTTCTATTTACCTGTACAATTGGAGATCAGGTGTCATTCTCCGGGAATGAACTCGTACTATGTCTATGGACACTTAAATTGTCACATACATTGAGTATGGGAAGCGGATGTTTGTTACTAGCCCATACGACGAACGGCAACTTATCATGGGAAGTTGTCACGGGTTTCACATCACTTTATGAAAGTTCTTCTGTTACCATTGACATAGGGCTTTCAGCATTTTGAAATGGGAGTGGGGAGAGAAGGGGGTCCACTCAGCAGCTGAGATATGGTGTCTTCATTTTACTATGCTAGGTTTATGTTTGCTGATCTAAATAGGGGAGGAAATATTCAAGCCAAGGAAAGGGGCCCAGTACAAAAATGTAGTAGAAATCTCAATTGGGATTGAACCTGCAACACTGATGGCGTATATGGTTCATACACTTCCAATATCAGTCAAACCCAAATGAGGGAAATCAACGTTCTTCTAGAAAACATCTCAATCAATGCAGTAGGCTTAACCAAAAGTTGTAGTGAAGCACTATGCAATGGCTGTAATTTGCATTAAAGCATGGTTCACTGAGAATTGTATTACCCCGGGTCTCACTAGAGTGCAAATGTTTAATGCCCATGGTCGACAATACATCTGTGCACAAGTAGGGGGAGGACCTACTCTCCTGGTTTTATTTGCAGGGTTCGATTCGTGTGCCCGACTCACACAAATAAACTTCCACCTGGAATGGCCGATGAAGCACATTTTGGCTCGGAGGTACGAGTCGACTGGGTCCCCTGCCTTGTTTAATAAACCATCAATTTCGTGTGGTGACTTTCTTTGTGGGCCCCGAGCCTGGATCCCAATGACCGATGAAATTGCGGGGCGACGGCCATTCAAAGTGAGTCGGCCAAAAAAAAGAGAGCGGAGAAAAAAGAATCAATGTGTCAGTGTCAGCCATTGGCCGCTACAGTGCTCGCGCGCACCACTCTGCGCATTGTTAACGTCGTAGCATGCGCTCCGATTGGTTCATCGTGTCAAAACGTCAACAACGACCTCGGGACTATTGGCAACGTTAATTTGCATTTGGCACACCATAGCCTTTTATCCACTGACGGCAGGGTGGCCACATTGCTATTCCACATGCTTGAGATTGATTTGCATCGACACTAAAAGCTTTGTTATGTATGTAGATGACGGTCCTTTGTTCTGGTGAGGTCCAAAAACTGAACCGCCTCACCAGTGCACACTATGCTAGCGCTTAACCACCACAAAGCGCCTTCACTCTAGTTTTTACCTTCAAACCACAGAAAACAACATTCTATTGAATCTTTAAAGCAGGATCCGGGAAGTTTACTTTGAATGAAGACGGAAAGATATTCAAAGCCGTCAAAGCGAGCTGCTCGCGCTAAATAACTGCGCCTTTGAATCCCCTTTGAAGCTCTGAGCTCTTTACGTTAACTTGAGCGGCTCAGCCCAGGTCTAATTTAAACCTGTATTGGTCCGGATTTGATTAAGCGTTGCCTAATCAACATTCCCATGTGGTTAAGCCGACTAGGCCTAGTGCATAATAGGTGGGAGCGTCCCAAGAAATGCAGTGCTGGATGGGGGCGGTATCGGCGCCTGGTCCAACTCTCTGTAAAGAGATCAGATTGGATCTTCCTGAGGAGCGGGTGGGCGGTGGTGGTAGTGAGAAAAGCCTGTTTGGGGGAGGCTGAAACTGGGACTGTTGAGTTAGCGTCTAACCATCCCAAAACCCGGTCGTATAATCACGTCTGCGCCGCTCTCCTTGTAATCCAATTTCAACGGGTTTTCTGGAAGCGATTCCCACCCAATCGGATTAACGGCCTGCAAAAACACGACGGGACCATTCAACGGGAATCGATCCCGGCGGAGCACCTCCCTGAGCGGCTCACGGAGCAGCTCAGGGGGAGCGGAACTGGAGCAGAAAACAAAACACAAACTTTGAGGTTCATTGGCGGAACTCGTAGATTGAGGTCCTTTATAGCGTGATTTGATTATGATTTGCAGATGGCTCTAGGTTGGGTAAGTGGTTGAAGGTTGGGGACTCGTATCTATCTTTACGTCAATGTTTGTACATTTACATTATGTTTCTGGAATGTGTGTACGTGCTTGTATATTATGTGGTACAGTGCGAGATGGAGGAATCAGGAAATTGCCTATGTATACATATGAATCCCAGTGGGCACAGACCATTGAATCAACATTGATAAATGGTTGTCAATGTTGATTCAATGTTGATTCAATGCTGATTCAACATCAAACTGCACTTTGTGCCCATTGGGATGGTGCACCAATTACTTCTAATCAAAACCGAAATTGCTATACTTTGCTTGGTATTTGCTTATATATATCATGCCTACATGTATGCTGTACGTTACTCTAGCCCTATGCTATGCATTATTAGACTATTCTATATAAAAAAAGAAGCTAGCTATATGTAAATGTATTCACCAGCAGACTCCAATAATACGATATCTGCTTATATTTCAGGAGCTTTAACCGAGGGTGGAGATATCCCCAGTGGTGCGATATACGTGGGATGGAATTCTACTCAAACGCAGCTGGCCTCCCATTCCTGACGGAATATCATATGATGGATCAGCACAGGGGGTAGGGTCCCCGACGGGCATGGGACAATCAGTGTTATTGCTCACTTTATTTATCCCCAGGAGGTCAGGGTGGAGTGTCAAAACCCCGCCTGGACTATATACACGACCAGAATTTGCAGCGATGAGCAGCAAACAAGATAGCAGACGACATTTGTCATGTGAGGAAAGCGCGGCAAGCGGCGCCATCTGATTGGCCAGCACTGTGATATAGTGCATCGTCATGGAGAGGATGTTGATGTTGTCCTCTGCCTACAGGTGTCAGAAGGTCATGTGTATGACCTTGAGGGTGGCCATCCCCCTTAGCCTCGTTCTGGGTATCCTCATGGGCGTCCTCATCACCATGGACACCGGCAATCCCATCAGCCCCTCACTTCCGGTTGTTTACCTTCACGAGATGGATCATGGGTACGTAAAAGTGACTGTATATAGGACTTGATACAAAACGGGTTATATACACCATAAGAGTTTGTGCTTACCATACATTGAAAATGTTATTGCCCTCTGTGGGATAGTTAAAAGTTACTACTCTTAGATTTATAGAAGCTGTAAATCTTTATAATGCTCGTCTTGGACCCTTTCTGTGTCTATACCCAGGACACATAATTACGGAATATATCACATGTTGAATTTAATGTGTAACTTATCATTTCCCTCATGTATTAACTCTGATATCATCTGAATAACAATACCATTTATAACATAAAACCCGTAATAATGAGTGCCCCTAATATTGAGTGCATTTTTTATCATGTGAAGTAAGAGTCATTTTTATTGCTATAGTGTTGTAGCCCTATATCACTGTGGCATCACTGGTAGGGAATTTCGATCAAAGTCGTTCCGAAAGGTCTAATCAAATACCTGTGCGGCAGCCCTTGCCTCCTCGGTCACTGAACATTCCTTTAATATTATATGGCCGGCAACGACTCGATCCCTTTTCCTGACACGGAGAGCATCTCCCTAGGCTGTTAATTGACTCTTCAATTGACCAACTTCTAAATTACGAGACCCAGGCGCGTGGGGGAGTGCCCAACAGCGAAAGCCCCTTGACCTCTGAAGCATGTCCTGTCACAGAGAGGCGTGTGTGTATGGGGGGGGGGGGGGGGTGAGCAGCTCACAACGTCAGGGGCATTAGTAATTGGGGTCACTCCTAGGCCCAATTAAAGACTTGATTAAAAGTCACATTCTGGCCGTGAGGTATGGCCCCTGTGGCCGCCCCAATAAACGGCCAATCTTATTGCCCGGCCACCAATAAGCCCTCTTTGATTGGAAAGATTAATTAGGTCAAACACTTATTGCTGCTACCGTTTGGAATTCCCTCACAGACCGCGGCCATCCCTCCTTCTCGTGAAAAAAGGGTAGGGGTTGATAAAATGCAATTTCAGGGGGATTAATTGGATTGTTTCCTTTGAGGCGAGAATGTTTGTCAGAAGCCGTGTGCTTAATGAGGATCCTATCCTAAAGCTGCTGGCTTCCCGACCACCCTCCTGAACTCGGTACAGTCCGTGATTAAGATGCATTCACTTACGTGGGTGCTTCAGCCATGTCTGCCCTTCCACAGCACCCAGCATGCAAATCAAATTGGTCTTGGAAATTACCACCACAGGAGGCATCACATCATTGCTACTAGTATAAATCCTTTTCACATTTTAATATTGGTCTTGGAAGTAAAAAGTGGGGATGATAATGGCATCGCTTTTTATCTGGCCTTTTAATGTGTATAGAGGGATTGAGATCAAACTATTTCCAGTGTCTCCAAAACATATTACTCAAATTCTCTAATGCTGCTAGCTGGATTGGTTCCGGTTTATTTTCACATGGTATTACAATTCACTGACAACACTTATGCGTCCCATGTTAATGTTCGCTGAATCCTAAGGTGCTGCATGTAAACCTGAGAATGACAAAAATCATCTTATTTTCTGTATTGAAATAGGTTAAACTCAGATCTGAAATTATATTGTGTTCTTTTCAGAAATATCATGGAGCCACAGGCGGAAGGTAGAAGTGGGGGCAATAGGAATCGGTCGCTCCTGAATGCGACGACCACCGGCAGCAATGTTACTGCTAACGTCACCATAGACCCACTGTTGATAGGCCTGCCCCTGCTAAAGCCCTTTGGTGAGCAGGTCATGGCGACCAACCTGAGTGAGCTCCGCATCTATATCTATCCCCTCCCCAAGGGCTTCAACAGGAACCTGGCTGACTGCGCGGTCCGCAATGCTCGCAGCGGCATGTGCTTTGATATCACCAACAATGGGAAGGGTTCGCTGCTGCGGTCTGACTTCGGCCATGGCTACAGTGTCTATAATACACACCAGTTCTCCCTGGAGGCCATCTTCCACCACCGCCTCCTGCAGAGTGAGTATGTGACCTGGGACCCGGAGGAGGCCGACCTCTTCTATGTACCTTATTATGTGTGTATGCGCTGCTTCTGTCCGGCTCAGGACGGGGCGGCTATGAACACAGAGTTCTGGCAGCTACTGCTCAGTAACTACACCTACCTCCAGCAGGGCCGACCTCACTTCATGGCCTTAGGTAAGGTGGAGCAGGAGATGTCCTCCAAACACTGCCCCTTCCTCCAGGGCCCCAACGTACACCTCATGAAGTACTTGCTCATAGAACAGACTGCCTCGAGCAGCTCACGGCGCTACTTTGGTCGGCTCGGACATGAGTCTGAGCTGCTCGTTGTACCCTACCCTTCCTATATCCATTTTGACCGGCCACTGGCCGTAATAGGAGATACACATCAGACAGTCATGGAACTCCAGGGATCCAGTCCAAAGCAACGGGATCATTACCATGGAAACCGGACACTCCTGGCTCTCATGGTGGGCTCCATGAAGAAAAGCCCTCTCCGGATGAGGCTTGCGGTGGGTGTGATTAATTCTCAAAGGGCGGCTTATTAAAACCAATAAAAAATAATTTCTATCAAAAAGAATGCGTGAGATTCATAACGTTATCGACAAGTTGTCCTCCCTCATCAACAGGCTGTCGCACTTAATCATTATTATGTTAGATTGATGGATGATGTGTCAATACAAAATCAATCTTTGATCGGGCAATATCGACTGTACGGTTGTGCTTTCCTAGTTCTCTTTAAGCAGTCCCAATGACGATGCACGGGGGATATCAAGGGAGACGGGGGAGAGAGATGGTCAATTGTCAATGATATTTATCACAACTGCAGCCTAAGGCATATCCCGCTGCTCCTACTCCCTCAGGTTGATCATCATAACTATTTACACAAAGGGGAGTTTATTTACCTAAGCCTGACGTGTACCTGCCATCGATCATTCAGAGAGAGTGGCTGAAATCAATGAAAATTCTAAACGGACTCAACCGCCGTCTAATTAAACATTGATTTGCGCCATTAATTCATCGATGGGAGCTGCATATCCCTCCTCTGACGCTACCTTTGTGCTGGGGAATTCTGAGAGGCTATCTTAACCAGCATGCTGTTGTAGCAGCTTTGGCTGCAGATATATAGGCCACCTTGGCAAGCACATGCATGCACAGCTGCAGTTTCCTGTAGAATAAAACGGTGGAGAGGTAGACAGGTATTGATTCCACTTCAGGATTCAAGGTCTTCTCAAAGTCTCCAAGCCTTCCTTGTGTGAGTTTAAGCCTGTCTAAGTCCCAGGAGTGCTAGATGTCTCCTTGAGCCCCCTGTTTCGAACTGCAATGCCTTAAGCTTCCAATTTGTCGCCTCTCATTGGACGCATTTCCCAGGGTTTCTTTGCCATTCAGCTACTGAGCTAGGCTATGGGGTATTCAGTGCTGCCGGTGCTGTCACGCCTTGGAGAAAGTATCTTAAATACAAGGAGGCTGCAGCATAGGCGACATACCCCTCCACCCGTCTACTACAACCCCTGAATTAGCTGTCCAAAAGGCAGACAGCTACGTGGGCTACTGATTTCTGCAGCCTTCTCCCAGAGATGTAAGGTGTTAGCATGAAACTGACAAGAGAATAGGACTAATCGCCTCTGGATATTTTCTCTTTTCATACAGAACGAAGGGACTGTTCAGTAAAAGCCATGTTCCTGTTGGACAGAGCAAACACTTCCTAATACTAATGAAACCTGACAGGCTCTGTTCTTACTCAATAAGTGCAGCTAAATAGGGAGTCCACGTGGTCTGTGTGCTAGTGAAGAGTGGGGTGGGAGCTGGTGGGTGCAGGAATGGCCATGCATGGGTATAACAGACAGCATAATCCTCTCTCAATAACACATTTTCACTATGATTCTTAAACTTAAAATTTTATATTCTTTCCTGCAGGACCAGCTCAGAAACTCTAGTCTCGGACACGCCTACATTATCCCACCCAGTGAGTGCTGGTTGTCTGCGAACAACATTCCCGTGAGGATATTCAAGCTCATGCGAAAGGCAACATTCTGTCTGCAGGTTAGTCATGTATTAATAAATAAACATGCTATAACTCATACATGCCACACACACCTGTTTTTACAACTGCAAGAGCAAATGTTATGATGAAGCATCTGCGTAGGTGGCTGTTAAAGAAGGAAGCTTACTAGGAATTATGGATCAGGCATATCATGAATCATGTTTAACGATTATGGTGCTGCTAGTTTTGTCCCATTGGTACATGATGCATGTATATAGCTGTTCATAATGGAGCACACCTCCGGTGAACTGTAAAGTTAAAAAGGTGATGCATTGTCTTCCACCAATCACTGACAGAGCTAGAACATGACATGAGATTTATTCTACTTCCCGTTAATATGTTATTTATCAGCATCAAAAATACATTTTGGACTAGTGGTAATGGGATATCACCAATGTGCTATCTATATTATTCTAATACAGTTATTTCCCTTTCCCATCTAGCCTCCTGGAGATACAGAAACGAGAAAGTCATTCTTTGACTCTGTCCTTACTGGCTGCATTCCCGTCGTCTTCCGCGCCAAAGTAGTCTACCCATTCATGGACATATTCAACTATAGCAGCTTCTCCCTCTTAATCCCAGAGGACAGGTTTATGGGCCATAACCGCAGTATTATTTCCATATTGGAGAGCGTACCCAAGGAGAGGATACGGTCTATGCAGGATATCCTGGGGAAGATAGCTGTCCATTTGCAATATGGCAGCTACCGCCATGGACAAGATGCCTTCACTCTTGCACTCAAGAAATTGGTTCACAAGTTCAATATAGATAAGTTTATTGACGATGATATGGAATCTATAGGGAAATTCAATTTAAGGCAACCCGGGAGATAGCAGGATAAAAACAATAAACTTATAAATTTCCCGTTTTAAGTCTACCTAGAAAGAAGACATCCCATTGTATTGTTGATTTCCACGTTTTGCATTATGCATTGTTGATCTCTCTTGATTAAATTTATTTCCCCCAGTACACTTCCTATGTATTGTCTCCTGCTGAACCTATACTGGAGACCTCCTGTTATAATCACAAATATGATTGAATATTTGAACGAAGCAGTGACCAAAATGTATTACACATTCTATTATCATGTGGGTGCAACTGGTGCTACTGGAAGTATTGTTTCACCCTTTGTATATATATACATATGGAAGCACCAGGTGGTGGATAATCACTGATATTGATTATTGAGTTCAGAGATTCAGTTCGCTACTTATTGGACGACCTCTGTTACCTAAAATAAATGCCCTTTTACCAGGTAGTATTATTATTCAGTGACATTCCATTGTATATGAAATGATTAAATGTCACAAGGCCACAGAATGCGGCAACACATGTGGATAAGTGGTACGACTGAAATGAAGATGGATTGGTTTACACAAAGCAGTTATCTATTGAGTATCTATTATTCTGTCAGCTGGCTTGGCAGCCACAATGGTATTAAATGGCCATATATGCAGATGTCATAGGCCGACTTGTATGAAACATAGTTTCATGAAATAAAATCGTTAAACCATTAGTGTTCCTCGTTCCTATCATATATAACTCCTATTATAGATTAACATGTATGGGACTTACCATCTTGTGTTGACCAGCCTGCTTGATCCACCGTATGTTGTCGGTGTATTGCTGTTTGGTTGATTCAGCAACTAAAATGTATGTGGACAAAGGACAATTTCAACAATAAAACTAGTTTACAACACGGTATTGATAAAATATGATATCAATACAAAACACATTATGAAATATATTTAATTAAATGAGTGGACGACATAGAAACGTTATCTTATAGGCGCCTAAAAGATTCCGTTAAGGTTTTCGACAAGCATACCCAATATAGACATGGCAACATGGAGAAAGGGATTAGGGGAGCGGGACCATTATGCAAATGATACTCTTATCCATATTCATGAGTTAGAGGTGCCCCTTTGGGTGCACATTCCCTTCGTGGTGAATGTCCCTGTCCCTGTCCTTTGTAAACAGGGGAGCCCGCAGTGAGTCAGATTCAAATAGCCTCACAACACTGAGATAACGCTAAGGACGAGGTCATGGTACTGCATTTGATTCACAGGAAGAGATTTTCCTGATGGTATTCATGGCATGGAGTCAATCTGTGCTTCATCATTGCTTGTAATTGAAACACGAACCCTTTGATATTGGGAAGGAGTGACTAGGTCATGGAACGTCATCATTGCGGCCTTGCGTTGGAGATTCTTTGACTGACTTACATTTGAAGGGAAATAACCTGGATTTTCTAGCTTCCATCGACAACAGCTTAATACCAAGTTGTTCATAAAACATTTATGGCCAATTGAGACCTTTCTAAATCGCAATATAACTGTGATCTACATCCCCGAAATCAATCAATTGAATCATTCGCCAAAACGATTGGCAGCAATCATGAGTGATAAAAGAGTAGCAAATCCAGTGAATTCCCGAGAATAATTCTAGGGATGGCTGACTATAGCTTATATACAATGTACTACTCATAAAGATAGTGACTGATTATGTATGTGATAGTGAGGAGCACAGGTAAATGTACGGAAAAAGCCGTTATGATTCAAGACAGGATGCCATCCCATGCATTTTCTAACTTACTGTATAACCTATACCTTTACCAATATATTTCCTTTATTCTTTCATACGCTTCTCCCCCCTCCTCCAGTGCATTATTGTCCCCGGCCCCTCCTCCCACCTTGCTACCCTTTATTCGCACGAATACCTTAGGAAGTTGGTTTAGTATACAAGCCTTGTCTTCTAAAGTTTGCTTATAGATCGCATGAATAATCTCATCGTTGTAATCTATGGGTCCAATGCCTTACTGATTGGGAGATCGAGGATTGATCTAGCCAACGTACACCACGACCATGCTGCCATCTAGTGTACAGACTATGGCATTTTTAACTCCCCAAAGCTTTTCAATCACGACCAAAGATATTCATTGATCCTACAAGATTATAACTCTCACCCCTGCTCAGTGATTCAAAGATATTGTATTGACTCATAACTTCCACGTAGTATTCAGTTCTAATACAGTCCACAATATAATCTCGGAATGACACATTCTTCTGCTGTTGGTAGCTTCTCCATTGAATGTGTATGCAATCATAATGCACCCAATACTACTATATGAGTCCGTTCACATGTTGGTCCTTGGACCTTTTACAGGGGCGGATCCAGGATTTTGAAAGGGTGGGTGGCGGGTTATTATTCCCTCAAAAATATTTTCAGTAAAAAAATGATTTGATACTTCTATACTAAAACATATAATAACAGTTCGTTACCAAGTCATGGCATTTTTTACTATACCAGAACTGCTATACACTTACCACCCTTCTCAATGAAATCTTCAAGAACTTGGGTTGCGATATCATCAGTCTTTTCCAGATCCTCTTTGTCACCCGAGAGACAAACCCATCTAGGAAACAAAGTGGTACCATTCGTCATTTCTAACATCATCTTCCCCTAGCATGATATCCTTCAAATTCCAGTAATTGATGGGGTGCAACTTAGTAAAAGTACTTAAGGAATAATGTTATTACCAGGAAACCCTGCGGGAGCATTTCCTCATGAGGGGGACGAATATATCATAAATGGTCTATTTCTAAACAGGTCAGCAACTGTATTTATGATATTCATATGTATGGGACTCTACCTGAATGGTCCAAAACCCAGAGAGAAGATGTCACCCATAATGTGCTGGACGTAGGAGGGATATCTGAAGGTGGTTCCTGTGGTGTCTCCCTCCTTCATCACATCAGCACCTGCAGATGTAATATCATTGTGATTAGTAACCCAACAAAACACATTGTATGTCAAATAATACAGTATTCATACAAATGCACCATGGTGATCTTCTCCTGATGAGTTTTGAGTCACCATTATATTCATCTCCATGGACAGGACAGCTCTGTAGATGTATTTGAAGATAGACGGGCAGTGAAAGACATTATTTTAAAACTTATAATGATTGTGTGACCTGATCAGGAATATACGTCTGGAAATAAAACCTACCTGCCCTGGAGGCCTCCAGTAAGAAGGCGTTACCGTAGTCCCAGAAGAACAGACCTCTGTCGGCAAGGTAGTTGATGGCTGCCACCTGGCGACGAACACTGGCAACAGGTACAGGTAGAAGGGGACATCATCCTTAGTCATAACTTTAATACCCTTGTATCTATTCAAGTACCCTTTAGGGAAATATCTTTGAATGTCTATTTGGATTTTGTACCAGATGGTCTTTTATATCTACGTATGTTTATTCTGTATGTTTGTGTTAGATTTAAGTGCCTATTCTGTAAGGGAAAGTTTTTCCTAGGAAGATTAAATGCACCAATTGATAAAATAGTTTACAATGATTATCAATAAAAAAGGGAATACTACGGCTCCATGGAAAGAGGTTTAGAAAATTAGAACGGTTTCATATATAGGGGCATAGTTAGCATAATGATGACAATTAGGTCAGGAATAGAGGTTAATGGCATTAGAAATAGGGATATATTCGGGAAACCATCTGGAAGTGATATCAGCTAATGTGAGATATCGCTGAATAGCTCATGATCTCAATCTTAAGTTATAGTTGAGTTTTTCCTTGGAGGACCCCTATCCCATGGTTTCAGACCCCTGGATCTCCCCGTCTTATTGTAGTTGCCCACCTCTCCTGTACCAAGTTCTTGAAACGTAACGGATCCTGGTGCATCAAGTCCCTGCCATCGTCATACGAGAGCTGCAATCAGAGATCAGATAATAACTATGAACATTACCGCTTTGTTGTAGAATACGAATGTACATGTATTTATAGTTAACGTAAAACTTAACATAAAGCGTATATAATGTTGAAATGGAGCAATTGACTTGCATTAACTCCCGCATGCCATTGTTACAATGAATAAAACCTGTCAACATACAATTACATATAATTATAAGCCGCCAACTTATGAACCTATTCAGCATAGAGAGGGGAAATTACATATAAAAGATTTATAATATAACTCTATAGTACCTGTACGGGGTAGTATCCTCCCAGGAAAGGATTGTGTAGTGAGGTTTGGTCAGATGCCATCTCCACCAACAGGTCTCCTGTGCTGCGGTACTCGGCCACCAGACGCTCCCTGTAAGCCAATGTGGAATTATACTGGGACGAAGGTGTGCATGCTCTAGTTATTTATATGTTGGTGAATTATTGCAAAGCAATCTTTTGTAAAGAAAACTGAGATTTACACATTTTGAAATCCAACAACAAACCTCAGAGGTCTAAAAATTCAGGTCCTAGCTTTTTCTAAATGGAAATATACAACCATTGAATGACACTCCTGTTATTTCAACAATATATGGGTCACTTTGCCAAGTTGCAAGTCGATGTGGCAACCGATTCTCAAGTCATTCCTGGTACTTCCGAGATTAAACAGTAATGCAACCTACCTATTCTAATATCTCAGCCCATGTTGTCTGAAACATAGGCCTATACCTTTTTTGGTATAATGAGAAGGTACATTAATAAAGGTAAAAATTGAAACCTACCATACATCCACGATGTTGCCAAGGTAACCAATACTGACGGGTTTGGGATGACGCCTGTAGTGACGTATCTTGGTAATAAGTTCATCTATGTCCTTGGTCACCTCGTCCAGCCAGCCCTGCTTGTGGCGCTTCATGATCGCCTCCTCGCTGATCTGCAAGTTACATTAAAGTAATAATCAACTGATTTTTATTCGTATCATATTCATTTAGTATCACTTTGCGGTTGTCAAATATTCTCCTAAAAAGCATCACCTTAAGCCCCAATATCTCTTTATATGGGTTGGTTTCGTTATTCAATTTCAAGTCAATTCAATTCTGTGAATCTGCAAATTCTGTAATGGGACATGTCGCCCCTTGAATCAGACACATCTCTATACAGATACATGTACAGCCATCTTTAACCACTGGCAGCTTATGTATATATATATATATATATATATATATATATATATATATATATATATATATATATATATATATATATATATATATATATATATATGATTATTCTACTGTGTTGAGTATATACCAAGAATATTTTAGAACAGTGACGCTTCTGTTACAGATTCGAACCGCTCAGAGAGTGATTCGTCCGTCAGGCTCTGTCTCAGAATGAGGATATTTCCAGGGTGATATAGTGCTTCTTTCTTACTTCTGCGATTACTCCTATACAGCCCGAGATGACGGCTGCCTTAGCTTGGGCTCCACTCATCCCTCCAAGTCCAGAGGTAAGGAACACCTGGCAACAATAAATGCCATTATCATAAAGCATACACTCAAATAGTTCGTTTGGGTTGTGTGTTTGGGAATGACAGGTTTAACCCCTTCTATCTTGTCACAACGTGCACAATAACAAGGGACTTATAATTCCACCAGTACAATATAAACTGCAATGTCGGCCACACTAGATAAAAAATCAGGAGGTTACAGTTGAATCACTCACCTTTCCTGCGAGGTCCTCCAAGCCCAGGTACTTTCTTCCTGCATTTATCACTGTAAGCTTGAAGACAGATATGCAATCTATCAAAGTACTGCATAACATTGTTCATACTCCCCAAAATTGAGTGCCAAAATTAGTTACCGTGCCTTATATGGCCAGAAAAGTTCCCTGTCGTTAGTAACAGAGCACTGTCTACAGCCATTGATTGGTCTAGACACAATTATAATCACTCTTGATTGTTTACTCGGTAACGTACAGTGTTACAAGTACCAATCGACAGCCAATTACGCACTGACAAGATTTTCGACGTGAAGAATGTCGTTATCAAAATACTCTCTAAATAGACGGTGCTTTAACGGAATTTTAGACACACTACTTGGTAGTAATTTCGAGGTACAAGACTATAGATAATCAAAATACAATAACTGCAAATAAAGAAAAACACTGTGCAGATACTTACTGTAGTGCCATGAACGATCCCCTGGGGTCCAATGTAGCAGTAACTTCCAGCGGTCATTTGACCATATCTGAAAGGAATTAAAGCGGCATGATCACCGAGCGTGTCCCATTCACATTTCTAGTACTCTTCTCGTCTACTAGCCCATGTGGTTAAGTGTGAGTGGCGAGATTGTCCCTTTTACATGTAGCTAATACTATGATGAAGTTTTAGAACTGGACCACTCTCCAGGCTATATATAGTAAATAACTACGAGTGTGTTTATTAAACATGCTGCCACTTATGTATGTAACTTACAATGTAACTCCCAAGGCGAACATCCGTTCATACTCCTCTCGCGAAGAATAGTTCGGGATAACCTGGATCGGGTGAAGAAGAACACGATTTAGAGCAGCTATTACCATTAAACTGATTAAACCGGAATTAAATCATTACTTCAAATTAAACTAAATATCACAATAGTGACAAACTGCAGGCCAGGTTACATGATATCATGACCATGGGAAACACAATGCTATGATATCATGAGGAATCACCATGATATGATGATAAATCAGCAGTAAAGTGCGCGATATAATACCATTTTGATAGAAACAGAAAAAAAGAGCCCATTGATGATGTCATGCTTACGCTATAGTGGCCTACGTGGGGGTCAATGTCATTGTAATGAAGGATTGTATCCAATATTACAAAGCCCGTTATAAACACATGCTATATGCTACAAGTACCACGTGTGTCATATTGCCAGCATTAGACATTCACGTTGATCAATTAATTATCCGTGTAATGGAATACGTGACTGAGCATTACATTCGAACTTACAACACGGGCATACCAAGTGTACGTTTAAACTGTAAGTATATAACCTTCATGTTTTAACTTCACTGAAAAAATAACCACAGATGCTTTGGTCTTATCGGAGTTCTTCACGGCTAAAAGTAATACCTGATCGAATCTTACTTTGATCAATATGTTTGCAGAGGCATCCATCTCATGCATTGCAGATGCCTAGCATATTACTGTCCCCAAAGTACGAGTAATTTAGTCCTATACTATAGGCACATAAATAGATGACGTATATTAAAGTTGACGTACCATGCCGTTGGTGATGACGAGGCGGGGTGCGTTGACGTGTGACGGGAACACCCCCTGAGGATGACCCGAGTTCATGACCAGAGTCTGGTCGTCCTCCAGCTCAGACAGGTAGTGCATTAACAACCAGAACTAAACAAATTACAAAGCAGAACCAAATTAGGCCAAAAATGTGCACAACATACCCACTTAGATCTCAAATAGACATTACATGTATAATTCATATCGCCATAAGATAGATAGGTTATATTATAACACTAAGAATAGACGGGGGAATTAATTATCATACAACCACCGCCTTGACATGTAAAATAATACTTTTCCGATCTTTACACATATTTCAATGTAACAGTAGACAAATTATACCATAACCCCAAAAATGTCAAAATGACAATGATAAAACTGTAGAATACCTGAGCCCAGTTGGAGAGCACTTGCCCATTGCCCCCATAGGTGACCAGCTCCTGGGGGAATTGAGCCACTCGTGGGTCCAGGTTGTTCATCACCATGTGCATGATGGCTGCAGCCTGTCTAGAGCGGGCAGGGATCTGCTCCACTGGGTAGGCCCTGGAGGAAACAGAAGATGCATGTTTTACTAGTCATGATCTAGCAACATATTGTACATGTAATTCAGCATAAGACATACCAGAAAATTACCTCATCTAACTGAGGCATGAGGCAAATTTAGATGTGTCTGTATGTCATCTCACACTGGGACAGGAAGCGATACATGTAGATGTGTCTGTATGTCATCTCACACTGGGACAGGAAGCGGTACATGTAGATGTGTCTGTATGTACTTACCTCATCTCACACTGGGGTAGGAAGCGGTACATGTAAATGTGGCCGTACTCTCTCAATTCGTCAGCAAACTCACGGGCCAACTCCTCATGGAGATGAGGAGGGAAGTACCGCAGGGCATTCTCCAGAGCCAACTGAAAAATGGATTGGAAAAATTAGCTATCGACAGTGTCGCACAAGATAACACTGAAGAACCGAGATGTGACTTGAATGCTAAAGTTGTCTTTTTGAAAGTTGCGTTTGTACCAACAATCACAGAAAAGAAAGTCATAGTCAGCTCGACTCACATATCACAGTCGGGCATGTTTCACCAAAACCACCCCCATGTGAAAGTCAGGCTCACTTTGACTGTAAAGGGGGTTCAGTATTGTTTAACTTTCATGCCAATGTGAGTTCAGAATTATCTCCAAACAGGGCCCAACAATGCCTGACTAATTAATTGGCGTGAAAGGGAGTAGACCTATAATTTAGCTATGATTCATATGCATTGACCCCATACTTGAAAATCCCAATCAAAATATCACTGTTGTCCTAATCCACAGGAATGGTGTTTTACACCTCACCAGTATATGCTCAATAGTGCACTGTGTCTCCGCCTGGTACCAAACAAAGAAGGCTCAGGCTAACTGACCATTATCACAGAGTCAGGCATTGTCTGACTTTGGAAGGAAAGTCAAACTGACTCTGATACATATATGTAAGAATTGCCTTGCCTGACTGTCATTCAGGGATCAGGCTAACTCTTAAAAGGGAATACCTTTATGCCGCTAAATCAGGCAGTGCCTGACCCTGGGGAGAGTCCAGCAGACGCTTACATTTTTCTCTGTGAATGTTTTTGAGGGATTTGAAGCGAAACGTAAAATCCAGTAATAAGAGCAAGAAAGAAGATTTTCATCCCATAATGATACAACGGGTATACCAAAGGAACAATGTTTCTATCAATAATGTGTATCAAAAAGTACCCGGGGTAAATATATATTATGAGTTATTTCAAAGTGTTATCAGATAAAAGCTTTTCATCTTTTGCCTGTTGTTTGATGGGTTGAGGTTACTGGGCCATGGTATTGTGAGAAGGACACAGCAGGCCAGATACCCATAGATACCATGACGATATGGCACCTGATAGGTGGGTCGCCATTACAGCTTCACACACACCTCCAGGGTCAGGAGGTGCAGCACAGAGCTGATAGGTGGAGACCACCACACCTCCAGCCACAGGAGCATACCTCCAGCTTACTTTATGTATCAATGTGTAGCCTAGATATCGCCCCTCCAGTTGATTGATATAGCCATCCGTGAACAATATTATAGATATGTTCTATGCCATGATCTCACACTATTGTTGGATTCATGATTGATTCGTACCAGCCAGACTTATGACTTTAGGGTAAAGTAACACATTAAAATAATTTAGTTTAGGACTTTCATCTGCGAGCAGGACATTCAATTAAAAGTTAGTTAAAGCGCTGAGGTTATATCCAATACCATATGGTAACAAACTATAAGATAGTACTAACTCTGGTGTCGGCGGGGTTGAGGTTTGGGGTGCGGATGGGGGCATGGGGCACGTTGCGGTCCCTCTGACGGCGGGGTGGTAGGGGGTCTAGAGGCAGGCCATCACAGATCTCCTTCAGAGACGCCATCTTATACAGCACCTGGAGGAAAGTACATGAAGTCTATATCAGCTTAATGCTCACTTTTCTCATATAGTGTTAATTATTATTAGTATAATTGCAGTAAGTATGTCTGTACACTATGTAAGGCGTTCAGACCATTTTTATTGAGTGCAGAAAAGCTGTATTTTTTTGTGCAGGATAGATAGACGGGATCTTAACTAAGAGAATTCTGAAAGAATGGTAAATCTACCCCCACTAGAACATAGTTCAATTGATTTTTCTTTGCAAAAAGTAAGGTGCTTTTGGGAGGACAAGAGAGCCCTGTCTAATCATGCAGTGGATTGGTCCTGAAATAGCACTCCTCTGCTACAGTCTAAATGGTAGGGATCCGGGTGCAGTGGAGGGTGACTTGCATAGCCTCATAGGGAATGTACTACTCCTAAGAAAAGGTAGATCCACGTAAGTGTAAATCTGCTGGATAATTCTTTTCCAATCACTTTGTTCTTCAGACAGGAGATAGTAAACATATATGGGATTTAGATGTATGCTCCCACACTTTTATGCCCCTCTATTTTAGAGGTGATTCCATGACTTTTAGGAAATACTTTGCTGTAGATCTATATCTGGTAGTCCATATAACATGTGGGATATATGTAAATGTAGGCCTATATCTTAGCATTACAGTCCAAGCCATTATGAATTGACTGCACAAATACCCTCTGCCAGAAATCTATTCTAGTACAGGGCAGTTGCTGGGTAGCTATCAATTACTAGTGCCAAAATGTACACCCTACGCTATGAATGTTGAAACCAATGCTGAAATGTTTTTATACTGTAAACCAACAATAGATTCTACTGTCCAGGTACACTAATACCCTTGTATAATCATACATGCATTGTAAAACAACAGTGGATGCTACTGCTCAGCTACATTTACTTCTAACAGTGTGCAGTGGAGTCATGAAAATTAACGAATTAGTACATTAACTAAATTCCCAGCACTCACCTAGATTCTTCAGGGGGGTAGGTCAGCAGGTATGGATGTAGAGTAGCCACTGTTGCGTCCTATACTAACTATGTGTGTCCTACGTAGATGGAGATATCCAATGCTAAGTGGCCGATTGCCAGCTGACTGGTTTCCCAGACCTAGTGTCACTCTTAACACACACGTGAGCCCAGATAAGCAGGACTGATTATCACTATTTTGAATGGCTGTGTTGAGGTCATCCTTTAAGTACAGTGTTTTTAATATTACTACTACCTGAGAATTGTGATTTCCTCTGCAATCGATGATGTTAATCAATTAAGGACGCATTTCATTGATATTTAAATGTAATGTTCTTGATGGTCATTGTCATTAGGCGTGCATCATTAACTACACAGCAATTCATTGATAGAGTTGTTAAACTATTATAATGGGATCCCAATATTGAGGACCGTTAGATAGTGGCGATATTGCCTCCAACTTAGTCCAAGTGTATCCCAGATATACTTCCAGGTCAGCCATCTTGGAAACAGCAATACACGTCCACAAGTCCATCTCATACATTTATATCATTTTTCAGGCCAGACCTCTTGTATAGGCTTTAGCATGCATACCTTCTAAATATAGCAATAGAGACTTTACACTGACGACCCTCCATCGGTGGAATGATAGTGTCCATGATCAGTTTTGTAGAATATATGGATAGGTTATTATCACAATACATGTATCTACTAACAGGGTCGTATGTATGTGTTAATGCGTTAGAATCCAATCCGATCCTTGACCTTTTAGAATTACACAGAGAATTACACAGAGAAAAGAAGTCCAGCGGGGTGTTTCACAAGGAGAAAATAGATACAATTAATTTTACATGTTTTCTAAGACCAACTTAATATCACCCAATGTTAATTTTATCTTGGTGTTTCACAAGTTTCAATTGTATCTATGGACATATACTTAGATACAATTGAAGATAATAATGCGGCTTGTGAAACACCAACATAAGATTAACATTTGGTAAAAGTAAGTCAACCTTAATAACCATGTAGCATTAATCTTAAATACGCTCCCCTTGTATTTCGCATTAGCTAGATGATCACTGTACAGCGCCATCTTGTCTGGTACCAGTACTCTTTCCTCTGCTAACTATAGAAGCCTGCTGCTTAGCTGAAGCTGGTTCCTGTCATGACCGAAATTTGGTGTTTTAGGGGTCATAAACCTTTCAAGTATAGGCCTCTATTGTGGGTCCTTAGTTCACCTGTTCAGATTGGGGGAGTGGTTAGGACTCTCACCTACCAATCCATGCATCATGGGTTCAAATCCATGTCAAGGCAATTTTGTTCACACACAATTTTAAGATGTATTTTGGTAGGTCAAAAAATGTGATAGTATACAACTCGGTTGTAAAGATCCTTAGCACCTAAAATCTAAGATTTAAAATGGTTTTGTATTGTTGCATTGGGTTTTCTTTGTAAATAATATTACTATTTCTTACCAACTATAAAGAAAAGATATGTTGCCTTGGCATGGATTTGAACCTATTAGCCCTGGATTGATTGGCCAGTGTCCTAACCACTCCCCCAATGCAACCAGGTGGCATGAGAAATATTCAAATACAACTGATTCAAAACCATTTTAGATTACACTATAAATATTGATCTTGTGTAAAGGATCTTTAAAACCGAATTGTATACTATCACAATTTTTGACCTACCAAAATTACAGTCATGTTAAAATTATGTGTGAACAAAAAGCCTAGACATGGATTTGAACTCATGACCCATTGATTGGTAGGCCAGAGTCCTAACCACTCCCCCAATCTGAACAGATGACCTAAGGACCCACAATAGAGGGCTATAAGTGAAAGGTTTATGACCCCTAAACTCCGATTTTGGACATGACAGGAACCAGCTTTAGCTAAAGGTCTCACAAGGTAGAATTACTGCATCCTGCTAGTGCCCTATAATGACCACATAGGATCAACATAAGTGTTGTTTAAATGTGTATAACCAGTTTATTTTCATCCTGAATAAACAGATATTTGCAGGGATTCTTGTGTGTAGTATGACAAATATATTGCATGAAAAAAAACATGAAAAAATATGTAAGGAAAATATAAGCGGGCATGGTATGAGCTCCACGCTAATATGCATTGTGAAACACTTATACATTAGTTGTATCTCGATTGTAGGCCAAGACCCTGACTTAACATCTTGGTTGTAGACCTTTGTGAAACACGTTTTAAAAGCAATATACAATTGATACAACCAAATGTCGGTCTTACTGGTTATATACAATTGAGTCCTCCTATAGAAACACTTATTCTACAATTAATTGTATATGCCCCTTGTGAAACACCCCACAGGACTCCTTTTTGACGCTGTTTCTTTTCTCTGTGTACATGATCGTTTGTTTTCTATACAGTTGGTCCTAAAACTAGTAAAAACACCACACCTAGGTTTCTAAAACTTATATATTTATTGCTACATTACAATTGGTTGACCAGTAAGTTAATCGCGTGTATAGACGAGGCTACCTCCAGATGTATATTATGCATAGAGAATAGGATTAGCAGAAGCACATTATAAAGGGCCCATGATGTACATTAACCCAAACTTACCCAGAGGAAACAAGAAAACAGAAACAGATTTAACGTGGGTACCGAAGGTGCCTCAGTATTCAACCATGTTAACAAAGACTTTATGATATTTTAGTCATCTTGGTCAGACTTTTCGGGTTTATTCACTGTTTTCCCTTTCCAGTAAGATATACCTTGATTTTAATGCACAGGTATATTCGTATAACTTTATTTTTGCATCCACACCTCTAAGCCATCTGGCTCCATGGGGATGGTTTAGACTACTTCTGGTGAAAACTACACACAGAAAAATGTGAGGGTCAGCTGGATGCTGGCTATGTCGCCAAAAGGACTCTCCTACAAGGGTCAGGCATTTTGGTGAGGGTCAGGCATTGCTAGACCCACCCACATGAGGGTCAGGCTATATCCAGCAGTGCCTAACCCTTGTATGAGAGTGCTTTTGTCCCATGCGCTTGGCCATTGTCTCCCGGGACAGTGTTCATTTATACTTCTGGTGATTCATAGTGGGTATCCAATGTGCCATGGAAGATAGACCTGCCAGTCATCCTCTAATGTACTCTAATGCCAAGAAAGAAGTGTGAATCAGGCAACCCGACCCTAGCTTTAAAAAACCGTCAACCCTATTTTCCCCATTATTTTTCGGAATTTCTTTTAATTTCTTTTGAAGAATAATCTTTTTTTTCTAGATTTTAACAAATATTTGTTCAAGAAGTCTCACTGATTTCAGTGTCGTCAGAAAATTGCTTTTAACAAGAATATCTAACATGTAAAATATATTACAAATTTAAAAAGAAAAATCCGACCTACCTACCCTAATCTTTGGACCATGTTGCCTGAAGCACACCTTTTTTGTCTGATTGAAACTGAAAGTGCACAAGAAGATTCATGTGCATCCCTATCCCAGAACTAGACACTAAAATACTCGAAATACTGCGATACAATGTACAAACACAATGATTAAACATTTGGTAACGTGGAACAAACACAAAATAAAGATATACAATATAAGTTACGCTAGTACATATTCTGTCCTTTCATTGTGCCTTTTTTGACTTGGACAGGTGGCAGTGTGTACCTTTTCCTACGTTTCTGTTTCTGCTTATTGCCGGTAATCCCAGATACACTGTCTTCTTCAGCACTTACATCGTCAATACGTACACGTTTACCATTAGCCCTGTCCACTGACATGGTCTTTTTGTACGTGCTGGCATCTGATGCCAGGGATCTCTCAGATTTGGCGTCCAACGACATTGTCTGCAATGGCTTCAGTTTCTGGTTTTTATTAGGTCGTGGGCTAGCGATTGCATTGTTCATGAACCTAGGCTTGGAAAGCACTCCTACTTTCTTAAATAGTTTGCCAGGCCCCCCAGCATTGGACTGCGAGTCACTCACGAGAACAGGGACGGCTGTTTTCTCGCTGCGTATGCTGGCTTCACCTGTTGGAGTCTTGGAACCGAAGGCAGTTGCCCAACGGTTCAGTAGGAAGCCCCCTGATGCCGCCACGATGACATCAGAAGGATCCCTCTGCAGACGGAGGAGTTCTTCCTGACTACTCCCGCCTCCAGCGGCTAGACTCTCCCTCTTCTGCTTCTCCCTCTCCTTCCTCTCCCTCTCCATGGCGGTCTGGAGACTGGGGTGGTCCAGGTTGCGCTCTATGATCATCTTCTGCGCGTTCCTGGACCGCTGTAGCTGCATCTTGGCCTTCTGCTCCCTGAGGTAAGAGGGCTTAAGGCGCTGCATCATCTTCTGCACCTCGGGCTTTAAGGCGTCATAGGAGTAGTTGGTGTCGAGTGCTTTGTGGTAATCCTCAGCCCCGATGATCCTGTGCTCATCCACCACCAGCTTGTAGGCCAGGTTCCGTTCCAGGTCGGCCCGTAGCCGCAGCTGCATCCGCTTGTAGCGGTGCTCCTGTACCATGGCATTCCGCTCCATCACCTGGATCTGCATCCGGGTCATCCGGGCGTCCAGGTCCTGCACGATCTGGGAACACATGGAATCTGGGCTTTACAGGGTGTCATAGACAGCTTTCTAAAATAATAAAATAAGTGATTTCTGGTTGGAAAGTGAATTATTGCTATACCGGCGGACATGCTTGTGACAACTGTAATACAACTACGCTCAAATCTAGCGTTACTTCTCCATGAGTGTAAAGGAACGACAAACATGTACACCATGTAATCATAATAATACATGTATTATGTCTTGGGTCACGTTAATTACCATATTTGTTATCATTGCTATTACATTGCTCATATAGATCCATCGTGCATTCATATGAGATATGACCACAACAAAACCAATGATAACTATTCTCTCAAAAAACGAAAGAAGGTTACACTAGCATGCTGACCTGACAGCGGCGTTGGTGGGCGATGCTCTGGTTGACGACGTGCATGTAACGGGAGTTGGGGCCGATGGTGTCGTCATCCCCGCCCCCCGAACTCCGCACTGTCGGCATGGCGCGCCGCCGACCTACAACACAAAGGAAATAGCTATATGGATTGTGGATCTCTAATTGAAAGACTCTTTAGCTACACAGAGAGAATTAAAGGCATCGCCATGACTCTTTTACCATAGTCAACACTGGTTGACTCTTGTAGCAGAGTCATGATGACTCTGTTAGAGGTGTCACAGCCACTCTAGTCATACCCCCTGGACGCTGTACAACTTGACTCTACCTTCAGTGCAGAGTCAAGTGCAGTTGACTCTGCCCACAGCAGAGTCATACATAGTTTGACTCTCGATGAAGAGTCAAATAAAAAATGTGTTGACTCTGATAGTAGTTGTATATGAAACCACATGATGGGGCAACCTGCACTAGTTACCAGTGGCAACCACAGGCTAGAGCCACTATCAATACTTCAAACATTTGGTACATGCTAAACAGTTTTGGTCTTTTATAGAATAGTACACTAAGTCTTTATTTGTCTAAATAATGTAGTTAAGGAATGTCAATGTAAAAGCTTTTCCAATTAACTTACCTGAAACAAATATGATGATAAACTTTACAATTCATTCCAAGAACATCAACAGTATAGAGCTTAGCCACCATAATTGTGGGTAAGGGAAATAAACATAAGGCTGGGCACTAACTGTCTGAGATATAATGGATGGCACTGCTAATACTACACATAGACTGATGATATTGGCATCTAATTTGATGTTTGTGGCCAATGGTCTGCAGAGTGTAGTGTGAGGCAGATACAACTTAGCCCGCTCACATAAGGAGAAGTGGTGGACATGACAGCATGTCTTGTTAGTGACCTCTCTTGGGCAATAACTTCACCTGCTCACTTCTCTCACAGGCCTCACCTGGCCTGTCCACTAATTGTATACACATGTTGCCCCTAGCCTAGCCTGACATGATTACACAATCCACCTGACCTACATGCCCTCATGTATTCAAGTTTTGAATCCCCCTCCTTTGATGGGTCAACTCTCCATTCCTGAAGAGTTAACCTCATTCGACTCTCCTCTACAGGTGTCACATGGGAGACAAACTGTGACTCTGGCTCTCAGAGTCGTAGCGACTCTTTTATTCTCTCTGTGTAACATTTGATTACATATATACAGGTAGGCCTCGGACACACAAAACGGTTTCTAAATCTAATACGGAAATGTATCGATACGTGTTTTAGATGTGGAAAAGTGAATTGGAGAGTCAACAAATGAATTGGGTAACACTCCAGAGTGTTATTAATACATGTAATATGCAAGTCTCCGTGAGGGGAGCATCCCCAAATGTCCTGTGGTTTTACATCTCCTCCAGGGTCAAGTCTCCGTCATAAATAGGTTAGAATGACCACCATGAACCTCATATCTTTAAAAGTTTGAAAGGCAGAAGAGGGTGGGTGCTCTTTATGACACTTTGAATGGGCTATGTAAATCGTATGAGGTGATGTATATATTATGTTGTCCCACCCCCAGCCTACATATAGTATGAAGGCTCGTTAAATCCCCCAGTTCAGACTAAAGTTCAGATTCATGTGAAATTTCATGAGTACATTTCAACACAGAAACCATCCATTGGCGTTGTATAGCCAAAGATAAGCTACCCAGTTGTGTGCATCTGGTTCAGGAGAATTAGGGGAGTATGTTCTGGGTAAACCCGCCATGGTCAACCCCCATGCATATACATGTACAATGCACTGATGTCTCACCCTTGGAACACCACTAAGAGGTTCAAGTTCTCATTTCACAGGTGCTCAACATTCCGATTGTCGCCATATTGATTCAGGGATGAGCATGAGTGCTTCTATATATCAAAGTACATGTACTCCCTGTGATATAATATTATAGAATCTGTAGAAGTATCTCATGTTTAGGCAAAAGTAAAAGACGAATCCCATGGCTTATCTGCCCACTACATTTTGTATGTGAGATCCCATATATCTATTTCTAGAGAATAATCCTTTCACACTACCAGATAATCCTTTCTTTGAATACGTACGTCCGTGTGTGTAATCCCTTTAATGATTGCAATTGTCTATGGCCAAGCAGTTATTAACATCTAAGTTTCATTTGAAAAATGTACGTGGGCGCTTCCTAGGAAAGCGTTATACAAAGAATGCTTTCAAAGTATCTTGGCTCCTTCTCCTTGCAAGTATAACCATGGTAATGTTCGCAGACAGACTACTTACCTTTCACCTCACAATGACAAACTGATGTGTGCACAAGTATTCTGCATAAACACCCGTGGTCGGTGGAAAATAAAGTCCGGTTCTTGACTGGATATTCTCTCAGATTTGATCCTTATCATGTATGCATGCACATACATGTACATGGTTGCTAAGAGTCATGAGGTGCAATTCGATTGGCAGATCATATTCTAAATACATAAATATCCTAGCTTTATAGTCAACTCTATCTGACCTCTGTTTACCCCTCGGAGTGAATAGTACATCACGATAATGGGTGCTCCTACTACATGCATACCCTTCTCACTTCTGGCTTCTCTCCCAATAAAGAAGTGTGGGTAGCTGTGAGCTGGTCAATAATGATTTTGAAGGATATGAGCCAGTTGGCTTGGTACTCACCAAAGAATAGAACAGTGGAGGGATTATCCATGATATGATTTCTTTTATGAAGCCTTGCTTCTTGTCGAAAGAAGTTATGCCTAGTACGATCTCTAAGTACAGTGCCGTCCGGCTAGGTAGGATTTTCGTAGGGTGAGCCGTAAATACAAGGTCTCTCCCATTTCAGAGATTTTACCCCCAGCATTGGGGTCGGCCGGATTAACTGTTATGTCGGGCACCTCAGGAAACTACCCCAGATCCCTATTCCCTGGCTATTCCTGGATTATCGAGAGCAAGGTTCCTCAGCTTTCTCTAAGGCACATTTTCCATTAGCCGATTTGGAGGTGCTGTCGGCCGCTAGATCTCCCAATCGGCAAGTAATCGGTGGGTAGAGCCTCAACAAGCACACTATACACGTAGTGTACTTACCAGAGCAGTGGTTTGTTGAGGATCTGCACCTGCCGATCACCTGCCGATTGAACGATCTGGCGACGGCATCTCCAAAGCGGCTAATGGAAAATGGCCTAAGCAGAGCGATGCATTTCTTCAAATGTTTTCCAAACCAAGTTACAACATGGCATAGTGCTTGGACTGGGGCTATTGTTGGTGAACAGCAATGTATGCCTTGGCGTATCAATTCAGTTTCCGAACGATAACGACATGATTGGTTCCATGCGATATGTATAAAAGTAGTTCCACATGTTCAAGGTAATTGTCCAGTTTATTTGTATCAGGGAACTATGCCTTGTATTTATTGCGGACACGGAAATAATGTGCGATGGTATTGTTGTTTCCAGTGTATGTTACCCCTTTACCAAGTACCACTATGTACTTAAAAGCACACCTTTCCAAATATCATATCGGGTATAGAATAGCATCTATTGGCCATTACTATAATGTGAAATAGAGCACCATATATACACTCACTAGTAGTTAGATTGGCGCGCTCTCAGCTACATTGTATTCTATGTTTGGTAGAACTGGTTTGCTCTCTGCATGCTGATTGACGTTTGTCCAAGGGCTTCAAAGAGTGGGCTATACATATCAGTATCACCTCGTTCATGGTATCACTAATGCACTCCTGATTAGTATATTGATCAGTATGGTTTCATTGTTTCTTCTTAACAGTTACATGATACTATTGATGTGTTATTACCATTACAACATTGGCAACTACTCTAGCTGCAGTTTGTGAGGGGACATGCATTATGCCTATTATTTAAAACTCGTTATAATAGACTGTTTGAGTCATTTTTCAATTAATTTATACGATTCAAAATTATAAGATTGAGCGTGTAAGTGGCCTCACATATGACTCAGGGTAAACTGGAGCTGGAGCTTATCATGTACTTAGATATAGTGCTCCCTTATAATCATTCATTGGTCAATTCTGGCATCAGAAATGAATTCCTTGTTAAAAAGTACCCTCAAGTCATGTGTCATAAATGTATGTTATTCCATTTCAGGCCAGCAGGTGGATGTGGGTGAGCAGGTGGGTGTGGGTGTGGGTGTGCAGGTGGGTGTGGGCGACAGTTGCAGGCTGCGGGCATGTACCACCTTCTGTCCCTATCAAAAAGCGAGTCGATCGGACGATAAATGGTGGAGATACGGGTGGTACAATTTCGTCTGCACACATTGAGATCCAGGGCAGTACGAGAAGTACTAGTGGCGCCACTTTTTGACGTGTGGCATGTGCTAGCCTCGCTTCCACCTCTCCTGTAGCCTCGAAACCATAAGAGTGGTGTCCAAGGTAAAACTGAAAACCTATTTAAAATATATTGGGGGTG
Source organism: Harmothoe impar (assembly GCA_947462335.1). NCBI lineage: Eukaryota > Metazoa > Annelida > Polychaeta > Phyllodocida > Polynoidae > Harmothoe > Harmothoe impar. The sequence goes on from OX381704.1 coordinate 56,437,695, forward strand.
TGTGTGTTGGGGTTGTCACGTACATGTTAGAGCTTGGGGGGGGGGGGGTGGTAATGGGTGTAATATGATTGTTGTCACCTCTGTTACCAGGGTAAGTGCACACCAGTATGACTTTTGGGTTGTATTGTAGTCCTTGGAATGTGTTACCACAGGATATGCCCAGTTTTTGCCCGGTTTGGCGGTAGATCTTTGAAGTTAGATGGTATTTCAAGTAAGATAGAGGTAAAAGATGAGAGAAATACTACAAATTTGGCTCACAATATGATTTCTTTATTCGAAAAAAAAAAAGCCTTGGAGTCTATGGTCACCCGTTACCAAGGGTAGTTTGGTTTTAGTACTAGTTCCATAGTAACGAAAAAATTGTTAAAGATTGCAGGCGAATATAACATAGAAAGACTGAGTGTATGGAAAAAATTTCGAAAGTATCATTTGTCCCCCATTCTTTGCTTTCTGTCTCATTTGTCTCCTTTTGTCTATGTCCAATAGAAACTGAATGACAACGATTTTTCCATGTCCCAAAAATGTCTTAAAACTGAAAATTAGGTAGTGTATATTACTCTGGGTTAGTAACCCTGAGTCAAATATGTTTGACAAAATAACCTGATCATTTTGATGACGTTCAGATGAAAATAGTCGTATGGACATATATATACACCTATTTTAGGGTAATCTGGGTTAGCGCTAGAACTTGTTTTCTATTAGCCAGTTTGGCGAATTTGTATGAATTTTGATTAGCCAAATTCAGCATTGATTAGCCAAACCTGTTTTTCAATGAAATGTATCACAGTTTTTTTGCTCATCAATGCCTACTAAAAGCAGTCATTCAAACAGAGCTGATGGTGCCATATTTTCGAATCAGAGATAATCGGGAACCACATATTTAGCAACCATTTTGTAGAATATGTCAAGTCAAAAAATAGAAAATGGGGAGGACATGCTGTTGAGTGTAATGACAGTTTACAACTGTGGGAGGCGTTTTTCTTCCACTTTGGAGTGGGCACATTTAGAAAGTCTATGTTTCACACATTCTAACTTATTGTAAACGTGCAAATGAACACAGTATTTGTGAAACACCACAGCTCAAGCCTATCCAGTCCTTTCCTCACTTACTCCTGTCCCCACCCTTCCACACACTTAAAACCTCGACTTGAATCAAGGATTAGGATCTAATTGTCCCTTTCCTTTGTCAGAGACAAACTATCATCAGGGGTAGTAACTTTAAAATCTTCAGCTATGGGGTACAATGTAACAATGATTGCTTGAATTTGTGGGCACTGTAGAACTAGTTTACTTTCTTCTAGGAATATTCAGTATTCAGTTTTGACTTATGTCTCATGACCCTGGGCCAATGTTTTTGTCTCTGACCGGGTGCCGTCTCTGACCAAGTGCTGTCTCTGACCGGGTGCCGTCTCTGACCTTGTGTCAGACAAACCCGTTTTTTAATTGTTTACCTATACTTACATATACGAGGATTTGTAAAAACTTTATGGCAGTTGTTATGTAATTATAATTAGCCTCCTTCTGTTGGTAGAAGGTAACTAAACCCCCAAAGTGATGTCCGGTCAGAGACGGCACCTGGTCAGAGACGGCACCTGGTCAGAGACGGTGCCTGGTCAGAGACAAAAACATTGGCCCAAGGTTGTGAGACCCAGCCTTATGCATAGATATGATCAAACTGCCTGGCTTCTCCATCACTTTCTCTTTCCAATGATATATTACATGACAATATAGTGTATGAGGAAAGACTGCTCCATATCCCCAATTAGCCAATTTGGCTAATTTCAAGAGGTTAGCATTAGCCAAATTCAACTTTGATTCGCCATTGGCGATTTGGCGAGCGGCTAGCGCGAACCCTGCAGTAATACACTTACTGGTATCTCCGTTTCGGTAAACTCTGCCTTGTAACAAGCGTATACAGTAGGCTGATATTTACTATAGCTGGTGTTAAGTATTTCATAAGCTTCTCAAGCAATGGCTGTGAAGATTATCACAATAACCCAAAAAGAATAATCAACTAATATCATTAGTTAAAATTACTAAGAGATTTGGATAAAGCCAATGCAATTTGGACACTTTTCCTAATACTTAGCTGAAAACGCCAAGAAAAGTTGGGGTTTGGACACGGTAAAATCTCCAACTTGGGTATGCAAGTTAGGTGTTGCAAACTCATGACTCAGTTTCCTTGATTCGCTTCTGTGTGTGCGTTTGGACATATTACATTATCTCTCATTATCTAAAAAAAACACGTAGGCCAACATTACTTCATTATCCTAAACTGCAGTGGCACCCTCTATGGTTAGATGAGGTTACTATAGATAAAGTTGAAATTGTAAGGGATTACATTTCATGGCTCAACCACAACCAATTGAACACCCCCACCCCTTTTGTTTACTACTTTCAAATATAACTCCAACCCTTCCCCCCACGCTGCAGCAGTGCGTGACACCGGATAAGTAGACATATAAATATATATATATATATAAATATATATATATATATATATATATATATATATATATATATATATATATATATATATATATATATATATAATTATATATATATATGCGTATATCCCTTATAATTATGATGCCGATTGCACGATATATTACATCGTGTGTATGATTCCCCTATTTGGACTTTACTAGTACTTAATCAAGTAAAAGAGGTATATCTTAAAATCGCATGCAAATTATAAAAATTCCGCTCCGCTAAGAATAACTTGTCCAGACATGCAGATGCGTGCCGTAGTCAATTAGAGGGTTCTTGCAGACATGGCAAAAAATGTAGGCAGGGTACTTTTGAAAAGGTTAACCAAAATCAGGGTACATTCGAAAACGTGAACCAAAAACACAATCTTGTGACGTTAAACCAGTGCTCTTAAATGGGTATTTCCAGAGTTGCTGTTTATTCACAGAAGCCTTACTAAATAGATTACTATAATTATGTAATACAATGCTAAAATTTGTGACAGTGCCATCGATCACAGTTCTTGCCGTGTACTTGAAAATGGCCAGCATGAAACAGTATGAACTTGAGTCAGTGCCAGACATTTACAGATGCTAATTTATATCTTCTACATGTAAAATATTCTGTTTTACTCTGTGAGACAATCTAAGGAATGTGCTATTCAATAGGTAGGCTATCCCATATGCTCTATAAATCCACTTGGTAGATGTTGGGAGTAGATGTCGACAGATTTACATATAGTGCTCCGGTGTAGGGTGCTGTAGGTCTGTAAGGTGCCGGATACTGGGGAGCATATAAGTGTTTAGCTTTACTAATAATATTAACTAATACCACAAGACCCTTACATAATGTAGACGAAGGCCGGCTGTGATGACACACGATCATCTATGCCAATGTTCTGACTTCTCAGTGATCACAGGCAAGATTAGGGAAACCATTTCACGCCCAACTAAAGGCATGTGCCATGGATAATGTCTATGTGGGCTAGTTCATGAAGTCTGCATATATTAGGCCTTTGTCAATTTGATATGAGTAATAGAGTATAATAATTCGCCATAATCACAGATATCGATACACATATTTAAACCACGATATACTAACAACTTTCTCCAACTTCTGCAGCTATGAGTGCTAAAATGTTCAGCTAAAATTACTATCTACAAACGTCCAAATTGCAGTGTTGTAATCCGACTGCGTATAAAACATGAGCCAGCCGGGAAGAGGAAAACTACCTAGTAGACGTATCACACATAAAATTATAAGTCAACAACATGCGTCTTCGTCCTTCTCAATAGGGGGTATACTTACCTATGGTCCTCATCGAATGTGGTCTTCAGATATCCATATCCAGCCTCGAATACATAACTGATGGAAATTAAGCGTGTGATTTGAGTTCGAGAGAAATAATCCAAATCATGTCTTGAGTGAATGAGTTGGCCAGCAAATGCAGCGGATCAGTGCAGCTCTGTCTATACTTAGTGTGCTAATGTTGTCTGTAAATCCTATGATCAAGATAGCAGTGCCCGCTAATGTTATGTATCATGTCTCCGACCATGTGTATACATGAGCTGCCATATACCTGCAGTTTTACTGAAGCGGGACGGAGTTCCACTAGTTGGACGATCTAACTAAAAGATTGGCCACTGATCAGTTCTCAGACCTCATTCAACAAAGCCCTGTGTGATATCTTTGAAGTCCCAATCGATCATTTATATACAGTCCAGCCATATTGTAAATATCCTCTTTCTTTGGAATATTCCAAGCATATATATACAGGAGTGTATGGTGAGGCGTAACCCTCTTGCATTCTGACATGGGGGTCATGGGGATATAATACCAAACTAGTATCTCAATTATATCGCATGCCATATCACCCCATTGTCAGTAAAAATATAAACACGGGGAAATGGTATACCCCCAGTACCTTTAATGGGAATACTTTGGTAATTAACTAGCTATATAGAGGAGTTTTCTGTCATGCGTTATTTAGAAAACATATTCAGATTGACATCAAGAATGTCGTTATCTATTCTCTGAGCATTGTAGTGTCATACAAGGAATCCCCTTAGTTGGGAGATCCCTTTAATATGATATGAGGTAAGTTGACTAAGTCTTGTGGTCTTGTAGTATAGTTGGTATTTATTACAAGTTGACAGCAACAGTACAGTCGTACAATGTAGGTTCCACTCAGTTACACCTATCCACACAATAATATAGGTCTTGGTAAATATACCTAATAACCCTGAGGTTAGTACTGGACTAGAGCCAAGGGGGTCCTACACCATGTCTGATAGTTGGGCCTAGTAGGGCATAGCCTATAGCCTTGTTCTCAGTCAGTGGAGAGGTCCTTGCTCTGTGGTGTCCAAGTGTAGAGTGAGGATGGAGATGCCCAGTGCTGGGACCTGACCCTATTTAAGGGGGCCAGGCCACCAGCATGGCATCTTGAGTGTTAGTGTCAGTTGACAGTGGTTGGAGGGTTGTAACAGTCAGAGAGACAGTCACACAATACCCCTCCATAGTTTGTCTACCCCTGTTAGTGTACATCAAAGGGGTGACCCTTATGCTGGTCTGTGGGAAACAATGTGCGGGATGAGCGTCGCCTGGCGGCGGCGGGAGTGCCGACTGGAGCGCCGCCTATGCGGGCCGGCGCGCGCCTGCGTGTGCCGGCGGCGGGAGTAGCGTCTCCCGCCGTCGGCTTGAACACGCGGGCGCCCGCAGCGCCGGGCTCGCCGGGCTCGCCGGTCATACCTGACAGGTGCCTCCCCCTCGGGAAAAAGGACAACTCTCCGTCAGTTGTCATTCCATCTAAAAATTTGGGGTGAATTTTGGAATTTTATCCACAATTTTTGGTGGCAAATAGAATTTACCTTTTGTTTTTGATTTTTTTTTTTTGTAGTGAAGTACACTTTTTTTGTAATATAGATGATGTGAGAGTATGTAAATACCAAAGGTCTGGGGAGAATTTTGGTTTTGTGCTTGGCTAGTCATCTACATTATATACAGTGTAACTTAACTATAAGGTATGTAAACCTTCTTTGTACCAATTTGGTACTTTCTTAATCACATATTATACAGTGTAGTAATACATTGTGTCTTTATCTGACACTTTTCAAATCATTGTTTGAATTATATACACAGCATGGTACATCTTTGTCTTAATTCTAAAACATGATGAAAAATGTGTTGTCAAGTAATAGGCTGTCTTTGGTGAAATAGGTGCTTTGTGGAACTGAGTGGATTTTGATATATCAATGTTCACATGTGAATACAAATATACAGAGTATAATGCAAATTATGCAAAATCTTATGATAATCTTTTACAAACTTTTTTGTTTGATACCAAAAAAACCAAGGCCACTTTTATATAAAAGTAGGCCAACCGGCTTGAAGTTTGTTTTCTTATTTCTAGATAGCGCTTATCTTTGGATTTGCGTGATATAGCCATCAGTAATGTACATTTTATGCATAGTTATGTGCTTGTCCGGTGGCGGATAAGTGTTCATAATTGTGTCATCTGACATTTTGCATTACTTAAGTTTGTAAGTTTGTATGTACAAATACAGTCCTTTTTATGCAGATATTTTGTCCTTATCCGGTGGAGGGTAAGTGTTCATAATGTCATAAAAATGACTTGGTATCTTGTTTCTGCAATGATAGTTGAATCTTACAAGATTCTTGGTGTTGGCAATTTGCAACTTGTGGATCTACACTTTGATCAGAAATGTCTTTGCAGTGGGCCGCTGCTGCGAGATTTAAGTCTTTTGTGTAGTATCCTAGGGTTAGTCAGCGGACTATCTCCCTTTTTGCTTCATGTTTTTCTGTAAATAGTCTTACATAATACAAAGGTATACAGTGTAAAATACAGTGCAAATACAGTGTTATATACAAACATGTTTGATTAGCAATTTAGATTGTAATAATACAATTTCATACATATAAATGCATGTTTGAGCAAGTTTGACATGGTTAAGAGTACGCAATTGTTTTTGTAAAACTTCAATTTTTCAAAAATTGGCTGTTTCATTTTGGGATACCTTAAAATTGATTTCCTGATACTACTGACACACACTGAGACCTTGCTTTGACCTTGGGATTGTGAGAGTTTGAAAATTTTGCACCTTGAGCAGATTTTTGAGTGGCACCTTGAGGCTATTGTGTCATGCGACGCAAGATGCGTCGTGTGCCGCGGTGACACCGGTGGTTGACACCTTTTGGTGAGCAGATCATGTGCCTTCTCATGGACTTGTCACCTGAAGTGAGGGGATCACTTCAGAGGGTGAACAGTGTCATTTGGGGGTGGGGAGGGGTTATAAAGGCTGTGTAGACCACAGTAGGATCACTTATTCCTTGAGTACCCTTGAGATAACACAGTATGGCGCATATGGCAATTTTGGAGGACGAGTTGGAGGCTGTACCTGAGGTACTTGCATATCTCCCTGAGGCCTGGCTGCAGGGTGACATGCAGGCCTTAGACCTGTGGTTAGGTGATCAAAACACCTTGGAGGGGCTGACTCCTGGTACTCCTTTTAGGAGTATTTTGAGTCGGTATGACTCGGTAAGGACGCGGTGGTTGCATAAAGTCCGGCACGACATTGCCAGTTTTGGTGATGTTTTGGTGTGCCGTCATCACGGCTGGTACTTCCTTGGTGCTGGCGGGATTTCCATGCGCAGGGCGGCATCTCTGGAGCTGTTGGCTCAGGCCCTACGTGATCTGGATGGATATGACCCGCGACTGCTTTTCACCAGAAATGATGGGGTCATCTGGGACTTCCTATTGGCTGTCGGCCTATGTGCTTACACGGTGACAGGTGATGCTGCAGACAGCGCTGAGCATGCTTTGTCTACTTTGGAGGCACGTTTTGTCCAGTGGAGGGAGGAGAACGAGTGGCTCTTCAGTGAAGATACGTGGATTGGATCTCCTGCCGCTGCCGAGTTGGCCGAGTCCTGGGAGGCCTTGGGATGGGGGGACTATAACAACTAGTGGGTGGCATCTATAAATGTCAATATAAACGGTCCTTTTCAGGGCCAACCAACTTTTCACAAAAGTTTTGGTCAATCTCACTCCTGTATAATTGTGTTATTCTTCCCCATGTACTTTCTCACTAGTTACAGCTGTAGGTGGTTGGGTGAGTATGGTGAGTACATTTTTGAATGTATTGGTGCTCTCTCTTTGGTCGTCAATTATGATGTTTTCCAGCTTTGACTCATGGGTATCCATGGTAACGGGCTGGGGTGAAATGTCCTTTTGTAGTAACATGGCAAAATCTAGATTGGGTTCCCTGAGCGCTGGTATTATGCTGAACCTGGCACGCCATGGTAGATTGATAGTTTCTGGCAGTAAATATGCGGTCTCTCCTTTCTTAGTAGTAATTACTACTGGTCCATTCCATTCAAATACTAGTCTTGGGAGAGGGTACATTTTGATAATCATATCTCTGTATGTTGGGGCTGAAGCTTTTATAATTGTATCAAACTCATGTGGCACTGGACGCAAGGGGAAGGAGAAGTTGGTGTCTCCTTTGTAGACTTTTAGTACTACTGTGGGATTTGTCCTCTTTGTGACCTTTCCCTTTCCACAGTGCTTGGTTGCCATACTCTTTAGATATTTGGTCAGCCTGTAGGCTGAGTAAATGGTGAGTGTGAATAGTATGGCTATGATAAGGGTATGGGTCTCATGGATAGTTAGAATAGGGGTGGGGCCCTGTTCTATTTGTGCCGTGGTGGTGTCCTTCTTGTATAGGGTTTCGAAGGCTTTCTCCATAGGCTTCTCTGCGACAAATCTATATGCTTTTGCAGTTGGCATATAAGCTAGTAGTGTGGATCCTCTGTGCATTTTGAATAGGGTGTAGGTGGCCAAAATTGTAGCTATAACCGAAAGTATCATTGGTATGATAGATGCTGCTGGATGCCGTGCAAATTTGTATAGATAGGACTCTATTAGTCTATTTTCCAGTGGCTTAGCCAGGCTGGAGGCATCATCTAGCAGGGTTTTTGCGAATGGGTTTAGGTCTAGTAATGTTGATTCATCAATATTACTTGATTTTCTTAACATATCCAGTGTCCTGGATAGGTTGACCTTTGGAAAAGGTGGCAGATTTGCCTTGGAGTCTGGTCCAATTTCTTTGATTTCATTTAGAGCCGCGAGAAAAGGTAGGTTTATAGTCTCCAAAGCATAGTGAAATGAAATTGTAGTGTTGCATGGCAACCTAGAATTTGGTAGTGAATAGTGATCTATATTCACTGTACATAGGCATGGTACACCTATGATTGAGTGTGATGGTGCTTTGTGAGTAGTAGCTGGTTTCCCATGACACGTAACTGTGTAGGTGGGAGAATTTGTGGTCACTAGATATTCATCTTGTGAAATGGCTACAGCGTGTGAGATAGGTCTCTTCAAGGGTGAGATAGTAAATTGGCACATTTCCTTGACTTGCTGAGCTTGGTTCAAATAAATTGCTACTGTGCATGTAGGTACATGTCTATGGATTCTCGGGCTAGTTTTGGTACAAATTTTGATCTTAGTTCCTGGACAGGTTAGCATATCTGCATTTGTTAGTTCAATAAATAGTGAACCATCTTCAGAGATAGCCAAAAATTTGACATCAGTAATTAATTGGGTTACTCCCTTTGTAGGTGTCTCCTTGGTGTTGATTGGTACTGGTGTAGTTACCAGTTGAAATACTCTGAAGGTGGAGACAGTGGATGCTACAATGATATCCAGGTGGATGTATATGTGCCGTTCCGAATAGGTGTAGGATATCATTCTTTGGGAATAATAGTAGTCAAGGTCAGTTATGGCGACCTTTGATCCTGGTGAGTGTATTCTGAGTGTCATGTCCAGATCATTCAGATGCTCCGTTAGTTCAGCTGGTGGTACTATGTCAGCAGTCATAATGCCTGCTGATAGCATCCTGAGTGCTGATGTGGTGCGCTGCAATGCTTGCAGATAGTTCATTCTTGCTACAATAATGGTGAGTGCATCAGTTAAAATTTGGATCTTCCTTCTTTGTGTGTGCTCGTGATTTGCATAAGTGTTCAGAGATGTGGTCATATTTTGAGCCCATAAATTCATATTTTGGCCTAGAGTGTTCATGGTTTGGTCTAGCATACTTTTATCCTTAACATACGCCTTGACAAATTTGTCTTGGCGTTGGGTGACCTTATCAATTAATATAGCTGCTTCTTTGTCTTGCTTGGAAAAAGCTTCTAGAATGCCGTCTATGTTCTTTATCTGGTCCATGACCTCTTTGACGTCATCTAGTGTGGCAAGACCTATTGCTCCTCTGAAGAGTGGGGCTAGGAACCCAAGTGGTGCTCTTCTGTACCTTCCTTGACTGTTAATTGGATTTGATAGGAACAAATGGATGGATGCTAAGGTAGAGTTAATTTCCTTGTCTGTTATGTCTATTAACAGATCTAGTTCCCTTGCCTGCTGTAATATCTGACTGGTAGAACTGTCGTCATGCAAGGTAGGAAATGTTAGTGCCATAACCTGGTCCAGTATTTTGGTTTCGGTCTCTGGTGGAGCAGGTATATGGTATGGTATTGCCAATATCATAGTTGTGGTATCGTGCCCATTGACCAATGGTTCAGGTAATGGCTCATATATGGCTCCAACGTTCTGTCTAACGGTGGGCACATATGTGATGGCTTGAGAAGTGGCCATCATCACTAGTAGTAGGATTGGCTTTAGCATGCCTGAAATATAAAATATATTGTATGTCTTAGTAAGACTTCTACTAGTGTTTTTTGCAATATACTTAGGTTTAAATTGGTTTGCTGATTTTGTGAGCTATCCTTTTTGCTTATGTGAAGTATCCACTTGGCGCTGCCTCTGTGTACATAGTTTTGAGAGCAGAGATCCTGGTTGGTCCCAATAGTAATATAATAATCAATGTAGTGTTTGAACTGTACCTTTTTCCATGATCAAGCTAGTGTTGGCTTAATGTCCAATCTGTGCTAGAGTCCTTTCCCAAGATTGTAGTAACTGGGTATGATATTGTAGAGTGGGTGTGGTCTGCTTTCTGACAGAGTCCCTCCTGCTATAGGAGAACTGGTATGGCTAGGACCAGCTGGTGTGTACCTGACTGCTGCAGGAGTAGAACTGGTGAGTTGGCTATGGAGTCAGGGCCTCTTATGTAGCCCACCCTACCCTCATCCATTGAGGGCCTGGCCTTGTTTCCCTGGTGGCTGTTAACTGCCATCAGTGTTAGCTTGTCTGACTGGGGTAATTATGTCTGGGGTAATTAGTGTGGACTACCTGCATCTGTGGGGGTTTGAATGCCCTGGCAGGTGTGTGGGTCCTTTGAAGGGTAAGGGTGTGTCTAGACAGTAGTCTCTTGGCATAGCACGCTCTGTTTCATGTACTTTACAGGATTTAGGTTCAAACATTTCCATTGTTGCATTCTTTCAAGGATGCTAGCCTTTGATGCAAAAGTATGATAATTGTGGTTTCTTCAAGCTTGGGTTGCTAATCCCTTTAGGTAGTCTCTTTTGGCTTTTTGTGTGTAGCCTTTTGGGTTTCAGACTTCAACCCTGTAGTAATCTGTCCTTTGATTCTACTTTGTGTGCACATTGTTTTGTAACCTATATAGTGTATATTGTCTTTTCTGTCCTTTGTGTGGGTTCATATCCTATGCTGATATGAAAATTCCTACTTATCATTCTTGATTTGGACAGTTGTTGGAAATTTAATTTCCTTCATATAGAGTGTATATACTTATTTGACTATTATTCATAGTCTGTGGGTATAGATATTCCATATGATCATGTCAATATATAAAAGTAATTTACTTAGATATTCTCCCTTGCCTGGAGTTTCTTTTCACCTTGTGGTGGGCTGGTCTGGGTACTATTTGGTTTAGACCAACTGACTCTTTGGTGAGTGTGATTTGGGATTTATCCCTTGTTATCCTGTGGATAAACTTTGAGGTGTGGGGAATGAGTCTGTGTGCAAACTCGTTTTTCCTCAGTGTTGTGACCTTTTTGAGCCTATCAATATGTACTGGTCTGGGGACTAGTAGGTTATTTGATAGGTTCTTCAACCTTGCGCTGGTTGGGGTTGGTCTTTCTGCAACAACATATGGTCCCATGAATAGGGGTTGAAGCTTCTTTGAATCTGTGGTCAACAGAATTCTGGGAATGTTGATATATACAATATCTAGTGGAAGTATAGCTTGTGGTGTAAGCTTTTTGTCATATCTTGACTTCCTTCCTTGTTGTAGCTTTTTGACTCTGTCTATTGCCTTTCTTCTAGACTCATCTTGAGACAGTATCATTCCAGATACATGCTCTGCTACTGTTTTGATTTCTTCCTCTATGTTTAGGGCAGTTTCTACAATGGTTTGAGGGTTTCTGCCATGAAGTAGGAAGAATGGTGTGTAACCTGTTGTCTGGGACTCTGTGTTGTTCAATGCAAATGTAATTGATTCTATATACAGGTCCCATGTTTTCTGATTCTGAGAACAGAAAGTCCTTAATGCTGTTCCTATACTGGCATTGAATCTTTCCACTAATCCATTTGATTGTGGTCTATATGGACTTGACAGGTCGTGTCTTATCTTCTGGGTGTTCATCAGTTTCTTAAAATTGCTGCCTGTGTAGCAGGTGCCGTTGTCAGTTTGAACTGAAGTTGGTACACCTTGCTGACATATGACGTTCTTGTAGAACTCATGTTGTGTGGTTTCTGCTGTGAGATCCTTTGTGGCATATGCTATGACATATCTAGTTGAATAATCTATGCAAACTTGTATGTGTTTGTTTTTCCTGGCTGTTTCTGGGAGTGGTCCCACAGCATCTAAGTTCAGGTGCTTCATGGGGGTTGGCATATAGTCCCTTACAGTCATTGGTGTTTTGTGGGTGTGCACTGCCCTTTTTGCTTTTAGGCAAGTGTCACATGTTGACACATACTGATTGGCATCAGCCATCATAGATTTCCAATATACCCTAGGTATGAGAGAAGACATCATTTTTGAAGTACCTACATGACCTGCCATTGGTGAGTCATGGAAGTGTTGCAGTATGTTTTCAACCCAAGTTTTTGGGACTACAACTTGTAGTGGTACTGTGTCTGTTTTTCTCCATGATGTAGGGGATATGTGTACTAGAATGTTGTCTAGGAGTAGGTAATGCTGAGCATTATTCCTAATCCTTGTTGCTTCAGTGCTTTTTACAGGTAGGTCACCTTTCTCTAGGTAGTCTATAATGGGTATTAGTCCAGTGTCCTTCCTTTGTTCTTCTTTCAACAGTGTGGAGTTGATTGAACTGTCTGGGATTTGGTCTAACATCTGGTCTAATTCCATTATATGCTGTGCCAGCCTTTCTTTGTCTTTCTCTGCCTGGATTGTTTCAGGAGATTTTGGTGCAGGTCTGGTCTTTGTCTGTTTCTTTGGTTGTTCAACTGCTATGTCTGTGTTGACTGTCTGCTCCTTTGAACTGGCTGCTCCTCTGCTTGTGCTGGTGGAGGCGGCCTTTGTTCTTTTGGGATGGGGGTCAGATTTGCTTTTGTGAGCCTTCTGTGCAGTACCTGCTCTGTCTGAGTGCTTCTGCAAATTGGCTGTGGGTGTGCTGGGTGTTGAAATGGGGGATTTAGTGGGGAAAGAGGATTTGGTTGACACTTTGTTCTTTTTGGCTTTTAGGCCTAATTGCTGAGGGTGGTCATTAGACTTTGTATCCTCTGTAACCGACCGTTTTGCTTTTGAACGTGTGGTGACAACGCAAATGTCTCTGTCCTGTTCTTCCTCCATATCCAGCTGTTCTTCTGCAAATCTGACTACCTTGGTGATTGAAGCAATTTTATGCAGTTTTTCTTCCAACTGATTTTCTGATGCACTGTGTGGTGGTTCACGAGGTGTGGTTTTCACCATCTGTGCAATCCTGTTGGTCTCAACCGGGGTAAAACAGTTTTCTGGATACTCTTCACAGTATTCCCTTTCACAATGACAGAACACATAATGGGTGGTCTCTTTTAAGATACCTCTGATCACTGGTTTTGGTCTGTCAATTGCTTTTGGTGGGTCATCTCTGTTGAATGGTATCTTGGTTTGGATTTTAGAGAATTTGGTTCTGGTGGCTGCCCTTTTCCTTCTTGGAGGTGGTGGGGGGTTGGTCATTGGTGGTGCATCTGGATATTCTCTTCTTGACATCACATCTGGAGGAATGTTGTCATCTCCTTTTACATGTTGTATTGTGAATGCAAATTGTTGGATATCCAGTGCCCATCTGGCCCACCTGTGGGTCAAACCTGTGTTTGTGAGGAGTGGTATTAGAGCTGCATGATCTGTGTACAACTGAAAGTGTCTACTTTCTAAGTAGTGCCTAAAATGTAGTATCCCATATACTACACCTAGTAGCTCTCTTTCTGTTGTGTTGTAGTTTCTTTCATGCTTGGATAGTGTTCTACCTGCGAAGGCTACTGGTCTCAGTACTCCTTCACTACTGCGTTGTGATAGAACAGCTCCTAGGCTCACATTTGAAGCATCTGTTGCTAGACTGAATTCTTTGTCATAGTCTGGGTATCTCAATAGTGCATGGGTACAGAGTGCATGTTTCAATGTTTTGAAAGCATTGTCTGCGTCCTCATTCCATTTGAAAACCTTTAGGTTTGTTTGTAGGTCGTACAGTGGCCTAGCAATATTGGCATAGTCTTTGATGAACTTTTTGAAGTATTGGCATAGTCCTGTGAATGATCTGACTTGTTTCACAGATTTTGGGGTGGGAAAGGTTTTGACACTTTCCACCTTTTCTGGGGATGGTTGTAAACCATCTGGTGTGACACGCATTCCTAGAAAATCTATCCTATCTGTGAAGTATTCACATTTTGATTTCTTTAGCTTGAGTTTCCCAATTCTCAGGCTTTTGAAGACATCTTCAAGGTCTGAAAAATGTCGTTCTACATCTGGTGATAGGACTAGAATGTCGTCTAGGTATGGTAGGGCACATTTGTATTTCAGTTTGTTGAGAATTAGAGTTACTAGATGGCAAAATCCTGCCGGCGCGGTAGCCAAACCCATCGGCATCTTTTGATAGACATACTTTTTGTCATTTGCTATGAAAGCAGTTTTGTGTTGATCCTCCCTTCTTATGGGAATTTGGAAAAACCCTTGTTGCGCATCTAGTTTACTGAAAACAGTAGGTTTGAGTGACCCTATCATGTCTAGTGTGTCGTCTGCACGTGGCGTTGATAAAGCTTGGTTTATCATATTAGCATTGACGTGGCGTAGGTCTGTGACTAGACGTTGGCCTCCAGATGCTTTCTGTACTAAAAATGATCTGGATGCCCAGGGTCCCTCTGCACATTCTCTGAGGATGCCCTGTCTGACTAGGTCTTCACAGACTTCTCCCATCTTAGCTTGCTTCTCAGGCGTCTGCCTGTATGGTAGGTAGTGACATGGTACTGCATCTGGTTTGATGTGAATTGAATGTGTATATAGGTGGGTTGTACCTATGTCATTGTCTTTTCCTACAAATACATCTTGATACTTGTGGAGTAACTTTTGGAGTCTCTCTTGTCCAATATCTGTTAGTACACATTTGGGTGGCACATTTTCCATTATGTCTGGCATAATGTCATGAGCCTCACTGTGAATTGTGGCCAATTCATCATCAGTGTCATCTCCACGGTTTGTATCTGGATCTGCATATACTGAGGCACAGTCTGACTCTGTGTCACTACAATTCTCTTCAGTGTCTAGCACTTGTAGTGTGGGTTCCTCAGTAGGGATGTCAGTATCTGGTTGATGTAGTTCAGAGGGATCTACCTCTGTGAATAGGGCTATTATATCACCCTTCCTCACCTTGTATGGTCGGTGGCTTGTATTGAGCAGTATGATTGGGTGCCTGTTCATTTCTGAGGGTGTTACTACTCCCTTTTGAACTAGGTATGGAACTCTGTTGTTCCTCTGCAAATTGTCTAATGTGCCTACACATCCTTCTAAACATTTGAGGGATGTGACTTGTCCTAGAACTGCTAGTTCTGTGAAAGGAAGGATTGTAGCCTCCCTAACAGCTCGGACTGGCTTGACTTGTAGCTCTGGGTCTACATTGAATTCGATCTGTGATCGTGTTGCTTTTAAGAAATCTGTGCCTAGGACAACTGGCTTTGTGAGATTTGGAATAATTGAGAATGGGAATTCGAATCTGGTACCATGAATTTTGAATTTCAATACTGCTGCTTGTCTTACATGGCATATGGATCCGTCTGCTAAGTGTACATTGAACTTTCTCTTTTTGATTTCTACATCTCGAGATTTCTGAATTTCCCTAAGAAAAGTATCCCTGACACAGGTGATAGTGGCACCGGTGTCAACTAAACAAGGTATTTCAGTGTGTTCATAGAATCTTGCATTTAAACAGCCATTTTTAAGAAGTTCAACAGAAATTTTGGTACTCTCACCCATTTCCTTTTGCGATGCATCTTGTTGAGGTGTGATGTGAATCACTGATGGTCGGCTTGATTTCCCAGTGTGCATCTGGGGGATTGTCTCTGCTATACTAGCAATTGTCTTTGGTTGTCCTAGGGATTGTTGATCTTGGATCTTGATGGGGGGTTGGAGAGGCTCACAACGCACTGGCCCAGCGGCGCTGTGGGTCTCTAGTTTCCCGAGTTTGAAGATCCTAGTAGCTGCTTGATCTGTTGAAGCACGTCAGGCTGGATAGCTTGAGGTGGCTGTTGGGGCTGCTGTTGGGGGTTGTAGCCTTGTGTGTTGGATCTGTAGCCATTGTAGCTGTCTCGACCTCTGCTGTTGTCACGACTGCGGTTGTAGTCATGCTGTCTGTCACGACTATTGCTGTAGTCACGACGGTTTTGATCCCGACCTCTGTTGTAGTCACGATCTCTGCTCTGGTCACGACGGTGGTAATCACGGTCTCTGCTGTTATCACGGCGATTGTAGTCGCGATTTCTGCTACTATCACGGTGTCTGCTGTTGTCACGACTTCTGCTGTTATCTCTACGGCTGGTGTCCTGACTGTTGCTTTGGTGATCTCGGCTGTTATTTTGGCTGTATCCACCTCTGCCTCGTTGTCCTCCTCTGTTGCTATTTCTGAAGTTTGGGTCAAAGTTTTTGCCTCGGTAGCCTCCTCTGTTATTTCCAGAGTTCCTTTGTTGGCTGTTGTTGGGTTTACCTTGATCCTTCAGTGCCCTTTGTTCTTGCCTCCTCACATGTTCATTTGACATGAGGTTTAGGCTTTGGTCTTCATCCTCTGATGAGTGATCCATTTGAACTGTCTTTGGGTCTGATTTGGCTTTCTTTGAGGGGTTTCCATTTTTCTGTGACTTTGTTTGCTTCACAATCATAGAGTTTACATGTGTCACAGACTTCAGTTGTGCCTGCATGGATTCTATTGTTTCCTGTAGCTCTGAGCCTAATTCTGCTTTTATCTCGTCTTTAATGTTACCAGTGGAGACTGTTTGTTGGTTCTCATACTCCTCTGCAACTTCAAGTATTTTATCCCATGTAGTTGCTTCCCTGTGGATGACTACTGCACTGATGTCGTCCCTTAGACCATGTAGCAGGGCTTCCCTTGTTCTCTCCTCAGACTTGTTGTGAGCTGTGGCCATCTTTTGTAAGGCCATGGCATAGTCTGATACAGATTCTTTTGGATTTTGCTTCCTCAATGCCTTAGCATCAAATCTGTCGTCCTCCTTCTTGAAGTATTTCAGAAAAGCTGCCTTCATTTCTTCATAGTCTGCTGTTGGATGGGCTGTCCTATAGGCTTTGGACCAAATTTTTGCCTTACCATCTAGGTAGTTTGAGAAATACTTGATTCTGTTACTGGGATGGTACCCATATCTGGAATCAAAGTATTGTTCATAGTCTGTGCAGTGCCTCCTGGCGGATTGTGTGAGAGAGGACTGTGAAAATTTTTCTGGCTGTAGAATATCACAGTATTTTTCCTCTTTGTCCCGTTTCAGCTGGTCCCTTAACCCACTGAAAGATGCCTCCCTTGCAACTCTTTCCTCTTTCAAGGCATCTAGGAGTGCTGAGGAGGTGTCAGTGTTAGTCAGGTTCACTCCTTGGGTATTGGGTGCACCTGACTTGAGTGAGGCTAGGGCCTCAGCTAGCTGGTTTTTCATTGTCACTTGTAGATGAGCTTGCATATCAAGTAGTGCTTGAGCGGCTTCAGCTTTTTGGGTCTCCATAGAGTTCTTCAGTGCCTGGTTGGCTTGTCTGAGTAATATTAATTCCTTCTCTTGTTCCTCTTTGGCCTTCCTTAAGGCTCGGCTGGTGCTTTCCTCATGTGTGGTGTGTAGGGCTGTTAGTTCAGGCCTAAGTGTCTTATCCACATGAGTTTCTACATTCTGGGCTATGAGTAGAAGTGCCTCAGCCTCCTCTTTGGCTGCCTGGCCTGGGGGTACTGTCTCATCGTCACTCATACCTGATCCTGGGGTATGCTGACCGTTTGAGAACAAGTCACTCTGTGTGTCCTGGATACTGTCCAGGGCAGCTAGGGTGTCCAGGTGAAGCTTGCCTTGGAAGTCACTCTCTTGAGTGGTGTGGTGTGGTGAAGCTGAGGGTGTTGGAGTGGAGCTCCTGGATGACTCCTTGGAGCTGGGTCTCCTCCTCCTGCTGGGTAGAGATCCAGGGGTAGCTGGTCCTTTGCTGCGGAGGTGAGTCTTGGTAGTCTGTGCTGCCAGCTTGTGGGATCTTGTTAGGACTTCTCCACCACTTTGTCATGCAAGGAATCCCCTTAGTTGGGAGATCCCTTTAATATGATATGAGGTAAGTTGACTAAGTCTTGTGGTCTTGTAGTATAGTTGGTATTTATTACAAGTTGACAGCAACAGTACAGTCGTACAATGTAGGTTCCACTCAGTTACACCTATCCACACAATAATATAGGTCTTGGTAAATATACCTAATAACCCTGAGGTTAGTACTGGACTAGAGCCAAGGGGGTCCTACACCATGTCTGATAGTTGGGCCTAGTAGGGCATAGCCTATAGCCTTGTTCTCAGTCAGTGGAGAGGTCCTTGCTCTGTGGTGTCCAAGTGTAGAGTGAGGATGGAGATGCCCAGTGCTGGGACCTGACCCTATTTAAGGGGGCCAGGCCACCAGCATGGCATCTTGAGTGTTAGTGTCAGTTGACAGTGGTTGGAGGGTTGTAACAGTCAGAGAGACAGTCACACAATACCCCTCCATAGTTTGTCTACCCCTGTTAGTGTACATCAAAGGGGTGACCCTTATGCTGGTCTGTGGGAAACAATGTGCGGGATGAGCGTCGCCTGGCGGCGGCGGGAGTGCCGACTGGAGCGCCGCCTATGCGGGCCGGCGCGCGCCTGCGTGTGCCGGCGGCGGGAGTAGCGTCTCCCGCCGTCGGCTTGAACACGCGGGCGCCCGCAGCGCCGGGCTCGCCGGGCTCGCCGGTCATACCTGACAGTAGTACATCCGTATATTCCTATTATATGTTTGTATCGAATTACAGGTGCTTGATACCCAATAAATGACCCTAGATCAGACAGATCATCTGTAATCCATGCTATTTATATAATATGTCGCTGATATGGAAAAAGGTACATGGCGCTCTCACTCAACCATTTGATAATGCACGATACCCGGAGCTCCATTACGAGATATGGTCGTCGATTACCCTTTAAAGCTGCTATATGACCTCCGATACATAGACAGTTCACTTTCTGCATAGTTGTAAACACTCTCCTTGTTGGAGTGGACTGTACTGGTAGCATTCCAACATATTTTATGTCTTTTAAATAGATAAATCAGGAAAAATAAAATGCTTCCAACATTCTATTTAGCACTTGATTATATCAGCAAGGTAGTGCCATCTATAGGGATACACCAGACACTGGTAGACTGTGTTTGTGAGTTCAGCAATGGAAGACTTCCATGCGCCTGTCTACTCAGTGCTGCCACCTGATATATTTTATCCGCACTAAATAATCAAATCCCCTCAAGAACATTAAAGCTGGGCTGTCACTTGTGTCAGGGAATACGTTCAGCATTTTCCATACATAGACTAAAGTAACAGTTCCACCAGAGGGCAGCATTGTTTGGACAGGGGACCATGAGCATTGTCCAGCTACACCATATTCACCCTACCTTGTGCCTGTAGGAGCTGAGCACCCAGCCTTTAAGAGCCCTCTTGTGAATCAAAACTGAATTATATCCAAATGTGCTTTTGGCCTCACTTCAACCATGACGGTCAAGCTTTAAGATTGGAGCCCTATGTAGTATATATCATGAGTTTCTTGTCAGAATATATGGCAGATTTTAAGAGGAAAAGGATGATACCATCATCTATGGTAGGTTTGAATGTGCCAACTTGTATACATGTAGCAGCTTTTAATGCTACATTTCCTCTGGCTTTCCACTCTTAAAAGTGTTTATCGCATTGGCTTGGGAAAGGAGAGATCTCTTTAAATGGTACCCTTTTTCAGAACTTGCTCCTGGTACAAGGGTTTATTCGGGATAAGGGTACAAGACGTTGGGTGATGTACAAATGTACTTACAGCCATGGTTACCAAAAAATATCAGCAGTGGGCCCCCTGTGGCATTAGCCCTACACATGAGGCACTGCAGCTATGGCCTATAACATGGACAATTATTAGACTCAACTATGTAGATTGCTTACTGTGTATCCTCCAAAGTTTTTTATTTGGGTGTACATGAATACATGTAATATAATTACAAATGTAATGCTTCAAACTTAGCTTCTGCGCGTTGTAGTACCTGTACTGACACCAGCACCCATTGCAGGTCATATATTATAATGAGACTATTCATATCGCGGTATGGCGTGTCACGTATGTAAAGTAAGACAATCTTTTAAGCAATGGAATATCACAATCTTAGTTGGGGACATGTATATACCTTGTTGCGTCAACAGATTTTGTAACATATATAGGGCTTATACACAGGTTTATTAAAAGTTGGTCGAGGAACATCATTCTGCATCCTAATAAGGATCAAATAAAAAACAATAAGAAAGGGGGGAAATACCTAAATGATTTACATAAATAGAATAAATAAAATATACAAATATGCAAAATACAAATCTATATACTATATATACACACTAAAAAAGAGATTACTCTACGGCAGTTTCTGGTTGACCCAGTGTCGTAGTTGTAGGAGTTCCTCTTTGCACATGGAATGTCGTAGGTTGGGATAGGAGTGGAACTCCCCAGTGACACCTAGTGAGCAGAGCAGATCATGAGCCGCTCGTCCCCAGTCATGTTGTATCACCTGGTCTAGCACACCATGAGCCTGGTACATGGGCGGCAGGTCTCCAGCTGCCACAGTCCTTAACTCCTGTGTGTGAAAGATAAATGATATTACAACCAGGGGCTCTCCAAATGATCTAAAGCAAGAGAACCTGTAGTGCGGAAGCATTACATTATCCCCTTAATTTGTAAGACATTGGTTTTGGGGGTATTTTACTGTATTTCTAGCCCGCCTCCTTAATGAAATTTCCTTTTGGCACTAACAAAGCCGACCTTATATAAAGCAGTCATTAAATAATATAGATAATTGCTTGTGGATTTATGAAAATGCAGTTTCGCAATGGTTAGCAGAAAGCAAAAACTCGGCAGCCCTCGTTAACAACGTCAAAGATGAATGATATACATTTGTATGTGGTTCTGGGTCGCCGCCTGTGAGGGTATTGCAGTACGATTGCGCTACTGTACAGTACGGTTCATGGGATTTTGTTACATTGGAGCTTCAGGCTGGCCAGTCCCTACATTTTCAATAGTAACAATGTGCGACCACCACCTCAAATCTGGTACCCTAAAGGCTAATGAAGGGTCTACTTTGAGGGGTGACCCCTGACTCACAATTTTAGTACTGTTCTAGTCTACTATGTAGTTAAATGCGAGTGGTGAGAATGCCCCTTTAAGAGTATGGACACATTTCCTTTCCACCAGGTGTCAGGTGAGAGCTGGTTTACTGTCAGTGGGTGGTTTCATGAATGATGATTGAAGTAGTGCCCTCTAGGGGGAGGCTGTGCGCCGCTCCCACCTTGAATCTAGGCACATTCTGTATCTAAGTACACAGCAACTAAACACTTCAACATGTGCTATATATGCATCCTATATGGATTTAACATAAAACACCTACCTCATAGACAATGGAGTCATTGTGAAGGAAAGTTGATAAGGCAAATACTGCCTTTATATCCCTCCGGAAACGATATGCAACATGAAGTGCCACTACACCTCCCATGGATAGTCCACCTGAGAGGAAAATTCATGAATGCATGTATACATTGATTTAATAACGTTAGCATTGGCTTTTTTTAAAACCTTTATTGCATGCTGTGAATCAATCGAAACTGCGTCGGCTCAGTACAGTATTTTTCTTAACGTACGTGTTTATTCATAACATCAGAAGGTGATTAACAGTTACAAATATGACTAGTAATATATGGCTGTGTCTCACGACCTTGGGCCAATGTTTTTGTCTCTGACTGGGTGCCAGCTCTGACCGGGTGCCAGCTCTGACCGGGTGCCAGCTCTGACCGGCCTGAATAAAAATGGGTTATTTAGGGCAGATGATGATAAAAATGGACAATTAATAACTAGTTTAAAGAGTTATAACATCCATTAACCTTTTCAGCCAAATTCTATCTCCATCTGCCTTAAATAACCGGATTTTATTCAGGCCGGTCAGAGCTGGCACCCGGTCAGAGCTGGCACCCGGTCAGAGCTGGCACCCAGTCAGAGACAAAAACATTGGCCCAAGGTCGTGAGACACAGCCATATGCAATATACAACCACTCTTCTTGGATATTTAAAATCTTAATTCACAATGCATATGAAAGTAAATATAATCATATTTTCCTCATATCTCACCTAAAATGATTCTTTCCGGTGGTATTCCAGATTCAATGACGTCTTGTATCACCAGACAGACCTCATCACAGATATAATCAATACTGTCCAGGTCCTCCTTTATAGCTGGGTCAATAGCGGGCCAATCAAACCACACTGTGTTTAAGCGCCCCCTATCTGCAGTGTACTTCCTAGGGAATATACAATACATGTTGTAGTTTAATCAGGGAGTTTAATATACATCTCTACTACGCGTGCCCATAAATGTCATATTCATGTGATTTAATGTTGTCTGTTGACCGTATTCCTATTTCCTTTAATAATTTAAGAAGGAAATGAAAATTATGACGGGAATGTAAGATGTGGTAGGGGAGGGGGGTTGGGTCAGGTTATCTTTTCTGTCACGAAAAATACACGGATCCCTTCCCCCATCTCGTAATAAATTGCCCGTCCTTTATTCACGGTAATTTACCGTTTAGGAGCGGTTGGGTAGGTAACCATTATGTTTTCAAAGCAGAACCCAGGTTCATCGGACTGCCGCCAGGTATCCATAGCCATTTGTGTCCATGATTCAACTCCCGGTCCAGTATCACCTGGGAATACATCAAATGTATGTAATATGCATTAGAAACACAATTGATCTAATTGAAATTCAATACCAGTATTAAATAGACAATGATAAATAGGCAGGACTTGACGATTTGGGTACAGCAGGTTTTGTTAAACTCCTAATGTGTATCCATGGGAAGATATGACTCCTTGTCTACATTCAAGTGTGCCTATGCTGAGGACCATCCTTAGGTGTCTATTTCAAACCCTGTTTAATTTTATCCTAAATGTACTACCGGTTCTATCCTTACTGTCTCTTATTGCATCGCTCACCCCCGGACCTGTCACACTTAAAATTAATAAACTAGATAAGTCATGGCCAATCACACCGTTTTTGCTACCTGATCTTTTCTACACATGTCAAATGAATATATTGTAAATTATTCATTCTTACATTATTATTGTAACCCATGTGGGAAAGGGTGTTGTAATCGGCCAACACAAACCATGGTGTCCCCTGGTTGCAATGGAAATAAAGAATTTTGAATTGAATTGAATTAAACTGCAGCCTATAAGGGAGTGGTCATCGTCAGCGGGCAGACACATTTAACAGTAAGCCCGGGTGTTACTATAGTCCAAAGGGGGAGGGGGGCTCCACCGCATCGTGACGTGGGAGTGGGGAGGGGGGCAGAAATAATTTCTGTGTCACAGAAAAAATTGCGCTTGTTGTTAATTATGTATTATCCCTACTTTTAAAGGGGGGGGGGGTGCCCCCTTTGATTTTAACTTAAGGGGCGGGTGTCGGAAAAAGTGCAACTCTAATCATCCGGGGGGGGGGGGGGGAATGTATGAGTAATCAGCCACTAGTACTACGGCGGTAGTCTTCTTCAACCTGGCCAGCCGAGACTGACGGTCAGTCTCGGCGTGCCCCAACTAACTATCCGCTATATCGTACGGAGGGACGGAGTTCGGGCTGGGAGTTCTGGTCTGGCCAGCCCTGGGAGACACAAACAGGCCAGTTTCAGGGGCGGATCCAGGGTTTTGGAAAGGGGGGGGGGGTCCACCCCAGAATTATGAAGTTTAATACACCTAAATTATCCGTGCGACGCGCGTCGAAAGCGACATGCTTTGAACATTTGAGGGGGTTTGGGGGCATGCCCCCAAGGGTGAGAAATTTTAGAAAATATAGATATCAATTGGTCCAATCTATAGCATTCTGGTCTACCTCAAGACTGAAAGAAATTGAAAATATAGATGCCAATTGGTGCAATTTAAAGTATTCTGGTCTAACCCAAAGTTGACAAAATGTTAAAAATATGTTTTTCAATTGTTGCACTTTATAGCATTGTGGTGAACCCCAAGGCTGAGAAAATTTTGAAAATATAGATGTCAATAGATGCAGTTTATAGCGTTCTGGTGAACTCCAAGGGTGAGAAAAAATTTGAGAAGATAAATGTAAATTGACGCAATTTAAAGCATTCTGGTATACCCCAAGGTTGAGAAAACTTTAAAAAATGTAGATCTATGTCAATCGATGCACTTCATAGCATTCTGATGTACCCAAAATTATGTTTAGTTTAGTAGGTAGATGTCCAGGGGTAGGATATGAATCTTGGGAGGGATCTGGGGTTTATGTGGCCCCTAATGACCTCCCTCAATGATGATTATAGCAGTGTAAACATGCTGGGAGTAACCACCTCATGTTCCCTGCCACCTTCTGTAGTTGGACAGTCCCATTCCAACGAGTCTGCGCATAAAAGTTTTGTGTTTGTATACTGACTTTCTGGTGGACATCCTTATGGGTCTACCAGCTGTCTACATGTATAAAAAGGGAAGGGGTCTGGACCCCCTCGACCCCCCTGAATCTGCCCCTGCATCAGGTTCTAAATGGATATCTGTGAGTGGAAATCTGGGATTGGAAATCTGGGAGTGGACATCTGGGAGTGGAGGTTCAGAAAATTTTGAAATAAAGATGTCAATTGGTACACTCTTTAGCATTCTAGCATACTCCAAGGGTGATGCACTTCATAGCACATCTGGGGGTGGACATCAGGGGTGGACCAAAAGGGGGGGTCCACCCTCGGCAAAGTCTATTTGAACAGCCTTTAATATGGGCAGACCAAAAGGGGGGGGGGGGGGCGGGGGTCCGGACCCCCAGGACCCCCCCCCCCCCTGGATCCGCCCCTGACAGTTTAAGTCTACGTATGTTGAGCCCGATTGTGCACACTGTTTTCCAGCTCGGGCTCCGGCTCGGCAGGACCCGGGCAGAGCGGTAAACAGTGTGCCCGAGGGTGTTGGAGAACGTAAACAAACCCGGACACTGCGCACCTGCCACGCCCACTTGCAGCTGTCAAACTGATCCGGCTAATTCTACTGGTCAAATGTACTTATCAAGTCAGATGTTTAGGTCTGACTATATTGAACACACTTCATAACACCTAAAGAACACATAAAGTACCTGCTCCGTGAAGAAATATCACGACACCCGTGTGTTGATTAGTGTTCTGCGGGGCGACAAAATGTGAAGTGTCGATGGAGCGCGCCATCTTGTTCCCATAATCCACATCCGGTATAATTGCGCGTGCGTACACATTCCCAGACTGGAGAGCGCGAAGGACTTGAATCCGTCACCGTAAGTGTATTTTTATTACGTTTTTCTTGTAAAAATACTATGGATCATCAGTATTTTGTGTTGGGAAGCTCTCTAACAAGATGTACCCGTATCGTATGTAGCATATTTGTTGAGAATTGCAAAGCGCAACCCTCTCTTTCACTCCTCGGGGACCGTCTGAGTGTACCGTTCAGACGGTTTGTTGTGGACGTGGGGACAAGTTCGATCGTGATCAAAACGGATCAAAACTCCACAAACTTGCTGGCTTTATTATAAAGCTTAACCCGATGCCAATTTGTTTTTATATGTGCTTGAATAAGAAGGGCATTTTCGGAGTATTTGTCACGTGTTTCTATACGCAGAATGACTTGATCTATGAAAGATATCCGCGCTGTCAAAAGGCACGAGTACGAAACTAGGATGGAGAAGTAACGGAGCAAGCAACCGAAGAGAGCTCCTTGGAAACGTGTAAACTCAGCTGTTACCTTGCACCGTGCAGACGTTTTATTGCTGGTAAACCCAGATAATTGGAACTGGTTATGAATATCAACGTACCCGGTAGCATTAATAACGAATCCAAATGTTGCGAGTCAGTGAGAAGTGTATCATTTAGTACTGTGACAGTGGTGACTGACACTGACAAGTGACACTGACACTAAAAGTGACAGCCACAGTGAGTGACTGAGTTAGTCAATCAGAGTGCCCGAGTAGGCCGAGGTGTGAATAAGGATTTTTATTCGCACCTCCAGGAGGTGTAGGCTAGTTTCCCTATTAGGACCTCGAGGAGGTGTATATATCAGACAGTAGGAAGGCCCTGCTATTCACACATCCTCGAGCCTCGAGGTGTGGATACAAATTCTTATTCGCACCTCGAGGAGGTGTGGCTGGTATTTCTTATTCACACCTCCAGGAGGTGTCAGCAAGGATTCTTATTCACACCTCAAGATGGGAGGGGGGGGGGGTAGACTTAAAAAAAAAAAAATTGAAATAAGTCTTTTTTGACATTCTCTCTCCCCACCCCCTCCCCCAGGAATTCGGACCAAAAGGGGGGGGGGGGGTATGATATTATAGGCCTAGGCCCTAGCCAATGTCCTGGGGGTATTGAACAATTACAGCCCCCCCCCCCCCCAAAAAAAAAAAGTTGTTAGCCCCCCCCCCCCCCTAGTGCCTGGCCCTGGGAGGAAAATTGTTTACCCAGGATAAATTGTTTACAAAGGTTCAAATTTTTTAGCCCCCCCCCCCCTGGTCAAGGGGTCCAAATTTCCCCCCCCCCCCCCCCCCTGTTGTTAAAAACTGATCACTCCCTAAAACGGCCGAACATAGGTGGAATTTTGACCCCCCCCCCCCCCCCAAAAAAAAAAGGGGAGTCTGAATGCCGCCCCCCCCCCCTGCTAAACCTCCCTGAGGTGTGAATAAGAATTTAGCTGACACCTCCTCGAGGTCCGAATAGTTAAACCCAGCCTACACCTTGAGTTGGGATGTCATTGATATCCAATTTATTTTGATTTCGATTATCACTGTTTTGGTGTCGATTTTTCAATTGGATCTCTATATCGATCTTGATCCATATGATATTGCAAAAACATTCTAGATCTATATCTGTATTTTCCTCAGTTTATTTCCTTTCTCGTAGTTTAGTAGGCCTATATAAAGATGAACACCTGGTAACACTTTGAGTGCAATCTGAAGACATTTTCCTTAATATTATTATAGGCCTGCAAGGGTAATAATTTCTAAACTGAATAAGAAGCAAGTTCTAAATGGAATATCTACAGACTACACAATTTTTACAGTTTTAGAAAGGTTAATCGATTCTGGTGGATTTTGCGCGCAAACGTGTGGCCTTTTTTTTTTCGCCCCCTCGAGATATTTATTCTAGCACCTCCTCTTTCAAGTCTTTGACTAACATGCAGGCTTTTATGCTGACCAGCCCCTTCGGGGACCGGGATTGTGGGGGTGAATATAGTCTATTTTTGGAAATTTTCCGTGCCATTTTTACTCCCTCCTTCCTCTCCACCAACACCCCCCCCCCCCCACCCCCTCCCCCCCTACGGCAAAACGGACGGCCCTGCTGCGCGCCAAAGTGCGACCTTAACTGACCAGCGTCCCTCTGACCTACTTCACCCTTAGCGACCCAACGGCGGCCCTGGTTACAGTAGCGACCTCACTCTCCTAGCAGATTCTCTCGGACATTGCCGGTTCATAAGTTTATGTTGGTATATCTCAATAAATATATTAGGTTTTAATATTGTATTCAAATCGGGGGTTAAAATAGATTTATACTGCATTATCCCGTTGTATTTGGGCCCCATTTTTCTATAATTGTCTTATAAAAGTGCTCTTTTAAATGACAAAACAATGGCGGACATTTGAGAAATTGGTTGCCTGATGTTGTCAGGCACTCTGTGAGAGAATAATTATGTATTATATATTGTTTTCTTTTTAAAACAATTGTATTATGATAATAAATCTGATAGGGAGAAACCTTGTTAAATGTGAGGTGCTCTAAATATAAATTGAATTAGATTGATGAAAATAATCGAGTTACCTTTGGAAAAAAAACATATTTGCAAATAGCCTCTTTTGGTTTATCTGTTCCCGGCGAGCACACAGTTCTAATTCAATGGTAGGGTTCGCTGGTCCCAACTAATGCCGTTTTATATATATGGGAAATAGGGGTGACATTTTTCTGCCCCCACCTTGATATGGTCAATTCCATATTTTTTTGCTGCCCTCCCTCTAGAGCCTAGTAGAGAGGACATTTTTCACACCCAACAAGGGACATGGAAATTGATTTCTTTATGCAGTAGGAAACGAATGGGCGAAAGTTAAAATCCTTATACATGTAGGAGATTTACTTTATCTACAACAAAATGCTATACAAAACAGCCTACAAAATAGGAAAGATATTCAAAATATTTTTTTCAGACGCGAAATATAGTAGGACACAGCATAGAATTAGCCAAATAAATATGTATTTTACTGCATGTGAATTTGATTTTGGGCCATGACCATATTTTCATACACCCTCGTCTAGCCAAAGGCCACAGATTTCATGATAAGGGATTGATAGTTGTTTTTAGGATTGCTAGTGAGCCTTTTTGAAATTAACTTTTAGGCACTGTTAGGCTTATTTTTGGACTTGTATTACATTTTGAAGGATATCTTTTGTTCTAGATGGATTATTTACAAGATTCTTTCAGTTCTGAAAAGAGGATTTTCCCAGTTTTCCAGGGATGAAAGAGTGTATCGATATAATGATTTTCTCGATGCGATAATCGGAATTAGGTAAATGTCGGTATTTCGATTTGGGGGGTATCGATGACAACCCTAGGTATAAGCATTTTGAAGAAGAAGGTTACCAATGTCTCATTAGCTGTAAATATATCATTATGTATATACATGTACGTATGATATTCATAAGAAGCCAAACACGTTATACACAAATTTTGAAATGCATTTTGCTTTATTCCTGTGCAGATAATCAACCTGACCCATCCAAAGGCTGCTAGGGTTGCACTGTAACCCAGAAAAGCAGCAATGAAAACGGTAGAAGATTCGTCCTGTGACGTCTCAAGATAGGATTTACCAAAGTTTGAAAGGAACACCAAGATGCCGACCAAGGAGCCCCCAGACTCGGATAACGACTCGGACGTAGTCGTTATTACCGAGCGGGAAGCTGACGATGGAGACACAGCCGCTGCAGAAGAGGAGGCTGAAGAGGATGACATCACAGAGGATAGTGACAGTGGAGAGTCTGCGGAAGAAGAGTAAGTAGGATTCTATTCTCCTCTTGGTTATGATTACTCACCAGTATTATCATGCTTGTTAGACCAGTAGACCATTAATAACGCATGCTGTATGTAGGTGCTTAGAACAGAGTGTCTCTTGCTTCAAATGTTTAATAGCCTTAATTTATACTGTGGATTCTCTGAACGCTGGGGTACGATGAAGAAGTATTAATTGGTGTGATACTCCCAGTTTATTTTGATTATTTTAAAGCTAATTTGGTGTAGTTCTTTCACAACATCTTATTTAAAATCACATTTAATACACTAGACAATGGGACGGTTAGATTGGTTTCTTAGGTTTATTTGACCACCACTTTTATTTTCTGGTACACTTATGTGGCGTGGCTGTTTAATAACATGGTGAATTCTAGTGGCCGGCCGTCACCCGCTCCTGCTCCGGTGCGGGTAGTCACCAAACGGCCCCTGTCTACTATTCATACAAAGCCGGCGTAAGTAGGCAGGCCTTGGTGTGACTGACCATACTCTGTGACCCTTGTGTGATCTAATTACTGGCACTCATTCCAGAGTATTCAACTCTTTCCACTGAGATCTGTCTGTATTGGGTTTAAGGAGCATTCTCCCCATCAGTTTAGTGTCAAGAAGAGTGTCTGTAACATATAACACCCGTCTTCATTTTCGACATAATCGTGTGTTTCTGCAGTCTGCGTGTTCAGCGAGTACAATGTAGTCGTCTGAGGTTTATTTGAAGAGAAGCATTATATGAAAAGTACCCATGGTAAAACTAACACTTGGAGTTGAAACCCTATAATTTACAAGATACAGAAGGAGCCTTAATAATATACATACCTTCCTTCATTCAGATCCATCAAAAGAAAGCGGTCTGGGTGGAAGAACGGCAATGCGCCGATACCCTGTAATTACTTACTGTAATTAATTACCGAATAAATACATTAAAAAAAAGTCCTGTCTGCCGATGTGTATTACAGTTTTCAAGCAAATTTGTGTTCTTACATTGACACATCATTTGCTATTAAGATTAAAGCTGGTTCAACAACGTAAACAAGCATAAAAAGAACTAGGGTTGAGGGAGAAAACAGTAGCTCTTCTCAGTAGGAGGTGAGAACTAGTCAAGTCAGAGTGTCTATTCAAACTTGACTCCTTTTCATATAATACTGTAATCATATAAAATACTCCACTCATATCAAATCTGCACTGTAATATTAGAAGCAATACGATGTTCTGTTATCACCTTCTGCCCTAGTCACATGGTGTATAGGGAGACTAACATAGCCAATTATAACCAGCAGACTCATGCCGACTCAGACATACTTAGACCAACTAATGGAGGCTGCCTGTGTGGTACAGTGGACGGCCAGGCCCGTCTCTGGCTGGGACGGCGGCTAAAAACGCTAACCAGCACAGAGAATGGTGATCTCTACCTATTGATCTGGGAGAGTGGCTGTATCTCGTCAGGGAACGTGCCAGACCAGACTGGGCGAGAGGTACCCTTGGGATAACCTTAGAGTCCCAGGATAGTGCACATAGCTGGAGCTGCAGTAGGGCAGGAGGCGGGTGGGGGGGGGGGGCGGTAGATGATGTTGGAATATGAAGAGGCATTCGATAATAGGAAGGTCTGACTCACGCACATGTAATACAGTCACATAAATAGGACCTAACGATGGTATGGGTGACTACTCCCCCTCCCCCCCCCCCAGTCTGGTGGTGCAGGCCTAATTTTACTTGGCCCCATTTCAGTTGGACAGGGGTTGTATTCCCTTACATGGAGATGCTTTGGATAACTAATCCAGCAAGCTAGCACATGAACTATCACCTTCACACAATGGGAAAAGAGAGATGTTTGCTATTAGACTGATTAAATCTAAACATGCAGCAACACCAACACCTATAAGTTAACGAACGGGCAATACACTCAGTGTGATGACTAGTGGTCATTTACTGCCTGCATCATTCTTAACGTGTATGTAATAAAGGTAGAGGTTGTTCCATAATAGTACCCCTATAACTTATGTATGGACTACTGGTGTAAGCACCCGGCCCAGCATAATACTAGGACAGTAATAGGAAACAGTGAACAGTTGGTAACAGCCACTGTCTTGATGCACCGTCCGTAGCTATTCACTTTACAGAAGTATATCACTATAGAATACAACTTTTCCAGAAGTATATCTATGCTAAATAATATTATATTTTTGTGCAAGAAGGGGTAGAATCTTTGCTATCTTGTTACGCTAAAGACTGGAAAACAACTAC
Organism: Harmothoe impar; assembly: GCA_947462335.1. Classification (NCBI taxonomy): domain Eukaryota; kingdom Metazoa; phylum Annelida; class Polychaeta; order Phyllodocida; family Polynoidae; genus Harmothoe; species Harmothoe impar. Next base: position 56,469,139 of record OX381704.1, read on the forward strand.
TATAACATCAATACACATGTATTTAGTTCACTTGGAAGGTAAGAATAGGAGGCCATTTTAATTTTAAATGCACTTGAGACTACCGGTACCTCGAATATGGCACAAAAAGATTAAAACCAATGTGTATGTCTTGGATGAATGGCCCTGTAGTTGGTCTCTTACTACGTATGTAACACTTGAGTACAAAAACCAGACAAGGTAAATTAGACTTTAATATACGGCGACTTTATTGTAAAGGTAACTCTTGGGTATTATAGTACAAGTATAACCAGCGGATATACGAGATCAGAACAGATATATAATACAGTGGGCAACCCTATAGCATAGAGTTAAGCCCGTGAGCACAGGGTGGTCATGTCACGACAGTCCCAAACCTGACTGACTTCCAATGGGGAAGCAGCCGTCTTATATACAGCGCTGCGTAGCCACGTGACCGTACTAGCAGCGCCACCTGTTAGGTTTAGTTATGTAAAAATGATTATGTAACAACTACCGACGGTAACCGAAGGTGGTACCGGTACACTACCGTATAGATAACCGAACTAGAGGAGTCGGTATATGTAACGAACCGACGACACTAGTTAGATGAATAAAACAGTTATTAAACACAATAGAACCGTGTTGTCTTACATCATACAACATACAATAGATATACAACAATAACAGTTAGACTTTATAGTCAACCCGTTACACTACCCCCCTTTAGAATGTAGGAAGGGTTGGTTTTATAATAATAATACCTCTTGGATACATTATATACCACGTATATCTATTTATCAACAAGTAACATTTCTACTCATAGTAACAACAGGCATACATACATGAACATACAAGTTAACATGCACATAACAGTTTATATCAACAATATAGTCTTTGTAAAACCATAGTCCCGTAGGCACATGATATAAAAACTGTCCAACTGATAGTCCTAGACTAGTATCAGTTAATAGTAAAGGCACCAAATAACCACCTTGGAAACTCAACACATCACCTACTTCATTCAGCAATGGTGCGAATCCGTGTGGAGTTAGTGTCCTTATATATAAATAATAGAACTATAATAGCTCTCACTTCCTTTGGCGAAGAAAAGTTTTATAATTGGAACTATAGCAGTTCCCACTTCCTTTGGCGTAGAAAAGTTTATATATAAAAATCCATAATAGCGTATCCTAAATAAGGTGGGATAGATCGTCATCCTTATTAGGGGCGGTACTCCAGTACCTAGCAGTTTATGGTGGTAGAGATGGATAGAGTCCAGTACCGGTATAGTACTTCCATCTCTTGTGAAATATAAATATAAAAAGGTAGGTCCGTGCCTCCCTATAAATAATTATCACAGGAGGATGATCCATATAATAGTTCATAGGTCACAATAGTAGAATGTGACCACAGGATCAGGAGCCCTGGACAGTAGTAGAGCACCGACGGTTGTGGCTTAGTAGTAAACCACGGTTGAAGACATCAGGCTGCTTCCAGTGTGGTGGCAGTAGAGACTCAGTTAAGTCACGACAGCACCGTCGGTCTGCTTTTGGTTGTCCAGGGGCGTGTAGCTGCGTCGATGGTTTAGTTTTACCTCCGAGGGGCGGAACAGTGCACCCCAGAGGGCCTGACGGGGGACCAACCTTAGGTGTCCATAGGGACACCGCCGGATGGCTTTCCTTCCCCATCAGGACTTCCTCCAGGAGGGGCCTCCGTGGTGTAAACCACAGCAGCCTCCACCTGGAGAGGAAGGGCTCCACCTGGGGCTACCGAGAGGGTACTCGGCGCCGCAGTAGGCTCCCCGCCACTGACCACCCGGGTAGATTGTGCCATGAAAGAAAATGGCATCTCATACCTAGGTGGGTGTACTGACAGTACCGGGGTCACAGGAGGAGCAGGCCTTGCGGCAAGCCCCAACCTGGACTGGAGATCTGGAAAACCAGTTCTCTCCCACTCTGTCAGCTTTAGCCCGAACTGCCGGAAGAACTTGGCGTCACAAGTTGTCAACCTTGATTCGAGCTGGTCGATCGTAGCCCTCCAGAAGGCATGATCTTGCTCCAGACTCGCCTCGCGCTCGGCAAGGACTCTGGTGCGTTCAGCAACCCAAGCTTTCCCTTCCCGGATAGCCTGTTCTCTGAGCAACTTGTACTGCTCAAAGTAGGACTTCTCCAAGAAAGAAACCTGAAACTGGAGTAGCTTACTTGCGTTTTCAGCCATCTTAGCTCTGTAGCACTCAAATCCGGGGACTAGAGTGTCAGAGAATCCAGTGTCAAAAGCAGGGCCATCTCCAGGCAACACAGGTAACCCTGCCAGCCCTTCGTCAACAGCCCTGTGCTCAGGTACTGGAGTCACCTCGTCATCCCTTACGGGGTTAGAGGTTGCTCCGTGCTGGGTTGGAGCAGTCGGCTGGGCTGACGCCCCATCCGGCTGTTGTACCTCCACCTGTTCAGCGTCACTGACAGGTGAGACACTCTCCTGTGGGGCTGAAGCTTTCTTTTGCTTCTGACTCCACTTGTACTGCTTGACATAGTCAGCAGCGACTTGTTCCGCCTGCTCGTCACCCAAAGAGTTCTGAACAATAGCCAGTGCACTACCCAGTTTCTGTCTCTCCTGCCTGGGCAGTTGATCAGCAACCGGGGGCAATGCAACCGAAGATACCGTGACGGTACCGACGGTTTGGCTACGGTCGACCTCAGATGTTACCGTGGCGGTGGCGACACGTTTCTTCGCAGGTTCACTGCGGGAACGGTCACGTCCACCTTTGGTATCATCTTTGGATGACTGGCGGCCCCTTTTTAGATTTTTCTTCTTAGGAGGGGTATCCTTCTTTACAGTGGGCATCGGAGCTTCTGTAGCTGGTCCGAGGTCGGTTTGTTCGCACTTGGCGCCCTTACACAACCTCTCCCAGTCAGCCTCCGTGAGGTAGTTCCACTGTTTAAGTTTGTTGGTTCGCCACTTAAACTGTAGATTTCCTACACGTTTGTGGCACCCCCAAACCTTCAGTGCAGCCTCAACTCCACGACTAATAGTGCGCTTGTGCACGCCCTTATTGTCGCAAAGATGCCTTACCAAACCAGATCTCCGTTGGCTACGGAATAGTTCCCCGTCACTGTACTCAGGGCAGGAAGTACTCGTACTCCCACTCACACAGTACAAGTAGGGACGCACATTCATGTGCTTCTCTACCAAATGACGGGCAAACTTGAACAGGTTTGGCCACCGTTTTGCTGCTGTCGCAGTCCCTTTCAGGCGCTGACAGCGAACGTACGGGCAGGGATCCCCTGGCACGTAGTTCTTCCAAGCATATTTCAGCTTGGGGCGGCATGACCTATGGATGTTAGGTTTATTCCCGTCTAACACTGCCCTGAGGTACACGAGGTACCAGTCAATGGGATGGGAATCACCTGTCAACCAGTCTTCGTCGTCAGAACCATCGGTCGTGTGAGGTGCAGGAAGAGCCATTTTGCCATTCTCCTGAATTAAATCAGTAAGGCTCAGGTTCTCCCGGTCATCATCACGGAGACACAGGTTTAGACGGACATGCGCTGCCTTGGCGCGGAGGCGTCGATTGGCTCTGCTCTCTGCGACAGACCATCCCTCGGCTTCAGCCTTGGCCAGTTTGTCAGCAACAGCTTTGAGTCTATCTGCCTCAGTCGGTGCGACCTCTTCGGTAGCAGGAGTCTCAGGGGAAGATGCAATCCTCCTCTTACGCTTCCGCTTCCGTTTGGTCTTAGCACGGACCGTGGACCCGTCTGATGAATCACCATCAGGGACCGTCGGTTCTTGTGCCAATACACCGGCGGGTTTCGGAGAAGATCCCCCTGCAGGGTTCTCCTCCTGGTTGGTATTACTACCACCCAGACCAGGTTCTGTCTTCGGAACAACATCACCCGACCCCTCAGGGTTAGGTTTAGTTGGTACCAAAGCCGAGCCTTGACCGACGGTTGGAGCACCAGTAGTGTCCATTTCCGTGTCAGACTCGAGAACTCGGTCTTCCCTATCGGAGGCCTCAGCCTTCTCCGGGGCCGTGCATCTGCCATCTACACGGGCTGCCATACTGTTAGCTCAGGCGTAGGTGAACCTCACGGTTCACTCACCCGAGCATTTAGTAGCACAGCTGGTAAACAATAGTGTAGGTACTGCCGGGCAGACCTAGGCACCACTGATCAACACGCTACCCTGCGGGCAAACGTGTTGATCTGAAGAAGCCTGGCCGCCTGTGGGGCTTATATACCCCACCCGTCCCCCGTGACCCCGCCCCTTGACCGGCTTCTCAGCCAATCAGGGGTCGCGCCCCGAAGACGCGCCGAGGTGACCCAATTTCTCACGGCTCATTTGGCGGGAGAAATCGATCAGGTGACGCGGGCAGCGCCCTTCCCACGTCTGGCATATCCGACCGTGGGAACTCTCACTGTTGTTTACAATTTTCGTGGCGGAGCCACCGGATAACCCGGAAATGATATACCGGCATTAGAGGATATACACAGCAGCGTGTTGCTAAGCAATATGTGGTCAAAACTAGTCCCATACTTAGAACTAATCGGCAAAGCCAGCCACCCGCCCTGAACACGTGCTTTTCTACCTCCAACGGATAACCACACCGGATAACCCGTCTCTTCTCGTTGTGTTTTGGTGATCGAGTACCGGGCCAATGACCACCGGCCCAATACGGAACTGTCCAGGGAAATTTAATCAAGCCAGCAGCTAAATGTCGTCAACAAGGTAAGAAAAAAATGTTTACACAATTTTATCTCGCTCTCTGACACGTGTGCTCCTCCGTAGACCTTGTACCGGTATGTCCAGCAATGGTGACACCGGAGGTATCACCTTGCTTTGTTTACCGGTGCCTACGGTTAGTCCTTTACGCACAGCTGACCCTTTTTTACGAGGCCTACCGCGCTTGGGCTTGGTAACACACGACTGTGGTTCAATCGGTAATTTCCTAGGACGACCCCTTCGGCGCGCTACCGTCGGTACCGACGGTATGACCGTTGGTCCTGCCTTCGGTATCTTCGGTAGCACAGGGTCGGTTGGTGCTGGTACTCGACCAGCACCGAGGGAATCCTCACCGTCATCTATATATGGAACTCCATACCAAGGTCGGAGTCTAGCCACATGTGATTTAGTGAGAGTCCCTTTTTGCAACCGTATTACTACAGTAGTTTCACTAACCACCATAGTAACCGTATGCGGACCATCCCAGGAGTACAGGGTCTTGACTTTGGAATTTGGTGTGCTAAATCTCGCGACCTTATCCCCCACCTTGAATTGGCGGAGTTTAAGGCCCGTGTCATAGCCCACCTTCTGCAAACTAGCAGATTTTTCCAAGTTGTCCCTTACTACTCCATAGGACTCGCGTAATGATTGTCGAAGTGACTCAACAAACATCACTGTGCAGGGTTGCTCGAGCTGGTGTCCCTGCACTCCATAGACCATGTCACTAGGCATGACTATGTCTTCACCCATTACGAGCATATTAGGCGTACAGCCCGTCGACGCATGTTCGGTAGCATTGTAAGCATGGGAGATATAGCGAGCGTGCTCATCCCAATCATCCCGGTGCTCATTAACCATTGTCGTGAGACATTGGATCAACGTCCGATTGAAACGTTCCACCATACCATCCGATTGAGGTCGGTAGGGGTTCGTATGCGTCTTGCAGATGTGTATTTTACTACACAGTTCTGCCCACAGTCGAGATTCAAACTCACGACCCTGGTCGGAGTGAAGCATTAAAGGACCTCCCCACGTGAGGATCCAATTCTCGAAAAGTGCTTCTGCGCAGGTAACAGCTGTATGATTTACCAACGGATATACTTGGACATACTTGGTATAGTAGTCCTGTACCACCATCATACAGGTATTCCCACGGGGGGTCGTGTTGAAACCACTAATGATATCAACAGCGATCCGGGCAAATCGGACACCGAATAGCTCTTGACTTAGAGGTAGTTTACCAATACCAGGTCCAGGCTTTGATAAACAGCATTGGGGACATTGTCTCACCCAACGCCGTATGTCCAAAGTCATACCAGGCCAGTAATATCTACTCTTAATCTTCGCCTCAGTCCGTTGTCTGCCAAAGTGTGCTGAAGTTCGGTGGCCATGACAGTAATTGAGCAACTGTAGTCTGAGTGACAAAGGCACTACAGACTGAGCTGTTCTCTTCCTGCCAGGTTGCACCCTCCAGCGGCACAATACACTGTTCCGTATAAAAAGATTATCCCACTGAGCTAACAGTTGTCTAACTTCTTTACATTCCAGCGAAAGTGCGGGGCGAACAGGCTTGGACAGGCCCAACAACTTCAAGGAGTACACCCTCGAAATAGCCGGATCTGCAAGCTGCTCATCCTTCAAGTGATTTAACGTCCAGTTAGGAACTTTCGCACCCACAGACGCAATCACTGCATTGTGAGACCCACAGTCTCGGCAGTCTACACGGTGACAGTTCCGGATAGGATAGCGGGACAAGCTGTCCGCATTCACATGATCTACTCCACTCCTGTGTATGATATGCTCATTCGTCATGCCAAACTCAGAGAGGTGGTTCAACCATCTACCCATCATCCCCTCAGCGTCCTTGAAGTTAAGGAGCCACTGCAGAGATGAATGATCCGTCCGTACGAGATAATTCCCACCATATAGGAAATGTCTGTACTTTTTTGTGTAAACCACCACTGCCAAGAGTTCACGCTTGGTTGTGCAGTAGTTACGTTGTGTTTTGCTTAGACTGTTGGACGAAAATGCCAGCGGCACTTCTCGCCCATCCTGGATCTGCGACAAGGCAGCACCAATACTTGTATTAGAAGCATCAGTGTCCAAGATGAACTTACCAACAGGTGCAGGGTAGTGCAAAACAGGTGTTTCTAAGAAGAGTCTCTTTAACTCACTGAAAGACTGTTCTGCGGCTGGAGACCAGACTATTTTAGCCTTAGCCTTCTTCTCTCCAATCATCAGCTCTTGTAAGGGAGCTGCGACTCTCGAGAATCCAGGTATAAAATCTCTGTAGTATGAACAAAACCCGATGAAAGAGCGTATCTCCTTCGTGTCCATCGGACGAGGCCAGTTCTGTACCACTTCGATCTTATGAGGATCAGCCATGATGCCATGTTCAGAAACAATTCTACCTAGGTATTCAACTGACTTCCTAAAAAGCTTGCACTTTGAAGGTTTCAATTTCAGACCATATGATAAGATGCGTTTCAGCACAGCTTGGAGGTTCTGTAGAGTTTCCTCCACAGAACCACCGAAGACGATGATGTCGTCCAAGTATACTAGGCACTTTTTCCAAAGTAAACCCCGTAACATGGTTTCCATCATTGCCTCGAAGGTTGCCGGGGCATTGCATAGCCCGAATGGCATGACGTTGAACTCAAATAGTCCCATATGGGTAGAAAATGCGGTTTTTTCTCGGTCCCGGGGGTCCATGCCGATCTGCCAATAACCAGATTGTAAATCTAGTGTACAGAACCATTTTGCCCCACCCAGAGATTCCACACATTCATCTATCCGAGGTAGAGGATATGCATTCTTCCTAGTGAGTCCGTTCAACTTCCTATAGTCGATGCAAAATCGACAGGAACCATCCTTCTTGGTGACCATCACCACAGGACTTGACCATGGACTCTCACTAGGTTGAATCACATCTTCATCCAACATCTTTTCTACCTCAGCCTCCATAGCACTTTTTTTAGCCATGGGTAACCGACGGTAGGGGATTCTACTGGGAAGCGCGTCCCCAGTGTCAACCCGGTGTTGTACCGTATTGGTACGCCCTAGAGGATCTCCTGGTTGCGCAAAGGCGTCAGATAACTCCGACAGCTCATTTGCCACCATTTCGCTCTCTAGGGTTGTGAGGTGTGACTCACACAACAGGGACCTTAAATGTTTCGGTAGGTTGGATTTAGCTAGAGCCTCTTCGTGGGAAGAGTCTCCCGCCACCACACCTACTTCCACAAAGTCCGTAGTTAGTGAGTCTACCCCATATGCTCGCGTGGTGTTACCAATAGGCGTCCCCTTTCGTAGAGTGATTTCTCTACTACTCGAGTTACAAATCGGTATCACCCCCCAACGAGCGTTGGCCAGGTAAGTATGATAGCCAGCAAGACCTAACTCAGAGAGCTTTTGATCTTCTGGTTCAAACATTCCCGGCCGTTTGGCCTGCACTCCCACGCAGCTGACTAGGACATCAGATACATGTCCTGCTGCCAACTTTGTGTCTTGTGCCACTGACGCCACAGAAGAACCATTCCTTAAAACGCACTGTACAGATTGTTTATAAGGATGTTTAATCTGAAGTCGGCCCGTTGCGGTGTTCATTGTTACCCCGTAAAGAGCAGCAAAGTCCATCCCCAGTATGCCATCATCAGTGATGTCGGTGATGGTTGGACATATCCAGTATGTCTTGCCATCAACCAACATAGGTTTTACAGTTCTGCCATAAGTCTGCATACTATCTCCCGTAGCAGTCCGAGCCTTTACTCCTAGTAGCGGAGCTTCGGGCTGGTTGCAAAGACGGGCCATGAATTTACGATCGACCAAGGTGTGAGATGCACCCGTGTCGACCAAAAATTCACCACGCGTCCCGGAAATAACCAGACTCAGGTACCAACGCTGTCCCCGTAAAGGGACACACTCAGAGGTCAGCATCGGGCTTCCCCCTCCATCCATAGCAACCCCTTTTGTCAGGAGATAATCCCAACATGGGTCGCTCGGGGAGTCCTGAATCACACTGCTCTGGGCAATTGATTCTAACCAAGACTCCTCTAAGCCAGCGACTACAGAATCCTCCGGATTCCGTTCGTCCTTGCCAGCCCCGCCTTGCCAGACGCTTACAGGTTGTACAGACCCTTCTGCCTCTGCGCGGCCTTGGTTCATGGAAGAGTTAACACCGTCTACTAATCCCTTACAGGCATGGCTAACTGTGGGGGCGCCATCCTTGCCAAGAGGATGGGCCCCATTCAGTTTTCCGTCTCCTTTTCGGTTTTAGCAGCGATGGGTGCAGGGGCTTTGCATTCGCTAGCCCAATGACCCATCTTCTGACAGCGTCTACATGGCTGAGGTTTCGTGTCCTTTTTCTTCTTTTTCCTTCTCTTTCCAGATCCAGAATCAGAAGTGGACGCAGAGCTCTTTTCCAAGTGCTTCCGCAACAAACCCTCAATCATCTTTTCCATGTCCCTGTCAGGCATTACTGCCGCCACCTCCTCAGAGGCGGGCTGTTTTTTCTTAGGTGGTTTTGTGGCGGCCTCTACCACCTGAGCTCCTTTCGGGGCTACAGATGGAGCTGCCGACACTCCTCCACTAGGAAAAACAGCCTGTTTGGTGTCATACACATCTGCATGGTCAAAAAGGTCAGCTAGAGATAAGTCCGGCTGCCATTTCTCCCGCAGATATGCCTGGAGATTGGTGTCTCTGACTCCATTGACAAACCTGGAGGTTAACTCCTGGATGACAGTGGGGGTGTCAGGTCTACATCCCTGATAACACTCGGATATCAGTTCTTGTAGAGCAAATCCGTAGGATCTCAGATGCTCGTCCTTGCGTTGGACACGTTTGAGCAGCTGAGTCCTTGGGTCATGCTCACCAATCTTCCCAATCGCCCATTCAGCTGTTTCTTCAAGTGAGCTCAATGTCTTGATCTTCACTCTCTCGAACGCCAAAAGGGCTGGTTCACCTGGCCCGTTGCAGAGTGCTTGCTTCAGAGCAACCAGCGCTTGCTGATTGTTCCAGCGATTGCTCTCCACAATAGCCTTGAACCGAACTTTGTACTTTCTCCAGGGTGGCGACCCTGTGAAAGGCGGAATATCGATGGCCTTTTGACGGGCTGCATCAGGATGTTTGATGTCCCCAAAGTTGAAAGGAGCATACCGTTCATCCAGTTCATCGATGTCCCGCGGGACGATGTCTGTCCCCAGCTTCTCAATAGCCGGGTTCCGGTCGTACTTAGCCCGCTGGACAGGCGTTAAGCCTTGTCTAGCTCTGGGTTTCGGTACTGGAACTGTGACCATGGTCTGCTGTTGATTCAACGTCGTTGAACCAGTAGATGGGTGGGTGTACCCTGGAGGTGTTGCCGTGCCTCCAAAGGCGCCACCACAGACCGGAGTCTGTAGATAGCTAGCCCCCATCTGAGGTGTCATACCTGTTACCGTGGTGTGTACTAGCGGCGGGACACTTGAAGGTGTCACTGTCGTGTATACACTGGGTACGGGTATGACTGGAGGTACCACCGTGGAAGGTGGTGGTACTTTCTCCGACTTCGTCTTCAGGTCCTGATTGACTTGCCTTAAGCTTGCGAGGTCCTGTCTGGCTAAGTGGAGCTGCGTGCTCAAATCCTTTCCCAAGGAAGTTAAGCTTGCAACCTCACATTCGCCGGACACCCTCTGGTGCAAAAGTTTGTCAACCTCCACCTTGTGGGAAGCCATCTCGTTCTGGAGTTCCAGTAGGAACTTTTTCTTCTCATCAACCTCCCTTAGGAATAACTTCCTAGTTTGATTGATGGAAGCTAGTTCCCTCCGGGCTTCAGCGAGCTCTTGCAACTCAGTTTTCCTGGTGGGGATCCCCATGGCAGCTAGTAGGTCCCCATCCAGTGGTAAACTGGATGGCTCATCTACTGCTGGCGGGTACCCCTTACCAGGAGCTTCTGTTGCCACGTTAGTTTTCTTTGATAGCCCGCCACCCCCCATACCGTTCGGTGTAGGAGTGGCACCATCAGTGAAAACCGACGTGTCTGGATCCAATGAAGGATCTGCTACCGTCGGTGTAGAACCGAAGGCAGCTGGGCCGAGAGTTTTAGGCTCTCTACCCGGTATTTTCTGACCCTCAGGACAGAAAAGATTCGTGGAAAGGGAGTCCAACGACCTCCTGGAGCTTATATCAAAGGGTCCCGGGATTGGAGATTGCTCCCCATCCTCTCCTTTGGTAAAGGCTTCCACAATAGGATCACCTATTGCTTCTTGGGAGAGGTCGTCACCGGGCACCTCCAAGGCTGTCCGGCTCTCCCGCCTATTAGATTTGCCTGTGAAGAAGCGTACATTCTGTACGGCTTCTTCACGTTCCTCAGCAGGGGTTTTAGTCCTGCCGCTGAACGAGCTGACAAAATCGTATAGGTAATCCATATACTATAAGTCTATTTAATACCCTATCAATGGTCGGTTCGATCAAGTGGTCACGGCACCAATGTAGTTGGTCTCTTACTACGTATGTAACACTTGAGTACAAAAACCAGACAAGGTAAATTAGACTTTAATATACGGCGACTTTATTGTAAAGGTAACTCTTGGGTATTATAGTACAAGTATAACCAGCGGATATACGAGATCAGAACAGATATATAATACAGTGGGCAACCCTATAGCATAGAGTTAAGCCCGTGAGCACAGGGTGGTCATGTCACGACAGTCCCAAACCTGACTGACTTCCAATGGGGAAGCAGCCGTCTTATATACAGCGCTGCGTAGCCACGTGACCGTACTAGCAGCGCCACCTGTTAGGTTTAGTTATGTAAAAATGATTATGTAACAACTACCGACGGTAACCGAAGGTGGTACCGGTACACTACCGTATAGATAACCGAACTAGAGGAGTCGGTATATGTAACGAACCGACGACACTAGTTAGATGAATAAAACAGTTATTAAACACAATAGAACCGTGTTGTCTTACATCATACAACATACAATAGATATACAACAATAACAGTTAGACTTTATAGTCAACCCGTTACAGCCCGATAAATGATCCATTTTTGTAGTTCTGGGATCAATGATGCACTTTTGAGAGCGATCTAAAATAACTAAGTCTTTCAGGACACACATAGGCTGTAGCTATCATTTCGATATAGTATACCCATTATCGGCACTTGAAGTTCATGCCGAGCATGTAGACTTTAAGTTAATATGAACGGTAGTAGTACAGCCCTGTAGAGTGGACTACACCTACTGTGTGAGTGTAGGTACTCACCAGGATGTGGTCACTACCCGCACTATACACACACAGTGTGTCAGTAACTCTTGGGTTGGATCCAGCAACACACGCATACCTTCTACCCATATGTTCCTCTTGGCAGTGATATGTCATCGTCTAGAGGCGAATCTACACTATTGCTGTATATGTATTACCGTGCAGACATATGGTGACTGATATGGGTATTAAACCTGGGCTAGCATCATGGCAGATAGTGGTCAAGGTGCATAAGGTATTGCCACTTTACCCCCATGGCCTTATCAAGAGATAAAAGGCTGGAAAAAAATTCCCGTAGAGAAGCCTCAGGGAAACCAATGTATGGTTTTAACTCTGATTGTGTATAGAAAAACTCATCCAAGCAAGGAAATTGTCATATCATTACTCTGATTTGGTACGTAAATAGTATCAGAAATAAGGAGTCTAGACACAGTACTGTATGACTTGGTCTACCAGTATTAAATCTGTTCTGGTCTAAGGGAACACACTATTATTAGTGGTCTACAGTGCCATGTAGAATAGGCAAAAAGGTATATAGGTTAACCCATTGCAACGGAAATAAACTGTTGCAATTCAGCCTCGATTCAGGACAGGAAACCACGGCGTGGAAGGGTGCTCAAGAATCCCTCCCCGTTTCTTAATACATGTTTGTTTATGTTGGAATTGGTTAACTTATATGTCCTATACGCCGCACTATTTAAAGCTTTCCATATAGATATGGGTAGTATTGGCCAAACGTGCACATACGCTTATGTAGTGTTGTATCTTAAATCTAGAATCTGAAGTTGGCATTGGTACTAAGATCAATCCGTTTATTCCACCAGCTACATTTCCATGCAGTTTCCATGATATTTGTTCAGCTTTCTGTGCAGGGTTTTGATCATTTACTGGCTTCGCATATTTATCCTCAAAATACCTCAAATTCAATAAAATGAGGAAGGACTAGTTTGATACAGGTATTGAACTGAGTGTGATGAATTGTTGGCCGGTAACGGTGAGCCGGTGGAAAAATCAATATGGCTGGACTGTGAAGCAGGGGGCTGATTGGTATTTTGCTGTGCCTCTGCCTGCTGATTACATAGGGACCAGCGGAGACTGGGAGAGGGCTAGGTGGAGGCATGAATAGGCTGTGGGTTCAATAGCCTCTAGCTGAAGGCGTTCTAACAAGGCATCCACCACAATGCCACACCTAGATTGCTGCCTGTATCAATGCACGTCAGTAGGTAGAACACCCAGGTTGCAGTGTGTTGTATGTGGTTGTATGGGAGGACTTAGTGGGATATACACTTTATACAGGGGGTGGGGTGAGATGGGCAGATATCCCTACAGAGCAGGGTAATGATGTCATTTCTAGTGGTGAGCTGCTCTGCCATAGGTCAGCCATGGTGGCGGCCTGAGGGGGTGAGTGGCTATTGCTGTAACGGTGTACCCAGTGGCCTCTGTCTCCGGGAGGCAATCATCTTATCTTGTCTGGGCAATAGGTCTACACGAGACCAGCCACAGGGGGTACACAGGATGGTACACCAGCCATACACATATTGGGGTCTCCATGAAGGATACCAAGAAATTACTTCTAAGTAAATCTATGTCATATAGCGCTGAAGCAGCGCAATAGTATGCTGGCTTTATGGGAAAGGAATGAATACTAAACATTGTGTGTTACTGGGTAATCCCCTCCTGATGCAGTCCCGGGGGAGGGAGCTCTGTAGGGTAGACCGCCCATGGGATGACTAGCCGGTCTTTTGATACAATGAGTAGACTGGTATGTCTCAATCAGGGTGCCATTAATCATGGGTCCAATTTTCCACAGGGCTATTATAGATATTGGGTTGATCATTCTCAGGGCCGATCATCATAGGGCCTATTGTCCACAGGGCTCCTGATCTGTGTACCGGTCTACTCAAGGTGCCAACACTGGCAACAGACCAGCTAGTCATCCCATGGGCAGGCTACCCTATACGTAGGGCGGCTGGCCAGGGTACTTTTTCAAAAGGTCCCTATATAGCAAAGGTCTGTTTTTCACCAAATTGTCCCAGCTTTCAACAAAATTACCTGTGTTTTTTTTTACCACAGTCTCTAGCTAGGGTATGTTTTTTTTACACAAAAGCTCCCTAGCGAGGATAAGGGTTGTCAGAGGTCTAGCCATAAACCGTATCAGAATGAATTCGAATTCTGAACCATAACTACCATTAGGCAGTTTCTGTATAGAATTCTCTGTAATAAACTATGAGGTGGAAAGCGTCTGTACTGCGAAGGGGGAAAACAACAACAAAATGTAGATTTCTAAATAGATTTGTTATTGTTGGCCGGGCACTTCCTTCCGGCATGGTTTAATTAAACATGCCATACACATTGAGGAAGCACCGTCCGCCTTAGCTTGGGTATTGAATGAGAACTCTAAAAAAATAGTGTTATCTGGAAGTTGCCTATGCACACATAAGATGGTTAAGTTTTGCAGGCATGTCGAAGTACCGGTAGAATATGACATAATATGTTGATGTATAGTGTATCGGATAAAGACTCCCGTATCCACCCACGGCACACAGAATCCCGAAATGACATTTATAAATTGAATAGGATATATCATGGTCTAGCTAGACTTGCTTAAGTCCTGTTACAGATGCAGCATATCATCAAGACCTGCAGCAGAATTAAATTGTCGAATACTGCATATATCATATCATGTCTGGAGTTGAGAAATATAAACCGCAGGATATATTCTCATAGTTTTGCGTTTAGTAGTGGAAGTATAGACTTACATGTTCTTGCAACAATAATAGCAGGAGGAATATCCCTTGTCAAGGGCACTTGGTAAGACCAAAGAAAAGTGTTTCCGGTCACCCGACTCTACCGAGCTAAACAGGACCGACCCTAAAAATGTGATAGAAATAAACAAATATGGGTATATTTGGTTTCAAATCAAAGGTTATATTGGGAGCAATGCAGTGACCTAGGAATAACTACCGCTTTTACAAATAGTGCATATTTTGCCCTACAAAAGGGCTGGTTCTGAATCCCGGCAAAAAAAGGAAGAAAAACGAGAATCTGACCCTCCCTACCTAGCCTTTTCCATGATGTTACCTGAAACACACAGTTATGTTTATTTGGCCTAAAACCAGTTGACGCACTCCCTGCTCTAATAGACTATTCGGCCTGCAGCTCGACCACCAAGTGTACTGTGCGGTAGACCCATTGTACAGGTAGATTACCATATAGTCTACATGTGAGATGCAAGTCAGAAAGGTGTCTCTGTCTTCAGGGTATACCAATTGTCTCTGTATGTTTAGTAGCAGCAGCTGTAAAAACATAACACCCGCTATCGGGTAGCTCTTTTGTTGCTACACAACTTGTATGGTATTGTTAGCAAATCGGCTACAAAAACAAGTTTGGTGTAGGTATACGTGTAATATGGAGACCAGTTGTTGTTCTTGGTACCAACATAGATTAGGTGTAACAAGGGCTGGTGTGGGAAGGCTTTTGTTAGTGCATACTGCGCTAGTGAAGCCAGAAACGTGCCAGTGTCCATGACTCTATAGGTGTGTACTGGAAGGTAGTCAATACTGCTTCTACAGGTTATAGCTAGGCCTGCCTTTTACCAGAATCTAGACCTATGTTGTGTGTGGGTCTTTAGAAATTTGTCTGGGTTTCAAAAATTTGTCAAAAATTTGTCTCTTGACCCAGGTGTATATCCCTCTAAAACTGAGATACTAACAACTTTATACAGATATTGTATCACCTTCTCAACTGTGTCTCACTCAGTTTAACCATGAGAAACCAGTCAAGTAAAGTACGAAAAATTTAAAACGAAGCAATAGTCAGGTAAAGTATGAAAAGTTTGAAACGAAGCAATGATGTTGGCCATATTTAGTAGTTCATTCCATTCCATGTGAGTGGATGTGCGTCCATTGGTGTGTCTGTGGAACTGTTGCCCACCCCATTTACCTGCTACCAGCTGGGCCCGGGCCAGCTAACCCACCTGTTTTACCTTTCCACCCCTTAGTCTAACATGACCCCGATCACGGTACAATTGTATCCCGTTTGTTTTGTCCAAACTTTTGTTTCTCAGGCTTCGCTATTTCTAGGTCTAGACCATTCTCATTAAAAATTTAAATAAAGAGAATACTCAGGTAATTGAATTGTTCAAGGCCTGCCACTGCAGCATTGTTCAAAAAGCCAAAATAACATCAAGATATTCAGTATATTTCTCACTAAAATGAATTGCTGCACGCCTATATTCAAACGTGCATGAGCATTTAACCTATTTTAGAAGCCAAAATGAATTACGTGTGTCCTACAGCTAGGCGCTTGGCGAAATGTCAAACTGTTATTGAATCACTTGTTTCTCCAGGTGGGATTAAACTAAAAAAGAAGTTCTCAGTTCACTTCTACCACTTGACGACGGTTCCCACTGATAAGTCTATATAAGAATGCAGACCATGCTGTAAGCGCCCAATGGCCCCTGCTCCTCTTTGATCTGGGTGTGTGATCACTGGTTAAACTGACTACCAGCCATGTATAATGATCCACCCTGAGTAGGTCCCATGTGGGTCACTGGGCAGCTTGCCAAACTGCCACTGCTAGTGAGTCCTCAAGTGGTAGTATTATTCTCCGAACAGATATCAGGAGTATATATTATATCACCATAAGATACACTGTCAGCACAGTCTCTGGTTGGAGAGTGGTCATGAGCAGATCCTTCTGGGGGAGCCAAAGGAGCAGCTCGACCCTGCCCAGACATGAGATATACTCATTGATTGCCTCCCAGGGAACTCTCCTATGCCTTTTGCTGAGGAATGTAATCAATAAAATAAGAATGGGGAGAGCGGGCAAGCTCAGACTTTATAAAGAATCATTAGGCCGCTTAAAAAAAATTATCAGCTTTACGGATATTTTCTTGAAAAAAGTGGTGAGGGCGGGAGGCTTTTTATTTTTATTTTTATTTTGTTTTTGGTTGACGAGGGAGGTCCTTTTTTATTTTTATTTACAAAATATTTTTTGTAATGTACTATTTCTATAAATTTACAATATAAAATCCAATTATCAACATGTAATCAATATTTCCAAGTCATAGACATAGAAAAGAGGAGAATTTATACTACTTTAATTATGTTTCTACACCAAATAATGGCTGAGATATGAAATTCCTTGTTTTGGGTGGGAATTTTCTCAGTGGATGCGGAATTTTTATCAATATTTTTGAGGATAATTGCAATAAAAAGCAATTATGCGGCCCCTTTTAAATGATGCGGGCGGTGTCTGTAAAGCTGATAATCTTTTTTAAGTGGCCTTAGGTTGATTGAGTAATAAATTTAAAATGATAACCCAGGTTGCACTCAGTTGACATTTTCTGGGTTTTGTTTCCTCGCCAAGCAGCTTATCAACAACTACCGAATAGTCTCATATTACCCGCACTCCTTGTATTACCCACACTGAGGGTCTGAGAACTTCTACTTTGTTATCATAGTATACTTTTTACTGGACATCGATTCTCTCTCTTTGTAGCTCTATAGTGATCGATGCCCAGTTTTATACTTCAGACCAGTGGCTCATTTTGGCTGTTTTTTGCCTCACAGATTGCTTCTAGGGCAAAATCCTGACTAGGTGCCAATATATTCTCTATGCCAATGTGTAATATGAGGGTAGAAAACACTGGAACCTCAGTTAGAAAAAATCCTACTGAACAGTTTTTGAGAAAATTAGTGTTTTGTTGCATATTTTTAGTGTTTTTAGTACATTTCCTACATAAACCGTGAACGCCAGCATTTCTCACTTTTCAGGTGTTTAGAATCAGAATTTGACTTTTTTTTATTCGCAGTAGGATTTCTGAGTATCGAGCCATTCTAGAAAAGCTATTCTTTGGAGAAAATACTTAGTATTTCTTGATGATTTTCGTTGCACAAATTTAGGGTTGTAATATAAAAACTGCATGTCATCCAATCAAAGTGTTTATGCACTGTTGATGGTCACCCCCTCCCACCCTCTTCACTCTGCATTGAAGGAGAACAGGCAGGGGAGGTACACTTGTCCGTATATAGCTGTTGACCTGCTTGCTGGGTGCATTTTCAATTTATGGGGTGCCAACTGTTCATGAAAGAAAAATCAAATAGAATATTTTTTTTTTTTTAGTATCAGATTAATGTTACTACAATTTGTGATAGCACTTAAAGCATTGTATTTGCATTAATATGAATGGTAGCCACCTTATGGGGTGCCAACTATTCATGAAAGAAAAATCGATAAGAATTTGTTTTTTATTAGCATTAAATTGATGCGACTACAATTCAAGATTGCATCTCAAGCATCGGGGCATTCAATGAATGGTAGTCATCTTAAATATATGGGGTGCCAACTGTTCATGAATTTAAAAAAAAGAATAGAATTAGTTTTTTTATTAGTATCAGATTAATGCAATTACAATTCGTGATTGCACTTAAAGCATTATAGCATGCAATGACTGGTAACCACCTTGAATGTATGGGGTGCCAACTGTTCATGAAAGAAAAAAAAGAAAGTAATTTTTTTAGAATCAAATTAATTCAACTGCAATTCAAGATTGCATTTAAACATTATGGCATTCATTGACTGGTGGCCATCTTGAACCTATGGGGTGCCAACTCTTCATGAAAAAAACAACTAAATTGGATTTTTTTAACAGTATAAAATTAATGCAACTACATTTCAAAATTGCATTTAAAGCATTGTGGCATTTAATGAATGGTGGCCATCCTAAACCTATGGGGTGCCAACTGTGTTTAAAAAAGGTATCAAATAGACATTTTCTTATAATAGATATCAAATTAATGCAACTACAATTCTTCATTGCACTGAAAGCATTGTGGCATTTAGTAAATGGTAGCCATCTTGAATGGGTTGAATGAAGGAAAAATCAAATAGGATTTGTTTTTTTGATCAAATTAATGCAACTACAAGTCAAGATTGCATTTCAAGCATCGGGACATTTAATGAGTGATAGCCATCTTGAATCTATGGGATGCCAACTGTTCATGAAAAAAAATAGAATAGATTCTTTTTTATTAGTATCAAATTACTGCAACTGCAATTCGAGATTACATTAAAAGCATGGTGGCATTCAATGAATGGTTGCAATCTTGAATTTTGAAATGAACAGGCATATTCATAGGCATGAACATGGTGTTCTCCTTCATTATAGATATTCATGGATTTCTACTTCTACTAAATATAGTTTTCTGTTAGAAGGATTCTGTTACATGGATGTCGATGTCCAGTTTTAGATATATATCCATATAGTGCATTGGAGTGCTATAATGTTGGACTGCTGTATATTTAATTGTATAACCCGCACCCAGCATTTGAGTCAACCATACAACCCACACTGGGGCTCTCATCCGCGTATTACTCCTGGGTTGTACGCAAGATTTTACGGTATCCTCATTCTATTCATATCATGACAATCTACCATTCTGCTTGATTATGAGATGAATAGTAGTCCATGTAGAGAAACCTTCCAAATGAGTATGTACTATTGTTATCTGGGTCGGGGTCATATGCTCTCGTGTTTACATCCTGTCCAATGTAAAAACAGGCATGTAGATGTCGAAATGATCCTGTTCTGTGGTTAGAGTTAGACCTGACCCGCATTATCATGTCACAGACGCACGTATTATACTGACAGTAGTAAAACACCACATGCCAACCCACTATTGTCTCCATTACAATAAGTACCGTATATGATTACTCGGCTTTGATGCATTTCTTCTTCTTTTTCGAAACTGAAACACATATATTCATAAGGGTTATTTTCTTGGCAGTCCTCAGAGCCATAATACCTACCAACGCGTGGAAGTTGTTTTAGAAATGCAGTGTGGATGATTTAAGTAATTCAAACGCTATTTTTCTGTTACATGCAATACTACCCATGAAATAACTTTTAGAGATATGTGTACATAAAATGATACACCCTTTATTTCCGTACACGCACTTCTAGACTTAAATATTTAATACGATTTTTACTTTAAATTCCATATGCACGAATCTTTAGATCTTTTGTTATAGGACATCTTTTATTCAGAGTACTAACATACTAGATGTATTGACAGTTACATTTGGTGATATAAACTGGCATAGAAAAGGGGTGCCCCCCGTCCCCCATAATGAGCAAGTTCCTTGGATAAGCTTATACGAGATCCATCATGGTCAAATTAGATGAATATATAATATTTTCCATTACTGTAGCCCCGATTGCCCGAGTGTGGTTTGGACTGGTTATGGAAAACGGATCCCTGTCATCGTGTTCAAGGCCGAGGCGCTTGTCAACAAACAGCCCGAAGTTCGCACTATTGGCGGTAAGTATACCGTAAAACCCCTCCTTTAAGACGACCTCACCTTTAAGACGACCCCCTTGTATGAGAAAAAACTTTAAAATAGTTTTCTCTTTAATCCTATATAAGAAAACCCCACCTTTAAGACGACCCCCTAGTTAGGGAAAATAAATCCCGAAATAAGGTCGTCTTAAAGGCGGGGTTTTACGGTAGCTATCACTCTGTGTAGATTTCAGGGTCCTTTCAAAATGTCTAAAATATTGTAAAACTAGATTTCGAAAAGAAAAATGGAAAAAAAAGATGTTGTTGTCTTGTTTAAGTAGCTAGGATGGGGCTACCAGAAAAGAACCTTTTTTAATCAGCAATATCGATTAGACTGCAATACTTTGCATGTTGCATGTTCATAAATCAAAAGAGAAAAAAAAAGAAAAAAAGTTTATAAATCACCCATTGTCATGTCTCACACGTCCGCCCCCCGAGAAATACAGTTTTCCGGTTTAATTGAATAGTCTTTTCAATCAAAAAGACCCACCTGCAAAGTGGCCGTCTGCGGTGGGCTCCATGGGATAGGTAGTTTGTAAGGCACACCGTCCTATTCTCGTGACTAAGAGAGATAGGGTTGGTAATCATCCAGTCAGTGGACACGAAGGTGGGTGGGCAGGCAGCAACAAATGTGCTGGGTGGCCTACGGAACTCATTACACCCTCTCCAACAACAGAGGGTAACCAGGAAGGTTGCGGGCACAGGGCCCTTAATAATGTACACTGCTCAGCAACTTTAGAAGCAGCCCGCAGTAGTGGAAAGTTGAGGTTCACTCTGGTTCACTCTGCTCCTCGCTGTCCGTCGGTGTGGTGTGTAAGATGGCATCTCCCGGAGGAGGCCGGGCGGGGCAGTCAACGCGCTCTGGGGGAGCCGCGGGTGAGACAGACATCTCCGCTCGGTGACCCATGGACAGCGGTCTAGACCCCGTCTACTGTAGCCCTGGGTCATATTTACCTCTAGAACCATGGAGGACGACGACGATGAGAGTCCTCCCCAGGGTAATTGAGCACTTCTTCGGAAGGTTCGAGGGGTGGCATTTTGCCTTGAGGTTAAGTTCTAGGCCTTATAAGTATAGGTAATATATTTGTGTATCTTCTTTTACATTGCAGAAAAGTACCACATGGCCTACAAAATGGTAAAGACGGAATGTAAACTGATACGGTCTGTCTTATCTTCACATGGCTTCCATGAAGTAAGAACCTTTCTATACTTTTTGAGCTAGAACTAATTACTGGGTAATGTCAGGACAAATAAAGCTACCATAATTAACATTTCATGATCATTTGATTTAAGAACGTATTTGCAACTCTTACTGTAAATTCTCGCGTAGCACCCGTGTCTCCCATATTACCCGCACCCATAATTTTGGAGAACCCTATAACCCAGCCTGGGGTGCTGAGAATTACCACTATAGTTATCAACTATCCTCGCTAACAGCTAGACGTTGAGAATATAACCTCTACTGGGGGTTTGGTTTGTGTGATACTCGCAAGAACTATAGGCTAAATGTAATGAACGTTTGTTTCTTGATATCAGGCTCACCCAAACAGTAACGATTTTAATCTGATGTGGACCGGCTCTCACCTTAAACCATACACGTTACGAGGCTTGCAAGAGTTCCAAAAAGTCAACCATTTTCCAAGGTAAAATATCAGAGCGCACGTCATGAATTCAAGAGTAAATCAAATAATTAAGTAAAACCGTAGATTATGGTTAGGATATAAATTCTTAAAATATGCGTTTTATGATTTAAATATGAAATGTAAAGGTCTTATTGGCTGATTGCTCTTAGTGTGTGTATAGTGCGTGTATAAATACATCTTTTTTCGAATATGATGAAATGATTTTGTGTACATTTTCATCCAGGTCATATGAAATTACGAGAAAGGACCGACTGTTCAAGAACGTTCAACGAATGCAGCAGTTAAAGGTGTGTGTTGTCAAAGATCCCATAACATACTGACCAACTGTCTCACTACTACATGTACTAAGTACTTGAATGTTGGAGCTACTTACTACTGTGTTTGCATAAAGCGTATCCTTCTATTTAAGTGAGCATCGCTTAATATGTAGAATAGATGCAAGATGTTGGTGCGATAACGAATAAGTTCAATTTTCATAATTCCTAGAATTGCGTGTTTGAGAAAAGTACAGAAAAAACTAAATCTTTTCTTTCACAGGGATACCGACATTTCGACTTCGTTCCATCAAGTTTCATTATTCCAGGGGAATTTCAGGATTTCTGTAGTAAGTATTCTCTTTGATAGGGAACTTTTCTCTTTTACCAACCTATGTGAAGAAATTCAAATGCAAGATAATTGAAAAGAAGACATAAAGAAACACATTAGGAATATGCTGTCCATTTTAGGGCACCGTAGATGTCCACTTTTAATTTCATCGCATGTTTCCTGAAGTACAGAATGATGGGGATTGATGCTATTATAGCAAAACCTTTTTGTGTTTGCACTGTCACGACAACAAACAAAAAAAAAAAATAGGCACTAAAATACAATCTCAAATCAAAAACTAAATCACTAAATCTGTGTCTGAGCGTCAATACCTGGTCTTTAAAAAATCGATCATTGTCGCGCTGGCGTTGATAGATTCAAAAAAACTAACTAGAATAAGAAATAATGAGAATAAAATGGTGTTGTTTCAGGTGCTTACCTCAAAGATAAAGGGCCATGGATCGTAAAACCTGTAGCCTCTTCCCGCGGGCGGGGAATCTTCCTTATCAATCATGTAAGTATTCTGCATTCTAATTGGTTCATGTTATCTTTAAGGGGGACGGAGTCTACAACTTATATGTGTGTATTCTCCACCACATGTCAAGCCAATGGAGAAAAAGAGTCTTGAATGCAATCCATCTATCTTACAAAACTTGAGACAACATTTAGACAGGTTTTACTAGATCTGAATGACATTATGTCCAGTGAATGGTTACCAGTAAACTACCTAACGACAGATACAAATGTACCTGTATTTAGGCTATGGTTATATTCTGTACTTTATGAACTTGTGAATTGTGTTATGAGCCCACATGTACTCTAGTTCTACTTAAATACTGTATATATTTGATATGAATTATTGAATGACACTTGTATAGCTTTCAATACAACCCATATATGTGTTTCACGACGGGAACATAAAAGGTCTGGCCTTAAGCCAAAGATCCTCTTCATAACAATAATTCAGTGAGTATCCATGGTCGGGGCCTCGTTTATATCTGACAGAACCCTAAACATGTATTGGAAACGGGTACCTTGCTAACTATTAATCCATAACACCTGTGTCCTGAAGTACCTGGAACAATTAGGGGGCCATAAGCCTGCAACGGAACAATGCACGTTGGCAGATTGTATACGATAGAGCGTCATCTACTAGGCCCGCTTTAGATGAGATAACCGGAAACAGATAGTGGTAATGGCATGTTTATGACTACGAGGGAGTCCCATCCGACTTATTTCAAATATATAGAATAAACATAACAATACTATAAAATAGAAAACCTATATTTGTGCCAACCTATTATCCCATTTCGTCATATTCCAAAGGCTTTAAAATATGTTTTTTAAAGCCTACAATGATTAAATTATCTTCTAAGGAAAAAAATCAATTAAGTTTACTTGAAGGTGTAGGTTAGATCTTATCCTTGTAAAACTAATATCCGTCTAAAAGACGGCAATACTTTTCGTAGCATGACTGCCTGTGTTCCAGTTGCATACATGTGTTGAGTTGGAGGGGGTCTGTTAATAATAACAGTGGCAGAACTGCCTGTTGTGCTGAGAAGGCACCACCACTCACTGTAAGGTAACTTAGTGGCCTTTATGCCATGTCAATGAGTCTTGGTGAAATAGCAGTGGAAGGAGGTGAGGGGGGGGGGGGGATTAAGTTTATATAGGGGATTGGCCACTGGCCAGCTAACACCAAGCCAATTAGATCCTGTGAGGTTACCATAAACCCTGAAGTAAGACTAAACATAATCTGGGTTTGTCAAAGCTACTGAATAATATTTGTAGGAGAGTGATATATGTTAGACATTGCAATTCCAAATGTTTTGTGATATATGTGGTATTTATAAAGCATGAAATACATGTACCGTATGTATAGGGTACATGGATTATACCGGCTCATTAACAGTAATGTCCATTCTAACGGGGCCTTTAAATGTACATGTAGTTGAATGGCCAAATGCTAAGTGTAGTTACTACAGTTAGCAGGGTTGATACACTTAGTAGTTGTACAGAGGTTAGAGTTGTAGATTGAACCTAATATTAAATAATAGAACTCTACTGGTTTAGTCTACTGGTGCTATCATGTGACAGCTGGCTGAGCTACCTAAGCACGTGGCTGCCTTTGTTTGCCCCCAGCCAGGATCCTGTGACGTATAAGCAAAGGAAATTCTAACCTCCCCTATATCATAGCCTGCCCCAGACGATGCACCCTCCCCTGGTGCCCTGCTCTCCTCAGCCACAGGGGAGAATGATCTGCCAAAGTTCAATTACAGGGAGCTGAATAATGAATTGGGCCAGGTAGTGATGGCGTTAGTTTGTGGATGTCGGGCGGGACGCTTACTGTATTGATCTACAGTTTCACCCCCCACCCCACCAAGTGTGTTTACTTGTACACTCGTCAATGACTGCATTATGAAGGCTGGCGCTTCCCTCTGTGAAGTGACGGTACAAATTTCTTTTCGCAGCCTTTTTAGCAAGGTCCTGGCACTGTTCTATGGTATTGATTTAATTATGGAGGAATTTCTATAGATTTTTCACCAAAAGCCCTTTGTTGTGATTATACACCATGGCGACTATCTATCCTGCCGTTTAATAGCCTTCTAATTACAAGAATAGCTAGCTAGCACTATAGCTTAGCCTTAGCTATCCCTATCCTGTTACAAATAAGCCACCAGTAGGCTACATGTATATGATCATATTAGTCCAAGTAGATTAGACCTATCTATAATCGGCTGGATCCAATTTAAACAGTCATTACGTTAGAAGCTGTCAAGTAGTGGTTGTGGATGGGGGGGGGGGGGGGGGGGGCTTGGTGTTTAGGCTGTAGGCCTACAGGGGGGGGGGGCGGCGGCTTCCCCGATCCATCTGTTGCCTCCCAGCTGGGTGGATACACGCCCACCTGGCAGCTCTGGCTGGTCAGGTGAATGGCAGCAGGTGTGTATGTGGCGTAATTACAACATGTAGCATGGTCTGTCTCCATGTGTTGATACTACACCCTAGACGAATTGTTTACATCAATAGTGTATAGCCCAATGTTACACTGTTGATTTTAGATAATTGAATTGATAAAAATTGGGGAAACTCTGCAACATCTGCTCTGCCAATACACACACAACGGGCATCTATTATGTTATTTACCTTAGAAATGAAATGGTTATTTACCTTAGAAATGAAATGGAGGTGCTGTAACAAAATGCAAATTTAAAATTGTGATTTCATTATAAGTATCAACCTCTTCTGTGTTCCAATGGAAACAAATTTAAGTGTGTGTACTTTTATATTTATTGAGATTACAGAATAAACTCATGTCAAATTGAAAATTGAATTGACTGACTACATGTATCCCAAGATGATTCCACAAATTATCCTAGTCCCACACTAAATCATTTAAGATGAGTTCAACGTGTTATTGGTTCATAGGGAGTCGTCTTTTTTTTTTAAAGAGGAGGTCGCTGGATTTTTGTATGAGCGCGCTAAATTTGTTCGCTCCCCACTGCAGCAAATAAATGTATTGCAGCCAATCCCTCTTAACCATAGTACTGCGCAGGCTTCTTCTTCGGCTCGGCCTCGTGTGATATGATCCAAGGTACCACTTGTGGAGAAACCTGTCATTCGGACAGATCATCGTGGACCTCTGTCTATATATCATTATTTTGGATCTCCCCTCCAGGGGTAGACACTAACTTTCTCAGCTGTGGGCCACCCTGGCCCGTAGCTCTAGAAAACTACGGGCCCGGACCAAGATCTGTGGGCCAAAGGTTAAAATGATGTATTTTCTAAGAAAAAGCCCATGTATATTCCTGATTGGTCTAAAAATTAGTGTAATCAATATGATTAATTCGGGCACATCTCCCTCTTTCCAACGATATATTGCATGACTATGGTTGTCAGGCAAACTCCTTTTAAATATCCTCCAAATACTCCTGTGGGCCACCCGGGCCCGTAGGAAAGCTATTTTGCAGAAAACTACGGGCCCGGACCCAAAACTACGGGCCATTGGCTCCCGGGCCAGCGTTAGTGTCTACCCCTGCCCTCTCCTGAAACAGTTTTGTAAAACGCGACCGGGTAGTGTGGCGAACGCAAATTAAGTTGAGATATTATCTTGAGCACAATAACATCGGATTAGTAGTCTTCGGCTCACAACTGGAGGTCTAAACTGAAAGATTCCACGTTGTTGATAATATTATGTATATGAACGTCGAACCTGTTCAATGATTATTTTGCTTGTCTTAAATATCATAAAATGAAGTTAGAACCGTGGTACTTACTGCTACACTGTAGCAGCGAATCTGTCCTTGTAAGACATTAATGTTTAAATTAAATTTCAGCCAGAGCAGGTTCCACTGGATGACACAATGATTGTCTGCAAGTACCTTCACAACCCTCTTCTTATAGACGGTAAGCCAAAAAGCCCGTATCTCAATGATTTAACATCAAAATGTAGATCGCCATCAATATGTAATGATAAACAGGGATACCACTTCTCATACCTTGGATGGAATTGCTGCTTTTATCGCCCTAATTTCTGTATAAAATTATATGTACGGGTATTTTAATCTATGGAAAGTCGACCAAAATAATGAGATTTTCCTGCTTTTTGTCTTCCTACTTCCATAGACCATGATAGAGATGTATCATTTTGTGTTTGGCAGGCTTCAAGTTTGACGTCCGGTTATACGTGGCAGTAACCTCCTACGACCCACTCACCATATACATGTACGAGGAGGGCCTCACAAGGTGAATAATTCTACTTCACTGTCTACTTTATCTCTGCGTCTTGCTTTATGTACCATAACACCTTGTTTATAAGCATTAACCCTCGTATAAGCCGCACCCAGACTTTTGGACAATCCTTTAAGCCGCGTATCGTATAAGTCACCATAATCAGATCGCCAGTGCGGCTTATAGGATTGGCCAAAAGTCGGGGGCGGCTAATACATAACTTAGTGTTATACACGAGGTTGCAAGATTTTAAGGTAGTTTTTATCAAGGCCTGCCATTATTATCGTTGTTTTCCATAAATAACGTTGACTTGCATAAGTTGAAATAACATTGATGAGTGAACGTGATGGTCATACCAGAACTTTGTACAGTAAATAGAATTACAATCAATCTCCCATTTTCCTTCCAATACACAGGTTTGCTACTGTGAAGTACGACAAGAACTTGAAGAATATCCGCAACTCGTGCATGCATCTGACCAACTACAGCGTGAACAAGAAGAGTAACGACTATGTGCGCAATGATGACCCAGATGTCGAGGACTATGGTAACAAGTGGTCACTTGGTGCCATGCTGCGCTACCTCCGCTCACAAGGCAGGGACTCCACAGGTACAGGCATATACATGTACTTTAAGGATGGTTATGGTTCTACAAAATATGTAAAAGCTCTGAATGATATACTATTTTCAAAACTTAAACCAAAGTGTAAACTGTTTTAACGAATTCCAAGTACCATTCAATGCATGTATTGCAGCCTCTATGTTTTATCTTTGATAGCCATGATGCTGAGGATCGAAGATGTCATCATAAAGACACTCATTTCTGCCGAACTGCCAATTGCTACCGCCTGCAAAATGTTCATGCCTTACAGAGGGAACTGTTTTGGTAAGTTCAAGTGTTTTAGAATAAAAAGAACAACACGATACTTAATTGAGCACGTCAGCCTCTAAACAATGTACCAAATAGAGCTAGCGATGTAATGTTAACATATTTTAATCAATCACATAATGCTTTGTATTTTATACGTTAGTTTTACAACTGAATTATGTGAAACAAAAGATGTATCATTGAAAAGCCCAATGTTTTACTGAAATACTTTCTTTCGCTGTTACAGAGGTTTACGGGTTCGACATATTGATAGACGACAATCTGCGGCCCTGGGTTCTTGAAGTGAATCTCTCACCATCGTTAGCCTGGTGAGACCTTTCTCTTTATCTTAGAATTTCAGATGTGAAATTTTTGACCATCATCTAAGAATTGCGATTTTCTAGTTCACGGTTACAGTTTTTCATGATTGTGCAAAACGGTAGTTTTCTATATTTTCCCCATCTTTTGCAGTGATTCTCCATTGGATCTCAAAATCAAGTCAAATATGATCTCCGACCTCTTCAGCATGTCAGGTAAAGTATACTCCAGAGATGTTGAATCAAGTGTACGAATGCTGTCTTCCGTATCCTATGACTTTGTCGAAGAGTAGAATCATAGCTGATGTTGATAACAACCTTGCATTGTATAACTTACTCTGAAATCTATTTCCGACATGTGAGTCTTGTAGGTTATTACATAGTGGATAGTTTTCCTTGTGTACAGGGGTGATATGCCACGACCCGATGGTTCGTAAACCGCACCAGAGTCAACGGAATCGGGAGTATATGAGTAAAGGTGCATCGCGCTCACAGGTAAGCACAGCCACAAGTTATTCTCTTCTTTTCTGTCGAAGTGTTTAAATCTTTATTATGTGACAATGAATTTGTTTCTTGGTGCTGGTATAGCGGAATCTGCTGGGAAGTTCTATGCTGTTCTATGCTTGCTAATGCCAAGAAAGAAATGCAGAAACAGGTTGCTTGCTTGAATGACTTGAGGTTCATTAATCCCACGCTATGCACATCATTCTAACATGCTTCCCCAATATCTCAAAGTATTGATAAGCAGTAAATTAAGTTTAGAACAATTTGTTGAATTCTTTATGTTCCTTTTTCATCTGAGGTAGTAGTTGGCCATATTAGGGGAAATGCACTCTAAAACTTGCCGTGTGAATTCTATTAACTTTAGAGCAATCATCGGCGAAACTATTTAAATTTATTCCCCTCGGAATTGTGACACAAGTGAACTGTTATGCTTATATCCATTCTTCAGCTTATGGATCCAATGTCAAGAGGCTCAGTACGTTGGTATTCAAACAGTTAGTGTACAGGTCTATAGTGTACATACATATGTAGTGGGGGGACTGTATGTACTGTGCTGTAGAGATAGATTAAACAGTGTTATTTGCGCCTCAGACTATTGTGTAGATAGCTTAATGTGTTTTCTGTTTTGTCATTCTTTCCTGTTAAAATGAACAACGGCATAAAAAATCAACAGGTTTAATTCAATTAGCAGTGCCTTTTGGATTCAGTACATAGTGATATATGTTATGAATGTAGATAGAATCTAAAAACCTGTTGATTTTTTATGTGTCTCAATATTCTTACATCATTACTCTTTTAGTGAATGAAATGGCAAACCCCATCTTCTGACCCAAATAATATACATTGTGGTGAATTTTATCTACATTTACTTCATAATTCCCTTGTGTTTGATATGATTGTGCACATGTCTTCCTACTAACTGCAAACCATGCAGTCAACAACAAAAACAAAAACAACGCTCATCCAAAATTATGATTTCCCCACTCGAGATGCCAGCATAGTGTTATGAAGCCTATATCTATGCATACACACAACATCTACAACTGTTGTGAATACATAGGATATGCCAAGCACACATTTTGCCATGCTATTCCCCAATACTTACTAACAAACATGCCGTCAGCCGTGTGCTCTTTGCTGTGGTCACTTCTGGGTTGTGCCCTCTCTATATTTGCAAGTTCTTGGTCTCAAATTGCAGTCAGCCCACTACAGACCCTCCTCTGCCTTCTCTCACCGGGTAAGTTAGTCGCCACCTACACCCTTATAACCCTGACATTTAGGCACAGGCCTCAACTGCTTGACCGTGTGTTGTGGGGGAACATGGTATTTTAGTATGTATGTATTGTGCCATTACTATGGAGGTAAGTCGTTGTCCACCTTCATCTACAATTCCAATGTAGATCCAAGCTCGCACTTGCAGGTGTCAAGCCACTAGTTGACAGTACTAAGGTACCCGGATTGACCTCCATTGAAAGATGAAGGTGGACACTGCCTGTCTGTCCTGCCTTACTACATGTATATATACTACAAGACTTCTCATCCCCTCCGCATACTGTCAAGCAGTCGTGCCCTGTGGACATAGGTACTAAAACCTACCCCAATGCTCACCCGAGCCTACTGCCGCAGCCAAGACCTACTACCACTACTACGTTTGGCTAACCCACCACAACACTGTTTAATAATCACAACTACAGTATCTTATCACAATTCCCACCTGGTACCCTTCACCAGCTCACTTGCAAAGCACTTGCCTAAAACATATTATTATAGTGCTTTCTCACAACATTACAGTTATATTATCCCTACTAGACACCCTTCGGATAGTACCCCAGTAGTGGTGAAGATGTATATAGCTTTATAAGGCTCACACACGATAATGTATGTGACTTAAGCTACATGGAAAAATACTGGCCATCGTAGTCACTATAATATTCAAGAAATGTAAAGAGATGTGTCGATAGAATTGAAGTTTATATAAATAAGTAGGAACATTTACAATCTATTGGACATCAGCAAATATCTATAGAAATCGATCAACTTCCATGAAAATGCAAAATTGAACCTGCTTTCTGCGAAGTAGCATTTAATTCCAGTATATATTTGAAAATTTGCTTCAATATTATATCTGCGTTTCAAGCCATATAGCGGCGGCAGCAAACTATAATATTATGTTCCAACTTGGATTTGGCAATGATGTCTCACTTAGCGAACGTACTGTTCTGTAGGCGTCTTTCTGTTTTGTATTTATTCCTCCACCCAGACCCAGGCATTCCTACCCTATGTACCTGCTGCTTGCTACAAAGTAGACCTATGCCGAGGTCTCAATACTCCCGAAGACACAGTATGTAACCCTGAAGCTAACCCCGATTTGGCCATGTGGCTCATGCTGCACACTGGTATGCCTAACCTACCAGGGCATCCTCTCAACAACATACAGACAACTCTTCTAGTCCTCACTTTTTATGACCCCAGTTATGTTACTCTACTCCCCATATATATAACCCATCACTTCTGTTCAGTTGACCGCTGATAGCCAGAGGAATGTCCTCCATTGGATGGCAATGGAGTATACTACCACTTCCTACAGCCAATCAATGCCACTGGTAATGAAGCACCCAGTTTATAGATGTAGATAGGCATTTATAACGTTCTTTTTGAAGTGCAAGAATTTTGGTTCAAATCACAGTTGATAGTTGAGTTTTAAAAAGAGAAGATATTATAGCCGGCCTATGAATCAGAAAATATTAGCATGTGATGTGTTGCTTTGTCAAACGACAGTTTGGGAGCTTGGTATGCTTGTTGCCTCGGCGCCCAGTTTGCTCCTGTGTGTGTGTGTGCGTTTTGTTGCTTCTTTGCTAATGATTGTGGCTGTATGCATCTTCTTGCACGTGCTCAACAACCAAACGTCTAGTGGGAAAAGAGAGATCGCGGTTGGAAGATTGGAAAGGTGTGTATTGCGCCCACGGACTGCTCGTCTCAGTAATACTTGAGTCCTGGTTCACCTAAATACTTCACATTTTTCTTCAGTTTCTTTGATTAACCATTTCGAAAAGAAGAAAAAATAAGTGAAAGACATTCTCAAATAAATCTACAAAGGTACATGGAACACATGTTACACGTACACATGTATATGCACTGAAACTGTTCACGATAGGTGGGATTTCAATTATTTTTATTAGAATTTAAAAGTAGATCTGAAACCAATACAACGTACCTATAGTCAGTGGTCACCTTACCTACAAAGAGCCCATCGTCCATTTTCCTTTCCCATCCACAAGGAGGTGGTATATGTTGTAAAAGCGCTGTTAAACGACCTATGTGTTAAACCCTTTAGTTATTTAAGGCAGGCTTCTATAGCATAACACCATAAGCAGTAATACATATCGTATTAGGTAGAGTTTGTATGTGTGTTGTATAATTTTGAAGTTTTCTAATCCTACATACCAGTACACTAAGCAGATTAGAATACATTTGTATATGATTGTTGTTTTGAAATTAGTTGTACCTGAACATTTTCAGCTGCATTTCACCAGGAATACGATAGTTCTATGTATCTTTTCTGTAGACGTTTCAACTTCACTCTCAGCACTAAACATACCACTCATTATTTGACTAGAATTACTCCATGTAGACCCTCGGTGAGAGTGCAGAATTCAAGAACATAATGTAGTGAATCAATTTAACTTAAATACATGTACAGGTATATAGCTTCTTTTTTTTAAACCGATAACTAGTACTCTCACGTCAGTCCTGAGTATTGAGCAAATAATGGGGCAAATCACCGCCCTTGATAATGTTTGCAAGTTTTTGATGTAGCATTTGATTTGCAGCGATCGCGTCCCCAGTCTGCCAGCTCAGCAGCTAAAGCTAAACCTGGTGTCTCTACGGGACCAACGGGTACCGTTCTGACTGGTGACGAAATCCGCATGGTCCGGCGAGCGAAGGAGGAGTACTCAAGACGGGGCGGCTGGATCCGTATCTTCCCAACTCCTGACTCATGGGAACTCTATGGGTAATTTAAGCAGATGAATTTGAATTACGACAACAAATGTCACCTATATAAACATGTACTGTAAATTCTTTGTGTAGAAACCGTGGCTTGTACGAGAGTCAGAACCCCATTGCGGCTTACAGCAGGTGCCCAAACCCAGGCTGTGGCTTATACGATTATTCAGATATATATACGAAAGGGTTTCCTAGTACATTTTGTACTACAGTACTAAAGAAGTAATCAGACCCCAGATGTAGCTTATAGGATTTCCTCAATGTCTAGGTGCGGCTTATACGTGAGAATTTATTGTATTCTATAGTATGTATATTCACTAATAGAGAGACCATTTACGTCGTCATTATGGATGCAACATGATGTCTTGGTTAGCATGATAAAGGCCTATGTCCAGCATGATATGTTTTTTTTTTCAAGTATAACAGGATAGCAATAGGTAGCATAGGTGTTGTTAACTGGTTCCATGGTCATACTTACAGGTCTTACCTGCAGTCAAGTTCCACAAACAACTTTGTGTTGTACCAGCAACTGTTCCCTGAACGAGCCAAGCTCCTGCCAAACAAACCTATCACTGCCGGCTACATGTCCAGTGGTTCCAGATCCAAGTAAGTTGCCCCACTTGTTGACTTCACACCTGAAAACAGGTTGCTAGAACTCAATGGGTTGTGGAATTAAGTCTTTCTCTGGGAGTGGGCGGGGGGGGGGGTCGAGCTTGATAAATCAGTATGCTTTTAATATTTCCAGCATCTTATGGACAATGCTTCTTCTGTTCTAGAAAACGTTTCTTCATATGCATTCTCAAAATATTATTGACACTATTGTTTAGTGGCACGTTTAAAGCAATAGTATTGATCAGCTGATCTTATACCTCTTTTTCAGAACAGTAAATCTTCACAAAGAAGCATACCCACAACTTCACATTGGATCCCAAGTAGGTTTATCCATTAGAGCCTTGCTATCACATCATTGGTTAGACCTTATGTGTGTTGCTTTGATAAATACAGCAAGAGCAATGCTGAATGTACCAATCTGAACAGCAAGACCACAAATGCAGACCTCAAGTCAATTCCCTCTGAACACTCGGTTCAGCTAGCGCCCCGGTTAGACCAAAGTCTGCTCAGACTCCTTGTCAAACAATTGGAAGCTCATTGCACAACCAGATCCTCATGCAAAGATGTATTTTGTGTTATCAATAACTTTTCATAAAATTGAATGCTGAATTTCACGAGTGCATCGAGCTTTACCATAGTGAGCCACTAGACTAGTGGCGTATGTCTAATTCTTGCTAATAAATCAGTTGGTATATACAGCTTGGCCTTCAAAACCAAAAAAAGTACTTGAAACATGTGGTTTACTCTTTAAGGAGAATGAGACATGCAAATATGGTGTATTGATGGTGAACTTTGTTTTTCAGCCTGGCCTGACTATTCAGGTAATAAGTGATGTGTGATAAGCTGTTCTACCTTTATATATAATAAAATGTAGATACCTAACCCCAGATGATGTAGGGTAGCCTTTAGCGACCAGTTATAAGATCACTTGTATCTGCTTAATCGTGTTTATTGATAGGATGATGATACAAGTTACATCATTACCAGAAAACTCTTGTATACTCAGCGGGTTATACGTGAATCCTTAGAGAACCCTTAGTAGTTAACCTATATAAGATTTGCTCAAGCTCAGGATATGGGTCATATGCATGGTGTTGGCATTGCACTACCGTACTCAAGTAATCGAAATGAGAACCCAGGTGCGGGTTATAGAACTCTAAGTCTAATTGCGGGTTATTCACAAGAATTTTACAGAGTTCATGAACACCAGAATTTCATAAAAATTCGGACTAATTGTGCAAATTATGGAAATGTTAAATTTAGAATGATCAAGGATAAGGTTTTAATTGTGGCTTCTACATTTTGGCTATGTACATTGCAATGCAGCTATAATGGCAAATACGGGATAGCTCTCCCACGTGAGAGGACAGACGTTCAGAGCGTTATCTTAATAAGACTATTAAGACAGTCTTATTTGTCTTAACTTTAGTACCTGAAGTCTCCACTTTACCTATATGGCAGTGTGTATTGACTGAGGGAGTCTGGGTTTGTATTTACTTATATGTCATATATATATATATATATATATATATATATATATAGTTTCAAAAAAAAAAAAAAAAAAAAAAAAAGGGGGTGCGGGGGCAGAGCCCCCGATACATACAGCAATGTTACCAACTTACAGTGGTGCCACATACGGGAGGCAGGGGGTGATGAGCGGACAACACACCATGCACTCACAGACTCTGTAAGTAGGTCAGAATCGGTAAGGATGGCTCCACCTG
The DNA here is from genome assembly GCA_947462335.1 of Harmothoe impar. NCBI lineage: Eukaryota > Metazoa > Annelida > Polychaeta > Phyllodocida > Polynoidae > Harmothoe > Harmothoe impar. The sequence continues at coordinate 56,504,404 of OX381704.1, forward strand.
TCGAATTGTTCAGGAAATAATGTTAAGACTATTAAGACTGTCTTAATAGTCTTATTAAGATAACGCTCTAAACGTCTGTCCTCTCACGTGGGAGAGCTATCCCGTGCGTGCGCTATAATGGTGTTCAAATTCTATTGCTAATTTACTGAAGAGTGACAGCAAATTGTTGCAGTATAACGAACATAATCAAGCCCTCATAGTGAACCAGCAACTGTACATTATATACAATCACCTCATACTTTAATCAATTGAAATCAAAGATATAATCAAGCAGTCTAATGGTAGAATATATTTTCAAGTCCTCACATAACTTTGTATTTTTTTCTCAAATGGCATAGACTCCTAGTACCGTAGTTGGGTAGTACAAATAATTATAGAGTAAAGACCAGTACTGGTAGTTAAAGAAAAGATTAACTTGATCATTAAATCTGTACACATAATAGGTTTATAGATCCTGTCATAACCATGCTTCATTGATTTCGAGAACCTCCATGGCATCCCTGGTAGTAAAAGTGTGCTTTTGGTGTACTTCCTTTTGTAGCAGAGGGTACCTCATCAAGCGCAGGTATAGCGTAGAATGATTCCTGTCTCTATTGGCGCCTTGTTGTTGGCGAGTCACAGTGACTTGACTGAACACGCTTTTAAAGCACACAGCATGCAACATATATATAAACTCTGAATGCATTTCCTTAATCATAACACAGTACATTTAAAAATAGATATGAATTTCTACTATGATAGGGAAAAATACTTTTTATTGGAAACCTATATTCTCACAGTGCTGTGCTTAAAATAGCATCTTGTAAATGGTGAATGTTACATATAGCACTAGTTCTTGTATGGCTTTCTGCAGCTGGATTCTCCTCACATTAGCTAGTTTATTTGTATAGACGTAAAGGTTGTAGGTCTTTTCATTTTCATTTGTTTGATTTTTTTGCTTTTCATAAAAAAGTGTCTGGTTTGAAGAAAACCATGATGTTTTACCTCCTTGCCGCAGCTAACAATGAATCAAATACACGGAATGTAGTAATTTAGCCGATATGAAGATAATTTGGTAATTAATATGCCGTGCATGGCTTCAACACCTACAGTTTTATGCAAACATTGTAAATGGTCTTTGCTTTGCTTTGTAAACTTCCACTACACTTGATATACTGTTTTATACATATCAATTTTTGCACAGTGAATGTTTGCTTTTTACTTGCATCTTATTCGATACTCTACTGTTTCCTTTCTCTGGATTTTATCACTTTTGACTACCAGTTTTGTAGCTGCAGCCTACATGATTGCTAAATTACACCTTATTCGCATTCAAATAGAGTAACCATAATTGTGGAACAGTGTATGTCTAGTACCACTCTCTTTCATTAGATGCAGTGTATTAAACACTTTTGTAAATGCCGAAGACCTGAATTTTGCCTCCATTTGATTTTCACATTACATGTGTTTCTTTAGTTATCAATGACCCTTTATACTGACAACTCTATAGAGGAGCATACTAATTTTAAAAATTCTGCTACAGATCGATGAGTTCATGACCAGTGCCATACAGCGGTCACTACAGTACGAACGCAAGTTGAGCTGTCTTGGTGAACGCGGTCGGCGGGCACGGACAAAAACAGCTCAGAGAAGACGAGCATTACCAGAAGCCAATGGTCATGCGGCAACAACCGAGACTGCCAACAGCAAAGGAACGGTTGTGCAGGGCATTGTTGAGGACATGACACTGGCTGAACCTAGTAAGACAAGGCCCACTTCACAAACGCGTTCGTACCGAGAGGACACGCCATCTGAACCGGCCAAAAGCCCAGCCTCCACACCAACCCTGGAAAAAAGGGAGGAGCGACCACCTTCAGCTGCTAAAGCTAAGCCTGCTCAACCCCAGTTACATGTACCAAGGTATAAGGTGGTTGAACTGTTGGAGAAGGGCTATTCCATGACCAAGGTACAGGCACGGTTTGCATTTGCCACATACCTAACGAGGGTTCAACATCGACTGATGGCGGAGACGGGAGGGGTAGAGACAGAAGATGTCGACACAGCTAATGAACAAATGGTAAGTTTCAGTATCTGATTGCATTCAAAAAATTAAATCAACTGAACTCGAAAGTTGCCAATATTGAAGAGTGAAAATGATATTTAAAAAATCAACATATAATAAATAAATGTTTAACAATATTTATGTGAATACTGCACATTTAGTTTCACTTATTTGCAGGACCTGGTGCTACGTTTCCTGAAAAGAGCTGCTTGCAACCTTCAGCAGCCATTCAAAGTGGTTGTTCCGAGCCGCAAATTGGCACTGAATGACCGACGACGAATCCTCGCCAAGCAACTAGGAGACTTTGTACATGTGTATAACAAGGTACCGGTACAAACATATTAACAGCTATCTGAATTAAAAATACTCTTTAATGGATGACTAACCATTAAGAAGTATTTAATAAAAGTATTATAAAGATGTGGGAGACTAAAAGTAGTCAGATAGAAAAGTTAATTGAGTGTCTACTAAATCTGATTTGTTGAAATATATCTATTGCCTTGTCAAAGGAAACATTGTGGATTAATGTTCAGGAATCTAAGAAAATCTCTGAGAAAGAGAAGAAGAAACAAAGCTTGGCAGAGGAGGCAGAAGCCAATGATGTACAAGACAAAGTGGCTGCATCAAACGAGGTGTGATAACTATTATTGCAGATAACGGGTTGTTGAGGTTGTTAGGACATTTGGTTTCATGTTCCCAGTTTAATGTATTTTGTTTGATTCATTGTGTTCTATCTATAGTACATTGTGCGAAATTTCAGCCTGAGAAACCGGACTTATTAAAGATAAATATCTTATTGTAGGAGACAGATCAGTTGCGACAACGTTCCGCCCTGGAAAAGAAACTAAGGCGGCCGCCGCACTTCAGTAAGAATGACTGTCTTGATGAAGTCAAGTTCAACCAATTTGTAAATATGTCCACGTAAGTCAATCTTTCAATCACCTTTACAAAGAGTCTGCAGGAGCTACTCTATGTATGATGAAATATAGTTAAAGATAATTAAATAATTATATTAATATAGTTAAAGATGGCATGTAGAGTATTCAATTGAATTTTAGATTTGGACCACCTCATCAGTATATATATTATGTGCAGTGTTTGGAAGAATACTATCGACTTGGCGTTTGTTTGAAGTCCTGGTTTTGATGAAAACATAGCATTTCTTTCTGTCCAACTACACACGAAAAACTACCAACAATGACATTGCATCCCTTGCAGAGAGAGTGAACTTGAGGAGGTGCTCACCACTTACACCAAGCTTAATAAGTCGGCCAGCATCTTCTTGGGGAGTAACTCCAAGAGCACGTATGATCCCCGCAGCACCCACAGCGGTAGCCTCTCCTCTGTACCCAGTCAGTCTGAGACCAGTCTCATACGGCGCAAGGAGTTCGAGCAGGCCCAAGGACGAGCCGAAGGAGGTGAGTGTCAAGCCTGCCTACTCTGTATGAGAACATGCCACACTAGATATCCACAAGATGTTTCCTTTACCCACATACATCATACATTTAGTATCAAGTACTAGTTATGACCCTTCTCTCACTGTTGTTAAGAATGCGGTAATGGCTATTGTCAGTATTTGTCAATAGTTTGTATTCAGTTGATAGTAAGTTTCGTGTTAATGGACTGGCTATTTTGTTTATGTACATACATGTAAAATTAACATTAATTAGTTTTAAGTCTCACTAGTATGTCGGACAACTTTTAGCACTCACATATTGCACTTCATTTCTATTAGCATGGGGTCACCGAAGTAAGTAATGGAATATGTATAGGACCTAACATACCCCCATCCCTATCCCCTTGTGGACGTTTTCGCCTTCAATTTATTACTAAGAATAGGGATTGCTTATAATACTTATGCTTGTTTGTGGTTCTGAAATGGTATGCTAGGCGACCTTGAAAAAATGTATTGATAAATTCCAAGTTGGCTTAATTTACAATGCAACAAGGCATTAATATCAATTCAAAGGGATGAAAAGGGTTTCCGCTGGTCAGGAGAGGTCATGAGAAAAGAAGTGGTCAGGGAAAAAGAATGAAGATTTATATAATAAAATCCAGTAGTAGGGTGGGCCTGTGGGGGTGAAGCTCCGCTGTATTCAAAAGCAACCAGTGCTATATCATAGCCTAAGGTAAATATGGTCATGGTAAATTGTCATTTTCAGCCATGGAAAAATAGGAAATTTCAATTTGAAGTTTTTGTGGGAACCCAGAAAGACTAAATGAACAGAAGATCTGACTGCGTACTAGCCGCGGCTTATGCACCAGGTTTACACTTTTTGCAGAAATTCCTATATTAGTATTTAAATTATGTATCTGACATGCTGTCGACCAGTGATTGACACTTCTGGATAAGAGTGGAATTTAATAGCAGTAGTCAGGAAAGCCACACTGAGATATATAGTATTATGCAATATATGAGGGCTTACGGCAGTTAGGAACCCTGAGGTAGAGAAAGTTGCAGAACCATTTTGTTTAAGCTCTATGACTACTTATGGCAATAAGTGTCATAGTCCTATCGTGTGTGTGCTAATGGTTTTTAGAAAGTATCTGTTGTCAAATAATATGTATGATAGCGTTAAGTGATTGACATTACAGCAAACCGCAAAGCAGCTGATAGCCCTAAGATTATGTCGCTACACAATTGTAAATACGCCACTATAACCAGAACAAAACGCTATTCATTCTTTGTTTTCAAATGGGTTTTATTCACTTCTCACTCGTCCTGACCCTACTAACTGTATTCCTTTGTAGTGATCTCCGGTTCTGAGAAACCACCTGGTCTTACTGGCCACCCTACTACTACTACTAGCACTACCACAACACACACACACTCTAACTCTTTGAACTCATATGCGAGTGCAGTGCCAATCTACAGTGCCAAGCTTGGCCCAGCGCCTCGACAACGCCCCCTGTCTGCAACCAACCACACCAAGACAGGTATATATGTATTGTATGAGTTATATTGGTGCTGCCACCGCCGCTCTACTCTGTATAGATGGGGATAGGTCACTTGGGGACGGTCACACTTACCTTACTCACGTCTAGCTCATGAGCATGTTATCACCTGTGCATGGTTACTGAGGTGATGAGTAGCTCTTGAAATGTTGAATTCTGTAAACTCACTGCCTCCTAAATTCTATGCAGTATTTCACAATATTTACCAAGCTCTGGCTGCTGGATCTCCAATCTTGGCCAGCCTGTCCTCTCACAGTTTGGTCCAACTCAAGAACTGAATATATGTTGATGCTGTGGGTATACTAGATTCTACTTACCAATTTGAACAGAACACGAGTGCCTTAACTTTCTAACTTGAGAACTCGGAATAATGTAAGATTAGCACTAAAATAACCTACTACTTGGCTACACCACGTTTATATTCATGATAACTTATAGGAAAACTCCTCAATTTACTTACTAATCCAGTGTGAAAGAGTGCTTTAATCTCTTGGCTTTACTACAAATTCTTGAATTCCTTGTGTCTCCATTGAGAATACTACAAACAGGTGAGGGATTAATATGTAGGAATCATTCTGTTTGGTTAGCCTTCTGATGGTATTTTATGCTACCTACTGACGCTTCAACTAATATGTTATAGAATGACTGCATTTTAATAGATTATAGTGTGTGTATACATATGGGCAGTAAACACTTCATCGCTTTCACTATAGTCAGCATTTGAAGCCATATTAAGTGATTCTGACACTGCCATTGTCTTTTTTGGGCTGTTTTCCCATAGCGAAGTTGCGAGACGTGGCGACCAACACAAAGGTCAGAACCAGTATTGGGATATTTCTGACTAGAAATGGCACAGCTCAGTGTGCTCCATATGGAGTACCTTCATTTTGTCGACTATATGTACAAGGGAGTTTGCACAATTTCTCTTTCTCTCCATTTTGGAATGTGGAAAGGGTTTTCCATAAACCCCCCTTTGTAATTTTGAATTTCATCGGTTTTGGGTGTGTCCTCGTTTCCTAGCAGAATGGCCTGGTTTGCTGCTGAGGATTGAGCTTTTTCGGCAGGAGTTTTGTTGTACTTTTACTGCTAAGTCATACAGCCGAGTGTGTGCCATAGTGGATTTAGCCTAGTTTAGTGTCAGAGAGTACTCTGTCACAGATAGTTCAGGAAACGGACATGTTGAAACTTTGATCTCAACATGACTATGTTTCAAGTGAATGCAAGGCAGAACACTAATTTCAATCACCATTAAATAGTATACACAAAAATAATTTTTCTTACAACTTACTGGTTTCTGTTTACTCTTCAACTCATTAGGCTCCGTCTATGCTGTTTCTCTAAGCTAAGAGTACTGTTGAGTGCATGCTATCATATAGTATCTCTTGTTAGCCATGTGCAGTGGACATATAGGACTATCTGGATTGGTAGCAAATCATTTCCTGTGAAATAAAATCAGTATAATAGACAAAGGAAATTCCATCCAAAATAAAGTGTATACCCCCTGACATGGAAAGTATCATTATTATGCCATTCATTGCTAGGGTTTTCACATTAAAAAGGATGCCAAGAGATGACCCAAGACAAAATATAATAAGTGATGAAGAAAATATAGTATCTATTATCTCGGGCATTAACTTGTCGGTAGTTTAGAGTACATTTACCGGTAGTTAGATATGATCGGAAAAAGTTGATTGAATATGTATATTTATCAGTGTTTGTCACATGTTATTTTGTTTGTTATAGCCGGTGCGGTGACATCTGGGGGTCGGGCCCGGCCAATGTCTGCTTCCATGGCTGCGGCGCAGACGGCCGGAGTCCCCAATCGACCCATGACTGCCATGCAGCAACGGGAGAAGCCGGATGGAGCAGGTGAGTGCTTATCTTTTATTTATCTTATTTCTGATGAAAGAGGAAAGTCTAAATCTCAAGATTTGTGAAAAATAATGTGCGTGCATGTTTTCTAACTGGAAATTAGAATCTAATTACTCATTTTCAAACGCACATGTATTTCTGGATTCAATTGCATAATCACGTATATTGTTGTGCATGCTGTACAATAGTTGGAGCTTTGATTATAAATACTAGGATCTATGACTATTATTAGATTGATATTTCAGAGCCTCTGCGCTGTATCATATTGTTACTTTGCCCATCGCAGAACATGTCACTTGTGGGTTTGTTTTTTGAGAGGCAACTTAAACTTCTCTACAATCACGTTAAGATTTCCTTCAGTTAGACCTCACCTTTTGCAATGTGTTACAGGTCGTGTGACTAGGTAAGAGCGCAAAACAAAAGACAATCAATGCATGCTTCTGATTATAGCTTGGCCTACTTAATTATAATAGGTGGTGTCTCATCGCATATGAATTGGGTCCGAGGCACGACACACTAAAAAGTAGGCTTTCCTTAATGTATCATAATCCGTTTATACCCTGGTCTTTGGCAAATCTGACTGCAAGTGGTAGAAGGCAACCTCCTTCTAAGAATCCCCTGGCACAAGCATTATCTCTTTACTATTCCCATTCTCTTACTCTGAACAGTTCTGTTTCATTTCTCTCTCTTTGCAAAGAAATCTCAGCTAGAGGCTAAGTTTTAAAATCAAAGAGTTCTTCATTGTTGGATCCAAATTACTTAGTTTTGAATGACATGATATGGTTTTAAAGCGCTCGTAACAATATATGTTTTAGTAGTTGATAATGCTGTCCCCGCTTTTTGAATCGTTGCATATTGTCTGGCAGTGGTTCATTGGGCAGAACCTAGCTTATGTCACAAAAAGGCCGCTCATACAGTTCTCCTACAGTAACCGATAGGTACTACAATTACTGTGTAATTGACTCAGGGTTACCACCTTGCGTCTTATATGACGGTTTTAACGAGGCATTTCAAGATAATCAGTCACTCAACTTTAGAGTGGATTTTACCTAGGAAATATTCATCCTGTAGACAAATGGTATTGAACGGTCAGACACTCCCCAACATGATACACCAATGAATATTGCAAATATCCTATCCCAACCTCTCCAAATATGCAAAAAATGTCACAAAGATTCAGGAAAATCTGATCCCGAAAAATTAAACTCTAAGTACTAAACTGGCTTTTGTCTACTTTACAGTCCACACATTTCCAGTGCAAAGTCAATGGGAACTATTTTGTAATACTAGGTGAGATGTTTTTTTGTAAGATCTTTCTTTGTATATTTCTGTTCAGGTATCTTGAATAACCTAAATATGTGGACAGACCCTAACTCCCACCATTCCGAGGAAGTGTCTTAACTAGAATCATATACTAGTATGCAAATGATGTCTAGGTCAGCTAACTGAACCGGTCAATCAGGATGCACCTCAGGGAGCCTATAAGGCTGTTGATTCTAGGAAGAAGCCCATTCTGGCAATGGGTCTGGTAGGCTGTGGACGTGTTTAAAGTCTGCCCCAGTTTGAAAAAGGTCACAAAAGGAGCCAGGGATGGTGAAGGGCCTCAGGGGAGGCTCCCAGAATGCCCCTATGGACCTCCCAGATGACTGCCAGTAGCCCATAGACAGCTCCCCAGAGCTCCTAGATGACTCCCAGGAGTTCCTAGCTGGGATCATAAGTGGAGGAGAAGGTCAAGTCAAATGGTTGGGGAGGGGTTAGGGGGCCCAGGTGAGATTACAAAATGTCACAAGGAACTCCCAGATTACTCCGAGGAGCTCCTGTATGGGTCGAGTGGAGATGGAATTCAATTTGAGATGACTGGGATTCGGGGGGATCTGGGGGCCCATGTGACAAGGAGCTCCCAGATTACTCATATGAGTTGCAAGATGGGGGAAAGTGGAGATGGAAATCAATCTGATATGACTAGGGAGGGATTAGGGGGCTCAGGGGGAAACTCACTATGTCACAGGGTGCTCCCAGATGAGTCCTAAAATTGATAAATAATTCATTGTTCCTAAAATGATTTACACCCAAAAGCTGCATTGCTGATGATGAAATGACTTACACCTTCAAACTTTCAAGCATTCAATTCAATCACTTAATCACCCTGACCCTGAGTCATGTGTGATGTAAATCACACTTTCAATCATTTTATAAACGGAATCTCATGAAAACGAGGAATGGAAACCCGATCAACTCTCGTCACTTTCATGTTATAGTCATTTACTATAGTATGATCGAAGGGATAAATGTAACTGTGATTTTTAAAAAAGGCTGATAAAGGTTAAATTGTTTAAAAGACAACAACATTTGGTGACCTTATCCCATGAAAAACATTTAATTTGCGCTCGTCCCCTAAATATGGTATATAGTGCGTATGATCTTCTTATATTGAAATGAAATAGGAGACTGCAACTTCGATAGAAAATTCCAACTTTCAGATCCTTTGATGGGAATAAAACGTTATTTCTTTCACAAATATGCTTTTAGCAGGGTTTCATTTTTTAAATGTCTTGAATGCTTGTTACTATTCAGTGGAAATATGAATGTGTTCTTTTGAATCTTGCTGCTTTTGAATCGTGATTCCTTCACGCTGAAGACAACATCAAAGTATCAAAAAATAAACGACATTAATGGCATGGGCAAACCGGGAATCACATTCGATTTTCAGTTCTTGATACAAAATTGTCACAAAGGAAGCGGGTGATTGTCAGGTGGAGGGATACCAATTAAATCGTTTTCAGTGAAAACACTTGGTGAAGCTAATAGTCTACCAGTCTAAGGATGCAGATGAGTGAACAGTACCCAAATGCACCCTATCCAATCATTGCATGAGTTGTCCCTAGATTTTCTGAATGCCTAACAATTTACTGAAATATGCCTGCTCGTGCGAGGCGCTATAGCAACTTCATTAATCCCAAAAACCATGGTGGTTGAAGCATTTCTTGTCCTTTGCCATGGCAGCAACTCCACCTCTGCTCTACAGTCGCTGTTTTAGAAGAGCATACCGGATAAGGTAACCTGGGTAACTGGTGTGCTGTTGTCTCAACACTGCATGTCTGTAACAAGTCCAGATATCATACATTTGGCATGTCCTTTTTTGGCGTTTATATATTTGTTTAAAGAATTTAATATCTACCCACTGGAACAACGTGTATGTAAACTACATGTATGTGTTATGTGATGATTTGTTTCTGTTCCTGAATGTAAAATGTTACGATGGTTTGCACTGGATGGGATGTCATGTTGAAGTGCCTCTTCTTGTTTCATCCTGTTACAGAATCACTAAATACGCAATATGATGAAGAGGCCATTAATACAGCTCTGCAACGGTTAGCCATGAGACAGCAGCAGAGACAATATACTGCTAATAACGCCTCAAATGTACTTTCACAGTCTAAAGAGGGGGCCATAGTTTCAGGTTCCCACAACAGGAAACAGTCATGGGGTTCAACTGGTAACAGTGAACACAGTGGTCAGCAACATCGTGTACAAAGCAACGTAGAGTATTATCATCACACACAGGGCAGCCATGAAGACAATAACCGCAAACCGCCTCGTGGCCAAAGTGCCAACTCTCGCAGTCAGAGTCATGAGAATCTGCACCACGAAGGACGTCGTGCTCAGACATCCACTCATTCACGCACCCGGAGCAACAGTAGTGCGTCAAAAAGGAGCGATCATCACAAACATCACCGCAAATCATCTTATAGCGAACAGGAAGAACTGCGTAGCGCAAATGACACTTTTAATAGTTTTATACATGATGGTGGGGAGAGTGGCATTGTGAGCAGACCTGAGAGTCGAACAGGGCCTTCCAAAGGCAGCGCCTACCATCAGCAGGTCACCTCACAAATGATGAAACAGCAGAAAATGATGGAAGCCAGTCGCAGTTTGCTTGAACAGAGCAAAGCTAAGCACCAGGCTATGGTTGCACAAGCACACGCTGCACAGAAATCCAAACAGGACAGTAACTCAGCCTATGGGGGAAGTCAGGAATGTGTAAATAATTTTGGAAGTCAGGAGCTTGCCCCCAAGCCACCACCCAATTCTTCGTCCAGCAAAAAACCAACAAGTTCGCATAGACTGGCAAGGTATGTTTGGACATAGGGCAGAGAGACCGTAGCAGCAGCAAGCTAAACACATCATACTTTTTCTGATAATCATTAACAAACTTGATCTAACAAGGGCAGCAGCGTTTCAACAGAGCAACCTACTTTGTACAGACTTGGTCAAATTTGAAGTGAATTTTCTTATATCAACAGGTAAAACTATGTTTTGGAACCTTTGAGCACTGCACTATTACCACAAGCATTCTCACCAAACCCGCACAAAATACCATAAATAATAGGTCATATTTTGTAAGAATCACACATTTTGTTTCGATATAAATGCATATCCGCTGCTGCTTCCATCCAAACGTTGCCTACCTTTAGCTCATAAGTTAAATGATCAAATCATGCATTAAGATTTTTTTTTAAAACACCTAATGTGTGGGTTCGATATATAAGCATGCAAGAACGTAGTAGAAGTCCTGATAGAAAATTTTCTATTGTAATATGAATGTTAAGACATAATTTGAAATTTCAAAACCACTCCAGTCTGGTCTTCTAGGCTGCATACATTGAGAATCTGCACATTTCCATGGTTAAGCTTGGTGACCCACAAAGGTCTCACGCTAAGCCATGGTGGTCGCTCTATTATATAGAGGGAGAATTTAAGGCTTGGATTACCCTGTATTAAATTAATATCTAGCTTTATATATAGTAAGTACCATTTTCATGTTAGACTATAAGAAAGTTTTCGTTCCACCTCTGCTAGCCCTTGTAAGAACTAACTCCAACATACTTCATATAGACATAGTGACATGTGTAAATAGTCTGTATAGAAATTTTGATAATTGGCGACATTCTGCAATCTTTCATTTGTGCAAATTCTCTTGGTTATTCTCAGTCGCACAATCAGATGATCAGTACCACGTTTTGACCTGTGTAATGTATTAATAGTATCGGTGTGTACCAGACGAAAATATATAATGTTAAACAAACTTCAAATAGTTCTACTATTCTCATGTATCTCTTTTGGGTTTTCTGAGGATAAAACATAGGCAACGGCAAATTCTAATCTGAATATTGATAAGATCTACGAATGAAAGCTACTGTTGGCCAGATGTTGAATTGTTCTACATTGTAGTTTATAATAACAATATATGCATGGCGTGTCCCTTAAAGTAGTTGACAATAGAATCTGATCTGTCCTGTTACTTGCAGGCCAGCTTCCCATGTAGATGAAGGTAGTTCCAGTAGTAACTTTTACAACAGTCTGAAATACGATAACAGCACAGGCACATCTCGCCTCGTCTACCACTCCGGATATAATACAGGTTTGTAAAAGCCTCCAACACACCCCAAAACCTAATAATAATGATAAAATAAATAGTTAGATGTGAAATTTCTCTAATATTGATTACTGATGATAATTTCGCCTCTAACATAATTGTCAAAAAAAAACACACAAGATTATAATGTTTTCCTGAAGTATCAGGACAAGCTTTGTTGCATTCATGTCATTCCATGCTAAATTAAATCAGAAAAACTCTTCTTCTGATTCCGCAGCGTATAAATGAGCAAGTATATATGTCAGTTTTATAACTCACCTTATGGTGGATTTATTGTGAGAGTCGTCTATCCCTGTTCTTTGTGGTGTTCAGAATACTTGTCCTTGTGACCTCACTGTCCACGATGCTGAACTTTCTGACTACAACACATCCAGTACACGGGTATTTGGGGGTTGCAGTCTGTGATCAAGACAAAAATAGACCACTTAAAGTCATATTTGAGGTTTTGACAATTTCCGCCTACCGGTATTAACATTTTCGATTTATTTTTGTAATTAGTTGTTTCATGATAAATATCTTTTAAAATCTTATAAAACTTTTCATGAATTTTGTTTCCTCCAGTACTGCGACCTGTTACGGTCAATTTACATTTAAACAGACGTGAGCTGACATCAGGAAGCATCAGGTCCTACATGCACAGTTTTGATCAGAGCATTTTTGTTCCATAGAGTGTTATCTACTAAAGAAGCATTGCTTTGTTAATTTCTTTGAAGCATTGCAACTATTATTTTTGGTTCTATGGAATTGTGGCATACCTTTCTGTGTTTCATTAACCAAATTGGTTTTGCCAGGAGTACTTCTGCACGTCTCCATTTATAGATAAATCATATAAAGAGTTTGGGCAATTCTCCATTACTCATATGGTATGGTTTTAACTGAATGTGTGTGAAGGATAATGATTTCTAGTGAAATAATGATGTCAGAAAACGTCTGCTAATGTAACATTAACCTGTAAATAATAAGATCCTCACGTTTTGCTGTGGTTTTGTATACATCTGTCTGTTATGCATGATAATATATTACTAAACTGATCCACTGAATTTATATCCTTTGATTACGATTGGGGTTCTAATTTGAGTGGAAATGTAAGCGCCCCAGGCAATCTAGCTCATTAAGATGTAACCAACTAGGGGGGGGGGGGAGGGAGGGGAGGTGATAGGCATATATATATATGTAAAAAGCAAACAAATTTTAATTTATCAAAGGTTACAATTTCTTTACGACTTTTACACACCACTTGTCTAGTCTTATTCATGAAGCACTTTCCATTATCTCAACACTGTCTGATCACATGAGATAAACCCGTTATTACTAATTCAAGTTCTAAGCCATAACCTTAATATTTAACATTGGAGGTTTTGAATTTACACATGGTTTGTTGTTTGAGCGTTGCCCCTTTCGTCATATTATTTTCTTCTTTTTCATCCTTGGTTCCTACAGATTCATGAATGCACAGTAAGTTAGTTTGTTGACATATGAAGCTAACACAACTATTGAATTACCGCTGAGGCCGTTTTATTCTTATAAATGGATTACGGGCTTTTGGCTCCAACATCTTGGACGGACAGAGGAGGTGAGGGGGGGGGGGGCTGCCCTACAGGGGGAGCTGTGTCATAACATTTTCGAAAGTGCAGAGGTCGGAGGGGGGGGGGGCGAGATTGGAAAATCCCTCTTCTGGGCTATCAACCGTTGTATATTGATAAATATCCCCATTTTGAAAGGTTTGAGTTTTTGCTAGTCAGCATTTATTTTTGTAAACATTTCAAAAGTGCCAAAAATCTCGGCGGCGTGTCCATAATCCAATTGATCAGGATAAAACAGCCTTATCCAACCGTAGCCAACAAAAACAGAAATATCGTTAATTCCCAGGATTGTATGTGAACCAAACCAGGTGGGGCGTATATAAAACCCATACAAGCGTTGTTGAATGTCAATTAGCACTACTCAAGATGTGGAATGTTGTGTATTACGCGTGTTGTATACGGTTGGTCTTTAGAAATGTTACACAAATCAAGGTACGGTTTTATGTCAGATGCGGTTTGCAGGAATTTACAGTAATTATGCCATACCTTCAGAAAATTTTAAATGACTGCTAGTAGTCTCCTCGTTTCATCCAAATGTTTAAGAAAAATTATATTTGTCGTAACTCGTTGCACAAAAACATATTTTATGCTAATGTTTTGGAATTCTTTCAAAATGCTGTGGAATACCTATGACAAATTTCCTTGAGGCATTTGTTGATATTCTGATTGGAGAGAAGGGGTCAAATTGGAAGAGAACATAGGACTGTGGACTGATTGTACAGGAAGGCTGATGGAACCTCTAAAATATAATAAATCAAGTCTGAATACCCAAAAGAAAATTGAGACAAGTAAAAAGCCTATATGCAGTTCCAAATGCTGAGGTGCCCTTGACTAAGTCCATGCTTTATTTCTAGGGTCTTGATGCGGCGATTGAAGGCACGTAAAAGTACAGCTCGGAAGAGTATGAGTGCTACCCTGGAGCTGCGTTCTTAGTCGAAAATGGGACATAAAGCTGGACGAATTGTACTTTTTAATCTCATCTCATCCTGTACAAAGTTTTAAGGTTGTCTGTGATAACGTAATAGGAAAACTACCTACCTGCAAAATATATAGTAAAGAACATGGACTTGCTATGGAGTTGCTAGGCATGAACTCTTTCGTTACTCGAGCATCTGTGACAAACATTGAATTCTCTGCCGTTCTCGGAATACACCAGAAGACATCCAGCGAAGCTTCCTCTATTTGCTGCTTGCGGCAACTTAAAATGGAAAGTTGCCACAATCACCAACATGACGTTCTAGATGTTAGATATAAAGAAATCTCTGGTGAAAACTTGCTGCTGCTCCCTAGGTGTATGATAAAGACTCCTCTGCTTATCTGTGGAGTAACTGGAGTCTCCAGGCGAACCTATCACCGTTTCTTATAGATTTAATGTTGAAGTTGACTGGTTATGAAAGGAAATGTTGAACATTAATCCCAGTGAGTGCTTTCAGTTGTCTCTGGTTCTGAGATAAGATATAGTGATATTCTGCAAATACACATTGTTTTTATATCCATGGACATGTTTGATATCACTGATGCTCATACCTGCATATGTACAGAATAGAACGATAATGATAGCTCTATGGTGAAAATTGTATATGTATATAGTTCTGCAATATGTGAAGAATGAGTCCGTGAAAGAAATGGTTGTTGTGTGAAAGAGCATTGCTTTGACTTTTATAGCTGGGGCTATCGGTTTATTTCTCAAGCTCCGACACGCTTCATCAGCATACCATGTTGTAAATTAATGTAAAAAGAATAAAGAGTACGGGTATATAATATATGAATGTAGCTCCCAGTGATATAATGTAAATAGAAGCTTATTGGGATATTAACTTCTTACAGAAACATATTTATTGGGACAAAAACTGATCATCTTATCATCATTCTATTTCTTTGCATCATCCGTCCATTCATGAATTAGATTTGCACTTGTTCAAATTTCACTGCAATGTTGGGGGACAATTGAAGTATTGATTCCAAGTTCTAGACTGTTGTATAGATTATTATACTTTATTTTACTGCTACGTATTTTTATTGCTGTCTACATTCATGACACAAGAAAC